>CM042826.1:13646623-15048020 GCA_009982885.2 Hyles vespertilio | reverse complement strand
GTAACAGAATCTGTGAAGTCGATTTTCGAGCACTTCAAAACGTCGGATTGACTTGAAATTTTGCATACGTATCCAGGACTGATGACGACGCAATAATTTAAAAAGTATATGATATTATTTTATATTTTATCCAGAATAATAAACAAAATATTATTGTTGAAAAAATATTACCTATACCGGGTATCTCAAGACTGCTACTGAAAACGAAGCCGGGTGGTAGTTTTAGTGACTACAAACACAATGCAATTAAAAATTTCGCCTAGAAACGCGACAATTTTTTTTTATGATTTTTTAAATATCGTCATTTTTGGGTGGTAAATCCATAGTTTTTGCTAAAATAATAATTTAAACTCTTTTATACCTTAGAGTATTTATAAATAAAAGGGTATATACTATTATTTTAGGAAAAAATGTATTTACCACCCAAAAATGGCCATAGGAAAAAAATAACAAAAATAAATTGACGCTTTTTTTGCAACTTTTTCTGTTGCATTGTGTCTGAAGTCGCTTAAACTACCACCCGGCTTCGTTTTCGGTAGCAGTCTTGATATACCCTGTATAATTGGTAATTTGCGCGCAGTTGTCTTTCTTTGATAAGACAGCCGAAGATAGATGTTTTAGTGCAAGCAATTAAATTATAGTTTAAAAACTAAAAAAACAAGCTTTCATATAAGATCGAACTAAAAATTAAAAAATAATCATAAACTCATTATCATTTAATAATAAATATGATATACGAATAAATACGATTTAAATCGTACGGTTGGCAACGCTTATGTTGGCCTGTGTTAGTACCCACCAAAAGTAGGAATTTTTCCCAACATGGCCACACTGAAGAATTATATATCTGTCTCTTGTGCGGCCACGGCATGGCTACGTCTAGAGAGTATTTAGTCTGAGACGTGGGCCCTCTGACAACCCGTACGAACCATTTTTTTTTTTGTTCTTTTCGTTGCGTAAGGAACCGGCTAAGATCCAAGACCATGCTGCCAAGTCGAAAGTATTTCTTGTTTTTTAAGTATAGTACTTGTGGACTATTCTTGATATAATATATAAGATAAAATATGTCTTCAGTAGTAGTGCTTCAATTTCTTGACTTTAAAGTCAAAACTCAAAGGTATTCATTAATATGTCATAAGTTTTCCCATCAGTGGATATTGGACAATTCCATTGGTGATTATGTACCTCTCAAGTACATATATCAAAGAAAATTCTTAATTCTTCACGCTCAAACTGGTATTTAATATCAAATTATATAAATCCAGTCAAGGGCCAATGCCGGGTAAATTAAAATATTTACAAACGCTCTATGTTAAAATTACCTTCCTTTAAATTATTAATTGTAAACCCATTCAGAGATAAATTAATTACTATATCTAGCATTACTAGTACCTATATAAAATGTGAATACGAAAGTTCAAATCACAAGACAGGAACCACAACAGTAACCAAGAGTGCAAATATTCAAAATTCTAACGTTACAAAGTATATACTCAGAGTGCATTAATAATATGTAATAAGTTATTAATCATCTACAGTGGTTTCTTAATTTATAAAATAATTGAGAATAAAAATAGAGAAATCAAATTAAAAACCCAAGATCTTATGTACATTAAGACGAAACTATTTACAAACCTCAATATTTACGAACAATTAAATTTGCCCAACAGTACCAACAATAAAGTCAAACAACGCTGTGTACGTTGAACCATTTTCAAGAAGAGCCTGGATGGAGCGCGGAATTAAGTCCGTTTTTTTATAAATTTTAATCAGCTCACCCATCAGCACAAGGCGCTGAATGCCAAAGGATGAGCAATGAAAGAATAAATGAGGCAGAGATTGCTCAACCTGAACATTACAATGGTCACAGTAAGGACTTTGCACCAATTTCAAACGAAATAGATGATAGTTTAAACGACAGTGTCCAAAACGAAGCCGCAAAACGGTAGTGTAAAATTTTCGACTTTTATAAAAACGACTTTTGCAGAACCAAGGTGTTGAGCCAATGGCGACATTGTAAGTAGCATACTATAGACCTTTATTTTGAATCTCAACTGTTTGTTTCCAATGCCTCGTCCACAAGTCAATTGATCTTCTTTTAAGGATAGGGACCACATCTGTGTGTGGTACAAAAAAATTTAGATTTCTACTGGAGTCGGGAACAGTTGTTGAAAAATGTGTGATAGTTCTGGCCAGAAAATCAGCCTTCTCATTTCCCAACACTCCCATATGAGAAGGAACCCACATAAATACAAGCTTAATATTATTAAAGAACAAATCCATACAAGTCTCCCTGATACGGGGAATTAAATAGTTAGTGTCAGCATTGAATCTACTGTTTTTAAGATTTTCAAGAACACTCATGCTGTCACTGACTATTACCCATTCATAACAACCATCATTACTATGTTTTATATGCCTTAAAGCAGCAAGAATAGCTACAGCCTCAGCAGTGAATATGCTTGCATGAGGGTCTATTTTATGACCAACGCCAGAATTCAAATATCCATCATAAATAGCAATTGATACAGCAGACTCTGTTTTGGACCCATCAGAATAAACAAATCTATAATTGGTAAATTTAGAAAATTTACAGTATACATCTTCTTTAGAGAATAAATTGCGATCAATAATGATGTCAATTTCAGGAAATTTACTATTAAAATCTCCCTGATAACATGGAAGAGAGGAAGATTTATGGATATGCAGATTTTCAAGAAAATTTACATATTGTGAGAAGCCTTGGAGAATATATAGGGAGCTACAAGCAGAAGATTGAGCAGTATGTTTCAAATTTAAAAATAGGTGATTATTTGTTTTGCTGTATAATTTTAATAAAAACTTTTCTTTCAAATAACCAAATCTTATACTTAATGGGGCAAGATTGCACTCAACTTGCATTACGTTAATAGGGGTGCTTTTAAATGCTCCAGTTATTAACCTCAAGCCTTTGTTTTGTATATTATCTAAGATGTCTACCAATCTCTTATCACCAGCAAAAGACAGGAACCCATACTCAAAGTGGCTACGAATTAGAGATTTATAAAGCAACAACAATATTTTGGGATCAGCACCCCAAGATGTTCTGCATAAAGTTTTCATAATATTAAAGGCTCTATTAGCTCTAGCACTTATTAACTCAATATACCTTCTCCAGGAAAGATTATGGGTAAATGTCACACCCAAAAACTTTGCATTATAGGAAACTGGAATAGAGACATTATTAAAATACACAGAGGGACTTACAGATCTACTTTTACCAAAAACAACCAATTTTGATTTAGATGGATTTATGTCCAGATTTAAATAAGAGAAATATGCACACAGAGATGCCAAAGACTTGTTGAGAATGTTTGTAACATTATCCAAATTGTTCCCAGTGGTGTAAACAACTAAATCATCAGCAAATTGAAGATTTTTTACTTCAGTGCCCAAAACAAGATTCAAACGACGTATATACAAGATAAAAATTAGTGGAGAGAGTATTCCCCCCTGACATACTCCAACAGATGAAAGTCTTGGTCCATAATATTTACCATTGTACTTTGCATAGACTTCTCTTTCTGTTAAAAAATTCTTAATCCAGTGAACTATTTTGTTTGGCATTCCAATTGAAAGTAATTCGGAACAAAGTACATTAATATTAACACTATTAAAAGCTCCAGCAACATCAAAAAACACTGACAACAATAACTCCTTATTAACAAGACTATTATGAACATCCAATTGAAGCAGTCCTATGCTTTCACGGGCCGACACTCCCTTTCGGAACCCAAATTGATTAGCTGGAAGAATATTATTATGCTCAACAAAATATTCAAGCCTTTGTTTGAGTAATTGCTCAAATACCTTGCCTACACATGATGTAAGAGCAATGGGTCTATATGAGTCAGGACTCATTCGAGGTTTATCTGGTTTTAAAATTGGTACTAAGCAATCAGATTTCCATGACTGAGGTATGTCATTGTTTAACCAAAGGTTATTGAATATTTGAAGTAAAATGCAGAGAGCTTTGCGACTTAGTCGTTTCAACATTATATAAGAAACTCCATCCAAACCAAAAGCACTATCCTTTCTAGAATAAATGGAAGATATTAGCTCTTGTATTGAAAAAGGTTTGATTAAAAAACTATTTACAGAATTTGTTGCAGAATCAGAAGATAAATTAGGATGATTATTTACATAATCTGGAGTAAACTTTCGTAAGAAATCATTAACCCAACTATCATCATTAGTATTACAAGAAAATGTTTTGTTAAATTTCCGCATATATTTCCAGATCTTTGAAAGAGGAGTACACCGATTAAAAGAACTGCATAATTGGACCCAACTATTTGATCTTTCTGTTTTCAAAATAAGTTTTTTTTGAGCTTGTAACCTTTTAAACTCAACATAGCTTTCATCTGAGGGATTATTTTTAAAATTGAGATAAGCATACCTTGAATTTTGAACTGCTTCAGAACATTTTTTATTCCACCAAGGAAGAGGAGGATGTTTAATAAATTTCCTGCTCGGGGAGTTAATATTAGGTGTATTTGTAGGAGATATCATGTGTTGATTACAATATGGAAGGGATTTATTGATCGCAGAATGCAACAATTCACAAAATAATGTGTACATTTTCAATGGAGTTTCAATGCAACTTTGAGTTTGGAAATTTGACAATTCCGAATCTACATTTAGTGTATACATTTTCCAATCCACCATTTTATAATTGGGGTAGATGGGCAAATGCACACTACCATTATTATTTGCAGCACAACTATGTATATTATTATTTACTAAAACTTTAATAATTACAGGAAGATGATAACTACCGAGAGGATCATTATGTACAGACCAGTCCGAAGAAAGAGCAAGTGATGGAGAGACCAAAGTTAAATCTAGAGCATTTGGACGCCACGTCAAAGAACCAACTGTAGTTACTTCACCAGAATTTAACAAAATCAAGTTATTGCCGTCAATGACATCCAAAATATCTCTACCTCGTGCATTAACAGAGTTACAACCCCACAGGGTGTGATGGGCATTAAAATCGCCAGCAAATATCATAGGTTCCGGGACAGACTTTATTAAAGAGTCAAATTTATTTTTATCAAAAGATGGAGAACAATTTGTAGGACAATAAAAGCTAACGATACTAATTTCTCTATTATTTAGATTAATTCTTATACAAATATTTTGCAATGAATTATCACAATAAGTATTAATTCTTTTGTAATCAATATTATTACGAATTAAAATAGCTACGCCATTATGTTCATTGCCAACATCGTTTCTTTCTACATTGTAACCTCTTATTGCAAATGTTTTTTTGGGTGTCAACCAAGTTTCCGATATGATTGCCAAGTGGATTTGCTTCTCATATAAAAATTGAGTTAGTAAGATCTTATTACTTAAAATACTCTGAGCATTCCACTGCATGACATTAAGGTCCATTTTTCAATAAGGAACTGTTTCGGAGCGTTTGATGTAGTATATCTTTTATCGATGCTGAATTTATAGGATTGTCCTTCTGATTGATGATTATTTTAGTTAATGCTTGAGTCAATAAGTTCATGAAAAAATCTGATTTTGTTAAATTTTGAAGTTGAGTTTCTATGTTAGATGCAGTTAATTGTGGGAATGATTTTTCATTAAATAGCCCTGCGTATTGAGTATTTCTTGTTTTTATTTTATTTTCTTCTAATTTAAGTTTTTTTTGAGGGCAGGAGTTGGATATCGCTATGTGGTTGCCACCACAGTTAGCTCATTTCGCGTTTTTACTATCTACAGTGCATTTTTTAAAACTATGTTCCTGACTACAGATAGAACACACTTCTCCATTTTTGCAGAATTTTGCAATATGTCCGAATTTCATGCAGCGGAGGCATTGCTTAACCGGAGGGATGTACGTTTTAACCTCGTGCCTCCAGGAGTCCAAGTAAACATATTCAGGTAGTTCTGTGGAGGCAAAAGTTACCGCCACAGTCTGCGTAGGCTGGTATTTTATTTGACCACTATCATCCCGTACTCTTCGCATGAAGCGCCTCACTTGAATAACATTACGGGAACTACCAATAAGAGAGAATATTCTTTTATTCGACATCTCTAGAGGGACAGAAGTAAGTACGCCAGTCGCCTCTGTGTCACCAGCAGGTATAGATGCTTTTAGCTCGAGTTCCTCCAGTAATTTTTTATTTTGTAAAAATACATTTGCGTTATTGGACAAATCAAATGTTATTCCTATTTTAAATCTATTAATAGATTTAAGATGTAGTACACCTGTGACGCAATATCTGCGTAAAGCGCGGGAAATAGACAGTCTGTCTTTATCGGTGAACATCTTTTGCTCTTTATGGTTTAAAAATACTACAAATTCTTTTTTATTGCTATTTTCGGGATACTTCCTAAAGTATCCCGGTACCTTATAGATTTCAAATTTGCTCGTGGAGTCATCATCGGAGTCCGATGAAGTCGATGAAGGCAGCCCATCGGGAGGAACTTTTTTCCGCCTTTTCGTGCCTCCCATCTTCTTCAAACAATATTGTCACTTTGCGAAATTACAAATAATAAGTGTTATAAGAAATACTATTAAAATACAAAGAAAATTGCAAGTAGCTTAAGGCAATTTTGGTTTTGGCGCCTTTAACTTCGAAGGTTCCCGCGCGAATCCTCCCCGTACGAACCATGTAAGATGTGCTCTTTACCATAGTTTTGTACTCTTTACTCTATGCGTAAGACAAAAACCTACAATGTGTTTTCAGCTTAAAGCTGAAAACATATTGTAGGTTTTTGTCTTACGCATAGAGTAAAGAAGCGGCCATAAATACTAGAGCAACGCGTCTTACAGCGATCTGAACAATAGATTCTTTTGTTGTGTGCACACTGTCGGTCGAAATTCGAGGGCATGACCTTCAAAAACAAAAAACGTCTGAGACATACAGCGCAACTAATATAAATTGACAAGTGGTGAAATTAGGAACTAGAAATGAATGTAAAAAATATCTTCAACGCTTTCATTAAAATATTCTTTCATAATTTATACAATGTACATTTATACTAGTAGTCCAATAGTAGTAATGATAATAATGTCCAATGTAATTAAATTTGAAGAGAGAAAAAAATAATGGTTTCTCCGTGCACCACAGCGCTTTTGAGTGATTTGCGATTGTGGACAAACTTGAGTTTACACAACAATAGGTTTTGTAAATATGGCTACCAGCTTTTTAAGCCAAACTAATATAACATTTCTTAAAACTTACAATTAAATTAGAATTTATAATACGTACAAGGTATAATTTTCTTTATCCAATTTGGACATTTCTAATTATTTACATGAGGTGTGGCTGGGAATCTAACTTGACTTAATAGAAATAAACACCGCAGTTCTTTGACCAGTTGTTTGTAAATACTAGACTGGACGTAATTGACAGCCTCCGTGACGCAGTTGGTTAGACGCCGCCTGTGAAACGAGAGGCCACGGGTTCGATCCCCGCACCGAGACAAATGTTTGTGAGGCCCACAAGTATTTGTCTCGGGTCTGGATGTTTGTGAGACCGAAAAGTCTCTCGTAGTTCCCGATACCCACGACACAACACTTAATTGATCTTAATGTGGGGTCAGGACTATGTATGTGATTGTTGAGTGTATTTATTTATTTAATTATCAGTAATTAGCCAAAAGTTCGTCTGTGCGTTCATTTAAAAAATGGAAGAAAAACGATTAGAGTATGTGCGTAATAGAGAAATTATTTATAATGTTAAATGTAAAGAATACAAATATGCTTACTTAAAGTAAGAAGTATGGGAACAAATAGTCAGTATCTATTTGTACTAAAGATAATAAAGTATCATACTAAAGATAACGGAGTAATTTTTTGTACAATCAAATATTAAGTTATTGATGTTAAAATTTCAAAATACACGTGCTGTTTTAGGAATCATAATAGGAAAAAGTTTACTTTGTTATTTGTCTTCAGGCTGTCATTTTTTTGTTTTCTTTTAAAATGACACTGGTAGTAGAAATATATAAAAAAAGACAACAAGAACAAGACGTGTGCTCGAAACACGATCTTGCCTACTTTGGAATTCACACATTTTATACATAAGTATTTCTAATATGTGTACACGGCATTGTTGCTTAACATTTTTCCACAGTAAATTTATTCTCAATGTGTAATCTATGTTTGCGTACAGAATTTAATCAATCTCACGCTCGAATACTGGAACGCCATTTAAATAATAAGTTGCTCTTCACAGCGCACGGCCCACTTAGCCAGTACATTTAAGCGGGATTAACGTAGTTAAGCGCAACTTATATTTAAGTTGCGTTCCAGTATTCGGGCGATAGTATTATATAATTGATTGATGTGTGATTTAATATTAATTGAATCATTGATTTTGACGATAAAACAGTTGCAAACTCGAATGTTCTAGTACCACAGGTTATCACAGACTTAGGACTGTTTATAATAAGCGCCAACTAGGATTAATTTCATTTTAAAAAATATATTATTTATTTATTTATATAGAGATGAGATAAAGAGTACATTAAAATCGACTCTTTCATCCCTAAAAGCTTAGTCATTGGCAGACGAGAAAACCGTCCTTTGTCAATGAAATTAAAAGAAATAAAAACGTACGCGGGCCCTCTGACGACCCGTACTGACCCGTACGAACCATATCAGTCGCGCTCATTTGCAACTTACGGGGGAAAATCGGAGGATGGGAGACGTTTTGAGCTTCGTAATTTATTCAAAATACGTTGATAATGTTTTTGTTATAAAATAATTACTTTCGAGTTTTAAGGACAAATTTGTATTATCTTTCTGTAATAACAGTGGATTTTGTCCAATTCGGTTTTTGTGTTTAGCTCGTGTGATTTGATATTTTCACAATGGAGAATCAAAATAATGATTATTCTTCCGTTGTTGATACAATTACATCTATGTTTGGAGATGTAATGACTAAAGACGTCATTTGCGCGGTTGTGGAGAGCTTCGACGGTGACTGTAAGTACATAATCATTGTCCATGGTCACACCCTTGCACAGAGGGATAAGAAAATAAGTTATTGATTTTAGTCGACCTCTGTATACGTCCTATAAATAGATGTTGTATGTGGTGTACACCGTCGGGGGCTGAAAATCGGCGCGATTACCTGCGCGAACCACCAATTTAGACTTTATTGCCTTTGCTGTGGGTCCAATACATAAAACAACTTCATGTTTGTACCCGTACTAGCTTACGTGCCAAATCAATCAATTATTGAATACATATGGATACTTATATTGCGCATCAAGTACAGTGCTCTTTGCTTAATATAATCTGGCATTAAGGGTTTCCAACTTTTTTAGTATGGTGATAGCATTGTATTGAATCAACTGTTAAGACTATGGTGATATTCAAAATAAAAGTGCATCACTTATTCACTCACAGCATGTAAATTAATTTTATCAAGCAATAAAAATGTTACAAACTTTGTTTTACAAAAAGCAAGTTTGATACAGATATAATGTAGTATTTTCGTTCCATATTATATTGTGCGAAGATGCCAATTAATGAACAATGTAAAGTAGTATAAAAAAATATGATGGGTAACCCAGCCTGCAGGCTATTGAAACTAAAAATGTCTGTTATCATTTATCTTGTTATTGCTGATATATTAAGGAAATCAAACTCCTTGTGACATTATCAAGCTTATAATGTGCAATTACCAACACTTTTATTTTGCTTATTTTATTTCTAGATTAGTGTGTTCTGAGAGATTTTATTAAATTACCTATTATATTTATAGTGAACCTATCTGTGGAAGGCATCATGAATATCACAAGTGATACCAAGGACTCAACTTGCAAACAAGATGAAGTAGTAGAATCTCCTCAAATAATGCCTTCAGTAAGTAACAATGCTGTCACTATGAATGATAGTTCTCTTATGCCTGTGGAAAGACCTTTAACATCCTATGCCTCTACTGGCCAGCACAAAGGAGCTATACCAAAACAGCTTCCTAAACCAAAAACAGGAACATACAGACCCAATTTTTGGACTGATCAAATACGCCAAATAATGGTATACCACAGTCAAGGAGCCAGAGTTTTGATCATATTGAGGGGAGCTCCTGGTTCAGGAAAAACCTACTTAGCAAAACAAATTATAGAAATGTTAATAGGATCCACTTACCGTGATTACAGAAATCACATCTTCAGTACGGATGATTACTTCATGGTGAGAGGTCAATACCAATATGATAAATATAGAATATCTGATGCTCACACATGGAATCAGGCCAGAGTAAGGCTAGAGTTAACAAACGGATTGAGTCCAGTCATTATAGACAATACTAATATAGAATTGTGGGAAATGGAAACATATGTAAGAGATGGTGTCAAAAATGGTTATTATATTGAAATTCTGGAACCCACTACCAATTGGGCAAAAAATGCATTTCAGTTGTGCAAACGTAATACCCATAATGTGCCACTACAAACTATAAAAAGAATGTTAGAGAATTTTCAGAACAACATATCAGGATCAAACTTAATAGAAGTTTTTAAATTGTCGTATCCTGCAGATATGATTCCTCCTGTATTAAGAAAAGTACCACCAATTCAGGCAGATACCTCTGAAAATGATAAATTGTTGAAAGATAAAAAAGAAATGAAATTGCACAGTGATTCATCTTGTGACAGTCAAGAAGGCTGTTCTACTTTACAGATTAAAGAAACAGTTAATGCATCAGAAGGTATCACAGAATCTTTTCCAGAACCTGAAGACATAACAGATAATTCATGTGATGTTGGCCAAAGTCTTAACCAAGAAATCTTGAGATCCCAAGAAATGGCATTAGCTATCCAAAAATTGCCAACAGCAACATATGTAAAGAATGATGATGATTTATCTTATGAAGAGATTATAAAACAGAAATTAGTTATTGAAGCACAAAAACGATTAGAGGAAATGGAACAATTTGAAGCAGAGTGGGAAAACGGAGAAACATGGGATGATAATACGAAAGGCAATGATATGGCAAATAGTAGTAAAACTGAATCACCATTAAATTTGCAACCGAAACCACCACGAAAACAAGGCACTACAGAGTCTGCCATTTCTGAGAATATTATGGAGTCAGTCAGCAAATGTGACGATTGGTCTCAGATTGCAATATTTATGCCACCATGGCATGACAATCCACAACCAGGCCCTTCAGGAATTGCCATTAAACATGAAGACATCCCTATAGAAAAAAAAACCAGTAGCACCTGTGTTGAAAGTGGTGATACAGATGTGTTCATTAACAAAAATAATTACAAGATTATTACTGCTACAGCCAAAGACATAAATGCATATCACGTGTATAATAATAAAGAAAAGATACCAGATAAACAAAAACTTGATAAAGGTACTTTGACTTACGAGAGTAACATTGCAGATGCTTATCGGTGCAAAAATGAAAAGCAGCATTTTCTTGCCTTTAGGAAAATGTTCAAAAATATTGGTAAAGAAGACTTACGAGACATTTTTGATAAGTGTCTTGGAGATGTCAACTGGGCTGTAGATATAGTTTTGGATAGCATGACTAATAAACTGTTGGAAACTGTGGAGAATGAGGAATTATCTGATGAAGAGGAAGAAGTCCATGAACAGTGCAATTGTCTTGCGGCTTATAATATAATACCGGATGGAACTTCTACACAACCAGCTACACAACCAGAAAAAATCGAGGAAGATGTTCCTGAAACTTCTAGTGACAATGGCACTCAATTACAGAAAAAGAACAAAAAAGATACAGTGTTATCTGAGAGTTCAATGGAATTGAAACGTCAGATTGAACAGAACGTTGTCATTTCCGAAAGCCATTATTCTCCACACTGCTTGAAATTACGGAAAATGCGCCGTGGTGAAACTTCAAGAGCAGAGGATATTTCAGAACCGCAGGGCGATACGGAAAGCGAGGAGGTGATAAATGTTGTTGGATCAAGTGCCGTAGCGACTGCTAGCGTTGATAATTCAGAAGACGAGGAGGAATCAAATGCCGAATGTGTAGAGGAACCTTCTAAAGTTATGAATGTTAATGTTGGCATGGAATTTATAACAATGTTGGATGAAATGTTTGGTCGAACGGATATGACTTATCCAAATAATGTTAAACCAACATTGAGTGTATCTGTCTCCGTATTGAACGAATTGAACGCTGCATGGATGGAGTCGTTAATGAACCAACTAGAAAATGAAACTAAACAAATGCTGGAGATTATAAAACAAGATGAGGAGTTTGCAAGGTGAGCAGTTTTATTACAGTATATTTCCACCAACATATTGTGTGTTATTATTTATTTTGTTATGTTGACATTCACTAAATGTTGGCTGTTTTGGTGTACTTTAATTTTTGTACGGCACATTCGTATGTAGACTTTCCTATGATGTTAATGGTGAATATGTAGTATGCTTATTTCAAGTGATAAAACTACGTTTGAACGACTAGAAAGTTAACAATCCAATATTAATAGTCTCCGTGGCGCAGTCGGTTAGATACCGTCTATAAAACGAGAGGCCGCGGGTTCGATCCCGGCACCGAGATAAATGTTTGTGCGGCCCACAAATATTTCTTTTGAGTCTGGGTGTTTGGGACATCAAAAAGTCTCTCGTTGTGTCTGATACCCACAACACAAGACTCGATCTTAGTGTGCGGTTGGGTCTATGTATGTGACTGTTGGGTGTTATTTATTTATTTTATTTATTGAATGTAGTTAATTTTATAAATCTGTTATAAACACCACACTTCTAGAATTAGACACTGTAGTACTTTTAGGCCACATGTACAAGAGTATACATTCACACAAGAGTCTTTAAAAAAATATACTTATATTTTCCTATCGTATTTCTTTATATGCAATTTTTTCAGATACAAAACATAAGTGTATCGTGTGTAAATAATTTGGCATGTAATGAAATCGATATCTTCATTGTTCCAATGGGTAGGGCTTGAATAATAAAACAATACGAGATCGATAGCACACTCCACTATTCGGTAATTTGTAATGTTACGTATGCCATGTCGAATTACATGCAAACGCTGCTGAGACATGTAGAATAGCATGATTCACTTTAATTGACAAAAATATGTCTGGCGTTTACATCTTAATGTACATAGATTTCATTGAAGTATCATAATTTTTACAGACTTCTATGGATATGGTTGTAATGTTGATAGGTACATATTGAATTTGAAGCGCAGACGATCAGTCGCAAGCAAAGAAAGAATAAAATAAGTGTTAGTTTATATAAAAGTAACATGAACTCTTTGTACACCTATTGCGAATGATGTAAGATTTATGAAAATAAATCTGTCTTGGTCTGTCACTTTTCATTCCAAGTCAAACGGTCTAGCATGTCGTTTTATTAGGTTTCGGGCCCAGTTATGGCCTTTAGGGTTTTAGCAAATTATCTCGCGATTATTCAAAAGTGATTTTAGATAAACGTTGAATAGATAAATCGCAGTAGAGTAATTATAGAGCTAGCCTAGGTACCGACTTCAGTATTGTGCAGAATACATAATAATGGCGAATTACATTGTCAATGTGCCAAAATTAAAAGGCAGAGAAAATTATTGCGAATGGGTTTTTGCAGCGGAAAATTTCTTAGTCCTAGAAGGTATGATGAAATGCATCAAACCAGAGGAAGGTGTAAGATTGTTAGCCGAGGATGATGCAAAAACAAAAGCGAAGCTGATTCTCACGATTGACTCTTCGTTGTATGTGCACATTAGAAATGTTTCTACAACCAAGGAATTATGGGAGAAACTGAGAGCCTTGTTTGACGATTCAGGATTTGCAAGGAGAATAAGCTTACTTCGAAATTTAATTTCAATAAGACTAGAAAATTGTGGTTCCATGACAATATGTGACACAAATGGTTGAGACAGGACAAAAGTTGTGTAATACAGATTTCCAATTAAGCGACGAGTGGATTGGTTCATTGTTGCTCGCGGGACTACCAGAAAAATATGCTCCCATGATAATGGCTATCGAGCATTCGGGTATTCAGATTACAACTGACGTCATAAAGAGTAAGCTCCTTGACATGGAAACAGGAAATGGAATAAATGATGAATCGAATAGTGCATTGGCCAGTGGTTGTAAAGGCTGGCAGCAGTCATCGGCTCCAAGGAAGTTTATAAATTTCAAAAATAATAATGGCCGCCAGAATGGAATGTCATTGTCAACAAAGTCGAAAAAAGAAATTAAATGTTATCGATGCAATCAAATAGGGCATTATAAATCGCAATGTACGGCTGAAGTGTCAAATACCAAAGGAAAAGAACGTAAACAACCACATGCGTTCAATGTAGTTTTCCTAAGTGGGAATTTTAGTAAGCAAGATTGGTACATCGATTCTGGAGCCAGTGTGCATCTGACGCCAAATAAACAGTGGCTTACGAATATTTCTTATGAAAAGAAAGGTCAGACTATTATAGTAGCCGACAAAACAAAAGTGCCTATTGTATGTTCGGGCGATGTAAAGATTACTACTACCTTAGCTAATGATTGCAGTTATGATGTAGACATAAAAGAAGTGTTTTGTGTGCCTGAATTGACAACTAATTTACTATCAGTGAGTCAATTGATTAACAAAGGCAATAATGTTGTATTTACTACAAACGCCTGTGAAATATATAGTCGAAATGGTACAATGGTTGCTTATGCATTATTAGAAAATGGAGTTTACAAGTTACAACTTCAAGAAAATATGTCTGCAGCAGCAATAATATCAGGTGAGTTTTGGCATCGCAGATTAGGACATGTAAACAGTGAGTGTCTGAATAAAATGCAAAATGCAGTTGACGGACTTTTCTTCAAAGAGAAAGTTAACATTACTAAGTCTTCCTGTACCGTGTGTTGTGAAGGGAAGCAGGTTCGGTTACCTTTTACTCACGTTGTTAGGAGAAGCACAGAGATGTTGAATATTATTCACACAGATATCTGTGGTCCTATGGAGTGTAATTCTATTGGTGGTTGTAAATACTTCATTTTATTTGTAGATGATTATAGCAGAATGACAACTATTTATTTTCTTAGAAATAAAAGTGATGCCTTGAAAAGTTTCAAAGAATACAAAGCATTGGTTGAAACTCAGGCAAGTAAAAAGATAAGAATTATCAGAAGTGACAATGGAAAAGAATTTTGCAATGCTGAGTTTAGTGATTATTTAAAGAAAATGGGTATTATTCATCAAACAACATGCCCATACACACCTGAGCAGAATGGATTATGTGAACGAATGAACCGAACCTTAGTTGAGAAAGCTAGGTGCATGCTTTTTGACGCACAGTTACGCAAGAAATTTTGGGCTGAGGCTACAAATACAGCAGTGTTTTTGCATAATCGCACTGGTTCGTGAGTATTGCAAGGAAAAACACCCTATGAACTATGGCATGGTATCAAGCCAGATATAAGTCATTTGAGAGTTTTTGGGAGTACAGTAATGGTACACATAGCTAAAGAAAAAAGACGAAAGTGGGACAAGAAAGCCCAATAATGCATTCTAGTTGGCTATGCAGATGGAAGCAAAGGATATAGAGTGTATGATCCTGCAAGAAACTTAGTAACTACTAGTAGAGATGTGATAATACTAGAAAACAAGAAAGACACAGTCACTGTCTGCATAGAGAACACAGATTCAGTGGGGGAGTTATCCGAGGAATCTGTTGTTAAATATCAAGTCTCAGAACAATCTAGCTCTGATGGATCAGAATATCTTGATGTGGAAGATGAGGATGCGCGAGATGAGGATGTGCAGCCTGCAGAGAGTGGAGAGCAGCTTCCACAGGAAGATCTACACCAATTGGAAATGGGCGATTTACCTGTAGTGCCAATTGTTGAAACAAAATCGAAACGACAGAGGAAAAAACCCGACAGGTATGGATACATGTGTAGCACCAATCCCTATCTGGGTGATGAGGATATCACATATGCAGAGGCGATCAATGGTCCTGAGAAACAACAGTGGTTGCAGGCCATGGCAGAAGAAATGCAGTCTTTTGATGACAACAAAGTATGGGAAGTTGTAGACGCTCCAGATAATGCTAGTTTCGTGCAAAGTAAGTGGGTGCTTAAAAAGAAATACGATTGTGAAAATAAAGTGAGATATCGTGCGCGGTTAGTTGCGAAAGGCTTTACGCAAAAAGCTGGTGTGGACTATCAGGAAACTTTTTCTCCAGTGATAAGACACTCTACTTTGCGGTTACTTTTAGCTTTAAGTGTGCAGTTAGATATGGATGTAACACATCTCGATGTAACAACAGCTTTTCTTAATGGTTATCTAAAAGAAAGTATTTTCATGTATATGCCAGAAGGTTTTCCGTGTGTAGATTCAAATAAAGTATTAAAATTAAAAAAGGCTGTTTATGGTTTGAAGCAATCATCGCTTGCTTGGTACCAAAGAGTAGATGAGACATTATGTAATTTGGGATTTAGCAAGAGTAAGCTAGAACCTTGTGTTTTTATAAAGAATCATGTTAATGGCAAGAAAACTATTGTTGGAGTTTATGTCGATGATTTTTTGATATTTTCAAATGATAAATCTGAAACAGATTATTTGATTAAAGCTTTGAGTCATAAGTTTAAAATTAAAAACCTAGGACAAGTCAAGAAGTACTTAGGTATGAGGATTAAAATCGACAGGGATTTAAATGTGATTACTGTAGATCAGCAGCATTATATTGAAGAGTTGTTGAAAAGGTTTGGTATGTCTGATAGTAATACGGCTGAAACTCCAATAGAATCTAAATTAAATATTGAAAGATCAAATGTTTGTGATAATAAATTTCCATATCAAAGATTGATAGGTAGCTTGATGTATTTGTCAGTGTTGACACGACCTGATATTACTTATTCGGTTACTTATTTGAGCCAATTTAATAATTGTTTTACACACAAGCACTGGAATTATGCAAAAAGAGTGCTTAAATATTTATTTAAAACAAAGACTATTGTTTAAAATATTGTAAAGGAAGAGCAGAGCTTGTTGGTTACGTGGATAGTGATTGGGCAAGTGATTCCATTGATAGAAGGTCATATACGGGATTTTGTTTCCTAAAATCTGGCTCTGCGATTTCTTGGGAGAGTAAGAAACAAAGGACAGTAGCTTTAAGCAGTTGTGAAGCTGAGTATATGGCTTTGTCACAAGCTGGTCGTGAAGCCATTTACTTAAAAAATCTAGAATTAGAAATAGTAGGTTTTTCTAAGCTGGCAAATGATTATCATTCGCATAAAAGAACTAAACACATTGATGTTCGATATCATTTCATAAGAGAGGTAATTAGAAATGATGTAATTGAAACAAAGTATTTGCCAACTGCAAACATGCCTGCTGACTTATTGACTAAAGGTTTATGTGGGGTAAAGCATTATAAATTTATGAAAATACTTGGTGTAGTTAAAAGTTAAATTTATTTTATTCCTCATGTTAGTTATATTGTGTTATTTGTTACTTTTATATAGTGGGGGTGTTAGTTTATATAAAAGTAACATGAACTCTTTGTACACCTATTGCGAATGATGTAAGATTTATGAAAATAAATCTGTCTTGGTCTGTCACTTTTCATTCCAAGTCAAACGGTCTAGCATGTCGTTTTATTAATAAGGACGTAGATTTAAATTTGAATAATTTACTTATAATATATTCTAAGAAATATTTACGATTTTATTAATTTACTCTCGATCTCGATTTTATTAAAGTTATATAATATAACCTTATACCTCAGCGAAAACACATGATTCGTGACTATGGCCTGAGTCCTCTCGATTGAAACTTCGAATGTAAAGGAGTTTCATGCTCTATAATGGGCATATTATGTGGTGATAATATGATACACCCTTACATTGGTAAAATTAACTATGTAGCATGTGAAGTTCTGATACCGTGCATTTAAAGATTTTAACTATTTAAATCTAACAATTGTTTTTTTCCAATCCATACCAGAACTATCGACTTATATGAACTGGATCAATTAGCTTTTTTATTTGTAACGTTTTCACTAGAATGACAACACGTTTGTATCATATTAAATAGTTTAACGACATCAAATGCCAATAAAACACCGATTCATCGATCATTCTACTACATCAAAACACATAAACGCCTTTAGTACTGAGATAATATAATTTATGATTAGTTTCATTACATTTTCTTATATTGCAATAATATTTAATGCTAATGTTGGAATATCCTACTCCCATCAGTCTTGTTTTTTAAATGACGTATAAATATTAAAGCGTGATTTAGCGGGGTGAATAGAAAAGCATAGATGATTAGGGATCAAACGAATCAATTTAATATAAGAAAATAAGATATGTGTAATGACGAGACGAGCATTTCGTTCGCCTAATGGCAAGCAATACGACCGCCTTGAATCACAAAGCAATGCCTGGCACTCCACTGCGCTCGCCATCCTAAGACATAAGATGTAAGTCTGAATATGTCCAGTAGTTACTCAGGGTACAATGTTCTTTAATTCGAAACAAAACAGTTCATATACTGTTTGGCAGAAGAAAAATATATAAATAAATAAATAAAGATATGCATAATTTCAGGTAATCTCTCATTTTTGATCCCTGCGTTCCAACTCCGTTTAACCGTACACCGTTTATCATCCAGGGAACTTGCAATGAAAGAGGCCGAACTTCTTAATGCTGGTAAGGAGCCCGCCGTGCCTGACTTCAATGAGATTATGGATCTGGACTTTGCAATTAGCTTGTATCAGAAAGATCTTGCCGAGTGGCGTAATAGTGAACCTCAAAATTTAGCTGCGCGAATGACCAGAGACAAACTGTACAATTTGTTCCCTGAAGTGTCTCAAGACGTATTGTCGGAGCTGTTGATGGCCCATAATAATAACTTTCAAAATACTATCGCAGTGAGTACTAATTATTCCTAGAAGTATATGACCATGTAGTCGTCCTTTTTGATTTGATTGCCCACGAAGGATTATACTATAGTTATAGACTAGCCACAAGACAATAGAGTATAGAAATGGCTCAAAAAGGATATCTGAATTTTTTGAGTGTATTAAGATTATGTAATTCTACGAGATTTAACTCTTATATATTTAGTTCATTATTAAAAATAACGAAATCCTTGTCTAATGTTATTTTTTCATAAATGTCTAAACGGATTTGGAATTTTCGTTACTGCTTAAGAGCGTTTATACCCTGCACGCGCTTTTTGGCTTAAAAACAGGACTTTTCAAATGAGTTAATAGCCACCAATAAACAATTTCAAGGTAAAATAATTAGTACTAATTTTAGAAAAGGTTGTCATCTAGGGATTTTGGTGGAAAACATTATAGATTGATGGATAATTTGTGAGTACTGTAAGGATTACTGAACACAAGTTTCGTTATTTAGGCTTTAAATGCCAATTTAGAAGCTTAAGATATCCGAAACCACTAAATATAAGATGAAAATAAAAATAATATCAGACTAATAAGACCCTTATGGAGGGATTTTGCTGAGAAAAATAATCTTTTTGTGTTTAGTTCCTGAAAAATAAAAATTTAAACAATGCGAAATTATTCAGAAACTCTCGTCAAGAACATATTTTTTTTCACCAACTTATCGTACATAATTTTTTATAGCAATTGGATATTACAATAGAAGAACATCTTATCAATAAATTACCATTTTTATATTTCAACAAAATTAGTTTCATGTTTTCTACAAATATTTTAAAAACCACTATAAAACACGCTGTCCGACGTGGATCAAATCAGACCGCCGCAAGGCCTTCTAGAGGGAGGACGTATCGCTCGTCGCCCCGGCCTGGCTGCAGTCGATTATGCCGCGCGTAGTAAAAATAGCCACGCGCGGAATGCGATTACCACATCTTAGTACTTTGGTAGTAAAATATTTAATTATTTTTATTACCTACAATGATTTTGTAGTGAGTATAAATTATGTTTCAGGTAATATAATGGGTTTGTAATTCCGAGGCTAAATTATGTTATGTATTGTAATATAAAATTAAATATATTTCGTAATTGTAAGGGTTGTAAGGCCCCTAACACTATTTATGTTTTCGAACACGAAATGATTATAAAACGTCCGTAGTGTATACTGATTGAACACTGATTTGAATGCAACTTAACAATGTAATAATAACGAAAATATGATTAGTATCCAAAAATTTGTATTATTCTTTGCTTGCACAGTAATATTTGTCTACTTATAATGCAAATAAAATATTTTTATGATATTATATTACAGTTACATTTCAATTGAATATTTGAAACGCACGGATCAAAGTTGTTTGAGCCGATTGTATAGCGAGCCGACTCGGCAGCTCTACGCACACAGCTTTGGTCGCTTATGTGTGCGTGAAATTAACGAAGAAATACCTATAGTTGACTTTGCGCGCAAGGTGTATACGCTCTTAAGATTAATTTTAAAAAGCACAATAAATAGAGCTGATGTTTCCAGAATTAAATAAAGATAGTCTGGATTTTAGATATCATTTTCTCGCTATTTACTATGTTTAATGTCTTATTGCCTTTATATTTTCAGTCGCTTTTAATTTCCACTGGACGGCAAGATATCTTACGGAAAGAGAACGGTGTCAACAAGTTTGTGGTGGAAAAAGAGATGCAACGCCAAGAGAAGTTACTGGAAGAGCAAAAACAGGTAAAATATCTCTATCACTTCGTAACCAAATATTTTGTACTAACATTTTTTTTAATAAACTGTTGTTTTTTTTTTACGTTTTGAGAAGGTCCCGTCTTTAGTTGTTCGGAAATGGTGAATGACATTTTCATGGTATTTTGGCTATTAAATATTATTATTGTTTTGGACTCGAATTGTGTGTATAATAAGTATACAGGCTCATCTTACAGTTTAAAAATTGAAAATCCTCTAAATACGAAAGAATTACTTCTGTGGTATTAACATACATATACTATGCGAGAAAATCCCAATAATGAGAAAAATAATTTAGTTTTCTCTTTGGTTGTGATGACTAGAGATTTGGTCCCAAAGTTTGAGATACTTTTGTTTGGTTATTCGATCATTCGAAATATCGTGATCTCAATCGATATTCTACAACGTTAGGAAGTGTTAGAGCCACGCTGTTGTCAGTTATGACTCAGCGTGAAGATATTGACGTGAAACGATGGCTTTGGGGTCGCGTTTCTTTTGGTAAGTGAGATTGCCGGATGCTCAATACCTCTCCACTTATCATCCTTTTATTCCTGCTCTCTCGATTTGATGGACCGGCAACACATCCTGGTCTAGTTTTTGTGTTTCAGGGGCTGCAGAGCTCACTTATTAACAGGTTACTCCTTTGCCGGACCTACACAATAAAATAAATAAGTCTTTGTGACGCATATCTATTATAAATGTATAAGGACAAAATTAGATTTTGGTAGTAGCATTTTCCCTACGTTTTGTGGAACCAGTGTGATTATATGTACGTATGTGTCGAAACGGCAACATGCACTAGGCCAGCATGGTGGACTATATGACCTGACTTCTCTCGATCGTTCTGTCGATTGTAGAGGAGGCCCGTGCCCTGCAATGGAACGTATTAGATGGTCTATTACAGTACAATAAAGTGTGTAAAATGCCAACATTAATATAGAGTAAGTATTCATTATACCATAACAATGTTTTTCATAGCATGTTCGGTAGTAAATCACGGATAGTCATATCATGCAGGGTATATCAAGACTGGGACCGAAAATGAAGCCGGTTGGTAGATTGACTGACACAATGCAAAAAGGGATATTTGTTTTTGCGATTTATTAAATAACATGATGTTTACGTAGTAAATCCATAGTTTTTGCTAAAATAATAATTTAAACCCTGGCGCACCATGACGTCTTTAGTAAAAGAGTGATCATTATTATTTTTCAAAAAAAGTGTATTTATCACCCAAATATGATGACCGAAAATAAAATAATTATTTGTACAAAATTTTTAGTTTCGTTATGTCTGGAGTCACCAAAACTACCACCTAGCTTCGTTTTCGATCGCAGTCTGGATATGCACTGGATATTTGACGAATAGTCATTTCCGGTTGCGTAAAATTTGAGGGACTAAAACGACAAACAGTTGAAAACACTTTCCAATATTTTCATACGAATAAACTGTTTAATAGTATGAAAATATTGTCATTGGGAATTCTTTAATTATTCTAGTTATTAGTAACAATAAAAAATTTAAGTAGTTGAGTAACAACATTGATAACGTCAAACTTGCTTTATAGTTTTAATCTTAATTATATATAATAGTAGATCATAGCTATGTGCGTTTTAAATAAATTTTATCGCACATAATAGTGTATCAGTAGTATGAATCACCCAGTAGTTACATGTTTAGTTTCGACAATTTAGTGTTTGTACTTTTTTTGTATCGATGTTTGTTGTTATGAAAGATATTAAGAGCGTTTATACCTTCCGCGCGCTTTTTGGCTTAAAAACAGGACTTTTCAAACGAGTTAATAGCCACCAATAAATAATTTAAACGAAAAATAATCTATATATATAAAAATGAAACCCGTTTCGCGTTGTCACGGCATCACGTGTGAACGGCTGAACCGATTTCGATAATTCTTTTTTTTAAATGTTTGTGGAAGTCCAAGGATGGTTTTTACGGCGAGAAAATTTCGAATAATTGCCAGAAAAGCCCTAAAAACAGCCCTTTTCTTTACCCCATACAAACGTTTTCTAACTAAAACGTTGAGTCAATTTGAGCTTTATTGCTATTGTATAAAGTTCATATTAAATTATAAGTACTCACTGTTGTTTAAACAATGTAGGCATGTTCCTAACGTCAAAGAGTCAATTTGCACTTTATTACCGCTATACAAAATTCAAATTCAATCATATCTATCAAAACAATGTGCGTGATTTTCCCATACAATATGTTCATGGGTTTGTAACTGTCAAACATTTAATTTTCACCCTGTCGATATGGCAAACTCTGCCCTCAAATTAAAGAACGTATTTAAATAAAGGTTTCGAATCGAAAACATATATCCACAATATTCGATTGATGGCGTATTTTAGATTTTAAAGAAGTAAAATATTGACAGTAGTGAAAATGGATTGACATTTTAATTGATTTTCATTGTTTATGCATGCGTTCAGAAATTTATTTTGTATAAACTAAGGAGAATATATCTAGCTACATTAATATAGGACAATGAAATAAATAATGTTCACACGTAATGGTGGATTTACATGTTGGCTGAGGCTGGGTCAACGTCTACCAACTCCAAGCTATTAACTATGAAAAACATAAGGCCAGCCGAGCCAAACACTCCGTTTACACGCTGGCGTTGGTGGAGGCTGGCTGAGGTTGGCCAAGCGTGTAAATGCAGCATAAGAAGTTATACTTACTCCTTTTTAAGATCGAATGCCATTTTTATCACGAATTTTTACAGTGGCCTTTCATCATCATCATCATCATCAGCCCGTTGCAGTCCACTGCTGGACATAGGCCTCTCCCAAGGTACACCACAGAGCCCGGTCTGTAGCTTTACGCATCCAGTTGTTGCCGGCCCTCTTCTGCAAGTCATCCCGCCAGTGGCCTTTCCTTCGCTATAATTCACTGATAGAAAGAACTTAAAGGGGGTAAAAAGGGTTGAAATATTATATCTAAGAAAATCGAAACCACTGAAGTTATGTCTATAAAAAAATAATATTTTAGCTCTTTATTACTAACAAAAAGTAATGGCGTGCAATATTTTTTGGAAAAACAGCATTTTGGTGCTGAAATAAGGGAAGGAATATTGGATGGACAGTAAAAAACGCTAAAGTTTTCAATGTCAAAAATTCATAAGGCAATCTTTATATGTATATATACAGGGTATATCAAGACTGCTACCGAAAACGAAGCCGGGTGGTAATTTAAGCGACTTCAGACACAATGCAACAGAAAAAGTTGCAAAAAAAAGCGACAATTTTATTTTTGTTATTTTTTTCCTATGACCATATTTGGGTGGTAAATACATTTTTTCCTAAAATAATAGTGTATACCCTTTTATTTATAAATAATCTAAGGTATAAAAGTGTTTAAATTATTATTTTAGCAAAACCTATGGATTTACCACCCAAAAATGACGATATTTAAAAAATCATAAAAAATAATTGTCGCGTTTCTTTGCAAAATTTTTGGTTGCATTGTGTTTGTAGTCACTAAAACTACCACCCGGCTTCGTTTTCGGTAGCAGTCTTGAGATACCCGGTATATATGGATGTATATGGAGAGAAGGGACATAAAATAAAATAGAATGGAAGGTACGGGAGAGGGCTGGGATAGCTGACAGATTTGTTAGGACGAATGTAAATGCACGTTATAAAACGGGATGGATGTTATAGAGAAGGGACGGGACGGATTGGGAAGAGACTGAACAGGCGGATGAGACGGGATTGAGCCGGACAGTAGGATAGCTACGTCAAGTTTAGATATACAAGAATTTATACGAAAAATAACATGTATTTGGTGTGGAGTGGAATCAATAAATATATGCACCCAGGCGAAGCTGGGCCGGGCCGCTAGTTAGTAATAATTTTAGAAAAGGTTGTCATCTAGGGATTTTGGTGGAAAAAAATATAGATTGATGGATAATTTGTGAGTACTATAAGGATTACTGAACACAAGTTTCGTTATTTAGGCTTTAAATGGTAATTTAGAAGCTTAAGATATCCGAAATCACTAAATATAAGATGAAAATAAAAATATTATCAGACTTTTAAGACCCTTATGGAGGGATTATGCTGAGAAAAATAATCTTTTTGTGTTTAGTTCCTGAAAAATAAAAATTTAAACAATGCGAAATTATTCAGAAATTCTCGTCAAGAACATTTTTTTTTTCACCAACTTATCGTACATATTTTTTTATAGCAATTGCATATTATAATAGAAGAACATCTTATCAATAAATTACCATTTTTATATTACAACAAAATTAGTTTTTATGTTTTCTACAAATATTTTAAAAACCACTATAAAACACGCTGTCCGACGTGCATCAAATCAGACCGCCGCAAGGCCTTCTAGAGGGAGGACGTATCGCTCGTCGCCCCGGCCTGGCTGCAGTCGATTATGCCGCGCGTAGTAAAAATAGCCACGCGCGGAATGCGATTACCACATCTTAGTACTTTGGTAGTAAAATATTTAATTATTTTTATTACCTACAATGATTTTGTAGTGAGTATAAATTATGTTTCAGGTAATATAATGGGTTTGTAATTCCGAGGCTAAATTATGTTATGTATTGTAATATAAAATTAAATATATTTCGTAATTGTAAGGGGTTGTAAGGCCCCTAACACTATTTATGTTTTCGAACACGAAATGATTATAAAACGTCCGTAGTGTATACTGATTGAACACTGATTTGAATGCAACTTAACAATGTAATAATAACGAAAATATGATTAGTATCCAAAATTTTGTATTATTCTTTGCTTGCACAGTAATATTTGTCTACTTATAATGCAAATAAAATATTTTTATGATATTATATTACAGTTACATTTCAATTGAATATTTGAAGCGCACGGATCAAAGTTGTTTGAGCCGATTGTATAGCGAGCCGACGCGGCAGCTCTACGCACACAGCTTTGGTCGCTTATGTGTGCGTGAAATTAACGAAGAAATACCTATAGTTGACTTTGCGCGCAAGGTGTAAACGCTCTTAATATTTTACTTGTATGCATTTCTTTAGTTTTAAATTATTCTTATTTGACTTCTTGCATGAATGTTCTTTAAAAAATATATATTCTTTTCAAAGAGAGTTTTTTATGAGGTCATACCATTATACTTTTAAAAAAATATATTTAAACTTTAACAGAACACAATGAACCGCTATTTAGTAAGGTATTTTATGATTTAAAATAAATATAGATTTTTGTCAGCAATTCCTAACTACGCGGAATACTTAAAAAAATAATGAATGAATGATTTCAATATTTTTAACAATTAACGCTATCGAATCTCCATACATTGTAGTTACTGGTTGTAATAAATACACAATATAAGGAAAACCACAAATTAAAGTAAGTTATATGCATCGTATGACATTTCCCCTATCATGTCTTTATCTATTTGTTAATATTTAAGATTTAATGCAGTAATTATGTGCACACATATCCTCATTATTTAATTTATTTGTGTTATGGAACAAATATATTAGTTATCCAAGGTGTAATTATAACGAGGCATTTGTTGAAGGAAAGTATTGAGTTTTATAACCTCGTCCTATACAAAATATATGCCGGTGGTCGCGGGTTCGAATCCCAGGTCACACCTCTGACTTTTCGGAGTCATGTGTGTATTGATAGTCAATCACCACGCACTAAAACGGTGAAGGAAAACATCGTGAGGAAACCTGCATACCGTAGCGATTTATAAGAATTTCTATGGTATGTAAGTCCGCCAACCCGCATTAGGCCAGCGTGGTGGACTATATGGCCTAACCATATGGTCAGGTATAGCTAACGTGACCATTTATTTTTTGTGCTAGAGCGGGACAACAGCGGAATGAAATAATAATAATAATAAAGTTTTTAGTGTTTTACAAGCTTTTGTCATAGAAGACTGAATAACATAAAATCGTATTTTTGTATTTGTCGGCTGAACAAATTGTTTCAAACCATCGAGTTTAGTTTTTAGAGGTGTGAAACTCAGTACATGATTTATTTATATTTACATATATTCGTAATCAAAATAAATTTCATTACTGCGACAGTCACCTGTGTTTTATAACTTGTCCATATTTTGATAATGTGTGAAAAAAACTCTTTCGATAGGTGCGTTACTTTCAGGCAGATACGTAACGTACTCAATAATAATTGTGGAAAAGTTTATTAAGTCAAGATGTTTTTACGAAAGTGTTGGTATAAGACGACCTCGCGGTTTTCAGTAGTAGTTCGGTAAAGCATTTCGAGTAGGAAATACATTTTAAATTATTATTTGGTCTGTTTGCAAAAGCGGGATAATGTCAGCCTTGCTGGGGACACCGGGACAGACTTCCTGAAAGCGGGACTGTCCCGCTCAAAGCGGGACGTATGGTCACGTTAGGTATAGCCGATTTTGTTGTCAAGTGTGCAGTTTAAACGCTTTTTGAACAATATGTTCTTAAGTGGTTAGTTTCACAAAATTTTGAAGCTTGACGTTAGATCAGTTTAGCCTCAGTCTACTGACTGCTGCGGTTGTTTTTGATAGTTTTTCGTATAGTTCGTTTGTTTCTCTGTAAAATGGCATGAATTCGTTGCCATATGGTTTTTAATACTGCTTCTAGATCCGTAACGATAATCGCAGCTGGTAATTCTCAGCGTTCCATGGCTTTACAGCTGGGATATTCACGTAGAGCTGTCCAAAACCTTTGGAACCGGTATCAAGAGACGGAGTATATAACGGCGTCGTGGCTCAGGAAGAGTTCGTACTACCAGCGCCCAAGAAGGCCGTTATGTGCGACTTTGTGCACGTCGGGAGCGGAATATTACAGCTCGCGCTCTACAAAATCGTTTACACCGGACTACGGGTACTCTTGTCAGCGATCAAACAATAACAAATCGTTTGCACGAAGGCCAATATGCAAGAAGGCCAGCAGTCCGGGCGAAACTGACCCAAGCTCACCGTGCAAGCCGTTTAAGATATAGACCAATGGCGTAACGTGCTCTTCACGGATGAGTGTAAAGTGAAGTTTTTTAGTGATGATAGACGTGAACGAGTATGGAGAAGAAGTGGAGAACGTTTTTAGATGTTTGTATTCATGAACGTGATAGATTTGGTGGACCCAATGTTATGGTCTGGGCCGGTTTTAGCATACAAGGTAAAACTGACTTTGTTTTTCTGAACGAGGGTACTGTAACAGTACAAAGTTACATCGATCGAGTAGTCAGACCTCATATCATTCCATTTTCATAATCAGCGTCTGAAGGTTTCATCCTGATGCAGGACAATGCTCGACCGCACACAGCGCGAGCAACTTTGGCGGTCCTAGACGAAGCCAATATCCAGGTTTTGGCGTGGCCTGCTAACAGTCCTGACCTAAATCCAATTGAACAACTCTGGGATCAACTCAAACGACGGGTTAGGGCAGCTCAAGAAGATGTGCATAATCAACAACAGCTAATAAACTGATTAAAAAGTTGTTGGGAAGAAATGTTTGATGACATTGTCAAAAATCTTGTGGAGAGCATGCCTTCAAGGCTCCAAGAATGCATTTCAAGAAGAGGGGGACATACCCGAAATTAGACTGTAAAAAAAACCCGATTGTTATTTATAATACCTATAAGTTGAAATTTTAATATTAATGTTTTGAAAGAATTAAAAAAAAATGTATAACATATAAAATGTTATAAAAACAATTAGTTTTTAATTTAATTTAATTCAAATTAATTATATTTAAAAAACAATAGCTTGGTTTATTATACAGGGTATCTCAAGACTGCTACCGAAAACGAAGCCGGGTGGTAGTTTTAGTGATTTCAGACACATTACAACAGAAAATGTTGAAAAAAAATGCGACGATTTTTTTTGTTATTTTTTTCCTATGGTCGTATTTGGATGGTAAATTCATTTTTTTCCCAAAATAATAGTGTATACCCTTTTATTTTTAAGGACTCAAAGGTATAAAAGAGTTTAAATTATTATTTTAGCTAAAACTATGGATTTACCACCCAAAAATTACGATATTTAAATCATAAAAAAAAAATTGTCGCATTTTTTTGCGAAAGTTTTAGTTGCATTGTGTTTGTACTCACTAAAACTACCACCCGGCTTCGTTTTCGCTAGCAGTCTTGATATACCCAGTATATAGACTATTTCTAACCTTGAATCCTGCTTAAAATGAATTAATGTCGAAAAATATTGGTGGCCCTTATTTTGTTTGGGCGAGTATATGTTTATTATCTACAATTTAGTGTTTGTATTTTTTGTATCGACGTTTGTTGTTATGAAAGATAATAATATTTTATTTGTATGCGTCTCTTTAGTTTTAAATTATTCTTTGTTGTGGTTTCGCATGAAATTTCGTTAAAAAAAAAAAAACTTTTAGAAGATATGAGGCCATACCATTACGGCTGAAACTGCGTTAAGCGGGCACTCGCGCGGTTTCATACAAAAGTGCTCGGTCGCGGGGAGCCGCGCGGGCGTCCGGCCCGGGGAGGCGCGTCCCGCACCCGCGCCGCGGGGCCCGGCTTCGTGCGTCGGAACCCGTCGCGGGGGCACGCGCGGTACAGCGCGCGGTGTCCGCCAGCGGTAACATGACGGTGATGACATACGGCACCGAGACGTGGCCTCTCACTTTGGGCCTCATTAGAATGCTCAAAGTCACACAACGAGCGATGGAGAGGGCTATGCTCGGTATTTCCCTACGAGATCGACTCAGAAATGAGGAGATCCGTAGGAGAACAAAGGTTACCGACATAGCCCAAAGGATTAGCAAGTTGAAGTGGCAGTGGGCCGGGCACATAGCTCGCAGAACCGATGGCCTTTGGGGCCGAAAGGTTTTAGAGTGGAGGCCACGTACAGGCAAGCGAAACGTCGGACGCCCGCCTACAAGGTGGACGGACGACCTGGCTAAGTTTGCAGGAAGTCGCTGGATGCAGGCCGCTTCCAACAGGTCGAAATGGATATCGTTGGGGGTGGCTGATGTTCAGCAGTGGACTTCCTGTGGCTGAGATGATGATGATGATGAATATACTTGAGCAAAATAAAGATTTTTTACTTACCGCAATACCGCACCACCTACTTACAGTAGCCCTATGGGCGAATCTTCTATTGACGTCACACTTTCTAGTGGAGACGTCCATATTGATAGGTGGCGCGTCCTACCGGACGCGTCGTGTAGTGACCATCGCCTGATTGTGTACGAGTTCTTGCCTAGATTGACGCAGGGTCCGGTACATAATAATTTTAATTTTAAATATAAATCCCGAGGCGCAGACTGGGCGATCTTTGCCCTAAACAAGGCTTCCGGTGACGATAAAATATCGAACAAAATGATTAAAGAGGCGTGTAAATCGGCAGGCGATGCGTTACTTACAGTTTATAACAGATGCATTGCTGAAGGGGTATTTCCGCGAGTATGGCGTACCGGTTTCATTCGGATAATACCCAAGAGTGGCGATAAACCTCCACATGATCCTAAGTCGTATAGACCTATTACACTCTTGCCGTCGCTAGGTAAACTTTTAGAACGTCTTATCGTCCCTCGATTGCTACCGGGCGGACCAAAATTTCACGAAAATCAGTTCGGTTTTACTACGGGTAAGTCAACTATCGACGCGGCAATTTCGGTTAGAAGAGCGGTAAGTACATCGGTGTGTAAATATGTACTCGGTATTTTTCTGGACATCTCCGGTGCTTTCGACAACGCTTGGTGGCCAATGCTGCTTGTTAAGTTGAAATTACGAGGTTGCTTTAAAAATATATATTCACTTATTTACTCGTATTTCTCGCATGGAACAACAAAACTTAAACTTGGACACTATGCCGTGTCGAAACCACTGACGATGGGTTGTCCACAAGGCTCGGTCTTAGGTCCTTATTTGTGGAATTTAGGCTTCGACGATTTTCTTACAATCCCCTTACCGTCGGGATGTTCTTTGACCGGATATGCGGACGATGGCCTCTTGCTTATAGAGTCAAACAGTAGGTCGGGATTAGAAAATATGGCAGACGCGTGTTTAAAATTAATATGTGATTGGGGACATCGAAATCGCTTACAGTTTGCACCACATAAAACGTTCCAATTACTTCTAAAAGGAACTTTAAAATCACCGCCGCGAATTAAATTTAATAGGTTTGTTATCTCGGTTTAATTTTGGAAAGGAATTTTTCCTTTCTGGAACATATTAAGAACGTCGGGGAAAAGTCGAAAAGGAACTTTTTTGCTTTGACAAGAATATCGAAATCAACGTGGGGGCTATCTTTCAATACACTAAAAATCATCTATGGAGCAACTTACTTAGGATGTATTTGTTATGGATCTCCCGTATGGGCTGATAGGGCTACTATCGGTGCTGTGCGAAGAAAACTGCTCCAGAGCCAACGTTTGGCGTTGATATTCTTGTGCAAGGCATATAGAACTGTTAGTACCGAAGCTTTGCCTGTCCTGGCGGGTGTACTTCCAGTCGATCTGGAGGTGCAACGTCGCGCCGCCATGTATTACTCTACTAAGGAGAATATGGATCAAAGATTTTTAACTGCACGTGAACTCTTAAAAGTCGACAGATTATTTAAACCGCTTCATATGGTATATAGCGAACTATTAGATGAATGGCAAAATAGATGGGAGGTATCTTTGAAGGGACGGCATTTATACCAATATTTTCCTTGCGTGCGTGATCGTTTGACGAAGACATGGCTAGATGTCGATTATTGCGTATCACAGTTCCTCACGGGCCATGGTAACTTTAAGTCTAAACTATACTCTTTTAAGCTTGTGGAATCGCCTGCGTGCCCATGTTCAACAGCAAATTGCGAATATGAACAATCCGCGCATCATATACTTTGGGAGTGTAGTCTTTGGCAGAATGAGCGTAAAACCATGCTGGATAGTATGCAAATATCATCTGGAGTTGTATACTACACGGACCTTGTAGAGACTAGGACGAATTTCCGTGCTTTCCGGCGTTTTTGCCATACCTATTACTGGAATCAAGTGTAACAGCTCACATATTAGGTCCCATTTAAATGTAATAAGGATTTGATCCGTGGTGCTTTACAGCTGGCTTCTCCGGCTGTAAAAGTCTTTTTGCGAGGTTATTTACCTCTTTATTTCATTGCTTTGTCACCCGCTTTGCACGGAGGGAAGTGGACAATAATTTATTTCCAACTCCTCCTATTAATTTAACTTTCTGATTGATTTCGTTGCGGGTTAAAGACAAGTTAGACATTCCCGGAGACTCGCCGAGCTTCAATGCTCGGTGTCATTACATTGCGTGCCACTGTTGATCCTGGCTTACAGGAGTTGCAGTGGTGGGTGTGAGGGCGGGACAGTCTCATTACCGCAATGTTATTGCCAGCCTTTCCATTGGTGATATGACTGATACAGATTTTACTCTTAAATTGTTGACCTTCAAATATGGTTCCAGTTTCGAAAATAATTATCGGTATCGAAACTTTAAAATATTTGTTAAATGAGTTTTCATTTTCTCTTAATTTACTGAACTTTACAACAAATTCTCCGCACAGCAACCTAGATTCAATAAACGGGCTTACTGGCTGTCGTTTGTTTTTTGCTAGTCGTCGTTTTGCTATGTAATAATAATATATTAAGTTCTCCATCGATTTAAAATTGAACCAGCGACACTGCGTAAATCCGGTCTCCGCGACGGGTACCCGCGACGGGGACCGTCGCGTTCTCACGGAGCCCGCCCGCTTGTCCACGCGAGGAGACGCGCGACGGTTGCCCGTCGCGGGCGCCCGCTTAACGCAGTTTCAGCCCTTATACTTTTAAAAGTATATGAAAAGTATATTTAAACGTTAACAGAACCCATTGCACCGTTACGTAGTACTGCATTTTATGATTTAAATAAATATAGATTTTTGTCAGCAATTGATTTCAATATTTTAAACAATTAACGCTATCGAATCTCCATACATTGTAGTTACTGGTTCTAATAAATACACAAATTAAAGTAAATTATAAGCATCGAACGACATTCCCTTATCATGTCTTTGTCTATTTGTTAATATTTAGGAATTAACGCAGTAATTATGTGCACACATATCCTCATTATTTAATTTATTTGTGTTATGGAACAAATATATTAGTTATCCAAGGTGTAATGATAACGAGGCATTTTTTGGAAGAAAGTATTGAGTTTTATAACCTCGTTCTATACAATATTACTTTAAACTATGACGTAACTATACAAAACTCGTGCCACAGCAATATTGACGGATAGCATGTTATGCGCTTCTGGTACAAGCACATGATACAAGCATGATCCACTTGAATGTATGTATGTAATGTGTAAAAAACCCGATGGCCAAAATATTATATTCAGTATTCGTGGACAAGACGACCAAAGAGATGAGTTTTTATTTTATTTGGCTCATAATAACTATATTAATTATTATTGAGGAGTTAATGTGGGGTAATTAGATATAAGGGCAATACTATTATAGTTGAAAAAAATCTATAACAATGTTTATTATTTTTGCGGTGGCTATGCGGGTTGGTTACCCCTGCAAAAAGCGCGATAATGCGTGGCTAAAGTGGGAAAACAAGAATCGGCGTCACGATTTGACGAAAGGCCCTATACCTTGCATGAGTTGTCAATTATATTGTATGTTAAGTTCAGGTGTGAATGAAAACATTTTTTGGAAATTCTTGTTTTTGTTAATTCTGTAGAAAAAACAAACTTCATTTTTGTTGAATTTTGTTTGTGTACACATACGTCTTTACAGTGGCCACTGGGTTTACACTTTGCAAATTATGTTACCAACTATTAATATATTCGCAAAACATACTTTCAGGCCCTGACAGAGGAGGAATGGCCTCTGTTGCCAAGAGGAGAAGTGGCAACTATGGATACAGTCAACGCATATAGGACTACCGGCGAAAAACATTTACAGTGGCGCAATGCGTAAGTAAAAACAAAATATATTATTTTATCTTAAAGGATATCGTATTCTGAAGGGTTATTCTTTAAAAACGATACAACCTACGTATGTTCGGACGCCATATGTAAAACTTCACTAATGTGCCTAGATACTCCACAAAATGTTGGATTCCTCTATCGTACGACGCAACCGTAGATTGAGTTTGGAAAAAAGGGTATGTATAACAGGGAATAGTATTGATTTTTAGAAGTGGAAATCTTATATCTAAGTCCAGTTGTCGAACATCCGAACATTCGTAGTTCGTAGAATTTTTATATAGTAACCCCCTGGTAGTATACCTACTCTAAAGAGTTGGATCGACTCAGTAGCTTATTCTGAACAGACTAATCGGGATGTACGTCTTTTCGTTATCGCTCCCATAATCAAACCTACAATAATTGTACTCAAGGGCGTCGCCAAGGGGGAGCAGGTAGGGGCAGCTGCCCCCCTCTAGAGATTAAAAAAAATTGCCAAATGTAAAGCGACCAAAATCTTTGACTTGGCATGTCTACTATACGGTATTTTTTTGCATATACCCTACTATTGTACAATAATATTGACCGTCTGGGGGCCACCGTCAATATTGTGTAAGTTGCAATCACATTTTTTTCATCATTCTCCATAATATTTGCCCCTCCCTAGGCCATCGGGTGGCGACGCCCCTGATTATACTGTTTATTAAAATAACGATTAGAATGTTCAATGTATTTCGTGACGTCACCTCGACTATTTCGATAAATTTTTTTTAATTTATTATTTTAAATATAAATACATCATTTACAATATAGCTGCTAACAAACCACAGAGGTTTGTACTAGAGCTAACAGAGTTTACAACAGCAACAATACGACAGTGAAATGTACTTTATAATATCAATTAGCACTTCACAAATACATGGTAGGTAATTCCAAGTTCAGTAGACACTGTAGTATACATTATACAAAATAAAGTTATTGATTGTTAATAAAGAACGTTTTCAATTTATATTTAATATTAGTAGGTGTAATTTTATTAGCTAAGTCGGTAGGCATATCATTAATAAGTCGAGGTATAAGGTATTTAGCTGTTTGCTCCCCGTACGCATTGTTTGAGCTCAGTGTAAAAAGTCGGTTTCGAGCTACGGCCCGTGTGTATACAGAGTGTTTAATAATGTGTCTTAGGGACGAATCACAATAATATTGTTTAAGCAAGATATATTTTACTTGTGAATAAATATTTATTATTTTGCAATGTTTAATTCTTTTTCATCATTACGATATTTATGTTTGACATTACTGGAGACAATAGTTTTAAGGATCTTTAACTGTAGTTGATAAATGCGACTTAGGTACGTTTTATACGTACGACCATAGCAAAGGAGACCATATTGTATGTGAGACTCGGCCAAAGAGTTGTAAAGCAGGAGCTTTGCCTTGAAAGGAATACGTCTGTTCAGAATTTTCATATTCGCTAAAAACTGCCTTAATTTATTGCACACGTATTTAATATGCAGAGACCAGTTGAATTTACTGTCTATTAACACACCGAGGTACATATGTCTATCTACAGTTTCTATAATAGGACATTGACAAGTTCTAATATTTAATAAATGTAAGCACTTATGATCGTGGGCTACTAAATTGTTAGAAGAAACAGATCTGATATGCGGTGACTTAATTTCTAGTAGTTTAGTTTTATTTGCATTTAGTACTAATAATTACAGGAATAATTAATTACAGGAACTATCAAAAGGCTCAAGAGTTTATTCGTCGTGGTATGACTCAGGTGGCAACTCATTACTCGACTATCGCGTCTTATCACAAGCAGCGGTATGAACAAGCCAATAGTTTGGCGGCCGCTGCTCTCATACAGGTAAATTATTACAGGGAAAGAAGAGTAGAACATTTTATTTTCATACGACGTTACAGAATGATTTTTACTCTGGCATAGAATTTCATAAAAAATTAAACAAATAACTAATTTCGAATTTAGTGCAGTAATTAGATAGGGCATTTTACTGTAAGTGGGAAAAAGTATTGAAACAAAAAATATACATAGTGCAGAATTAACCAATGAAAATATTTTATTCAGTTCAATTTCAAATTTCAAAGAATACATTTTATAATTCGTATTAAATATTTCATTTTTCTTATCGGTAGTACTTGTGGTTAAAGAAATGACGTAAATCCGCGAGTAAATTATTAGCTATTCGTCCCGTGCATTATTTAAGAAAATTAAATATTACAAGATAATAACTAATATTTCATGCTAAAAATTCACTATTCACTAAGCACATTGTCGTAGTATAAACTGCTTATATTAGTAATGGTTACAATTAGAGTGACGTGCTTACACGAAACATAGAGTCTAACGTTTTCTTACATTTACGCTCAGAACTTTAAAATGCTAATTTAAAATTTATTTTTATGGGACTTACCAAGCGAATATTTTTTACCAGTTTTTTTTACCTTAGGAACAACTTAAGATCTTTTTCAAAAAAGATAGTAATAAATACCCCGTTGCGTAGTTAAAAGTGTGATAACATAATTATTAAAAAAATAAACCATCCTGGCCTTTGGATACTCTTGGACTGTACGGTAACTGCAGGGATGGTATAAAATATACTGCCTTTAAAAATCATTCTGTATCATTTAGTGCACACTAGTGGTGCTTATCAAATATATTTTCTGTTGGCGTTTATTACTGCGTTAATTTGCTTCTGTATAAAATATTGTATAGGGATTTTTTAATTTTTGGCATTGAGGTATTATTATACTAGAGCGGACATCGGGAACAAAATATCTGCGTGTTGTGCGTACACATGGTACCCAGTGAAGCGAGAGCGAGATAATGTTACTGCGTAGGCGTGACAGAAATAGAAATAGTAGGAGAGGCACGGTACCGTTCATTTTGCTTGCAGTGTCCCCTCTATTATACTATCTCAATGTTTTTTGGTAATATAAATTACATATATTCTGATATGTGACTTAAAATGCTGAACCGCTTTTTACCCGTGAGAGGGCGCGCCATGAGCATATTGTTCACAAGGACATTTAGTAGATTAGTTTAGTGCCAAAATATTCGACACCCCCTTACATAACTCGATTAGTTGTAAGGAACGGCAATCGCACGGAAAATTGCTCATCGCGCGCTTGTCCGCGTAAGTATTTTTTTTTATTTTGTTTTTATTTTATTATTTTTTTACAAACCTATGTGGTGCACAGAGATTGGAAATAAATAATTATTTTTTTGTTTTTAGTGCGTTAACAAAACCTCATAGATTGGAGATAGTAGACGACGAAATCAAAGACCGCTTTGCTTCCATAGACAATGAGAGTCAACATCAGACAGTATCTTCAAAATTCATAAAGATCAAGTTATACTTATAGGTGGAAACGGACATTTATAAATTATGCCGCTATTTAGACTTTTTCGCTTACAAGATGTATAGTCCAGGTTCCCTAGAACAATTTTCATAATTGATTACTAACAAGCTGATTTTTCGTGAGTAGCTTTCTTTCGACTAGACGCCCAACTTTTTCCTTGCAGTAACGTTGGTAAATGGTAGCTTAGTAGGGTAGCAAGGATAAAACATATCGATTTGACGAATTTTTAAAATTTATTAGTAACCGATTTTTTCTTTGTTAATTATCGAGATAATTATCTAAATAACGTGAAAAAATATTTGTCCTACAAAACATAAGGTTTTGTTAGGGAATCCCCCCTCTCCAACATGTATCATAAACAAGGTCATGGAAAATAATTACTAACCAGCTGATTTTTTTTATTGGTTAGCTAACATTTGTATAGTTTACTACCCACAATGTCCTACAAATTGCGTGGTATGTCATCTTGGTCCTACGCTCAAAAGTTGTCAATACCGCAAGACTTTTTTTTAATTAGTAACTGTAGGACAAATATATCACGTGATAGGTTAATATATTTTTCATCCAAATAAAACAATGTCCTACAAAAATAAAGGTATGTTATATTAGTCCTACAAAATTTGTAATTTTTGAGGATACAAAATAAAATGAAATATACATTTATACTTACAGTAGTATTCGTATACAACGACTTCGCTTATAATGACTAACCGGTTTTAACGACGATAATGTTTACTCAAGTTAGGTTTCATAGTATGGTACTGAGAAAATATCACCGTTTAGTGCGACCCCGGTTTAAGCGACCAACTGCTTATCGCGACCAATAATTATAATAATACGTCTAGTTAAAACCACAGAATACTAACAGAAGTCAACCTTGTGTATGTACTTCACTTTTGTTGCCACACTACGCTCAGCGTTCGCGCAAAAGTTGAAACTCGCTCTCGCAGTGGTCTCGACTGGTTTGGAATATCGTGTCGGTGAACGCTGTCTATTTGTGCGTTGATTAAGCGCGCTTTGTATGAAGCTTGACTTCTGTTAGTTTAGTAAAACGACGCGCAATGTTTTGTTTGCACAACCTATGCACCAATACCTCGGTGCCCCAAATTTACCCCGCCCCGCGCGCTTCACCTCTCGTTATTAGCGCGTGAATCCATGCTTAGTGTTTGTCACTTCTTAAGACAAGTTCTAAAAGCTCGACAAAATAGTTATTTCGGTAAAATACCGATTTCCAGCTCCGGTGCGAAACGCATCTAAATATATACCGGGTATATCAAGGGTGCTACCGAAAACGAAGCCGGGTGGTAGTTTAAGTGACTACAAAAACAATGTAACTGTGTATTGGCCGTCTGTATTTTTAGTCGTCTGTGGTCCACAGTAAACCATGCTGTGAGGATGCGTTTGTGAGCAAGGATAGCAGTGTGCCTTAGCTCCAATAGCAAAATATACAAAATAATATTTTTAATTTCATGAATTTCAACTATGTAACTGGAGGACTGGAATAACGTACCACGCAATTTGTAGGACAATGTGGGTGGTAAACTATGCAAATGTTAGCTAACCAATAAAAAAAATCAGCTGGTTAGTAATTATTTTCCATGACCTTGTTTATGACAGCGGCGTGCACAGCATTATGACACTGGGTATGCGGCGGAGTACTCGGTCACAAAAACTTTTTCTTTTATAGTTTTTTAGCATAGCCACAGCCACGCGACGGATCTCTAAGTCGGAAACCATGCCAACATAACAAGTCTTAGATGTACTGCTATTCACAAGAAGCTTGGTATAAGCTTCTTGACTATTCATGTCCATCTTCTACGGCAACGCAGACAAAACAGCGATCGATCGTCGCGGCGGAAGAAATTCTAATAAGTAAAATAAAAAAACTCACCTAGTCAGCTTTCAATTTTCACATATTCAAGGTTCCGGTTAGTTGAGATTACTATACCTATCCCGATTTAAATAAACGCAAGATTTCAGCCGCCACATTCATTCATTTGATAAACATACATTTTTAACACAAACCTCGCAATCAAATAACATTTGAAAAAATAAACAAACACACTAGTAAAAGCAAATGACTACAATTAATATCGAAACTTAGTAATAAACTGTTAAATGTACACACTTTCAAATGTTAAAATGAAAAATCCGTTAAGAAATCTATATTTTTTTACAAACATACTAGTATAAAATAGTAAACAATGCAAAAACTCATAAAAAAAGCAAAATAGCCCCCGCGAAACACAAAACATTTCTATTTAAACAAATAAAACCTTACTAACCAAAAATGCATAATGTGCATAGGGTATTTGTTAGATTCCAGCCTATTAATTTTACTCAGATTATAGGCAACGAACATTTACGATTACTCCCGACAACTGCCGAACTCCCGAGGCCTGCCGCAGGAGTCGCGGCTTACAATATTTATGGGTGTGTGTGTTTACGACTGTGCACGGACACCAAAATTACTACACACATGCAAACAAATGTAATGCGGCACGCGGCGGCATGACTTGGTTGATTAGGTACATTATTTTGCTTTGCAGCGCCGCTTGCTTTTCGCATGGCAACCATAATGTTTGCGTGATTGCAAATAGGTGCTATTTATAAAATATAAGGCGTTTTTAAGTTATTATATTTTGTTTATTCATTTATTTACTATAAATTAAAGTCATCTAAAACGTACGAACGTTATAATAAAATATCTGTGAATGGCAAGTAAAGCACTGCATTTCTGCCTACAAGGAGTGCATGCCCCTGGTTTATGATACATGTTGGAGAGGGGGGACTCCCTAACAAAACCTTATATTTTGTAGGACAAATATTTTTTCACGTTATTTAGATAATTATCTCGATAATTAACAAAGTAAAATTCGGTTACTAATAAATTTAAAAAATTCGTCAAATCGACATGTTTTATCCTTGCTACCCTACTAAGCTACCATTTACTAACGTTACTGTAAGGAAAAAGTTGGGCGTCTAGTCGAAAGGAAGCTACTCACGAGTCACGAAAAATCAACTTGTTAGTAATCAATTATGAAAATTGTTCTAGGGAACCTGTACCAGTATCATCACAGGCAAAAATTATCTAGATGAAAATAATATTGTTATTTTTTGTCCTTTGCATTCCAATTTTAAAATTAAAAATGTTTAGAATATAATTATTGGTGCATGATTTTTTTACATTATTTAATATTAATAAAAAGTATTGGAAAGAATTGGTGTTTTATTTTTCGATTGGTGTTTCAATTTGAACAGTTGGGTGAATAAGTTTTACGGCGTCTTTTTTCGGAAAGTTATAAGGCGTGTCTTACTAAAAATAAAATGTAGGCGGATATTTGGAATAGAATTATAGTAGCAATACATGATTTACAAAATTAATTGTAAAAAAAGGTAAAAAAAAAACTTCAAAAAAGTAGATTTTGACAGCTTCCGTGGCGCAGTTGGTAGATCCCCGCACCGAAACAAATATTTGTGTGAACCACAGGTATTTTAGTGCGGGGTCAAGATAGTAGTATGTTACTGTTGGGTTTATTTATTTATTATTTATTCATGGACACCTATCAAATTTTTTGTCAACTTACAGGTACATGCTCAAAATAATCCAGATAGTGCCACTATAGATTTGCACTACATGCGCGTGGCGGAAGCCAAAGAGTCTCTGGACATATTTCTGGACACGCACATTCGCAAGCTGAAGGAGAACAGAACCGGTCCTCGGTTCCAGACGCTATTCTTCATCACGGGTCGAGGGTTACACAGCAAAGGGTTTCCACGCATCAAGCCCGCCGTCAAAAAGCGTCTGCGAGAAAGGGGACTCCAGTAAGTATATTTAAGTATATTTTTTTGCGATTTTGCAAGCGTCAGAAGAATTTTTTGTAAAAAAAAACAAAAAAACTTTTTTTGCAAAAACGCGTCAATTTGGTTCGATTATTCTGGTTAGGATTAAGATCTGTATGTGATACATTGCTGCCTTTATTATATTATACAGGGTATCTCAAGACTGCTACCGAAAACGAAGCCGGGTGATAGTTTTAGTGACTTCAGACACATTGCAACAGAAAATGTTGAAAAAAAAAGCGACGACTTTTTTTTGTTATTTTTTCCTATGGTCGTATTTGGATGGTAAATTTATTTTTTCCTAAAATAATAGTGTATACCCTCTTATTTATAAGGACTCTAAGGTATAAAAGAGTTTAAATTATTATTTTAGCAAAAACTATGGTTTACCACCCAAAAATTACGATATTTAAAAAATCATAAAAAAAAATTGTCGCTTTTTTTTGCGAAAATTTTAGTTGCATTGTGTTTGTAGTCACTAAAACTACCACCCGGCTTCGTTTTCGGTAGCAGTCTTGATATACCCGGTATGTACAAATGTATATACCTTGTTTTTTTTTAATGTAATACATGCTTAAATATATGTTTGCTAAGGCTTAGGCGCAAGCAAGCATTGGGCTAAAATTTTGCCAAAAATATAAAGCCTTTACAATTTATTATCTAAAAACCAAATGGCTTTTTTTAAGTCACTGACAAAAGTTTATAAAACAGCATCTATATGCTAAATAAACATCTACATAGCTGTAATGTATTCAATTTATAGTATTTTTAATCGCATTTGCGTTGTAGTAAAATGCTTTATACTATCAATTTAGAAGTATTATAATGCGATTTAGATCCATAGTTTGACTAATATAGCCAAGTTTAAAATATGATCATGTATCACACCGTAATAAACATAGATATTTCATGACTAAATTAACATTTTTAATAGTTTTTATTCTTATTATTTCAATATTAATTAGCCTCTAGTTTCATGGTTAGAATAAACGAAGCTCTTCTAACTATTTAGTACGAATCCACGCCACAGCATGCATAACACTTCTATAGCAACCATAGAGTAAAAAAAATATTGATAATATATTTGCTGTAAAAATACTGTCATGTCCAAAAAGCCAATCTGCAATAGAAGTTTACGATCTTTATGACTATCTAGGAAGACTAACCATTTCTTTCAAACTATTAACTTATTAACGCCCGAATACTGGATCTCAATTTAAATATAAGTTGCGCTTAACTATGTTAATCCCGTTTAAATGTACTGGCTAAGTGGGTCGTGCGCTGTTAAGAGCAACTTATTATTTGAATGGCGTTCTAGTATTCGGGTGTAACTGTTTTTTTTATGGATCAATTCTGTTCTTCATTACAATGCGACTTGTTATTTATTTCCGGATGGTTCGTCACCCCATAATATGTATCATAACCGCTTGTCATTGCTTGATTTTAATTTTCAGCTTCAGCGAGCGCAACCCCGGGCTTCTAACCGCGAAGGTCTGTGGTGACGATAAGTTAGCGTATGAGTTATCGTCACCATAGGGCCGACGGGACCCGAATTCACAATTCGGGATTTGCGACGCCCAGTTTATCCTACAAGGTCATTTTTGCATTGGTTCCCACACAATCCCTGTGTGCGCTTTCTTTTTCTACGGCCACGATCCTTTAAGGCGCAATTCTGTGGTTATTGTACAGCCTCTAACTGCTTTCAACGGTCGAAACATGGACGCCCCATTTTACGTAATCAGCCGACATTCAGTATATGACATTAGGAATAATATGTTGTGGGTGCCATGCTTTTATCCGTTTCCACAGATTATGTAAATGCTTGTCTTAAGACTTATTTTAATCTAACACGGAAATTGAGCAACAAAATATCAACATGAATGGTTCTTAGTATTTATACTCAATTATCAAGATGAATGGAACTTGCTGCTAGTCGTATATTATTCGCGACTAAGCCGAAACTGATGTATGGAATAGCTCGTCAAAGTCAAATGAATATGTGTTAAGTGTTGACTCAAATCGATGTATTGCGAATGAAGAGGCGCAATGATTGTAGTTTCGTGAATATTGTGAAAATTGAAATTTTTCCAAATATTCTCAACGAAATTTTGATCGACTTACTATACTCTGATATTTTTCATTGATATTAATTGGATGATTCTAACCAGTGTGTTAGTACAAATGTTTCTAGTAAACGTTATTCTAACTAATGCGTCAATTATTTGTGTAAAAAGTAAGATTACACCGAAGAAAAATTGCTGCAATTTGTAATGTATACGACGCTATACGTTTATGTCAGAGATTTGTGACAAAAAAGTGTTTTTCAAGAATCCCGGCCTAATACTTGTCTATTGACAATGCACCTTGTGCTGATCTATACGGAATGGAATAAATGTACTCAAATGATAACTCTCCGGAGTTTTTTGACGCCAGATGGCGCTACTCATCGTCTTAGGTTAAGTGAAGTAGATGTATTCAATGTTTTATTGGTGTTTTAATAGTAATTTCGATGTTGAACAATATTAAAATAAGATAAAAACATTTATCTAGTTCAATAAGTTTATTGTTTCGTCCCCCTTCTATGTAAAGCAATATATTTTGTATAATTTCACTTAATTTATTGTACATTATGTTTTTTTGTATAAAAACGTATAAATTGCAATAGCACGCCGCAATATTTTGGTCGTGTAACATGGCGTTATAAAATTCCATCCTAAAAACTGTAAGCAAAAAAACTGAAGTATTATATTTTCTAAATATTTGCTCAAGTAGGTTATTTGGATTTTTGTCCTTGTCTGGGTTAAAATGCTCATCTAATAACACTGCATTGTTTTTAACTTTACATGACGGGTTTTGAGTTTTTACATTATTGACTACAATAAGATTTTGACTTGCCAGCTTTCATGCGCGCCTCTAGTATGGCAACTTTCGATTAAACGTATAAAATACACGGTAATTTGCAGGTTTCTTAGCACTCGAATCGAAGTAACACGAATTTCACAATTTACTCAGCTGGTTTTCTTAGTTGAATTAGTTTCAGTATTCTATCGCTAGAGGGATAGAGATTCTAGAAATAGTTTCTCCAGGTCACTACAATATTGATACGCTTAGATTATATACTCGTCTAGATGACACATCACACCTCACCGCACGGCTCAAATAAAGTCTACCAAATTTGGTAGACTCGCTTCTCACGTACGTCAGTGTCATTTGAACTACATATGGATAACGTGCTCCCGAAAAATAATTAATTATGCCGGTTTGTGCTGTCGAATTGTATCGCAATGATGTGAGAAAACTGTATAATAATACCAATATCACTTTCTATCGATAACGTTATTGTTAAACCACTATTATTTGAAGAAAACATGAACTTTTAATTCGTTATTTTGAAGATGAGTTTCATTGGCCAGTGTTGTCAATTTATTACTAGGAAGATTTGTTGAAACTATGGGAGATAAAACACAAATATCATTACATCATATTTCGATCAGAAGAACAACAAAAAGAATGGCATTATTTATTTAATGAGTAAATAATAACTTACCTACACAATATGAATGAAACCCATGACGTCATGCACTTCATAGTAATTTTGTTAATTCTTTGCCTTGCATGTGTATTACCATAAAAAATTTCACAAACGGGGTACTGCTATTGTCATCTTTGAAGAAACAGCGAAAACTTATTCAAGGTCCTAATAATATTTTTTAGACTTCCGACGGATTCCGTACTAGCAAATTGCTGGAGAGACATTACACAGCAGAAACGAAAAGCAGATAATTCGTAGCCTCACAATACTTCAGTTATGTGTTCCGAGCATTTTACTTATGATGATTTATATCTATGTTAACTAGTGAAGTTTAAAATGACCAACTACATATCGTTATATACACGATACCTGTGCCAAAAATGATATTTTAAATTTTTTTGTCTGTCTGTCTGTCTGTTTGTTCCGGCTAATCTACATTTATTTTAGAAAAAATCTATTATTTTAGAAAAATAAAGTAATGTTCACGCGCATGCCACCACTGGGCCGTCACGTCAGGCGCCTCCCACCAGTTCTCCCACCAACGAATCAATATCCCATTTACAAAATATTGTATACTGGGTATCTCAAGACTGCTACCGAAAACGAAGCTGGGTGGTCGTTTTAGTGACTACAAACACAATGCAACTAAAAATTTCGCTAAGAAACGCGACAATTATTTTTTATGATTTTTTAAATATCGTCATTTTTGGGTGGTAAATCCATAGTTTTTGCTAAAATAATAATTTAAACTTTTTTATACCTTAGAGTATTTATAAATAAAGGGGTATACACTATTATTTTAGGAAAAAATGTATTTACCACCCAAATATGGCAATAGGAAAAAAAATAACAAAAAAAATTGTCGCTATTTTTTGCAACTTTTTCTGTTGCATGGTGTCTGAAGTCACATAAACTACCACCCGGCTTCGTTTTCGGTAGCAGTCTTGATATACCCTGTATAAAGAATTTTTTCAATAAAGTTAATACAAAAAACTGAATATAAATGTGTAATGGGAGTTTACCGCCGCTCGCTAAGAGATGGCGCCACCGTAGAATTAGATCGCGGTATGGTTTCGATACAAAGGTTGATAATTAAAATAAAAATGCAAAAACCAAAAAAAACTAAATAACTAATTAAACTAATTAACTGTTTTGTTAAATTCCACGCAGACGAAGTCGCAGGCACAGCTAGTTTTACATAAATACAGAAATCAGATAACAGCCCAGGCAATAAATCCAAAGAGTTAATTCTATTCGGAAACAAACACTAGAAGATGGGTTTAGATCTTTATTTTTTTTACTAAAATGCGTTATAAATATAATTAATAGTATGATTACTTTAAATAAAGAAAAAATATTTTATTTAACCTATTTTGTTTATCAAATAATGGGGAAAAGTTAAGTTAATAATCTGGAGTAGGCATCCCTAAACACACACACCTTGACAGTTGGATTACAATAATTACACGACCGGTACTCACACATATCAACGAAAGTGAGGACAGTTTTAGCGCATCGTTTGTTGGCATTGCTCAATCTAGACGAGTATATAATCTAAGATTGATACGTATTCACATTTTAAATATGAAAGACAAGTTCAAATTCTTATTCGTGTAATAATTAAACAGTATTTTTTGTCTAAAATGATGTTGAAAAAGAGATCCGTTTTATTTTTGTTTTTTGCTATGAGATAAAATGTAAACTATCTTCATAAAATGCCATTGGACTTAATTAAGGGGTCCGCTTTTGGGAACAAACACTGGTTATAACTATTTTTACTACAGTCTATATGACGAGAATCCATGTATTTTAACGTCTTCAAAAATAATAAATAACTTAATGTAAAGCGTTTTATAAAAAGCGGGAGTACGCAATTCTCGGGTCCAAGATTTAGAAATTTTACATTGCGTTCTTACAGAAATAAAAATAAAAAAAACATTACATTAAGGTACTTTTGCTTCAGCTAAAACATTTTTTTGTGCACTTTACTTTTTTATAAATGTAGGCCAGAACATAAAAACATATATAAGTATAAAAACAAATAATAATCACTTTTACGGAATCTTTTACGGTAAAAATACTTAAAAAAACATAAAGGTTTGTATTCTATAAAATATCATAGCACAAAAATATATTTTAGGATATCTGGAAAGATCTATAACTATAAGAGGTCGATTTAAAAAAACCGACATATCGAGAACCTCTTCCTTTTTTTGGAGCTGGTTAATAATACATTTTGTGCAATAAAATGCATATTCATATATTTATATAAATAATGGGTCAGTTTAGCCGGTCCATATTCTTAAAATAATGAATCGTCTCAAGTTATAAATAGTCACTGCCTTACAAAAAAAAAAATATTGACGTCATCCCAAACTGACATCACCATATTAGGTAACTCAGCTTTAGCGAAGCCAATTTCAATCAATTAGTTTAGCCACTATGCATATCTGACTGTTCAATGCCATTAGTAGATTTGCCAAATAATTATAGATTATTTCTTCTTATTGCTCAACATGTTGCTTTTAGTTTTGTGTTTGGAGCAAAAGTAAATTATGAGCTAAATGCGAGTTATAGAATCACTTAGTATACCACACATGCGAAGACCGACGCAATTCGAAATAATTATAAATCGAATTCAATAATTACGTAAAATATGCTAAAAATATTGTATTTTTGGAAAATAAGTAAGACCAAAATTAAAGTGGGTTTGGCAATAATATTTTTTTATGAATTTTAAACATTGCCTATATCGGTGATTGTTAATTGCGTCGATATTCGATTGTTATAATCGATGATTAGACCAAGGGATCTGTTTACATTTTGTCTCATGCTATGGCGAATGTTAATTTATCTCAAATATGTAATATGCGTGGCGGTATCATAAAATATGCGGTTATATTTAGCGCACCGTCGTACATATCCTATGTTAATTTAAAACTCGAATTGTATTATATAAATCCTAAAACTGTTTTTTTATTGTAAGCAATTTATTTATTGGTCGATAATTTGCTATCTTTAATTATTATTATTGGAAATCCTGTATCAAATTTGTGTTCCTTTTATCATTTATGTTCATATTGTAGAATTAATATGTGTCGTACAATGTAATTAGATTTAAGGCGTTAGGTATTCTTACATCTAATAATTTTATTTTAATATTTTTTTGGGGACATACATTACAAATTAATCATACAAAATCAGATCCTACCTATTTTAGTTAGTTATACACCCTCTAATATAAGTTGTGAATCTGTGATTATTGCACAGGGTGTAAGACCGCTAGAATTATTTATACGAAAATTTGGTACCTTTGAGATTTACAATATTCAACTTCGGAATCGAATTTAACTTTATTTTTTATTATACTAGGATCACAACTTTAATATAAAATGGACTCTGTGCAATTGGCCAATTTCTGTTGACATTTTGTTTGACGTGAAATTGAACAAGGATTATGATATAGCCTACTTTTCAAAGTAACGCAATGAAAATATCGCGATAATACATTCCCTAGGCCTAGTGTATCTTATCACTGTTAATAGTTGTAGTGCTTGAGTGTGTGATAGTGTTTAATCTATGTGCCCCCTAATGTTTTAATTCGTCAATTATTACTACATATCTAATTTGTCGGGCTTAAGAGTAAATTTATTTAGGTAAAATCTTTATGAAACCTACGGTTCAAATCCTATGTTAATTAATCAGCCGGGTTCCATATCGGATAACGAGTCTCATTCCATATTTTGTAAAGCTTTACACATATAAATGGGTACTCGACAATCCTTTCTACGTTTACCTCTTTAAAATGTAAAATATAAAAATATATTGAAAATAAATTAATAATTATTTTTCTAAACAAACTCATGAGCTGAACTGTGAATTCCTTAGTACGGTTCCCAGTTATCAATTAATTTGTCAATTTTCCTAAATAATTGTTGGTTAAAAAATACTCAGTCAAATTGTTACAGAAAAAATAGAACACATTTTGCTCCTCTAACTTTGCGTGCGGAATATAGTAACATAAACATTATTCAAGACACATATTTAGATTATAAGTATCACGGGTTTCGATAAGAGTTAAATAGTATTTTAATGTATAAACAGCAGAAATTATAAATCTTGTTCAGTTCCACGTCCGGCATACATTTCTTGACCATGAAAAGTACAAAGACAACATTTAAATATTTTTTAATTACCTTCCTATACGTACATATATTCTTTTTTATTTTTGAAAGGACTTTGGCCGATTGTATTCGTTCTCTTTTTAGATTAAGGACAACGTAGTGTAGTGGTAGTAATTTTAATATTCACTCGATGTTTGATGTTAATTGTTAGTCTATGTCGGGGATTGGATCGTAGATAAGTGCTGTAGATGAACGGATGTGTACGGTTTGAATGCTTTTTGTACCAGTCAGCCCCATTTTATTATTATATACTTTAGGGTAGATGTGCTGGTCTAATTTCTACACTCAATGTCATTTAATGCTACCGCGACCAAGTACAGTAAAGCTGCATCCACACCGCAGTTATTTTTTTATGGAACATTGTTTTACTCAGCAACATCTCGAAACTTTATTTATTACACGCTTTATATTAGCTTCACTTGTATGTTTGTTTGTAACCGACTCCTTAAGACGCGATTTTGACCCACTTTAAACGGACAGATTTCATTCAAATTTTGCACACCTGTCAAAGACCGATGACAATACAATAATTTAAAAAAAATAGATTTTTTGAAAAAAAAAAAGGATACTTTGCACGCCGCTAACTTCCTCTGGAAATGCAGCCGTAGATGGATGTTTTTAGTCAAAACAATTAAATAATAGTTAAAAAAAACTAAAATACACGCTTTAATAAGATATACAACTAAAAAAGTAAAAATAATTGATACTGAATTTAAGATAAGAGAATGGAGTAAAATACATATATTTTATTGTTACAAAGCGTGGGGTGCAGGAGGATAAGTAATTGTTGTAAACACCCCACGCTTTGTAAAAATAAAATATATGTATTTTACTCCATTCTCTTATCTTAAATTCAGTATCAATTATTTTTACTTTTTTTAGTTGTATATCTTATTAAAGCGTGTATTTTAGTTTTTTTTAACTATTATTTAATTTTTAGTACATGTTGTGGTATAATCTGTAACGTTGTTATGTTCTAGATTATGTTATATAATATTTTTAAAATTTATTTTATGAGCGGTATGCCAACACGCACTAGGCCACCGTGGTGGATTATATAGCCTAAGTCCTAACCACTCTAAATCGCACTCTCGATTGCAGGAGGCCCGTGCCCTGCAGTAATGTGGGCTATGGATGAAATGAGTGACACAAAGTATTGACAAATAATAACAAGTATCTACAAACGTTACAGATTGTTACGTAATGTCACCGAGTTGCACAATGTTGCTCCACTCAAGGTAACTGAAGTGTGGATGCACCATAAAGTACAATCGTGCGCGTTTGTAGTAAATGCTAAAAAAGTGGCGAGTTTTGTATTTTCGTTATAAAATCAAACTAAGTCTACTTTCGGGAATAGATCAGCTTGTAGTGTAAGCGTGTCTAATATCTTGCCTTAGTGTTGGGCGTTTTTGCCTGCTGTCCCGTTAATACTGCGTAAGGCTAGTGGCCTCACTATGTCAATTCGTAATTTTCTCCGGCTTCTCATTATAATATATTTACAGTGCATTTCGAATGTGTACTATTGCGTCCTCTAATGTTTATTTTCGGATCGATCTTGCACTTTTGTGCCTCGGTTAGTTGTCGACAATCACGGTACTGTTTCTTGTATTGAAACGTATATTCTAAACTTTTTATACACTTCCCGTTTCTGGAGTCGGAGAATTAAATTGATAGGTGTAAGGGATTTTTACTGAGGATCTAAATTTATGTATATTTTGGGGAATATTCTGAGTCGGCTTTTTGGCCAGACCGTAACTTTTAAAAGTTAATAGATGAGTAATCGAATAGGGCAAATAATCGAAATTTTACAATTGGCTATTTAACATTTTGATTTCAATTTATAATGGCGTTTGACGGCCACTTCAATTTTCTAAATTAGTAAGCAACTTAAAAACGTACCTATGTATTCAAACCTCGTGTTTGAAATAACATACTTTGTAGGGGCTATAGGTGTCGAAGTTTGCTTCCGTAGTGTTTATGCTAAGGCTGACGTTTAAACTCGTTCTTAACGTTTTATTATAGATATAAGCCGTAGAATTGATGTATGTTAAATGTTAGTTTTAATATTCGACACTCGACTCTCCGCTTGTTAGCCAGACACGCATTTTTACACCCATGGGACATTAAGTACCATGTTGAATGTCACGCTATTTGCGCAATTTCTTTAATTTGTTTCGTCAGGAATTGTAATGAGAACAAGGGACTGTGTGTGTCGAAACAAAACATTTCGCTTAATAATGCATGTGCCAAAATTTCACACATTTGTGGTAATAGACATTGACGATCGATATTTCGTTTTCTGATATTATAACTTGTGATTTATTTAATGTTTAAATTGTTAAATTTAGTTTTATAAAATGGATTATTTTTTTATTTTGTCAATTTCTTTCACAGTTGTCTACGCGATTGTGCTAAATTAAGAAAGGTGCCTACATTTATTTGTCCAAATACCAAAGATTAATAGTCTTTGTATACGGATTTACATACGTAAGTTGTGTCAATTCACTCTTATTTCTACGTGCCTCGTATAATTAGCCTTTTATACAGGGTATATCAAGACTGCTACCGAAAACGAAGCCGGGTGGTAGTTTAAGCGACTTCAGACACAATGCAACAGAAAAAGTTGCAAAAAAAAGCGACAAAATTTTTTTTGTTATTTTTTTTCCTATGGCGATATTTGGGTGGTAAATACATTTTTTCCTAAAATAATAGTATATACCCTTTTATTTATAAATACTCTAAGGTATAAAAGAGTTTAAATTATTATTTAAGCAAAAACTATGGATTTACCACCCAAAAATAACGATATTTAAAAAATCATAAAAAAAAATTGTCGCGTTTCTAGGCGAAATTTTTAATTGCATTGTGTTTGTAGCCACTAAAACTACCACCCGGCTTCGTTTTCGGTAGCAGTCTTGAGATACCCGGTATATATAAAAAAATCATGAAACTTGATACATTTAAAAGTATCACCAAAGTTTCAATGATTTATTTCAGCAACATTGTGATCATAGAAAAAAGATTATCTAGCTTTTGCACTGTATTATATATATAAAAATATAAAATTAGCTTTAATATTTTGCGCATGTTATTGCAGCTTTTCATTTTAATTCAAATCTCTTTATATTTTTATACGCATGAAAATGGTTCCTGAGACACAATGTATAAATTTAGTCATTTATCTCAACACAGTTTTTGTTTGTAAAATATGATCATTAGTTTACTTTTGATACGCACAATATATTTCACGCACACAAAATGTATGAAATTGGAATTGCAAAGTGCATATAGTGTTTGAATGTTAACTAATAAGTACTATTTTTGAGATTGGCAACATCGGTAGATTTTTGGGTATGGTGCTTTTAGGATGTGTGATAATAATCGGGTAAGACAGGGAATAATTGGCTAAGATTTAACAAAATACGAGCTTATTAAGCAGCATTTTTAATAAAATTTATAAGACGACTTGTACGTATTGCCTATTTTTACCTTATAAGGGGTGAGAATAAAATAAAGGCACAAAAAATTGGCTGAAATTCAAAATTGAAGCGTAAAACGATATTGTAGCTTTTTTAATGCATGATTCCATTTAGGTGCTACGAACAAAGATTGTTTTTTGGTTTGGTTTTATTATTTTGTAAGGATTGAAATGTTATTTTTTGTATGTGTAAATTGAAGTCGGATTCCGTCTAAAATATGACAATGTATATTTTATTTTGTGGAAATATACTTTAAAATGTTTTATTATGTCGATAAGAATTCACAATTTATAAAAATGACCTTTCTGAAACAAATCGATATTAAATCATGCGATTTTTATTATGGGTCATGTTTCGCGATTACCATCCAATGTACCAGTCCTAATAGTAAGTCAATTTAAATCTGTGGTCTGTAATTTGTGGGACTGACGATTGTTACATTTTGTTACCTGCAATTTTCCATGAGCATACTAGAAAACCATGTTATTTTTGTTACACTGTTAGTTTTTGATGCAATTTTTATACGAACAGTAATTATCGATGTATTTAGTGCAAGTAACTGTTTATAAATGTATTGTGAAATTGTTGTCAATTAAAAGACAAATAAAAGTTAATAAATATGCAGTGGTATTTATTATTTATCCAAACTCGATTAGGCATCAAGGTGGTTGGGTGTAAAAATAAGTCTTAAAATGATATTATCGTAATCAGGTTCTCATGTGTCGGTAGTTTTTCAGTTAAAACATTGTACAATTTTGAGGTTCACTTTTGTAAAAAATATTGCATGTTGCATAAACATACTCGTAGCAGCTAAATATAGTACTCATAAAAACTTGTCTTCATTATTCGTGGAGTTTATTTAAAAAAATATATGTAGGAAGTACCTAGGTACTATTAGTTAATCAGGTTACATTTTAGAAAAGAAATTATTTTAGATTTTACACCTTCTGTTTTTTGAGTGAGATATAGAAAATTGAGAAATTCCATTTATATGATCTATTTCTGTAAATGGTATAAAAAAGAGGTGAGTAGTCACGTGACGTATTACCTCTATTAAGAGGCACTGAAGAGATGCCCCAACTCGTTATAAGTGGGTAGATATCCATTTTTTATTGCTATGAGTGGTGAGAAGAACATACCATTCGCTTGATGGTAAGCGATACGACCGCGCATGGATAGTAGCAATGCTTGAATATCCATAATATAATATTTTCAATATAGTAAGAGCACGTGTATGTTACTATAAATATTTGTGGCCAATTAACGACTGATCTCATAACTACCCATATAGAATGTTAAATTTATAAATTGATCGACATATCGTTGATTTATAGTCGTACAACCAAATTAGAATCTGGAATACCTTGGACATTAAGCGAATTTCGGCTCTAATCAGTTAATTGAAAAGACTTTGGGAAACCTATGGATTATTTAGTAAATTTTGTAACGGCCTGGCCAGTTGTAGATACTACAATTGTATGCTAAAATACGATTATCAAACATTGTGAGCCTTATTAATAAACTCGGGTGAGCGAAAGATTAACTTCAGGCCTTGGGCTAGATAATTCACTCTATTATTATTAATAGCTAGATAGTAGTGACTGCAATAATAAAAACCTATGTTCTTTAGCCTAACATGATAATCCTGTTATGGTAATCCACTGATTTTAAAAATAAAAAGAGTGATCAAAATAAATAAGTCAATTTTAAAGTTTTGGGCTAAAGTTTAATCCCTCGCTCGTCAAAGTTTATTAATAAGGCCCTGTAAGCGTTCCCTCAACAGTAAAACCACAGAGTAAAACCGATAACCCTGTCACTATAACTGTGACAGTTACGAATTTAAACGAGATCAATCTCATTGGTTTACCTTACGTTTAGTTTAGCTACGGCTAAGTGAGTGCGATTGATATCCAAAGGAATTAGATTTCTAAGGAAATGCAATAGAACTTAATGTATGACGAGGTAGAATATCCAATAACACACCTCCAAAAGAAAAACAATATGGTACCTACTTAAATAACTAGGTACTTAATTAAATTCGATATTTATGTGATCATTCATGAGAAGATAAAACACATGTTACCGAGGTTCGCCTTGTTTACAATAACATTAATTACCTGTAAAAGTAAGAGATAATTATAACATTGCGGTGTGACATTTATTATAAAATCATTACCTTCAATTACGCCATTAATGTCCGACAAGCTTCGGCCTTCGTGTTTCAACGAGTCGACAACTAAAGGCATCGAGGACTGTGCGGCGTGGTTCGCCTCGACTTTTAAGTGGCATCTTTCACTATGGTCGTTTGGTCATTGGTGGTCTAATAAATCTTAACTGCCTGTTTTACAGGGCATCTAAATGCTTTCAATACCTCATGTTCAAGAGTAAGAACTAAGCATTAGTATGTATGTTCGAAGCGAAGCGTGAAGTAACAATGAAGTAAGCCGGAGAAGTTGAGAGATAATCGGTCCATTCCATGGCACTTAGTTACTTTTATGTGTAGTAGTCATCCATATATATCCAATATGATAATATCCAAAATAAAATAATTGCTTTGCTTGCTTAAAAGCAATGCTTTCATTAAAATTATTTTATTTAAATTATGTTAACAAGTTAGCTATCGCTGCAATCGCCTTATTGAAATGCTTATGAGTTCATAATATGCCTCATCATAGTCTGACTGTGTAATACGTTACTATTACAGTTTTAAATCTTGCTCCATGCATTACAAATGTAGTAAGTGCGCTTTTTTCCCAGGTGTAGGCAGAGGTGAACCAGGATATCCACATTTCGCCTTATATGTTCGTGTAGTGAGGCGAGCCTTTCGCCATATCAGACACGAGTTCTTGACTCCGGGCTGATAATGAATAGGTAAATCTAATATCATTGCCAGACCCGGGATTCGAACCCGGGACCTCAGCGTTGTCATCGCAATACAACTACACCACCGAGGCAGTCATTGCTCCATTATGCTTTATTGAGGACCACTTTTCAAAATGCAAAGAACTTAAACACTAATATGTGGACAAATAGCTTTAGAGTTTAGGTAAAAGAAATAAGATTGGTGATGGTAGACTTGGTTGAAGAAAAGCTAGTTGCCTATTACTTTAGTACGTTTTTCAATATGGATATAATATCTCACAGAAATAATGAGATGACAAAATACTACATATTTAGGTACTACATATTATGTACTTGTCTTACGGCAAGCAATTATCAACTTGATTGCAACTGCTATTAAAGATTTTGAGAATAATGTCCAAATATAAATAGTGGGATTTTTTACGATCATTTTTCGACAGCCTCCGTAGTACAGTTGGTTAGACGCCGACTATAAAAATGAGAGGCCGCGGGTTCGATCTCCGCACCGAGATTTTTGTGATACAAAGGTATTTATTTCGGGTCTAGTGTTTGTGAGACCGAAATGTCCCTAGTAAGTAGTAAGTACTTAGTTTCTGATACCCACTACACATAACTCGATCTTAGCGTGGGGTCAGGACTATGTATTTATTATTTATTTATTTCAATTATCATTAAATAATCTAAAATTTATTTTCAATTTATCATTATTATCATCATCATCCTTTTATTATCATATTTCAAACATTCATTGATACATTCGTCCTGTGCTAGTCCTTAATCACTACTATCGCCTTAGAAACTGCGCTAATATTTGTTAAAAATATTTGTGTAGGTAGGGTATGTTTAGGTCATGTTATAAGTGCTTAATAAATAATGACCATATGGTTTCAGCTAACCTTGATAGGACCTAAGTCAGTATCTATGTACTAAATATGTAGGTACTTACTGCACATAAAAAGTAGATAGTCCTAGATGAAGACTAAAACTAACTCTTGCACGTTTTGTGAAGATAGGAAATTCAAAGTCCTTTCGAACTGTGTATTGAACTTTCTTCTGCACGTCAAAACTATGACATATAGAAAGTACTTACTCGTATATCTTGGTGGACAGCGGCTTGGTGTGGTTTACCCTTGACCTTCATTCACAAAGGCGGTAACGCTAAATTAAGTTCAGCAAGTGTAAATATCAATAAGTTTAAATTGTGTTCACGTGTTTTTGCGCTGCGTGTTGAGTTCGTCACGTGTTTCAGTTTCGCATGAGATCAAGATTAAAGATCTCTTATTTTGTAATATGAACTAATTTATGTCGGTCTGTTGGTATGTTCGGTGTTCGCCTTAATAGTTCAGTTAGTTCGTAGATTTAGATTCTTAACATGGAGGATCTTAAAATTAAGATTCATAAGATTCCTACGCGCATTCACTGAGATAGTATAAGGTTGTAGGAATCGGTCAGTAATTTAAGTTACTTTGGGTATCTTTACGTAGATGTGTATGCAATTTTATTCTATAGGCAAAAAGAAGTTAGCTGATATATTACATCCCACTGCCAGGCACGGGCTTCCACAACCGATAACTATTAAGAGTGATCAGGCGATATAATCCACCAAGCTGACCAAGTGCGGATTGGCGGACTTTACACAAATCGATATGGTATCGATATGGTTTCCTTACGATGTGAAAGGAATGATGTGATGAAACTGCGTGGTGATGACTATCAATACACTCATGATTCCGAAAATTCAGAGGTGTGCCCTGGGATTCGAACTCGCAATCACCTTGAACATGTTGGCAGCCGCGTTTACCAACAGGCCACCATACACTTCACGATTGTACCTAGGAATTATTTTGTGAAGAAGAAGACGCAATGTAGGTAAGCAATTTCATCGCCGACGTCGAAGTTATAAAACTTTTTACTGGTTTCGTTGAAGATTAAAGAATACAACCTATTTTCTGGAGCCTTCTTAATTCTCATATTTAGACATTCATTCGGCATAAAGAGACACAACGCCACATATCAATAAAGACGTAATATCGTGCAGGTAAGTCGCGTGTCATAACTTGTTCGTAAATAAATGTTTTATTGAGGCGTACAGAAGTTCAATTTAATAAAAATATATTGCTGTATCGAGGCTGTGTTTTATTAATTTAAAAGGTTATTACTGTCGTTCCAATCAATATTTTTTGTGGAACTGATATACTGGATCGAGCAAAGATCTCATTTTTCTCATTCGCTAAGATATTAATTGTGGCACGTAGTATTTTTATGATAATTACATTTTGTTTCAGATATTTGGTTATTTTTTTAATTCATCATCATCATCATCATCTCAGCCTCAGGAAGGCCACTGCTGAACATAGGCCTCCGCCAAGGATCTCCACATCGACCTGTTGGAAGCGGCCTGCATCCAGCGACTTCCTACAACCTTAACCACAATTGAAGGCGGGCGTCCCATGTATGTATGTACATAAACATAAACATGTATGTACTGCAACCTTAACCAGGTCGTCCATCTACCTTGCAGGCGCGCATCCAATAGTTCGCAACAATTGACAATTTATTCATATCTCTGACAATTTATTTTGCTGATTGTGCTGATGATATTATTATGTACAATTAAGTACGATTACAATAATGTAATTATGATTGGTTAACGTAACAAAATTGCTATTAGAGGCACACCGTTCTACTTTTTCGGATTCTAAATGTTTTCAAGACTCTGAAAGTATGAATATAAGTGCACACTGAAATATGCAGGCCATTATCAGTAGAATTTCAGTTAGAACTTAGAAAAAACGAACAAAGTTTGCGTAGGATCGTAAGATTTCAAACTTTATGTTTATATCTAGTAGGTACCTATGTCTTGTAGCCTACCCACGCACTAAAAACATGTACAACAAGCAAGTACACGCACCCGAATCTTGCCTAAAACGATTGAGGAAATAGCATTAGTCCTTGATACACCGACGTAATTGTACATTGCAAATTTAAATTTATTTTATGCTTTAAAGGTGACTAGCTGTTTTGCCCGAGTTCCGGTAAGGAAACTGAATCGCGCGGCTATGAATTGGAAGTATTCACGTATTTAGTTAGAATGTTTTAATTAGATTAATTAATTTACTGGTGGTAGGTCTCTCATATGTGAGAGGCTGCCTGGGTAGGTACCACTGCAATGTCACTGGTGTGTTTCGGATTGAGGGACATTGTAGCCCGAGTAACTACCAGACATATTAAACTTAACATCTTATATGTGTCCTCAGGGTGACGAGCGCATTGGAATGCCAAGCATTGCTTTGTAATTGATGGTGTTGTTTGTTTTTGATTACAATCAGGCAAACGGCATGCTTGTTTAGCCATTCTTGCAATAAAAAAAAACTATTGTTAGTAGAATTTCATTATTTGTACGTTTCATTTTATAATTAAAAGAAACGAAACTTTAAATATCAGAAAGTGTGTGGATCTAATATGGGAAATATATTAGGGTGTGAATATAAAGTAAAAAAATATATATATTTATGATTCCAATCGATTTTCGAGTTGCACCTACATATAATGAATAAGAAGAAAGAATCTTACATTAACTGCGACATAACAAAGAATAATATTTAAGTAATCTATACCACTACCTATGCCCACATTTGAAGCCTTACGATTCTTTTCTTATGAAAGTACAACATACACAGAGTACATTTTACATTGACAACATACTTTCAACATACGTGAGCCTCTCCGCTACATAAAACGGAAGCCACTGTGGGTACAAATAAAACGTCCTACAATCCATCACTAAACGGAACTTCACACTAGGTTGCCTTGATTTTTATACTAGTACGATTTATAACTAATCTATGGTTTTCAAACAAGCTTGCCTTGTAAACACTTGCAAAGTAATGCTGCGACAAATAGATCAATCAAATATTTAGGTGCGTAGAGCGTGTGAAATTCAAGCGAGATCAGCATTTGATTTTAAACGAGGACGCATTGTGCAGCTTCGTCCCAAGGCTACTGAGCCCGCCCTATGCTTCTACGAGTGTGCAAACGTAACAAATGAAATCGAAAGGCTATCTCTGACTCAGAGGCTCATGTACCCGTAGGCTAAGTTACTTGCTCAGTACGCTTGCTCGCCTTGACAATGAAAGTGAATTGGACAATGTGGACGCGGTCTAGTAGTATAAAAACCGGAGCACTCCTTGTCGAAATTATTCAGTTGCCAACTCCAACAGCATAAACATGTACGCCAAGGTGTGTTATAGTGTTTATTACTGTACTAAAACACATTAGTGTATTTTACGCAATGACTTGAGTACACAAAAATATCTAACATAAGGAATCATTTCAAATAAATTTTATATCTACTTACATTTTGTGAGCAGATGCATGAACTTAGGAAATTATTAACCTGATTGGTTTATAGGATCCTATGTAAATATAAGTTGTTATTTTTAGTTCTGTGTTCTCATTATTCTGGTTATGAATTTTCAGTTGATCTTCGCTCTGTGCGCTGTGGGCATGGCCCGCGCCGGTGGTCTCTTGGCCGCTGCTCCCGTCGCCTACAGCAGCCACGCCATCGCCGCACCCGCCGTGGCCGCTTACGCCGCGCCCGCGGTAGCCACCTACTCCGCCGCGCCCGCCGTGTCTTCCGTGTCCTCCTACTCGACCCACACCGCTCACGGCTCTCCCGCGTACGCTGCCTACTCCGCTCCCGCCGTCGCGACCTACGCGGCTGCCCCCGTCGTAGCTAAGACCTATGCCGCCCCCGCCGTCGCTACCTACGCTGCTCCCGCCGTTGTGACCAAGACCATCGCCCCGGCTGTGTCCTCCGTGTCGTCTTACTCCACCCACACCGCTCATGGTGGCGCATACGCCCCTATTGTGGCTAAGGCCTACGCTGCCCCTGCTGTTGCTACCTACGCCGCTGCCCCCGTGTACGCCAAGAGCTACGCTACCCCAGCGTTCACCTCTTACGCCGCTGGTCCCATCGTTGCCAAGAGCTACGCTGCCCCAGCCTACACTTCTTACGCCGCTGGCCCCATCGTCACCAAGAGCTACGCTGCCCCAGCGTTCACCTCTTACGCCACCGGCCCCATCATCGCCAAGAGCTATGCTCCCACCATCTCCACCTACGCCACTGCTCCCGCGTACAGCACTTACGCTGCTGGTCCCGCGTACAGCACCTACGCCGCCGCCGCGCCCGTGCTCAAGTCAGCTGTGACGTACTCTGCTGCTCCCGCTGTCTCTCACATCTCCTACAGCGGTCACGGTGCTAACTACGGTTGGTAAACTGAATCGCAATATTTATTTTATTGTAAATAGACCAATTAAATAAAGAAAATGCCATAACTCTACTAAGTGTTTATATTTTGTTCACCTTTTCTTATATACTACATACTTATACAAAGTACAAAGTACCCCTAAACATAATAATATGATATATGCTTGATGGATTTAAAGAACCAGATAAATTTTTCACAAAATTACTTTTGAAGAAGTTTGTTTGGAATTCGTGTGACACCCAATAGCCCTCTATAGTAGGTATATTTATTGCATGATTTAAACGATAGTTAAGAGGTGTATATTGAATCTGCATTAAGTTACGCTTAGTGATATTTCGTGTCAAACGCCTATCTACAAGAGCGAAACAAATATTGTACTGTACTGTATCAGCCGATAAAATACGTCCCACTGCAGGCCATGGGCCTCCTCTACAATCGAAATTGCAATTGAGAGTGGTTAGAGTTGGTTGGCGGACTTTACATACCGTAGAAATTCTTACAAATCGCTATGGTATGCAACTTGCATACCATACTCACGATGTTTACCTTTACCATCATAATGCGTGGTGATTGAATATCACGCCCTGGGATTCGAACCCGCAACCACCATAAACAATTTGGCGGACGGATTAGTTCCGTTTACCAACAGGCCACCACGCAGTTAAGAAGCAAATATTAGTTCATGTTAATTTCATTTTTATTTCTAACTATACTAGTTAATTCTAAAATAAGGTTAAAAAATTACTAAATGATATTTCACCATTCTCGTTCTTTGGTACGTCAAGTCCATCCTTTCTAACCTACATTGCATTGTTTTACCATGCTCATGCTTAAATTATTATATCACACGTATAAATTTACAATAACACACTTGTTGAAAAATCAAAAGAAGGGCAAGAACAGGCAAAAGGCAATTAAAATGTACAGTTCTTACTTTTGCATAGTCCTTAATGAGTCAGGAGTAACTTATAAATAACTATAAATACCCACACTGTTTTTAAAAGACTTGCGATGTAGAGGAATATGACACATTATGTTGGAAAACATATGGCTGTGGTTCCGATTATCACTGAAGCAATGTTGTGTGTTCACATGCACCTATTTGTTTCTGGACTTCATGTTTTCAGATTGAAGAGTTCATTATTTTTGACACTCACAATAAAAGATTTCTACCCGAGGTCAGGATAAAACATGTGATTATGTATATGATTGTTGGACGTGCTTATTTATTAATAAATTATTTTATTAATTGAATGATAAAATAAATCCCGAGTGGCTTTTTTATCTTTCCTGCCCTTTTTACATTTGATTCTGTTTAAGTAATAGTCCTGCCCTGCCTATTTACGTCTCATTGCAGGGCATGAGTCTCTTCTATAATTGATAGTTTTGAAAGGATAGATTGAAAGGCTGCCTGGGTGGGTACCACCGCAATGTCTATTTCTCCCGTCTAACAGCAGTTTAAATGCACTGTTGTGTTTCGGATTAAAGGACATTGTAGCCAGAGTAACTACTGGACAAATTGAGACTTAACATCTTATGTCTCAGGATGGCGAGCGCAGTGGAATGCCAAGCATTGCTTTGTAACTCAAGATGTTGTTTGGTTCTGCTACTGTTCATGAGCGGTCGTATCGCTTACCATCAGGCGAACGGCATGCTCGTCTCGCCATTCACTGCAATAAAAAAAAAAGTTTGATTGAGAGAGGCTAGGCCATAATAGTCTACTACGCTGGTTTAGTGTGGGCTAGAAGAGTTCACAGACCTTATTATAATTCGTGAATATCTTCGGGAACTGCAGGCTTCCTCACAATGTTTTGCGCCACCGTTAAGGTACGTAGTAGCTAACTATCAATACATTATACCTGCAAGATTTTTCAGTTTTAGTATTATTGGACATCAGTATTTACTACCCATACTTATTATCTCTTTCTTGGGCAGGGTGAGTTTTGCATTGAATAAAAATAGGTTTTACGCTTTCGTACCATTTAATTATATGATTGTTATTAATATTATAATTGACAGCCTCCGTGGCTCAGTTGGTTAGACCCTGGCTGTGAAACGAGAGGCCGCGGGTTCGATCCCCGCACAGGAACAGATATTTATGTAAACCACAGGTATTTGTTTCGGGTCTGGATGTTTGTGAGACCGAAAAGTCTCTCGCAGTTCCAGATATCCACGACACAAGACTCGATCTTAGTGTGGGATCGGGACTATGTATGTGACTGTTGGGCGTATTTATTTATTTATTAATGATCGATAACGCAGTATCACCGAAAAAATGGTATCTATTCTAGGCTCAGAACAATAACTAAAATTCTAGTATTTGATTGTGACCCGCAAAATATAAGCCTTCTGAAAGTAAGGTAATATTGGGCCTGATGAATATTCGCGTCATTAGTTTGAATTTTCAATATACATATTGACATGTCCGTATCCCCGAAGGGTGGGCAGAAGTGCGACTGATGGGTCCTAATATAGCAGAGTTTATCTCCCTCCCATGATATGATAGCTTGTTATCATGCTGGGCATCATTTACGATCTCGGGCATCTCATTTCAGATTACTTATGTCAAAAAACTATCACGACGAGGAGTGCCCGACCAGAGATTCCAACTCTCATCGTTCTCAGTATAAACAAAAGCTTTTTAAATGACCGTATGCCTCTCATACATTAATTAATAATTACCTGAGACAGACTCTATGGCATCTATAGAGAGCCGTTAAAAGGCGAAGGTTACACACGAAGAAAATTCAACTTTCTCTTCGGATTATGAAATAAGATCAAGTGATTTTTACGGAGACCAATAATTGTCACATGTGTTCGTCAAGGCAAGCATACTTATTGCGTTTCAGACAGCTGTAGTATGTCGGCTTGTTAATTGTTTTCCTATAGACATATGCCTCATACTTTTATCTCCAAAGGGTAGGCAGAGTTGAATAGTGTTGCATTTAATTCGCCGAGCTTATTTCCGTTTATAAAGCAATAGGGGTTATAATATAAAATATTGTATTCGCCAGCGGTTGAGCTTGGGATTCCTCTACAACGGAGAGGTCGAATGTGTGGGCATAGGCAACCTTAAAAAAATCGGATATCATTTAAGATGTGTTTAACCCAGCTAAGTGAGACCTTGAAATCCAATCTAGGATCATAGGATTTATAATTTCACTGAAAAATAAATAAATACACACAATAATCACAAACATAGTCTTGACCCCATATTAAGATAGATTCTTGTATCGCGGGTACCAGAAGCTACGAGAGAATTTTCGTAGCTTCTGGTACCCGAACACCCAGACAACTGCACAACGGAGGCTGTCAAATCTTGGCGACGAAAATATGAGTGTGTTCAAACATGAGCGCTCATGAGCCATTAAAATTTATCTATGTAAATAAGTAATGTATCATTACAACAGCACTGCATTATAAAGGAACTATCGCATTCTGTGTCAAAAAATACTAAATTGTAAATATGGTGGTGTATTTTTTATACGCTATGCTAAAATAGTAAGTAATAAAAATAAAACGTTGGTAACCGGACTAGACGCGGCTGCCAACATGTTCACGGTGGTCGCGGGTTCGAATCCCAGGTCACACCTTTGACTTTTCGGAGTCATGTGTGTATTGATAGTCTATCACCATGCACTAAATGGTGAAAGAAAACATCGTGGGGAAACCGGCATACATTAGCGATTTATAAGAATTTCTATAGTATGTAAGTCCGCCAAACCGCACAAGGCCAGCGTGGTGGACTATATGACCTAATCACTCTTAATCATACTCTCGACTGTGGAGGAGAGGAGGCCCGTGCCCTGCAGCGGGATGTAAATGGGATGACAACAAAAAAAAAAACAAAAATAGGTATAATGGTTTCTTAGATTTACGCGAATGTTACACATTGAAAATCGCGGATTTGGTTTAATGTTTTAAAATCCGCGATAAAATCCGTAAATAATAGTTTTATTTCAAAAATAGGTATGTCATTCGGTCACCATTTGTCATATCACAGGCGGATTATAATGGGATTATAAGTAGGTCAACTTCTTAATTGTAACAGTACGAATATGTCAAAAAGTGAAAGACTGCACAAACGTACATAATTTCATAGTTCGTATTGTTGAAGAGGTAGAGGTGCAACTAGTGCCACTGAATATTTGCTGTATCTATCCCCGTTTCTAGATGGGGCGAGTCCAGTGTCATTGCTCAACAATTTCAATTACGGTCTGCTGATTGGACATTAGTCAACTCTACGTTAAATGGATTACCAGATCTTGAATTTAAACTCATGTTGCATAGCCTATACTGTACTCGTATTTCCATTAGACGAATGAGCTCTTGTTGTTATTTATGTTTCACAGACATTACAAATGTATGTAATAAGATATGTAAATACACAATCCATAATTAAAATGGAAGGTTATAAGTAGTTTATCCTAAAAAGGCATTGTTTACGCAGTCAAACTTTTTTGTTTCTTATGTTTCAGGTTTAATTTTTATTAAAATAACGATGGATATCCATATTCAAGGTCATACAGGACTCACAGACATTCTATTTCTTTGGTTCATATACGTTGCACTATTAACTTAAAGTTACTGATTTCTCTTTGTTAATTCTGGGAATAATGCATCATGATAATCTTGAAGAATAGACGGCAGCCCCTCACAAATTTTCCAACAATTTAAAACAATTTTGACGTAGATTCTAGAACTATTCCACTATCAAAGACCAGCTACCAGAATTATCCGTCTTTTCATTAGCTACTAACTAACTAACTACCTGGAAATTATGTTACTAAATAAAGGCATTTCAAATACTGCATCTATGGCAGTTCAGCAGGGGTAGATAGTGGACCATCAATATAATGCTTTCTACCAATAAATTAAAGATATTTAACTGACAAGTATTGATAATATCAAGCTTAACTAAGTTAGTTGCACTTGTCATACGGTGATATTATGGTTTTAATCCTGATTTGAATTTTATTGGGACCGATTTTAAAAGTTTTACTGAAAATATTTCGTTTCAATTTAAAATAAAATATTAATAGAAATGAACGCTTTTTGGTGTTTACAAATAATTTCAACATTTTAGTTTAATATCATTATTAATATTAATTTGGGCACAAACCTAAATCAAGTTGCAGGAACGAAATGTTAAAATAAGGTGCAGTTTACTTGACAATGAAAGTTGATTGTACAACATGGACGCAGTCTAGTAGTATAAATATCGAAGCATTACTTGTCGAAATTATTCAGTTGCCAACATCAACAGCTTAAACATGTACGCCAAGGTGTGATATGATGTTTATTACTGTAATTAAAAAGTGCATCTGATGTAATAGTTAAAGTGCAATAGTGTTCACGATTTAAAATAAATGACCAAAGAATACAAATTATTATTTTGGATGTGTTGCAAATTCCATGTCATTTAAGTTTTCTTAAAGTTCAAACCTTTATTTGTAAGTTATTAAAACCTGAGTCTTTTTCAATTTCTTTTAATATTTTCCAGTTGATCATCACTTTGTGTGCTGTGGGCATGGCCCGTGCCAGTGGTCTCTTGGCCGCTGCTCCCGTCGGCTACAGCAGCCACGCCATCGCCGCGCCCGCACTGTCGTCAGTGTCATCGTACTCGACCCACACCGCACACGCCGGCCCCATCGCCACCTATTCCGCCGCTCCCGCCGTGGCGACCTACGCCGCTGCTCCCGCCGTAACTACATACACCACTAAGACCATTACTCCCGCCGTGTCTTCAGTGTCATCATACTCCACACAGACCTCTCACGGATCTCCCGCGATAGCAGCATACGCTGCTGCCCCTGCTGTGGCGACTTACTCTGCTGCTCCCGCCGTAGCCACCTACTCTGCTGCTCCCGCCGTTGCCACTTACGCCGCCAAGACCATAACTCCTGCCGTGTCCTCCGTGTCATCTTATTCTACTCAGACCTCTCACGGATCTTATGCTGCCGCCCCTGCTGTGGCGACTTACTCTGCTGCTCCAGCTGTAGCCACGTATTCTGCTGCTCCTGCCGTCGCCACCTACGCTGCCAAGACCATTGCTCCAGCCGTGTCCTCCGTGTCATCGTACTCCACCCAGACCTCTCACGGATCTCCTGCGTACGCTGCCTACTCTGCACCTGCTGTCGCCACTTATGCGGCTGCTCCTGTCGTTGCTAAGACTTACGCGGCACCCGCCATCTCCACCTACGCTGCAAGCCCTATCATTGCCAAGAGCTATGCCGCACCAGCGATCTCTACTTACTCCGCTGCTCCTGTCGTCGCCAAGACTATCGCCCCGGCTGTGTCCTCCGTGTCGTCTTACTCCACCCACACTGCTCACGGTGGCGCATACGCTGCCCCTATTGTGGCTAAGGCCTACGCCGCTCCTGCCGTCGCTACTTACGCCACCAGCCCCATCATCGCCAAGAGCTACGCTGCCCCAACCTACACTTCCTACGCCTCTGGCCCCATCTTCACCAAGAGCTACGCTGCCCCAACAATTTCAACCTACGGCGCTCCTGCCTTCTCGACTTATGCTGCTGGTTCCATTCTAGCCAAGAGTTATGCTGCCCCAGCCTACACTTCCTACGCTTCTGGTCCCATCTTCGGCAGGAGCTACGCTCCCGCCATCTCCAGCTACGCCACTGCTCCTCTGATAGCAAAGGCCTACGCTGCTCCCGCGTACAGCACCTACGCCGCCGCCGCGCCCGTGCTCAAGTCAGCTGTGACGTACTCTGCTGCTCCCGCTGTCTCTCACATCTCCTACAGCGCTCACGGTGCTAACTACGGTTGGTGAACTGAATCGAAATAGTCTGAATATTGTAAATAGACCAAAATAATAAAGAAAATACCATAACATAATATCTTTTACTGAATAACTGAATGTGATCCAATAATATGTATCTAATAAAAATGTATTTACATATAATGATCAATGCCTGTTTGTACATGAAAGATTTATGAGTAAAACAATTTGTAATGATTGTTAACGTACTAGAACCCAAAACAATGATTATTAGAACTTTTGTGTATCTGTTTGTACCCTTGTGCGCACTCTTCCAAACTAATTTCGCTTACATTTTGTATAAAGGTAGCGACACACTGGATTAACGCATAGTCTTCTTTATATCCCAAAAAACGAATTTTAGGAAAATAATGTGGGATGAGCAATGAATTAAAATATATTTGATACCCTTTCAAACTCAAAGGGTGATTACATTACAGTCCGTGAGTCAAAGAGCAGTATGAGACGGGACAGAACGAGATATAACGGGATGGGCTGACAGGGATACAGATACAGAATATTTGCAGAAGCCTGTATCTTTTCTAATATAAGATGGATAGATAGATAGATAAAACGTTTATTTTGGTTACAATAAAACACAAAAACAAACTTAATAAAGAGTTACATCAACATTAATATTAATTATAGATAAAAAACTTATATTAAATATTGTAGCCGCAATCAGGCCCCAGCTCAGCAATATGCAATGCTCCATGGAGCAAAGCGCTGGTAATTCTGCTGGTACCTGGTATGCAGTACCAAGTAAATATTATATATTATGCTCCAAGTGGCGTAAAACTAAAGAAAGAACACAAGCAAAAAAAATAATAATCACAGAATAGGAAACTAAGCAACATAATAATATGTCTTATCACACTAGTCTTAGTTACGAATAGGTACTAATAATTAAATTGAGTTACAATGGCTTAAATTAACTTATTAAAAATTAAACTTACTTAAAAATTTAAAAAATACATATGGCAGTCTTCGCTACGGTAAAGTGATACAAATACTACAAATAAAATGCTTTCAGTTTTTGTTTAAAAGATTATACCTAGACATCAATTTTATATTTATTTAAAGAATAAATATAACGACCTATAACTTTCGCTCACGTGTCAGTAATTGCTTGCAAAATTATAGATTAACTGTATTTTTTTGTAGTAATATAACTGAAACAATAAAAGGGATCCTGTAAAAAAATACCAAGTATCGCAGCTTAGGTTTTCTACCGCAAAAAGTTGTGAGATCCATGTAATACCAAGTCGGTTGATTTATTTAGTCCTTGCATAAGGGACCTTCTGTATAAAGTTATTACGTAAGTTATTATCATATCAATATTAAACATCCATTAGGTTTTAAATAAATAGATCTTAGATAAATAGATCAGAGAGAGAGAGAGAGCTCGTTCAAACAAACAAACAAACTCTGCTGCTTTATAATATTAGTATAGATATAACGGATTTGATTATTAGTGTTCTTTCTGTAGCAGCCCATATACGTCCCACTGCAGGGCACGGGCCTCCTCTACAATCGACAGTACGATTGAGAGTGGTTAGGCCATATAGTTCACCGCGCTGGCCTAGTGCGGGTTGGCGGACTTACATACCATAGAAGTTTTATAAATCGCTATGGTATGCAGATTTCTTCACGATGTTTTCCTTCACCGTTTTTATTGCGTGGTGATTGACTATCAATACACACATGACTCCGAAAAGTCAGAGGTGTGCCTTGGGATTCGAACCCGCGACCACCGTGATCATGTTGGCAGTCGCGTCTAGTTCGTTTACCAACAGGCCACCACGCACTTATTTCTTGGTAATTGATAATTTTGAGCTATTTAGTCTATTTATTTGCAAGTTTTTCTTCTTCATATTTTTCTAGAGGAATGTCGTACAGTTTCATGGGCTGAATATACCCTTTCCCTCTCTATACCCCCACCTGTTAAGCCTCATATATATAAATAAAATTTTAAAATGATTTATTAACTGTAAATGTAACTTTGTAATCCTATACATTTGTATGGGATTACAAAGTTATTCACGCAGTTGGTGTATCTAAAAAACTAGACAGAAATTATGAAATGTTTAAATTTTTCCTTGATGTAGACACTAAACACTAATTAAATTCTAAATTTAAAGGTTCTATGTCTGCTAGAAGTGCCTTAGACTTTTGATGCTGAATTTTGAGCTGCAGCTGTGCGTGCCCCGCGAGTGCGTCGATACTCGCCGCGCCACGCCCATGTTCCGCGTCCCAACGGCTAGGACGAATATGTTAAAGTTTTCCCCCTTTTCGCGGGCAATACGACTACTCAACTTGATCTCGGAACATGTTGATATATGTCATTGCAGCCTGCCGAAATTTACAGTAGTGGCTCAAAAATGCATTGAAGGATTTAAAATGTAATGTTTGTTGTTATATTGGTAAAATTTTAATGTTTTGTTTTATTTTTATTGTTTACTCTATGTGATATTTAGAATAGTTTAGTGTAATGCCGCCTTAGTTTTAAAACTGTTATGGTTTTATATTTAAGGTGATACATAAATAAATAAAATAAATAAATAAATGATCGGTCAGTCAGTCAGTCAGTCAGTGAGTGACAAAATTAAGAAAGTTTGACAAGTTACAATTCTTAAACTACTGGTTCAAATTGAATGACATTTTAAATATAACGTGTTTACACAATGCCTGCTTAGTAGCTGAAAATTCAGGCTTCTTGCTTTAACCACAACGAAGTTATAGGGCCTTTAGGGGTTAGAAAATGGTCTGAATTGCTTCGAGAAAAGGACGGTACGACAATCCCGCGTTTTAGCTCGACTTGGATATAACTGAAAGAATAAAAGGGATATGAAAAAAACAGCTTTGTACATCAGAGTAGCGTGCGTGATATTTTATTTGATTTCTTTATTTGTAACGAAAGAAAAAAAATGCGTGATAAAACAAACTTACGTCAAACCAACTGCGCCACGGAGGCTGCCAAATATTACACGGTCAAAAACTGTATTTCTACTGAAAACCAACATGGTGGTAGGTATCTCATATGTGAGAGGCTGCCTGGGTAGGTACGCAATGTCTATCTTTCCAGCCAAACAACAGTTTAAATGCACTGCTGTGTTTCGATTTGAAGGACAATGTAGCCAGAGTAACTACTGGACATATTGAGAATTAAAATCAGTCTCAGGATGGCGAGCGCAGTGGAATGCCACGCATTGTTTTGTAATTCAAGTCGTTGTTTGGTTTTGCTACTGTTCATGAGCGGTCGCATTGCTTACCATCAGGCGAACGGCATGCTCGTCTCGCCATTCATTGCAATAAAATAGCCTCCACTGTTGGTCTTTATTAAAAATGTACCTTTGATTGCTCACTGAGACGTCTTCAACGTATAAGGAACCCATGCAATGACTTTTGGTTCATTGAAATAAGATGATTTTGTTTTAATGCCAGAAAATTCTGGAATGTTAAAAAATACTCACTAGGAGATACGGCACTGTTTCTTAAATGGAGTGAAAATCAAAGAAATGGATTGAACAGGATGAGACTTTGCTATAAATCCAATAGAATACACATGGGATATTATGTAAAGAAATATATGTCACAAAGACTCTAAGAACGTCCAAGAAATGATATAAAGAGGGATAGAATTTGTATCGATTATCCCTAAGAGTCATCATTGGAAGTATAAAAAGTGACATTATCAGACACCACACAAGCGTCCACATAGAGTCCACAGAAGCATTAACTACCTATGGCTTCTTTTATTTTTTCGCAGATCTTGTAAATACAAGATGATTTTTAACAAAATGCATATTTTTGGTTTATCTTAATTTTGTAACAAACTAGCAGTCCGGCACGGGTCCGCCCGGGTGCAGATACATTTCAAAAATGTGGCCAAATTGTTCAATTCTGACTTTCAATTTAGACTATCAACGAAAACGAATAAATTTCCTCGTATTTGTTAGGTTTTTCACTACTACCTGCTATAAGCCATAGAGTGATGATATATAACGTATAGCATTCCTCGATAAATTACCTATCCAAAACACTAACGGCCATTCTCTATATCCTATCTATCTTTAACAAGACGTTAAAATGGATATTGTTACTATCGGCCGGGTGCAATACTCTGTCTGTCTTTTTCTACCAGTTAAAATCGCTAACTCTAATATGAGATCTGTCATTTTTCGGTTTCAATAATCGTTGACAGATGAATAAATATATCTATGATTTGTATCTATCAATGGGAGGGCTCTCGCTAACCATAGTTTGGAAATTCCATACAAATTAAAATATACGCGTTTCGATAACGATTCGAACTACTGTAGTTATTTGTGTTTAACTAGCTGTCAACGTTTTCTAATATCGCTGCAATATGGTGGATAATACATCGATTATCCCAGATATGTGGTATTTTTATGGAAGAAATCAGCAAAATAAAGTGACATTAATATATTCAGTGATGAAAGTGATAAAGAAATGTTTAAAGCTGGTGTTGACGCCGATTATAATTTATGAGAACCAAAAAAATTATGTGAATATTCTAGTTCAGAATTTAATTACAGATTTACTTTTTAGATGAAATAATACATCAGCTATTATGTTTATTTCTACATTTAAACCCAGCCTGCAAGGAACCTTCCTCCTGGTGTATGCTTACCAGGAGGAAGGTTATCAAATATTTTATTAAGTTATAAAAGTGTATTGAATTATTCCATAATCATATATTCTATAATAAATGTAACAGCTCGGGAACAATAATGTGTCATTGTTCCATTAACTGCTGCTATCATTGTGGTTTTACGTACTGGGGAGAATGCATGTTCAGCCGGTAACTATTTTTGGGTATCAAAAGCACAGTCAGCCGAATCATTACTGATGTGCCTCAGGCTATAACTGAGCTATATTATCAATATGTAAAAATATTAGACAACACACAGCATGGGTTTCATAAAATTGCAGTTTTCCCAAGAATCTTTGGTGCAATTCATTGCCCATATTATATTCCCATAGAGCCACCTTAGTAATGACTACCTTTAGATATATTAGGATTAATCAATAATTATGTATTAATATCGTCTATGATTTTAACATAGTAAATCTTAGTATTATATCAGTTATCTGATCACAATGTATTAATCTTCATATTTTTATTTTTAGATTCAAATATAGGAGAAGAATTAAGAAAATAAAGGCATTATTGTTCAAGCAATGTGTATTGCACAGTTACTTTTCATGAATGTATTGGAACGCTAGCCTGGGGCTCATTTAACAACTCTGCTAAAAGGTATTTATCTCATACTTTATATTTTGAAAAAATTCAAATTCAAAATACCTAGTTTATTGTGGTACATAGGTGAAAATGGTGTTATATTCAATTGTTTTGTGCAGCTGAGACCCGCCATATTGGCAAATAATAATTTAAGATGCAACAAATATGACAATTAAGTTGGAAGAATGGTTAAGAGAATATATTAAGATTAATACATATTATTGTAAGTAGTTTCCTAATAGTTCCCTAGTTTCAAAAGGGTATAGCCTGATAGAAATCATCAAAACATATTTTCACTTTAAATCTTTTATTTTTTGTAAATAACATATTTATTTTCAGTACAATGTGAAGAAGTTATATAATAAAATAGTAATAGATATCTAATTGGAGATAGTGTATATCCACATACTACTTTATTAATAACACTGCTCAATGTCTGCCATAGAGTATTGCAACAATGCGGCTCATATAAAAACAGAAACACTACTCAAAGTTATTATTATTAATATTTTGCTCTTCCATCTTTTACATCTTTCTTTCATCTTTATTTCAGGTCTTATGATGTTGGGAAAAGAAGATTTCCACACCTTCCAGTAAAAAAGTCTTTTGGGATTGCACACAACTTTAAACATTATGAGTGCCACAGCGGTGTCAGATAATATTTGAAGAATGAAAAGCATTGCTGATGTGGAACATGAAATTGACATACCAAACACTGCTAGGCTAGACATAAATATTAATTACTTATTTTAAATTAAAATAAATTTTCAGAACTTTGTCAATAATAAAGATTAAAGATTTCTCACAAATTGTCTTTGATATTTTATTTACCCATAATAGAATCTGCGGAAAAGGGGGTTCTTACATTTTAATTGTAAATAAATTTTTATGTGATATATAAAAAGAGGAATAGTTGTTTTTTCTATAACTAGTCATTACAATTTCGAAAACAATATATTATAACAATATATTATTGAACCCGGCCGTTAGTCGATACCACTGTATGCTTCAATAAACAAAGATAGACATACAATATTATCTTGCCTAGATATGTATAAATATTTGCACCTTATCTAAATATCTCTGTCTTTCTTTACTGAAGCAAAAAATGTATCGAAATTTCGAGAGAAATCTCTTGTTAAAGTTAGATAGATTATAGAAACCGGCCGTAAAAGAATTTTTCGAACCAGTAGTTCCTGCGATTAGAGGTAACAAACAAACAAACTCTTCAGCTTTATATATCAGTAAATAGATCAAAAGATTTCAAATATTTTTTAAGTTATATTATTAATAATATGATAGTCAATCACCACGCACTAAAACGGTGAAGGAAAACATCGTGAGGAAACCTGCATACCATAGCCGATTTTATAAAAATTTCTATGGTATGTAAGTCCGCCAACCCGCACTAGGCCAGCGTGGTGGACTATATGGCCTAACCACTCTCAATCGTACTGTCGATTGTAGAGGAGGCCCGTGCCCTGCAGTGGGACGTATATGGGCTGATACAGAATAATGAACACAAATAAATATAATTGTTTATATTTTGTTGATTTGCCTAGATTTAGTATGTTAGATATAATTAGGTTTTAAGTAATGTAATTGGTGTATGCCGTTTTAATTAAAATTAAATAAATAAGATTAACCTTGTGTCTGAATCTTCAGGATATTACTGTGTACAAAATCAAAGACAAGGACTTTACTGGTGGTAGGTCTCTCATATGTGAGAGGCCGTCTGGGTAGGTGCCACCGCATTGTCTATTTGTCCCTTCAAACAGCAGTGTAAATACACTGTTGTGTTTCGGATTGAAGGACATTGTAACATAGCAGACATAGCCAGAGTAACTACTGGACATATACTGGAGACTTAACATCTTATGTCTCAGGATGGCGAGCGCAGTGGAATGCCAAGCATTGCTTTGTAATTCAAGGTGTTGTTTGGTTCTGCTACTGTTTATGAGCGGTCGTATCGCTGACCATCAGGCGAACGGCATACTCGTCTCGCCTTTCATTGCAATAAACAAAAAAAAACAAGGTATAGCTATAGCATTTAATGTCGCAAAGGTATATTCTTATAGGGTTCATATTATATTATTATTATTATAAACTCTCGCTGTTTTCCCAAAAGGGGTAAGCAGATGTCCTACAACCTACATTTCGCCTTGTGTGTTCCGTCCCACGACGGTGTAATAGGGGGACGGAACACACGAGGCGAAATACGTACACACATCGCCATATCGAGCAAAAATATCTGATTACATGAAAAAGTCCAATATCACTTTACCCGACCCGGGATTCAAACCCGAGACCTCAGCTTTTTAATCGTACCGTAGTAGAACCACGCCACAAAGCCAAATAATCCAACTATATCGCCGATGAGTTCTATGCCTGTTCGTAATAAGTTACTATAATTTTCGCATAAATGAAGTTAAGTCTATTAAAATATGAAAGGACAATAATGAAATGTTTTATGAACTAGATTTTAAATTGGATTTTTTTGTAGTTGCTTGTTTCAAAAACAACAAATATTTTTTTATATAAAAATATTTTTTTGAATTTTAATATGAGAATTTGAATTCTCAAAACTAACATAAAAATTATAAAAATAAAAATATTAAATGTTATTTAATATTAAAAATATTAAAGCTTTTTATATCAAAAAAATATTAAATGTTAAAAACAAGCAACTACAAAAAAAAAATCCTATTAGTGTTAGTTTTGAGAATTAAAATTCTCATTCTTGTCTCAAAATCTCATTAATTTAAAAAAGCACATCGAAATTGATGTCTAGTAAGCCAAATTCGTCATTTAAAACAGTTTAAACAATTAAATTTATATAAAGAATACATTATTTTAGTAATTTTTTTCATCATCTAATCATATATCTTACGAATGGTTACTTCATAGTATTTTTGAGACTGACCTTTTATTGTAATCGTAAATTAATAAATCGTAGGGACATACATTTTACAGTTTATGGTAATGCATATTACACAAAGCGTAAACGAAGGTAGAGTAAGGCATTACTTCTAAAATATTGGAACCTAAGTTTATAAACCAGTCTTTATCTCTATCTTGCGTAAGCAATAAGTACTTGTTTTTAAGTGATCATACCACGCAATTTGACTTGTAGAATTAACTAGATTGTTAGTAATACTCCCGTAAGATATCCAACATATTTAGCAATTATGCGTAATTAAAGTAAAAACAAAGGCATTAAAATGTCACTGTCTTTTTTAATGTGTGTTAAGTAACAAGGAATTGATCTTTAAAAAAATAAAGCGCAGTTCACTTGACAATGAAAGTGGATTGTCCAATATGCACGCGGTCTAGCAGTATAAATATCGAGGCACCACTGGTCGAAATTATTCAGTTGCCAACATCAACAGCATAAACATGTACGCCAAGGTGTGTTATGGTGTTTATTTCTGTGAAAATATTTTGCAAATTGTTTTGCAATAGTTGGTGGCAAAATGTCGCTCTGGATTACGCCCACGAGTTTCATTGTGAAACTTTGAAAGTGCTATTATTATAATATTAATATTGCCTCTTTGATCTAAGGCAATATGAGGCCCTATTTTTGATTTCCAGGTTCATTAATTCTATGTGTATGTTTTGCCCATACATTTAAGCACTTTGTAAACAAAATCTTCTTTTATAGGTGCCCTCGTTGGGATCATAACATATCTGACCTTGGAGTGTCGTATTTATGTTATTATCATTGTGTTTTTCAGCTGATCGTCGCTCTGTGCGCTGTGGGCATGGCCCGCGCCGGTGGCCTCTTGGCCGCTGCTCCCGTCGCCTACAGCAGCCACGCCATCGCCGCACCCGCCGTGGCCGCTTACGCCGCGCCCGCGGTAGCCACCTACTCCGCCGCGCCCGCCGTGTCTTCCGTGTCCTCCTACTCGACCCACACCGCTCACGGCTCTCCCGCGTACGCTGCCTACTCCGCTCCCGCCGTCGCGACCTACGCGGCTGCCCCCGCCATCGCTAAGAGTTACGCCGCCCCAGCAATCTCTGCCTACGCAGCGCCAGCCTACACTTCTTACGCCGCTGGCCCCATCCTTGCCAAGAGTTACGCTGCCCCAGCCTACGCTTCCTACGCCGCGGCTCCCATTGTCGCCAAGAGCTACGCTGCTCCCGCCATCTCCACCTACGCCGCCGCTCCCGCGTACAGCACTTACGCCGCTGGTCCCGCGTACAGCACTTATGCTGCTGCCCCCGCGTACAGCACTTACGCCGCTGGTCCCGCGTACAGCACCTACGCCGCCGCCGCGCCCGTGCTCAAGTCAGCTGTGACGTACTCTGCTGCTCCCGCTGTCTCTCACATCTCCTACAGCGGACACGGCGCTAACTACGGTTGGTGAACTGGATCAAAATAGTCTGAATATTGTAAATAGACCAAAATAATAAAGAAAATACCATAATGTAATATCGTCTTTTACTTTTTGGCTGTTGATTGTGACTAGGATTTTAGCTGTAATTCATATCTTATCATGGTAATATTATGTCATACCCATGCCATAACATTATTTATGTGTAAATTAATATAAAGTCAGTTTAAAGAAAAATGTAACGAATTTTATTGTTAATTTCAAACAAAAGCTTTAATTTTTACTTCATACATACATACGTACACTCACGTCTTTTACCTAGAAGGGGAAGACAGAAAAGCTACTAGGACACCCGCATTTCGCCTTGTATGTTCCTTCCCACAGTGTGATATATGTTGATGTGATGTGATGTTACGAATAATTATTCTGTAATTTATTAATTCAATATCACCGTTTTCACAAAGACCATTTTATCCCATGACAATAAATATTTACCCTTATATTATTATGTTATGATTTGGATTTGGAATCAGATGATGGAATACCATATTTTTAGGTCTTATGTAGCTTTCGGAATTGCTGCAAAAACCGGTGACCATAACCAATACACATACAAGGGCCTGCCAATGGGTTAAGGCGTGTTTTCACGTGTATGTGTGTGTGTGTGTGTGTGTGTTTGTATACAAGAGGCCTTAGGGATGCTGGGATTCAAGATTCGTTCGTTCCAGAATTACCGAACAGCAACCAAACACGGAAAAGTTTCTTTAACAAAATACATATGCCGGGTAAGTTAAATCGCAATGCCTTCGCACAATCATGTATGCAATATTGACAGTCATTACGCTACAGTTGTTAGAACCTTAATTTGTAGTAGAATTCTTAGTAGAGTAAATAATATCTCGTTGTTTAAAACTAACATGGTTGTCTAGTTATAGGGTTTTTTGAAATTTACGAGAGTATTTCTTTTATTATTATTACTTATTGATTACTTACTAGTACAAGTGAGGCAAGCGACTTTTTTTAAAGTTTATCTTGTATCATCATTATCATATAATGAATTTGTATTAACCTTATAGCACCCAAAACAATGATTTATTAGAATTTTATCGGTTTAAATATGCCTTAGTGTGCGCTAATCTAAAAAATGGCTGAACCAATTTCGCTTTTTAGAATGGAGGTAGCTGACTCTTTGGATTAATACATAGGCTTACTTTTTATGTCAAAAAATGTAGTTTTCCCGAGGTATCAAGGTAACACGGTGTTAATTTTTTTTTACCTTATACTGTAAGGGATGGTAATGGACACGAGAGGACAGGAATACATGCTTTGTGTGATTTGACAGATTGAGACGAGACAGCAGATAAAGCTTCGCACCTGAGCGAAACCGGGCTGGCCCCATCAGTATATCCGATACCTTTATATCAATCAATAATTAAGGTTTAGATTTTGTTAATATATTTCCTCACAAACCATTTTAGGTATCTACTCGTAATATCTCATAATCAAATCTAGATTATAAAGTAGACTATTGACCTAGTGGAATGTACAATGTACATACATACATAGGACGCCCGCCTTCAATGTGGTTAAGGTTGCAGGAAGTCGCTGGATGCAGGCCGCTTCCAACAGGTCGATGAGGAGATTCTTGGGGAAGGCCTATGTCCAGCAGTGGACTTCTTATGGCTGAAGAGAAGAAGAATTTTCTTACCACTCACCAGGCTGAATTTTTAGTGCTTTAGTATTAAGTAAATCTGTAGTTATTAAGTTTAACGACGTGCAAACTTACACATTCTGTGATTACTGTTTTATTTTTAATAATAATGTATTTTATTTGTACATATGTAGATATATGCTTTGTACATAAGAGCTTATGTATCGGTATTTTGACGAGAGGAGCTTCTTTTGTATATAAATTTCAGTGAATGAACATATCGTCGATAATTTTTTTTGTTAAAGTGATTTATTTTGCTATTTAGATATCAATTAAATATTGTGTCTTATTTACAAAACATTAAAGTAATGCTCAAAAAATCACCCGCTTTATTTATGTATGTCACTTTGATATTTATGGTTCTTCATTAAATCCAGTTATTTGGACCTTTAAAATAGTAAAAATGCCAACAATAATTGATAAATTAATTACAACCAGCTGTTCTCATTTTACAATATTAGGCAATAAGACTACCTCGGTGGCGTAGTTGTACTACGGTACAATTACTACGCTGAGGTCTTGAGTTCGAATACCGGGCCGGTTAAGTGGTTTTGGTTTTATCTATTCATTATTTAACAGCCCGGAGTCAGGAATTTGTGCCGGTATGGTGATAGACTTGCTCTATCACATGGGGCGGAACTGATTGAGATAAATAATAAATAAATAATTAAATAACACCCAACAGTCACATACATAGTCGTGACCCCACACTAAGATCGACTCTTGTGTCGTGGGTATCAGGAACTACTGAGAGACTTTTCGGTTTCACAAACACCCAGACCCGAAAGAAATATTTGTGGTCCGCACAAACATTTATCTCGGTGCGGGGATCGAACCCGCGGCCTCTCGTTTCCCAGGCGGCGTCTAACCGACTGCGCCACAGAGGCTGACGATGAAACGGTTGTATTGGTAACATCTCTGCCTTCCCGTACTGGGAAAAAATGCGTGACGTTATATATTATGTACAACTTGTCTAAAGGTTCTTTTCATAATTTATTATTATTCCCGGATAGTATATTTTTCTTTGGCACTAACTATAGAAGATTTTTATCGCAAAAACGGAAGAAATATTTTATTTGCCCATATATTGGACAAATTAATTGATAAAAAACATTAACAGTAATAAAATTTTATAAAGCTCAATAAAATGTCTGATATATGGTTTAAGCTTCACCTTATTACTTAATGTACATGAGCATCTTGTGAACGATAACAAAAACAAGGTAATACAGTTGCACATATTACAGCTATTTATACGATCCAGAATTTATAATAAGTTGTAGAATTTGTAGAAAAGCCTCTTTTGCTAAAAGATGAAACGACATAAATTGAAAGTTTTATATAAGTTGGTAATATATTTTATTTATTTTAGCACTTTACACAAATTGTAAGGTGGACTTGGGCATTCTCTACCAGTGGAACCTAGTGTAACCTGAAATACTAAAATACTACTAAAATAGTATGGTAGTGGTATAAGAGAAAACCAAGAAACCAATGATATTATGTTATTCTTAATGTTAACTTTATTAAGATTGCGTAGGACGAATTGCTGTCCGTAAAACATTTATTCTAACCTATATAGTATTATTATTTGTAGTTTAGAAGGAGGGTACAGATTCCTTTTGCCCAGCAGTGGGGCAGCGCAGGCTGATGTATATACAGGGTATATCAAGACTGCTACCGAAAACGAAGCCGGGTGGTAGTTTAAGCTACTTCAGACATAATGCAACAGAAAAAGTTGCAAAAAAAAGCGACAAATTTTTTTTGTTATTTTTTCCTATGGCCTTATTTGGGTGGTAAATACATTTTTTCCTAAAATAATAGTGTATACCCTTTTATTTATAACTAATCTAAGGTATAAAAGTGTTAAATTATTATTTTAGCAAACACTATGGATTTACCACCCAAAAATGACGATATTTAAAAAATCATAAAAAATAGTTGTCGCGTTTCTACGCGAAATTTTTAGTTGCATTGTGTTTGTAGTCACTTAAACTACCACCCGGCTTCTTTTTCGGTAGCAGTCTTGAGATATCCGGTATGTATGTATATTTGTCGTTTACAACTTTCAGTATTCATTAATATACGATAGTCATGAATCCTTTTAAAGAATATCTTAAAAGTGAGAATTAGTTTTATATTAGTCGATTTGCAACTATTAGTATTATTATATTATATTTTTAAGTTAAAAACAATATAATATAATCTTACTGATAATGAAAACAATTTATCACACAAAATCTAAACAAAGTCAGAGTTATTATAATGTATAACTTCTGAAATATGAAATGCGTAAATAATAACAATAAGTTAATGTACTCTCTGATTAATATTTGCTTGATCCTAATTTTATTCACCGGTCTATAACTTTATCTTGTGCAAGAAACAAGTTCCTACCTGCTCTTAATTGAGCCTAACATGCAAATCGAGTTGTAGAATTAATTAGATTGTCCACTAGGACTCCCACAAAATATACAAAATCTTTGGAAAAAAATGGTTAATTTTGTAAGATTTATTGATACTCGTATTATGCTCTATTTCATTACATGTCATTGTTTTGACTTCATGTTTATTAAGTAACAAGGAATTGATATTTAAAAATAAAGCGCAGTTCACTTTACAATTAAAGTGGATTGCCAATATGCACGCGGTCTAGCAGTATAAATATCGAGGCACCACTGGTCAAAATTATTCAGTTGCCAACATCAACAGCATAAACATGTACGCCAAGGTGTGTTATGGTGTATAATATTGTGCTAAAATATATTTTGCCTACCTATCTGCAATAGGTGATAGCAAAATGTCACCACGGAGTTAATGGATAAGTTTCATAGTGAAACTCTAAAAGTGCTATCATCATAATATATGTTGCTTCTTTGGCAACAAGAGATCCTGGTTTAGAATTCCAGGCCCATTAATATTTATTTTATGGATTTTTCTGTTTGGGAATGAACAGATTTTTTTCGGGATTGAAGTATTTGACTGGTAGGCCGATGGACTCGCGTTCTATCAGGTTTGCGATGGAAAAAACATCAGCGAAATTAGGGTTGTACTAGTGCCCCCTTGCCTGTCCTTTTGGGTATATAGACTTGTGCCCATTAATTTAAGAATTTTGTAAACATAATCTACTTTTGTTCATTGCGCTCGTTTGAGTCAAGAACTCTGTCGCGTTAAGATATTTATTTATATCATTATCATTGTGTGTTTCAGCTGATCGTCGCTCTGTGCGCTGTGGGCATGGCCCGCGCTGGTGGTCTCTTGGCCGCTGCTCCAGTCGCCTACAGCAACCACGCCATCGCCGCACCCGCCGTGGCCGCTTACGCCGCGCCCGCGGTAGCCACCTACTCCGCCGCGCCCGCCGTGTCTTCCGTGTCCTCCTACTCGACCCACACCGCTCACGGCTCTCCCGCGTACGCTGCCTACTCCGCTCCCGCTGTGGCGACCTACGCGGCTGCCCCCGTCGTAGCTAAGAGTTACGCCGCCCCAGCAATCTCTGCCTACGCAGCGCCAACCTACACTTCTTACGCCGCTGGCCCCATCCTTGCCAAGAGTTACGCTGCCCCAGCCTACGCTTCCTACGCCGCGGCTCCCATCGTCGCCAAGAGCTACGCTGCTCCCGCCATCTCCACCTACGCCGCCGGTCCCGCGTACAGCACTTACGCCGCTGGTCCCGCGTACAGCACCTATGCCGCTGGTCCCGCGTACAGCACTTACGCCGCCGCCGCGCCCGTGCTCAAGTCAGCTGTGACGTACTCTGCTGCTCCCGCTGTCTCTCACATCTCCTACAGCGGACACGGTGCTAACTACGGTTGGTGAACTGGATCGTTTTATAAATAAGGTTGTAAATAGAAAAATACAATAAAGCAATTTTCTACAAGTGTTCCGTAATTTCATTTTTTATTTATCTGTCTTCTATTCTATCTCAACGACAATGCGTAATCTTATATTACGAATTTCTACAAAATCACATTTTAATTATAATTTATAATAACTCAAAAATTATAGACACGAACATAATATTAAATCACATTTTATGTAAGTAATATTGGTATGCAGTGGCACTAACGACCCGATATTTGCACTCAGGATGCTTAGCGAGGCATACAGGGCGGAGAAGACGCCGCTGCACATGACTTTCTTGGACCTGCAAAGGCTCTTCGACTGTGTGCCGCGACAGGCAATCTGGTGGACGATGAGGGTGAAAGGGATACCAGAAGCCTATGTGGATATTATCAGAGATATGTACCTCCGATCCGAGTCCTTCATTCTTACCGCCGTTGACGATACGAATCCTTTCCCGATTGATGTCGGTGTGCACCAAGGCTCAGCGCTGAGTCCATTCCTCTTCAGTGTTGCGTTTGTCGCCATTACGTCTCACATCCAGGACTCTACGCCCTGGTTGTTGATGTATGCCGATGACATTGCACTGGTGGAGGAAGACCGGCGAATTTTGGAGCGCAAGTTCAATCGGTAGAAGGAGATGCTTGAGAGCGGTGGTCTGAAGTTAAATGTGGCGAAGACCGAGTACATGGCTTGCGGGAGTACGGACCCCCAAAGAATCGAGATAGGGATTTGCCGTGAAGACGGACAAGTTTAAGTACCTTGGGTCCGTACTGGATGAGTCCGATGTCATCGACCTTGACGTCAAAGTCCGTATGGGCGCTGCTTGGTCTAAGTGGAAGGGATGTCTCGGGCATACTCTGCGACCGCAGGATGTCGATGACACTCAACGGTCTCATCTATAAAAGCATCGTGCGGCCTGTGCTCCTGTATTGTTCTGAGACAACGTCTCAGAACAGGCCACGGCCTGCCCTCAAGCAGCAAGGTCAGGAGATCCACGTCGCGGAAATGAAGATGCTACGTCGGATGTGGAACGTTACGGATTTGGACAGAATCCATAACGAGCACCTCCGTGGCAGTCTTGGTGTCCGCGATATGGCTGATAAACGCCAGGAATTCCGCTTGAGAGTGTATGGTCACGTCCTAAGGAAACCACAGGAGTAAGTCGGTAATATGTCCCTGAGTCTCAATATTCCCGGACCACGATCGAGGGGCAGACCAAAGAAGCGTTGGCTAGATGTCGTCAAGGAAGATATGAGGGTCAATGGCCTTACTATTGAGGATGCCGAAGATCCGGCGAAATGGAGAAGAATTTGCCGGAAGGCGGACCCTGGCACCGGCCGGGATAACGCCATATAGAAGAAGAAGAATATCAAGAATATCTTGATTGTTAGACTTCGGCAACTTATCCATTTTTTTTAAGTTGATAATATTTGAAATCAAGTTTTTTTTTAAATTTATATCTGCTCTTTTTTCATATGCATTGATGACTCGGGTCAGTGAACTGTTGTTTAGTTAACGTCACAGACATTAATATTTTTGACCTACTTATTCTGCATTTGATAAACACTCTTTTTGATATTTAACTCGGTGTCTTAGAATTATGCCTGAAATGGAGTTACTTGACGAAGGGCGATTGCTCGACTTGTCAAATTAACATTTGAAAGTTACACATTGTTTCATCTTTGAGTTGCAACTTGGTCAAGCCACACGACGGGACGCGACGGTGCGGCGCATAAATAATAGAAATCATAATTCGCACATGACATCCCTCCTCACTTCGTCTTTCAGGATGCAAGTGCAGCGTGCGGCGAACAAACGCATCGTTTGAAATGGTATAGTAATATGTATGCATGTAGGATGCCGCAGCGGAATCGCTCCGCCGCCGCACCGCACCGTCACCGCATCGTTCTGTTCAGTAGTGTTCAAACGCCGCATTGACACAGCCCTCAAGAGAAAAAAGAGTGTATTCATTGCGTCAGCGGAGCGGCAGCACTCAATCGTTTTTTGCACTTTACAACAAATGCACGCCGCAACTGTGTCACTGCTGCGTCACGAAAACGTTACGAAGGCGTTGTGCGATGACGCAGCGCAGCATGTGGTCAATGATATTATCACTCCAAAAAAATAAATCACCCAAGTAATGATTAAATAACGTAATACACATGAATGAAGCTTAAAACTTTGAATTAGTTATCTTGTTAGTATGTTTCAGCCCATGTACGTTCCACTGAAAGGCACGAGCCTCCTCTACATTGAATTTAAGTTCGATTAAGAGAGGTTAGGCCATATAGTCTTATCGGAGAAGACGGCGCCAGTTTAATGGCGATAATTAGACCTGACGCCCTGCCCTGTGGCAAGGGGGCGAAAAGAATTCCACCACGGTGTTCCCTGCCTGTCGTAGAAGGCGACTAAACGGGACCACTGGGATTATTGGGTGCTTATGGGGGGCACTTCACTTTAAAGTAATCCCAAGGCGAACGCCCGAACAGGGCTAATGGGGACGCGTACGTGTCGCCCTGTTATGGACGGAGGGGGGACTATAGGTCTCCGAACTGCATAGGTTGACTGCGGAATAGTACCAGGCGAATCACGCTAGCAGACACCGCAGTCATCCTAATATGCGCGAAGAGGGCAATCGAGGGGTTTTGGTCGGTATGCCGGCGTAGGATAGTAGCGTTAGGTACCCAGCTTGGCATTAACATCTCAAAGCCGGGCTGGAAGGCCGGTGACCCCGACACATCCTTCCTACATCCCTCCCCCGGGGCTGTGGGGAGAGGACCATAACCAGTTTATGCCATCGTTAAAAAAAAGGCCATATATTCTATATTTTTTAGGTAGTAGGCGTTTTATTTCAATGTGTATAAAATGACATATTCATGCCGGAATCTACAAAGGAGCATCAGAGGTGCCGTTAAACCCACCGACGTTTTGTCGGTGAAAAGTTGATAATTGTTATAAAAGCCTTTAAATAATATTCATTGTCTATAAATAAACGTAATATTAAAAAACTAAAAAAAACACGCTTTAGTAAATGACCCATCTAAAAAAATAATAAAAAAGTAAAAAAAAATTTTAAGTTAAACGGTTTTATATTGCAGATAAATGTACTAAAAGCTAAAAAATAATTTTAAACATATGCATTGATTAAACTAAAATAAAATCGTGGGGCACGTCAAATATTTAAAGTGGTTAAAATTCATTTAAAGTGGACGTGTCCCACGATTTTATTTTAGTTTAATCAATGCATATGTTTAAAATATTTTTTTAGCTTTTAGTACATTTATCTGCAGTATAAAACCGTTTAACTTTAAAAAAATTTTTACTTTTTTATTTTTAACTTTTTAGTTTTTATTTCTCATTCTATTCAATTCGTTGAGTTCTTGACTTGGGTGGGAGATTCATATTGTAATTTTGTATAGTATACTGTATTATACTTACCAAGCCCTTTATTTTGATACCCATATTGATGGGATTGAAAAATACATTATCCGCCATTTTGTAGCAGTGGCCATCTTTGATTTTGATTTTGTATAATGCACTGAATTCTACTTGACAAGCCCTTTCATTTGATACCCATATTGATGGGATTGAAAAAAACTAAGTTTTTCGCCATCTTGTAGCGGCGGCCATCTTGGATTCACAATAATATTGAATATGGATAATTGTATTGTCACCAGAATCAAAGGCGTATATCAAATTTCAGATCAATCGGTAAACGGGAAGAGGGTTAAATTTCAATTACTAAATTTGACCCAAACAAACGGGGTGAGCTAAATAAAACCGTTTAAAAATAATTTTATAGAGTTTAAAATTAGACGATGGAGAAAAATACAATTATTTTATGATTATTATAGTTACAGTGTAAGATGTGATAGGTGATTATTGTGAACAACCCACGCTTTTTAATAATAAAATATTTGTTTTCTACCCCATTGTATAATGTTAACCTCATTAACATTAATTTTTACTTTTCAGTTGGGTGTTGTACGAAAACGTGTTTATGTTGTTTCATACTATATTTTTAGTAAACGTGTCTATTATATCCAAGGAAGGCAACAGGCGCGCAAATTAGCGACTAAAAATAATCATAAAAAATGTACATTCTGAAGAAAAACTTTTCAACAATTGTATGGTCATCGGGCCTTGGTAAGTGTGCAAAACAAATTAATTCGATAAGACGTTTGGAAGTGCTCGAAAATTGACTTCTAATTTGCGTTTACAAGCATACATACGGGAGTCCTGTACCTGTGTACTAACTCGGTGGCAGGACTATCTGGTAAGGGCACAGGAAATCGCTGGATGCAACAGATCGATGTGGCGATTCATAGGGGAGGCGTATATCCAGCTGTGAACTTTGTTTAACTGAAGAGACAGAGAGAGAAACAAACAGACGAAGCTAATATAACCTTGTTATTTATCACTACAAATCTATAAACCTGTAATTTAACATCTTTTGCAGTATCTATTGCAACGTGTTGATGACCACTGGTACTTACAATAGAGGGTTATCTTATTCTAATCACAAGCCAAATTTAATTACAATTAATACTGGGAGGTTGAGGAAAGATTTTAATAAAGAATTTATTATTAAGTATTATTACGTGCGCGTCATTCGCTCACGTGTGATATAAGGTCAGAATGTGATAGGCACGTGGATAATGTCCAGCACTTTTCTTTTTTTATAAACCTTATTTTACAGAGACATTACACAAGCTATTAATTTAGAATGCATAACATAATTGCAGATTAAAAATAAAACATTAAAACATAAATTATGTCAAATGGAAATATTATAATCATATTATCACACTAGTGACTGTCGACGGTGTTTAATTTCGAGATGTTGTATCAAAATTTAATATATTTAATTATTTTGTCTTTTCTTCTTCTATCCTTCCGGGTAATTATCCTCCATTTTGCGTGATCTCTGATATCCTCAATTTTCGAAGCTTTTGAATAATACCTTAAGTTTCAGTGGAAACATTACTGATATAATAAATATTTATAAATAAAACTTAGTCTTCAAGAACTTAATTATTGATTATCAAAGAAAAAATACATAATACAAGAAAAATATTAGTGAGGGCAAAATAAGAAATTTAGTTTAAATTTTTAGCATGTGTATGTTTTTGATGGCAGTTGATCGTCATAAATCTCTATTACATTATAGATACTTCATAGTTTTATTAGAGCAAGTAGTTTACTAAAAGGAAATAGTTTATCTAACCACCAACATCTACAAGTATTTTTCTCAATAATAATAATAGTTCTGAATTCTGAATGTATTTACATCGGATTTTCTCACCGCTATTATAACTTACAAATCTCCACGCCTACCATTGATATTTGTGAATAAGCCTCTGCGTGTTGCATATTAAGGTATATGTAATTTGACACAGGGCCTGCTTATTGTGGAAGTACGTTACTCCAGGCTATGACTGACAGGTCGATATGGGAATCATTGGAAGAGGCATATGCTTGGTATTTAGAAAAAATATTAACTAAATAATTCTTAAGAAAGGTCTTTATTTGAAGGCATTTTTCCAGTGACGTAATCAAATGAAAACTAATGCACTTGGTACATACAAACAGATATTTCATGGGTAGTTGATATGTATGTATGTCGCAGGCAGAAGAAGATGTTAGGATTTTGTGAAAAATTCCGAATATCACTAATACATATTGAAGGGGCTTATGTACATCACTGGGTTGGTATGAATTGTTAATGTAGATGAATGATAAACATTTTGCAATGTAAGGTATCGTGGCGTGAAAATCATTTAGATCCTTAACAATAGTATTTTTTAAGCAGGATATTAACCAATTATTTGTTACCTTTTTCTAGTCTTACTTATATGTCTAATCTTAGGGTATTTGCTATCACATTTTTTTAACTCATAATTAATTTACAAGATTTCAACAATTATAACAAAAATTAATTTCAAAAATACATTAATTATGAATGACATATCAGTTCTCAATAGATATCGTTATGTAATTTATAAAGGTGAAGGAAAACACCGTAAGGACGCCTGCTTATCGTGGCGATTTGTATGAATTTCTATGATATGTAAAGTCCGCCAACCCGCTCTAGGCTAGCGTGGTAGACTATATGGCCTAGCCACCCTCAAGATTGTAGAGGAGGCCCTTAACCTGCAGTGGAACGTATATGAGCTGATACAGATACAGAGTTTCACTCGAATTTTTCACCACATTGCATTATATTTATAATTTAACTAGAAGTTTTTCCAACACTCTCATCCCACAGTTTTGTTGTAACAAACGTGTTATATTAAACAGTGTGATGAGTAAAATGTTAGTATTGTTATATTTTTAGAAAACCAGTCGCACGACAAACTTACATAAGCAGCCATTTAAATCTTAATGCAACGTCAAAAGGTCAGTTTTCCATAAGTCACATAATTTTCGATCAGAATGAACCCAGAGCGATGATTGAATACCAGTTTGACCCGCAAGCTATAAAAGAAACTGCATATTATTTTTTAAATTAATTTGTGATCAGAACTGCGGAAACATGTACGATAAGGTATACAACAAGTTTAAATATAATATTGTGCATAATTTACATTTGATTTTTTCTCATATTGATATTATTTTTTCAGATCCTGTTATTGTTTTGTGTTGCGTCGGTGGCGTTTGGTCATGGCGTTGAGGTCACCACGCCGTTTCCAGTGACCACTCCTTTTCCTGATCATACGCCAGGACCAGTAATTACAAGCTATTCATCGCCAGCACCCCTGAGCGAAGGAATCTCACACACCTACTTGCCTACTCCAGAAGTGAAGATCGGATCAAACTACCAAAAGTACTCTAATGCCTATTCAGCGGGTTCAACGTATGTTCCAGTACATTCTAGTCACTCAGTATTCAAGCCAGCCGGTAACGCCTACGGACATTCATTAAATCTGTACTCAACAACACAAGCCACACCCACGTACACCACTGCTGCCCCTGCTTATTCAACAATTCCTAGTTTCAACACAAGGTCCAGTTTTGTCAAGTCTTACCCTGTTGCTGCGTCCTATGTGAAGTCTACCATAGCTCCTAGCTACAGCTACAGTTTCAAGTCAGCCAACCAAGTTGGCTCTTATCCTTCACACGTCAATACCTACGTTCAACCTGTTGCTAAAGCCTCTTTCGGTCATTCTTATGGCCAACCCATCTCTTACTATCAACCCACTGTCACACCAGCGCCGTTAGCAGTTAGCCAAGTTGGATACTCTGCATATCCTACTCAGAGCATTGCTTACATCCCTTCATCGACGCCAGCTCCTGTTGTAACCAGCACATTAGGTTACAGCAGTAGTACCCCATTGTCTTACTCCGTTTCACCAACTGTAGCCAGCTACAGCACTCCTGCCCCATCTTATTCGATCCATGCCGCTCCATTGAAAGCTCAATTTTCCTATGCAGTACCTTCTCCCGCATCCTACTCTACTTACGGAGGTTATAGTGGCGGACAATTGATTCAAAGTGTGGGGGTTCCTTACCACGGCACACATGGAGCAGTTCCGTTGGTCGGTGAATCGCATTATCCATCGTACTCGACAGGACACAGTGGTTCATTTAGCTATTCCAATGTACCAGTTGTCTCGCATGGCAGCTATAATCTCCCCGGTGCGCACTACAACTGGTAAATCGATAGATATTCATCGATAAATTAGGTTATCAACATAATTTATGTTACGGTACCCATATTTTGTTAGATGTAAGTTTTGTTTTTCTTGATAATTCCATGTTTCAATTCTTCCACATTATGTTTTGTTTATTAAACTGTTTCTGAAAAGCAATTATGTTTTTTTATTTCATCTTGTGTTGAATTAAATGTTTTTGTAAATTTAGATTTATTTTAGACACGAATTAACGTTAATTCCACCTACATCTATTTAAATGTCACCAGAATTTGGTGAGTTAATAAGAATTAGTATAACAAGTCATCTCGTCAAAGGTTAAACTATTTGCATAAAAATTAATAAATTTAAAACTTGCCGCGATAATTCATCTAGAAGGTGCCTAAAACGTTATAGGTGATATAAAAATATGATAATCAGTTACTTAAATCGGTAGATATTTGGTAACAATAATTGCTGCTTCCTCATTTAAATGTTGAATATTTCGTAAGTCAACTAGTGTTCTTTATTTTTGCCGTGCGTGGTGGCCTGTTGGTAAACGGACTAGACGCAGCTGCCAACATATTCACGGTGGTCGCGGGTTCGAATCCCAGGGCACACCTCTGACTTTTCGGAGTCATGTGTGTATTGATAGTCAATCACCACGCACTAAAACGGTGAAGGAAAACATCGTGAGGAAACCTGCATACCATAGCGATTCATAGGAGTTTCTATGGTGTGTAAGTCCGCCAACCCGCACTAGGCCAGCGTGGTGGACTATGTAGCCTAACCACTCTCAATCGTATTCTCAATTGAAGAGTAGGCCCGTGCCCTGCAGTGGGACGTATATGGGCTGATACAGTACAGTACATACAGTACATGATCTTATTAAAAGTAGTATTAAATATTTTATTGAAAAATTGTAGATAAACTTGTGCAGCAAAATAAGTTTACCGGAGTGCAGTAGGCTTGCACGGCGGAATGAGGCCTCACGCATTTTTTTTAACCTTAGAGAAGTTAGTAAGTATGACACATAAACGGGTTGGGCCATCAACTGACATGAATAACGTAATTCAATATATTTTATTAAACATAGTGCATGTAGAAGTGCGTGGTGGCCTATCTATAACGTAAAAGACATGACTGCCAACATGTATCGGACTCACACCTCTGACTTTTAGAAGTCGTGTGTGTATAACGATAACTCAGACATAGCCTACAATTCATTTATCGATACGTTCACATTATTATATAATTTATGCTTTCCTTTAAGAAGAATTAATATTAAATCTAAAGTAAAATCACCGTGGTTATCGCGTGGAATAAAATTATGTAGTAAAAAAAGAGAGAGCTTATGTGGAAATATAGGCTGAATCGAAATGATGCAAATAAAATTAACTTCAAAAAGTATGCAAAGTTATTTAAAAAAATTATTCATTTAACGCAACGAGCACAAAATAATCATAGAGTAATGTCGGCAACTAACAAATCCAAAGCTACTTGGGCAATCATAAATAAATCGAAAATTAATGTACCAAGAGACATGATTACTACCATATACACAGACAGTAGAATTATAACTAGGCAACAGCAAATTACTAACGCCTTTAACAACTTTTTCATAGATAAAATAAAACCAATTCCAGGCTCTGGTAGACAAGTTACTTCGAATATAATCAAACCAACTAAGTCAATGTTTATGGCACCTAGTACCCCTTACGAAATATTACAAATTATCAGATCCTTAAAAAATACTTCCAGTGTTGGACATGATGGGATTGCCACTAAAATTGTAAAATATGTAGCCTATCACATTTGTGATCATTTAAGTCATATCATTAATTTAAGCATAAGTAGCGGAATATACCCGCAAAGTCTAAAAATGTCTATTGTAAAGCCACTATTCAAAAAAGGCAATAAACAAAACATGAGCTGTTATAGGCCTATCGCACTCATTCCTATATTCTCCAAAGTGTTTGAAAAATATATTTACCCACAAATATACTATTATTTAGAAAAAAATAAAATTCTTACAGATTATCAAAAAGGTTTCCGAAAAAACAAAAGTATAAACATGGCTATATTCGATTTCTTACGTAAAGTTATGGATAATATAGATAAAAAGATATCTGTGTGTGCCATTTACTGCGATATGACCCAGGCTTTTGATTATGTCGACCATGATATTTTACTTAATAAATTAGAAGCTTATGGTATAAGAGGAAATATACTAAAGCTCTTAGAGTCATATCTCAAGAATCGCAAGCAATATACAGAAATCTCTAATATAAACTTTAATTTAAAAAAAGAACAAGTATACGCATCTAATGAAAGAATTGTTAAATATGGTGTCCCCCAAGGAAGTGTTTTAGGCCCACTGCTGTTTATTATTTATATTAATGATCTACCAAAAATAACAAAATATCCAATATCCCTTTTCGCTGATGATAGTACAGTTACCATACACTCAACCAATAATAACACTTATGAAAATGAGATTAATAATACCATAAAATCAATAATTAATTGGTTGAATAACAATAACCTAAAAATTAATTTAGAGAAAACAAAAATTATGTTCTTTAGTCAACGTCTAGCAGAACCGTCTATTAATGTTAATTACCAGGGAACTGCTATCGATAAAGTAGATATAACAAAATTTTTAGGGGTCACAATTGACAAAAATCTAAATTGGAAAGCGCACACAGAAGAACTCAACAAAAAAAATTGTTCTTCTGCTTATGCCCTGAATAAACTGGCACCTATAGTCAGTATTAAGGCACTTATCACTGCTTATCACGGTATTGTTGGCTCGGTCCTAAGATTTGGTATACTTTTTTGGGGTAATTCTACAAATAAAGAGATAATTTTTAAATCACAGAAGAGGTGTATTAGAGCTATGTTCAGCTTAAAAATAACTGAAAGCTGCAAATCATATTTTATCAAGCATAACATTTTAAGTCTACCTTCCCTTTTTATATATGAAGTTGCTAGTTTCGTCCACAGCAATTCGAAGTTATTTATGAAATTATCAGATGTCACGTTAAGAAATCTTCGCGACAAAAATAGATTATGTATTATAAAATCAAACACAGCATTAAAACATAAAAGTATATTTTGTTTAATAAAGTCTATAATAAAGTCCCTAACACTATTAAACAACTGCCGACCTCACAATACAAGTTCGCCCTTAAAAAAATTCTTCTACAGAGGTGTTACTACAGCTTATCAGAATTTTTAAATGACACCAATTTAACCCTATAAACACAATAATGTATAAAATAATATTTAAATATCATAAATTAATCACAATCACGATGTTTCCTTTAATCTAATCATAATTTTACCAAATGTTATTGTTTCTGTAAATTGTAATCAATAATAACAAGATTGTACTAGCATTTTTTTTCTCATAATCTATGCGCTAAATATACATTTTGTACGCCTTAAAAGGCAAAACATGTAGCTACTTTTTTAAAACTGAAGATCTTGTACAAATTTATTGTCACTCATGTTTCACAAAATAAATATCTTTATCTTTATCTGTATTGATAGTCACGACCTTGCACTATAAGGGTAAAGGAAACCATTGTGAAGAATCCTGCATACCAGAGCGATTTGTAAGAATTTCTATGGTATGTGAGGTACAGTATATTGGACTAGAGCGCTCGTAATAGTTTTGTGACTGTAAAGGAGGCCCGTGCGCTGCAGTGGGATTTATATGGAATGAATCATTCTTTTTATTTTCTTTGTTAAGGAAAACTTACAACTAGCATAACAGATGATAATAATAAAAAGTTTAAACAAAGAAAAGGTCAATTATAACAATTAATATACAATACATAGTATTGTAAGAATAAAAAATGTGTGTGTGGTTGTAAATATGAAGTTTGAATTTAGTGCTGCGACTGTTGTTGCACATATTTTATATTTACAAACCTTAGAACAATTATTGTGCTGAGTTACTAAGATACGCACACATACTGTTATAGAGCGTCATAGAGCCGGGAGTCAAGATAAGTTGAAACATGTATTACACTAACATGTAAAATGTATACACTTTGATATAATAGACCCACCAAGTGATTTTTATGGACATCTAGAGAACGTATTCATCGCTCTTTCCAACCGGGTACAGAACTTCCACTTATTATAATTGATGTCTAGCAACTATTTTATTGAGTCCCTCGTGAAATATGTCAGGTTCTCTGAATTTAACGAATGAACTCACACAGTTTATATCCCATACGAGGTATATTACACAAAAGCAAAGAGTACAGAGTAACGTATTTTTTCAGATGATTAAATAAAGCTATAAGTATCTAATTAAGCGTGGCGGTCCGTTGGTAAACGGATCACACGCGGCTGCCAACGTACTCACGATGTCCGCGGGTTTAAATCCCAGGATACACCTTGTATTGATATTGATTGACCTCTGTTCTTAGTCAATAACTACGCACTATTACGTTGACATAAAAGAAAGTGAAGAAAACTGCATGCCATGGTGATTTGTATGAATTTCTATGGTATGTAAAGTTGTCCAACCGGCATTAGGCCAGCGTTGTGGATTATCTGGCTTCACCACACTCAATCATACTCACGATTTTAGAGGAAGACCCGTACCTTGTAGGACGTATATGGGCTGCAACCTATGGCTGAAACATATATCTAATTGAAAACGTATTTTAATGATATTAATATTTTTTTAATGTGGCCCATCATATTGACAACATTGCGCCTGATGGTTAGCAGGAATTCTGTCCAGGCAGAGTATCAAATGGCATCAGACGACAGTCCTAAGACATTCGGTACAATTATGGCGGCCTGCTGAGGTGCCTCTTTACACTGCGGCGGAAGGATCCGGGATAATAGGAAGGAGCGAACACGCGCGACGGCAAACAATTCCACATGCTTATGAATGAAGAGGAGGGGATTAAATTAAACAATTCTTTAGAGCCTTTACTGTGATACAGACGGTAGAACATGCTTAGAGAGGCGACATCCCTGCGCAGTTGTAGCGACTCTAAGTTGCTCGTAACGTCTGCACCATTCACAATGCGGATGGCCCGCCGTTGTAATACATCCAAGGCATCGAGTAGTAACTGACCGGATCCATCCCAGAGATGCCAGCAGTATTCCATACCCGGCCGGACCTGCGCTTTATACAAGCGATAAAGTTGATCGGTCTTGAAAAACCGACGCACCCTGTTCAGGACTCCAAGCCTGCTGTGGCAGTTATTACGCCCTCGATGTGATTCCTTGGATTGAGATCACAGCGAATATCCACACCAAGGATATTCAGGTCATTCCGTATTGAGAGATGAGCACCCTGAAGAATGGGGAAGGCAAGGAATTAATGACAGGAAAACCGGTTTTGTAGCATATATCATTTTAACATAAACCGGTGGTTCCTGGGATTAGTGCCTTTAACGAACAAACAAACTAAGTCTTCAGCTTATAAATATGTTAGTATAATAGCCTGTGCGAATGAGAAGTAATGTAGCAATTTTTTTTATGACGAGAATTTACCTTTTGCGATGGTATGTAACTCCACGACGAATTCAGTCTACATTAAATCAAATTGGCAGGTAGCTTAAAGTCGCCCGCGATATTTTTTTCTTAAAAAGCTCTAATAGTTTAACAATTATGTGGTGGCCTAAAAGCAACTGAATGTTCAGGGCTGATACGTTGTGTCGCGAAATCAAATTCCTGGGAACAGTTCGGATTTTTCTGAATCAAGTTTGTATTGATACATAGTCAATTACCTCGAAAACAGAGGCATACTGGATACTTTTTTAAAATTACAATAAATGGCGAGACTAACATGCCGTTCGCCTGATTATAAACGATCACTCATAAACAGTATCGGAACCAAATAACACCTTGAATCACAAAGTAATGCCTGGCATTCCACTGCGCTCGCCATCCTGAGACATAAGATGTTAAGTCTCAATATTCCCAGTAGTTACTCTGGCTACAATGTCCTTCAATCCGAAACACAACAGTGCAATGAAACTGCTGTTTGACGGAAGAAATAGATATTGCGATGGTACCTACCCAGGCGGCCTCTCACATATGAGAGACCTACCACCAGTGGTATACCATACATATTTACAAGAACTTGTGGAGTATGTGAAGTTAACAAGCCTACACTAGGCCTGCATTATGGACTATGGCCTATTCTATTGAAGACCCGGGCTGTGCATATAGCTGTGCTAGTCATCAACATAGTAAGTATTAAAATCTTATTTTGAATAGGTTTAATTTTCGCTGAATATTATACATCTGTGATCATTAAATTGTTATTTTTATTTTCGTTTATTCTTACAACTCTTCAACCACACAATGATCTTAAGAATTTTCATTTTAATACTGAAATCATTGATTTCATTTATTGTTTGTTTGTGTTTTTGTGATTACTATACCCTGGATTGGTTGTGTGTCCCTTGGGTTCGAATTCCCAAGCAAAATGACCGATAGTCATCATCGCTCAAATAAAGTTCAGAGGCTTGAATAAAAGCTACATAAAAAATTGTATTGTGGTACCTGTTATACTTAAATCTGAAAACTATACATACTGTAACTTATCACACAAGTATTAATTAAAACAAATCATATTAAGTTTTACAACGATTTATTTCCAAAAAACATGTAATCTGTTTGATAATTAGTTGGCAAGTTGTTCACTTCTTCCAGGCAGAGTATGCGACGTGGGATACAGCAGGAGAAGCATGGTAGGCGACGGGAGTGAAGGTCTTCGCGACTAAGGGAGCTGCCGCAACAGTGTGGACGTTCGCAGAGTAGGTCGACACAGGTACAGAGACAGCTGGCACTGCGACAGCATGACCAGCGTGGTAGGTGGCGACAGCAGGGACCGCGGAGACCGCAGGAACAGCAGAGACGGCAGAGACTGCAGGGACCGCAGAGTAAGTCGCCACAGCAGGCGCATGGTAAGCCGTAGCGCGGTAGGCAGACACTACTGGCGCAGACTGGACGGCAGCGACCACTGGCGATGAGTGGTAGGTCTGGACAGGGGCTGAAACAGTCTCAGTCACCACAGGGGTGATGGTCTTGCTGACTACTGGGCCGGAGGAGTAGGTCTTCGACAGAACGGGTGCGACATGGGAGGTGTGGCTGGCGTATGATACAGCAGGTGCTACTGTGCCGCTAGGGTAGGCCAGGGCTGGAGCGGCGGTGTAGGCCACTGCGGTAGCTACTGGAGGGGCAGCAGTGTAAGCTACTGCAGTGGCGAGAGGAGGAGCCGCGGTGTAAGTTACTGGGGTGGCGTGCAGGAAGGATCCTGCGGAGGCAACGCCCACGGCGCATAGGAGAGTCACCAGCTGGAAGAAAAAAATCATTTATTAATGTAAAAGTAAAATATAATTTAGTTTTGAATCATTAAATGTAAAAGTTATAATTGAGCAGTTAAGATTTTCAGTTTTGAATTGAAGTAAACCATTATTTACAGGAAATAGAATTGATTCAAAATTTTGAATTTTTCTTTAAATACTCTCAAAGTAAATCAGTTCGGTACCTTGGAGTACATGTTTGGTTCGTCGTTGTTGATTGGAATAATTTTGAGATCACAGGTATCGGCTTATATACGGATGTCTTCAAACTGGAATTGCATGTGAATCTTCAGTTGTAGTGGACTTGTACTTTCGATCTCAAGGTCAAGGTATTAGTTATTATTGGCGTTAGTATTTATTATAATTTATTGAGTTCGATAGTCAATTTACAATTCTAATTTGATCAAAAAGAGCTTTAGATTCTTCAAACATTTTGTTAAGATCATTATATAATGTTAATTTATGTCGAGCTTTTATTTTTTTTACTTTATAATTTATGTCGCGATATGTGTATTTATTAATTTCATCAATATTGCTTCCCTTAACTATGTATGGTATTCGTAAGTCTTTGAACTGCAAAGGAGATCGGTCGATTTCCTAAGGAAAATGGGCCTAGTAGTGAAAACTTGACGGACACAAATGAGACCTAGAATTAAATAATAAAGATTCAATATCCTTTGATTATAATATAGTCTTTTTGAGCTACGATATGGGGTATTTAAGATATATCCTCTTAAAGTTTTACAAAAACTACCATATTCTACTATCTTCACATATATCTTATTTGGACAATATTTTATATTTTCTGTAACTATGTAAATAATTTCGTTAATAATATTGTAAAATGTATTACATAATGATAAACACGTTAAATAGAAATATCCGTTTCAAAAGAAGGTAATTTCACAAACACTAATTATAAGACAGATAATTCTGATAATATTGCAAACAATGCAAAAAGTGGTAGAATATTTTATGATATCCTTTTTTTTTTACAAAATCTGATCCCCACGATGTAGAATAAAAATAAATAGAGAAATAAATCTACAAAAATACGTCTGATTTTTTAGTCATACTTAATTTCTTGTCCGTAGTTGGACCAAATCGACTGATCTCCTTTAAGGTTAGAATAACAACTCAGTCTACATTATTTGATGAATTAGAAGAACATTGGTTGTTAGACATAGGACTTTAGGAAATTAGGATACTGAAACAACAAAAGTCTACAATGTGTCTCATGGTAAATTCTGTGTTATTCAGATAGATTGATTTAATTTTCTTATTTGCCGATGGCCGTATTAAAGGTGCAATATTGAGAAGACCATATCAACAGCTTTGTTAAGAACAATAAAAGAAGGATTACTTGATTCTTTTTATTTCATATTTGTAATTACGTTGGTTTCAACATGGAAAGTCATATTTTATCACTAGGCCAGCTTGTTGCCGTAGCCGCTGTATCCGTTCCCAGCGAGGCCGTGAGCAGCACCGTACGCGCCGTGAGCGTGGCCCGAGGCGCCGTCATGTACGCGGTACACGGACACCTGCAACACCGCGGGGGCGCCAGCATAGCCAGCACCGTACCCGAGCCCGGCGTGACCGTACCCGCCTGCGTAACCGGCACCGAGCCCAGTGTAACCTGATCCATGACCAGCGTAACCAGCGCTGAGACCACCGTAGCCTGCTCCGAGACCAGCGTATCCACCGAGATGACCAGCCCCGGCATAGCCAGCGCCGTATAGTCCGCCATAACCGTATTCATGGCTGGGAATCACTTTGGTGACACTGGTGTGGGACGTAGCGAGACCAGCTCCCACTCCATAGCCGTAACCTCCATAGCCACCGTATCCGCCGTATCCGCCATATCCAGTATAACCGCCGTACCCAGCAAGTCCACCGTAACCAGCGCCGCCAGTATGGCTAAGTCCACCAGCATTGGCCAGGCCAATGACGCACACAGCGGCAACGATAATCTAGAACAAAACATTGAAAAATAGACAGAAATAAGAAACAATTTTTTTACGTTGACTTAAGTTAAATTCTATATGATTGTTTGTTATTACCTTAGCAAACATATTGTTAATCTTCAAGTGTAATGAGCACAATGTTTTTTTTCTTACAATTACAGCCTTTTATATTAAAAACTTTGGAAATAAACATTATATTTCAAGGTTCCATTAGATTTTTGAAATGGGAGCGTGACGAGCATTACTTGGACTGAATGCAATTACATGTGTAATCGCTTATGTATTTGCCAAAATTATTTCACGCAATTAAGCGCGCTATTACATTGGCAAAAAGTTGGTAATTGTTTATACGCGTTAATAAGACGCTATCTAAATTTTACGCCTATGTAAATGGTTGTATCAATTTGTTAAGTAACCTAATTAATATGGAAGAATTTTTAATTTATAACAAAGAACACTGTTAGAAAGAATTCCTAGAGTTATTATTGTGAACTTTTATGTTTTAAAACAAATTTAGGTGAAGCTAATGATTTATTTTGTATGCCTTCCTTTGCACGGCATCTTGAGTAGGCCGAGACCAGTTTAATTGCATTCTGGTTCATGTCTGTATGTATCAGCCCATATACGTCACACTGCAAGGCACGGGCCGCATCTACAATCGAGACTACGATTGAGAGTGGTTAGGCCATATAATACACCACGCTGGCCTAGTGCGGTTTGGCGGACTTTACATACAAGAGATTTTTAGATGTTTCCCTCGCCTTTAAAGTGCATGGTGATTGACTATCAACACACATGACTCCGAAAAGTCAGAGGTGTGTCCTGGGATTTAAACCCGCTACCACCGTAAGCATGTTGGTAGCCGCGTTTCTTCCGTTTACCAACTGGCCAATACGCACTTTCATGTTTGTATATTGTCTTCGAAGGGTAGACATAGTAGTGCTACTGTCAAACATATACTGATTTGCGACCCAGATAGGTGGAATGCTATAGCGTGTACAATTTGGCTAGAGGTTCGAATCCTTAGTCTCTGGATTAAAATCCCAATTTTTTTATAACAGTGTTGTTGTTTGATAATGAGTCATGGATTTATTTCCTTAAAAAATAGCCAGCAAAAACATAATATGAATAATACATTCGACAGTTGGAATATATGCATAGATATTAACCTTTAACTACATCTATATCAACATCAGGAATTATTAATCATCTTGGATATAAATGCATATATGGTAATAAAGCACTACTGTTACATTTAAAATATTCGTCCAGATGTTGCTACGAGCCATGAGTTTTATTAGCTCATTTTATTTATTCAAAATATTAATTCTTTGTGTGTTTGTTTGTAAATTAGCAGTTAATTTTGCTATCGCATTAAGAGCGTTTATACCCTGCACGCGCTTTTTGGCTTAAAAACAGGACTTTTCAAATGAGTTAATAGCGACCAATAAACAATTTAAAGGAAATATAATTATTACTAATTTTAGAAAAGGTTGTCATCTAGGGATTTTGGTGGAAAACATTATAGATTGATTTATAATTTGTGAGTACTAGGAGGATTACTGAACACAAGTTTCGTTATTTAGGCTTTAAATGGCAATTTAGAAGCTTAAGATATCCGAAACCACTAAATATAAGATGAAAATAAAAATATTATCAGTCTAATAAGACCCTTATGGAGAGATTTTGCTGAGAAAAATAATCTTTTTGTGTTTAGTTCCTGAAAAATATAAATTTAAACAATGCGAAATTATTCAGAAACTCTCGTCAAGAACATATTTTTTTTCACCAACTTATCGTACATAATTTTTTATAGCAATTGCATATTATAATAGAAGAACATCTTATCAATAAATTACCATTTTTATATATCAACAAAATTAGTTTTTATGTTTTGTACAAATATTTTAAAAACCACTATAAAACACGCTGTCCGACGTGGATCAAATCAGACCGCCGCAAGGCCTTCTAGAGGGAGGACATATCGCTCGTCGCTCCGGCCTAGCTGCAGTCGATTTTTGCCGTACGTAGTAAAAATAGCCACGCGCGGACTGCGATTACCACATCTTAGTACTTTGGTAGTAAAATATTTAATTATTTTTATTACCTACAATGATTTTGTAGTGAGTATAAATTATGTTTCAGGTAATATAATGGGATGTAATTCCGAGGCTAAATTATGTTATGTATTGTAATATAAAATTAAATATATTTCGTAATTGTAAGGGGTTGTAAAGCCCCAGTGATGACATACGGCACCGAGACGTGGCCTCTCACTGTGGGCCTCATTAAAAGGCTCAAAGTCACTCAACGAGCCATGGAGCGGGCTATGCTCGGTGTTTCCCTACGAGATCGAATCAGAAATGAGGAGATCCGTAGGAGAACCAAGGTTACCGACATAGCCCATAGGATTGGCAAGTTGAAGTGGCAGTGGGCCGGGCACATAGCTCGTAGAACCGATGGCCGTTAGGGCCGAAAGGTTCTGGAGTGGAGGCCACGTACAGGCAAGCGAAGTGTCGGACGCCCGCCTAAAAGGTGGACGGACGATCTGACTAAGGTCGCAGGAAGTCGCTGGATGCAGGCCGCTTCCAACAGGTCATTGTGGAGATCATTGGGGGAGGCCTATGTTCAGTAGTGGACTTCCTGTGGCTGATATGATGATGATGATGATGTAAAGCCCCTAACACTATTTATGTGTTCGAACACGAAATGATTAATAAAACGTCCTTAGTATCTACTGATTGAACACTGATTTTAATGCAACTTAACAATGTAATAATAACGAAAATATGATTAGTATCTAATATTTGTCTATAATGCAAATAAAATATTTTTATGATATTATATTACAGTTACATTTCAATTGAATATTTGAAGCGCACGGATCAAAGTTGTTTGAGCCGATTGTATAGCGAGCCGACGCGGCAGCTCTACGCACACAGCTTTGGTCGCTTATGTGTGCGTGAAATTAACGAAGAAATACCTATAGTTGACAATACGCTCTTAAGAGCGTTTATACCCTGCACGCGCTTTTTGGCTTAAAAACAGGACTTTTCAAATGAGTTAATAGCCACCAATAAACAATTTAAAGGAAAAATAATTATTACTAATTTTAGAAAAGCTTGTCATCTGGGGATTTTGGTGGAAAACATTATAGATTGATTTATAATTTGTGAGTACTAGGAGGATTACTGAACACAAGTTTCGTTATTTAGGCTTTAAATGGCAATTTAGAAGCTTAAGATATCCGAAACCACTAAATATAAGATGAAAATAAAAATATTATCAGACTAATAAGACCCTTATGGAGGGATTTTGCTGAGAAAAATAATCTTTTTGTGTTTAGTTCCTGAAAAATAAAAATTTAAACAATGCGAAATTATTCAGAAACTCTCGTCAAGAACATATTTTTTTTCACCAACTTATCGTACATAATTTTTTATAGCAATTGCATATTACAATAGAAGAACATCTTATCAACAAATTACCATTTTTATATTTCAACAAAATTAGTTTTCATGTTTTCTACAAATATTTAAAAACCACTATAAAACACGCTGTCCGACGTGGATCAAATCAGACCGCCGCAAGGCCTTCTAGAGGGAGGACGTATCGCTCGTCGCTCCGGCCTGGCTGCAGTCGATTATGCTGCGCGTAATAAAAATAGCCACGCGCGGAATGCGATTACCACATCTTAGTACTTTGGTAGTAAAATATTTAATTATTTTTATTACCTACAATGATTTTGTAGTGAGTATAAATTATGTTTCAGGTAATATAATGGGATGTAATTCCGAGGCTAAATTATGTTATGTATTGTAATATAAAATTAAATATATTTCGTAATTATAAGGGGTTGTAAGGCCCCTAACACTATTTATGTGTTCGAACACGAAATGATTAATAAAACGTCCGTAGTGTATAATGATTGAACACTGATTTGAATGCAACTTAACAATGTAATAATAACGAAAATATGATTAGTATCCAAAATTTGTATTATTCTTTGCTTGCACAGTAATATTTGTCTACTTATAATGCAAATAAAATATTTTTATGATATTATATTACAGTTACATTTCAATTGAATATTTGAAGCGCACGGATCAAAGTTGTTTGAGCCGATTGTATAGCGAGCCGACGCGGCAGCTCTACGCACACAGCTTTGTTCGCTTATGTGTGCGTGAAATTAACGAAGAAATACCTATAGTTGACTTTGCGCGCAAGGTGTATACGCTCTTAAATTAAAAAATATTAAAATATACACTGCGTGGTGGCCTGTTGGTGAACGGACTAGACGCGGCTGCCAACATGTTCACGGTGGTCGCGGGTTCGAATCCCAGGGCACACTTCTGACTTTTCGGAGTCATGTGTGTATTGATAGTCAATCACCACGCACTAAAACGGTGAAGAAAAACATCGTGAGGAAATCTGGATACCATAGCGATTTATAAAAAATTCGATGGTATGCAAGTCCGCCAACCCGCACTAGGCCAGCGTGGTGGACTATATGGCCTAACCACTCTCAATTGTACTCTCGATTGTAGAGTAGGCCCGTGCTCTGCAGTGGGACGTATATGGGCTGATACAGATACAGATAAAATATACACTATAAATAATGTAATACCGAATTTTCAGGGGTACCCAAATAAACGTAGCCTGTACCTTGGGCTACCCATCAATGAATTAGAATATTTGAGTACAAGAGAATTAAATACACGATAATAATATTTACCAGTGGCAAGATTTTTTTAATAGTATAAAAAAAGTTTAAGGGTTAAAGACAAGTTAGACATTCCCGGAGACTCGCCGAGCTTCAATACTCGGTGTCATTACATTGCGTGCCACTGTTGATCCTGGCTTACAGGAGTTGCATTGGTGGGTGTGAGGGCGGGACAGTCTCCAAAGCAAAAAAAAAAAACTTGTTATGTATAAATAAAACCTACATGTTATAACCCCATTGTCAACTCTGATAGCATAATTTATAAACCTTAGTGGTTTCTAATTTTAGAAACTATCAAATATTGTATGTTTTGTTAAGCATGTTAAATAAAAGAGAAAAAAAGGTAAAATAAGTGACAGTCTGTTTTGTCATTCCTTTATTGTACTCAAGAAGATTGTACCCAGTAAAATGACTGTGGATGTCAGAAAGTGTTCTGTATTTCGTAATTTTCGGTTTTTAAAATCAACATGTATAAGTTCAACTCCGCTTTCTTACGGATTGAAAAGAGTATAAGCCCCAAAAGCGCCTTGTATGGGATAAACGACTTGCACCATTTAAAAAACACTTTCAGCTTATTTAAAAGTGCGTGGACGCCTGTTGCTAAACTGACTAGATGCGGCTGCCAACATGTTCACGGTGGTTGCGGGTTCGCATCCCAGGGCACATCTCTGACTTTTTTGAGTCATGTGTGTATTAATAGTCCATCCCCACGCACTAAAACGGTGAAGGAAAACATCGTGAGGAAACCTGCATACCATAGCGATTTATAAGAATTTCTATGGTATGTAAGTCCGCCAACCCGCACTAGGCCAGCGTGGTGGACTATATGGCCTAACCACTCTCAATCGTACTCTCGATTGTTCATTCGGTTGATTCAGTTAAGACAATAGTTTTGTCAGATTTCAGAATTCTTAACAATTACACATATTTTTTCTTCCTTCTCTCATAATTACAGCATTCAAATGTCGATGGAATACGACTCCTAGGTGGTATTGTGATTTATAGACCGCGGCGATCATTTAATATCATTATTTTATCAAGCATGTGGTGTCAAAACTTATGCATCTAAAAATGAGATCTTTTTTTTTTATTATTCTGGCCCGGCATAGTGGCCGCATTGCGCCTGGTGGTGAGCGCAAATGCCGCCCAGGCAGAGTGTCTACTGGTATCGGACAGCAGTCCCATGTCAATAGACACAATTATGCCGGCTTGCTAAGATGCCTCTTCACACTACGGCGTAAGGACCCAGGATTATAGGAAGGAGGGAACACGTGAAAGTTCATAAGAATTAAAGGAAAAATGAAAATTACTGTAAATAGAAATATATTTGGTAGTAACGAACATGTGATACAACATGTCTAATAGCATCTTAAATGTTAATTGGTGTAGCATTTAAATTTTTAGAAAAAATAATATTGACGAAAGTGTCAGCAATTTGTCTTCAGCGACGAATATTCAAATCAATAAAATGTTATACTAATTTAGACCGGATCCGTTTCAACCTTCTTATTGTATCGTAATTTATGATATTTAATTTTATATTCTTAGAATATTTATCAGTTTTTCGTTGGCTTAGCGATTATGTGTCTTTCTGTGACTGGACAGTTGTGAATTTGCTTTCTAGTTCAGTCAGTGCATTTTCAGAAAGTTACTCATTTGATTATCCGGAAACTTATGAATTTTATAACAGATATAATATACAGGGTATATCAAGACTGCTACCGAAAACGAAGCCGGTGGTAGTTTAAGTGACTACAAACACAATGTTACTAAAAATGTCGCAAAGAAATATATAAGAAATATATATATATATATAATTATATATTTACCACCCAAACTCGACGATATTTAAAAAACAATAAAAAAATTGTTGCGTTTCTTTGCGAAATTTTTAGTAACATTGTGTTTGTAGTCACTTAAACTACCACCGGCTTCGTTTTCGGTAACACTGTTGATATATCCGGTATGCATATTGCTAATTTTATTGTTAAAAAGCTAGGGTGCTTGAATATAAGTAATTGTTGTAAGTACAACACGCTTTGTAACAATAAAATGTATAACATTCACTTTATTTTCTAATCTTAAACTCATAGTAAATTACTTTTACTTTTTAGTTGAGTTCTTTATGAAAGCGTGTATTTTTAGTTTTTTAAACTATTATAAATTGTTTCGACTCAAAACAATCTATCTACGGCTGTCTTACCAAAGGAAGATAGCTGTTCGTAAATTACACACTCATATTTGTGTCATATACTTTATAAATTATTGTATTGCCATCTGTTCTCGATAAATCTACAAAGGTTAAGCTGATCGTTTAAAGTAGGTCAAAATCGCGCCCAAAGGAGTCGGTTACAAACATGCAAGTGAAGCACGCTTAATATGAATAAAGCGTGTCAAATACGAAAGATTTTAGATTACTGTTGGTAGGCCCCACATATTATATGAGTGGTCGCCTGGGTAGGTACCATCGCCAAGTCTATTACTCCCGCGAAATAGCAGTGTAAATGCATTGTTGTTTTTCAGATTGAAGGACATTGTAGCATGATTGGTCACATTGAGACCTAATATCTCAAGTCTCAGGATGGTGAGTGCAGTGGAATCCCAAGCATTGCTTTGACTTGAATTACAAAGCAATGTTCTTTAGTTTTGCCACTGTTCATGAACAGCCGTATCGCTTACCATCAGGGGAACGACACGCTCGTCCTGTCATTCATTGCAATAAAAAAAGATTGTATCAAAATACACTTTATTATGGAATAGGTGGCCATATGATGGTAAGCCTGGGCGGCATTTGCGCTCACCATTAGGTGCAATGTGGCCACAATGCCGCCCCAGAATTTAAAAAAAAGCGGTACGTAGCTTCCGCCGTCTGTGAACACTTAAGGCATTATTCATAAGCGGTTTTAAAGCCTTTTTTAGTGATCAATTATTTTGTTCCTTTCGAACGAGTTTTGAATTCAGTTTGAGCGAGGAAGACCAAACATTGTATGGTTAAAACTTTTTTAAATTTATTTATTAAACACGAAATAGGTTACAATCATATAGACATCAAAAATAATATAATACATATTATTGGACAATTATATCTCAAAACATGTTTTCCAAAAAGTAATTAACAACTAATGCTACACACTGCTAAGTTAAATAAAGTAATAGACAAGTAACAAGTAACGTTAAATACACTATAGCATTATGGGCGGTTCATGACATGTGAATCTTTCAGAATATAGTGAATTTGTCGTTTGTAAGAGTTGATATTTTTAAATAAGTAGACATTAGGATATTTTCTCTTTAGAGCGTTGCAGCCTTTGAGAGCTTCCGTGGCTCAGCTGGTTAGACGCAGCATTAGAGAAAAGATGGTGCGGCCCACAAATATTTATTTCGGACATGGGTGATTATGACACCGAAAAGTCTTTCGTAGTTCCTGAAACCCACGACACAAGACTCGATCTTAGTGTTGGGTTAGGCCTATGTATGTGATAGTCTGTCATGGACAGATACATAGATATCAGCCCTTATATGTACGTCCCACTGCAGGGCACGGACCTCATGATGTTTTCGTTCATTGTTCTAGAGCGTGGAGATTGGCTATCAATTTACACATGACTAATCACTCTGAAAAGTCAGACGTGCGCTCTGGGATTAGAACCCGCGACCACCGGGAACATGTTGACAGCCCCGTCTGGTCCATTTACCAACGGTTTAGAGACTATGTATGTGTCTGTTGGGTGTTATTTATTTATTTACATTAAGCAAAATGACTTTTTTTAGAAGGTGTCTCAGCCATATTGGTCTAATAATATTGACAGCCTCCGTGGCGCAGTTGGTTAGACGCCGCCTGTGAAACGAGAGGCCGCGGGTTCGATCCCCGCACCGAGAGAAATGTTTGTGCGGCCCACAAATATTTCTTCCGGGTCTGGGTGTTTGTGAGACCGAAAAGTCTCTCGTAGTTCCTGATACCCACGACACGAGACTCGATCTTAGTGTGGGGTCAGGACGATGTATGTGACTGTTGGGTGTTATTTATTATTATTATTTCTCATTATTTTAAAATTTTTTTTTACATTTTTATATATATAGTAAAAAACAAAATACATATAAAAATATAAAAAGTTATCCAACGATGGCGAGGCTCGAGACCCAAGCCACCGGTGGTTAGGAGCCCAAAGTGAGGAACCGCCTCACAATACGTGCCGTGTCAAGCAATACTGCCTTCTGAATCTGACTCCTGACCCAACAGCCGATTGAGAGCCTCTGTAGATGTTGGTCGAGGCTCTTTGGTATCAACCCATGGGCAGAAACGACAATCGGGACAATAATTGTTGAGTCGACATCCCACATGTCGGTAACCTTGTGTGCCAAATCTAAATATTTAGACATTTTGTCTTTTTCAGCTTTGACAAGGTTATCGTCATGCGGCATGGTGACGTCAACAAGTATAGCCCGGCGCGCCAATCGATCTATTATCACAATGTCAGGCTTCTTGGATAGGATAGTCCTGTCTGTGATAATAGATCGATCCCAATACAACGTTGCATGACCATTTTCAAGAACTGGTTGAGGAACATACTGGTAATATGGCACTTCAGAAGTCACCAGTCCATATCGAAGAGCAATTTGCTAATGTATGATCTTGGCTACTAGGTTGTGTCTATGCAAATACTCGCCGTTAGCAAGATACGAACAACCGGAGATAACATGCCTGATGGACTCGCCAGGACGGTGGCATGCCCGACAGATGTCGACCGTACCGTCCTTCAGGATGTATTTCCTATAGTTGTTCGTCTTAATAACTTCGTCCATAATTGCAAAGACAAAACCCTCGATTTCCCCAAAGAGGTTACCGAAGCGCAGCCAAGACACAGACGCTAGTCGGTCCCATGAAGGGCTCGATAGAACCGACCGTGCAGCTCCTTGCTCTTCCATATGTCCTCGCGATCCCTAATGCCTACCACCAGAGGTTTCCGCCAGTTCTCAATCGCCAAAGACAGCGGGGTAAATCCTTTATCTACCATAACTACAACCCTATGCATATCCACGTCACTGTGAAGGAAATAATCCCTGAGATTGCACACCTCGCGATTATGTAGGTCCTTAGCATTAAGAATGCCTCGTTCCCCACATCTACGCGGGATGTACAATCTCATCACTGACGAACGTGGATGATGCATACGATGTGCAGTTAGGAGAGTTCGGACTTTACGATCCAAGGCGTCCAATTCGGTCTGAGTCCATTTGAGTATGCCGAAAGAGTACATGAGTACAGGCATAACCCAACCGTTAAAAGCGCGAATCTTGTTTCCACCTGACAAAAAACTGTTAAGTACTTTTGTCAGGCGGCTAAAAAAAACGCTCTTTCAACGATCGTTTTACATCTGCACCCATGATACCTAGAGCCTCAGGCATACCCAAATATTTGTAGGTTTCCGTCACGGAGAGGGATCTGAGTCTTACAGTCTCTGAGACATGTATGTCATCAGAGACCGCAACCTCCCCTCGCTTCACATGGATAACCGCACATTTATCTACACCAAACTCCATATTGATTGAATTGCTAAATCTTTCAGTTATTTTTAACAACTCAATCAATTCGGTTTGTTTCGATGCAAATAACTTGAGGTCATCCATATAGAGCAAGTGAGAAATAGGCTTAGACCCTCTCCGCAGACGGTAGCCTAACCCTGAATCCAACAAAAGAGTGCTGAGGGGATTCAGGGCCATGCAAAACCACAGTGGACTCAGACTGTCGCCCTGGAATATACCCCGCTTGATTCTAATCGGCTCATCACAATCAGGAGGAACCGTACCACCTGGATATCTCAGGACAGTGGTCCACTGCCCCATACAAGACCCAAGGAAGTTGCATAAATATGTATTAATTTTATACAAATTTAACACCCTCATGAGCCATGTGTGGGGCACCGAATCATAGGCCTTTTTATAATCTATCCAGGCAGCCGATAAATTCCTTCGGTTGTGACGAGCCTGTTGGCAAATGGTCATGTCAATGAGAAGGAGCTCCTTTGTACCACGGGACCCATTCATGCAACCTGTCTGGCCGGAAAATAGAATTTGATTAGAAGAAATATGGTCTGTAATTTTGGATCCAATAATGGAAGTCAAAACTTTATAAATAGTTGGAAGGCATGTAATGGGTCTATATTTTTTTGGTTCCGTGGTAACACCAGATTTAAAGAGCAGGTGAGTGACACCTGTCGTCATAAATGTTGGGAGCGATCCCCTCTCAAGCGCATCCTGGAACTGTGTTGCTAATCGAGCATGCGAACTTGGAAACCATTTTAACCAGAAGTTGTGCAGACCATCCGGACCCGGAGACTTCCAATTTTGGGTTGGACGAATCGCTGCCAGAACATCCTCTGGACTGATTAAAATGATTTCCATAGCCGGTATTACCTCGCAAGCTCGATCGACAACACCAAACCAAGGGGCTTCAGTGTGAGAGACAGGGGACGACCAGATATTCACCCAGTACTCACGCATTTCGTGAGCACTTGGCAGCCGCCCATCTCCCACACCTTGTTGGGAATTCTCCCAACATCTATAAACTCTTTTTTGGTCACTTTGGAACATACGATTTTGTTGGAAACGATCCCATCGCTTCCTATAGCGGCGAATGCGGTTCGCCCACGCATAGACTTTTTGTTTGTAAATTTGCAAAGCCTATAATTCCGAGGACTTGTATTGGTCCCCGAAAAAGCCTGCGTCACAAAACGCATAATCTTCGGCCTGCTATTTCCTTCTCTGAAGGAAATTAGCTTGCCGATGAGAATTCGGGCCCCGTTGATACGGTCCTCAATCCTACGCTGCCAAGCAGGCACAGTCACAACACCTCGAGTGGCTTTAAAATCACTTGAAAATTTTACATTAGCCACTCGACATGCTGCGACGGCCGCGCAGAAAAGGATCGAATGCGTATCAACAAGATCCCGACTGGACTCCAAGTACGTAGGTAACATGGAGTCCAGAGCTCCCATCAGCGCCAAATTTCGTCTATGCGTCGGCAAACGCGGCAAGCGCGGTCTACAAGACGCGGATAGAGATACAAATTCCGAAATCGCACGTTCCAAAGCCCCTCTCAGACGTTGTTCATCTTGGGGACTTACATTGCTGTTCATGTTATCCGTCAGATCGATATCAGCAGCAGGTGTTGGTGGTGTGTCTGCTGCTTGATCTATGGTGACGGACGGGACATTGACGTCCTGGACAACACATAAGTCCGAGCGCAACCGCTCAAGTAATTGATCATCCAACAACTTACGCCGCTGAATAAATCGTACTTGATCCGACAGTCGTTGGGATGACACATCAACTGTTGGTTCCAAAGCCTGAAACATAGACAGCATTTTAGCACGATACGCAGCGAGTCTAGTTCCTCCCTTTGTTGCCCCAAAGTAGGCCCGCATGACATTCTCATTCAATTCTTGGGTCCATCTCATGCGGCGCACTACTCCACCGGTAGCGGGGACCGTAGGCGGGACACTCGGCCCCACAGGTCCCAAGCCCACCGCTGGAGGGGGTCGTCCTCTTCGCCGCGCAGGTCTTGGTGGCGGCGGGGACGACTGGCTCAACGCGTCGCGTCACCTCGAACACGTCCGAAGCCGACGCCCACGACGCGGAGCTCGACGAGCTGGGAGATCTTATACGTGCGTTTCGTCTGCTGGCGCGTGATGTCATCGTGTGATCATTTTCAAATACGTTTTCAAAGATTTTATTCCAGTTTTGTGTTATTTGACACTGTCATCATTTGTCAATTAAATTTCGTTCTTATTTTCTTTAATAAATTGTGGCAAATACGCAAAATACTCTTATAAAATACATGATTTTTGATAGCAATTGATTTTTCTTTAAAATAAGCCAAAAATATATGTTGTCCAGTAAATATATAATTAAAATCGATTTTTTACAATTTTGCACACGATGCGTCTTGGTGTTGCCAGAATATATATTATTATTATTTATTATTATAATATGTAAAAGCTGATTCCACAGAGATGATTACGTTATGCAAAATACTTCCCAGTAGTCTTAAACATAAATATTTATTTTTAACGAATCAACATAGTAAACAGGAGCTTACCCTATCTCTTGCGAGTCATAACCAAGTCACCAGGTCAGTATCTGCTGGCAGGTATATAGTGCCCAGGGTAACTAATTATTATGGCGATAGAACCATTCAAAAGCGATTACCATATTTATTAAATAGCCTGCCAATAGATATTAGACAGGAGGCTAACAAATTTAATTTTAAAAATAAGTTGCTTAAGTACTACCTAAAAACATTAGATAATTTTTAGTTTTAAAGTTACAATAATATTGTCAAACCACAACGCCTTTCCTGTTCCCGTCCCGTCTCGTCCCCTTTTCCATCTATCCCTGTCCCGCGTCTTTTATCCACTCTCATCATATTAATGTATAGTAAAATTATTAATTAGAGGCTCTACGACCTACAGTCAAACCACTTAGGTGGTTTTGTAGGGTATATATGTATGTAAATAGACCTAAGTTCTTGTTGTGTAATAAATCATCATCATCATCATCAGCCCGTTGCAGTCCACTGCTGGACATAGGCCTCTCCCAAGGTACACCACAGAGCCCGGTCTGTAGCTTTACGCATCCAGTTCTTGCCGGCCCTCTTCTGCAAGTCATCCCGCCATCTGGCCAGAGGACGTCCCACGCTACGTTTGCCAAGACGCGGTCTCCACTCCAGAACACGCTTACTCCAGCGGTTATCCGTTCTGCGACATATGTGGCCAGCCCATTGCCACTTCAACCTACTAACTTTCAGAGCTATGTCGGTTACCTTGGTTCTCTGACGGATCACTTCGTTTCGAATTTTGTCCTTTAGAGAGACTCCGAGCATAGCTCTTTCCATTGCACGTTGAGCGACCTTTAACTTGTGGATTAGCCCCACAGTCAGTGTCCACGTCTCGGCTCCGTACGTCATTACAGGGAGGACGCACTGGTTGAACACTTTACTCTTTAGGCTCTGTGGTATATCCGACGAAAATATATGGTACAACTTCCTAAATGCTGCCCAGCCCAACTGAATCCTCCTATCGGCTTCCTTTTCAAAGTTATTATGAAGTAAGTGTAATAAATAAATAAAATAAAATAAAATAAATAATCACGATTTCACAGAAGATAGATTTTGTTATCTTGATATGTTTCGATGATACATCAGGATACTTATTTGGTTTGCTTACTGTATTCTTAATCAAGTCATCCAAGACCAAGAAAATTATTACCATTCGCCAGCTTTGTAAATTGTTATACGTACAACAAATAAATACACAATTTATACAGAGAGAATATTTAATAGTATTCCATAGTTTATTTACAGCTTAAAGTACATATCACAATTATTTGAGAAGATATATTGCACCATTTGACAAACATTCTTTTATTTCCACACATCACGTTTTAAATTCTAACATCACATAATTATTGCACAAGAAGGAAATAGTTCTTCTCTATTGAGAAATATTAAATTTGATTTACCACAAGTATTTGGCTCCGTAGCCGTGGCCGTATGCGCCATAGCCGTGCCCGTAAGTTCCATAGGCGAGGGATGGGGGCGTAGGCGTAAGACGCTACGGGGGCAACGTAGGACTTGACAATGGGAGCAGAGTGGACATCGTAGCGGGATACAGTGGAGACAGCGGGAGCGTAGGAGACAACTGGGGCTACAGCTTTCACGATAGGAGCGGAGTATGCTGTGAAGGCAGGAGCGATACTGTAGCCAGAGTAGCCAAGGGATCCATAGCCGCCGTAGCCTCCATAGCTGCCGTAGCTACCAATGCCGTGTCCGTATCCGAGACCAGCGCCGTGGATCAATCCGGCACGGGCCATGCCGAGGAGGCAAAGGACGACTGCGAGCTGAAAATGTCCAAATAAATGTAAATTAGAGAATATTTCTTGATACCTTAGGAGTTAAGACCCCTGTTTTTGAGATAATGGGACCATAAAAAATGCTTTTATCACTGGTGATGCATTATCAACCTTGCCGGATGAATAGAAGAACGAAAAAGTATGACATAGAACTAAAAGTAATATAATAAACTGCTGCTCTCCTTGGTCGTCAAAATAATTAAATAAACTCAGACATAGGGCTTTATTGCATTGTTTTATGAAGGAAAGCTGTCTAGCTATAATTTTGAGGAATCTCGGTATCCCGCATATCTACTTATATTTTATGGCCATTCGCAATTAACACTATACAAAAATCCCTGCTGATCACATCAGAGTCACTATTTTACGGGTTTACCGCCTCTGCACCACACTCAGCAACGCCGGTAGTCCTTTTAGAATTATATTTTTAAATCCAGTCTGTCAGACCTTCATAATTAAGTAATTCAAACCTTAATAATTATCATTTTTGTTAATATTTTGGTACGTACCTATCTAATTTCATAGTCCACACGAATAACCCCACACAGTGAAATAAAATGACTGGAGACTTTTCACACAGTAAACCACAAAATAAACGAAATCTAATTATGACTATGTGCGTACGAAATTTAGAACAATGCCAGTAGCATAATTAACGTCAAATATAATTATATTCAATGATATAAATAATATTAAATTATGCAAACAATAGTTCTCACCTTAGCGTACATTGTTGTTAGTTTGAGTTTGATGCGTAGAATGCGTGTTTGTATAAAAATGTCAGCTTATATAGTTGGACAAAACTCGGAAACAAAGTGACCTCGTCATTGTCACTAGTGGTTTTAGTTAAAACGATGCATAATTGTAACACAAATGTTGGTCAAAGGTCTATTATGAAATTAATATTTAATTTTGTGAATAACTTGAAGGTTGAGTCTGTTCTTTTTATGCAGTGAACTGTACCACAAGGATTTTTTTAGAGTTCGGTGAGTTTAAGTTTTGGTATTTTTTAGTTCTATTCATTAGACACGTAAATTAGAGCTTGCAGTTTGGATTTTTTAATGTTTGTCTCATTCATTTGTAGTGGGATCAATACCCGCACCTCAAGATACTGATCTTAGCTATCGGAACTATGTTCTTCACTGTTTGTTTGTTTTAATGTTGTCATGATAATCAGAACATTTGTTTTCATTCACAGTATGTTTTATGAATAAAATTCCTATGGGCTATTTTGCAATATTTTTTATATTTACAATATACATTCTTACAATTGACATTTTGTAAATCATACTATAATTAAGCCAATTCGAGCCAATAACAGTTTGCTTAACATGTCACGTTAGATCGCTTGTAGGTTTAACAATAATTATAGTTATAAAATAATATTAACAATCTCGTATTTAGTGTTAGCATCAAAGTCTATTTAAAGTAGAACAACATTTTAACCTTGCATTATGTTGTGACAGTTCAGTGGTTTGAATAATTGTCATGTGTGCGACTAAGGGATTTGCGTCTCACGTGTTCTTTATTATGCTCAAATTAAGTCTATAAAATTGGAGCTAAGGATGTCAACATGGTACTCTTATTTATGATTACAAATAGAAGTGGCCTCGGGGTTTGACAAGGACATTGATTTTAACGGTAGAAGATTAACTAATCTCCGATTTGCCAATGATATATTTGTCACTTCCTAACATTCAAGAATAAATTTGACTATTCTCCATTTATGCAAAATTTCAAAAACGAATCGAGGTTAGTAGTGATGTTACTAACTAAACAAACTAAACAAGTTGATGATATCACAGCATCCATAGTGGAATCAGATGAGAAAGCCATACACTAAGTAGCTTATGATCATTTACATCAGATCCTTCCTTTTTTTGAGGTATAAGCGGACTTTGTAATGAGAGGAACGTTGTTAGGTATACTGCTTCTCAGCCAATCTAGGTACTAGAGGTATTTGTAAAATGTCAACAATACAGTGCACTATTTAAGATAATATTATGAATTTAAGTGCAGCATTTTTGTTTGTTTGCTAATACAATGAGAGTACCAGTGTATCATTGTTTCAATTACCCAGTAATAATACTAGTTTATATATTTCTAATTCCCACAGATAATTTATTCCTAAGTTTATTGACCCGTCAATCAATAGTTCAATTGTTCAATGAACTATTAGTGTGTGCCTCGCGGGTACAGCTATTGTGTTTTTAATTAGCTTATTAGAGGCACTGTCCCTAATCGTCAATATATTAAATTTGTCGTATAACTTTTACTGTGATTTTTTCTCGAGGATGATTCAGCAGCAGATTTCTTGTGTCCGAAAATGTACAGACGATTTCCTTGCAAAAGCTTTCTGCGTTTCTTTATCTATATCATCGATTTTAGGTGCATATTTCTTAGAAATTTAATAAATTTCTAATATAAATAACAAATTGACATCGCATTTTGCATGAAGAATAACACGAATGTTGAGGAAAAAATAGTTTTGAAACCAGTCTTACAGAACTCCGAAATCAACACGAACAAAGTCGGGCTGAGCTTCAAGTTGTTAATATATAAAACAATAATGTTTATCACGTACAAAAGAAAAAATAAATTTTATGCAAATATAAAATGGCCTTACATAAATGCAATTTCCTATAAAAAGTCGAGTAAACCAACAAGGACGACAAGTAAGTCAAAGAACTGTTTATTACATAAAAGGATATGTAATATAAATAAAGGATTTTTTGTTAATGTCCATTCGACAATTAAGCCTTAACAGACCTGTATGTTTTGGTGGAGATTTTAAAATCGTTAATTCCATTTTATTTGTGGAAAAAAGTGGCAATAATACCTGTTTCAGGCAGTTTGAATGGGTTATTTGAGTTTCGCTGGTACCATGGAAATTCGATGCGATGTAACGATGTAAGGTTTATAAATAATTCAAGGTATTTTCTAAACATGGGCCGGTGTAGAGACAGTGGTAAATGCAGTGTACCTTCAAACCGGTTGGAGTGAAGATCTTCCCAGAGCATCTAGGCGGGAAAGAATAAGAGAAACCGAGTATCGATATTTAAAGATCTCTATAAATAGCTGTGGACTGGTAATATGAATCAGTGCCTCTCAGGTCAATCTTGATATTACTTCTGAGTGCCAAAGATTCAATGATAAAATTGCGCTAAATCTACAAAGGAAATTAAGTGCACAAAACGATGTAACAGACTGTACTATTAAACATGACCATTATTACTAGTGCCTAAAATGATGTGAAATATACATAAATGAAGATATTTGACAAACGACACGTAATGCTAATAAAAATACCAATAAAGTTATAAACTTAATTTAAATCGTATTAATGTATCATAAATGTTATCAGAACACCATGAGTGGTTCAATCAGGTCATCTCGATTTTTGAAATAAAACGGCTCGTTTCGACCTATGACAAGGTGCAAATTGTGATATTGGCAATCGGCATCGCGAAATTCGAATTATACGTATGAACTCTGCACGACGCATAATTTACTTTTAATGTCTGCCGACTCTTTCAATCGTTGCTAATTGTTATTGCCGGGAATAATTGCCGCTTTTTATCAGCTTATATGAGTTTCATTGATTAAAGTGTTTTATTTAATGCTTCTTTTATCGGCGATTTTATGCGTGATGACATTTTACAGGTATGACATCCGTAGTGTTGTGGGTAAACAATGTCTTTAAAACGATTTACGAACGAAACGACGAAACGACGGCTTACTTTATTTTTAGAGAATACAATTGTTGATTTTTATGGCGTATAGTATGCGATTTTTAATAACTAGTGTACTACAAAGTATCTAATTGCATATCACACTCGCAGTACCGCGGTTACAAAAATGATTTTTTTTCTATAATTTTTTCGTCATTAGGAACGTCAAAAGGGGTAGGCAGAGAGGCTACCCTAAGAGAGGCTAAGCTAAGTTTCGCTTAGTGTGTCCCGTCCCACGATGTGATACGGGGCGAACCTATCGCTGTATTTATTCTTATTGTGTACACATAGTAATGTTTTGATTTTAAGTTATTTTTTTTTGGAAATAGTGTTAATACCAAAATAGAAGTATAACGTAACACATTAATTCATCTGTTTATTACTACTTTTCATCAATTTCAATAATTGTGTTGGTGAGAGTTGATTTATTTATAATATGCAAAATGGAATGTATTTCTTCAATGCCGATTTTAACCTAAATTAGTGTAAATAACGAATACATTTTAATAAAAGCCTACAGATCATTCGTACACATTGAAGCGATATGATGAGTTGCGAATATTTGAATTTATAATTATTTTCAAAATACCGACTTTATTCAGATTCAATGTCATTGAATGGAGTAAAGTGTGATCGGAAACGGACTGATACTGTAGGCACGAAAGTTTTTTAACGGTTCATTTTTTATTGTCGTTATTTGATTTGGAATTATCTAAAGGTTTAAAGAAATCAAGATGATAGTATTTCTTGTATTAATCCTTGTATTAGTTCACATTTAAATTTAACTAACAAATGAATTTTCTGTCAACTTTCGATACAGCAGTGTTCACATTTTTAATACTTTGCTCAATCTATGCGTTGGTAAGAATACTAATAAATGGTTCGGTCATTCAATTCACTTAGCATTTTAATTGTTGCCAGATACTACTAGTTTAAACTAATCTCTATGATTGATGTCAATAAAGAACCCAGTCAAGTCCGAATTTGTATTTAGCATCTAGTTTCCGCACCGTACTGCTGCAACTGCAAGTGTAAGCATGATAAATAACAAATTAATATTTCTTAATCGAACTTAACTTTTTTTCATGCAAAAACTTAGGAAGTAAGGACTCATAGTAAATCTTCAACTATAAATTTGTGGTTTAAATATGACTTTCATGATTCCAAGTCAATAGGAAGTATATATAAATGACAGCCTCCGTGGTGTAGTTAGTTAGACGCCGGCTGTGAAAAATGATGCCGCGAGTTCGATCCCCGCTGGTTCATCTATGATGTTCTAATGGTCTATATTCCATTTTAGGTACGGGATCCCAAAAAATATGCACGTTTTGTTTGCATTTATACATACACATACATACATACGTAAACTCGTGCCTTTTTCCCAGAAGAGGTAGGCAGAGTTGCCAGGACACCCACATTGCGCCTTGTATGTTTCGTCTCACGATGTGATAGGTGGCGAGCCTATCGCCCTATCGGGCAGAAATTCCTGACTCTGGGATGATAATCAAATATCTCATTGCTCAACCCGAGATTCGAACCCGAGACCTCAGTTTAGTAACCGTAGTACAACTACGCCGTCAAGGCAGTTTTGTTTGCACACAATGTAAATCCCACGTTGTGATATCTCAGTCATCTGTCACACACAACCCGATGTTTGTCAACGTGCGTGACGAAAGTCAAGGCTTCAAAACGCTTTCAACACCGGCCTTCTTCAGACAATGATTATAAAATGATTATTATCTTCTTGTTACAAGTAATTATCATTATTAAAAATAATGATAGGAGCGTTGCTATATTTTCATGTAAGATCTTTAGTAGTTTTTAAACAAAAGATTAATAATTCCCCAATAGTCACATACATAGTCCTGACCCCACACTAAGATCGAGTCTTGTGTCTTGGGTATCAGGAACTAGGAGAGACTTTTCGGCCTAACATATACCCCGATCCGTAAGAAATATTTGTGTGTAATAACTTAGTGCGGGGATTAAGGACAAATCTTATCCTTGATAGTAAATACGTAATAGAGCATCCTGATATTTCTAGAACTAATAAATATGAAAGTTATTTTTATATTTTGGGGCATTATAAAAATCCCAAGGTGGCAATGTAACATTAGAATTTGAAAGCAATGTTTAATTAATTCAAGATTGTGACTCACTAATTAGGAACTATGTTTATTTAATTAAAATACTTTTTAATGAGTACTTCCGACGTTTTTGCGTACATTTAACCTTAAAATATTGTAAGTGATGTTTATAAATCAGTCCTTCCGTTTTTCCGATGTTATTGTACTGTCGGAATTTTATCCAACTGATTTTACGTTATCAAATATGATAATAATGGCTGGATGCAAACTCTTTCCAGTCAAAATCCTTGGGAGAGGTCTACATTCCGTAGTAAGTATTTACTGGTGGTAGGTCTCTCATATGTAAGAGGCCATCTGGGTGGGTACCAGCGCAATGTCTATTTCTCCCGCCAAACAGCAGTTTAAAAGCACTGTTGTGTTTCGGATTGAAGGACATTGTAGCCAGAGTAACTACTGGACATATTGAGACTTTACATCTTATTTCTCAGGATGGCGAGCGCAGTGGAATGCCAAGCATTGCTTCGTAATTCAAGGTGTTGTTTGGTTTTGCTACTGTTCATGAGCGGTCGAATCGCTTACCATCAGGCGAACGGCATGCTCGTCTCGCCACTCAAGGCAATAAAAAAATATCATGTGCTTTAAGATAATGATTATTAATTATCATGAAAAATGTGATATCCTTTTTTATTACTTTGAATGGTGGGAAAAGCATACTGTTCACGTTATGATAAGCGACACGACCACTCATAGACAGTAGCAAAACCAAACAGCACCATGAAGTACACAAAAATGCTTGGCATTTCATTACACTCGTCATGCTTAATGGTGTGTAATGGTGAAAACAAGGCGTAGATCCGTGGACTACCTGTCAATAACGAGTGGGTGACGAGCGACGTGGCGGTTCAGATCAGTTAACGGGAGGCTCTAATTAGCTGTGACATTTAACATCAATCCAGTTTGCATCGTAGAATATTTCCGTGTCTTCATAAGGAAATTTCAACTTCACTTTCAATTTCACTAGAAATTGGAAACACTCACAAACATGTCTTATTTATGAATCATTTTATCTTAAGGTTGGTTCAAATCGATGAAGTTATAAAGCCAATAAAGACGTCTCAAAATTGTATTTTTTGATTAGAAATTAATTTTAATTTCAGCGGAATATAACTTGGCTAACGTTAGCTAACTAAACTTTGCCAAGTTATTGGTCACATGGGAAATATGTTAAAATTTTAACATTTTGAATATTATATTGCCTTATACATTTTAAAATGTATGCGTGAATATATATGTCAAATTTAAATACGCAAGGGTTTATTCAGAAATAAAATAATTTTCAGGTTTGGAGGGGAATGAAAAAATATCTGCACCCAGACAAAGTTTTGACAGGGTGCGTGATGTTTTAAATATCACCGTGTTTGGGTGGTTATATATTTTATATTTTTTGTTAAAATAATAATTCAAACTTTTGCGCACCTGTAGTGTATTGATAAATTCATACTCTTAGCATCTGTCGTCTCGAACTATACACTACGCGAACCAAGGGTGAGTGAGATAGATATAGAAGGAGATAGATCATAGACGTGGAGGACGGAACGGGGTGTGAAGACGTGGTGTATAGCAAACGAGCCGATAAATATTAATAATTGTATTCTACTACAATGTTACACATATTAACCGTAAATAGTGACTATTACAGCACCATAGCGTCTTTAAAACTAAAAGAGTGTACATTATAATTTTAGGAAAAACTGTGTATGTATTATGTATAAAAATATCGTCATTTAGATAACTTATGCTATGTATGTTTACGTTTTATGTATTGTGGAAGTATCGGCCTTTTGCAAATAGGAAGAGTTTAATATTTGAATTATTGATAGGTAATTAAGTTAATCACATTATATCATCAGTGAAGGAAGAATACTGGTCGCCGTTGTCAAGGTTTATTAGTGGCTACAAATTATAAATTAGTTTTTTTGCCATCAAGGTGATAAACTTTATTCGAACCTTCGAATTGATTCCTTATCTCACGAGATATTTAACATTTGACACCAAACACAGCATGTCAATATTGTTGTCTACATAATTCACCACATTAAATCTCGAATTTAGTAATTGGGCGTAAAGTTTCCACACGTGGTCCCTACATGTGGCGATATGATCGAATTTAGTTATTTACAACTTAACAAACCTTTTTACGAACAAGTTTATTGGTAACTGCAACATGTGCCAGTTGACCTGATAAAGCTAATAAATGTTAATTAATTCAAGGCGTATGAGAAATATTGCACACGGCGCATTGCTCTCGGCTTAAATATACACATAAAATTGTAAATATCATAAAAGTGGTTCAATCAATTCACTTTTAATAGTACATTTGGAATTCATTCGAGAAATAGGTTGGCACGAAAATAAAATAATCTCATAAATTGACTTTTTAAATTTTATTCGCATTGTATAAAATATAACAACTAGATTCTGTACATAGTTGGTAACGCGATCACCAGCCGTAGTGGCCAGAGAGTCCGCTGTACGTCACGTGGGACACGGCGGGCGCTGCCGAATAGCTGACGGACTTGAATACGGGTGCGGCGGCGTACGACGCCAGGGGAGCGGCGTGGGCGGCGTATGTGGCGACGGGAGCGGCAGCCGCGTAAGTTGCTACGGGAGCGGCGATGGTCTTAGTGAACAAAGGCGCGGCGTGAGCGGCGTAAGTAGCCACGGGAGCAGCTGCGGCGTATGTGGTCACGGGGGCAGCAGCGGCGTAAGTCGCCACGGGTGCGGCGTGAGCGGCGTAAGTGGTCAGGGGAGCGCTGGCGTAAGTCGCTACTGGAGCAGCGGCGGCATAAGTGGCCACTGGGGCAGCGAAGGTCTTTGTGACTAGAGGTGCGGCGTGAGCAGTCTGAGTGGAGTATGATGAGATTGATGACACAGCAGGTGCAACAGCCTTTACGATGGGGGCAGAGTAGGCGACGGATGGCGCGGCGTACGTGGAGATGGCCGGGGCGGCGTAGCTCTTGATGAGAGGTGCTGACGCGTAGGTGGAGTAGGCGGGAGCGGCGTAGCTCTTGATGACTGGGGCCGCTGCGTAAGTGGAGTAGGCAGGTGCCGCGTATGTGGAGATGGCTGGGGCACTGTAGCTCTTGATGATGGGAGCCGCCGCGTAGGAGGCGATGGGTGCGGCGTAGGAAGCGCCATAGGAGGCGCCGTATGCAGCGCCGTACAGGCCACCAGCGCGGGCGGTCGCCAACGCACACAGGAGTACTACAAACTGTAAGGAAACGTCACGTAAGTACAAATGTCGCGTGAGTCATGAAGATGGCGTTGCGTCAGTACTAAGTGGTACTATTTTTCGTGCTGCGCCAGAATGGACCTTGTTTGATGGTTTTGTGATTTGCCTATGTAGGGTCAATGAGCTGAAAGGTCCGCTTATACAGGTTTAACGAGATATGCGTGAGTTATAAATACAGGTCTAAAATGTCACATGAAGCTATGTGGGTCAACGCAATTTGGTAAATTGGTTAATACCATCAACCTGCGGGTTAGAAACTGATACTACACAAATCCTTAGAATAATCCACGCTTAGGAAATGAAGATATTAAGGAAGCACTAATGGCTTATTGAAAGTCTTTTGCACTGTTATCAATGAAAATGTTATGATAAAACTATTATTTTCCAATTTCACGCCATTGCTTATCCTATGGCTGTTAGATGTACTCGACATATTGTACAATAAATTTTGATAAAAAGAACTTTTTATTTAATACCTTAGCGGCCATTTTGTGATATAAAATCCACTACAGCAAGTGATACGGTTCATGTGTACTCGAGGACTTTTATACTAGTCTCATTACCCCCGTGCGTCGGCTCACCGCGCCTATGTGCCAAATGTGGTCCGCAGTTCTTGAATATTAGAGCCTGTACCAATAGTATGGACAGCCGGTGTCCGCTCATACGTTACGTATGCATTATGAAATACGCATTTGATTTAGATTTCGATCGGTTTTAGTCAAAGCTTTTGTACTGACTCAAAAAATTAATCCAAAGTTTTGACTTCGGTTAATTGCTAGATAAATGACCGTTTTTCATTGTTATAGCGATCATATTTTGATATCTAAATTGATCTAATTAGTTGAGTTATCTAAGATTTTCAAATAGTTGGAACTGTGACTAGGTCTACCAAAGTTTCTAGCCTGTTCAACTGAGCGACAGGAAGTGCATAATGACTCGGAGACACGATCCAAACTGGTATTTGAAATACATTTCCGTAAATTTCTTCTAAAAAGGGTCGACGACGCGACGGATATTACAAACTGAACATAGTTCGATTAGTGGGACATCCTTCCACAGTACCTTCTGGTGCCATCAGATTAGGCAACATCAGATAATAGGGTGTAAGGTCAATGTTAATGACTTAAATAATAATGATTCTGTTCTGTGTCAGTTTTTAGTATGTTTCCTTCTGGATTGAAATTTGTGCTTGGCATGGCGATATGACCCACAACGATTCTTAGGACGGACTAACTTTTGTGATTGGAACTAGTGACACCTCTGCTTGTTCTTGCTTGGGAATATTATAAAAGTGTGAGGTTAAGTTTGCAAAAATGTATCTATTACTTAGTAGATTAACCCATTTCCTCGAAGCATGAACATCTATACACATAGTTTAATTCCTATCCTAAAGGAACGGACTGTTCTTTTCGAATAAACCAGTGGCGTAATTCTCGGCTGATGAAATCACGAGCACAAGATAATTCATAAAGAACTAACACCGGGTAAAGCCCATTTCCTTACATAACATTTCCTTACATATTCACTGGTGGTAGGTCTCTCATATGTGAGAGGCCATCTGGGTAGGTACCACCGCAATGTCTATTTCTCCCGTCAAACAACACTGCTTAAATGCACTGTTGTGTTTCGGATTGAAGGACATTGTAGCCAGAGTAACTACTGGACATATTGAGACTTAACATCTTATGTCTCAGGATGGCGACTCTCTTTATGAGCGGTCGTATCGCTTACCATCAGGCGAACGGCTTGCTCGTCTCGCAATTCACTGCAATAAAAAATCGTTTATCAGAATTAGGCAAGCAAGGGTGAAAAAATTTAACTGCAAATTGCAAATCGGTGTTATAACCACAGCCTAACTTGTTAGCCGAACAATCAATTAACGAAGTGTTAAGGGACACTAAGATTAGAAAATTATTTCATGGAACCTGTCTTTATTAGCGGTCCCACAATCCACGGCTGATTAAATATTGATAAAACTAATTGAAACAAACAACGTGCCGGAAGGTTTATGTAGTTGACTTAAGTTTCCGCAAAAGTTTGCTCGCATTGCTATAATGTTAAATAGTTAAGTAATTGTTAAATATTACCTAGATTCTTTCTGAATACTTTGATGAATTTAAGGAAATGTCGTTGGGTCCAGCTCTCATCAAGTCATCATAGAAAGTTTTAAGAAGATTAATGATCTACTTCTTATTCTTCTTGTCGGACCTCTCATATTATATATAAATGATGAAGGACCCTAAATATAAATAAATTAGATTTGTACGTAGGTGATAGGTGATCGAAGTACACAAGTCAAGAGTGCCCCGAACTGATTATGAATGAACATGGAAAACAATAACTGACTGAAAAGGGATAACCCAGAATCGTGTAAAATAAAGATTTGTAAGAGAATGTACTAGCCTATCACTTTAGATTACAGGCCTGACATTATGGTTGTATATATTCAAAACTGAAGCAGAACATATTAAATCCTGTACCGTAAAGTGATATATTAATGGATTTTTGTAAACCAAACCAGGATACAAGTGAAATCAATCATGGAGCCATAATACATGATAAAAATACACTGACCTACTTTATATATACACATGATAGTGGTTGTTTACATTAGCTTTGGTCATGACTCATTGTAATAAAGTAGGCGCATGACAGTAATCGTACTTTTAAAGGGTAGGTCAGTTCAGTTTTCGACCTATTGGTTAACACGTCATTATTTCTTCATTAACAAAATTGTCTCGCTATTGCTTCATATTTTACATAATTGGGAGTTGATGAACTTTTTACGGCTGCATATTCAGTAGGATTTTTTAAAGAAAAAACTTTGTAATTATCGCTTGTATATTAAAGATTTATATTTATCTTTATTTCTAATCTTCAATTAAACCTTTTTATACATTTGTTCCTTTTTTGTAGAACAATCGCTTTAAAACTTCATCCTTACAAAACGAAAGAATCGGGATGTTTTCAGCATCTATACCAGTGGTTCTCAACCTTTTAGTCACACGGGACCATTTGACCAAACTTTGGTTTGGCCATTGACCACAGGGTTTGACTAGTTTGCTTGTTTGTTAATACACTACCAAATTGTAAATAATTAAAGGCTCTTCTATCTACCTATAAATGAAATCTGCTAAAATCGTTTAAAGGATGACCTTAGGATGGCTCCGAACAGCACCGGTCACGAACCACTGATCTAGATGGTCAATTTGTAATATTGATCAATAGAGTTTTTCGTTACTAAGTTTATTTATTTACCTATTCAGTATGTGGCGGTAGCAATACGCCAACTTAGATTTAGCTTATAAATTAACACGCTTATTATTTGTAATTTTAATATTATTTAAACACGCATTTCATTTTAAGATATGACTGCAGATGTTAGACCATAAAACATCTGCGAGTCGTTTTATTACAGTAAGAATTTTTGTGTACCTTATTGTATAATATTAGTTAAAAAGATGCTGTGCTAAATTATTGTTTCCTAATTGTAATGGCCCGTTCATACCGGGGAAATAAAACTGTATTATTATAGTTAAGTTCTTTAGTGGCGGCAATCCTTTGCAACAAATTTATGTTTTTTAGACAATAGTACACATGTTTTGTTAACCTTTCGGTTTGGACAATAGCCCAGATGTTTGGGCCGACCTTAATTCTTAGTTGAAAGGATAGACCCTATTTTATGGCTTAAATATATTTTCTGGAAGATTTATCCCACAACAGTAGCAACATTCCACTGCGCTCGCCATCCTGAGACATAAGATGTTTATACAGAACGTCCCTTAATCAAGGACTAAATAAATTAATCTACTTGGTATTACATGGATCTCACAACTTTTTGCGGTAGAAAACCTGAGCTGCGAGACTTGGAATTTTTTTACAGGATGTTTTTGATGGGATTTGTATATTATTACATCCTACTAATATCATAAATGCGAATTTTTGTGTGACTGTTACCTCTTCACGCTCTAACCGCTGGACATTGATCCGCTGGATATTGATGAAATTTGGCATGAATCTAGCTGACACCTTGGATAAGCACATAGACTTCTTTTTATCCCGACAAAATATAGTATTCACGTGGGATTTGCAAAGAATTCAAATATATTCGATACTCTTTCAACCTCAAAGGAATGGGATGGGAAGTTTAAAGTGCGGTAGTAACGTTGAGTTTAAATATGTTAAATTATTATCACGCGATAGTTAATTTGTTCGTAAAATGGACTCAAAAAGTATCAGCACATGAGCGGAGCCGGGCTGGACTTCTAGTAATTTATACATCTACAAGCAGACACATATTTCTGAATACAAGTAAACAGCCATACAGACAAAAAGCATGCAAACTCGTTAGCAAGCACGCACAAATGCTCGCAAAAATGATTCTAAATTTTCATTGCTGGATATAAGGCTCCCAAGTTCTAAATTACGTCGTTGCGGTACTAACTAAAACTATTTAATGGCGTCTGTTATTTCCAATGTTTATTAATATATCCTATCTCTCGCTGTATACTTTATAATACTGAGCTTATCAGCCATTATATCGTGTCAACTTAATTATATTTTATTTTTATGACTTTTTGCATTATATAGATATTTTTTTCCTGTCGTCATATTTGGTATGGTAGATTTATTGTGTTCCGTAAAATCATAATGCAAAGCTTTTTATTTTCAAAGCTGGCATAGAGCAATATAAAACATATTTAAATATGTGCATAATTCTTGTAAACGTAATTGAAATGCAGTGTTATAATGGGGGCTGCAACAATGCCTCGCATACTCGTACATTTCATACGAGCAGCCAAGCCTGTGTTGTGTAAGTAGGACTTGTGTGCGGAGCTTTTGTCTAAGACCGCGGCAGCTGAATTAAGACTTGTACACACAATGGTATTGCTATGGTACACAATGGTATCAATCATTTTATAACATTCTAGTAGTAACTACTGGACGCTTATGTCTCAGGATGGCAAGCGCAGTGTAATGCGAAGCATTGCTTTGTAGTTCAAGGTGTTGTTTGGTTTTGCTACTGTTCATGAGCTGTCGTATCGCTTGCCATCAGGTGAACGACATGCTCGTCTCACGATTCCTTGAAATAAAATATAAGAATCTAATATAGATATACGGTTAGCAGCGGAAATAAACATGTTCTGGAGTGGAGACCGCGTGTTGGCAAACGTAGCGTGGGACGCCCTCGGCGAGGTCTATGTCCAGCGGTGGTCTGCAAACGGGCTGATGATGATAATTAATATAGAACGTAGTCATGATTTATGTCTCTGAGTACGGCAATTAGTCTTATGACAGACAGGTTTAATAGTTTCTTGTTCAGTGTACATTTAAAGGGTTGCGCATACCGATATTTTTTTTAATTATTCGCCAATTCGTTTAAGGAGGACGTTAATGAAGAAGCATTAAAAAGAAATTCAGGTATTTAAGACACATAAATTACAAGAGTACATACACGAGTTTTAAAGAAATTTGTGCATTTTATATCTTTAAATGGCACTGCATTTAAATAATTATAATATAAATTCCTTACAATATAATATTAGGTTTTTAATTCCAATACGGTTCAGTGTACGTCACCACCTCTTTTTTCTCATACAGATATAAAATTATTGATCAATTTTATTTATATTCACATCCTATCTAGCTTTCACTAAAACTGATAAACGAATTACCGCTTTGCAATGTCGCAAAATCCGACCACCGTCAGATCCTTGTGTAGTGTGTACTCTCCCTTAGTGTTGTAACACCGACAGGTCAATCGTGCGACTAGCGACCACAATCCAGTAGGTATAACAGCCTACATTATCAACAAGTATACAATTGGACTTTTGATTGATATATATGTGCACGGATTGTTAGAGAACGCGTATGTAGAGCTGTATTATAATTGTTGCTTTAGTATTAATAATTTCATTTATAATGGTTATAGGCTCGACCACTATCACATCGTGGGACGGAACACACAAGGCGAAATGTGGGTGTCCTGGCCCTCCGCCTACCTTTTCTGGAAACAAGTCGTGAGTATTTATGTTTACGCAGGATTTACCATCGTTTTCAGCCATTAAAAGTCAATGTTAGGTAGCTGCCCCTACCCAAATAGACCTTGTTTTAAAAAACGGTCTCTAAAAAAGCTAATAAGTCACGGGATGGTAAATGATAACTGTCACCCATGAACACCTAAATTGGGATTGTAGGCGTTTTGCAGATCCCTTAGCATAGGAAAAAAAGTAAAAAGCATGGAAACAGGTAGGGTCCATTCTCACAAATCATTTAAAACACTGTTGATGTCTCTGGTTACAGGCCGCTTACAACAGGTTGATGTGGGGATCCTTGGGGGAGGCCTATGTCAAGCAGAGGTCTTCCTGTGGCTGAACAGAGAAATGAAGAGATAGAGAGAGAAAGAGAGAGCGTGGCAAGTTAATATTAAGGCACCGACAGTAACTCCACTTGCTTTTAACCTAAAAGAAACTAATTGAAATCTCTTCTACCTTTGAGATGTCAAGTCTAAGAAACGCCGTTTAGTTTTCTCAGCACATAAAAGGGTCCAGTTATTTTAGCAAAGTGCGTAATTGGCACACAGAATGTTGATTTAGTCTAGACGTTTGTAGCCTTAATGCGCGCATGGAACTTAAATGAGGTGATTGAAACATATTGCTTAATAACTACCGGCTATTAGAAGATTAGCTCCACCCTGCAGGGGACAGAAATTTGACACAAATTATGTTACAATTAAAGTGTTTGATATAAATAATTTCTCTCTATCTATAATTGCCTTAAACAACTGCTTGAGTATTTTTGGACATATTGCCAGGAAGACAAATCGAAAGTTAGGAAAACTGATGGTCACTGGCAAATTGGAGAGTAAATGGCACCTGGACGCAATCTAATACGGTTGTCCGATCAGATCCGTACTATAGATTGCCAAAAGTCGAGATGGATGTTGTGACATCACAGGACAGAATCTAGTGGTTAGTCGAGGCTTGAACATAATTAAAATAGACATTTAGAAAGTGCGTCTACTTTATCTCCTGGCAGTTCCAAATATTACGAACTCAAGTTCGTAATATTTGGATTATATGTGAAATTAGGAAAGGAAGTAGATGTTAATGAAATAAACGAATAATATGCTGCGAAATAAATAATTTATTGAAAGATACAATTAATAAATAAATTAAACATAATTAGAGTCAGTCGCGCGTAATATAATATATAATTACCAACCATAGGAAGCTCCAAGGCCAGAGAAAGTCATATGCGACACTAATGGCGCGTCAGAGTATGCTATAGCGGTCTTGACAGGTTGGGACACTATTACCGGATCATGAGCTGCATAAGTCGTTGTAGCTATCTTAGCCTTACCATACACAGGTCCAATAACCTTAATATTCTTTAGCAAAGTTGTTTTTGTTTTGGTAACAGGAATAGAATGGGTTGTATAGATAGGAACTGAAATAGACTTAGTCAAAGCTGGAGTGGATACAGCGTGTACGATAGGTGTGGGGAGATTGTATGCAGACTGGTACACATAGGGGTTGTCATGGTAGGCAGTTGAGTAAATAGGGATATGGTGGGAGTACCCATTGCCATCTGTGTACGCGTTCACGGATTTCGTGTATATTGTTTGTTCAACACCGTGGCGTTTTGTCAATTTTCTTTCTTCTGTAGATGGTGCTGAAGGCTTCTCAGGTCTGGTGTATATAAAAGGTGTTTCGATAGGCTTGTCTTGTGTTTGGGTTGCTGAAGTGTCTGTAGCGGGTATGTAGCTCGCTTCAATGATGCCGACTCTGGCTAATGCCAGCACGAAAAGTATAATCGCCACCTGTGAGTTAGGAAGTTTCTTTGTAATTCTAAAAAATACATATCTGGTAATTTCCATTAGAAGAATAAGTCTTGCGGATAAGTGAATAAATGTTAACGGAGAAAATATTATATTTTGACCAAATAATATCCTTTTGATCCTTAATTTTGCGTACGAGTAGGTTAGGTAGTAGGTTGACTTAAAAGCTTCTCAAGCAGTTGCTCCATAGATTACTACAAGGTCGTTTAAATATGATCACTTCTCAAGATACTTGAAAAAGGGTCGAGCTGGGAACATTTTTAAGTAAGTCCTTTAACTATTAATATAAGATTTTCCACAACTTTAAACAGAAATGATGCGATCAATAATGATTTAAACCTTACCTTTGGAGACATTGCTTCACTCGTAACAACACTCGATGGGAATGACGAATCCTTCATGTGTTTTTAAGCTTTTTATACAATACCGGCGCATCATATATGTATATCTGGCTATTTATTTCGCCTTGGTGAACAACTTAATAAGTAATGCATCAACGCATAATAGCAGTCAAACCACCGGCCAACCTTAAACCCAGGCTTACCACTTAATGACGCACCATAGTGGAAAGCAATTATTCTCCCAACTCGGTCATCGTGCGGGAGATATATTTAAAACATAATTAATATGACATTCGTAACATTTGGAATCCGATTTTGAACAGCTGGAATCAACCATCTGTTTAAGATTTTCAAGTGCAACACGATATCTAAATCTATACTTATATTATAAAGAGGAAAGGCTTGATTGTTTACTTGGTTCTGATTTACTTTGCTCTGAAACTATGATTAGAAAAAATATTTCACCATTCAAATTACCCCTGATGAATATATGCGATAAAATATTAAAAAAAAAGTATCTGCACTCGGGCGGAGCTGGGCTGCTAAGATATTATAAATATGTGTAGGCACCCGAATTTTCGTCATAACACTCTTAATTATTATTGCAGTTATCGCGTTTATTTCTTTTGAACTGAGAATGTATCGCCTAAAGATCAGAAGGTATATTATATTGCGAAATATTTGTCACAGAGATTTACTTTCAAAAGTGACCGATAGCCTAGTTCAGAACAGGCCGTCGAGACGAAGGTCACGGGTTCGAGCCCAGGGCACAAACCTCTGACTTTTCGGAATTAAATGTTGATTCATGTTTAGCACCCATATAAATGGTGAAGGGACTTCGTAAGGAACTAAAAAGCGTTTCATATTCGTATGAAGTCCAAAACCATGTCGTCTGCCAAACGGTGGACTATTATTTTCGATGTTTCCCGAAAGCGTTGATGTCGGAGCACTTTTAATATAACCATCTTATCATATCATTTTATTATATCATTTTTTAATAACTTTCTTTTTAGCAAACTCAAAACAAGTTAACAAAAATCTTTTAAATCTTTGACAATAATAATCACTTCGTCTCGCGGGTTCAATTTCATGACATCTGAATCCGAAAAGGTACTAGTTCTTTGATTGAGAATTGGTTTTCTATGTTAGATATCGTGCAAATTCTCCATAAAATTTAATGGCGTGATTATTCATATGTTGTAACAGTGGGCGCTGTTTGAGTTCATTCCTCACGTCCCTTTGGTTGTGTAACTTTGAGTTTCCTGAAAGAGAAATAATAGATTGGTGAAGTAATAGCTCAAGTATGCTTTATAAGAGGTTTTCTAATAACTTTTAGAGATTTGTAATTGATTCCTGACTGAACTGTCTAGGATTATTTCTGACTATTAAATAAGCTAAATAGTTTATTTTGCTTAAGTAAGGAATTGTCTTTGCCTTATAAATATATTACAAGCATTTTTATACTTCTCTATTGTATATCTATTGTATCTTATCTATTGTAAAGCTTTGCGGTTGATGCCGTTCAACTGTCTTAAGGCCTGGTCTGGCGAAGAATACGCGCGGCACTGCGGTAAGCGGTAACGTCATGACGTCATGCAACGTAGTTCACATAACAACAAAAAAGGTGGTTCTCATATAGGTTTCACTCTGTGCGTAAACTATTGACCAATGGGAGAACCGTTCATTGACAACCAACGTTACTATGGCAATTTCGCATTGAAGTTTTCTTGAATTTCCATGACAACAAATAACAATCATTTGAGTTCGAAAATATATATAATTTCTTTAAAAAAATGTTTGTGCGTCATTTTAAATAAACTGGGTATATATGTTTACGAGACAATTTTCGCAATATTGATACGTGATATAAGTGGTTCCTATCATTCTAATGAAATACGCGTGTGCTGAATACATTTTTTTCGGCTAAACAACTTATTGTCAGATCAAATTAAATTTCACTGGATTTATGTTGTTTGTGTGTGTTTCTTACATTATCGTTATTGATCGTACCGTAATTGGGTAAAAATAAATTCCATAACGATTTAATTATTTTCCTTTAAAATTGTCACAAGCAAAACCTGGAACAATACCGATGGTCACTTTTTAAAATAATATTTTTATTTTAGTATTTAACAGAATTCATAACACAGAGCTCAAAATATATGTGCGTAGGTGTAAGTAGCACAAATTACAATATATATAGAGGGGGTTTTAATGGAACGGGAATGGAAAAAAGCGGAAAACACAGAATTTGATACTACTATGAGGAACTACATATTTAAAATTGCACCATGTCATCACATGATGCACTCCAGGTGCTAGGAGAGTGGTGCTAATTGTGTCGAACGGCGATAGTTTATTATATCTTGCAATTGGATTTTGTAAATAACTACGAAGATAATATACAACCATTATACAACGAATGTATGTATATGGGCTGATACAAAACTCATCATAAGATTCTTTGTAGCTACTTTTTCGGGCTCATATAAAATTTGTTTGTTTGTTGATTGTATTTCTTTCTATGCAAATATAGGGATAAGGCAGCTAGTATGGCCTAACCATTCTCAATCGTATTCTCGATTGTAGAGGAGACCCGTGCTCTGCAGTGGGACGTATATGGGCTGATAAAGTGCCCTGCGAATAGGGATAAAGACTGAATGTATATAAATACCTACTAATAAATCGTCTCCAATTGTACCCTGATCAGTTGGGAACTAATTCCGTTGCTATATTTTGTTAAAAAGCATGGGGTACTAGGTACTTAGAACAATTAACATACAGTTCCGTTCGTCATTTTTATAACAATAAAATAAATGTAATTGACTCCATTTTATAATCTTGTACTTATTAAATATTAATTATTTTTCCTTTTTAATTGTATCTTTTTTACCAAAGCAAGGTTTTAAAGTTTTATTCCTACGTGGTGTAATATTGCGGCATTGTCATTGGGAACGTAAGTGAACTATATTAAACGTACTGTGCGGCAGCACATAGTCAATATACGCGCCACAGCCTAAACAAAAGTTTAAACCAAACAAAAATTGATAAAAATATTGTCCTCAAATAAATCTATTGCGCAAATACGCTTACCGCGACGAAATGATGAGAATGACGGCACGTTGTGCGGTGTATCCGCCCCGCGCTTCACCACACTTGCCCCTCTACACCGACGCATACTGTGACAGCACAAAAGACCAGTCTACCCATCACCCGGCTGACCCCTCACCGCAGACGCTGGATGACGCATACTGCGGCGTAACGTTATGTCAATGTCAATGTTTTTCATACAAAATCGAGTTTGACACCGCATTCCGCGCAACGCAACGCTGTGCGTAGCTTCGACAGACCAGGGCTTAACGCACAGAACAGATGAATATAGTTAGAAGGGAAATAAAAGCGTTTGACGCGTCGCAAGGTGGTGCATAAAAAGCATCACTGCCGCGGAACGAATGGGTTGTCAAATTAGTCGCTGTCGAAATGCCTTGGAGAGAGGTGCTCCGGCGAAATAGAGTAAAAATGCAGATTTATGCTATTTTATCTCGCAGTTCCAATACTAAAGCATCAAATATCAATAGAGGAGGAGGAGGAATTTCATACCAATATTCAACCAAAATTTATTGATTTTCACCTTTATTTTCAAAAATTGCGGTTATTAATTACGACATTTTGAAGAATTCGATAATATGATAGACGACAAATCAAAAATATACATTGCTGATTACGCGTACATACAATGCTCGCGAATGCCAAGTTCCTACGCAATGCATACGACTCATTTTTGTTATGTCAACAGCGAAAATTGGCACATGTCACGTAGTGTTGTAGTCTTGTACATAGTAACTATATCGATGTTGTTATAGATTTCGTATACTCGTTAATCAGTTTTTAGTAATTTTGATGCATTGTAGTAGTATTCATCATTGTGGTAACGTTTGATAACGTTAACGACCTATCCTTATGTTCTAATTTCATACCTTTGCCAACTTGAGAACAACATATTTTAGTGTCTGAATATACTTTATAATATATTAACTTATTCATTTCTACGTTTCCAAGAGTGAGTCGATAAAGGCAATAGGAAGAGACAACTGGATTCCTACAAAATCCAGCACGATTTGTTCTAAGTATTCATTTTCGTGAAACGGAAGACAATAAAAAAAGACGGGTTGCACTCCGGGAGTGCCGGCAGAAGTGAAAACTTGATTATTAACGTTGAGCATGTTTGATATTTTGGAATGGTTAGGGAATAATTTTGCACCAATTGCTTTATCAGTATAAAAGTACTATCATTTATATGGTAGAATACAATATTCATTTATTGCGCTATCGTACACAAACATGACAATTTATATTACATTAAAAATTTAACACTTTAAAACTATTACAATTATTTTACATTAAAAAGTTTATCTCTCCGAAAAATCAACTTTCATCCATAATTTCAACGACTTTTTCACCATCATCATTACCAGAACTATCATCGCCAATCTCTAAAACTGATACGATAGGTTTATGGTAGCTGAAGTAAGAAACGAACAGTTTTGATTCGAACCTATTTAAATGTCTAATAAAGACCGCATGAATAGTAGTTTTGTATTTCGTTGTGCTAAGATTGCGATCATTCGACATAGTTAAACCAAATTCATTATTTAAAAATTCAATTAATAGTTGATTTTTATCGTCTGCGAAGTTTATGTTGAAATCTCCACTCAAAATCATTGGCAATTCATCAAAGCTTTATAAACTGACAGCTAACTGACAGCTGTCTACTCTCCATCCGTCTTACGCTTTTCGTCTTACGATCAGGTCACGTGTCCTGACGCGAGTTTAAGATTTTATACCCATTACAGAAAAAGTGCTCAACGCCGCTAAAGAAGTTTTCACTTCAAAAATCTGTATCATAAGAAATATACAAACCAAAAATAATTACGTGCAACGCTTATAGAAAAACTGTATCATGCCGATGAAATAATTAAATATTGTATGAAAAATCAAAACCACTGAATCTATTAACGTAAAAAAATCGTAATTTGGTTATAATAAATGCTTATATGTGCCTTTCCAATAATTAAAATGTTAATACCTCACACACGGATGAAAATCTTAAAAATACTGTACATATAGATTTGTAAAATAGTATACAAATTAAAATTAATTTTCAATACTAGTCTCATTTATTTTCCGTCTATTGACATAATACTATTTAAATAACTGTATCAGAAAAAAACTATTAAGCATATCGATAAAATAAATTCCGGTCTTATAACAAATGCATAATTCCATAATTTTATCGATACTTTAAATAGACTATTGCAAGCTTTATGTATTGAACTCGTTGAGGTTTTGTGTTCCGAAAACGACGACGCTGGTTTTCATACAATTGACGGCTATTGCCTTTCTAACCATATTCAACTGTTCTGTGGTCTTACGACTAATTTTGATTCGGAAGTATGAAAACTACCTATAATTTTTTTCTTTTGAATCAGATTTTTTTCTTGGAATTATTAATCTATTAAAAATGAATGCATGGGAGGTGGAGGGAGGGAGCCTCATAGTTACTTAACATTTACATAAGATTTTTTAGGATCAACAAACAACATACATTAAAAAAAATTGGTAATCTTAAAAACAAGCATATAATTTTATTTACATTAACTGTCCCCGCGGCTGCTTAATGCATATTACACATAAATTATACCAAAGATAAACCTTAACTAATTGGTATCTGTGAATATCAACAGTTTCGTGCTTATTAATATTAAATTGGCATTTACTCAACAATTGAGCGAGATGATCTGCGTTTGTGAATCACAATCGATTATGTATTATTCATATTGTATTGAATGGATCGATATATCGATACTTATGATGTATAGCTTGGGTGGTCTTTAGCCAATCTCTTTGATGTCGCCAATATGTCTGAACGGAGTGACGAAGGACTGACGGTATACTGGTTGAGTAATATTGAGTTTTGTAAAAATAAACAGATCAATCTATTCACGGTGTATAAAACTGGCAGTATTTTTTCATTATTTATTTGTTTGTATTGTTTTTATTGACACAGTTTTATGACTGTACCGAACTTGATTGGAAGGCTAGGATCTAAAAGCAAATTGACTAACGAGCTAGTGATATTGATTGTATCGCTGGTGTTTATAGAATTATTATTTTCCTCGTATTTCATATTAAAAATATTTATATTAAAAAAATACAGAAAAAAGTATCGTAAAAATTTGAATTTAGAACCCACTGCGGTTTTTCATTTTTTCATCTTGATATTTTCGAACTCTTTTATTCTTTACATTGTGACCGTAAATAGAACAAACTCACGAAATAACTTTATCATATAAGCGTAATGCAGTTTAAATAATTTATCTACTGTCTCAAAATATGAAATATTGTCTCTCAATTGTTTAAATTCTCTTTCCTATTAAGTGTAACAATCATAAAGCTAGTTTTACCGATGTGCAATACCAGTATTTGTTATCTGGCCTACGATGTTCGCAATGTTGTCTGTCAATGAAGTTTATATATTAGCATCGGTTAGCGTGTTTGTGCGTAGGCGTGACCTAAATATGAAGTTTGAATGAGATTGTATCTTTTGTTTATACTGTATTGGGCGGTGTGTGATGGTTAGATACATGTCTTTGTTTTGCTACCAGGATAAGAATGTTTCAACGTCGGTAGCGAAAATGGTTAAGACTACGGCTCTTACGGCCGTTCTCTATATCCTATCCATCTTTAACAAGAGGTTAAAATGGATATCGTTACTATGTCGATACCACTGTATGCTTCAATAAACAAAGATAAACATACAATATTATCTTGCCTAGACACGTATAAATATATGCACCATATCTAAATATCTCTGTCTTTCTTTACTGCAGCAAAAAATGTATCGAAATTTCGAGAGAAATCTCTTGTTAAAGATAGATAGATTATAGAAACCGGCCGTTAATAAGATGGTAGTTCAAGCATTTGTTTCGGGTCTGGGTATTGTGAGTCTCTCGTAGTTTATTTTACTCTGTTAATAGATTATAACTCTGTTATATAAGAAAAAACCGGTTAAGTGCAAGTCGGACTCGCGCACAAGGGTTCTGTACCATCATCTATAAAATAAACCCTTAATATCACGTTTATCCCTGTTTATTAAGATCGAGTTAAAATTTGCTTAAAAATTGCGTTTGTTGTATGAAAGTCCCCCTTTATATATAGAAATACTTTAATTTTATTAAATAATTTATTTTGTAAGGCAATACCCAACTAAATATTCTGTGAAAATTTTAAGCGTTTACCTGTTACCGTTATTAATATAGAGCAAAAAAAAAATACGATAAAAACACGTTTATTGTATGGGGACCCCCCGCCTCTTAATTTATTTTTTATGTTTTTGTTTTTAGTATTTGTTGTTACAGCGGCAACGGAAAACATAATTTGTGAAAATTTCAGCTTTCTAGCAACACGGTTTATGAGATACAGACTGGTGAAAGATAGCGGAAGCTTAGTAATATGGTCCCGTTATTAACTTTTAGGTACGGAATCCTAAAAAGCATGCTTTGTCTGGAATATGTAACGAAATTATATATAAGATTATGAATAAACCTATTTATAGCTGACATCGTCGTAGTTTTAATAATCGGAAACCAGTACCGAAAAAAAAATTATTAAAACCAACGACAATATCGAGTTTTACAAAAAAGACATCTGGATGCAACATAAAAGAAAACAACCGTGAGAAATATATTTCAACGGTATTTATGGCATACTATAAATTGTTTCCGGTTTTATTTTACTAACCACATCTATCAATAATTTTGAAAAAAGAGTAATAAGTCTTGTATTGATAAAACGATTAGTGAATTTAATTCTTTTATCATGCTCAGGTTTTTTTTCTTTTATTCTTATGGTTTATTTATTAATAACTCAAAGTGCATTCTAATCGTTATATATAAGGATTCGATACATTAAAAATATATTTTACAATTACTATTAAAAAACTAGTTGCGCTACTGGATAAAATTAGGACATTACCCGCGTAAATATATGCAATGTTTCCATTAGGCTTCATGAAGCAATTACATACATAAACCGTGATAAGCCGATGAAAATTTAATGGGAAGACCTTGTGGCGCATCCATAAAACATGCGATGGTAAGTGGCAATCTGTGTCGAACCACTATATTCGGCCGTCATTCTTTTACGCCAAGAATATGTATTAAACCCGTATACGCGACTTGATTGATCGAAGAGATTTTCAGACAAGGATTTAGTACTTTTAATCTCTGGTTTTAGATGGTATGGAAAGTTACTGTATAGAGTTTAGACTTTTTGATTTAATGTCTGTATTTTAGTATGAGATATTATTGTGAATTGAAGTTGAAATAACATCAATATTTTTAACTTATTTAGGAAATATTTGGTTGCTAGGTATGATTACAAAGCGGGGGTTTCAGGTTTGAATCTCGATCGGGTGAAGAGGTAGTGAATTTTTCAATTCATAATTACCAGCCCGGATTCAGGAAATTGTGTTCGATATGGTGATATGGTGATCCCTGTCACATCCTGGGACGGAAAACATAAGGCGAAACGTGGGTGTAGTGGTTGCTACCAGCACTTTTGCCTACCACTTTTAGGAAAAAGGCGTGAGTTTATATATTATGTATGTTTGTCGCTTGATATCAACCTTTCTAATGACAATCGAAATCAAATCGAATGCAATTCAAAAACACCGGGTGTAGTTTTAAATTGATAAACTTACGAAGCGGCCAGTACGGATTGAGAATCGAACAAATCAATTTATGGTTAGCTACTCGTATACCACTGCGATTCTGTTATTAATCAATGAGTAGATTTTAAAACATTTGTAGCTATTCAATTGTATTATTTGGATAAGAATTTAATGAAACTGGCATTTGATAGACCATGTTATTTAAAACGATATTTTAAAAAAAAATATTATTGAATTCAGTAAAGAGCAAAAACTCTCTGACGCCCTAATAATGCACAAAGACTTTGATGAAAGTAGGTTTCTTTTTTTATTAAATATGTTCGGCAAACGAACATAGGTTATTTGGTGGTATGTGACCACTGCCATGCCCATAAATATCCATAACGTTTGAATCATAGACGTGTTGTTGTCCCACCAAATCGGGACGGGAGCGGGATGGAAAAAGGATGGGGGAGGAAAGGGGATTGGGCATGAAAAAGCGAAAGTCAGTATGGAGATCCATAGTTTGAGCCTACCCATATGGGATTGAGTCGTAACCATTACGCATAGGTACATATACGAGTATAACAAAATGTCAAGCTTAAACCTCGTCTTTATCTCAGCAGTGATTTATGAAGGCTTATGCAATGATAAAAGCTTTTACGATGCAGTTTATTAAATGTAAAACTTGGTTAGACTTGATCCTTTTGACATTTCGCCGCCACTACACTTAAATTATTTCGGAAATTCAGCATGTTTACAAAACCACAAGTGTTAATCGTTTTGTATTTCGCAGTAATAAGATTATAGTTCACCTTTATAAGTGTTTTTCCACTGTGGTATAAGGTGCCGGTGTCGACAATTCTGAGTAGCTTTAAAAGTTGACAGAATAATAAAATGTTATTATTTTGTGATGAAGCAATTTACTTTTAAAGATATGCTGTGTGATGTGTTAAAAATATCTTCGGTTAATTATACATTTTATATCGGTATCTGTATCAGCTCATATAATACTTCCCACTGTAGGGCACGAGCCTCCTCTAAAATCGAGAATATGATTTGATTAATTAAATTGTATAAATAATTTACAATTTCTTATATATATACAATATATCAAGACTGCTACTGAAATCAAAACCGGGTGGTAGTTTTACTGACAACAGACACAATGAAATTAAAAATTTCGCAAAAAAGCGATTCGGTCGATCGGTTTTTGGTGGTAAAATCATAGTCTTTTCTAAAATAATAAGTCCTTTCGTACCATATTGTATTTATAAGTAAAAGGGTGCCCGTTATCATTTTAGAGACTACGATGTATTATACCACCCAAATACGACGATAGGAAAAAAATAACAAAAAAACAATCGTCTCTTTATTTTGCAAAATTTTCAATTGCATTGTGTTTGAAGTCACTAACCTACCACCTGGCTTCGTTTTCGGTACCAAGCAGTTTTGATATACCCTGTATATTTTAATGTTGTTACTTTATTGGATATTTGTTAGTTTTCTGCCTAATTTAAACTTTTTTTAATTGTTCCTACTTTTATAGTTATTTCCGATTCTATATAAATGTACAAAAACAAGAACATGTTCATTAGCTATCAACAGCTGAATCGACATAATCAAGGACGATAATTTAATATGACTTCATAAACAGCTCAACTAAAGAAACAAGTTTGCACCGCCTTTTCCTCAACATATTAATTGATATTCCGGTGCCTTAGCTCTTACTTATTGAGTTTATATGCCGCCTTCGTTTTATCTAGTATTATGTCAGCTATTGCTTGTTTGTTTTATCTTTATTCAATGTGCTAGATAAGTTGTATAAATAGGTCCTTGTCAGTGTTAAATAGACATTTTCATGGGAGGTTAATGAGGTTGGTATTACATAAAGAATACCAACCTCATTAATCTCCCATGAAAATGTGATTAAATAAAGTGTGTTTAAATAAAGAAATAGCTGGGTCAGGACTGCTGCGTCAGGACACAATAGTAGCTATATTTAGGAGCTTAACTGCCAGAGAAATTTAAAGTCAATAAAATTACTAAGTGAGAATAAAATTTATACTAAGGAACAATTTAAATGTCATGAAATGTATCTGAGTGCGGCTGTAAGACGCAGTTGAATCACGTAACTTTTGCGAAATTTTACTTTACCTTAACAACGCTATACATTTGAGAAGCAAAATGTATGTCCCTGACATTGTAATACATCTGTACGTAGTCCTGACTCAACAATAAGATCGAGTCCTGTGTCGTAGGTAACTACGAGAGACTTTTCAGTCTCACAAACACCCACACTCGAAACAAATGCTTGTGGTTCAAACATTTGTCTCGATGATCGAACCTGCGTCCTATTGTTTCACAGCCAGCGTCTAACCAACTAGGCTATAGGTTGTTAAAAGTTAAAATTATCGTAAAAATCAAGTCGTTATTGCACCCGAGGCTTCAGCTCAATTGAATGTGAATTGTCATTGAGAGAACAAAGAAGGCTTTAAGACGGAAGTGCAGCTTTTGCAAATATTTATTTCAAAAGAGATAAATTGATAGTTATGAGTGCCTAATTTTAGCAGTGATTTGAATTTTAATCGACGCATATCCCGGATGGTTGGGCAATCTCACCATTAGCCTTATACATATATGTAGGCTTGTCTGTATCTAACGCATGTGCTGCAAATAAAGTCTCTAAGTTACGCTAACTTTAGATTATATTTTGTTAATTACATTTACACATTATGCAATTTAAAATATATTTTTCTAGAAATTCAGTCATCATATTTTTTAAATCATTCTACTTTACCATCAAACAAAATTCAACCACTGCAATGCCCATTAGTTTAACAAAATTCTGGCGCATCAAATAAAATTATTGCAAACATAATTGATGGAGTGTTACAAATAAATTATTAGAGTAATTTAATAACTATATATGTCGTATTCATCAATCAGAACATAAGGAATGAGAATACATTCATCATTATAAACAATGAGTATACATCTACATCGCGTGCAGTTTACAAAGACCTTGCGACATTCTAATAGTGAATCGAAAGAATAATCATACACTTTCATAACTGGTTCGATTACTTCCAAATCTAGATTATTATTGCATTGAGTAATATTCTTCTTTGTTTTATAGTGTTTATTTGAGACTACTTAATATTATGTCATCTAGATTATATTGCGGTGTTGCAAATTTAACATTTCTCTCGGTGCGGGGATCTAACCCGCGGCCTCTCGTTTCACATTCGGCGTCTATACGACTGCGCCATGCTGTCAAATTTTTGAGAATAATAGAAAAAAAAAACCTCCTGCAACAAATACAATTTACATACTACAGTGTAAAATGTAGAGCATCGAACAAAGTGCCTTAAAGTATTTCAAACAAATATTAATTATAAAAGATAATAATTTATTTTAAAATTCAAGTAATTATTTTCGAGTCGCAAATGAATGAATTTATTACTTTTAAATTGGTACATTTAACGGTATAAACAGCTGTAATGCAAAAGCATAAAAATATTTTAAAAAAATCAGTCAAGGCTGTTAAAAGTAAACAACGTAACAACAATATGAATTTACATCATCATTTGAAATGGCCAATTATTGTCTTCAGATATATTGACCGAAGTAATTCTCAAAGAGTCTCACTGTGGCTGGCTTTGAACGATGGGTTCTATATTGTTACAGATCAAGATTACGCCAAAAGAAATAGAGTAACTACTAAACATATTGAGACTTTACATCTCATGTCCCAGGATGGCGAGCGCAATGGAATGCTAAGTATTGCCTTGTAATTCAAGGTGTTGTTTGGTTTTGCTACTCTTCGTATCGCTCACCATAAGGCGAACGGCATGCTCGTCTCCCCACACAATACAATAATAAATAATAAAAACATACATTTCTAATTTCACAGTGAGATATTTGATTCCATTTTTGTAATTATATTTATCAAATGAATCTATATTAAAATTTCACCAAAATAAGAATTTTGTAAATCTATTTAGAATTTTTATTCTAAGTTGTGTTAGAATTCGGAAATAAACGTTTCGAGCCTTGCAGATGGAATAACAAAAAAGAGACGCAAAAAATTAAAAACTGGTGACGTCACTAGTCTAAATATGCATTACATTATGCGCGTGTGAAAGAGACTTTAAGATGAACGCTCTACGCTCCCATCCATTAAAATACTAATATTCAAAAACCCCATTACCACGTATTTTTTTTTTGATGGCCTGGCATACTGGCGGCATTGCACCTGATGGTAAGTGCCAATGCCGCCCAGGCAGAGTATCCATTGACATCAGACGGCAGTCCCATGCCAATGGAAACAATTATGCCGGCCTGCTAAGGTGCCTCTTCACACCACGGCGGAAGGACCCAGGACTGTAGGAAGGAGGGAATACGTGAGACGGCAAACAATTCCACAGCCTGACGGTGCGGCACAAAAACGAGTTGGAGAACCGTTTGGTTCGCGCCGGGATGGTGTGGACCGTCAAGCTATGGTTTCGCAAGCCAGCACGCGTGGTTCTGGTTAGGAATGGAGAGGAGGGGATCAAGTTGAACAATTCTTCAGAGCACTCACCGTGATACAGGCGGTAAAACACGCTTAGAGAGGCGACATCTCTCTCGGAGTTGTAGCGACTCTAAGTTGCTCGTAACGTCTGCATCATTCACAATGTGGATGGCCCGCCGCTGCAATCTATCCAAGGCATCGAGCAGGTACTGGGCGGATCCATCCTAGAGGTGCGAGCAGTACTCCATACCCGGCCGGACCTGCGCTTTATATAAACGACAAAGCTGACCGGGCGTGAAAAACCGACGCACCCTGTTCAGGACTCCAACCCTGCGTGATGTGGCAGTTATTACGCCCTCGATGTGATTCCTTAGATTGAGATCACAGCGGATATCCACACCAAGGATACTTAGGTCATTCCGCATTGAGAGGGGAGCACCCTGAAGAATGGGGAGGGGAGAGAACGGGGATTTTTGCACGTGAACGCACACACCTGGGTTTTCTTGGCATTGAACTCAACCATATTCCTAGAACCCCATGTAGAAATGAGATCCAAGGTCCGGTTGAGCTCAATGACAAGATCTTCGCGTCCCTTCACAGTTTCGACACGGCAACCCGGAGGCCCGCAGTGGTATCGCCCATGAACCGTGCTGTCATCTGCATAGCAATGAATGTTGCCAAGCGACAACATGTCATTGATATGCAGAATAAACAAGGTGGGCGACAGCACCGAGCCCTGAGGAACTTCGGCATTTACCGACATGAGCGCCGAAGCGTGTCCGTCGACGACTACACGTATTCTACGCCCATGCAGAAAGCCGGAAATCCACGAACACAGGTTGCCGGGTAGACCGTATGCCGGAAGCTTGGATAGAATACCACGGTGCCAGACCCTATCAAACGCCTTGGCAATGTCGAGGCTCACAGCAAGAGCCTCGCCACGCCGGTCAATCGCCTCACCCCAGCGATGCAGGACAAACGCTAGAAGATCACCCGTCGATCGATTATGACGGAACCCGTATTGTCGGTCACTGATCAACGAGTGATCCTGCAGGTAGCCGACCAATTGAGCGTTTATGATCCGCTCCATGACCTTACACATTACTGAGGTGATAGCGATAGGGCGGTAATTTTTAGGGTCCGACCGATCACCCTTTTTGGGGATCGGTTGCACATTGGCCTCCCTCCAAGATTCAGGCACAACACCTGTGCGGTAGGACGCTCGGTAGAGGCGAGTCAGTGCTGGAGACAACTCGGCCGCACAAGCCCTTAAAACCACCGCTGGTATACCATTCGGACCACTGGCTTTCCGCACATCGAGAGAGCGTAACTCACGCCGCACATCACACTGCCTGATGCGAATATCTGCCATTGAGAAACCGCAATCAGGCAGTATGGGCAGCGTCTGGGAACCACGGTGTTCGAGGCGAGAATTGGCCGCAAAGAGATTTGCCAGCAAGGCAGCCTTCTCTTGCGGCTTGTGGGCCAGCGACCCTTCTGGGTACCTCAGCGGCGGCAACGCTGGACGGCAGAAGTTAGATTGGACGGCCCTGGCTAACCTCCAATAAGCACGACTGCTAGTTGGGTGATCGGCCAACGCACGCCCAATCCTGCTAACGCGCTGGGCATCCGCCCTAACGTAGGCCTTCTTGCAGGCCTTGGAGGCACGGTTGTAGGCTTCTTTGAGGGAACTGATATTGGGATCCTTCATGGCGCGACCCCTGATCCAAGCGCGATACGCCGCCTGTTTGTCACCGACAGCATCGGCGCATGCACGATTGAACCAGGAGCGTCCTCGGCCCTTACTGGCGATCTCAGAGGGAGGAATGTAATATTCCATTCCAAGTCTGATCTCGTCAGCAATAGCGTTGGCACTCGCTGAGGGATCTTTACCCTCAAAGCAGCGCTGCCTCCAAGAGATGGGTGCGAAATATTCCCGCATACCATCCCAATCTGCCGACGAGTAATGCCAGACCCTTCGCCTAACCTGCACGGGACGTGGAGGTGATGCGATCGGTACTGACGTCCCAACCAGGCAGTGATCGGAAGTGCCCAGAGGTGCACTAACGGTCACACGATACCCGGCTGGGTGACTTTCTTTACTATTAGAAGTAGTATTTGTTGAATTAATAAATATTGACGTTGGTACCTTATACAAACCACAGCCTCATGATGAACACAAAGATTGTAGTTAACAATCAATATTATATACTAGCTGTCTGGCCCGTCTCCACCAGGGTGCAGATATACTTTTCAAAATGGCGGCTAGAATGTTCAAATCCCACTATCCATTTAGAATGTTGATCAATCGGACTACAAAACTAATTAAATTTCGTCAATTAGCTACATTTTAACTGCTGCTTCCCTCCTATAGGTCATAGCGTGTTGATCTATAACCTATATCATTATTCGATAAATGACCTATCCAACACAAAATGATTTTTCAATTCTGGTCTGTATAGTTCCTGAGATTAGTGATAACTAACAAACAAACTATTCAGCTTTAAATATTAGTATTGATTTAACTATTAAATATAAAATTTTCAATAATTTTGTTTTTATTGCAAACAATTATATAATTCAGTATTTTGTTCAATAATAACACCACTTTGATAGAGCCGGCTTTACAGGAGTCAGGATGCAATCAAAATTAGCTACAACGTTGTTCCTCGAATTGTTTATCCTATCAGCACAACATTTCTTGTTCTAAGAAGCAACTTTGGCGCCAAAGATGCAAATTACAGACTATATCTCATTTATAGTCCTAAGAAATTATTAACGTTGTGGCAATTATAATAATATCATTGCAACTAGCAAGGTATTTGAAGGTTCCCGTGGTCTTTAGGTATGTTTAATGTATCATTTGGAAAATAACCTAAAATGTAAAAGAACTCGATTTATATTCCTAGACCAAGTTTTGCTTTCAAATTGATACTAGGACCATTAAGTACCACAAGTTGCTTGATTATGTATATTTCGACACACCGATTTGTATTTGTATTAAGCTTGTTCAAGCTCGAATATAGTTCGCTTTTGCTCACATATGTTATGTAACACAGCATAATATTTGGTCTATCGAAGCAGGTTTAAGGCGAGCTAAGAACTCGTTTTTGCCGTCTTGTTATTAAAAATATAATCGGAATGTTTATAGCCACTTATATTGCAAATATTTTTTAGCATTGAACGTTTTGAAACATATTATTGTTACTATTTTTAAAGTTTTGTAATATGCAGACAAATTCAAGTATTTGCTTCGTAATGTCTACTTTGGTACTTAATTATAATAGCTTGCATCGGCCTCGCGTGTGTTTACAAGGCGTACAGATAGCAAAACCATATCGCTTTAATTAAATTAATCATTTTACATGACATGTTACATACATTAGTGAGATCGTTTATTTTAATTAGTTTATCATAAGACGTAAAGTGACATAATGTAATGCATAAATCTAGAACCATAAACAGGTATTTCTAGTGAATTTTATAACATCATTACGATAACATTAATAATATTATTTAAGTGTCTCGTAGAGTTAAAAATATATTAATCAATATTAATATTTATGTTTATTTCCACACGTCTTGTACCATAAATTACGAATGTAAAAATCAAGAATAAAAACGATTTTGGCAATGAAATTTGAAACACCTTTTTTGTCTTTCTTTCTTACGTTTTGCCATGTTGTTCCCACGATGTGATAGCTAACCCATCGCCATATCGGGCACAAATTCCTGATTTCGTGCTGAGAATTGATAGGATAATCCAATATCACTTTACCTGACCGGGGATTCAAACCCGAGACCTCAACTTTGTAATCGTACTGTAGTACAACTACGCCACTAAGGCAGAGGTGAAATCAATACTCCATTGACATGATAGTAGACGGCTTCATAGCATTTGATTCACTTCACTGATCCTTCAGATGTGGCTCCTTCGCCTGTCTTAACAAAGGCTTGAAGCTAATTTACTTATATCAAACAATAGTTTCTATAGTTCAATATTTGTTGGTAACGCATATATATGTATATATATATGAGTATGTGTGAATTTGATTTCTGAAAGCCGTTGTTGAATTCATTTTGGATCTATCTCGGGCTAAGGCATATTGGAAATAATTACAACTACATACGGATTTGGCATGGATAATATTATGACTGAAGGATGCATGGGTGAAAATGCGCACAAAAATATTTATTACTTCGTGCGTAATGAATATATTACGAAAATCAACATAGCTTATATTAGTGAAGCATAACCTGTACAATGCTAGAGTATTCGGCCTGATTTTGGACATTGATGACATTATGATCATAAGTTTTTATCGTTCTTTGACTAATGAGTGAACATTTACATGAATATATTAAAAAAAATGCAGCGGTGATATCACTGATTCACATATCTGCCTTCTTTAACCTTTAAGCCAGCCATTTATATAAATACTAATTTAAAAAAAAAAACATAAATTATTTTTATATTCTTTTTTTGCAGTCAGTAGCTCATATGCAAGTTCCGTTTTCCCAGCTGGTCAGTTTGTGCGCGTACATGTACGTAATAGTGGCAAGTGGAATTGGTTATAATTTTCATAAGTAATTCAACAATCGAGCACTAAGTTAATATGTTAGACCTAATAAACCTTGAGCGTATGTATTCTACGTACTGCATGCGAATCGTTGTCAAATTTTAGTATACGATTAGGCAAATAGAACATGTTTGTAATACTAAAGTAATTTTATTGCAATTAAGTAATTTCAGCTACAAACAGGCGTGGATTTGTATGTAAAATGTAATACATAATATTATTCCTGTTCTACTTGACAAAGTTAATAAGTTACACAACGTTCTAGAAACACAGATTGCAATGTTTAACATGTCGGAACGCGCAAAATGCATTTAGTAGTTCGGTCTGTTTGGATGCAAGTACTTTCTTGTATATTTTGTAGTTTGAATTGATAATTCAGTTGTAAAACTATGATAATAACTGAAATGTACCAATATATTTATGATCATTATTGTTAGTCAAAGAAAGTCTTCCCTTAGAAGTATCTCACTTTCATTATAATATTTAAAAATAAGAACTGTATTTCGTAAATGGGATTTGAATTTTAACGTTAACGAATGAATACAATTATTGGTAGATACTCAACCTAAGCCCTACTATTATTATGAAAATTAAAATAATAATAAAATCTTTATTATTACACCACAAAACATAAAATAAAAATATGAAGCAGATGTACATTTGGTGAAACAATTTGCGGCCTTATCGCTAAAAGCGATCTCTTCCAGACAACCATTAAAGCAGGTCAAAAATACCAGGTGACATTGGCGGTGCTTTAAAATACCCTTAATATGATTTATAACATTTAGAGAATTACCATCGAACCAATAGTTGGTGGTGTAACTACACATACAACGAATTTAATGTAATTTAATAATAATGGTGTGGAAGTGCGTGGTGGCCTGTTGGTAAACGGACTAGACGCGGCTGCCAACATGTTCACGGTGGTCGCGGGTTCAAATCCCAGGGCACACCTCTAACTTTTCGGAGTCAAGTGTGTATTGACAGTCAATCACCACGCACTAAAACAGTGAAGGAAAACATCGTGAGGAAACCTGCATACCATAGCGATTTATAAGAATTTCTATGGTATGTAAGTCCGCCAACCCGCACTAGGCCAGCGTGGTGGACTATATGGCCTTACCACTCTCAATCGTACTTTCGATTGTAGAGTAGGCCCGTGCCCTGCAGTGGGACGTATATGGGCTGATACAATACAATAATAATAATGGTTGCTGAATTATTTCATGAACTTGTAACAAAAGCTAGGATGGTTAAACTGTTCAGCTAAACTATACCTAATTATGTCGCAACTTCCAAAGCTTCGAAACTAACACCAACCATAGATGTGGACACAAATAGTGCTTATATTCTAGCAGTATGAGCAGAACAAGTTAATGTAGATTGACTTAGAGGGCATGTAAATTATGCATAAAGGATGTGACACACGTATCCACGTTAGAGAAACGTATATTAGGTTTATAAACTACAAGTTGGTAATTGCCAAACTATTTTTATTGCTGTTGTAAATGCTGATTTTTGCAATTTGCTCACAAGGTATTAGGAATGCTAGGTGATAAAACCGCTATAGAATAATGACAAGTGGAGCAAGGCATTGATTGAAGATAGCGGATTATTAAATAAAACGTTTGAGATCTCTCAGATAAAAATGAGCATATAGACAAAATATAGGACAAAATTTGGATGTGATTTGATGTGATTTATGGTTTGAGAGTTTTATACCTAACATTTGTGTAGCAATGATTTGGCAGAAGCATGTCTTAAAATTTATAATATTTATTGCAAATTTATGTATTTGTATTATTATGGCCTTTTGGTTAGTCTGTATCAGCCCATATACGTCCCACTGCAGGGTACGGGCCTCCTCTACAATCGACTACCGATTGAGAGTGGTTAGGCCATATAGTTCACCACGCTGGGTTTTGGTTAGTAACTAATTTCAAAAAATACCGGTTGGGCCAAATGCCAATGTCACAATTAATTTTCGACTAATTAGAGATCGACATATTTAATCATCACATAAGTTGATAATGGTCCTTCAAGAACCTTGAAATTCATAAAAAAAATATTCAGAACTTAACATTATAAACAATTAACAGCCTTCGTGGAGCAGTCGGTTAGATGGCGCCTGTGAAACAAGAGACGCGGGTTCGATCCCTGCACCGAGAAAAAAAATTGTGCGGCCCACAAATATTTGTTTCGGTTCAAGGTGTTTGTGAGACAGAAAGGACTCTCGTAGTTCCTAATACCCACGACGCAAGACTCGATCTTAGTGTGGAGTCAGGACTATGTATGTGACTGTTGGGTGTTTCGTTATGTATTTTAATTATAAAGTTAACCCACTAACAAGATTGTAAAGTATTGTGAACGTCGTGAAGATTGATGTCAGAACATTAGCTGAGTGTAAGAACAGTAACCTACGTAATGAGGTACGATGAAAAGCCAAATGACAGTTGTTATTCTTGTTATATAGACATTAAAAGTGAAACATGTATTGCCTTGACCTTAAGGAAACTAGCTTCATCAGTTTCATATGCCACCAGACATAGGAGACATCGAGTAAAAGTTAAATTTATAAGTTGTGCATGTGAAAACAAAAAAATAAATGAGTTATAGAAAAAATATACGTAAATGAGTAAATCAAATGAAAAAGCAGTAAAGTTCTATTATCAAAACTGTAAAAATCATGAACCAGATCAATACCAGATAAGTTTAATTAATTACTGATTTGAGAACATTCTCTATTTTATTTTATTAAATATCATTATTTATCGGGTGTTCGGATAATAAATCCATGAGATTGGGTTGTAGTTAGTAATTTTATTTTATTTTATTTTATTTTATTTATATTCGGAAAACAAAGCGTTAATAGTAATATTACAGTAAGACTTATTAACTAGGAATAGGCTATTAACACATAACATGTTTTCGCAAGTTTGTAACTAATATAAAGCTTGCTTATTTATGTAAAAATACCAAAGAAAAACAATCAATAGTTAATAAAACAGTTAAACAATGAATATACATTACAACTAAATGAAAAAAAAAAAAAAAACATTAAATTAAACTAAACTTATATATCTAGATTACAGGGGTATAAATAAGTTGCTAATCATTACCGTCAGTTTGAGAACCATTAAACCAATATTTCACAAACTTATTTTTTAGCATACAAGGCTTAGAATGAAATAAGTCCAGATCCCAGAAAATGTTAATTAATTCGTTAAATTTCTTTGCCACTCTTACAAAAAATGAGTTCTGTCCATAGATTGAAGTCATATGTGGTAAAGCTAAAATTGCGGGCGATCTAATTGTCCTAAGCGGTACTTTTAAGAGTATTTTTGAGAGAAGATATGAGGAGTCTATTTCATTCTGAGCTATTTTACTTAGAAGGACAATGTCTGCAATATTCCTACGTTCATATAAAGGTAAAATATGATGTCTGCGGCACCTTATGTCATAGGCGGGGTCGTAGCACTTGTCTTTAAATTGCAGAAACCGTAAAAACTTTTTCTGAATGGACTCGAGTCGCATACTATGAATGTTGTAATGGGGATTCCAAACTTGGGAACCATACTCGAGACTACTTCGTACCAAACAACAATAAAGGATCTTAATCACTTTTATACTTGTAAATTCCGAGCTTGACCTGATCAAGAAACCCAGAGCCTTCCTAGCTTTTTTGGCAATATGGTCGATGTGTTTTTCGTATGTCAATTTAGAATCATGTAAGATACCCAGATCACGCACTACATCTACTTGCTGTAACTCTCGTCCTAATATAAAATATTTGTTTTTTAATGGCTTAAACTTGCGCGTAAATGTGACAAAATAACATTTTTTTACATTTAAATCAAGCTTGTTAAGAGAACAATAACATTGAAAACGGTATAGGTCGTTCTGTAAGAGCAAGGAGTCGTTCGGGCTATCGATTTTCCGAAATATTTTCATGTCATCTGCGTAAAGAAGAAAGTAACAATTTTGAAAACAAGATTTAACGTCATTGATGAAAATATTAAAGAGTAGGGGGCCCAACAGAGATCCCTGCGGAACACCCGAAGATATGTTAAACCATGAAGAGGAGAATCCATTGACCACTACTGCTTGTGTACGATTTTCAATATAAGAAACAAACCATCTATATAAGTTACCATGGATTCCCGCGGAAAGGAGCTTTTGTAAAAGAATAACGTGATCAATCCTGTCAAACGCCTTACTGTAATCAGTAAAAATAGCATCTACTTGTCCGCCAGAATCCATGTTTGATGATGTAAAGTCTACAAAGGATAAAAGGTTAGATGTGGTAGAATGGTTCCTAATAAAGCCATGCTGCTCATCTATAAAGAAAGAAGAAATTGCATTATATAATTGAGTGTAGACGATTCGTTCTAATAATTTCGCAAAAACGCATAATTTGGAAATAGGCCTGTAATTTTTTACATCATTTCTACTGCCACTTTTATGCACCGGTGTTATAAATGCTGATTTCCATATACTCGGCATAATGCCCTCAGATATTGAGCATTTATATAAAATAGTAAGTGGCAGCAATAAGGATTCAGCACAGTTCCAAACAAACACAGGCATAATGTGGTCCGGCCCCGAACCCTTTGTCAAGTCTAAAGATTTAATTAGTTTAAAAACTGTTTCACTCTTAATTTCGACGTCACGAATATCATTGAGGCTATTAACATTTGTTGCAGATGATTGAGAAGTAGGTGTCACATGACATAGTGATGAAGGAAGAAAATTAGACTTAAAATAGGCTGCAAAGAGATTACAAATGTCTTCTCCTGTTTCAGCCGATCTGCTATCACAGTGTAGACTAGAAGGGAGCGAGTTGGATCCGGTTTTGTTCGATTTAATAAACGACCAGAAAGTGGCCGGTTGTTTAGTTATTGCATCTTGAATCCTACGTAAATAGTCATTATAGTTTTCCTGTTCTACTCTCTTCACCCTATCCCGAAGAACAGAAAACGATTCATAATCTCCAGCGTTTCCGTAAAGTTTATATTTCCGATAATACTTGTGCTTTTCCTTAAGCATTTTTTTAAGGGACGGAGTGTACCATTGTGGGCAAGAGGAATGGGTAAACATTTTATGGGGGACATGTTTATCTCTGACGCTATATAAATGTTTATAAAAAACATCAACAGCAATGTCTAGCGGGACATTATTTAAACACGCATTCCAATCAACATCAATTAATGAATTATTTATGGCTCCATAGTTGGCCTTAGCATAAAAATATTTAATTCTAGAATTAGATGTAAGTTGATCTTGCTCTGATATATTTAAAGTGACTTCTAACGTCTTGTGGTGTACGTCCTCACTTACTAGGGGATTTTGACAGGCTGAAACCTTTACGTCACCGTTACATAAGACATAGTCCAATATTCGATTATTTATGTTCCTAGTATTATTAAATTGATGTAGATTGCATTCAGCTAATGCATCAAAAGGAGAATCTGTGAGTCGCCTGCAATTCCTGTGGGTTGTAGATAGCCTGTTGCACCACACCAGTCAACGTTGCCCAAATTAAAATCACCGAGTATTAAAAATAAATCATGCGGATATGAATTAATTATGGTGGTGAGGTTGTTGGAAAAGTTATTTAATTGCATACTAAAAGAATTACCTAAGCTTTGCTTACATAGGTATAAAGTACAAATATGCAATTGCCTTTTGTTTTTAAGCGTTACCGAAACCCACACGTCCTCAGCAGATGATCGCCACTCTGGACGTTCAGATGCTTTAAAATTGCGGCGAACTGCAAGAAGTACTCCGCCACCGTACCTTTCTTTTGTAGATTGATAATCCCGGTCACGCCTCCAAACGACATAGCTGTCATCAAATAACTCACTATCGTTTATACCATCCAACAACCAGGTCTCAGTTACGGAAATTATGTCGTAATGTGAAAGCAACAAGTTACGTTTAAATATTTGAGTTTTGGTTCGCAGCCCTCGAGTATTTTGATAATATATATTAAGCATGGACATCGTTATGGGGATAATTAAAGGAAATATATATAGCAGAGTAGGATTTAGAAACATGGAGACAATTACTAGCAACTAGACAATTTGTAGGAATTGGAATTCGCAATATACAATACCTCAAGGTCAATATAAAGCATAATAATATTACACATTCATAATATACACTCATAGTAAAAAATGTTAACATAAAGTGCAGGACGAGTAATAAATAAATAATACAATTCAATAAACTATAACATTTTACAGATTGCGGGGTATAATAAAAACTGCGACAAACAACTGAGCAACCCATTCAACCTCAAGCTCACGCGAATACCAGTACCAAATGGTCGTAGCGCAAGCTATATTGCGCTTAATTACATTGAGCCTACACTTGCGTGTGCGCGTAAATTGAGTAGCGAAATTAGTACTTACGTGCGTTATCTGTTTGTACCTGATGTGAGCACTCGAATCAAAGGCCGGACAACAAAAGAATAATAAAGTGAATATGGTTCTCAAACTGTTAACAGACTTAATTATTTTTATAAAATTAACTAATAAGGACGATAAAATATTTATTAGATATGCAACGGAACTAACTATTTTGAAATCTTTGCCAGGTCGTTTTCGTTCTTTATAAAAAATATTGGGGAATTGTCTGACTTCCTGACCATAATTTTGGAATGTTTTACCCAAATATATTTTATGTTATTTTCTTTGGCTAAAGTTCTCGCTTTACCAAGTAAGATTTTATTTCGCCGAGTAAGGTGGTCGTTGACGTAAAATTCTCCAGAAACTGAGTACCCCAGCTGGCTAAGATTGAGTTTTTGATTTTTCCGCGCCATTGCCACCAATTCTTCCTTAATATATCTATTGTTGAATGCTATTACGATAGGTTTTTCGGCATTCGGAACATGTGTGGGAATCCGAGCTATGTAATTTATGTCTTCCTTTTTTATAGGAAAATCACATATAATTCCAATTTTCTGTGCTATATCGTAAAGATTTTCGTTTTTCTTCTGCGGGATTCCCTTTATTTCGACATTGTTGGCTCTAGCCCACTGATCTCTCTCATCGAGTTCCTTGTTAATTCTGGTGATTTCTGCTTGTAGAGTTGGAATATCGCCTACTGTCTTTTCAACTTTTTCCACCCTTACTTCAAGAGACTTGATGGTATTACTAATAGTCTTAATGGTTTCGTGAGCAAATTCCAGTGATTCCATTAAGCTAGATACTTCGCTTTTGATGGATTTGACATCTTCAACCAACGATGATAATGGGATTAATTGAAATGCAATCTTATTCAACTGATCCTGCATTTTATCCAGTTGATTCGATACTCCTGAAGTAGCAGCCAATGATGGTGAAGGACTTGATTTGCATGTAGGACAGCGCCAAGAATTTTTTCGGTCACCCAACTTTCTGTATCCGTTTTCTGTTACACCAGCACAACTAAAGTCGTACTGGTTCCTGCAGATGCTACACACCGGTCCATCTGTGTGTTGAGTATCACAACTGGGGCAAGTAAACATTTCAACAAGATTGAGAAACACTGGATATTTTTAATAAATAGTGCAAGCGGGTGCTGACTAACGCGTCCGAACTGTGACGTAATGGTCTTTAAAAGCTCACGAACATTAATAACGCCTACCTAGAATTTTAAATTTCCTTGAATAATAATTGTGGCTTCTTCAACTGTCTTCATATTATGTCTGGAAAATATTTTATAGAATCTGTTACATACATTCCTCATCCCAAATTCGCAAAGGTTTGTGCCAACCCTCCTCCAATAAGTGCAACACAGTAAAGTATTTGTAATAACTATTTGCAAAGTGTCAAAGGGTAATAAACGTTAGCGGAGTGCTGGCGTGATGCCTAGCAGCCTAACCAACATTGGTGCTCTTCCAATAGGCAGATAGGTGACATTTAACTGCAATTATTGGCCTCTTCACCTCATACGTTGGATACAGTCCAGAAGTAATTTGCGGTCGTTGTTCGGTGTTTTCAGTTTAGCTCTTTTGTCGATTAAAGAGTTTTATGAGTCTGTTATTTCGTCATCAATATCGGCTTGTGTCAGTTTTATGGTATAAAATGACACTTAATACTCGAGTTTGTTCATTTATAGCCAGTCAATAGCTCTTAAGGTTTCAGCTGATCTAACCCTAGTTACTGCTAAAAATTGATTAGATTATTTTTTGAACACCGAACTGGGAGATATTATGCTAATCGATCTTTGTATAATTACATAATGAATTGCAACAATAAAGTGACAATAATGTACACAATGGAAATTGCATTGCAACTCAAATAAAGAGAGAGATGGTTATCATTCAATAGTTGACCAAAGGCAATTATCTCAGTTTGATGAAAGCAGGTTTAGCCAGCTCAAATCCAAGTTATATCGTTACTTGGATTTGCATGAGGCGTCGTGATGGTCTTTCTACAATGATATGCAGTATTCGCAATCCATATGACCACCAATATCTATCAGTTTATCAATCAATATGATTCATTGATCCATAAAAAGATATATTACTTCTTTATGCATAGGCTCGATTGTTAACTTATTGAGTTTAGTAGCCTTCATAATGTCCTTGCCCTGTCTTGTGGCCTTTATCATCAGTGCCATTAGCTTGTACTAGAGTTATATTCCTAGGTCCTTATTAATAGACAGTTTCAAAACCTATTTAGCTATCGAATGTTTTGTCTTCTTCATTAAAATTGAATTCAATTCAAGAATTCAATTGAAAATTCAAGTTAGACTAAATCTGGAGTCGTGGATTTTTTGTCGTATTTTCCTTTGTCTGCTATCTCATTTTATATTTGTTCCATTTATTATCCAACCCTTACACGGAATAGGCATCAGAATGTTTGCCGAGGCCAAACAAATATTCCAAACTCGATGGCTTTGTCTTACTTCGTTTAGAAGTCTCTAAGCCTATCTTCCGAATCCATTATTAGACCAACCCTATGATGCCATGTATGTAAATATGTTCGCACCAAAGATAAGCAAATGTAATGAAGAGACGAATCAATCAGCAAGAATTAGTTCTAATTTGACCTGTAAAATTCGTCCCGTATAGATTTATGCAGCAGGTTTAATTAAAGGTTTTAAAAATATCGGTGTCATCATCATCAGCCCGTTGCAGTTGGCAATCGACATAGTCGGCTCCCAAGGTACCCCACAGAGCTCAGTCCTCCGTTTAATAATACCGGTAGAGGTAGCTTCATCTATCTTCTGATCTAGTCCATAATTCAATTCATTTAAAAGATAAAAATAAGTAAACGGATTTATAATTTTAACATAATGTACGTTGGTAAATCCGGTTCTGTTTACATGTAAGTGACCTTGGGCTTTCACTTAGAATGCTTGCCAGTCCTCCATGTGTTGGTGTCGTAGGTCAATATATTAAATGTAAAAATACACTTTTTTAATATTCTAAATATTCACTAATACTTTATTTTGAGCTAGTAGTCGGACCCGGCTTGGCCCAAGTGTATACCTATACTGTTTGAGTCCAATTCATATCAACAATGTATTATTATATTTAAACTCATGTGACTATCGTCAACTATATTATTTTTCCCTTCCTGTCTCATTATATCCCGTTCCGTCTCGTCTCATTCTGTCCCATGATGAACAGTATGCAATCCTATCCTCTATTGTCCCGTGCCATCCATTCAAGTTAAAATAGCAGCAATTATGTATATGTTATCTCCTATCTCATTGTGGGACGGAACATACAAGGCGAAATTTGGGTGTTCTGGCACCTCTGCTTACCCTTTCTGTGATATAGGCGTGAGTTTATGTATATACATATGTAGGTATTAGTTAATTCCTTACTCATCTTCCTAAAAAAATTTTTTCTAGAATAAAAGTGTTTATTCAGGACTGCCTATGTATAACTTTTATCAAAATCAATCCAGCCGTTTATGCGAGAAAGAAAAACATACATCAATACATCCAAACAGACTTTCGCAATAGGGAATATGCACCAGACTTCAAATAAGTCAAAATATTTTTTTTTATCTTTATTAATATAGAAATATACCTTAAAGATATTTTTTAAATTTATCAACTCTAAATCGGTAAAATAAATACTTAAAAAATGACATTTCAAATTTGCCGCGCATTTTTTCCGAAACGCGATCTATTGCTTGAAAAGGAAAGTGACGACAATGGTTGCCTTCTTATGAAGTTTTAGCTTGTTGTTTTATGTTTGTTTATGAGTTATTTTGTGCTTTCTTTATACTATTAAATAAAATGAATTATTTTGTCACGAAATACAGTTCTGTAGCAATTCATCAAAGAAACTTAATCCAAATACTACGTTGTTCATATCGTGACCTTTGACTTCACAGCGAGTTCGCGCCAACATGGCGTTTAAATGCTTCGAAACTGATAGCAGTTTTGATTATTTTTTTGTACTTTTATGATTGATATTTTCAGACTTATATTTTTCTCCGATAATGTAATAACATACAGAATTGATAAAATATAAAAAAATGACATGCATATTCCCTTTTATAACAAATATACATATAATATAAGCAAGGAAGTAAGGATAAATTAGTTTTTTAGGAGTTTTTTCGTCTTTTAATGGCAAACTTTGAATATTAAATAACAAGAGCATTGGTTATAAAAGAAAAAAAAATGTTTGTAATATATTTTTATTTCAGGCAAGATAAAGATATTTTATTTATAAGAAGTAGTAAGTAGTTATCAGGAGTAAAGTGATGCACACATCAAATATCTACAATTTACATTATTTGTGATACAAGGAGGGGTACATGAAATGTTTCGATTTGTTATAATTTTAATTAGTAATAATAAATTTCAGGCGATTCCAAATTATGGTATGTAATTCCGCCAATCCGCACTAGGCCAGCGTGGTGGACTATATGGCCTAACCACTCTCAATCGTATTCTCGATTGTAGAGGAGGCCTGTGCCCTGCAGTGGGACGTATATGGGCTGCTACAGATTCCAAATTATCATTCAAAATTAATTTGATGTTGTACTATTTCATGTTGTGTGTAACTTTGATTGATATGTCAGAAGTCCATGAATATTAGAAATAAAAATGTTTATTATACATGTTGTTAGTGTACGTATTACAATAAAATAAATAAAAAGTTAAAGTTAGTCACAACTCATTTAAATTTTGTATTCAGAGCTGAATAATAAAGTACAGAAAGATGACTTCAGATGGTGGTAGGTCTCTCATATTATGTTAGAGGGCGTATGGGTAGGCACCACCGCATTATCTATTTCTCCCGCCAGATAGCAGTGCAAATGTACAGTTATGTTTCGGTTAGAAGGACATTGTAGCCAGAGTAACTACTGGACATATAGAGACTTAAAATCTTATGTCTCAGGATAGAGATCGCAGTGCCAGCCAAGCATTGCTTTATAATTCATGGTGTTGTTTGGTTTTGGTACTGTTCAAGAGCGGTCTTATCGCCTAGCATAAGGTGATTGGCATGATCGTCGCGCCGTTCTTGAAACAAATATATATTTGTTCTTAGAAATATGGAAGGCTGGCAACTGCGTGCAATCATTTTATTAGCTATTAAAAATAAGGAACAAAAAAAAATGCATTGTCTTACATTGCTGCAATCTCATTACATGCCAATGGTAAGGTTACCCATCAAGGCTTTAAAACAATGCATACAAAAATGTTACAAAATATAATCACGCCTGGATAATAACTGCTCGTTACTTTGAGGAAAATATGTTAAGCGGTTCAGTGAAACATTTAATATCGAGGTTAAAGTATTAAAAAATGATTGTGTCAACGAATTCTATATTGTACATGATTGATCAATATGAAGCAATAAATACACATAAAGACAGCCGATCTAATTTCATTTTATTTCTTTATTTTGACTTGGCACGGCTACTCTGGACCTAATAGCAATATATTATGTATGTCGATCGGTAAACGATGGCTATCTATGAAAACAATTTTGACAGCCTGTGTGGCGCAGTTGGTACACGCTAGCTTTAAAACGAGAGGCCATCGGTTCAATCCCCGCACTGACACAACAAATATTTGTGATTTACAGGTATTTGTTTCAGGTCTGGGTGGTGTAAGACATAAAGGTCTTTCGTCTTTTCTGATACCCACGACACTAGATTTGATCTTAATGTGGGGTCCGGACTATGTGGCTGTTGAGTGATCATTATTTATGGATTTAATCGCGGATTTGGTTTAATTTTTAACTTTCCGACGCGACGTTTCGATTACTTTACAGTTTTCGTGGTCACGGGGCGGACCAGTTTCAGTTCTTCTCGGCGCTTTTGCCATACCTATGGACCCAAATTTAGCAGCTCACACTATAGGATCCATGTGTATTCCGTTGCACTTAATATCTGGCTTCTTTAGTAGTATATCTTTGTATCGGTGGGTAATACCTCAATATTTGGTCACACGCTTTACTGCCGGGAGAAGTGGACAATTATTTGTCTCTAACTCCTATTTGTTTTGCTTCCTGGTTAATTCTGATTCGTTTTAATGATAGGCTGGTGTCCCTAAGAGACTCACCGTGTTCCGGTGCTCGGTCACAATTCTTTGTGTACCACTGTTGATCCTAGCTGACAGGAGTTGCAGCGGTGGCTGTGTGGGTGGGAAAGTACCAGACTTACAAAAATTAAATTTATTAAATGGGGTTGAAAGAACAGATCATGAGTATGTAACGTTATAATACTAATAACATTCATTATTTCGTTTCCGTGGTGGAGTGGAACCAACTTTCTCATGAGAGTCAGTCAGATGGAAAAATATCTCATTTTAATTCTTATCCCTACAGGCTACAGATAGGCCTTTTAATGCTTGTCAGTCACGTAAATTATTTTATATCTGACTAATAGTATACCCTCGGGCTATTTAAAGTTGCTTTTGTATGTCATCGAATTTGGACTCGTTTTGCGATTAGTGATAAACTTGATATTAACATTGATTTAAGATAATTCGAGATCTCATTTGCTGTGAGTTCGAATTCTAATATCCATTAAATTATCATTTTGCATATATTATCACTTGCACAGACAGATGGTTTATTACTAATGCTTATACATGAGAAGTCCTCATTTATTCTGCTTTAAAATAATGATAAATTAAGAGATGGCTTGTCCGGTTTCGCAGCAGATGTTTTTGTTGCATTATGCATTCCATTAGCATTTGGTTGAAATGTTATGAAATATATACAATAAACAGTTCCTTGTACTATTTCTGTAGTAGAAATATAATTTTTGGCAAATAATGAAGATTGGACTTCATTTGAAATAAAGTGACTTTTAATTTAACATTTAAAGAAATTCTGCTTTCTTTGGGAATTCTAGATTTTTTTGTAATGCAATGACAATTAAAATAGATTATGGGAACTGAAGGTGAAATCTAGTTCATAATTAATTTAGGAAGTAAACTGCAATGGATTCGTTGTTGCAATAGCGAAAATTGTAAAAAAAACTAGATATCTAATGGATATATTTTAGAGCCGTGTTGAATAGTTTGTGGACTTTATAATTTTGCTGTTGAATTAAAATAAATGATTTTCAGCATATTTTAAAATACAAGCGATTAAAACTATACGAATGACGGAAAATGATGATTAACACAATAATGCCTATGAAATATAATATTATACAAAACATAAGCTATTAACAATTTTGTACTAATCCTATATCGAGATTGAAATAACAAATAGCAAATAAAATACATCCTAGAATATATAAAACGATTTCAATAAATTTTCAAGGCCAGCGGAAATCACATTATTAATACAAATTGAATACGTATTACCTAGTTAATTGGACCATTGATTTAATTTTATGTATATCCTATATTATTTTGATGATCCGAAAATCCGCACTAGGCCAGTGTGGCTATATGGCCATACCACTCTCAATTGTATTCTAGATTGTAGAGGCAGCCCGTGCTCTGCAGTGGGACGCATATGGGCCGATACAGTACTTTCATAAATTTTGTCTATTGTGTCAATAACGAAGTGAATACAGTTTTAGTAAGTCCAGACATAATGCTACAAAATTTTTGCAATAAAAGTGCCGATTATTATGTTTTTTTTTCCTATCGTCGAGAAATAAAAAAAAATACATAGTCTTGTTTAAAATAATAATATATACCCTTTATATTAAAAGACGCAATGATATGCCAGGGCTTAAATTGTAATTTCCGCAAAAAAAAATTGTATTTACCACGCAACGCGAAAATACGTTAAAAAATAAAAAAAAAGTCGTCGCTTTTTTCGCATAATTTTTATTTGCATTGTGTGTCACCAAATCTACGCCTGATGTCGTTTTCGGTCACAATCTGGATATACCCTTATATTCAAATTAATATGAACAGTCAATAAATACGGCTTCATCATTTGTTAAATCGAGCCTCGAGGGCTACAGCCTTCCGCCCTATTTCTCATAACGTATTGTAAGATGGAAATACTAGAATCCGTTCATTTTGAAAATAGTTATTTATACATCTTTTAGTTAGGCGATCTTTATCAGTTTAATTTGTACATACATACATACACAAACTCACGCCTTTTTCCCAGAAGGGGTAGGCAGAGGTGCCAGGAGTTTAATTTGTACTGGCGAAAAAAGCGATTAAGTAAAATTGCAACATCATACAATGTATATACATATATAAATATACAGTCAGTAGGCATAATAAAATTACGAAATATAAAAGTATGCAATTTATAAAAGCGTGTTTTATAATTTTGCCGTCGCGGCGCGCATGTGCCCCGGTTCTCATCGCAAAGGTCCTGTTAACATTTGCTCGGCCTTGGACGCATGTGGGTCAATGTAGCTCAAGGCGTTTTTTTTTACTCCAAGATTGTGTTTACCTAGACGCGGAATCGAATTGTGTATCAACTTGTGTTGGTTTTTGAGTATTAGGGTTTGTATTTAATTTTATCGTTTTTATTTTGTGAGGTTGTACAATTCATGCAGATCATTTTCAACAGGTTGCTATGGGCATTCTTAGACGAGGCCTATAGTGGGACAGATAATGATAACGTTTTGCCGAAAATATCATAGAGTAATAAATAATAATTTTATTCTTGGATTTCAATTATCTTTATTAATGTACCTAATTTTGAAACAAATGATCAGAATATGCTGTAATAATAAGTATATTTATTTCAAATAAAATAGAACCACCCATTACCAAAGTTATAAAAAATGAGAAAAAAATATTTTCAAATAACTGGGTGGGAAAATATTTTGATCATTTATTCTCAAATATTTTGAATTTATTTGTATGTGTGTTTCATTATTGATATAAAATTAAAATAAAAATTGTACTGAAGGGTTCATTAACCACACTTAATTAAAATAATATGAATTAAGATGAGAAATATACTATACAATTTCTAAGACATGTTAATAGTCTCAGACGGTATAAACTTTCAACGAAGTAGTAAAATAATAAATTAAACACTCAGTAATAAAATTTTACGAGTAACAAAGTTAAGAATATTACAATATAAACTAAAACAATTTGGAGACCATTACTAACCCTAAGTTTTTAATTTTCTCAAGCTAATAATTTAATTATTTTACTCTTATTAAAACAGGCATTGATTACAGAATTTCCAAGTGTAATTAAATTTTTACCATGTTACAATTAAATCGAAGTATATTGAAGTTAAATTACAGCTACGTTGCATTGTTATTAAAAATGTCTTTTTTTTTTAATTTTCCGTCACTGAATTTTATGACTTTTGTACCCTAACCCCTTATCATTGAGGTATGTTGTAATACCTCAATGTCCCTTACTTATATACTATCAAAAATCATCAAATTGATACCAACATGACTTCTTAAAAAAGTAGCAGAATGATTTTTAACATTATTTTACGATCTACCTGACCCAGATTCTTTCGGGAGTAGCCCACTAGACTTATACAGTTGACCACTTTCATCTTAGACATTCCTTTTTTAAATTTACCTACATCTACGTGCAAACATTTGGTACCTCTTTTACTTCGAAGTGACAGGTTCAGTTTAGGCTCATGCAGTAATTATAAATTATTAAGGCGGAAGTTTACCATCAAGCGAGCGACCAGACCTTCTCGTCAAAATGTCCTAGCAAAAAAACCTTATAAAATCATTAACCCCCATGGGTTGTTTACAAAAGGCGGCACGCTTCTACAATGTATTATTATAATGCGACATGCGGTCGTACTTGCGCTGTCGACTGTACTGCCTTGGACTATTTAGTATTTTCGGTTAGAAATAGGCTTGCATGGGCGAACCATGTCGATATTATGCTGATGATTTATATTACGGCTTAACAACTGGATCTTATGTTTTGGCAAGACGGAATGGTACTAGGCTGTACTGATCTTGATGAATTGTCATGTGCGCTTCTATGTTAAAATGGCAAACATAAATAGGATGATATACAGGGTATATCAAGACTGCTACCGAAAACGAAGCCGGGTGGTAGTTTAAGCGACTTCAGACACAATGCAACAGAAAATGTGAGAAAAACAGCGAAAATTTTTTTTTTGGTTATTTTTTTATATGGTCGTATTTGGGTGGTAAATACATTTTTCGTAAAATAATAGTGTATACCTTTAATTATAAAGACTCTAAGGTATAAAAGAGTTTAAATTATTATTTTAGCAAAAACTATGGATTTACCACCCAAAAATGACGATATTTAAAAAATGATAAAAAAAAATTGTCGCGTTCCTTAGCAAAATTTTTAGTTGCATTGTGTTTGTAGTCACTAAAACTACCACCCGGCTTCGTTTTCGGTAGCAGTCTTGAGAGACCCGGTATAATTATACTAGAAATAGTTTTTTATTTTTTATTTCAATGAATGGTTAGACGAGCTTGCCACTCACCTTATGGTAAGCGATGCGACCGCTCATGAACAGTAGCAAAACCAAACAACACCTTGAATTAGAAATCAATGCTTGGCATTCCACTGCGCTCGCCATCCTGAGACATAAGATGTTAAGCCTCAATATGTCCAGTAATTACTTTGGCTATAATGTCCTTCAATCTGAAACACAACAGTGCATTTACACTGGTGTTTGGCGGGAGAAATAGACATTGCGATGGTACCTACCCAGGCGGCCTCTCTCATATGAGAGACCTAGCACTAGTACAGCTTTTACGAGCACTTATGTAATTTGTTCAAATCAAAAAATTAGTCTTTTCTCAGCATTCCCTTCTCCACAGAGGTCGCTCTAAATAACTCCTTAATATTTCACTATAATAAAAGCTAAACGGATGTTATGAATTACATTTTTTGCTCATACTCATAATGAGTAGAACTAGTTTACGACCGCTTGGCCATGGTTGATTTACGATTATGGACATACAAACAAGATATGTTTGTATGTCCATATGTATCCTCTATCTATCAACAAATATATAGGAAAATAAATCCAGTACTATAGATTTTTAATTAATTAATGTTCAATGAACAAAATGCTAGCTATGTTTTTTATGGAATGGGAAAAAATGATGACATTTAAAATGATACAATACAGGTTTTAATCAAACTAAATGCCATAAATATCGATAAAGGCGAGATGGTAATATTCTAATTACTAAAGCCGATTAGTCTTATATGTCTCCGCAGTGCAGTTGGTTAGATGGCGGCTGTAAAACGGAAGTAGCGGTTTCAGTGCCCGCATTGAGAAACATGTTTGGTCGATTCACACGTACATATTTGTTTCAGGTCTAATTTGTGAGACCGAAAGATTCTAGTAGGAATACACAAGGCACAACTACTATTGGCTATTGGGTCTATTTATTTATAAATATCCACCAATGTCATAGATGTGAAGGTTTTGAATGTTCATATTATAGTAATTTTATTAACTGTATTAAATTATAAGAGTAGTTTCGTATGCATTACAAATCAAACATTGTGCTTAATATAATTTTGAAAATCAATAACCTTTCCATTAAGAGACCTCTTTCTTAAGTAAAAGTGTTGGTCTTCGTTCTCATCAACTACACAAATAGGAGGAGGAGGAGAGGAACGTTCCATACTTCATGTATTTATTTTTCTGAATTGTAGGCATACACGAGCCTCAGGAAATTGTCCCAAAGAGAGGATCTTATAAAAGTATTTCATTCAATAAATAAGTTGATTTGAAAACTGTAAAAAAACAAAGCGAGGAAATTGCCTCAACTTCGTTAAAACTTAAGCCAAAGGCAGAAGTGTGTATTTGAATTTTTCCGAGGGAATTAATGTTTTGATAGAGTTCCGTCTTGAAGATATTTCCTTTTAATGTAATTTTTTATTACAGTTCCAAGGTTCAGTTACCATCTTTTCCTTGGTTATACTGATATTATTTGGTTAAGAAACGAGTTATGATGAGCAAACTTATTTTCTAAAATCTTTTTCGGGTTTCTGTATTACATATACTTTCATATAAAGAAAACAAATAATATTACTAGCGGTCCGGCCCGTCTTCGCCCGGGTGCAAATACTTTTTGAGTCCAGTCTGCTTTAGAATCAGTAACTATTTCGCGTGAAAACTGTTTTCAATATTTAAACTCAACATTGTCGCCGTTCTTTAAACCGGGAGATTTAAATCCCATTCCATTGAGTTTGAAAAATAAAAATGAATATATTTAAATTATTTGCACATCCTACGGGAACACGTATTTTTTCGGGATAAAAAGTAGCCTACGTGTTGTTAATCCAAGGTCTTAGCTACCACCATACCAAGCTTGTGCGTGAAGAGGTAACAAACACACAAACTTTCTCATTTATAAAATTATATTAGTAGGAACTAGGATGTATTATTTGTTACAGGTTTGTGCAAGCAGTTTAATTTGTTATAATTTATAAAGACATTTGCTAACCTCAAAAACTTGTAGAATTCTCTAGAAGGAATTATTATTAAAAATTATCTCATCATGCCAGGTCAACCGTGTAATATCTTTATCTAAGAGACAGGATGTTAATCACGTTATATTCCAAGCTTCAGTTGAGTTAATCGTTTCAACATCTCTTTCTAATTAGCGAGAAAAATTGCACCAATTAGCACCGTGATTCACAGTTTACGTCTTGTGAAACACTTGCAGCTGTGAATTAGCAGACTTTAATTTTAATGTTATCATTATTGATGACAGGTTTTTTTATTAGGTCAATGTTGGGGGAGGCTTATGTTCAGCATTGCACTTCTTGTGGCTGAGATAATGATGGTGAATTATTTTTGTAGGTACGCTTGACGATTTAATCGTTCTTCTACTAGGTATATTTATCTTTTATTATCTCTAATTATTTATCTGTCTCTCTCTCTCTGCAGCCAAGGAAGACCACTGCTAAACATAGGCCTCTCCCATGGATTGCCACATAGACCTGTTCGAAGCGCCCTGCATCCACATCCACACTGAACCTTTCGGTCTTAGATGTATTATGCCTTGGATATTTTATTACACGTGTGATTTCTTATCTTACACAGCCGTAATGGCGCAGTTCGTTCTGTTGTAGTTGTTCCTGGCTGTAAAACAAGAGTTTGTGGATTCAATCCCCGATTGCCTAACCATTCCCACTTCTATGATCTCTCGGTATAAGCTTATAATGTTTTCGTATTATATCGCATCAATTATTATTTCAGAATGTTGCTTAATTTACTCATATCATTGTGGGGTCTCAATCGTCGATTTACTTTTTTTTTTGAGTGCCTTGGCTTCTTACATCAACTAGCTTGGTCTCAGTAGTTCCTTCAATTATTCTGTTTCACTATATCTTCTAAATGCTTCACCACATCCCAAATCGTGGACATAAAAACTTTGAACATAATTTTACTTTCACTTACATAATATATCGAGACGCGCTGAAAATATTGGATGAGCACTCAAACATTTGTCTTTATACAAAGATAGAGTGGGCAGTCTTTTGTTTCAATGTAGTACTCGTAATAATGTTGATATAATTATCTCAAATTCTCTTACATAGGATTTGCAAACGGTCAAGGCGATATTACACAATGCCAACGGACTAAAAAAACACATTGTTTGAATGTCATTATCATAGGTCATTACCTGGCAGCAGATTAATATTGCAGTGAGGAAATATACGTAGAATTTGTCGTTGTCAAATAAATTTTGACGCTAGCCTGGAATGCAGTCCAGCTATTAAGTTGAGGTTGTGCGATGATGAAAGCAACTGCGTAGGTACTGTCATATTGTCCCTATTGCTTCGGGCGTTAATATTTCTTTCATTTAGCTCGGATAAATACAACTTTATATTCTTATTCTGAGATTGCACCAAAGTATTTGAGGCTTTTAAATCTGCTCTACAATTGAGAGGGGACAATTCTTAGTCCATAACACTCGCTTCATTCGAGTTGGTAGACTTCGCATACTTTAGAAATCAATGTGGTTAATTACTTAGTATGCAAACTTAAAATTTTTTCCATCTGTATTAAAGAAAGTAATAATACCCAAATAAACAGTGAACTTTGGAGAGTCGAAGGTGTGCGCCAAGGCTACACATACGTACATTTAATAAATACAGTTTTAAATTCGTTCTTTCGTACGTGATTCTCGCACCTAAACGTTACAAAAGAAGGATTCGATGATTTCGACACGTGCGAAATGGTATATAAACTTGCTCCATTTTCGGTTTAGTATTGCACAACGCTCTATGAGAAATCGTGTGCGTAACTCACACTGGACATACGAAGCCGTGCTCTAAACCATTTTCGGCATACATTATGATAAATACTTTATGACTATTAATTCTCTAAATATTTTACAACATGTACGCAATTTTTAAAGTCCATATGCGATTTGCTCGATATTTATCGGAGCATATTTTTGTAGTTATTTAGAGATATGATTAATTGGAAAAAATCGTCTGTGACTTCGGCTTACTAATCAAAAGCTTATGCAATTATTTGCAGCCTTTCTGGCGCAGTGGGCTAGATGTCAGCTTTGCAATGAGTGGCGTAATTTAATCCCTGGGCAGTGACTTCATTAATTATAAGATCGATAATATTTGATTTATACCTGGGTGTATTAGGTCATTGTGGAGATAATTGGGGGAGGCCTATGTTCAGCAGTGGACTTCCTGTGGCTGATATGATGATGATGATGATGACCTGGGTGTAATGAAACCAAAAGATCTTTTGAAGCTATAAATACTCCTAGCACGAGAATTTTAGATTAATTTTAAGCTTAATGTATGTAATTAACATATATAGTGTATACTCGCTAATTTCGCAAACACATTTACGTGGGGCCCTTTGGCATACATTGCGTTAGACTAGGTAGTCACCAACAGTCGAGATTAATAAAATATCATGATATCTGTCCAAGGACTGATCCTCAAATAATATCAAACGGGCTTAAGAGCCAAAACTGCGTAAGCGGGCACTCGCGCGGTTTCATACAAAAGTGCTCCGTCGCGGGGATCCGCGCGGGCGTCCGGCACGGGGAGGCGCGTCCCGCACCCGCGCGCGGGGCCCGCCTCCGTGCGTCGGAACCCGTCGCGGGGGCACGCGCGGTAAAGCGCGCGGTGTCCGCCAGCGGTAACATGACGGTGATGGCATAGGGCACCGAGACGTGGCCTCTCACTTTGGGCTTCATTAGAAGGCTCAAAGTCACCCAACGAGCAATCGAGAGGGCTATGCTCGGTATTTCCCTACGAGATCGACTCAGAAATGAGGAGATCCGTAGGAGAATAAAGGTCACCGACATAGCGCAAAGGATTCTATAGATGATTCATAGCGAAAGGTTCTAGAGTGGAGGCCACGTACAGGCAAGCAAAATGTCGGACGCCCGCTTACAAGGTGGACGGATGACCTGGCCTCATTTGCAGGAAGTCGCTGGATGCAGGCTGCTTCCAACAGGTCGATGCGGAGACCGTTGGGGGAGGCCGATGTTCAGCAGTGGACTTCCTGTGGCTGAAATGATGATGATGATGAATATACTTGAGCAAAAATTAAGATTTTTTTAGCCTTTCCGTTGGTGATATGACTGATACAGATTTTACCCTTAAGTTGTTGACCATCAATATGGTTCCAGTTTCGAAGATAATTCGCCATAGAACCGGTATCAAAACTTAAAATATTTGTACAATGAGTTTTCATTTTCTCTTAATTTACTGAACTTTACTACAAATTCTCCGCCTAGCAACCTAAATTCAATAAACAGCCTTCCTGGCTGTCCTTTTTTTTTGCTAGTCGTCGTTTTGCTATGTAATAATATATTAAGCGTCCCATCGACACGACATGTACATGCACACCTTTTAAAATTGAACCAGCGACACTGCGTAAATCCGGTCTCCGCGACGGGTACCCGCGACGGGGACCGTCGCGTTCTCACGGAGCCCGCCCGCGTGTCCACGCGAGGAGACGCGCGACAGTTGCCCGTCGCTGGGCGCCCGCTTAACGCAGTTTCGGCCCTAAGATTCATCGACATGCCACATTTTAAACTATTTTCATTGGTTTGATCGTCAGAGATTAATATCGCTAATTGATTTCGGCCTTACTATTATCGAAATATAAACATCCTATTTAACAGAAACTTTACCTGTATACACAAGAACATTTAAAATAGTTTTTGGTTTGATAGCACATCTTAAACATGTGCTTTGCAAGGCTAGTGCATACAAATTATCATACTGTCCATCTAATTCTTACTTGTTTAGTAACTACCTGTATTTTCTACTCCTTATCGGGTACAAGAACTACAATCTCTTAAATTGATACCATTGTGGGATGTGGTGTGATGTTGATTGTGGGTGAATGTATTGCTGTCAAAAGTAACGTCATCGCATTGCACATTATAACAAAATTTATCCTTTTTTTTAATATTTGTTGAGGAATAATATGAGTCTATAATAAGTTACAGACTCCGTAGGGCAATTGGTTAGACGCCTTCTGTGAAATTAAAATGCGGTGGGTTTGATCCCGCACCGTTCCCAATGTGTGTGATCCACAGGTATTTGTTGCGATGGCTGTATGTTTCTTTGACCGATAACCCTCTCGTAGTTGCTGACATCCACGGCTCAAGAATAGTACCTAGTGTGGGGTCAGGACTACGTATGTGACTGTTGATGTATTTATTTTTATTTATTTACGTATATAATTTATATGATCAATCCTTACAAGGAGATACATGACGCATGGTTTTTTCCGCAAACTTAATCAGTTTTCAAGGTAGGTTTGTAAGTGCAACGAAACCATTAAATCATTTCAACTATGACTTAGTTTAGTCATACGAACTCGTTTCGGAAATTTCCTGCAGTAAGTTACGAGTATTTGAAATGTGTTTTTTAATTATTTTGTGCGTAGCACGCGGGCGTATTGTGGAATATTTCTAGTAGATTTTCCACCAAGAGCGCCAAAAATCCTGGTAAGTGACTCTGATAGACATGTCCTTCTGGTTACTTCCGGGAAGAAAAGGTGGTTTGATAGCAATAAGTAACAGTAACTCTATTTTTTTAAATACATTATTTGTCAGAATAATATACTATTATTGTAACTGTGACATTTTTGTGGACTGTAAGGTACGAGATGGGTGATAGGTGCTATATTTAAAGATTAATACATGGATTCACTGATATTTTTACAGGTATACAGACATTAACCGAGTACAAATGTTTTTTGTTATTCAAAATGCATCAAGAATGCTATTGCAAATAGTCGGGAAGTAGTTTTGCGTGTACTAGAAACACACTGCAAAAGAAAAATTTTCAAAATTTTTTCTGTTGTGGTTGGTAAATCCATAGATTTTTGAAACAAAAAAAAAGTTCATCCCTTGCGTACTATAGCGTCTTCAAAAATAAAAAAATTGTACACTATCACATTCGGTTTCTTTTTGCAAAATTTTAGTTGCATTATCTATGACGTCCAACCGGCTTCATTTTTCGGTAGCAGTCTTGATATATGATATACATCTGTATTTGCTCTTAATAAACAGATTAGCATAAGAATATAGCTCTGTGGTTTTAAAGGGCGTTGTACTTTCATAGGCTTGGACCTAAGTACCTACGCAATAACAATACGATGAATAGTCCAGATAAACTCTCTTGAAATGCCACGCATAGTTATAAACGGCAAGAAATGATTTAAACTGATTATTCTCGAACCTGGTTGGAATTTATGTTCTCTCTCTATAGTATCACCAGTGGTTATAAAGCCCTATTTTTGCAGTGTTAAACTGATTTTCGTGCATTAAGGAAAATTATGAGGGTGAATTTTACAAGGCACGTACACATTGTAAACAGTGGCATGAAAATTTACATTGAGTACTAAGAAGTGGTAGCATATTGTTATAGATGTTGTAGAATATAAGAAAAATGAGTAGATACTTATATTTCTACAGCAGCATGCGGAGATGCAAGAGGTAATCCATGTAATTCTTCTACCCCTCTATCTGATCCTACATCTGCAAAGGCTTGATCCAGACTCTACCTTAAGATTCTATATACTTATTCCTTCACGCTTCAGATATTTTGCTATATATTATTCACAAATTTAAAGCGTGTTCGGATACCTAGTAAGTAATTATTCAATTTTATTTTGAACCCTGAAGCTAACATCGAACAGGCGAAGTTCGAATCATATATCTATCTCTGCCTTGGATTTTGGGAAGTTTTATCTTTTCGACATTCGACTGCAAACGATTTTTTGTAAATGTTTTTTGTAAAACTTATTTAAGTGATGTTATACTTACTATGTTATAAAATAGTCACAACATTTTATCAAACTCCTCACTAGAACCTAAAAAATAAATGGCCAATTAATTGAAAAGTAAAAAAGACGTAGGTACAAAACGAAGTTGAGTGGTTTCGTTTTTAAGCAAGTTATCTTATAGATAAATTGGCCTTCAGACGACATAACGTTTATCACATAAATCAAGTATTTGTATCTTTATACTAAAATTATTGTATCTTAGGATGATAAATGTAGTTAAACCTTTTTTTGTTTAGTCGTTAATATCTATAATTAAACAGGTAAGATATTTATAAACGAAATGCTATAAGACCATAGATATTGTTACGTTTGATAGGTTAAACTCTTTGCAGTAGCACCAAATACTACCAAATTATTATTTATTTACTGAATAGAACGGTTACAGACCGTTAGTACATAGTGTGAAGAGGCATCTTAGCAGGCCGGCATAATTGTATCTATTGGCATGGGACTGCCGTCTGATGCCAATGGATTACTCTGCCTGGGCGACATTTGCGCTTACCATCAGGTGCAATGTGGCCACAATGCCGGGTCAAAAAAAAAGACACCACTTATACTATTCACTATTCAATACAAAGTTTATGTTATTATGCAACATTGCAAGTATTAAAAAATGTATTAAAATTTTCTTTCATACTTGCCCGCGCGCAAACCTCAGGCACTATTATTTATTTATTTAATTCTTTATTGTACACAATAAAAAGGAATAACAGTTAAGAGATAATACAAAATAAACAAGTACAAATGGCGGTCTTATCGCTCTAAGGCAATTTCTACCAGACAACCATGGGATGGATATATGAGCAGGAAAAAGATAGGGCAGTGATACAATAAAGATAACGAAAACATGGAGACATAAAAAAACATTATAAATACATTATATATAAATACATACCACATATACATACATATTATATATACATACATAAGTATTATACATATACATACTTATATAAATTTATAGACGAATAAACATACGTACATACATATATATTACCAATATAATCAATAAGAGAATAGTCCTAATCGGTTTATCTGTTTATAGAGAAAGGTAGTGTTCTTTAATCGTTTTTTAAATGATGACCAGTGTTTGAGCCTGCCTCACCACAACAGGAAGTGCGTTCCACAAACGAACAGCTTGAACACTGAATGATTTATCCATAATATCGTGGTGTGGACGGGCATTCTCAACTTCAGGTTCTCAGACGATCTCAAGGACCTCGTATGTGACTCGGAAGAAAAGAAATCGTTCTTTGAGATAAGAAGGACAGTGACAGATAATAACGAACAAAGGATAATAACGAACAAAGAAATACACTATTATGTATTTCTTTGTTCGTTATTATCCTTTACTTATTGCAGAATAGCTTACAACTTTCTTACTTTAACCCTAAAGATAAAGTTGAATATCTATTTTAAGGACATCATGGCTAATGTTATGGTCTCACAGAAAAACTTTTCTGTCTTGGATTAGGCTCAATACCCCTTTTATTCTCCATTCGTTTTACCGGTCCAATTTTATAGAGGCCTACTAGCCTTACCAATTTTATGATAGTTGAAAGTAATTAACCTATAGGCGGCAGTGGACTATACAACCTAACCTCTTTAATCGTACTCCACGTGTCCTGCAGTGGGACGCTAATGGACCTGATGTAGCTGATACGGGCGGGCCGGAGGTGAATACCATCAATGTGTGGTGGTCTGTTGGTAAACGAACCCGACGCGGCTACAAATATTCTCACGTGGTTGCGGGTAAGGACACTATAAAGGTGAAGGGGACATCGTGAACCTGGATGGCTTTATGATTTGTAAGAATTTCTATGTAAAGTCCGTCAACTCGCCACTAGGCCACCGTAGTGGACTATATGTCCTAACCATTCTCAATCATATCCTTGTTTATAGAGGAGGCCCATGTCCTGCAGTAGGACATATATGGGCTGATACCATCAGATAATCTACTTATTTGCTAGCCGGGCAATCAAAATCTAGAATGTTTGTTGCCAGGTGTTTATAATATCTAAGGTCAATTATCTATCATATTGTATCAACTGTTCTACACACTTACCATTTTTACTATGTCAATCTAACTCAATCAACAGTTGATAGTTTTATATTTCGAAACAGCCGGGCGGTCACATGCGTTTATCTGGTACGGATCTAGTTCGTTGCTAGACTTTTGCGGTGAAAGGTCAGACAAACCCGTCCGGTTCTTACCCAACGTCGCAATGAGTTTCGTAGGGATAGTTAAAACTATCGTTTGTGATTTATCACGTTCAACACTTTAATAAGCCATTCCGATTTAGTATCTAGAAGTTTATTAAGTGTGGTCTGGCACGTCATTATTAATTTATCAATAAATCAATGGATAGCTTCCAAATTATTTAAATATTTTTGGTTATTATATTAATTCATGTTCCTGCCAACCATTACCTATTTGCAGAATTGAATCTCATGGTAGGGTTATTAGGGCAGCCACCCAGTTTAAATGGTAAACATAGATGGGAAACAAGACAATGTAAATAGAGCTTTGACCCAAAAGATCTCTCAATGCTTGTTGGACTGCGAAAAATCGTTTTAATCATAGAAAATAATGTGGAAGTAATTGAAATATATAAAGGTATAGTTTAAACATAGGACTGCATTTTGGGTCTGAGCATTTCAAGAGCAACAAAGAAGAATGAATTCGTCAACTTTTAAAATATCGAAACTCTTGCAGCTGATGTTCAAGCAAATTAAGTGCAAAGTATTTCACGACTAGAATTATATAATATTCATAACATTCAATGTAGTTCACGATCCAAAACCTCATTCATAAATGCCAGTAAATATGTTTAAGTTCATTGACTGTATCTAACGGTGATTCATAATGCAATGCAGATGCGCTTGAGTCGATCACGGTTTGTGGGATGATGGCCTTCCTGGGTTCAAGGCGCGGCCTACTCGTCTCATTCAGTTTCATTACATTACATTAACGTCTGTTTGGTATGGATACGGTTATTAAAAGTTATTATATTATGTTTTATCAGTACGTTGTCTTCCTTTATTACTTTTATGTGAATGGATTAGTTCGAGCGAAATACTGTTTGAAAAAACAAACTGTGCAATTTTCTGTAACTGACTTTATTTTTTTAAAGGTACTGTTGAGTTAAATATTAACGGCCTTATCATAGTCAGTTCATAAACCCATTTTAGTTATCGAATATTTTGTTTTCTTAGGTCAAACTGAATAAAAAAATATTTCGAAAGGGACAAATCTTTCGATAGCTGACATAGGTTTGTAAGCTCACTATGAAGAAAGTCGAAAGTATATTTAAATACTTTCATTAAAATACTCTGCTGCTTTCTCAATTCTATCTTTATGTATAGAAATTTTACTATTTTCACAATCCTTCTTTCTTATTTCGCTATGGTCATAGAAGATGATAATGATTATGTTGCTAAACAACAAGCATTACGAGTTATACCAAGCTTCTGGATTATACTGGCTTGCGCAATACTCTGAGCAAGTTAAGACATTGCAACTAAGAGTACATTAACATAAGCCTCTTGTTTGCGACAGGAATTTGTAAGTCGATAAAAACACACCTTTCTCTAACACGCAGTCGCTTGTATAAGCTTTTAACCGGACTAGGATTATTAGAAATAATCATAGGGCAGGTGAGTATGCTTCGTTATAAATGGGTACTGATTATAAATTTTAATATAAGTTAATCCTTCTATGTCCCCCGGTATAGTTTGAATCTGTTAGATAGCAAACAATTTGATGACAAAATTGTAATTTCTAAATCACGAAAATGCTTCGTTTTGTCAATTTATTGTAGGGACAACGTTTCTTCTCATATATTGCTATAACCAAAACCGACTATGGCAAAGCTTTGCTAATTAAAGATAAGAAGAAGAATCAACATTTCAAAGGAAGGATGTTGTCCAAACGTTTGTCTATTATGAACAGGAAAATAATGCCGTGTCCAACAATAATCTCATTGACGACACAGACGAGTCTAGCTCATCCAATCCAATGGAGTGAGTACATGTGTGTTCATAAGCCAACAGTTCAAGGCTTTGTTTACTCTTGTTATTGAATGTAAACAAACTGACGAGTTATTGTTAATTGTAGTAAAACAGTTTTGTTTTGGACATAACGTGTTTATGTGTGAATTAAAATGTACGGAAAATTTGATTGATATGGTTTAGTTGTTGGCTACAATGCAAATTGTCTTACATTTAGCAACTTTTAATACCATTATAAAACGAGAGGTCCCGGGCTCGATCCCCGTGTCGACAGAAATGTTTGTGCGGCCCACAAATATTTCTTTCAGGTCTGGGTATTTTGAGACCGAAAAGTCTCTAGTACCTGATACCCACGACACAAGACTCGATCTTAGTGTGGGGTCAGGACTACATATGTATATGAATATTGGGTGTTATTTATTTTTTTATTAATCACATAATTATTTTAGGGTTCCAATTCCAAAATTTGACGTCGTATCTTAGAAACTAGCGACTTCCAGAAAATTGATTGTTTTCTCGCTTACTGGACACTTTCAGCTATGCAGGTATAATATGAGATATCCTTTTTATCTAATAAACAAAACACTTAACTGAATTGCATCTGAGTTTATTTCACAAGTTAATGAACCGTGACTGTTCGTGCTTATAGTATCACTTGCACGGCCTTCCAACGTCACCGATTGTGCAAACGCCTTGGGCGATCAGCTGAACTGATTCGCGATAGGATAACAGTAATTCGTTCCCAAGTATGACTAACATATCGCTAATTCTCGCTGTCGGCTTCACTGAGAAGTTTGTATTGTTATTACGGATAGTTATCGTTTATGGCGTGGTATATTTCTATTATACAGTTACTGGTTCGAAATATAGGTTATAACTCTACTTTGTATTTTAAATGTATAACTGCTAAGAATACGGGTCCTCCTCAGAGGTACACAGTTGCAAAGATAGTAAATGGGCCATATATCACAAGCTAAAGGCTCTTTTTATGTTGGTCCGGTACCCAAATGGAAGATAACATTTTGTGAAAAAATATTCGTATAGGTATATCAGAGCTCTTGTATCTTGAGGGTGAAGTATTGTTGATACATTGGCACTTTTGGGTGGTTTAACTAATGTTTATTATCATCACATAGGTTGTCTCCTAGGCTCATCTGTCTTACAAAAGGCGTACAACAATGTATATCCGTCTCATTGGAAGAAGAGAAATAAAAAATTTTTAGTGTTTAATTCATTTAAGTATTATTATCTTCAGAAGATCCACCGCTCAACCCGGGATTGGACACTTTAATTCATAAACATGTGGCACACCTGATGATTAATTTCAGGCACTTTTTCAATGCAACGAGGTGAGTAAATTCGAGTGGGTGTTTGTACTGTCACGACATTTCCACTTCAATAATTAGCTGTTACGCCATTCTGTATCTTGATACAGAATGGCGTAACAGCTAGCTGCTGCTTGGCCTTGGCCAAGCAATTATCCTTTGTGTTGCAAAATTCTGAACTTTACTGTTGTACTCATCGTCGTTAATAAAGGTCATGTAAGGGTTTTAGGTATGCAAATTTTAATATTAACGAGGATAAAGTTTAAATACCTACATTCAATAGCTTACTTAATATCAGGAATGGCGCAATAGATTTTAACGAAATTTTACATTATGACACCCCAACTGCAAGTAATGGCATGGCATATTATATTTCTTCTTTCTATTGCGCCCTGAACATCTCTCGACTTTATCTATTTCAATCCTATTACAATTAATGAACTTTATGTGAATTATTTTTTGTTTAGTCAGATGTAGCCAACTGGATAAACTATCCAACACAAATGCTATAGAAATACAAAATAGTAGCAGTTGAACGGGTAGTGTGTTTGAAGCATCTGTTATTATTGGTGATGACACGTTTCAAATGATTCTCGATTAATTGGTATATTCAAAATTGTTTATTCATGCATTAAAATGTGAAAATTACAATTAACTAACATTTTTCTTGAAACATTTGATTGTTAAAGCTTAAAATAAGTTAAATCAAATAATTTTAAATTTAATCGTGTACTGTGATTTTTTTTTGCTTGATATGATATTACTTGGAAATAAGGACCATTAAGAATGGTGTAATCTTGAAAATTCCCATGGCCTCGCCGGTGGATACAGGCTGACATGATAAAAGACAGTTTTTATAATAGAAATAAAATTATTTTACCATTAAATAATTTTCTTTTAGCTTTAACTACTTTCATTGATCGGCTGAAAAATGAATAAATTGCACAATTTATTGTCAATATCCTTCACACACATTGAATGTGCATTTCAACGCCTTTTTTACTTTTTATTATCTTATTCTTTAATGTAACTCATTATATATATGGTGCATAAAGGATAAACAAATAAATGAAAACACAACATTCCATACCATCACCTCCTCCTCGTAACAAGGACACCTAATCATGTTGCTCTAGATAAAACAACGTTTTTACGAGCAACCGATATGGAATTTTAATACGCAATGAATAATCAAACGATAACAACTTTTCAAACATATGAGCAGAAATAATAAGGAGTATCGTATATGGCAATTTAGTTAACACGCTCAGGCCAACAGGGCGTAGGTACAATTAACAAGTAAATTTCTTGCTTCGTTCCAAGAAAGTAATTGGTGTTTTGATACAAAAATTATTGCGGCCAGAGTTTGGTATGGTATGAATATTAATTCGGTTAGGTTTGCAATCGTTTCGACACTGCCACCTATTTGGGACGGGCGTACAGACAGATTAACGTTTGGGCATAATAGAACATGGAATTATGTTACTCTAAAATAAATTTGTAAAAGGAATTATAGGTTTGTTTAGTTTATAACTTTGTAAATTTATAAAATATTTGTAAGTTTAAATCATTTAGGTAGATTTGGCGTGGAGATTTTATGGTTTATATGTTTTTAAGGATAAGGTTTATTGGTTCATTGAAAATTCGTTATAGACCCTTAAAATTACAAAACATAATATGGAATATTGAGTTTAGCTATTTCAATTCCAAAATGTAAATTATGTGACGCAAAATTTCCAACCACTGCATATACACTAAGGATGAATTGCAATAACGATTTATGGTTTAAATCGTGACCAAGACTCAATATTCGAAACATATAGATATTTAAATTCATATAAGGCACAGGTCTTACATGTTTGGTACATAGCGGCCCGCCTTCAATATGTTACGTATATATTTTGAATCGTTGGCATCTTAATGACTTGACTAGTCATTAAGCAAATTAATCAACATGCACAAGTACAATGAAATAAATATTATTTTTGCTTTGCAGTGGTATTTATAATTTTATAAGCAACCCAGTAGAAGTAGAATTTCTTTCACATCCTATGTGTAAAACAATTGATCGATGATAAGAAATATTGTAGAAATAAATAATAAAAAAAGATTTTCGATATATATTATTTTATAAAATAAACACATGGCTGTCTTAAGCAGAAACGTCCTCAGTCCTTCCTCTACTTGGCTGATCCTATGTTCATCCCAAGATGTCTTATTATATGACTGCCACACAAAATGGATTGCCCGATTCTGTGGTTTCACTTTTAATTCTGAGCTCCTAATCTTAATATGATTCAAGACTACCTATACTGCGCCAGGCTTAAGGAATTAAGTTGACACCTCATAATTTTAACTAGCGGCACAGCCCGGCTTCGCGTGGTTGTCAATAGTTTTTCGAGTTCAAGTTCACATCAGCAACATATATTATTTTATAAATATTTTATAAATATTATTTCGCGTACTAATTATATTATTTCTATTTCAACTCAATGTGACTGCCGTTCTTAGTGGTTACTACTTTTTTCCGTCCTGTCCAATTCCATGCTGTTCTGTTCCGTTTCATTCTATACAATGACTAAAGGAATGTAATCTTGTCCTCCTCGACCTATTTTATCCCTTTAAGTTTGAAAGAGTAACAAATGTATTTGAATTCCTTGATTATCCCTTGGGAACACTACAATTTTCGAAGTAAAACGTAGCTTATGCAAATCCAGGATTTCAGCTACCTCCATACCAAGTTTAATCAAAATACATGGATAAAATTCTAACAATCATTGTTTTGGATTCTATTACGTTAATAAAGTTCCCTAATAATAGTTTTTCTCATAAATCTTCCATTTACCGACAGGAATCAGTCACGTTTTTAACCGACTTCAAAAAAGGAGGAGGTTCTCAATTCGACTGTATGTTCCTTTTTTTTTTTTTTTTATGTTTGTTACCTCGTTTCTCTGTACTGTGTGAACCGATTTCGATCATTCTTTCTTTGATTGAAAGCTGGTGCTTGTCGTTTGGTCCCACAAAAATATGGTGAAGATCTGATGAATATCTTCGGACCTGGAGAGGGGAACTCCTTAATATTAAGGAGAATTGCAATGGTTTTTTTTTGCGTTACGTTCATTAGAAAAGTTAAGTTACAGTGAGAGAGGGAAAAAGGGGTGGGGGTGAGAGGGGGTGGGTGATAAAATTAAAATACACGTAAATTCTAATATCTTCGGCAGCTTTCAACCGATTTTAGTGATTTCGTGTTCATTAGAAAAAGCGTATTGACAGGTTGATCCCAGGAATACAACATGAAGATGTGATGATTGTGTTCGGACCTGGAGAATATAACTCTTCAAAATTTAGTAGGATTCCAATGGTTCTTTTTGCATTAGGTTTATTATAAAAGTTAAGTTACAGTGAGGGAGGGAAAAAGGGGGTAGGGGTGAGGGGGGGGGGGTGATAAAATTAAAATACACGTAAATACTAATATCTTGAGCAGCTTATAACCGATTTTTAGTGATTTCTTTTTCATTAGAAAGAAAGTATTAACAGGTTGATCCCAGGAACATAACATTAGATCTGATTATCATGTTCGGACCTGGAGAGTAGAACCCCTCAAAATTTAATAGGATTTCAACGGTTCTTTTTGCATTGGCTTCAGTATAAAAGCTGGGCTACAGTGGTTGAGGGAAAAAGAGGTAGGCGCGAAGGGATGGGGGGGGGGGGAGAAAATATTAAACATGTGAATATTCCAATATCTTTGGCAGCTTTTAGCCGATTTGAGCGATTCATTGTCATCGGAAAGAACACATTCCTTGTGGAGACCAAATCTTCTTAATTTAAATGCCTATCAACACTAAAAAGATAAAAATAACTAAAATTTTTATAAAAAAATAAAAACCGACTTCAAAACAAAAATCCACTAAAAACCAAAAAAATAATAAATACCACTCCAAAGCAAAAAAAATAATATTTGAAGACGGGCCGCCAAGTACCAAACATGTAGGACGTATGCCTTATATTAATTTAAATATCTATATGTTTGGTACTGGGCGACCCGCCTTCAATATGTTACGCATATATTTTGATTTGTTGGCTAGTCAAGTCATTAAGCAAATTAATCAACATGCACGAGTTCCATGAAATAAATATTATTTTTTTTGCTTTGGAGTGGTATTTATTATTTTTTGGTTTTTAGTGGATTTTTGTTTTGAAGTTGGTTTTTTTTTTTATATGTATAGATAGTGTAATATTTGTACCATGTGTGTAGAAGATACACCTATAATGTTGTTTCTTTGTGTAGTATAAATAGACTAAATAACGGTAATAAATTACAGGGCATTTATAAGCTGACAGTAGTAGAATTACTCTAGAAACATAAGATAAAACTGCACCGCAAACACCTTTCAGTCATGTTTCTAAGCGTGATGGATGGCGGAACCTATCGCAACCCATATTAACATTTCCTATATTATTTTACACAAATTATCATTTGTAATAGTTAGTAATCACTAGTTCAGGCCAGGTTAACTCAAACTGGGTGTTGAACTTTCAAAGGTTGTAACCAATAATTGTTGTAAGAAACAACTTTGAGTGTGAAGCTCGTGGAAGAATCCAGTTGGGCAGCATTTGAAAAATTCCGTCGAGTCTTTTTGTCGCTAATATCGCAAAGCTTGAAAATTAAAGTCATCAATGACTACGTCCTGCCCGTAAATACGGTGCAGAGAAGTGGACACTGATACTGGGACTGGTTCATCAATACAAAGTCGCTCAACGAGCTATGGGGCGGGCTATGCTTGATGTTTCTATGAATAACGTGGCTTTACCGAACCTTTGATTGCATCTTGCAGAACTGTAGCATCTGGACGGTTTTACTGGGATAGAAACACTATTTCAGAAAACCAACTTGTAGCCACTGATCACTGATTTGGTTGAGATAGCGGACGCCTAATCAATCTTCTCTCCCACGTTTTTTCAAACCCTTTGCGCACTGTTTCGAGAGGCCGATAAGGGACTATGATCTAAGTTAAAAATTGATCTTAAGGTGAGCCGTTTTCTCGTTTGTTAGATTTATGCATTAAAAAAAATACTTTTAACAAAGTAGGTTTCCTTATAAATCCTTTATCCATGCCTTTTTAGTTACAATACCATTATGCTAATATAAAGGACTAGTCGTGCATATTTCATTAGTTGTATGTTTGGTGATATTGTGTTCTGTCTCATAAAATCTTATGGTCTGTCGAGGTTTTGTTCCTTGTACGAGTGGGTCACCAGGTCAAGGCATACAGGATCGAACGCTGCGCTTTCCATATATGAATCAATGGCGGTTTTTACATCAATAAACAATCAAATTGAAAATTATTTATAGACATTATTCTTGGCATGCAACTGGACATTATTTTTTTCCAATTCCTGTTCATTTAACTTTCTGATTGATTTCGTTGCGGGTTAAAGACAAGTTAGACATTCCCATAGACTCGGGGAGCTTCAATGTTTGGTGTCATTATAATGCCTGCCACTGTTGATCTTGGCTTATAGGACTTACAGTGGTGGGTGTGCGGGCGATACAGTCTCCAAGACAATATGCATAAATATGAAAATGTCTTTTTGGAATCGTGCTTGCGTGCATGCGCTTTGTAATCTTTATAATTCTTGGTATTCTGCGGTTGATTTCCTGGTAGATAATTGCCACCAATTCTGGTAATTTCCTTGTAACTTTTTCCATTAAAAATAAATGGGTACTTGAAACAATATTTCTCAAAAAGTTATAGGTAAAACAGACAGAATGATGATTATAATTATTTTTATACCCTTTATCGTCTACCAAAAAAAAAATCACTTTTATTCTTTCAGGTTCTGTCAAAGTTGATACCTAAATAATTGAAAAATTCTCCTTTGAGGTGGTCAATCATATTTGAATAAAAATATGTACGTAATTTGATTTAATTTGGCATGCAGTTCTTAAGTTTATGTATTATACTAGCGGCCCGACCCAGCTTCGCCTGGGTGCATATATTTTTTGATTCCATTCCACACCAAATACATGTTAATTTTCGTATAAACTCTTGTACCTATACCTAAACTTGACGTAGCTATCCTACTGTCCGGCTCAATTCCGTCTGTTCAGTCTCTTCCCGATCCGTCCAGTCCTTTCTCTTTATTATCAATCCCGTCTTATAACGTGCATTTACATTTCGTCCTATCAAATCTGTCAGCTATCCCAACGCTCTCCCGTACCTTCCACTCTATTATATCCTGTCTCTCCATATACATATACATATAAAGATTGCCTTATGAAATTTTGACATTAAAAACTTTAGCGTTTTTTATTGTCCATCCAATATTCCTTCCCTTATTTCAGCACCAAATCGCTGTTTTTCCAAATAGTGTTGCACGCCATTACTTTTTGTTAGTAATAAAGTAATAATATACATTAAAAAAAAAGAATTGGCCAAATTGGTCCAGGTGTTATTGAGTTATGCGCTTACCAACACATTTGAGATTCATTTTTATATTATAGAAGAAGATATAGTCTACCCCGCTGGCTTAGTGCGGGTTGGCGGATTTTATTTCACGTAGAATTTAATCCGAAAAGTCAGAGGTGTGCCCTGGGATTTGAACCCGTGACCATCGTAACTTGTTGGCAGTCGCGTCTAGTACGTTACCATATACAAATTAATAAAACCTTCATACTGCCTTACCAGGTGACGTAAGTAATAAAACAAATATTTAAAAATATAAACCTGCATATCGTTTCATTATAATGTCTAGATACGGCATCAACGTACCAATACTTTTTTTTATTCTTGAGTCTGAAAACAATACTAATGCGGAATTTTAATTTGTCCCCCAGCGCATCTAAGAGTTTCAATTCAAAAAACAATGTCGTTTATGAAAACGAAAAATTATAATTAGATATATTTTGGTGTACTGCGGCAAAACGCTTCGATAAAGTATACCTTGTATAAAACTGTTGCAATAATCTCAAAAAAAAAATGGGCTATTTTGGTAGATATGGACATCGCTTTATTTACATTTAACAAAATTACGCGCAAGACGCCGTATCTAGATAATATTATATACACGATGTACACATTTTTTGGTGGTATTCAGGTAGATGTTATGACGTAGGCTTCCGCTAAGAAAGGATTTTGATAAATTCCACCCTAAGGGGATAAAATAGGGGTTGAAAGTTTGTATGAAACTTTGTCAATTTAAAACCGATCGGGCTGAGACTTTGCATGCATAAACCTACTATGACGTAGGCATCACCTAAGAAAAGATTTTGATAAATTCCACCCCTAAGGGGATGAAATAGGGGATGAAAGTTTGTATAAATCTTCTTAGATTTTCGACTGATTGAACTGATATTAAAGATTGGAGCTACTATGATGAAGACGTTCGCTTAAATAGGATTTTGATAAATTCAATTTAGCAATTCAGGTTTATGTTGCTTGCTCACGAGTAAGTTCACCCAGCTTGATAGTTTTAGCGCCTAATGACAGATTGATTAAGAATATTGTGTACAAAGAAGTTTTGTAAGCTCTAATTTTTTACATACGCTAAACAAAAGTAAAGCCGCAAAAACTACACCTAATCAATAATAATACTTTTTAACGCGAGCGAAGCTGCGAGCAAAAGCTAGTTATTACAATAAAAGTAGATCTTTTTTCATGTTTACTAGAATGGCTGTTTCTTAAAAACTATCGATGATAGGAGAATAAGTTTTTCTATTACTGTGCTGACACAGTTTGGTCTATCTCCCGTTATTGTACTCGACGGCGATCATAATATAAAACAATTAGTACGCGAAATAATGTGTTGTTGTGTGTGTGGGTGATGTGGACTGGACTTATAAACAGCTATTTTCCTCCAGGCTAAGCCGGGCATGACCGTTAGTATGTACATAATATATAAACAATCAATCACTCGACTAATTTAGCTGATATAGGGAAAAGTAGCGTTCTCTTAATATATTTTTAAATGGTAACAGTATTGGTGCCTGTCTCACTGCATCAGGAAGTGAGTTGGGGCAGCTTGAACAGTGAAGGACTTATTCATAAAAGTCGTAGAGTGCAAGGGTATCAACCACAATTTCCGACAATCTCAGGGATTTTGTATGTGAATCATGCAGAAATATAAAACGATATTTTACATAAGAAGCGGTTAATTAAATAAAAATAATTTACTGTTTTGCATTATTACTCCATATCTATTTAAAATGGGATGATATTTTGTTCCATTTAAAACATTATACATGCTTTAACAATTGTCACATAAGGGTTGCATTAATGCTTTACATATTGACAAATCCAATACTTGTCATTCACAACTAAGTTGTCTTTCTAAATAACGTAAATTCCTTATCCCCCTAAAATCTATACATAATAGTTTTATTTCAATGTGTAACATTCGCGTAAATAAAAGTAGCCATTATTCCTCATTTTCATTTAAATTAGCAGAAAATTAACTAGCTACTAATAAATAAATTCCAGTTGCACTAATTCTCATTGAAATGCGTTAATAATATCTTGATCTGTTGTAATTCAGAGGTGTTTAATATGAAATACGGGCAGTTAGTCCATTTTACGATCTGATATTTTATTGTTTAGTAATTATCTTTTTTGTGTTAATTTGCTGATTGAGACATGATTTGGTTACGGATATGACTTTGAATACTTTGTTTTAATTATTTTTTGGATTTATTTATAGATATATCGTTTGAAGAGTCCTCCAAGTACAGATGGTAGGTAGCTCATAATATGTGAGAGGACGCCTAGGTAGGTGCCACCACAATATCTATTGCTCCCGTCAAACAGCAATGTAAATGCATTATTGTGTTCCGGTTTGAACGAAATTTTATGCAGATTAACCACTGGACATATACATATAATATCTTATGTTTCAGGATGGTAAGCGTAGTTGATCGTCAAGCTTTGCTACTGTCCAGGTACCATCAGGCGACTGACATGCTGGTCTGGCCATTCATTGCATTAAAAAAATATCTCCCTCTGTGAATAATTAATTATAAGTGTAATTTAGAAAAGTCAGAGTCAAAGTCGTGGGCCAGACAACTTGTTTGGCAGTCTTAACTTCGTATTTTTATTTTTTACATCAAAGCTGAGCATGAAAATCTACAGACTTTATCAAATTAAATCCAATTATTTACAGCATAATTGACTACAGCCACTCAATCGAACTTGCCACTGTAGAGGAGGCTTTTGCTTTGAAATGGAACGTGCACATATTTATCTTTATTTTTTATTTATAGATATCTTTATTGACAGAAAAGTTTGCATAGATTACTTATTGAAAGCCCTGGCTCCTGTGGTAGTCTAACTATCTTACAGGATACAGTGTCATATATTACCTGGATTGTTATAATAAAGTCATTTACAATAATGCTCAATGTAGTTCTAATTTTAATTCAGCAATTATTCATAGTTCGTTCATTGACATGGACACTAATTACTCATTGGCAAATAGCGGATATGATAGTATGAAAATAGTCCTTACATTCAAATCATTTATTCAAAAAGTTATCTATGCTCTTGGCAATTACAATAAATCTATCTATACTATTTTGTAACTGATCGATGTTTGCACATGGAAGGTATTTGGGAAAGACTACTCGTATTATGGGATGACAATATGAACGTAATATAACCCAAAATAATGATTTTTAGAACTTTCGCCTGTCAGTGTGGTTTTGCAAGATGAAACACAGATTAATAGTATTCCATTAAATTTAGCATGTGGGTAACTAACACTCTAGATTTACAAAGGGTTCTTTTTCAAGCAAGGAAGTTAAAAATATATATTTCTTACTTTTTTAAACTCGAAAGTGAGGGAATGAAACAGGGTAACACGCCTTGAATGAGAATGGGACAGGTCAGGGTAGGATCTAATACATATATACATAAAGATAAAAAAGTAGGTCAAAAGTCAAAACATGCTCACCCAGCCATCCTACATACCTAGGTAATCTCATTATGTAAAATGGCACAGTATGAATACACATAATGGCATTTGCATTTCAAAATATTCATTGATGTTGTAACTTACTTGCGAATGGTAGTAAAGTAATGTATGAGTGTGCCTGCTGAGGTTAAATAGGCTTTTAGCCCCGATAAAAACTGTGAATATCTTAATATCCAGTTTGTAGGAACAGGGTCTATAGCAGGCATGTTAAATATATGAACAGCTGTTACTGAGAGCGACGAATTAAGAATTATCGGCTCCTTGGACTGTATCGTCGATTGAAGACAGAATAAGTTAAATAGAAGTAGATTCAGGTATCGTTATTATGAGAAAATTACCCATTGACATAAATATATGGACCGGGCGGAAAGTGCGTAAACTGCTCAAATGTCATTGGTGCGCGCGCTCTAATGCATCTCTAGTGGATCGTTACTGAAATTAGTCGTCGCTTGTTACTATTTTGAAAATTATTGCTTGTTTTTTTGCTCTCTTTATTTAAAGAAGATTTATCATACTGAAGGGCCTATCCTTAGTTTTTAAATCAATGAAATTATCCCTTTTATTCTTTTCTCCGGGTTTCAACTATTCTACTATTAAATTAAAAGAAACGAAGATGATTGAAGCTAGACACGAATAAAGTTAGATAACCACGTTAAAACAAGAATATATGAAGGGAAGATACGAACCCAAGAAGCCTTTTCAGGCACAATAATATTAGATACGGTTATTTTAAAACTAGTACTTTTAATCTAAAAAATATTTCATAATTCCAATTGAAGATCATTTGTAAAATTTGAAATTTAGGCTTTTAAGTAATTTTCTATATTATACTTTGTCAATAGTTATGTGTAATTCATGAGCTCGTTTTGTACACATTTAAGGGGTATGAGTGTTGCGTTAATGAGTAATGAAAATGTAATGTACATTTTTATACCATTATCAAAATTTATTTTAATATAAATGATAATTATTCTTTTGAAAAAAAAAAAAAAGATCTATGTAAACTTGCTTGATAACCGAGGTTTGGCAGATTTTAACCGTTTCGAGGATTAGATAGCCTTTGTTTAGCCCTCCTTGTTGGTCTATTGCTCTTGGCATACTTTCTGCAGTACACTTAGATGGGTAACTACATCTCCTCAGGATGTTTTCCTTGATTAGTTTGCTACGTACACATACTTTTTTAAACATATTTCTGGTACCACCGCAATGTCTATTTCTCGCTTCAAACGGTAGTGTAAATGTACTGTTGTGTTTCGGATTGAAGGACATTGTAGCCAGAGTAACTACTGGACATATTGAGACTTAACATCGTATGTCTCAGGATGGCGAGCGCAGTGGAATGCCAAGCATTGCTTCAAGGTGTTGTTTGGTTTTGCTACTGTTTATGAGCGGTTGTATCGCTTACCACCAGGCGAACGGCTTGCTCGCCTCGCCATTCATTGCATTAAAAAAAAAACATATTTAGGCATATTTGTCTGCCACCCTACTTGTTATAAAATTAATATTTCTCAAATATATGTTTATATTTAAAGCTAATATTTTTGCATATTGGTGCACGTATGGCTAGTTATTAATGTTAAAATTGAATTTATAATCAATACAATTATTAATTAATATTTCATTACATATATTAGTCTCATATACTGCGCTTAAATCATTAAGCGTAACATTTCGAGTACGATTTTCTAATATTGCAAATATTGTAACCATAATTTTCTCTGAAACGGTTTTGCCATCGAGCATTATAGAAAATCATTGTATCGTTTGTGATGATAATGCTCAATTTTTGTTACATTTAGGACAAACGATCAAGACAGCAGTTTGGTATTAAAATTAAACAACACCTCCACTTAATATTAATTTTCTTAGAAGAAAACAAAATAACAAAAATAGTCACCTTGAATCAGTACCGCATAAAAATCAAATGAACCAAAATCAGAGCACTTATGGATTAAAAACAACATGCAAATATCTACAATTAATACCAGTAATGATCCATGGAGTCACCGAGTAGCATTTCGTTTGGCCTTAAGAGTTGCGACACACAGAATTGATTATAATCTTTTAATGTCAGCCCATCGATCCGGTTGCTAGTAATTGTAACTGAAGAAATGTACTATATTATGTATCAAATTTTAGTTGTCTTTAAATATATACATATACGTTCATAAAACACTTATTTAATACATAAAACCACGCCTTTTTCCCAGAAGGGGCAGGCAGAGGTGGCAGGGCACCCACATTTTGCCTTGTATGTTCCGTCCCACGATGTGATAGGTGGTGAGCCTATCGCCATATCGGGCACAAATTCTTGACTCTGGGCTGATAATGAATAGAAAAATCTAATTATCACTATGTCCAACCCGGGATTCGAACCCGAGACCTCAGCTTTGTAACCGTATCGTAGTACAACTTCGCCACCAAGGCAGTCTAGCACTTATTTAATAATATAGTTATAATAAATTGAATAGCAATAAAATCACCCAACGGTCACGTATCACATAGTCCTGACCTAAGTCTTGCTTCCCGGGTATGAGAATTGCGAGAGACTTTTTGGTCTCACAAACACCCGAGACAAATGCTTGTAGGCCTTACAAATATTTGTTTTGGTGCCCGAATAGAATCCGTGGCCTCTCGTTTCACAGCCAGCGTGTAGCCAACTGCACCACGGAGGTAATCAAATCCGTATGCCTAAAAGGGTAGGTAAGTATGTCATTTCATAACCTCCTCAGTTTGGAACGCTTATTTCCGTCTAAAGAAATTGTAAGAAGCGACCTATGCCGGATTCAAATTCTAGTCCCTGCTAAATCATATAAGACATTTGAAACTAAAAATCACACTGCCTTACCTTTAATTGTAAAAAAATCTAGTAATATCGCTTCCTGGTATCGCCATGTCTACATTCCATATTTTGTCATTCCATTGAATCGGTTTGAAGGCATGTAAATATAATAAATCACCAAGTTTATGCGCGTTTTTACGATATATTTGGAAATAGAAGCGATTGATATAAAACTTCCATCAGGTGTCATATACAGGGGTGTGGAATTCATACAAAATAAGTTATGTTATCTTTATATAAATTCACTCGCGTCTACGCTCCTGAGGTTCTGAATAGCCTTAAATATATTAAATATATTTAAGTCTCGACTTAATATGAAAGGACAACACAATACACATGCATGATATTCACATGATTTAATGCCATATTTACAAAAGAATGTTACGCGAATGAAAACATTTATTATGGTATTGAAGGGCGCTATTGCTTTTTTTTTATTTCGTCTGAAATGAAATAGCGAACACAAACGCAAAGGTAATATATTTAATCAAATACCGTAAACAGTTTTGGCTCAACGCCATGCTCTTAGTCTCAACTTCGGGCTTATATTATTAAACTAAATTATTATTAAAATCGAACAATTTGAGTAAAGTATGAATTTTAATTTAAATTCTGCATGATTATTATTAGGTGTCAGAGTTATATAAAAATTGTACGCAGGGGCACGGGCTTCTTCTACGATCGAGAGTACAATGGGGGAGGGTGGGGGCGTCAGGCCATATAGTCCACCATGCTGTGTATGTGCATAGTGCGTGGTGATTGACTAGCAATACACACATGACTTCGAAAAGTCAGAGGTGTGCCCTGGGATTTCAAACCCACCGTGAACATGTTGGTAGCCGCGTCTGGTCAGTTACTAACATGCCACAACGCAATTCAAAATAGTGAGGTTAATTGATTGCAAATTTGATCACCATAGTAAGGAAAGGAAAGAACCTGACTTTTAATGCAGGAATTTAGTGCTTTTATTCCTTTTTAGTAAGATTTTTGCCAATAATTAATAATTTATTTATTCGCAAAAAATGTTTTACATACACTTACAAATAACATACATTGGTAAAATGCAAAAACTTATAATAGTGTTATTGAACACTGGTACCCAAAGTAAGATTGAACTTGTGTTATGGGAATGCTCACTTAGGTTACATTATATTATTACACATGAGAAGTTAGTTATTTGTTCATTAACTTAGTAGGAGCGAGGACTTGAATGTGGTTGTGTGTGTATGTGTGAGTGTGTGATATGTGTATAATAAGTATGTATATATGTGTATAATTAAGTAGTGTGTTATTTGTGTGTAATATAATATTTATTTAGTTATGTCGGTCGCATAGTAAATAATCAATTCCACGTATCTTTTAGAATACCAGGCGTAAAGTAAACATTTACCTTCAAAAAAAACACATTTATTGTATCCTTGGTAAAATATTTTTGTTACTGCGATTTTTATATTTTCCGGTTCCGTTAAGTGATTTATTTGTTTTGCTATCATTTTGTGGGATTTAATTTATAGGCAATGAATGCTTACTTATTTCCAACTTATTGCTGAATGCAAATACCCTTTTTTATGATCGGCCTAATGAAGCATTTGGGAAGTAAGCCTTTTAATCTACCAAGCTGTTCAAACGGGATGCATAGACCTGATTTCAATTAAAATACACTTGGAACTTCGAAAACGTTCTCTTCAAGTTTATCAGCCAAAGTCAACTAACTGAGCTGTATCTAACGTAAAAATAAGACAAAAATATAATATGAGAGTGGTGAAATATGATGTGATATGATTATTCCGCCATACAGCAGCATATATGACTGTTATGATCTAGTTCGAAGGACATTGTAGCCAGAGTAACAACTGGACATAATAAGACTTCACATCTTGTGTCTCGGGATGGTGACCGCAGTTGAATTCCAAGCATTGCTTTGTAATTCATGGTGTTGTTTGGTGTTGCTACTGCCCCTGAACGGTGGTATCGCTTACCTTCAGGCGGATTGCTATAAAAATAATGAATATAGTCAACTTAGTTAATACATATACAAGAAAAATAAATTTCAATTAATTAAGTTTATGTCCGTATCAGGTGAGAGAAATATTGATCCAGTTCTAAATCTAAATTCAGTACTGAGAATAGATATAAAGGGTGGGGCGTTTCTCAATCTGTTTGGAATATGAACAGCCGATTAATATTAACGTGAGACCATAAAGTTCTGCCGTATTAGGCCACTCGATTCTGATTTGCAATTGAAACAAAGTGTGTATTTTTTTTCATTTTCTGATTGATGTGCTTCTTTATGTATGGCTTTTATCTATCTGATTATTTATTTTATCTATTTATGGGTGTGAAATTACTGGATTAATTAAAAAAAAATGATTTCCCTTTTTTTTTTTTTTATTGCATTGAATGGCGAGACGAGCAAGCCGTTCGCCTGATGGTAAGCGATACGACCGCTCATGAACAGTAGCAATATTCCACTGCGCTCGCCATCCTGAGACATAAGATGTTAAGTCTCAATATGTCCAGTAGTTGCTCTGGCTACAATGTCCTTCAATCCGAAACACAACAGTGCATTTAAGCAGTGTTGTTTCACGGGAGAAATAGACATTGCGGTGGTACCTACCCAGATGGCTTCTCACATATGAGAGACCTACCACCAGTAATGAACCTAATGATGGGAACCTAATTCCCTAATGAACATAGGCGATAGAATATTTTCAAAAAAGTCTATATGCACCCGCGTGGAGGCTAGTCGGGAAGCTAGTTAGTTATATTATATTTAGATATATATTACGTTAATGGAATGAATTATCTTTATGTGTTGATATTACAGCTTTATGCTTACAGTCAGATATTAGGTACTTTATTTAAGCCTTATTCGATTCTTAAATATAAATTAAAATTGATATGTATTAATTAATATTAATAATAACATGGGTAAAGAAGTGGCATTTGCCGCTCATGGAAAGGTAATTGTCGCCACAAATTTTTCCTAGTCTGATACATCTAAGAAGCTTTGCTGCATTGAGAAGTTAAAATGTGAAGAAAAGCAAGGAACTTGTGCACGACATGAAATAACTTTAGTTAAAAATAAATAATTGTTCCTGAAGTGTTTTCATTTTCCCAAACCTCACACTATGTGCCTACTGCGCATGCGCGGTGCAGCTCCCGAGGGGGTGATAGGGCTGGGGGGCGCCTCGGTCACGTGGTACAAGCGGGGCGGGGTGACGTCGAACAAAACTCTCCGCACCCAAAACCCAGCCGCATTCACGTCCCGGGAGTCCTTAGGGATGGGTGCATGGGGTGAGGGGTTGCGCGGGGATGAGCCCCACACTGTTGTGTGTAAATTGTAATAATTGTAAGAGGAATGTAAGGACAATTATAAAATAAAGATTATGACGGGTACTGAGGGGTGAGGGGCTAGGGGGGTGAGCGTGGACAGAAAAAGGATATAAAAGAGGGGCGGTTTGGCCGTATCAGCAGCATATCAGCAGAGTATCAAAGTGGCCATCCGCGGCCTCCCCTCCGATACCGTCGTGGAACTCATCCGCGCAGACCTAACCGATCAGGGTTACACCCCCGAATACATTCGACCTATTAAAACTAGATTAGGCCGCTCGGGCCAAGAGAAACATAGTCATTCTCCCCCGCGTTCACGTAGTCCGTATCGTACGGACTACAACCCCAGGATCGGTACCGTATTTACGGACCGCAAGGATAGGCCACAATCGATAAGGCTTTCGCCTAGGAATTGTAGCCACAGCGTGGTACTTCCGCAATCACGGAAGTCCCGCGTTCGTGAAGACCATTGGTCGTATCAGCAGCTTCGCGCCGGGCCCCGCCAGAAGAGGATCTCTCCAAAGGAAGACAAGAAGCGAACCGCTGCTCCACGCTCGCCCGCCCCTCGCTCGCTCGCCCGCAGGCCCGTCAGCCGTTGAAGAGAATTGGTGTTTTGAAAATTGAACCAAAATCCTTAGGAAATCTATCACGCACAGAACTAATCGCCTGATAGGTATTTAATGTGTCTTAATTATAATCAATAATATCGTGTCTCAAATGCTTTATTAACTTGATTTAACCCTATTTCGATAGTAAATTGCGATAATAGCAAGTTTCGTTTAAAGCAATTCATTGTCTAAAGCGTCGTTTTATTGGTTGGGTACAGCGATTAAGTTATGTCCAAAATAGGGTCGTAGATTTGATTCTTAGACCAGAGTAAAATCGATTATCAAAATTGAAGTTTAAAATGCATGGTTTGCCTTCATATGTCGTTTAAGTTATTCTGAATCCCGTCCAAAATGTTACATTGAAAATGTCCATGATTTGAACTGTGTACTAATTAGGACTTTTTATTGAAATGAAGCCTTTCAACTGTAATGAATTAAAATCATCAAGCGGAAATTATTCAAGAGTTTATATTTATATGCTATTTACATGCGTAAAAAACAACTCAACTTGAACGTCAGTACGCCACTTTTTTCATCTTCACGTTTTCCAGGACTTAATTGGTTCCTACCATTCAAAATGTATTAGACATGAATCTTATTGAATTCAAGACACTCTTCGAAACATAATGAAATAAAATAAAAAATAACTTTACATATTTTTATTTCAGCACAAATTAACAGGTATTGTTTGGAGGCAGTTTGTATTACGCCAGATTTGGTTCACAATATGTAGGTCGGTGACACAACGCCGGCAAACGAAAAGGTTTGTGCTCATCCAAATTATTTAAATCATTTCAATTTTATTTCACCAACTGTCGTTTCTTGGAGGAGGTGGCGGTCTGTGATGAAAAAAAATCATTCAATAATATATTCCAATTAATAAATTAAATTTTATGTCTTTCCTAATTACTTGGCACCTATCAATAGTAAGATACAATCGAATACAAGTGTGCTATCTTAAAGTTCATCTAAATGTGATACGTTCTCGACATAATCTTGTAAGTTCGCATTTGTACTCTTGCCTTTCTGTCCATTCACTTCACATTAATGCGTGTATTAAATGCAGTTCATGAACCTTTTAAAATCGAAAGTAGGTACCTATCTGAAGATACTTATGATTTTATTTCAATAAAGATCAAAATTCAAAAATGGTAGAGCCACGCTATTGTCAGTAATGACTGAGCATGAATGGGCAGGCTTGTCCACAATCTTACAGGCGATCTATGCGGAGCGACAGCTTTGCTGTCACGTTTCGTTCAGTGAGTGATATTGCTGGATGATTAATACCCCTTCCAACTTTCCTTAAACACCACATGCATAGTCACACACATACATACCTATTTGCCAGCATTAGAATAGAAAGCTTGTGAAGTGGTAGTCAGAAACCAAAGGAGGTTTTTTGCTCATGCAATGCCAAGACCCCAAACGAATACTACAGCAAATTATATTACCTATATATTTGATGTATGAAGACTTGACTGTAGAGTATGTTAAGGTTGAAATAAAGATATAATGAATGTTATAATATGTTTCTTCTTACCCAGGCGTATTCCAGTTGCTGCCGTCACACAAAGCAGTTGTCGGAGTTTCTTGTTGACTGAAATATAGAGATAAATGTACATTCTGTCAAGAAAGTATCGGAAATAGGTGTTTTGTTTATGGTTCCAAACTCATTTTTTCGTTTTTTTTTTTTCGTTGTTGGTTAGCATTGTTTTCTATTTTGCCGCGAAGTTTCAATTGCATCTGATGATTAGATTAAATATAGTGCTATCTTTTGCAATATCATATCTAGTGTGTATTGCGAATTTTATAATGGACAAAAACATCGAACAAAGAAAGAATTTGTCTTAAATTTTGCATTGTCAATGGAATTTCGTGTTCAGGGTCACTGAAAATGTTTCAGAAGGCTTATGGTGAATCAAATTTATCAAAAACACGTGCTTATGAGTGGTACAGAGCATTTAAAAACAGTCGAGATGTGATGGAAGATTTGCCTCGCTTTGGTAGTAGTAGTATCAACATCTGCAACTGAAGTTAACATCGCAAAAATGAAGGAAATAGTGACTGAAAATCCTCATTCAAGTTTGAGAGAGATTATTTTAGCCTTTTATGACGTTTAAGACTGAGAAATTTGACGAAAAAAGTCAGATTTGTGGAAAGAAAGCTCTTTGATTTTGCATCACGATAATGCGCCTTCACAAAAGGCCATCATTGTGAACGAATTTTTGACCAAAAACTATAATAATAATAGTCTTTATTATACTTTACCAGAATTACAATAAGAAATATCAGTGATGTCCACACTAGGCAATGCCTGAATACTCATCAAATACCATCGAGCAACCACTTTATACACCAGATATGGCTCCAGCCGACTTCTTTCTGTTTCCTAACCCCAAATTACCACATCGTGGCACATGTTTTCATTCGATAGATGACATAATGGAGAAGAATTCGCGGCGAGAACTGAACTCCGTTACATAAGAAGTTTTCAAAAAATGTTTTGATTATTTGATTATTCGTTGGCGTAAGTAGTTTCTAAGGGAACATACTTTGAAGGTAATAAAATAAAGAACATCGGCGAAAATGGACCATGAACGGGACCAGTTATGACTGGTACATCAAAAATTTTCATAATTTATTAGAGTCAAGATGCATATTTCAATTTATTTTATAAAACCCGGATAAAAAAGAAAAACTTAAAGTGTTTTTAATAATATTGAACGCATATGAGTGCGTTCCGTCAGTCATACTTTGTTTTAAAATAAGGTTTTAACTACAACGTTGGAGGTAGTACTAAATAAAAAAAAGTGTAGGTATTTTCTATGACACATGACTTTTCTTTGCGCTGTCATTTTGCTTTCTTTTGATTTCCGATTTACGACTACTGTTAATTTTCTGTTTATATTTGTGACTTGGCTTTAATCACGGACTCCGATATACCCTTGTATTTCTGACCACTTTGTAAGATAACCATTGTATAACGATAACGCTTTGTGATTTGATTTAAAGTGTGAAGTATTACCATATTACCAACATGAACTCGGAGCAACAGTGCGCTCCTCAACAATTTGTGCATTGTGTTCAATGCAATACCCGTCTTATACTCATTTCTGTAATCAGTGAGTGGGTCTATCCACTAATCGAAGTTTTTTTTAGCCATGAATCTACAAGGTATCCTATTTACCATTTAGTCCATATGGTTTAGTATCCTGGAGTTCCCACAGGAAAAGTGTGTGTGTTTTGATGAAAAACAATGATGCCAAACTTCCAAATCAAGGAGCGACGGAATAACTAAGTATTGTTGTAACTGTGTAGTAGGACGTCGCACAGTACTGTTGCTGTGTCCATGTCATGACTTTGATCTTGCTGCTCCTGCAGAGTTCTTAGATTCTATTGTAATAAGAGAAGATGAGAAATAATACATTTAAAAAATCTTTTCTGTGTTTTATTTTATTTGTGTTTTATTTTTGTGACCACTGCGTATTATATTCCTATACTAACATATAGGAGGATTTTTCAAGTGTGTGTGGATGGCCAAATACGAAACTATGAAGAATAGCGAAAAATACTCAAAACAGTCTAGTAAATTCTGATAAAATTCTGCGAAATAATGACAGCAAAATACTACATTTTCTCTCATTACCTTAAGGTAACACAGGTATGGTGTACACAATATTCAACGGCTAATTAGTTTTATGACAAGGGAAATTATAGAGCATAGTAATTACTAAGCCATCATAATGATTTAATACACTTTTCTTCCTAGGTACCTGATAACCATAAGACCACCCTACATTAGGTATATTTGACAATGACAATGACATTATAATGTGCCATTGAGTTATAATGTACTACGTACTAGAGAAGACACCTCAAGCAAATAGTTTGTAACACAAGTTGGAGTCCAGGCGCTCCAACTCATTTAGTCTATGTCAAGCGCTTGCTGGAACTAGACACGTATCAGTGCGAAGTTTTATTCGACAAAATGCCGTCGTGTGCATTAAAATAATGCTCGAACAATTCAAAAAACATAAGTAAAAGTCAAGGTGTGACTTTTCACCAGTGAGTTTAACTTATTATATTAAAAACACATTTAATCTAATTTAATATCAACAATTGTGACATGTGATACCGGTTGATGACGGGCGGCCATGCATGTCAAAGACTAACGAGTATTTGTATGCGCAGAGTCGACAATATCGACGCAGATTTTTAACGAATACTGAAGTATTTATATAAGATAAAAAATTATTTAAATTAATATTTTATTATTCCTCTTTATTTTAAATTTTTTTTTTTACATTTTTATATATATAGTAAAAAACAAAATACATATAAAAATATAAAAAGTTATCCAACGATGGCGAGGCTCGAATCCCAAGCCACCGGTGGTTAGGAGCCCAAAGTGAGGAACCGCCTCACAATACGTGCCGTGTCAAGCAATACTGCCTTCTGAATCTGACTTCTGACCCAACAGCCGATTGAGAGCCTCTGTAGATGTTGGTCGAGGCTCTTTGGTATCAACCCATGGGCAGAAACGACAATCGGGACAATAATTGTTGAGTCGACATCCCACATGTCGGTAACCTCGTGTGCCAAATCTAAATATTTAGACATTTTGTCTTTTTCAGCTTTGACAAGGTTATCGTCATGCGGGATGGTGACGTCAACAAGTATAGCCCGGCGCGCCAATCGATCTATTATCACAATGTCAGGCTTATTGGCTAGAATAGTCCTGTCTGTGATAATAGATCGATCCCAATACAGCGTTGCATGACCATTTTCGAGAACTGGTTGGGGCACATACTGGTAATATGGCACTTCAGGAGTCACAAGTCCATATCGAAGGGCAATTTGCTGGTGTATGATCTTGGCTACTAGGTTATGTCTATGCAAATACTCGCCGTTAGCAAGATACGAACAACCGGAAATAACATGCCTGATAGACTCACCAGGACGGTGGCATGCCCGACAGATGTCGACCGTACCGTCCTTCAGGATGTATTTCCTATAGTTGTTCGTCTTAATAACTTCGTCCATAATTGCAAAGACAAAACCCTCGGTTTCCCCAAAGAGGTTACCGAAGCGCAGCCAAGACACAGACGCTAGTCGGTCCACATCAGGCCCATGAAGGGCTCGATAGAACCGACCGTGCAGCTCTTTGCTCTTCCATATGTCCTCGCGATCCTTAATGCCTACCACCAAAGGTTTCCGCCAGTTCTCAATCGCCAAAGAGAGCGGGGTAAATCCTTTATCTACCATAACTACAACCCTATGCATATCCACATCACTGTGAAGGAAATAATCCCTGAAATTGCACACCTCGCGATTATGCAAGTCCTTAGCATTAAGAATGCCTCGGCCCCCACATCTCCGCGGGATGTACAATCTCATCACTGATGATCGTGGATGATGTATACGATGTGCAGTCAGGAGAGTTCGGACTTTACGATCCAGGGCGTCCAATTCGGTCTGAGTCCATTTGAGTATGCCAAAAGAGTATATGAGTACAGGCATAACCCAACCGTTAAAAGCGCGAATCTTGTTTCCACCGGACAAAAAACTGTTAAGTACTTTTGTCAGGCGGCTAAAAAAACGCTCTTTCAACGATCGTTTTACATCTGCACCCATGATACCTAGAGCCTCAGGCATACCCAAATATTTGTAGGTTTCCGTCACAGAGAGGGATCTGAGCCTTACAGTCTCTGAGACTAGTATGTCATCAGAGACCGCAACCTCCCCTCGCTTCACATGGATAACCGCACATTTATCTACACCAAAATCCATATTGATTGAATTGCTAAATCTTTCCGTTATTTTTAACAACTCAATCAATTCGGTTTGTTTCGATGCAAATAACTTGAGGTCATCCATATAGAGCAAGTGAGATATAGGCTCAGAGCCTCTCCGTAGACGGTAGCCTAACCCTGAATCCAACAACAGAGTGCTGAGGGGATTCAGGGCCATGCAAAACCACAGTGGACTCAGACTGTCGCCCTGGAATATACCCCGCTTGATTCTAATCGGCTCGTCAAAATCAGGAGGAACCGTACCACCTGGATATCTCAGGACAGTGGTCCACTGCCCCATACAAGACCCAAGGAAGTTGCATAAATTTGTATTAATTTTATACAAATTTAACACCCTCATGAGCCATGTATGGGGCACCGAATCATAGGCCTTTTTATAATCTATCCAGGCAGCCGATAAATTCCTTCGGTTGTGACGAGTCTGTTGGCAAATGGTCATGTTAATGAGAAGGAGCTCCTTAGTACCACGGGACCCATTCATGCAACCTGTTTGGCCAGAAAAAAGAATTTGGTTAGAATTTATATGGTCTGTAATTTTAGATCTAATTATGGAGGTCAAAACTTTATAAATAGTGGGTAGGCATGTGATGGGTCTATAATTTTTTGGTTCCGTGGTACAACCGGACTTAAAGAGAAGGTGAGTGACACCTGTTGTCATAAATGTTGGAAGGGATCCCCGCTCAAGCGCATTCTGGAATTGCGCTGCTAATCGAGCATGCGAACTTGGAAACCATTTTAACCAGAAGTTGTGCAGACCGTCCGGGCCCGGCGACTTCCAGTTTTGCGTCTGTCTAATTGCAGTTAGCACATCTTCTGGACTGATTAAAATGGTTTCCATAGCCGGTATTGCCTCGCAAGCTCGATCTACAACACTAAACCAGGAGGCTTCAGTGTGAGAGACAGGCGACGACCAGATATTCGTCCAGTACTCACGCATTTCGTGAGCACTAGGAAGCCGCCCATCCACCACACCTTGTGGAGGATTCTCCCAACATCTATAAACACTCTTTTGGTCAGTTTGGAACTTGCGATTTTGTTGGAAACGATCCCATCGCCTCCTGTAGCGACGAATGCGGTTCGCCCACGCATAGACTTTTTGTTTAAAGAAGTCTATGCGTTCTGTGACGCAAAGCCTATAATTTCGAGGACTTGTGTTGGTCCCCGAAAAAGCGTGCGTCACAAAACGCATAATCTTCGGCCTGCTGTTTCCTTCTTTAAAAGAAATTAGTTTGCCGATGAGAGTTCGGGCCCTGTTGATACGATCCTCGATCCTACGCTGCCAGGCAGGCACAATCACAACACCTCGAGTGGCTTTATACTCATTTGGAAATTTTATATTAGCCACTCGACATGCTGCGACGGCCGCGCAGTAAAGGATCGAATGCGTATCAACAAGATCCCGACTGGACTCCAAGTATGTAGTTAACATGGAGTCCAAAGCTCCCATCAGCGCCAAATTTCTTCTATGCGTTGGCAAACGTGGCAGACGCGGTCTACAAGACGCTGATAAAGACGCAAACTCCAAAATCGCACATTCCAAAGCTCCTCTCAGTTGCTGTTTAGCTTGGGGACTTACGTTGTCATCCAAATTGTCCGTCAGCTCGAAATCAGCAACAGGTGTTGGTGTTGGGCCTGCCGCTTGATCTCCACTGACGGGTGACACATGGTCATCCTGGACAAAACACAAGTCTGTGCGCAACCGCTCAAGTGTGTCATCATCCAACAACTTACGCCGCTGAATAAATCGCACTTGATCCGACAGTCGTTGGGACGATACATCAACCGTTGGTTCCAAAGCCTGAAACAGAGACAGCATTTTAGCGCGATACGCAGTGAGGTTAATTCCTCCCTTTGTTGCCCCAAAGTAGGCCCGCATGACATTCTCATTGATTTCTCGAGTCCATCTCATGCGGCGCACTACCCCACCGGTAGCGGGGACCGTAGGCGGGACACTCGGCCCCACAGGTCCCAAGCCCACCGCTGGAGGGGGTCGTCCTCTTCGTCGCGCAGGTCTTGGTGGCGGCGGGGACGACTGCAACTCGCCGTGTTGGCTCGACGCGTCGTTGTCCGACGTCACTTCGAATACGTCCGAAGCCGATGCCCACGACGCGGAGCTCGACGAGCTGGGAGATGTTAAACGTGCGTTCCGTTTCTTTCTGGCTTTATTATTGATCATCGTTTTGGTTTTTATTTATCATAATTTGTAAAATCCTTTGACATTGTCACACACTGTCACTCTATTATTTTTTATTATGATTAATTGTTGCTTATTTACTCTATTTCTTCGATAAAACATTATGTGATTGTAGAAAGGAATCATTTTGGTTACTATTTAGACATAAATTGTGAATATTGTGTATATATTTGATATTAAACAAAATATATATATATATTTTCAAATGGATGATCTTTTGGTGTTGCCAGATTATATTTTTATTATTATTTAAATTAAAAGGTTTCCTCGGCCATGTCGTGAAACAAGAGAATTGTGGATCAAATTTATTCAGAAGAATCGCACAAGAAACGTGGTTACCTTCAGATTATTCTCGCATATGTTCCGTACATTTTAAAGATGAAGACAAATATAGCACAAAGACAGGAAGAGTGTACTTAAAGAAAGTTGCAGTACCATGCGAAAACGTAATTATATTATTTCATTTCCGATACTGTATGAAACTTGCAATACATTTACGGACTTTCCAAATAAGTCTGTCTAATAATATATAGTAATCTGTCTGTACCAGGTAAGGCAGGTGATATTGTCGCTTGTTATTTCATATTTTTGATTACCTATGTATATATTTAATAAAAATATTTTAATTCTAGAGTGTTTCTATTAATTAAATCCCGAACATAAAAAAATATTTATTTATAATTTAATTTCTTGTGTATTATTCACAAATAATGTGCTCACCAGGCGCCATGTTTATAAATCCGGTAAATAAAAGAAACCATATTATTTTATGTAAAAGAAACTATTATTTTATATTATATTTTAGTTGTCGGTATTAATATGTAGACATCATATAACGAAGAGTTACGATTAATATAAATTGTCTTATCTATTCGTGACACGTTTTTCTTTGGCCATAATTTGTATGATATCAAGTCAATAAAGTAGATGTCGCTATTGAGCTGGGACAAATAATTTCTATGACATGTCTTGTCTATCGGTAGAATATATGTCAATGTAATGTGCTATTTTTTATTAGTATAATCGTAACCTAAAAAGTTACAAATATATGAATAATTCTAAAATCTCCGGCTTTTTAGAAATCTTTTTGTAACTGGACATCACTCCTCATGCACTATACAACACAATAAACTATATCCCAGCTGTGTACAATATATTTCTTTGTCAGGTCGCAAAATGTATGGACGTGACCGATGTTCTTTGGATGAATAACTAATTTTGTTTATTATTGATCTTTTCCCGGTACTTTCTTAACAGAGTAGTGTATGTATTTCATGATAGAAATAAGTAGGGCATTGTTGGAACTTTGTCATGTGTGGTATCCGCATCAATACTTTTAAACAGAAACATAAAATATAGAAAACTTTTAAATATATTCCAATAATGAGACCACAAATCGAACCACAAATCAGACAATAAAAACATGATCTGATCATGCCTAGGTACCTCGAATAAATATTGAAGCCGGCTTAGCAATCGCGTAATGGATAAAAAGATATTACCAGAGCTCATAATAACGTGGATAATATCAAAGATTGGATGACAAAAAGGCAATAAAATAGAATATCGCATAGTACGATAGATAATAAGTACGAGGAAGGAAAAAATGGAAGTTATTTGAATTATAACGGATTTTTCCGGTATTTTGTCAACATTTTAGAAGCTTAATGGGAAACGCGGGAACTCAGATTCAATGCTGGCCAGCATTAATACGAGGATCAACCTTCGTGACGTAAAGTTTGTATGATGAGTAAATAATAGGTCGGGGACAAAGAAATCCATTTAATTAGATCCATAGATTAACCGACCGACCAACTTCTATGAGAGAAGCATTATGCACCTTTAAAATGGCAACAAATTATACAGCAAAACTGTGCATTCTGTACCAGCCCATATACATGCTACTGCAGGGCACGGGCCTACTCTACAATCGAGAGTACGATTAAAAGTGGCTAGGCCATATAGTTCCCCACGCTGGCCATGCGGCTTGGCGGACTCATTTGACACAAATCCGACGATGTAAAACATGTTAAATAGTCATGGATTTTACGCAAAAATAATGGATTTATTTTTCCCGAATCTAGAATATTATCCGTTTTGTAATCGAAATTGAATAGGAGTAAATGTATGATTACTAAGTATATTTATATTTACTTACCCCGATAAGTTAGCGAGGTGCATAGCTTCGTGAGCTCTTATCTTCTTCCCATAAGACCTCCATAATTTTACGCATAATGGAGTTAATAGAGTGCACCATAGTAAGCCTAGGATGACTCCACATACCCACCAGCCATGCTGAAAATGTAAAGTATTGAGGATATTACTATAAAAACTGTTGAAACTTTGGGGTACAAAGAGTCATACCTACTAATAATTTGCTTGCTATGAGAATATAAATTGCAGTTTTATTTTTTAGTTCTGTCAGTACTAGTGAAGCAATTTTTTTTATTACTTTTATCATTGCATTAGTCCGTCAAACTAGAAATCAGGTCATCTTATGGTAAATGATCACTGCTACCCATGAATATCTTTAAGGCTTGGATAATTCGTGTGCTAACGTCCCTTTAAATCGGGAGGGGAATGGGACGGAAAATGCATGGTCTTCCCATGATGAAAGGGTTATTGGGCAAACGGCAATATCGCTTAACGAAAGAAATGAGATATTAAAGCTGTCACTTCACGTCGATATTCTGTGAGTTAGTGGTACCGCGTCGGACAAGTCTGTTAATTCATGTTGCATCGTAACTGACAAAATTGTGGCTCTACCACTTATAAAAGCAATTGTGGTTCAAGAATAATTTGAGATCACATCACCAAATCATGTGGTAGCATATGCTAGTTGGCTGCCTTCAACAGGTCACTGTAGAAATCATTGGGGGCCTGTGTTCAGCAGTGGACTTCCTTTGGTTGATGGATGGATGATGGATGATAAACTAATTACGTACTGTATTTACTACTACTATAGGACGCTATAATTAATGTAAAATAACATTTGTAGTATTGCGTCTATGGAAACTGACCATCACCATTCTTAACAATGGGAAATATTAAAAATGTTACCAAACGAGGCAAAAGAGACAGGAGAGTCTAATTTAAAGCAATCGTAGAGTTAGCCAAACAATTAGACACCATAACAATCAAAGCAACTCTTACCAATGAAGCGACATAGTTGCTGCAAAGCAGAGAGCGTATAGCTGCATAAACAGCGAACAATGGTCGGCAGCGAGCGGCGTGTTTCCCAGCTGACACGAGTACGTGGGTCCGCCAGCCGGCCGCGTGAGATATTAAACGAGATACGTATGTTGACACTTTCTGTAACAGACAACATTGGCTTTTTATGGAGCAGAATGAACTTCTTACAGTCAAGTCGTAGTGTGAAGATGTATTTGGGAAGGCAGAAGTCGAGATAGTAATAAAAGTGATTTGAAGAAATATTTTCTGATATAGCAACGTCGTTAAAACAATACCTACAGTATTAATTATTTTTTATTTATCTTTAAATCTTTTAAATTGGGTTTTACGATTATTTTATGCGCCTGCCAGAATTGATTTACAAAGTTGATATACTCTGCTTTGCTTGCTTTGATCGATCGTTGTCAAATTCCACTTTCATTACTTACTTATTCTTCTTATTTGTTCTTCTATGTTTACTATAATGCATAGGTATGTGTATGTATCTCTTGAAGGATACTTTGACAAACTCATGAAGGCTTAGATAGTTATTGTTATATTGTTCTATCTTAGTGTTTCTGAATTAACAGATTAAGCATTGGTAAAAAATGTGAGTAGGTAATTGTTGTACTACCTTTCGAGCAATAACATCTCCTTGGTTATCGATATAGAATTGCGCTGTATGTATGTGACTAAGAGAGATGTTCAATTTTCTTCTGAAGGGCATTAGTTGGAGTTCCAACTCTGTCAATTTGAATACTACATCGGCTCGTAATTGCTCCAATGGTTTTATGTTGGTAACGTACAGTCTTTGAGTTCTTGATGCTGAAAAGGTAATGGTATCTCGATTAATCATAGAATTAAGATGAAATCACGGCGTTTGAGTGACCTACAAAGAGGTGAAATGTATGAGCCAGTAGTCTACATAACTATGTTATCGATGTACAAAAGCAGATCTACTAAAATATTTAATTTATAACTTCCTTTTCCAATATTTTGGATGAATAGTAACGTATTTAAAATGCCCGAAAGTTGTAGGTACTTTAAATATAAATCTATAATAATACAGGGTATATCAAGAGTGCTACCGAAAACGAAGCCGGGTGGTAGTTTAAGCGACTTCAGACACAATGCAACAAAAAAGTTGCAAAAAAAAGTGACATTTTTTTTGTTATTTTTTTCCAATGGCCATATTTGGGTGGTAAATACATTTTTTTCCTAAAACAATAGTGTATACCCTTTTATTTATGAATACTCTAAGGTATAAAAGAGTTTAAATTATTATTTTAGCAAAAACTATGGATTTACCACCCTAAAATGACGATATTTAAAAATCATAAAAATGATTGTCGCGTTTCTTTGCGAAATTTTTAGTTGCATTGTGTTTGTAGTCACTAAAAGTACCACCCGGCTTCGTTTTCGGTAGCAGTCTTGAGATACCCGGTATATCATAAATATAATCAGTGAGCATTTGATAATCTTATTCTTTCTCTCTCTTCTTCAAGAAATCTACTGCTGAACATAGACTTAGCAGACCAAGAAATAACAATACAAAATAACCATTAATGATAATCAGAAATAAGAAAATAATAACCACCACGCTTACATAACGTTTCTAATCTTCCAGCTGTAGTCAAGTCAGTTAATTGAGCTGCTACGTTTTCAAGCTGCTCCACTAGTGAAGGTAAATCTTTTCCAACTACTGGGACGTTGTAATCCATTCTGTAATATAAGTTTATTGTGAACATTAGATCATTTTATCAGAACAGTTAAAACCATTTTAGCTGGCATTTAGACTTTAGTATCTTTACAACCATTGATGAGCACCGACAAATATTTAAACTACAAGCTGTTTCACTTGTCACAATGAAAAAGACATACATACATACAGTTATGCCTGTTTTCCAGAAGGGGTAGGCAGAGGTGCCAGGATACCCACATCTCGCCTTGTATGTTCCGTCCCACGATATGACAGGGGGCGATACTATCGTCATATCGGGCATAAACCGACTTCGGCTTGATAATTAATAGAAAAATCCAATATCCGACCCGGGATTCGAACCCGAGACCTCAGCTTTGAAACCGTACCACAGTAGAACTACGCCTCCTAGACAGGCAATGAAACAGAACACCATACAAAAAGTAATACATCAACAACCCACCTATATTTCGCCAAATTCACATCCGAGACGAAAAGCATGCCGTTCAATAATTTACTGAAGTTAACTGATATTGTTTTCAGCATAGCCACATCAATGGATGAGGACAATCTTCCCAAATCCGCCTGCAGTTCACCCCATTCGAAATAAGATGTCTCTTTGTTGACATCAAGCACTTTGTCCAGTTGAAAAACGACGTAAGCCGGCCTATCCTTTTCGCAATCTCTGAAAGAAAAACCTTTGTATGAATATAATATTTTATTAGCAAGAATTTGAGTTATTCTTAATATATGGATTTGTAACTGTGGTATCATTTTTAATTGGCTTCTATGAAATTACTAAAAAGGGCAAGCATAACTTGTACTTTACTGTATCAGCCCATATACGTCCCACTGCAGGGCACGGGCCTACTCTACAATCGACAGTAGGATTGAGAGTGGTTAGGCCATATAGCATAACTTGATTTAATTGAATTATAATTGGTGATAATTTTTTTTATTTACTAATGTATTTCAAATAATAACAGCCTTCGTGGCTCAGTTGGTTTGACGCCGCGCCGGCTGTAAAACAGAGTCAATCAGGAATATGTATGTAACTGTTGGAGGTATTTATTTAATTAAACTTATAAAAAAAATCTTAATCATTTAAATAACACCCAACAGTCACACACATAGTACTGACCCCATTCTAAGATCGAGTCTTGTGTTGTGGGTATCAGGAACAAAGAGACTCTTCGGTATCACAAACACCTTGACCCGAAGGAAATAATTATTTTATTTTTATTTTACTGCAGTGAATGGAGAGATGATCATGCTGTGCGCCTAATGGTAAGCGTTACGATCTCTCATGAATAGTGGAAAAAACAAACAACACCTTGATTTCCAAATGCATTTCTTGGCATTCCACTGCGCTCTACATACTGAGACGTAAAGATGTCAATGTCCTTCAATCCGAAACACAACATTCATTTACACTGCTGTTTGGCGGAAGAAATATAACAAGTGGATAAATACCACATGCGAATGTCATGCCCGGTTGTATCATAAGCATCTAATATTATAAAACTAGGGCTGGGCCAGGCTCCGCCCGGGTTCATATATTTTTGGACCCAGTCCACATCAGCAACATATTATTTCCCGTGCTGTTTTATATATATTTAAATTCAATGCCGTCCTCTTTACTTCTTTTCCTAATCCGTCCCATAGTCCCGTTACATCTCGCCCTATCCCGTCTTATTCACACTTAAGTCATGCAATCCATTCCCATCCCATCTTTCCCACTCTTTGAGTAAAAACAAGTAATATATATATCGGAAATCCTTCCTGATCCAACGGGAACACTACATTCTTGGGGATAAAAAGTAACTATCCTAAGTGTTAAGTCAGGGTGTTAGCTACATCAATACCAAATTCATCGCACACAACCGCACAGACAAACAGATAAAAAAAATACTAAAAAACATTGTTTTGGGTTCTATAATGTTGATACAATCAGGCCCCCATATCAGTTTTTCTCATTTATCTTCCATGTACAGACATCAAACAGTTATAAACATAGTATATATATATATAATAGATAGATAGAACATATCAGTCTCTTTGGCGCCTGTGTAATAACTTCGTGGAATCATGCTTAGTACGTAATCCAGCCGCTAACGTCACCAATAGGTTGGCTTTATGAAAGGGAATGTTCCAAGAAAACGGGCTACCTTTGGGAGTGATCTGTCCCTGCGGATTACGATATCGAAGCACGTATCAATGGAATATATGTAAATGAAATAATACTAAAATTGTACAGATTTACTTTATTTGTAGAAAGTCACAAAATAAAGTATTATGTGATATGTAAATATGCGTTGTGGACCAGACGTGGCTGGCTAGAAGTGAGCGGTGGTCGCGGGTTCAAATCCCAAAGCACACATCTGACTTTTTGGAGTCATGTGTGAATAATTTGTTGTCAATCCTCACGCACTATACCTAACGGTGAAGGAAAACATCGAGAGGAAATCTGCATACCATAGCGATTTATAATAATTTCTAAGCTATGTAAAGTCCGCCAACCCGCACAAGCGTCGAGGACTAAATGGTCTAACCCCTCTCAATCGTATTTTTAGTGGTAGGGGACGCCCGTGCGCTGCAGTGGGAAGTTTATAGGTTGATACAGACACATAAATATTAGTTTATGTATTGTGGAAACGAAAAAAGCCTGACTAGCCGTATTATTTGACGATTGTTATGTAAATATTCATATCATCATCTTTATTCAAGAGATACCACTAAACATAGACCTCCTAAAAATAATAATATCCTTTAAGCCCCTTTCCATAAATACCTGAGCACGTCTTTGACAGACACATCTATTGTTATATTCTCCAATTCTTTGAACAACGCGTCGAAAATTCCCCGATTGTCGACAAGAAGCGGCGACGGTCGGTCGAGCAGAGCTGTGAGCGTGCTGTACTGAGGACTGTCCCATAAAGCATGGCATACGTACACCTGAAAACGATTAGTCATTTTGTATGAACAATTATAACTATTATAACTATTAAAAAAGCCTATAATTTAATGTCTCTGATATTGAATAAGGTAAACAATTAAAACAATAAATAATTGCTTGACCACCAGTTTAATTTATCTCTAATTTATAGACAATAAAAAGAAAATAGAGCTTTGTGAAGAATATTACTTGTTAGTTAATTTCACTGGTGGTAGGTCTCTTAAATGTGAGAGGCTGCCTGGGTGGGTACCACCGCAATGTCAATTTCTCCCGTCAAACAGCAGTTTAAATGCACTGTTGTGTTTCGGATTGAAGGACATGACAATGCCAAGCATTGCTTTGTAATTCAATGTGTTGTATGATTTTGGTTGGTTGGTTCATGAGCGATCGCATCGCTTACTATCAGGCGAACGGCATGCTCGTCTCGCCATTCACTGCAATAAAAATAATAATAATTAAAACGTATGGTTTAACAACTATTTGAGAATGCTACACTTAAATTGTTCTGGGTTTGATAGGCTATTACAGCTGTAAGTAACATAATGAGATACTCTCAACGAGATGGACCAAAGTTTCACTCTCTTCTAATTATTGAAAAGGCTTATCTGTGGGCACACAAGTACTGGTATGGACACGTGCTCTTGTTATTTTTCATATTAATTAAATTATTTATAAAGTACGCATATTTTAGCAACCTAACATGAACAAAGAACCAAGCAATTTCTAACACAAACTGCTACAAAGACTTTAACGAGTAAAGTTCGTACCAACAAAAATATTTGTGACACCAAGCATACTCCAAAGTTATGACAAGTAAATTACAATGTATGAAAAGGTAAACACACATTCAAAGTGGGAAATCGTTAGCGCGAACTTCAAAAACACAGTTTGCCTACACGCCTGTACGAAACATGACTTCTTATGAACGCCTTCAAAGAAATCTAGAGCAATACACACGAAAGCGATTTGCTCAAGCAAAAGCACAAAGGAATTTTAAAACGTGCGTTTTCTCTCTTTGGTTACTGTGCGTGTAATTTTCTGGGTAAATTCTGTAATTTTTCGCGACAACTTACTTCCGCATGTCCTGAAATAAGAAATATAGCGGATACCATCCCCCATAATACCAAGGATGTAAAACAGAGCCATAAAGCCGATCTGAAAAAATATATAAAAATCTGTCGCCATTTACCTACATACTAAAAATGTAGGGCTGTTATTACGCCCCATATTTTTATTACTTATTTACTTTGTTACATTTGCGTGTGATTTGCGTCGTGTAGTAACCAGATTCGCTTTGTTTCAACACAAAAGGCAAATAAAAATGCGGTGCAATAAAAATAGTGGAAAGCAGTTTGGATTGAATCTAAAAATATTATTAATTAAAATTGTCTTCGTTTTATTCTTCGCCGTTTTAATATGGTGTTTACCAGGATAGTATTGATCGTACAATTACTGAGATAGCTATTTTTATTTATTTAATACTCAAACGAATTTGTACAACAACAAAGGTTTCGGTCCCTTGGCACCCAAACTAGGCTTAGCCTGTATTTTGGGTGACAGTGTTCCTCCACAAGGTTCCTTATATAGTTTTTAGTGTCACATTTTGGGATATAACAATATGTGTTAGTAAAAACTCTACTAAGCTATAGTAGTGTAACGTTTTTTATAACCACATTATGTTAAGAATCATAATCTTTTTATAATTCGAAAGCTTCTTCAGTGTATTTATATCGGTTGTTGTGCTCTCATAAAATCAAATTACTTACGCTATTAAAGTCCTTCTACCGTGGGGTTTGGCATTTCCACAGCCACATAGCATTGCTAGAAGAATGAGCAACATGACGAAACCACACAGCGTAATGCAAGCTGGAAAAACAAAACAAATTCCTAAAACATATTTTTTTCTCTAGTGTTTCCTTGTCAATGCATTTCACGTGTATTGCAAAGATGTGTGGTGAGGCTGGAGAGTAGAGGCTAGAGAGGTGTAGAGTTCCGTCAAGTGACTGGATAAAAAAAACATATTTGAAATTCATGGTTGATGTTTTGAATCTGATAGACGATAGACGATTATGATCATATTTTTTCAGGTGAACAATTTCTCCAATAACTTATCGATATAATGTTACATACCCAACATAATAATCCATCTGCTAAATTCATATATTTGTATTCGCTTCAGTCCTGTTTCTAACTGCCTTGCTAAACTGTGCAGACCCGAAGTAAGGTGGCGAACAATGTCCGTCAAAATTCTAGCAGATGCATGAACAGTCTGTCTTCTCCTTTCTATGTCTTTAAGTATATCTGAAGGAAACAGGGAGGAGAAATAAGTTTAAATCTTCATTGTTCTTATACTACATTCATATACTACATTATTCATACATTATTATAGGGCAAATGAAAATAGGCCATTTAATCGACAAAAACAAAAAAAATACATATTACTATTTCTCAGATCGTTGATCTTTTGCATAATTATAATTTAAATAAAAATTGTGGTTTAGCTGGTCACCTTCTCTGACGTTGGCAGTTTGCACCGATATAGCAGCAGGCAGAGTCCTAAATTCTTTCCTAGCAGTTGCTATTGCTTTGGTCAAGTTGTCTACCCCGAGAGTGCGCAATTCCAGCAATTGTTGTTCGTGAAGTATCTGTTAGTAGTAAGAAATAAATCGTTACCGTTATAATTCTTGTTCATAAAAATAACAAAGACAAGGCATTATATGAGTGAGGTCTTTACTCAGCAGCGAGACACTACAGAGTACAGATTGAGGATAATGATTATGTTGATCCTTGTTTCATCTGCCGTTGGCAAACTTGGATCAGTATTATGAATGATGCAATTTTTTGGCTTGTAATTTCACGTCAAGCTTCGTATCTAATTATATTTTTAAGAAATATTACTAAGGTTTGATACAATATGTAGGCTGCGAAAATACTAGTTTGCAAACTTGACATTACAGTATTTTTGAAACTCTTGCGGAGGAATACAAGGAAGCTGATTTTCTCGCGGCTATTTTCTTCATTATTATACCCCACGATAAATATTTTTTAACAATTTCATATTTGTTGTCTTTTTATTCAATCAAGTATCTGATTGTATCGTTTAATATAAGCTCAGGTCGTTATATTAAAAATAGTTCTGCTCAAACCAGACTATTTTTCGTTGGCATAGAATTATTAAAATATTTTACATGAATACAAACCAAATCGAATTTCATTTTCATCTCCATAGAATTCGTGTTTACAGTGTCACATAGCGGCAGATCCTTAATAGTACACTGTTTCTTCCAGCTCTCTATCTGACTGGCTATATCTTTGATTCTGTCTGATGCTGCCGAGGCTAATGAACCAGCTTTAACGCTGACGTCACGCAATGAAGATATTTTCTTGGACAAGTCTTCGCTCTCTGAAATTTTAATTTTCTAATTAGAATGGTAAGGCATGAGAATATCGAAAAGTGCGTGGTAGCCTATTGGTAAACGGACTAGACGCGACTGCCAACATGTTCAGGGTGGTCGCGGGTTCGAATCCCAGGGCACACCTCTATCTTTTCAAAATCATGTGTGAATTGATAGTCGAAGTGAAGGAAAACATCGTGAGGAAACCTGCATACCATAGCGATTTATAAAAATTTTATGGTATGTAAGTCCGCCAGCCTGCACTAGGCCAGCGTGGTGAACTATATGAACTAACCACTCTCAGTCGTACTGGCGATTGTAGAGGATGCCCGTGCCCTGCAGTGGGACTGATACAGATGGTAAGGCATGAGTTACCAGGTAAAGAGGCAAGTAGGAGGGCATAGCAGTCATATCGATTTATTGAATAACACAATAGTTGCACCTGAGTTATTTTAGTTTATTTATTTATTTATGCTTTATATACATAGTTGTATACAGGCGGACTTAATGCCCGAGGCATTCTCTACCAGTCGACCTTTGGATGCTGCAGAGAGTGAAATAGTAGGCGCATAAATTCAAGTATTTAGCATTTTGAAAATGAACGATAGAATAATATATATATATATATATATATATATATATATATATATATATACATATATATATAGATATAAATATACATGCAAAATACATAGATATACATATTTACATATACCGGGTATATCAAGACTGCTACCGAAAACGAAGCCGGGTGGCAGTTTTAGTGACTACAAACACAATGCAACTAAAAATTTCGCAAATAAACGCGACAATTTTATTTTATGATTTTTTGAAATTCTCATCATTTTCGAGTGGTGAATCCATAGTTTTAGTTAAAATAATAATTTAAACTCTTTTATACCTTAGAGTGTTTATAAATAAAAGGGTATACACTATTATTTTAGAAAAAAAAATGTATTTACCACCCGATTACGACCATAGGAAAACAATAACAAAAAAAAAAATAATTGTCGCTTTTTTTTGCAACTTTTTCTGTTGCATTGTGTCTGAAGTCGCTTAAACTACCACCCGGCTTCGTTTTCGGTAGCAGTCTTGATATACCCTGTATAATACATATATAAAGTCTAAACAGGAAATTATGTTAAAAGTGACTCTGCCAATTTATTGAGTAAGTGTTGGTGAACCTTCATCTTGAATGCCAAATGGGTACCGGACGTCCTAATATCGAGGGGGAGTGCGTTCCAAAGAAGAATAGATTGTATAGAGAAGGAAGAGTGGGTAAAGTCTGTGCTATGAATAGGACAATGAAGTAGGAGATTGTTGTTTGAACGATGATTCTTATTATGGTTACTGCCTAAGTATTGAAATTGAGACGTTAAATAAGAGGGAGAAGTAGGGGATGTAAGAATAGAAAAAAGTTTAGTGAGTACATGCATAGAACGACGCTGGCGAATTGGTAACCATTTTAGTGATCATATTTACGAAGATTGAAAATGAATCGAATGCAGTTATTGAGAAGTCGGTCGAGTTTGTTGAGGTGTTCTGTATCCAGGTCAAAATAGCACACGTCACCATAGTCAATTATAGGAAGTATTAAGGTCTGCACAAGCATTGTTTTAGTGTTAATGGGGAATAAATTCTTCAGGCGATAGAGGGCTCGAAGTATACCTGTTACCTTTTGACAAACTGAGGCAACCTGAGTTTGCCAGTACAAGGAGGAATCAATATAAATGCCAAGATCTTTGACCACCGGGCTCCAAGCGATGACAGTCCCGTTATAAGTAACATGCGCATTTTAGTTGCGACCTATTCATTATGTCCGTAATTTTCCAATCAAAAACAGATTCAAGGAGAATGTTGTCTAGGCTTAAAAAGTTGTAATTTAACCTTGAAATAAGCGGACTACAATATAAATTATTAAGTTAATTAAGTTTATGGTAATACTGATAACTTTTAAGCTATAGAAGTTCGATTACTTCTATTCAATGTTACTTATTTTACTTAACCATTGTATCATTTTATTTACTTTAAAAAAAATTATTATTATTATATATATTTTAAAAATTATTTATTTAAAAATGTTCTTTTTATGGATTTCCGTATAATTTAAATGTATTGATTTGTGATTTGGTAAGGTTGTAGAAAGTCGCTGGGTGCAGGCCGCTTCCTACAGGTATATGGAGATCCTTCAGGAAGAGGGAGGCCTAAATTCAATAGTGGATTTCCTGTAGCTGATGTTTCATTGTAGACCTAATAAATAATTTAAAGAAAATTCAAAAAGTAATATAGAAAGGCAATAAGCATAAGCATCGTATTAGGAATTATCACGCCTTTAAATGGGCGTAAGCGTTATCGAAAAGTCTTTTGTTATTTGCAGAATTCTTGATAACGCAGCGACACAAAGGTTTAATAAAAATCAGCGGTATGTATAAAAGAGAAGCAATAAAAGAGGAATGGGAAATATTTCAGTAAATATATTATTAACGTATACTCATGCCTGTATGCCAAGGGAGTAGGCAGAGGTGAAACAAGTGTCGTTCGAATATCGCTGAATATATTATAAACCAAAGACAATGGATAATCACCATTACGGGCCCAAATTCCAGTCACGAGTAACTCATAGGAGATTTCGTAAATCGACTAACTCACATATGATTGACTGGGTCTGAGAATCGAAGCTAGGGTCTCTTAAAGATTATAGTTAGGGTCATATATGGTGCCACTAGACGAATAAGGTTTCATAAGAATTTCTATGGTATGTAAGTCCGCCAACCCGCACTAGGCCAGCGTGGTGGACTATATGGCCTAACCACTCTCAATCGTATTCTCGATTGTAGAGTAGGCCCGTGCCCTGCAGTGGGACGTATATGGGCTGATACAGACAGACGAATAAGGTAACAAATGAGATATATGGTAACATACGTATGTGAGAGGCCACTTGAGAACGTACCACCGCTATGTCTATTTTTCCCAACAAACAGCAGTTTAAATGAACTGTTGTGTTTCGGATTGAAAGACATTGAAGCCAGAATAATCACTGGACATATTGAAAACTAACATCTTATTTTTCAGTATGGCGAGCGTAGTGAAATGCCAGGTATTGCTTTGTAATTCATATTGTTGTTTGGTTTGCTGCTGTCCATGAGCGGTCATATCGCTTGCCAACAGGCGAACGGTAGGCTCATTTCATTACAATAAAAGAGTAAGTAATGATTACCTGTAATTATATCAGTTAAAGAGTCGAATACCAAATCGATCCCACTTTCAGAAGCGATGGCCTGTTGTATTGGCTCGGCGAGAAGCATTTCAACATCTGCAAATGAAAATACTCATCAATCACGATAATAAATTAATTTCGTCGTGAATAAACTGTAATGAACGGTCCGTCTTATTGTTCAACAGAGGCTTCCAAAAACAAATAAACTCACATTTATTTATCGCAAATTGAATCGTCGGCGCGTGATATATTGAAATATTTTTAATTATGTGTGGAAGTGCTTGTTGCTGTAATTTTGGCAACTAGGGGCTTACGTTTGTTCGGACTTTGAATGTCAACATATAAGATAAAAGATTTTAACTTCCAAAAATCAATACTATTCTCTATGAAACTTATCATTCACTTCGAACTTAGCTAAAATTACTACATATGATACAGGATAGGCATATTCATACAGTTTCACGTGCGATGTTCGAACATTCCTCGTCGTATCGTAGAACAGAATTATCCGCCTACTTCAAAGTGATATCGTAGTCTTATAAGAGTTTTGAGTACTGCGTCGTAAGTACTGACTTAAAGCTAGAGACATAAAGGTTTTTTTTTATGGGCTTTGCAGACAGAATATTATGCGATCCGCTTGATGATTAGTGGTTACCGAAGCTTATGGATGTTCGCAGTACTAGGGGTCTAGCAAAACAATGTCGCTGTCTACCGTAAAGAGATCACTCTCTTTAAGCATCGCAACCTTGCATGGAAGATTGAGCTAAGTCGTATTGCTCAGATCATAGAAACAGGGAGTTCATTCCAGGTTCGTGGTGAAAAGGAATACGGGAAACGTGCCGTTCGGGAACGGATAGTTCCCAGGTTGTAGGAATAAATACTGCAGTGGTGGTTGGTGCGATGGTAAAATCGATACAACGGTACTATCTTTAACCATTCCTCGGAGCAATCCCCGTGGAACAGACGATAAACATCAGAGATAATCTTTCCGCAGTCCTAACGACTCCACGTTCTCCGTGAGATCGGGTTTATCGTCGATACGACTAAGGCTCAGTTGCACCAAGTAACTTTGCCAATACCTTTGCCTATGAAAATGTCATCGCCATACATTTGAGATCTATTTGACCTTGCGAATGTATGGAATTGACAGTTTCAAGGGCAAAGGTATTGGCAAAGTTAGTTTGTGCAATTGAGCCTAAGAGTTCGTTGCTGTATGAAGTGTGTCGAGCTGGTATTTTGATGATTCTACTTCACCTAACTCCATTTTTGTAAATAGTACAACATTTCTGTATTGGTATCGATAAAAACCGTATTTGACAATACACATATCTATAAAACCGTCACACTCCCGTATATTTCTTAGGGACTTTACCATCCTCACATCAATCATACACTAGTGGTCCACCACTGCAACTCCTGCCAGGATGAACACAAACAATTGACACCGAGCTCCGGAGCTCGGTGAGTCTCTCAAGGATACTAGCTTGGCTTTAACCAAGTGAGTTGGAAACAAATTTAATAATTGTCCACTTCCCTCCGCAGCAAAGCGGGTGACAAAATATTGAGATGAGAGGTATCATCCTCTGATATAAAAATATTTATATAACCGTATAACCGTATATAAAAGGTAATTCACACATTCGTAGACCGTTGTACAGGTAAAACATTAAATTGTAGGTGCAATACGTAGGCACAACTAAGGAAACATCGCGTGTCCTTCGCGTTATAGCAGAAAGGTTTCGTAGATTTTTTCCGGACTCCGGCTCGTTACTACTGTTGTTGTGACGACTGATTTGAGACATTGATAATGTGACTGTTCGCTGTGAACAGCTTTAAGCATAGGCGAATGTAAATTCAAGCAATTGGATATGGCGTTTTGTTGGATTTGTATAGACTTGACAGAATCGTAACTAAGCACTTTGAGTGATATTTACTTTCTTCATCCGTTTAACTAACCAAGAAATTGTGGAGAAATGTCGCAAGTTCTGATCACGTTTATACTAGCTGATAGGAGTCTTAGAGATAGGTATTGGGCCGGGAAGTCTTTATAAACGCGTTCGCGACGAATGTGTTTCCAGTTGGTGGAAGTCAATCGCCACCCTTATGTTGAAATCACGTATTTTTCATATTATGCAAAAGCCTGTTTTATTCGAGCTTCGATAATATTTTTATTTTTGTTAACATTTCATATAAGTGCGTCGAAGATATTTGATAATGATGTATTTTTTTTTGTACCAAAAAAATATAAATATTGTTCATTATCATCATCAACCCAGCAGTCCACTGCTGGACATAAGTCTCTTCCAAGTTACGCCACAGAGCCCGGTCTGTTGTTTTATGCCTACAGTTGCTACCGGTTATCTCATTCAAATCGTCACGCTATCTGGCCAGAGGACGTCCTACACTACGTTTGCTTTGAATAATTATTATTTTATTGCAGGTAAATATAAAGTAATTTTGCGAAACAAATAACACTTGACTCATTTTGCATTACTTTAATTAAACTTTTAAAACAATGCAACAAAGCCAGTCCATTTTAATTTATTTCGAATATTAATATTCAGTCTATGTACACACACCAATTCTTATTTTAAAAAATGTCGATAAATTATTTATATGACGGATTGGTTGCCGTGTATTTTTTTTTTGTTATCAAGCATCTTTTGTCTTGTTTTGGTTTAATAATTTAGGTACCTACATTGTTGTAGCAAAATATCTAATATTATTTTTTGCTCCGAAAGAAGTTTAGGCCTTGAACAGTAAGTTCCAAGTTTTTTTTTATCGTGGTATTATTATTATTATTATTATTACTCTTTATTGTACATCTTAAGTTACATAATCAATAAATATAACAGGCAAAAATACAATAGTACAATGGGTGACCATATCGCATTGAGCGATTTCTTCCTGGCAACCTTTGGATGAACAGGAATTGTTGGAGTAATAAATAGGGCTTGACGTGCAACAAGAGTACATTAACAAAAGAAACCGACTAATAAATAATATATATATATATATATATATATATATATATATATATACATAAGTAAAATATACACATACATATATAATTACAAACATAAAATAAATACTATAAAATTACACATAGGCTAATATACAATATTACATAAATAAAATATAAGTAAAGAAAATAAAATAAAAACAATTCTTAATGAAGAAGGGATAAGTAGTGATCTTTGACTAGTGATTTAAAAATTATATGAGATTTAGCAAGTCTAATATGTAAAGGTAATGCATTCCATAAACGAGCTGCTTGAACAGTGAAAGATTTGTCAAAATATGCTGTAGTATGGATTGGTATATGCAACTTCAGATTTTCTGATGACCTCAGGGATCTCGTATGTCTTTCACTGAGGAATTGGAACCTTTCTTTAAGATACAATGGAGAAGAAGGGCTGAATAATACATTATAAAGTAAAGAAAGTATGTGAGCATTCCGACGAAAGCGAATTGGTAACCACTTGAGCTTAGCGCGAAATGTTGAAACGTGATCATATTTACGAAGTCCAAATATAAATCTTATACAGAAGTTTTGAAGCCGCTCAAGTTTGTCTAGTTGGTCTTCTCTGAGGTCAAGATAGCTGGTATCGGCATAGTCAAGAATTGGTAGAAGAAGAGACTGTACAAGCGCAATTTTAGTGGTAAACGGCAAGAAGTTCCGGAGTCGTCGCAAAGAGCCCGCAGCAGCAAAAATCTTGCGACTTACGGACTGTAATTGAGAATTCCAGGACATTTTAGGGTCCATTAATATCCCCAGGTTTTTTACATATGTCTCACTAAATGGCACGATTGTTCCATCGAGAGACACTTGAGGAAGTCGAGTCCAGTCCAATCTTGAAATCATTCTGGGGCTACCAATAATAATGACCTGGGTTTTTATGGGATTTACTTTAACACCATACGATTTACTCCATTTGCAAATTTCCGATAGATCAGCATTGATTCTCGCTATTGTTTCCGGCAACCCTGCTAAGGGTCCCTGCGAATAGATTTGGAGATCATCTGCATAAAGATGGTAGGATGAAGTTAGTTTTTGAGAAATTGAATTTATAAAAATAGCGAAAAGTAAAGGAGACAAAACGCCACCCTGAGGAACACCAACTGTAGTATCACACCATGATGAAAAGGTGTTCTCGATACATATACGCTGTCGGCGACCAAACAGGTAAGAATGAAACCAATCAATTACCGTTGGAGATATGTTAAGAGAGCGCATAATACCAAGGAGAATATCAAAATCTACAGTATTGAAGGCGTTACTAAAGTCTAATAGAGTAAGTACCATAAGATTTCCATTCTCCATGGCAGCCCTAATATCATCTGTAACATTGATCAGAGCAGTGACGGTACTATGACCAGGACGGAAACCGGATTGCATGGGATTAAGGAGATTATTTTTACAGAGGAAAGAATTGATTTGATTATAGGTAAGTCGTTCAAGGACTTTGGATAGGAATGGAAGTATGGATATAGGGCGATAATCGGAAAAGGACACGGGATTAATCTTTTTGGTAGAGGAATGACTTGGGCTTCTTTCCACGAATGTGGAAACTCGCCGCAGGTTACAGAAAAATTTAAAATATGACAAATAATGGGTAGGATTTCCTCAAGGATAGGAGTTATCATTTTACGGCTAAGACCGTCACTCCCAACTGCACTAGACGATATGGACAGGATGCACTTCTTAACATCACAATCGGAAAATTTACTGAAGACAAAAGGTGGATATTTAGGAGTTGGAAGAGAGGAAAGATTTTTCAAAGTCATGTCTTTAGCTGTCCCGTCACATTGGGGCGAATTGGAAAAATACTGGATAAGCGACTCGATGTCTAAATCATTAGGACAAGAATTCTGACGTGTCTTCCCAACCCCTATAGATCGGAGAAATTTCCATACCTTTGATGGATCTCCGTTTTCAATGGACTGATGGATATTTTGGCGTTGTGCATTCCTACACATCTTGTTGCAGTGATTCCTTATAGTAACGTACTTTTCTCTATTGACAGCTGTTGGTTGATATTTTAATCTAGCTTTGGCTTTAGCTTTAAGATTTATCATTTTCTTTATTTCTTTTGTAAGCCAAGGAGCCGGAAAATGCTTTACTTTTATGGCGCGAACAGGAGCATAAAGGTCGTAAAGTTGCAGTAATTGAGACGTAAAAATGTTAACCTTATCATGAATTGATGAAGACGCAATAAGGGAACTCCAGTCAATACTACTAGCAGCCCCACAAAGATCTGTTAAGTTCATTCCACTAAAATTGCGCTGCAGAAGAATTTTTGACTTTACCTTGGGGGGACGAATTTTATAAGAAGTGAAGATCAAGTCATGGTGAGAAAACATTGATGCTGAGCATTGACCATGCTTAGCAACATTTTCGCAAGAAGAAACGAGAATAAGATCAAGGAAAGACGGGGTACAATTTGGAAGGTGGTGAGTAGGGCCTAAAGGAAGGATAGAGAGATTAGTCGATTCTACAATCGAAAGAAGAGACTTAGCACGCGAATCATTTTTTAATAGGCATGTATTAAAGTCACCCATAATAATTGTATGATTGTATGCGGGGACTAAATCTTCCAAAAGTTTTTCGAAAGAACTGAAATAGTTGATGCGAAGAGAAGGACAGTAATAGACACCTACCAGGACTTTGCTATGACGCATTTCTGCCTCAATGAATAAATGTTCGCCAGCGTTTGGCGGTGTTGGCTGTGATGACATGTCTATTATCCGAAATTGGATATAACTGCGGAGATATATGGCAACTCCACCTCCACCGCCAACAGCTCGATCGTTTCTAATTAGGTTAAATCCTGGTAGGGTGTATGAAATGGAAGGGAGACATGGTTTTAGCCATGACTCAGAAACAAGAATGGCGTGAATATTATTGCAGTCAAAGCTGGCCAGCATATCTGGGAAATGAGCCGGAATACTTTGAGCATTTATGTGAACGACATTAAAGGTCTCGAGAACATCAGAAAATTGGTTGTCAAGCATGTTTGCCAAAGATGGAATACTTTTAAAACTACTATCACTGTTTGCACTGTGAAAGCTATCATTGTCACTATCACTATCAAAAGATAACATAATATTTAAATAATAATAGTAATAATAAAAATATATATAAAATCCTAAAAATATAAATCAAAATAGAATTATAAATAATATTTATTATAGTTTTCTCTTCAATTTATAAGTTCATCTGCCAGTGCCACTAACATATAAGATAACAAGGAAAGTAGTAACTTTAATTAGAAACAAACAAATATAACAAAGACTGCTATCAACATCAAGTTGCTTATAAAATAGTAATAAATAATGATCAAACAATAAAGGAGAAAACAAACTGAAATTCATAAAATAAAAACTAACAATTAAAAACGAATTTGCAAAGTATCATCGAGTGAATAAAATAATTAAATAGATCTAATTTAGTTATTGAATACAATGCCATCTTTACGATGAAGTTGGAACTAAATTAAATGCAACAATACTAAATAAACAAGGTGTAAAAATATAGATAAAAAAGGAAATAACTATTAATTGACAGCTGTCGTCTGCTTCACAATTCACAAGTAGTGATTAGTTACTCTGTGATTCACAATAACAAAACGGTGACACGACACGAGTGTTAAGGTTATTAAAGTGATTAATATTTAAAAAATAATGTTAACCAAAAACAAGTTACTTCTTGCTAACTACATTTCTTCTGGTTCTGGGCGCAGAGGTACCTTTTGCGATGGTTGTTGGTTTTGGACTACCCGCTTCAAGAGACTTAACCTCTGCATGAGAAGTTATGCGGTGTCGAGTGCCATCCGGTCCTATAGCAAATATGAAACCATCTCTGGTCCAACATTTTGTGACGCCGAACTTTTGACGTGCAGCCATGAATACAGTGTGACGTGATTTGGTTAAGAATTCCGAAAGTGTGACTCCAGAACCTTTCAAGAGCTTCTTTGACGACCAGGCCTTATCACGGACAACAACTCGTTCAAACTTGCAAAGGATTGGCCGGGGCTTAGTGGCATTGCTCTGGCGACCCATCCTGTGACATCGTCGAACATCATTGGCACTGAAATCATCCAATTTGAGCTGCGTGCGGATCACTTTGACGACGGTTTGCGCCACATCTTCCTCCTTAGCCTCGTCGATACCATGCAGGAGCAGAATCTTCCGACGACCCCTCATCTCCAAGTTGTCTACAGTCTGGGCCAGCGAATCAACTTGGCTCTGCAGGACATTCAAAGTGTTGAGGATGAAGGTCCTAAAGGAGTTAAACTCAGAGGCAAGAGTTGTGATGGTGGTTGTGGCTACAGCAGGCGTTTTTTTAAGTTCCGCTTCGAAATTGGCCATCCTGGCATGAAATTCTTCCCTCAGTATGGACACGGTATCTTGGACTGCCTCAGTCATAGTGTTGCGTATTGTGGTCGTAAAGTATTTTACACTGGCAGGTGACTTGTAAAACTACACTAGCACATAAAACTATTGTTAAATACTGTTTATATTATTGTTAAACCAATTTTTAATTGGTGGTAGTGGAAACCCTGCGATATATCAAGTCTTATATTAATTAATATACTACTTCATCTTATAACATCAGCGTAAACTTATGTCGTAATCCTGCTCACATGAGGAGGAAAAACGCCGCATAAAGCTGTAAGACATCAATAATCTTATAAGACACTTTACTGGTCTTTCATATGTGAGAGGCCGTCTGGGTGGGTATCTCCGCAATCTCTATTTCTACCGTCAAGCAGTAGTTTAAATGCACTGTTGCGTTTCGGATTCAAGGACATTGGAGCAAGAGTAACTACTGGACATATTGAGACTTTATATCTTATGTCTCAGAATGGCGAGCGCACGGAATGCTAACATTGCTCTGTAATTCAAAGTGTTGTTTGGTTTTGCTTATGTTCATAAGCGGTCGTATCGTTTACCACCAGGCGAACGGCGTGCTCGCATCGCCATTCATTGCAATAAAAAAAAAAAACAACTGTTTTCCATCTACTTGCCATAATTTACATACTTATCATTTAACATCATGATAGCGGATAAAATAAATTATTAAGTCGACGATAATGAAAATGCTATTAAGAATAACAAATTATTATTAACCTTCTTATAATCACGTCTGGTCAAGGTTACCAGTGTTTTATGCAAAAATATTAATATATTTTTATTTGACCTCTATTTTTATAACATGACAAATAAAGATGTCAAGGTCAGCACAAACCGTTAGTATTAGAACAAATGAGTCACAATTGTTACAAACACATGACAATGGAAATGAAGTATATCTTACATCACATATCGAACATCGCGTATATAGAGTTGCAAAAAGTTTTATGATTTTACACAGGAGAGAAATAAAGAAAGAGAGAGAGAGAGAGCATGCGATATACGAAGAGGTGAACCCCATTACAATGTTCTAATTCCTTAGTTGTGCTAACCCGCATATGCTATTCATTAGGCGATGCGATGCGTGCATTTTCTATTAGAAAATTTAGTCATCCAATTATTAGATAGTATAAGCTGTTAATTGTTTTGATGGCATGCATATGGGACTCAAAGTTCTATAATAGCCTTAATCTATACATCTATATATATAAATAAAATTGAAGTGTCTGTTTGTAAAGTGATAATAAATAAAAATGTCCAAGTACATTTTTTTTTATTGCAGTGAATGGCGAGACGAGCAAGCCGTTCGCCTGATGGTAAGCGATACGACCGCTCATAAACAGTAGCAACATTCCACTGCGCTCGCCATCCTGAGACATAAGATGTTAAGTCTCAATATGTCCAGTAGTTACTCTGGCTACAATGTCCTTCAATCCGAAACACAACAGTGCATTTAAGCAGTGTTGTTTGACGGGAGAAATAGACATTGCGGTGGTACCTACCCAGATGGCCTCTCACATATGAGAGACCTACCACCAGTAATGGTACATATCGTTATATATACGATACCTGTAACGAAAATGACCTTAGATTTTTTTGTCTGTCTGTCTATTTGTTCCGGCTAATCTCCGAAATGGCTGGACCGAGTTTAACGGGACTTTTTTGTCAGGTAGCTGATATAATAAGGAGTAACGTAGGCTACATTTATTTTAGAAAAATAAAGCAATGTTGCAATTCCCTAAGTACTGTACAGTACCGTGCGCAGCTCACGCGCATGCCACCACTGGGCCGGGCCACAGTGGGCTGAAAATCGCGTTTCATAGACATTCAAATTTTTTTTCCAATTTGACGGGTTTTTTAATTGGAATCTATTAAAACATGCTTGTTCAGGATACATTTTAAGTATGAAGACATAAATCACAGGAAAAGGTACACTTTCGTTTTTTTTTTCAAAAATGTTGTATGGAGAAAACCATAAAATAAGCTATATCTTGGCTGGCACAGGAATGGCCGTTATTTCCTCTCGCATGATTTTTGCTCTATTTTTTTTGCAATTTTTTGATGTATCACACCACAGGGGGCAAAGCGCGGCTTTTGAGAAAAAAAATCATATCAAAAAAAAATTCTTTTGACTTCAATCTTGGTTGGCAAATTTGAACCACATGTCTCTAAAAATAATAAATAGCGGTCACAAAACAACTTTATTGCTGGTTAACCCTCCCAATTTCACAATAATAAATAATACGCGGCTTATATCAAAGAAACATTTTTTTACCTGACTTGTTTATGACACACAAATCGGTCTTGGATACTCGAACTTTTCCAAACAATGGATAAATTTTCACCTGCAAGTACTTACCTATTGTTTTGTTCCTAAATCACTTATTTAAGACCCAATAAATAAAAAAAGGCAGCTGCGTAATTATGATGGGTCATTATAATGGCACAGGTGCCTAATGATTTTGTTATTTATTTAAGAAGTATAAATAGACATTTGTTTGCTATAATTTTTCAGTTTACCTCGATTTGTGCTTGTGTAAACATCGATTATAAACACGGAAATGGAAAGTTTAGCAACTTACTTAGACTTGTTTATGATTTTGAAAAACACGGGTAAGGACAGTGACTTCCTTTCGTTATATAACAATGTCGTTTCATGTTTGAATTTAAATCTTTCAGATGAAGACAGTCTTACGTTGAAATTATACTGTAGAAGATTTACTCATACCCTTGTGAAAAAATGGAAGCGATCTCATCCAAATTTAGAAGATTTTTTGAAAGATTATGAGGACTGGCTTCAGTGTGATATCGATTGGCCAAGTTGCATTGCAGAATCGAAGGCATCAGATGTTGGGGCATCCGAATCTCATATCACCCTCGAAAGTCCAGTCCCTTCCACATCTTCGTCCGGTGCACCACACACAAGTACGAAGCGTTTGCCACGAAAACCATTACAAGATTTAGCAATGAAGCAAAAGAAGAGAAGGACTGAAAATCAAATAGAATGTGAGTCCAGTGAACTTGCATACGCTACTGTGCGAAAAATGAGACAAGAAGGTTTGAACAGTATAGCTGCTGCTATTGAGTATATGATAAAACATCCAGAAGCTGCTGATAAGTTTAACGCAATTACCAAAAAATCATGCCCCTAGCCTGTTTTTACACCGGAGAAAGCACTTGGTCTATATTTATCATTAAAGTTGTCTAAGTGGCAATATATAATATTAAGGGAAACAGCAATTCGGGAAGGTGCGATGGAATTGTACCCATCATATTATAAGATTCAACAAGCTAAATCTCAGTGTTATCCTGACAAGGAGACAATTACAGTTACAGATACAACAGCCAAAATTTCCCTTCAGGCTCTTCTAGATTTAACAGTTAAAAGGATTTTGAAAAGTGTACCTGTATGTGGCGATAGAAAAGGACTTATTTTAGTGTCCCAAGTGGGGAAACAGAAAATAGAAGACGAATATAATGATTCCAGTGTTTTCATGACCTCGTTAGTTCCGTTAAAGCTGACCGATGGTAACGAAGTCGTATGGCAAAATCCAAAGCCCTGTTCAGCACATTTTTGTCGTCCAGTGCAGTTTAATTTTGTTATAGAAAATAAACTTGTGGTTACTGAATATTTGAAGGAAATTGAAGACCAGATCAAGTTGCTAACAACTACAGACTGTAACGAAATAAAAATTTGTCATAAATTAATTATGACTATGATAGATGGCAAAGATTGTACTTACATTACTGATGCCCGATCTAGTGCTACGTGCTATCTGTGCTTAGCATAGCATTGTTATATTTTGTTATGTTATGTTTTGTTCCTTATATTTTATTAATTAGCAGCCATATTCGAGCCAATAGTTATTCTGTTTGTTAAAACCCATTTTCTATTAGTCCTACCCACATTCATGTTTTTGTTTTGTATTCAAATACGGCTAAAGTTTTCATATTAGAATTAATAAATACGTTATTTATAGTTGAAATTATACTCTGATGTTAGCTTTAGTGATTAGTGTACTTATCTCATAAAGTGAACTGTAAATTTATTTTGAGAAAATAAAGTTCTTTAACCACAATTGTTTCTGAGTAGTGTAATTGATTTTGTATAGTCGTACTATTCGAATAAATTAATAAATAAATTACTAAATTTTATTGATCATTTTTTTTTCATTTATTTAACATATTTACAAAAAGATAAAAACATTTGTTAGTAGATAACAATGAGAAAAGTTCAAGTATCTAAGACCGATTTGTGTGTCATAAATAAGTCAGGTAAAAAAAAAAATCTTTGATATAAGCCGCGTATTATTTATTATTGTGAAATTGGGAGGGTTAACCAGCAATAAAGTTGTTTTGTGACCGCTATTTATTATTTTTAAAGACATGTGGTTCAAATTTGCCAACCAAGATTGAAGTAGAACGGAAGAAGAAGAAGAACGGAAATAATATTTTTTTTTGATATGATTTTTTTTCTCAAAAGCCGCGCTTTACCCACTGTGGTGTGATACATCAAAAAATTGCAAAAAATAGAGCAAAAATCATGCGAGAGGAAATAACGGCCATTCCTGTGCCAGCCGAGATATAGCTTATTTTATGGTTTTCTCCATACAACATTTTTGAAAAAAAAATCGAAAATGTACCTTTTCCTGTGATTTATGTGTTCATACTTAAAAGGTATCATGAACAAGCATGTTTTAATAGATTCCAATTAAAAAACCCGTCAAATTGGAAAAAAAATTTGAATGTCTATGAAACGCGATTTTCAGCCCACTGTGGCCGTCACGTTGGGCGCCTCCCACCACTTCTCCCACCAACGAATCAATAATTAAAATAAAAATGTAAAAACCGAAAGAAAAACTAAATAAACCTTTTTTCTTTTGTTAAATTCCACGCGGACGAAGTCGCGGGCACAGCTAGTTCAAAATACTATCGATGCCAAAACAACTGAGAATCATCAATGATCTGATGTATGATTAATCGTCAATATCATGACTTACTTTTCAAATCCTCTTGATACGCATGAAGAACCAAATCAACAGGCGGTACTAGACTGTGATGCAGTTCCCTAGCAGCTGACGCGAGCCACGCGGCAATATCTGCACACGCACAGCTCACCACATTTCGCCCTTCTGACGCCGCTAGGTGTGATTGCTCGTTGCTTACTTCCATGCCTGCTATGAGGACACTGAAAATAATACACGTTTCATTAGGACTGTTGCCTTATAGGTTTCGATATTCGAAGATTTAAACCCCTTGTATTTTTTTGTCTTGGATCGATATACTACCCAGTACATATAAATAAAATTAATTAATTAATTAAAGTAAGAAATAAGTAATACTAAATAAGTATAGAAAATATTTGTATATAGAGATTAAGTTCTCTGAGTATTGACTTGCCATAAGAGCTCTTTGATTGTCTGAATGACCAATAAATACATTCCATTTCATTTGCAGTAAATTGTGTTAGTGGATTCTGATGGTACATCTAGGAACATTTCGAACTTAGGGCAAGTTGATAATCCAGGCATTAGTTTACTTTACAAGTACTGTATCAGTCTATAAACGTCCCACTCCAGTGCACGAGCATCCTTTTCAATCGAGTGTACGATTAAGAGTTTCACAAGTAGTTGCAACAATTTTCTGGTGATGCAACGTAGATTAGGGCAAAGTAATAGTCTGTCTGTCTGTATCAGCCCATATACGTCCCACTGCAGGGCACGGGCCTACTCTACAATCGAGAATACGATTGAGAGTGGTTAGGCCATATAGTCCACCACGCTGGCCTAGTGCGGGTTGGCGGACTTACATACCATAGAAATTCTTATGAATCCCTATGGTATGCAGGTTTCCTCACGATGTTTTCCTTCACCGTTTTAGTGCGTGGTGATTGACTATCAATACACACATGACTCCGAAAAGTCAGAGGTGTGCCCTGGGATTCGAACCCGCGACCACCGTGAACATGTTGGCAGTCGCGTCTAGTCCGTTTATCAACAGGCCACCACACACTTTTTTTTTTTATTATTAAGTAATAGTATTCTTCATAAATCTATTTTTTTATAATGATAGAAGAAATCACAATATGACCACGTAGGAAGTAATTATTACCTTGTTTATAATTATTTTGATTACTTAAGAACATGCTCAAGGCATCCAAACCCAAGGTCATAAATATGAAGGTGAAGTGTTAGTGAACATAAAATTATTATTTTTTATTATAAACAGCTGGAATAACCGGATTGTTGGCAACTCTTGTTACAAAAAATCCCACTCAATATCAGACTGCTTGTTTAAATCATGTTTACATTCACCCAAGAAATTCGCTTCTCCAAATTATAATAAACCCAAGTACTCCCGTATTTCCTTTAAATAATGACATAATAAAGTAAAACAAAATCAACTTACCAGGAAAGCAGAACAATTAACAAGGTAACGACAACAATAGCCCTGTCATTGCAATCTGATTCTTCCACGTCAGGGAATAAGGCTCCAGTTTCCAGTTCATCATTCCCTCTCGATCTTGAGAATAATGATAGAATTCCCAATATAAGGAGGTACGATGGTATCACAAGTGCAATACAAGCGAATACGATAACAAAAGCAAGAAACGTAGATTCGACCTTGATTGCCTGTAAAAAGAATAAAAAGGATATGAATGTTGCATCAGACCTGATTTCTAAATTGAGCACTATTTGCAAAGATTATATTTATTTTGATCCGGATATAGCTACAGTCGTAATAGAGTAAGATAACTTAATATTCCTTATCTCATGACATTGATACTTTGCTTTCCAATATGCATGCATTATGATAATTTCATTGATATGTTTGTGATTTCCTTGGTGGTGTAGTATTGCTATGATAAGCTGAAAGCTGAGGTCTCGGGTTGGAATCCTGAGTCAGGCATTAGATCAGTGATATTAGATTCTTCTGTTTATATATTCTTGGACTCACGAATTTGTGCCCGATATGGCGACAGGCTCGCCCTTGTCTCACGGTGGGACAGACCACCAAGGCGAAACGGTGGTGTCTTCGTAGCATCTTTACCTAGTCCCTCTGGGAAAAGGCATGAGTTTATGTATGTTGGTAAAAACCTGATATCAACCCGGAATCGGTTGGAATCGACAACAAAATTCGATAAGGGCAATATCTACGATTGTAGAAACTCTGTGCCTTAGAGTGCCCGACGAGGCATCATTTTCAGTTTTATCCACTGTCTATAACTTTTTAACTTCCGCCAAAATCCCGTAAGAAATTTGAAAATCCTATAGTAGATTGTAGTACCCACTTATTATAAACATCATGGGGTAACTCAGTGGTGTAGATTAAGATACAAAATTCCTGACATTATGTTGATGATGTTCACTGCCAAGGTGGGTAATAATTATGTCAAGATTCCATACAATATCATCAACATTAAATGACCAATTTTAATGATGCAAAATACTACATCTTCCAATTATAATAATAACGTTCATCATATTGATAGAAGTCCGGTTGGTGAAGGTGACAATCAAATTAATAAATATAATATGTAAAGCCATTTTACAACAACAACAACAACAAAAACTGTGAAAACTAATAATATTATTAGCGGCCTTAGATAGTTTATAAACCAGACAGTCTCCAAGGCTGTTAGTCTATACTGATCTTGATAAATCAAATAAAATACAGACATTGTCGAAAACTCCGATGGAATTAAGGATTGACCATATGTCTTCAGCAGAAGAACAATGGGCTTCCCGACTAATAGGAATCTAAACTTTAATCATACCATACCGTCCGTTATATTGCATTCAAGTATTCGATCGCAGTCATTAATGTAATCACTATTTATTTATTTAAAACTTTGTTGTACACCAGATATATGAAAAGTAACATAGCAGATAAAATGTACAAGTGGTGGTCTAATTGCTCAAAGCAATTTCTGCCAGGCAACCATGTCCAACATGCATCATGGCATATATCCATTCAACTTATACATACAAAATACACATGTATATAAAATATACATATTACCTATCTACACTATTATTATATACAGGGTATATCAAGACTGCTACCGAAAACGAAGCCGGGTGGTAGTTTAAGCGACTTCAGACACAATGCAACAGAAAATGTTGCAAAAAAGCGACGATTTTTTTTGTTCTTTTTTCTTAAGGTCCTATTTGGGTGGAAAATACATTTTTTCCCTAAAATATTAGTGTATACCCTTTTATTTTACAGATTTTAGGGTATAAAATAGATTAAATTATTATTTTAGCAAAAACTATGGATTTACCAACTATGAAATTTATAAACTTATAAAAAAAATTGTCGCGATTCTTTGCGAAATTTTATGTTGCATTGTGTTTGTAGTCACTAAAACTACCACCCGGCTTCGTTTTCGGTAGCAGTCTTGATATACCCGGTATGTAGGATTTGAATGTTATGATGAAAGATGTGTAGAATGGAACGTTGGGCGAATGACTGATATGGAACGTGATTTGTGTGAAAGAGATGACTAATGGAAGTACTTAAGATGGAAAGAGTTAGAGGATGAACGATTGAGATGTTAAAATACGGAAGGACGGAATAATAGAGAACAGTCGAGAAGACGAGGGAATTTTTTTTGTAGATGGGAATACATGGTTTAAGCAGTTGCATAAATTACTACTATCTTAGATTATACACATGTCTAGATGACACATCACACCTCACGGCACGGCCCAAAAAAAGTCTACCAAATTTGGTAGACTCGCTTCTCACGTACGTCAGTGTCATTTGAACTACATATGGATAACGTGCTCCCGAAAAATAATTAGTTATGCCGGTTTGTGCTGTCGAATTGTATCGCAATTATGTGGGAAAACTGTATAATAACACCAATATCACTTTTCATCGGTAACCTTTGTTGTTAAACACTATTATTTGAAGAAAACACGAACTTTTAATTCGTTATTGTGAGGATGAGTTTCATTGGCCAGTGTTGTCAATTTATTACTAGGGAGATTTGGTGAAACTATGGGAGATAAAATACAAATATCATTATATCATATTTCGATTAGAAGAATAATAAGAAGAATGGTATTAATTATTTGATGAGCAAATAATAACTTATCTACACAATATGAATGAAACTCATGACGTCATGCACTTTATAGTAATTTTGTTAGTTCTTTCTAATATGTATTTTTAGGCTTCCTACGGATTCCTTGCTGGCAAATTGCTGGAGAGACATTATACACTGGAAACGAAATGAAGACCATTCGTAGCCGTGTGTTCCGAACATTTTTCTTATGATGATTTTCATTTTACATTAATACAGAAATCAGATAACGCAGCCCAGGCAATAAATCCTAAGAATTAATTATATTCCGAAACAAACAACAGGAGATGGGTTTTGATTTAAAAATTACTGTATACTTTTACCATTGTATTTATTGCTTTTACTAAAATGCGTAATAAATATAATTAATAGTAAAATTACTTTAAATAAAGGAATTATTTTATTTTACCTACTTTGTTTATCAAATAATGGAGAAAAGTTCAGTTAATAATCTGGAGTAGGCATCCCTAAACACACACACCTTGTCAGTTGGATTACAATAAGTACACGACCGGTACTCACACATATCAACAAAAGTGGGGACATTTTGGCGCGTCGTTTGTTGGCATTGCTCAATCTAGACATGTATATAATCTAAGACTACTATAATGATGCAATGTGTCACAATAATTTATCTTCAAAGTTCGCTCTTAAAAGCTAAGCAAATGCAAAATATAATGGGCAATCAACAAAAAATCAAACCTTTAGGCACCACGTAAAAAAATATGAATTTCATTAATGATTTGATTTATATCTGTTACATTGCCGTAAGCAATCACTTATTTTTTACCTAGGGTAGAAGGATTTCAGATTTCGATCGAAAATAGAAACTGTAAATTGGAGTCATGACTGCATGACAGGGCAGGCTCGTCCGGGGCGTTTACGACCACTATTTCACGGAAAATCAACGGGAAGCGTCAGCTTGGCTGTTGCGTTTCTCTGGAGTGAGATTGCCAGATGCCCAATACCTCTTCGTTCTACCCATTATTTTTTCATTCCCGCTTCCTTCCCGATTTTATGGGCCGGCAACACATTCATGATCCAAGTGTTATGGATGTTCATGAGCGGCAGTGATCACTTACCATCAAGTGTAATGTTTGCTCGTTTGCCGAGCTATAAAAAAAAAACTGACGCTATAAAGTCACTACAAGACACCTGATGGTAAGCACAGTGCCGCCCTGATAGAGTATGTTCATCTTTTGCTGGTCGATATAATTATGTCGGCCTTGCATCATCATCATCAGTAGATTGCTCTTCGGTATGGACTTGTGACCTCTGAAGTGCCATATTACTACTACGTTCCTCAAACAATTCTTCAAAATGGTCATGCTACGCGGTACTGGGATCGATCTTATTTTATTTATTTACAGAAAATATAACATATTAACAGCCGAAGCCAACACGACGCTATATCGATTTAAAAGAAACTGACTCTAAAACTATATAGAATATAAAATAGAAAAAAAAAACAATAAAAATTGTCTAAATATTTAGATTTGGTGCACGAGGTTACTGACGTGTGATGTCGGCTTAACACTTATTGTCCCGATAGTCGTTTCTGCACAGGGATTGATACCAAAGAGCCTAGACCAACATCTCTAGAGGCTCAGAATGGGCCCTTGGGTCAAAAGCCAGATTCAGAAGGCAGTATTGCTTGATACGGCACGTATAGTGAGGAGGTTCCTCAATTTGGGATCCTAACCACCAATGGCTTGGGTCCTGAGCCTCGCCACCGAAGAGTCAATTTTTTTTATGTGTATTGTATTATTTTGTAATATGTATGTATAAAAATGTAAAAATATATGTATTTCTGAAACAAAGGGAATAATAACAATGTTTTTAGGAAATCACGTGTGATTGTAGATATGCTCGGCCTGTCACATGGTGGGACGGAATACAAAAGCCAAAACGTGGGTGTAGTTTCAGCTTAAACAGAGGTTCTTCTGGAAAAAAGGCGTGATGTTTATGTAAATTGATGTGGGATTTTACAGTTATGAACAATAGCTGTTTTTCCGACCTTCATCAACGGGGGTGAGAGGTGCAAAATTATTAAAACTTAATTGTTAATAATGTTATTACTGGTTGGTTAAAATAAAATGTTCATTTAATTGAAATAATATTCGCAGAAGTTAAACTGTTCCTCATTATATTTCACTTATGCAAAAAAAGTATAAGTAAGTGTAAGTGTAAGTTTCATGAATTTACAGTATTTATTATGTATTTGAAGAATATTACTGTTAAAATTAGAAATATAATATAATAGTAAAAATGAATATTACTACTGGTTACATTAAACTAGCGGTCCGGCCCGGATCCGCCCGGGTGCAGATACGCTTTTCAAAATAGCGACCTTAAAGTTCAAAACCCACTATCAATTTAGAGTATGAAATAATCGGACCACGAAAACCGAATAAAATATCCTCGTATTTGATTGATTTTTCACTACTGCATCCCTCCTATAGGTTATAGCGTGATGATATATTTCAGCCTATAGCATTCCTTGATAAATGACCTATCCAACACAAAAAAATTGTTTTAATTCTAACTAGTAATTCCTGAGATTAGAGGTAACAAACAAACAAACTCTTCAGTTTTATATGTTAGTATAGATTAATTCATATGTAACACACAAACCACACACAACACACACACGTATATTCATTTTCATCATCATTTGATTATTATTAATTTTGCGTTGGAGTTGGATTAAGTTTATTCTATTTTATTTTGTTAGCTTTTGTTTGTTTGAATGATTATGTGTTGTTTCTACTTTTTTTTGTTTCCACTGGCAGTAGTTATTCTAGGCTGGGTGCCCAAGATACGGGCTTGCCTATTTTGGGACCCACATTTTGGATACTTAAATACTTATAAAATGTGTACCTTGTATTTTCTTGGAGGTATTCCGCAATAAATTTATTCTTATTCTTATATTATTGTGAATGAGAAATTGTCAAAAAAAAAGAATATTTATTCGAAGAGTATTCAGAGCGATAATTAAATCTTGTCGAGCGAGTTTTGATTTCAGCAAAAAGTAGTTCTGACACGTACCAAAAGATGTCACTAAATTCAGGTTTAGATGTGATACTCAAATATATAAAATATGAAAATGAGATTACATTATAGTAGTAACTGAGGATAGATTGTATTATTAAACACAAAAAAAAATATTATAATAATGGTGCAAAAATGATAATAGTTTTTACGATAATTTAAATCGAAAAAAACGAAACAAAATCTGGTGTTCTCATCTTAATTTACGCAAATTAAAGTGTATCTGTATCAGCCCATATACGTCCCACTATAGGGCACGGGCCTCCTCTACAATCGAGAGTACGATTGAGAGTGGTTAGGCCATATAGTCCACCACGCTGGCCTAGTGCGGGTTGGCGGACTTACATACCATAGAATTTTTTATAAATCGCTATGGTATGCAGGTGGTATGCACGATGTTTTCCTTCACCGTTTTTAGTGCGTGGTGATTGACTATCAATACACACATGACTCCGAAAAGTCAGAGGTGTGCCCTGGGATTCGAACCCGCGACCACCGTGAACAATGAACATGTTGGCAGTCGTGTCTAGTCCGTTTTACCAACAGGCCACCAAGCACTTTAACAATTAAAGTGTGCAGCGTTGTTATTTTTTATAAAAAGGCCATTAATTAAACGTAAGGACTTCTAATATGTGTTACCATAAATAATTAAATTGTAGTTAATTAACCTCAACTTGTTGTTTCAGTGTGCAAAGGTTAGTTTTAAATTAATTCGAAAACACGTTGTTTATATTTCCGACAAAGTGTAATTACATTCATTTAATGTACAACAAGGTATTAGACAATTATGTTGAAAAAAATATGTATATAATTGCTTTTTTTATCTACAGTAATGTATAAAGCTGTAGTAAAATGTTTGCTTGGACGCGCTAATCTCAAGAACTTCGTTGAAGTGGTTTAAATTGAAAATGTAGTTTGGTCTTGGATAGCCCTTTTATCGAGGAAAGCTATAGGCTCTAGAATTTCACACTATCATTAATAGGAGCAAGACGTCGATGAAAAATGTTGCGAAAAACGGTCTGCAGTCAAAGTCTCTACATTGGTTTGAAGTCGGACAGGACCATTTGGGGTCAAAGTCAAAACTGGTATGGCCTTATTAGGGCTCAGATATCCTGAAAAAAACCGCTTTAAACTCTAATATTAAAAAAAATAAGACGAAAACAAAACACGTTTTCATACATTTAAAAATATTCAAAGTAGCTTTTTTTAATTATTTGAGATAAGAATCGGTTTAAAAATCATTTTAAAAATTATAATATTTGTTAATGTTATAGAATTAAAAAAAACCTTATACTGACACTTGGGGTAAAAACATGGGTAAAAAGCATTTTTTTCAAAATTCTTAAGAAAGTGAACTCCGTAATCTGTCACACTATCACAACTGTTACAACAATTCAAAACATTAGATAATGTTTTGAATTCGCATAGGCGAGCCATATTATGAGAAGAAAAATTTTTATAACTCATTGACTAGTCTTCGTTTCAATAAAATATTTTTCTTTCAAATGAATAAAACTTTTACAAATCACCAGATTTTTAAAGAAATAATAAATATAGCCAACAAATATACACTAAGACGTTATAGATATAGTTTCGACCAACAACAAAATACGATATTTTTGTCGTAGGTATAAAAAATGATGGACGTTTTGGTTCTCCAACACCCAGATCCTAAACAAATATGTATCAAACATATGATTTTCGGATATTTAGAATGATAGGAAGACGGGAAATGTTTGATAATATAATGGAAACCAGAAGATGTACGATAGCTTTCAGGAAAATAATTGCTCAGATAGATAAAATCGACATAAAAAATAAATAAATGAATAAATAACACTCAACAGTCACACACATAGTCCTGACCTCACACTAAGATCGAGTCTTATGTCATGGGTATCAGAAACTACGAGAGACTTTTCGGTCTCATAACCACCCAGATAATAATAACAGGAGCAGTTAGATTGCCTGAAGAAACGAGGAGAGATGCTGCTGTAAATCAATAAATAAATAAACATAATAGTCTTGGTGCATGGTCTTAAGGAATTTAGCTTGTTTTTTTAAATAGATTAGTGTAATCTCTAATATCTAGTAGCAAATTTTTTTGCGACTCGTCACTCGATTTCTAAGCAAAAAAATCGAACCACTTAGGATTGATTTTTGTTATTTTTCATATCGAATTATAAGAATTGCCCTGGCCGCTGTTAGTTGTGCTAGTGTAGCTTTTTTGATGGAACAAAACTTAGCGAACTGTAGATAGCATTAGTAGCACTTCTTGTCGCGCCTTGGGGATAAAATCGTGAGCTCATTTTTCCTCGTCTATTATAAAAGGTTAAAAACATTTTAATAAAGTATATTTAGGTGTACATTAGCACTATAACTTCGACGACTAAATCCGACAAAGCGATATTGAGTTTCAGGAAGCGATTCTTTTAAAATGTCAATGCCGTTCTCCTCGGACACTAAAACGTAAAATGTTCGGTGATCTATAATGTTCCATTATTAGGAAGGCATTCTGTTGTTTTCTTGAAAAATAATGAGTATATTGTCACCGTGAAACGGAATAAATATTTTATTTCCTTATACTATAATTAATAGTTTTGTTTACACTGGCACGGTATGGAATTATCCTGCACCTACAAGCGCAAATGGCATGCTATTCGATAGAATGATGCCGACCTGTTAAGATTTTTCTTCACACTACCTGCAGAAGGATTATACGAAGAAGGGAACACGTGTGATGGAAAATAATGCCACAGTTTTAGGTCATTTCTATCAAATCCTTGGGGGAGATCAGTGTTCAGCAAAAGACTTCCTGTGAATAGAATGATCATCAAATGGAACTAAGATGACAGTGTGTCTAAACTCCCCTTGATGTTGAGTGTAGTATCGTTCTGATAAAATATCGAATGCAACAGATGATTATTTTAAACCGATGAGCAATATTATGTAGCCTTGTTCGTATACAGATGTACAATAAATATTCGAAACGGTGATAGAGATTCTAAGTTTTCAATGGCAGTTAATATTAACTTCATATTTAGTTATTTTTACTGGTGATTGACCTGTCATATGTGAGAGGCTGTCTCTGTACGTACCGCCGCAATGGTATTTCTACCACCGAGCAGCGGTTTAAATGCACTGTTGTGTTCCGCTTTGAAGGACGTTGTAGTCAATGTAAGTATTAGACAGAGGCTTAACATCTTGTGGCGAACTTAGTGGGATGCCAAGCACTACTTTGTAATTCATGGTGTTGTTTGGTTTTACTACTGTTAATGAGCGGTCGTATCGCTTACCATCAGACGAATGGTACGCTCGTCTCGCCATTTATTGCTGTAAAAAAGCCTCCTTGGCGTAGTTAGTTAGACTTGATCTTAGCGTGGGGTTAGACGGGCGATTCACGCAATACAATAAGTTCAGTTGCAGCGCAGTTGCAGTTATATTTCAAAATAGCCCTTTTAGTATTCTCGTAATATCGACAACCGTTGTCAAATACTCTCGCGACAAGCTACTATTGCGCGTTTTATATGCGTGATTCAGCTCGTATCGTTTGACGTCTTAAATAACGGTTTAGTTTGAACATCGTGCAGCACATGTACTGTTTCGATTTTCACAGTATGGAAACATGCTACAAGTCGTATCAGTATATTAATGTCAAAAGTATTACATACGCCTGACGCACAGTAGACGCGCAGCATAGGCGTAGTTTACGAATGCTTGCGAGCAGCTCACGCGCAACCAAACAATTACAAGAACACCATTTTGCACTCAAATGTAAACTTAATTGCAACTGCACCGCAACTTGATCGATGCGTCAAAAAATTACGTGAATTACCCCACAGGACTATGTATAATATGTATGAAGATTTATATATTTTTGGTTTAAGTTTTTTTACTGTTATTGCATCCGGATAGGTGATTGTTGAATGGGATGGGTTAATTTTTATTTCAACGACTAAGTTCTATAACCCCCATAAAATGACATAGCATTCAACATTGTATCCAATAGCGTCAGCAATGTTTTGGGACTGTACATGTATCTCGACTTATAAGGATTATTTACAAATGAATGAAATATTGGGATATGATAAATAAAGAACTTTTTAGTTTTAAAAAAATATTTGTGTTAGATATTTCACAGGCGCAGCGTTATAAAACGATAAAAGCAATATACGGCAATATACCGAAGAGAAGGTTATGCTATTAATAGTCTTACGCCCGAATACTGGAACGCCATTCAAATAATAAGTTGCTCTTAACAGTGCACGGCCCACTTAGCCAGTACATTTAAGCGGCATTAACGTAGTTAAGCGCAACTTATATTTAAGATGCGGTCCAGTATTTGGGCGTTTGTCTGTTTATATAATGGATACTGGTGGAATGCAAAGATTTTCCTCTCTTCTTTTTTCATTGTTTACTTCGTATTTTTGTTAAATTGGCTGTTGAGAATTGTTCGACTTTATGAATTGCAGTTTTAGTTATATTTTTTAATTTCTCTTTTTTTATGTTGATTACTCTGGATAAGGCAAGATGTGACTGGCATGTAATTACTTTATAGTATAAAAGTCCCTAAAATTTCATTGAATAAAATAAGAGGATTTAAAACATGATTTCGCTATTTCTAGCAATATTAGAAACACTGTTACAATAAACTACACAGTTTATAAAAAATATGGATTTATTTTAAATGGTTCTCCAGTATAATAGTACACAAAGAAGCGTGCGAATTAATAAACAATACAGATTAACTAGATCTATGTAATAAAATAATTTTCTGTTTATTATTAAAATACATTGTACGAGTATGTATATAGCCCCATTCCGCATTGTTTTTACACCCATAATAAAATAATATTGTATAATTTACCTCAATTTGTTACCATAACTGCCCGCAGAACTGGGTATAGGTATTATAGTCCGGTTTATGTATATGTATGTAAAAAAATGAAAATACTCAGGACGAGAGGTTATTTAATTTGGCACGATTATCCGATTCTCATTCAGTGTAAAAGAGTTCGCGGGTATAGTGCAACTTTTATTAGTATACAATATTGATATTCACAGGAAAAATAATTTTATCAAATATGGCTAAGATTTTGTTGTTGTTAGGTTTAGTTGCAGTATTTTATACTAATGGGATTGAGGCTAGAGTGGCACGTAAGTTTATCTATTTTTCTGTATTTCCAATACAAAAATATATATTTAATATTTTATACGTATTTATAGTTACTATTGTTCTGTTTGTTTCCCAAAGATTAATAAAATGAAAAATCAAAATAAAATTTATTGTACAGTCGAAATTAATATTTAGTATTAACTTCATTATTTTGTAGTTAATAATGTATTGATAATAGTTTATTTTATTAGAATTGGTGTCACGATATAAATATTCATTCAAATAATTGGGTAAGAAGACAACACATTTAAAATAATATCGAAAGGCCAATATAGATATAATTTTAATTTTTTTTTTGTTACTTACGTAATTATCTAATGTCTCTTTTCACTAATGACTCTTCGTTCTATTTTAGTGACTACTAAATGATATTGCTTAGGAAATTCTATTTATAGTTGTTTATATTACCACAGCGGACTACATCAAACCATGCCCAGGCCAGACTGCCGAGTGCCTTAAAAAAACAGTCCAAGAGACCATTCCATTGTTTGTCAAAGGAGTGCCCTCTATAGGTATACATGTATTGGACCCATTACGTCAGGACTATATTTCTGTGGACTTACCCGGAGGGTTCAAAGTGGAACTTATCAATGGAACGGTCCATGGATTCAGAAAATGCATCGTGGATTCAGTTACGTAAGTATATTTTATGTGTTGATTACCCTAGTGACATTGATAGGCCCTCACGATGACCCTGGAGTAGAATTAAATAAATAAATAACAAATATCAGTCACATATGTACACAGTCCTGACCTCACACTAAGATCGAATCTTGTATCGTGGGTATCAGGAACTACTAGAGACTTTTCGGTCTCACAAAAACCCAGACTCGAAAGAAATATTTGTGGATCGCACAACCATTTCTCTCGGGGCGGTGATCAAACCCGCAGCCTCTAGTTCCACAGGCGGTGTATTACCATCTGCGCCATGAAGGTTGTCGAATTTTAATCCAAATTAAAATAAGTGTAAATTATTCGTGCTTAGTTAACATTGCCCCATATTATACTATTATAGTATTTTGTGTGGTAGTTGTTTGTAACCACAAAAATATATATAGCCAGACACTTTCGAATATCTGTATAATATAAACTTAGTAGGTATGTTGGGTAACTTAGTAGGTATGGTTGGTTGGCTCTGGCTGACTTCCTCGCTTCCGGCGCAGGAACGGAACTTGTTCCTTGTTGAGTTCCTGCGTTAATCATTCATCAATTTTGATGCTAACAAAAAAAAAACTTTTTTGAAATATCTTTTTTTTGTTTGCAAGACTTGGAACAATTGTAACCTTTGTACCAATTGCCAGCGCACACAGCGGGATCAGTTGTATACTTATTTGTTAAGAATTTATGATCCATGAACAGCAATTAACGCTTTTAATACAGGAAGTGAGTAACTCAATCGTAAATTTGAATTTTGCGTTTTTTGTCTTACAAATATATTCTGTACATACATACTACATACATATTATGTATATTAGTCGCTACTTAAATTTATCCAAGTTAGGTAGGAAGGTAGCAAAAAAAAATTGGTTTTTTTATATATTTCTTAAACCAGCTTAATTTCAGTTACTTTGTTTTTATTTTCAGTATTAAATATATTTTGTTTAATTTTATTTTATTTTGCGTACTACTTAAATTACTAAATTAAAATTTTAATAAGTATATTTTACTATGTTACATTTTGTTGCCTAATGAAAAACATTCAAATTGTTAGGACCGCTCATATTTATCATGTACTTAAATCGTTTTATGTTTTTTGCTATGTATATCAGTAGTTATAACCACAATTTAGAATGGCGGAATGTCTGTTTTCAATAAAAATAAATATATAAACAGTAATGAAAACTGATTTGATTACAAAGGAACAGTTTCTGGTTATATTTAAAGATGAATACAGTAAAGTATAATAAAATCGTTAATTTTGTTTTAATTATTCAATATATTATTCTCATGAGTTATGACCTTCTTGATTTGTCCTCATACAAGGTACAAAGTTATTGGTAAAACCTTGATTTACATATTATTATTAAAATACAAGAAAATATTGATTATTTAGCTTCTTAATTTTAGTAGAAAATATATTGCCTTTATAATCTTATTAAGTTTAAAATACATAGCATATATAAGACATACTATATACATACATTTAGCTAAGCAGATAATAACTACACAAACATGTTTTATAGACAATATTTTATTAATAAAATGTTGTCTATAAAACATTCTATAAGATTTGCATTAGTATGTGGTATGCTTCGTAAAGTAATTTATTATTTGAACTACTAGTATTCAATTCAGTAGTAGTTTGTAAAGTATTGTAAGAAAAACAATGTCTTACGTGTCATCATATTAAATACTAAATTATATAGTATTCATTATATGTTGACAGTCAATCACCACGCAATATAACGGTAAATTAAATCATCATGAGGAAACCTGTACAATACAATAGCGATTTGTATGAATTTATATAGTATGTTAAGTCCGTCAACTCGCAATAGGCCAGTGAGGTAGATAATAACTAGTGAGTTCTTATAAATGTTAAGGTAGTAACAAATTATTCGGAAACTGCGAGAATATGGCCAGAATAATTAGTATTTGATATTGATTTTGATGATATTTTGACATGCTAGCCTTCAAAGTTTGTTGTCGACTTAATATCATAATATTTTATTCTGTAATATCGGTTACAACCTTGTTTGCAATAAAATAGTTACATTTTATTAAATGTAGGCATCCATAGTTTTAATTTGCATTGGTACACGAAAAAGAGTAAAATCCTAATACAGAATACACTGGCGAAATATAGCTATTTCTCACTTGTCTACACTGTTAATAGAATTTCTCATACGAACCTTAATTTAATCAACTGAATATAAAAACATAAGCGATAATTTAATATTACTGTTTTGTATATTTCGACGATATTTTTTTCTTCAGCATTGATTCTTTATTTATAATATTTATTTAGAAGCCAGCGATGAGTTACTTGAAAGTAGATGCTTTAAAATTCCAGCTACATTTTTTTTAAATTGACTTTACATATCATAGATATTCTTAAAAATCGCTATAGTATACATGTTACCTTACGATGTTTCACCGTTACAGTAGTAAAGCGGTAGGCAATTTACAAATGTATGTAATGTTGTTGCAAATTAATTTAAAATATTTATTTCAAGATATCAAAACAATGAAGCACTCATCGATTTCCACTGCAACGTTACCATCAAAGGAAAATACAAGGCAAAAGGACAAATTTTAGTTGTCGCTATCGACGGGGACGGAGACGCGAAAATCAGAATTGGTAAGTATTGCAATTTAATTTCCATTTCAATACGAAATATTAAGACGGCATTTTACTCCCATAATTTTATATGAATTATTTATTTATTATATGCGCGGCTTCACCGGGGTGCAGATATGTTTGAGTCTAGTCCAGCAACATCATATTTTGCGTAGCTACTGTTTTATTTATATGACAGCCGGTATCTATACTGCTTTTCCCGTCCCTTCCCATGACAAGCCATCCTGTACCGTCAATTTATGTCCAAATCCAAGGCATGTTATCCTGTCTTCTATTCCTATCCATTTCTGATGGCCACGACACAAGACTGTTGGGTGTATTTATTTATTATTTCATGCAATTTTGCTTATTTCACAAGCACTCCCTCCTTAGCTAAGTTACAATCTATTCTCTTTCTAGAATCGTTAACTCCTTCACGCTTTGAGATATGTAATATGAAAATATAGTTCTATCTTTGTTTACTTTAGCATAGAACTTCAGCGACGTAGTAAGGGTAGCTATTTCAACTTCTTGTTAAAGATAAATAAGTTATACAGTCCGGCCGTTACTCACAGAGTGAAATCCCTATTCATAATAAGGCCAGAGCCTTGCACTCGATAACGTATAAGCTGATTACGTAACTTTATATGTACTGTAAGGCTACATAATAGTTGCAAATGCGAAGTGTGAAGCAATACTAGGTATCACAATACTTTGAAATGAAAATTAAATAGCGGCTAGAGAATCTTCGTTGATAGTTTATTTTTTTGTGAAATTCTTGGTTTTAATTATATTACTAGTAAATAATGTTTGAATTATTGTGGTATAAAATTTAAAAATAGTATTTCCAGAAAATCAAATCGTACTTTAAAACTATAGTAACGCGAAGCGTTAAGTTTGAAACATTAATTATGTTACTAAAAGGAAAATATTTATATACCGTTAAAATTGATCAGTCATTGATATTGCAAAAAGTTGTTATATCTTTATTTGATAAATAATAATGTTCTTTATTTCTCTATCTGGACCGCAGGGCATATACCATAAGACTCATTGTTTTCATGAACGAATTGAAAACAACAGGAAATTAAATCTGATCATGTTTACTCATCGTGGCGCAGTTGGTGAGACGGCCGCTGTGAATTGAAAGGCCGCAAGTCCGATCCCGGCAACGCTACTAATGCTTGTGCTACCCATAAGGGCCGAAACTGCGTTAAGCGGGCGCCCGCGACGGGCAACCGTCGCGCGTCTCCTCGCGTGGACACGCGTGCGGGCTCCGTGAGAAAGCGACGGTCCCCGTCGCGGGTACCCGTCGCGGAGACCGGATTCACGCAGTGTCGCTGGTTCAATTTTAAAGGTGTGCATGTACAGTCGTGTCGATGGAGAGCTTAATATATTATTACATAGCAAAACGACGACTAGCAAAAATAACGACAGCCAGGAAGGCTGTTTATTGAATTTAGGTTGCTAGGCGGAGAATTTGTTGTAAAGTTCAGTAAATTAAGAGAAAATGAAAACTCGTTGTAAAAATATTTTAAAGTTTCGATACCGGTCTATGGCGAATTATCTTCGAAACTGGAACCATATTTGATGGTCAACAACTTAAGGGTAAAATCTGTATCAGTCATATCACCAACGGAAAGGCTAAAAAATCTTTATTTTTGCTCAAGTATATTCATCATCATCATCATCTCAGCCACAGGAAGTCCACTGCTGAACATCGGCCTCCCCCAACGGTCTCCGCATCGACCTGTTGGAAGCAGCCTGCATCCAGCGACTTCCTGCAAATGTAGCCAGGTCATCCGTCCACCTTGCAAGCGGGCGTTCGACATTTTGCTTGCCTGTACGTGGCCTCCACTCTAGAACCTTTCGCTATGAATCATCTATAGAATCCTTTGCGCTATGTCGGTGACATTTATTCTCCTACGGATCTCCTCATTTCTGAGTCAATCTCGTAGGGAAATACCGAGCATAGCCCTCTCGATTGCTCGTTGAGTTACTTTGAGCCTTCTAATGAAGCCCAAAGTGAGAGGCCACGTCTCGGTGCCCTATGCCATCACCGTCATGTTACCGCTGGCGGACACCGCGCGCTTTACCACGCGTGCCCCCGCGACGGGTTCCGACGCACGAATGCGGGCCCCGCGGCGCGGGTGCGGGACGCGCCTCCCCGTGCTGGACGCCCGCGCGGATCCCCGCGGCGGAGCACTTTTGTATGAAACCGCGCGAGTGCCCGCTTAACGCAGTTTCGGCCCTAAGTATTTGCCTCGACCCTGGGTATTTTTGAAATCGAAACGTCTCTTATAATTTCTGATACCCACGATACAAGAATCGATTTAAGTGTTGGGTGAGAATTATATATGTGACTGTAACATGTAGTTAATATATTTTTTACATCGGTAGGCAACTAATAAAAGAATACAACTTTTTAAATTTCAGTCGTTTCGATAATTCGTATGTCAAGTTCACGTCCTTGAAAATTAAAATATAAATTGTTGTTTGTCTTTTTTAGAATTTGGAAAGAAGTGAACGTCTTTATAAATGCTAAGGACGGATTAAAATATATAAAGTATAAAAATAATTTCTAAAACGGATATGTGGATGACAATCGGCCATATTGTACAGTATAAGTGAAATTAATCTAATAAATGTTTTTGCAATAACTAGTTCATAATTACGACACATTTCGAATGGAAATATTCTTCAAATGAATATATTATATTATAATATACTATTGTAATATATTTTAAAAGAGATTATTATAATAACATTCTACTAAACGATTTAAATTTTATATTTCGGTTTGATATATTTCAAGCAATAGAATATTAGAATAGAAAGTTTTATAAGAAATATGTATGTATATATTTTACAGCATAGCAATCAACAAACTGATTTCATTGTATTTTTCATTCAAATTAATGTTCGCCTTGAACTAAAATATTTTTTATCTCCAATATTGTATGACATGCCGCCAGCATTTGAAGGATCAACGATGTTAAATTATATTTGTATCAATGGTAACGTTTTATATGCATTCTAACATTACGTTTAAATCTAATTTAAAAAAAAATACTAATTCATATTTAGAACAAACATAACAATAAAATAAAGTATGTGAGTTTTCTTTTTTCATTGGAATGAATAGCTGATGTTAAGCGATACGACCGCTCATGCACAGTAACATAACCAAACAACAACACAAACTACAAAGTATAAAGTAATGCTTGACATCCCAATGCACTTGCCATCCTGAGACAAATTGGAATACAACAGTGCATTTACACTGAAGTTTAACGGGAGAAATAGACATTAAGATGGTACCTGCTTAGCCGGTCTCTCCAGAATATGAGGGACCTACCACCATTAATTTATAGCAATATAGGAACTGGACGAGTAGATTTTATTATTAGACAGGAGCAAAAAAAGTATAGAAAAATAAAACCCGCAAAACTATAGAGCAATATTATGATAAATCATGGTACACATTACATCTTATACGCAGAGGGCCCTAAAATATTCCTGGTATATTTATTATACTTATATTTAACGATAAATGTACCCAAACAAACATAGTTTTGACTTCACAGTACTTAAGATCGTTTGTGTCGTCTTTCGTGGTTATGAAAAACTACGGGAGTTTTTCCGATCTCATGACCTGACTTGAATCAAATTGTTAGTCACACTATTACTTATCTTGTGCAGTTTTCGAACCCGCAGCTTCTTGTATGTGAACCATCTGCCTCACGGCTGTTAACAATATCCTAATGTCGTAATGTCTATTCCATGATTCCAGGCAATGCGGCGATATCTTTGAAGATCAAGTTCCATGATGTGACGAGAGATGGCGTTGTCTACCACGAAGTCGAAAAATACGACGTCAAGTACAAAATTAACGACAGAGTATCGTTTGCTCTCACCAACTTATTTAAAGGAAACCCTGAGTTGAGTAAGTAAATTTAATTAATACAAGACGAACGATCCTGTCCCGTTTATTATCGACAATAATAATTTCAAATACATAAACGCAGTCTTAAAACCTATTTTAGCTAACAAATGATTTGTCCCTCGTTTCAAATGAATTTAAATTCATTTTAAGCGAAAAAGTCAATACATTATATTATTACTTAAATAAGTTTTAAGACTGTCTATGAATAAGACCATCAATTTCATATGAATATTATTTTAGTATCGACTTTCATCTAAAAGTTTTATATTCATGGTATTTATATAACTGCATGAGATACACTAGAATAAATAAATCAGTTTAATAATTATAATTATAAATTAAGATCCCTGGTATTTTATATATTTTTAATTTTCAGATTAAAAGATAAATAATCTGTTTTAATAAGCTGAACATCATAATTATTATTTAATATAGACTATGAACTACGGCATTGTCTTTTCTATTCCAGGTCAAACAGTGCTGCAATTCCTGAACGAGAACTGGAAACAACTTGTAGACGAATTCGGAAAGCCCATATTCGATAAGATGGTCGAAATAGCATATTCAGAACTTAGTCAGTTCTTCCTCAAGGTTCCTAAAGATGAGCTGTTCATTTAATTATATGTTACTGTGATTGAATTATATTAAGTATAAATAGTTGTGGACTTATTCATGTAGTTTTAAAACTATTTTAGCTATAATGTTTTGTCTTGTAACCTCAAATTGAATTCAAAAGTCGTTTGAAAGGGCAAAACGTTCGATTGTTAAAATAGATTTTAAAAATGTCTATGAATAAGGCCCTTACAATGTATGTCATAGTTATTACTAAAATATTATATTTTTTATTGTAAAGTATAAAATTACCATTTGTTTTTTTTTTCATTTATGATTGGCCCTACATAAAAACAAGGGACTGACCTGCTGGTAAATTATCACAATCGCCATTATAGGCCCACAAACTTATCTGACCCGGTGAGAGAGTCGCTGTAATCGAATTTGGTGTTGCCATTAAAAATAGATATTGCAATAAAGTGGATAAAGTAAGATTTTTCAAGCCGATCAATAGTGTCGAGAAAATGACCAGTTTCATCTGCATGTTATTTTTCCTTCACAAGATTTCTAACAAATCGCTCCCCAAAACCCTTAAACAAGTGTATCTGTATCCTCCTCTACAATCGAGAGTACGATTGACGATGGTTAGGCCATATCACAGGCCATATAGCCCACCACGCTGGCCTCATGCGGGTTGGTGGACTTACATACCATAGAAATTCTAATAAATCGCTATGGTATGCAGGTTTCCTCACGATGTTTTTCTTCACCGTTATAATGCGTATTTATTGACTATCAATACACGCATGGCTCCGAAAAGTCAGAAGTGTGCCCTGAGATTCCAACCCGCGACCACCGTGAACATGTTGGCAGCGGCGTCTGGTCCATTTACCACCACGCACGTAACGATAAATTTTAGTTTATGATATGTACTTACATCTCAATAGATGTAAGTACATATCATAAACTACAATAGTACAATTACTAGTACGTACAAAATTCTATTTTCGTGGAATTTATTTTGTAAAGCTGACAACACAAACCATTGGCGGCAGCTACGCGTTGATACAATTTTTCGAAGGGTATTATTGGTGTCTGAAGACGCTTTTCTTCCTACGTAAAATTTAATACCTGAAGTTTAACGTTCTAAGCGTCACTTTTTAAAGTTTTCGGCATTTTTCACTAGTTTTAAATAATGTAGAAAAAATAAATACATTGAGTAAACAACCAATGGCGGACATGTCAGCGACTGGCAGGTAGATTGACAATTTCAAATGACGTCTTTGTTTCCAGTTTTGGCCACCGGGTCAGATAAGTTTGTGGCTCTATAAATGCCTATTAGAAAATTTCGGTGGTAAGTTGATAAAATTAGTAAAGGTGGAGAATTTTATTTTATTACAATACATTGCGAGAAGGACATGCCATTAGCCTGATGCTAAGCTATATGACCACTCATGGACAGTAAAAAAAACAAACAACGCTATAAATTTACTACAAATTTATGCTTGGCATTCCACTGCACTCGCCATCCTGGGACATAACATGTTAAGTCTCAATAGGTCCAGTAGTTTCTCTGGCTTCAATGTCCTTCAAACCGAAATAAAACAGTGTATTTAAACTGCTGAAAGTGTTGTATGAGGGGAGAAATAAACGTTGCGGTGGTATCTACCCAGGCAGCTTCTCATATAAAATGAAAAATCTACCACCAGTAGCTAGATACCATCTACTAACGAGATACTGAAAGTGTGAGCTGACTAATATGGTAAGCATTGGGGGAGGACTGCAATGTGTGTGAACCTTGTAACAAATGAATTTGGACTGAAGCAGAGAGATTCTGGAAAATTAATTATAAAAAGTACCATGCTATTAAAATTATATAACTTGTACGTACCTGCAAAAATGAATACGGAAAAGTGAATTCACCCCATACTATGTCCTTGACTAGACCTGAAATGTACAAGAATAAAAAAATATTTTTAAGGCTTTTAAAAACCGTCCCTAGTTTAATCATCTTTAACGAATTTTACATCTTTTATGAATAGTAAACCCAAAAAATAAATTATGGTACACGTGATTGAAAAAAAAATCTTCACGTCATCAACCTGTATTTAGCATTGTGCGTGTGCAAATTAAATTATTTTAAATAGACGCAAGAATTTATATCAGATATAATATTGTCACCAATATTATAAAAATACTCAAGCAAATTCTATGAATAAAGAAGTATTTGTACCTACCAGCATTTTAAAAACACGGATGGATATGCAAGTATCTCAGAAAAGCTATATTATTTTACTTATCATCAGTTTTTAAAATATATTAACTGAGTGTAATAACTTGTGACCAACCTTATAGAAACTTTTAAAATCATTTTCATGAAATTTAGTTGGGATATAAATGGACGATACAGAACTAAATTATATAATTTAGTTCCGAAGGAAAACAATTTGTGGATAGGCAAGTGAGTAATATGTTTGCGAATAAAAGCCTTATAAGATTATTCCGAAAACCTAACAAGATTAGCGTCTGTCGTCGGTAGCCCTGATAACGTAATACGTTGAAAATTATTACGCTGTTAGAAAGAATGTTAGAAACTATATAAGTACTGAAATTCAGTTTCAATAGAGAAATAATTTCAATAGGTATCCTGTTTTTGATATTATAAATAACGAGTTGATTAATCATTTAACATACCCAGCTATTTGACATCCATTTAAATAACTGTACCAAAAATCATATTAGCATAATAATTGTAACTTCGTCGTAAGTAATTATTAACATTTGTAACTACATAAACGCATAATTTATAGCAATATAGAACTTTATTCTAAACTTTATTTATGTGATATCAAGTTTATATATAGCTTTATTATTATTACAAATAGATTTTTTGCTCTCGCTACTAAATGTATTAAATATTAATACACTAAATATACAAGTTTCTCGTCATAAAAAATAATAACACTCACCAACTGGAAAGTCGAACGGGTATATCAAATAAAAAAATTGCGACATAAAACTGAAAGGGTGAAATCCGTCCTCAAGCTCCAACGTCGGTATCAAATAGGTTTCTCTCTGAGGCAGTCCGTTAAATCTTATTTTAGTTCTGTCCTTTGGGTCAAACCAATCCTCCGTGTAGCTTGTCACTATATCATTCTCTATAATGTGGCTTTGCGTCGTGTTTGGTGCAACTGGTTCTTTGAACACTTCCCTGGTAATAGGTATTATTTGTATTGTGGTTTGTGTTGACGTCGTTTCAGTTGTAGAAGGAGGAGTAGAAGATATGGTCGTTGGAGCGGTAGAAGAAGATTGCGTAGACATAGTAAATGTCTCTGTAGTTAGTGTAGATGTTTCACTATCAGAGCCTTTTTTAATAAAAATATCAGGTTTTTGCTGGCGCCTTTCCTCCGTTTTACTATTTTTCAAATCATTGTACTTTTCTAACCATACTTTTATTGATTCAGCATTTTTCGCACCAACGTTCCTTTTGTTCCAGAAGCTTCCATTTATTTTCTTGCTCTGAAGTGGTAAGTCACTGTGGACGTTTTCCATGTCTTGATTTCTCAAAACGTTCACTTGATTCTCCCGGAACATAGTCTCTAAGCAATTATCCCACACTAAAGGCATAGCTTTCGCCTCGCGTTTATTTTCCTCGCGATGTTTGAAATTTATTTTATTACCGCCAATGTTTTCATCAGCTAAGGGAATTGGATCCACATTTTCTTCCCCGCCTTCATATTTTTTATCTTTACTGTTGTTGAACGTGTAAATCTTGGAGATTGCTTGGAAATTTTCTCGCTGTGCATCTGGTTTATTTGATTTGCTGCCGTCAATGACATTTAGATTGTTTCCGATGGAAGCCGCGGGCGTCGCTTCCGACGTCGGTCTGATTTGTTGGATTTGCAAGGCAAAAACTGTGGAGCGACCTTCTGGTAATGCGTTTACTTCACTCTCCGAAGATAACCTGGTTACGCGTGTTAGCGGGTTGACTCGATTTACGAGCAATATTGCCAATAATAATGAAATCACAGCCATTACAACATTTTATTCGTATTTGTTATTTCCGACGCGAGTGTATAAGTGAGTAGTAACGATGGGCGACTGCCGGGGGTGTGGGACATCGGGCGAAGGATTTGTAGCACTTAGTAGTCTGCCCAGCGACGTTGCACAATCGTATCACGACCGTTCCACACTACCTTTACTGGATTATGGAAAGAGTACATTGTAGCAACACGGCGTTTCAAATTTTACATATTTTTCGTTTTTAAAATAAGCTCAGCGAAGTTACATTTTCTGTTTCGTAATAGGGATAAAATGATTTATGAAAAAAAGCGAAATAAAAAAATATAATGATAGTAAATAATTATTTGTGTCAATGAATGGCATATTTTTTATTTTATCTAATAGTGTCACCAACCCAAAATAATAATCATGTATGTAAGTTATTGCGCATCATAACCCAATATTACATGTATGATAACATCGGTCTTAACAATGATGTTATGTTTTCTGTATGTCTACAGCTGAAATCTAACTCTCAAGTATATCATAATGAACATGAGTGAAATGATTTACATAAATGCTTTCATGATATTACCTTATTCAATTCTGGCACCGAAATAAATCTTACTCGTCTGACTTAAAATTTATACAAAAGCTTTTTATTCATCGAAAGAGGAAATATTTACCTAAGTACATATTCCACGATATTATTACAAATACATTTCTTGAACGCACATTGTGTGTTCCAATCCTTCGAGCTTATATGAGACGAGACAAGTACATTATGGATTACGGTAAAGCCAAATAAAGTCATGGATAATCCACGAAATATCCCTAATACTTATTTAAAATATACTCATACTTACGTTGCTAGTTTACGGGACAACGAAAATCTGATTAGTTGTAATTGGTTTGTAATTTTTATTTGGCTAAAGCAGAATATTTATATTAGCATCGAAAGTCATGATTATTTTAAGCAACGAATTTTATTGGCTATACAATGGTATTCTTCAACACAAAAAAATCCTTTTGTAAGGTTTCGTTCTTTTAATATGAATTTATATATACGTATATTTCTTTAGTCATTTTAATTTGTTAAATTTCCTAATTTGTTGTTTCCAATCCAGTGTTCTTACTTTGTTTCTTTTTAAGATAGCATACCGAACACATTTCATAAATTAGTAAGTTATAAACCGAAGACGTAAAAGAGTCGTTTAGAATATTTCACCATAATATCAGGTTATGACTATTACATTTTTCTTGAATTTTCGTATCAGTGTCGAGCGAGGAAACTTTGTATGCTCAACGGAGATAGAACGTTCTCATATAAAATGCATGTTGCTTCCAAATCTGCGTTTATTGTATGCTTAAAAAAATCATCGCCATGTAAGGAGGGTGGCAGGTTGTCGGAAATTGTGTATTGGAAATGGCAGAAATTTTTTGAGGTGATGTTAAAAATATAATGCGGGCAATCTTTGAGTGTTATTTTTTTCGTATGTTGCTATCCCGTACTAAATACGTTTAAAGATATGGAGGAAATACCAGGAACTGTTTGTTGTAAATGTTTGTTATTATTTAAATACACATTTAGAGAACCTAGTTAGTTGTATTCGTATAATTTCTGACTGTGCTTTTTGATAGAACGTCTTAAATTTATAACGCACTTTCGCATAGTATGATATGTTTGAAATCCAAATAGAAATAAGTTCTGTATTTAATTGCTTTGTACTGTATTGTATGTATCAGTTTTAATCAGAGGTAGACGAATTATTTTTGCGCATGAAAAGATATCTATATTTGTTTTGTTTTACGTCTTTTTGGGTTAAAAAAAAAAACTAAAAAACCCCTGAAAACCCTACGTACAAATCTGAAAGTACTAACCGATCGAAATCCCGTTGCATATATTTGATGCAACTTGACTGAATAATTCATCGCCAGCTTCGCGCACGCATCCGGCCCGGATAGTATTTGAAATGCAATCGTGCATAATGCAAGTGTTGGATGTTTGACGCTACAAATCAGACTCTCAACTTTGTTGATTTTTCATCATTAGTGCGCCGCGTACCATGTAATTATCAGATTGAAAATTTTAATTGCATAAAAAAATTGAGCGCCTGTTTTTTATTTTAATTTGTTATTCGTTATTTGTTGATTCATAACTGTTTTTTTTGTCCGTAGTTCATATTTATGAGAATAATTAATTAGGTCAATGTTAAACTAGTTATTATTTTTATTTTTATAAATTCATGTTCTAAAAATTACAATATGCATTTGAACCAAAATGGCAAGAGCTCGCTCGGGTCAAGTGGAGTGATAAACGTACCTTTGCCCAGCAGTGGGACACAGTATAGGCTATAAAAAGTAAATTACACACACACTACTGATTTCAATTTTGTAATAAAGCGCTCGGAATCTTCTTCTTTCTTGTAATTAAGCGAAAGGTTCTCGAGTGGAGGCCACGTACAGGCAAGCGAAATGTCGGACGCCCGCCTACAAGGTGGACGGACGATCTGACTAAGGTCGCAGGAAGTCGCTGGATGCAGGCCGCTTCCAACAGGTCATTGTGGAGATCCTTGGGGGAGGCCTATGTTCAGCAGTGGACTTCCTGTGGCTGATATGATGATGATGATGATGAATAAAGCGCTATTAAGAATGTCCAAAAATATTTATACCAAATATCATCTACAAATGTTAGGTTGCAAATATCAAAAGCAACAAAACCGTTCTTCTGTAACTCTTCTACAGCGCATTTTCATAACACAGCTGCTATTTGTATTTGTTCGTACAAAGAAGATATTCGTCGCGCTTACCTTAACAGCAAGCCCACTTTATTAAAACAAAGTGAAAATAAAGTGCACGACTGTGCGCTGAATGAAATACTTTTGTATTAAACCTTCACAATGTGACTGCACCTGTAAACCCTCTGTGCGGTATGTGGCAGCAATTTGAATACCGTAAACATCGCGCTTCAGGTCTCAACCATTCCTAAGCATTCCTCCAAAAATTACATTCCGGAATGACACATGTGCCACTCGAATGTTCACAGCAATATACACTTTAATAGCAAAGGTGTGAAAAGACTGAAGTGGGTTTTTCCCGTGGCAAACGAAACGAGGGCGCGTGCCCGTTATGGTATGTATGTGTGTCGTGTCAACATACTGCTTTTCTTTCGGCCGAGGTTTTCTGAGATTTTTTTAAAGGTAAATTGACTAGTCGTTGGTTGTTGAAGGGAAACGGGTCAGCGGGTCTCGGTGGCGTGTCATGTTCATGTGCCACCAGGGACGTGCTAGGCAACCATATTTTTATAATATTTTTTATGATCGGAGGTTGACTGGTAGAAAATGCTAACTGCATTAAATTCGTCTGTACCAATTATTGTATGAAATTAATAAAAAAGCTATATGAACATTCGCAATTTCATGTGATTATAGCCAGAACTCATAAAATTATCTCGGGTTTAGAATGTTATTATAACAGTCACTTAATTGGATTAACTTAACATAAAACGCTGAATTTAACAAAATCCATTTAGTGTTTTCTAGGCCTCAGGGATCAAGTGATCTGAATTGAGTCGTTATAAGAAACTTACTATACAAATACCTACTGTTTTCTAGAGACGTGGCTTCAAATTGAGTATAAGTATACTCAAGATTAATTCCTAATAAGTTTTTGATCTAATATGGATACAGCAAGAAATGATAAAATATATCTACATAATTATTTTTTGGGTTTTGATGAGAGCTCAATATTTCACATCTACTTTTTGGTGCATCTTAGCCCACCTTAAATCCGCGCCCGTGTCATATTTCTATTAATTACAGCGACAACTGGGGCGAGGCGCCTATCCTCTTAGATAGCCAGCGTCTTGACAAGTTCTACATCTAATCTTATACTTTAACCAGTTTTATAATTACAAACTGTTCGAACAAAATTTTGGCCATAATATCGAGTCGCGCATTTGAATAGAAAGTCTTATTATCGTTATGTGAAAAATGATTTGTAAGTTTGTTTTTCACGTAGCAAATGTAATGGCGAATTCTTTTATTGTATAATAGTGGGAAATATGACATTACTACTCATGTTCTTTTTTCTATACTTACATCTTTCAATTTTAGAAGAATGCAATTTATTTATGATTGAATTGCAGATGTTTATGAGTGGCAATAAGCACTTACCATTAGGTGGCCTAGTTTACGTTACGTTTGCACAATTATTTGATAGTGGGTTGTTGGGAAACTAATTTTGTTTTTGCCTCAACAAAAATGACCCACAGAATTATGCGAAATGTCCAACAGTCCAGTTTAGTAGCTCGCCTTAAACATTTACAGCTTGCTTTGCATATAAAGCCTTACCCACCATATTATCTGTTTCTAGTACTGTCTTATTTTATCATCAGCTTTGGACTTTGGATGGGAAAACTTCTACGTTAAAGGAGGATGCCAATTTCTTGTATAGTTTTTGCCGGTAAAGAAAAATGTCATAAGTATAGAATCGTGCTATTGCTTGAAATGTGGCTACAGGTACAGTATCTTTAAATACCTAAAAACAAAATATTATATAAATTAAAATAGTAATATAATGTATCATTTTAATAAAATAAACGAAATAATTTTTCGAACAACCCAATATTTAAAAACAAGCAACCAATATAATAAAACTATGTAAAAAATTTGGCTTTATAAGCTCTATCGGGTGCTTAAAATCAAAAAAGGTAAACTAAGATAGAATGTGATCCAACGTAAATGATACGCTTGTAAATTTAGATCTCAAATTAATATCAAGAAAGTTGTTCATAAAAATTAAACTGAAGAAATTCTAGCTAAGTATAAAATATAATTAAATTTTAAACGTCTTTCTTCAGACCCATTTATGTTTTATTTACAACAAAGTGTAAAGGTTTTATGCCTTAGGCATTCCCTGCCTGTCAACCTTTGGATAGTGCAGACAGGAACAACGAAGGTAGATGAATTACAAATAACAAAGAACGATGTTTACTTTAAAATATATTTATATAAATACCAGGCATATTGAATAAAACTAAACCGGGGAAAACTATTGTTTTGTGATAAATATTCGAAAACGTTTACTATGTGTATTAGTTTTTTTAAAACCTCAAAGATTAACCACAAATCAAATCCAGACTAAAAATTCTGGCTGTATTTGTATCTATTATATCTCTATATATTTATATATCTATATCACATACATGGCCGTGATCTGTGACGACCCAACAAAAAATAAAACTACACAGGACTTTTTAGATCCGCAACAGTCAGACCTGAAGCGATTTAAAATTTGAATTAATATGAGATTATAACAGCCAACAAGCATACAGGTCACCTGATAGTAAGTGATTACTGCCACTCATGAACACCCATAACGCTTGGATGTTGCCGGCCCATCGAGACAGAAGCGGGAAGGAAAAAGGATGGAAAGAGGAAAGGGATATTGTTTATCCGGCAAACTCACCCACTGAAAAAAAACGTAACAACAAACCTTTCACTTCAGATCGACCTCCTTTGAGCCAGTGGTACCGCGCAGGATAAGCCTGCCCATTCATGACTCAGGACTGATAACAGAGTGGCACTATCACTTTTGATTGACTTCTTATCCAACACAAAATGAAGTCTGTCTTCACAATCGTCTACTGAAGTTCAGCTCGTTTACTTTATGACCGCAAGACAATTCTATCTAATAAAAATGTTTCACAAGTTCACGGTTCATTAGTTTCTAGAAACGTGATAGTTTTAATGAGCTATTAATTTATCAAACAACTCAAGCACTTCAAGTTTTACAGCAAACTTACCGACACTATACTAGTATCAGCGGCGAGTACAACCGCCCTTATCAGCAAAGTTTCGATGAGAATCGAAAGCTGCTGTTAAGCCGGGACACACTTTAGAAAATGACCAAAGATTTATGGGCAATTTCGGGTAATGCCCCCCAACTTAACGGAATTAGGAAGCCCATTTAATTTTGATGATTGCAATGCTGTTTATCTGCGTTGATCGGTGATGGGTTTCGGTAAATGGTGTGGTTTTATTTATTTAAGTCAATAAATTGATGGTATTTATTATATACACAATGGCTCGCAATAGCTTGCCATTGTAGGGGAATGACGCGGGTTGTCTTTAAAAAATTAGAAAAAATCACTTATGTATGCCACATAGACGAGAATTAACGCAGTACTGGGATTATTAGTAGTTATTATTATATTTTTGTTGTTAGAATTTAGTCATGGTTTAGGACTAACAAAATGAACAATTTGTGAAATTAATAATTCTCGGTTTTCCTTACATATTCCTGCGGCAAGTGTTTTATACAAGATACGTTTCTTTAATATCTCTAGTAGGCATTATTTCATTGGATTTTAATTCCTAGTAGTAACTTTCCTGTTGTTTAGATATTAAATATTGACGAAAATAATTGATAATTATTAATAATCCCATTGGGATATTCCTGAATATAAGTACCAACCAAGTACCAACATGTTTACCGACAAATTTTACAGCGAAGGAAAATAGTGATATTTCACCTTATTTGGTTAAACTTCGTGAAATATTTTAAATACCTACTGTTAGAATTGGAATTCTGTTTTCAGACAAATCGAGTTATTTAGTTTTCCGACCATCGCCAACTTTTAGTGCATTCACATTCGTTTCAATTTACTAAAAAATAGAATAGAAAAAAGTAGCATAGTTTTGAAAACGTTAATGAATTGCCATTTATTTAGGTAGGTATCTTTATTTTTTGAGAATAAGATCTAAATATATATCGCAGTTTGAAAATTGTGGTCAAATTATTTATACTTTCCTTTTGCTTGGCGACTGCGCCTTATGCAAGCAAATTAAAATAAGTATTATTATTATCAAATTATGTGTTGTTACGGTAGATCAAGCAAACGTTTGAGTCGAAATGGTCTCAGTGATGATGCTTATTAAACAGTAATCATAAATGTATTGGTATTGTCCTGACTTGCTCAAGTTTTCCAAATTCATTGTGTATAATAAACCTTTATTGCCTTATTATTAATTCGGATAAGCGAGGGATCAACTTCAAACCAAAGCTTAAGTATTTACTCGATTATTTTGAATAGCAAGGTATTCATGAATTTATTAATAAGTAATGTATATTTTCCAGTCGAACACCAGTATAAAGGCACTGTTGTGTTTCGGTTTGAAGTAAATTGTAGCCAGAGTAACTGGACATAGTGAGACTTACAGCTTATGTTTTAGGATGGCGAGCGCAGTGGAATACCTAGCATTGTTTTGTAATCCAAGGTGTTGTTTGATTTTGGCACTGTCTATCGCTCACCATCAGGTGAACGGCACGGTAGTCTCGCCATTTAAAAAAATACGGATGTACTTCGCCCTAACATAATAATCCTGGTATGGTAAATCGCTGATTTTTAAAATAAAAATTATGAAATACTACTAAAGCCTCAAGTTAAAGATAATCCCTCGTTCATCTGTGATAATAATAAGCCTTATGCCGTTTATGCAGATATTCACCCTGAATTAAATAGCATTCAATGGAATCAATAATAGCTATAAAGAAAATTTCGAAACACATCAGAGCATTAAACTTAGAAGGTAACCGTCCTAGCCTTCATTACCTTGATTCACGAAATGATGTAATCTGTATGAGTCATGTTTTCGTAATGCGTCTTTTGTTTTGATTAAACCTCAAATTAACATAATCACAGTGCAAAATATTTATTTTATTGGATGCTGAAATGGGTCACACATACACACATGTCAAAATTTTTAGCAGTTAATAAATATTATAATCCAATGCTGGGCATTTAGCGGGGAATGATCCACTTCTGTCATAATAAATAAATAAAAATAAGAAAGCCTTTGATTCCATGCATTCACAAAATAATTTTACAATATTGAAATTTCAAATTTCATGCTTGATTATTTTTATTTTTCGTTGAAATGTTACATTATGTAAATAAAAAAATTAAAATTAAAAGAAGTTTCGGTTATAAAAAGTGTCTAATAGAAAAAAATGGAACAATCAAATATATTGTAGGTAAATTATTAATTTTAATTTTTACGTGCTCTCTTCTGAATGTACGTGTTTATACTTCCGTCATATTATATTATAATTATTATTCAAAATCAACGTCTATATATCGAATCCCGTTCGAATAAGTTATTATAAAAATATCAATCTGATACCAATTATACTCTTTGATAAGTGGATGTTCGATAACGAAAATAAAGAGAAATATGTTTTGGTTTCCGAGATGGAAATCTCATTAATTAGAGAAGATAAAGGGGCTCCACCATAAAACATTAATTCTGGTCTAATGAAGTAGGGGAGAAACTTAATTGTCAGAATGTGAACCAACTACGTAAATCGTAAACTTTCTGCGGAAACCCTCTTTGAAAACCCTCATATAGTTCTGGTAAGGGTTTGTTGATCGACGTGGAGAATATGTAGTGTGTCTATTTAATTACTTCTTAAAATAAATGATAATACTCAACCATACAACTGTGGATTCTTGTCACAGCACATACAAAGAGAAGATTTTAATTTAGCCTTTGAGCCTTTTCCTAGAGTAAACAAAGCAGAGGTGTTGAAGTAAAGTACATTATAAAACAGACAGGTCAATGGCCTTACTATTTTGGATGGATAAGCTCAGGGGAAACTGAGGAGAATTAGTCAGAAGCCGGGTCCGGTCGGGAAAATGTTAGTTAGAACAAAAAAAGAAGAAAAAGTGGTGTCAAAATTATTATAAATATATATAAAAGGTGTATTCATTTTCGGTAGCACTTTTGATATACCCAGTATGATTCTTATGAAATACGCGTATAATATAAATCTAGATTGGACGTCGCTTGTCTTGTATTAAAAAAAGAATTTTCGCATAAAAGTAGCTAAATATTGACTTCAATTAGAAATACAATAATGTAACAATGGATTAGTATTAATGGTCTTTGATTAGACTACATTTTGCAAGGGATTAACGTAACTAAGCAGCATTTAGTTGGTGGAAGTTTGGAATTAGTGTCCCAACTTGGAAGTAAAAGCATTAGTTAGCAACAATGAAATAGGATGTAGGTACTAGTTTGAGAAGAAGCAAGACGATAGCTAATTCGTAATTAGTTCTTATTTAGTTCTCTATAATATATTGATTGAATAGATTCGAAATATTAGTATAAAAGTGCATAGTCGCCTTCAGCAGTTAGTTTATTTCAGTGATCCATAAAGATGAATATACTACTTGATCTAGTTTAGACAATTTAGTTCCTCCATTACATACACATATTATGGTAATATGGTCCGTCTTTGATTTAAGGTTATCTAAAGGATTGAAAGCTCAAATAAATTGAAATGGTTAATGAATCTACTTAATTTTAGATATACCACTTTCAGAATTAAACCACATTGCTAATCGGAGCTCAATTTATGATTTTCAAAATTTATTTATTTATTAAGGAACAGTTACAGCTGTATATAATAAGTGCTTATAAATATGCTATTACAAGTTGTTAGCCAATTACAACTATTCACAAATTATGGAGTTACAAAACGGATAAAATAATTTAATTAAAGGCATTACTAAACGAATATTTATCACTTATATTTCAAACTCTCGCAAACTTTTTGTGACATTGACATTTTTATGAATATTATTATATTTTAATCTCTGTTAATTTACTATCCGTGATGAATCGTAAACAGATATTACGGTTTGGAAGGCCGTAGCATTTGGGGCAACGATAAACCTAGACATTTGAGATTCTAGATTATTTAAAGGCTATGCAAATTAATGACATCCCCGATAAAGATTCTGAGTTTAATATCTAAGTTTTTGTGAATAAAACTGATTGCTTTGGTTTAAAGAATGGAAGGAATACTTGCAATCTTTTTCTAATATCATAAGAAAAAGAAAGAATAGTTTTACTAAGATTTTCCGAGTAATATAGCTCATCTTCACCTATTTAGCGAGCACGGATAACGGTACCGTAATAAACAGAGTTTGCTCTCTATTGAAAGACGAATTTATAAAAAGAAATATATAAATTTATTAATTTTATTATTTAATTAAATTAAAACGGTTACCAGAATATACATTAATTGGTTAAAATTAAGGTACCTGTTATTGAAAATAAATAAAGCACTCAGATATTATACATAGCTACGAGAATATATTGAAATTTTATTTTGAACGCACTGACCAGTAAATTACTTCCCATTGAGAGATTTAAATATACATGCATACATAAACTTACGCCTTTTTCCCAGAAGCAGTAAGTAGAGGTGCCGGGACACCCACATTTTGTCTATTCCATCCCACGATGTGATAAAGGGTGAGCCTATCACCATAATAGGCACAAATTTCTGACTCCGGGCTGATCTTGCATCGAAAAATCCAATATCACTTTACCCGACCCGGGATTCGAACCCGAGACCTAAACTTAGTGATCGTACCGTAATACAACTACGCCACCGAGGCAGATTTATATAAATGTACTCATATGATATCAACCCTATGTTGTAGATAACTTAAGACATGCTTATAGTTATAACATTCTGTATTCTGTATTCTGTATCAGCCCATATACGTCCCACTGCAGGGCACGGGCCTCCTCTACAATCGAGAGTACGATTGAGAGTGGTTAGGCCATATAGTCCACCACGCTGGCCTAGTGCGGGTTGGCGGACTTACATACCATAGAATTTTTATAAATCGCTATGGTATGCAGGTTTCCTCACGATGTTTTCCTTCACCGTTTTAGTGCGTGGTGATTGACTATCAATACACACATGACTCCGAAAAGTCAGAGGTGTGCCCTGGGATTCGAACCCGCAACCACCGTGAACATGTTGGCAGTCGCGTCTAGTCCGTTTACCAACACCACCGTAGGCCACCACGCACTTTTACCACACTTTTATAACATTCTACAAAAAATAAATTAAAATATAAAATTATAATATAATTTATAAATCTCACATGAGTATACCTAACGCCCAGGTACTTACATATTATAACAAACTCCTTTAAAATTTGAGCCGCATTGAGTAATTACTAAAAGTGAGCCTACATTTTCCCCTCTAATTTTCTCAGTTACTAAGCCGAAAATCTGATGTAACTCTAGGAGCTTTTCTTTATTACAAGGGAGGAGTAAAGCGAAATAAAATATTTTCAAGTGAAACAGCCATCTTTTTTGTTACACCTTTCATCAAAGGAATTTTGAATTTACTTTAACAATTTATATAACTGGGAGCCTTGGTCGATAAAGCTTCAGATAGGTCGGTACGGTACGACTATAACGTAAAAAGCTGAAAAGGTTTCCTGAAGCGTTTCAATGAGTATTTTTTTTATTGCATTAGGCCAGCAAATAAGATAACAGGTGAACTGATAGTAAGTCATCACTGCCGCCTATGAACATTTATAATGCTTGGATCATGAATGTTGGAAGCCCCTCAAATCAGGAGTGGAGTAGGAAGAAAATAGGATGGGATCAAGTTAAGTACTTGTGAGAAAGTAGTATTGGTCTGGACGAGCGTGCCCATTCATGCTGACGACAGCGTGGCTCTATTACTTTACAAAAATTGCCCCACTGAGGGAAATGTTTATGCTGTCCACAAATATTTCTTACGAGTTTGGGTGTTGGTGAGGCCGAGGTAGTTCCTGATACCCACGACACAAGACTCGATCTTAGTGTGGGGTCAGTACTATGTATGTGACTTTTGGGTGTTATTTATGTATTTATTTTATTTCTTCCCTAAAGCTGGTACATATAGGAATTCGTTCGGACAACAGTTACCGAAAATAACGATTAACTCGTCGTAATGACTCTCGCAAGACTTGAATTTTGAGTTCAATCTGTGCCTGTCCTATATCAACCGGCATGGCATAATGATGCCGATCGACCAGAAATAGTTATCGCTGGATACTCTATTCGACCTATTTTTATTTGTCATGCTAATTTGATTTGCAATTGTCGAATGTATGAGAGAACTTTATAGTACCTATTATAATATAAATACCGAGAATTTTGACACGGAACATCAGAGTGTACTAAGTATTTACTTGCTAATTTTTAATTACGACCGAATCTCGTAATATCCTTAACGTGACCGATAAAGCCAGGCCCTTGTAATAGAAAACAAGTTGGCATACTTCCTGCTTCATGGTTATCGATTCGGGTTAATTTGCCGTCCTGACTGATGTATCTGTCCTTTGAAATTTCAAATTAATTAAGGAAGTCAAATTGGTGGTAGCAACTTCACCAATTTACGGAAGGTATAAGCGCTCTCTAATTGGTTTTTAATTATAAGTTGGATTTAATATTATCTGATTAGACTCGATGAATGGCGTGAAAATGGGCGGATTGGTTTAAGTTTAATTCGAATTTCATTCAATAAACAGGCTTGACTTGGCTTGGCAAAAAAAGAAAACGCTGGAAACGTATCGTTTGGGAACTGATAGTTTACAGGTTGTAGGAATAAATTCTATTGCGGTGATGAGTGGTCCGATGGTAGAAAGGCGACGTTGGTACCATCTCAAACAATTCCTCGTATCACGACCAGAATGACTACTAAGGCTTTTTATAAAAATAAAATAATTGCAGCCACCTTTGGATATTTTGTATTAAATTCAATTTTCATAATTTAAATAATAGCCAACTGAAATAATTTTAAAACTATTAAATCGGCATGAACACCATCACGCCATGTAACATTAACGCTGTCAAAGGGTGGATGCCAGCGCCTTTAAATTTTTGTTAAAGCTTATCTCTTTTGTATTTCATGATCAGTGCATACGTTGTTAATCAGAAAATATTAATGTGTATAAACGAGGACATAATCGTGACTATCGAAAATTTAATTATAGCTACAATCATGTCACTCTGTCAAGTTTATTTTTCGCAACGAGCAATTTATGTTAAAGCCGTCGATAGAACGACAACTGATCGACCGCAAGGTTAATTCAATTTTAATTGCAACCTCAATTATACGGAGCCGTTTAAACACATTATAATGTAGTCTTTGCTTTATAGATAACCAAAAACATTTGAATCGATTTTCCTAGTAAACAACCAAATGCTGTTAATTTAGAACCAGTTCCCTAATGTTAGCAAACAGTTATATTACTGTAACTTAACAAATTCATATAATAGATAAACAAGCGTTTTTTAGTTGGTAGATTTAATTAAACTTGTATTCAAATCTTGCAGCAATAAATGTTTAGTTAGGCGAAGCGTATTTATTAATATTGCACAAATAAACAAAAATGTTAATTTTCCCGATCCGTCCAGTTCCGTCTCATTCTATCCCGTGATTTGGGTTAGGTAATTCTCTCTTCTACCGTCTCATCCCATCCGTTGAGTTTGAAAGCGTATATTTATTTGCACATGATGGCACTATTACACTGAACAAATATGGAATCTCACGCCACATCTAATCCAGACATACGAAGCACCGGCTTCCACGCAAGACTAGGAATTCTTGGTGCAGCAAGTATAGATGGTGATGCATAGACAGCAGCATCTACCTCAAGGTCCGCATCACATCTTGAGAATATGAGTATAGTACGAGTACTTAAAGAGTCAAAACAAGAGTTCAAAGTATGAAATAAATTTGAATTTCTTGTCCATCCCACGGGATAAAAAGTAGCCGATGTTTTAATCCTGTCTGTCAGCTACCTCCGCTAGAAAGTTAGCTAAAGTTATCCGCAATCTTAAATTTAGTGCTATGCCCAGTCAATTGTAAGTAGGGTTACCCAAAGAAAATCCCTCATTCAGTTTTATCATCAAGGAATTGTTTCGATGTAGACACCGTCCATCCGATAAGTATAAATTACTAGCAATCCTGATCCAGAGGATAAGATATGCACCAAAATTTTCTCTTTGTTATTTTAATGAAATATCACCGATGACCCAGCTTCACAAATAAACCAATAATTGTGGGTCAGGTTATTTAAAATATAGATTTCATTTGAGATTATAATAAAGGGGATATAATGTTTCCTTTGAGTAAAAATTTATCTTTAACACATTTGGAATCCTTGTTTATGATTCTGATCCTGATGTTATTTTAATATGTGAAGAAGAAAGAAGAAAGAAGAATCTCCATTCATTGTACCGTAAAAAAATATCGTTGATCCCGAAACCAATTCTGTTTAAAATTCATAATAGCATTTTTTATGGTTTGTCCTAAAACGATTTTGTAGTGTATCCCGAGCCGTACGTATATAATTATGATCACATGTTAAATTTTGTTCATAGAGACGAAGACAAAAAAAAAAAACTATAAAGTCCATTTCTCCAAGAATGCCGGACCTGGGTCGCGTGGACGCTGGTTACGCGGATGTTGTTCTTTATATTATATAATATAACATGAGAAACAATAATAATATTGTTAATATAAAGAGCATCATTATCAGGATATTTTGTTATATCTAAATTAAATAATAATATTTACTTTATTTGGTTCAAGGAAGATCCAAAAAGTTTATGCATAGATCTACTTTAATTGTTGCCAAAAAAAAATAGGTATAAAAAATAATTACAGTGTTATTGTGTTTGCCATTAGTCGTCGGCGATTTAATTGAATATTCTTTTTAATTTTACAAATCATGTATACTCTTTTACACTTCTGTGTGGTAAAGCTTAATGAAGGTCTCAGTGTTCGCACCTTTCACGCTTTCATCTTTTCGAGACCGTTCGATAGGATCTGAAGAGGCCACGTTTCGTTTTCGAAATATGATTAATATTTTTTTTTCATCCGCTCGGATGAGAAATTGGATTGCGATTGCATTACATCGAAGGGATTTCAAGGGAAACATTTTTATATGATCGAATCAAATTTTATTCGGCTTTTATGTTATTAAATATTATAGAAATTCAATGTATAATATCCAAAATAAAATGAAAGAAAATGTAATAAGTAAAGTCAATAATCCTGTTAAAGTATTGTTCTTAGGATTTTCAGAAGTAAGAAGTATTCTTTTCAAAAAAAAAATCACAACATTTAACAACCAACATCAAAATATATATCTACATCAAGAATTGAATTCACGATGCCTGAAAATGGTCTCATAGTCTTTTTTGGAATTTAAAACGAGTTCTTATTAATCCACCACACTGGCCTAGAGGGTTGGTAAATTCCGAATCCATTATTGATTTATTTGTCAGACACTCCAATAAGGTTTGCTAAATATAAATAAAATTTTCATGTACCGATATATTGAAGTTTTCTCCCTACGGGGCGGGAATCAACAAGGAAAATCCGAAAACTTCCGATCAATCTTTTAAAAGTAAACGTCGTCACGAGGTAAGTGTGATCTCTGAGATGGACAAACATGCATTGTTAACTTACGAAGGTATGGAATATACTTAGTATTTTATGCACGTGATATATTTATACTGACTGTGTCTGTGGCACAAAACTACTACGGTATACACAGAACAGATGAATATAGTTAGAAGGGAAATAAAAGCGTTTGACGCGTCGCAAGGTGGTGCATAAAAAGCATCACTGCCGCGGAACGAATGGGTTGTCAAATTAGTCGCTGTCGAAATGCCTTGGAGAGAGGTGCTCCGGCGAAATAGAGTAAAAATGCAGATTTATGCTATTTTATCTCGCAGTTCAAATACTAAAGCATCAAATATCAATAGAGGAGGAATTTCATACCAATATTCAACCAAAATTTATTGATTTTCACCTTTATTTTCAAAAATTGCAGTTATTAATTACGACATTTTGAAGAATTCGATAATATGATAGACGACAAATCAAAAATATACATTGCTGATTACGCGTACATACAATGCTCGCGAATGCCAAGTTCCTACGCAATGCATACGACTCATTTTTGTTATGTCAACAGCGAAAATTGGCACATGTCACGTAGTGTTGTAGTCTTGTACATAGTAACTATATCGATGTAGTTATAGATTTCGTATACTCGTTAATCAGTTTTTAGTAATTTTGATGCATTGTAGTAGTATTCATCATTGTGGTAACGTTTGATAACGTTAACGACCTATCCTTATGTTCTAATTTCATACCTTTGCCAACTTGAGAACAACATATTTTAGTGTCTGAATATACTTTATAATATATTAACTTATTCATTTATACGTTTCCAAGAGTGAGTCGATAAAGGCAATAGGAAGAGACAACTGGATTCCTACAAAATCCAGTACGATTTGTTCTAAGTATTCATTTTCGTGAAACGGAAGACAATAAAAAAATCTGTATCATAAGAAATATACACAACAAAAATAATTACGTGCAACGCTTATAGAAAAACTGTATCATGCCGATGAAATAATTAAATATTGTATGAAAAATCAAAACCACTGAATCTATTAACGTAAAAAAATCGTAATTTGGTTATAATAAATGCTTATATGTGCCTTTCCAATAATAAAAATGTTAATACCTCACACACGGATGAAAATCTTAAAAATACTGTACATATAGATTTGTAAAATAGTATACAAATTAAAATTAATTTTCAATACTAGTCTCATTTATTTTCCGTCTATTGACATAATACTATTTAAATAACTGTATCAGAAAAAAACTATTAAGCATATCGATAAAATAAATTCCGGTCTTATAACAAAGGCATAATTCCATAATTTTATCGATACTTTAAATAGACTATTGCAAGCTTTATGTATTGAATTCGTTGAGGTTTTGTGTTCCGAAAACGACGACGCTGGTTTTCATACAATTTGACGGCTATTGCCTTTCTAACCATATTCAACTGTTCTGTGACGGTATACTTGTAAACTGATGTTTTGGGTTGTTGTTGATGTTAGGTATATTGATTTTTGTATGCATTGTCAGTCAAGGATTAAAATGGGTCTTCTTTTGCTAAGACATCACCGCTACACTAGATATACCAAGTATCTCTTATAAATTTAACCTGCCTTGAAGAATAATGTAAAGATAAGAGATGAATATTATGGAGCGTCCAGAAGACAGTCTTTGCCAATACAAAATTCTATAGCAAGATATCCAAGAATTATGGTACAGTCGAGTCAATCAATTGATGCTATCAACTTTTAACAGAGTAAGTAAAGACTTAACAACTTTTAAAATTATATACGACTAGCGGCCGGCCAGGCTAAGACCGGGGTAAGGTATTATTTTCTGAAAATATTTTATAATTTAATGCCACTTTCACTCATGAATATGGTAGAACACCGAATAACAGTAGGGAAAGAAAAAATATATCGAATTATTAAATGATGAGATGAAGTGCGTGGTGGCCCGTTGGTTACTGATCAGGCGGTGAATTAATTATCATTCACCAGGCACTTTAATGGTAAAGGAAAACATCGTGAGGAATCTTGTATCCCACCAATTTATATGGTAAGTAAAGCCCGCCGACATATACTAGGCCAGCGTACTATATGGCCTAGCCTTAAAGGGGGCCCATACCCTGCAGTAGAACGTATGTTATGGGCTGTTATAGTACTGTACAGTACATTAAATACTGAGTCGGTGAAATGCCCATTAACATGTCAGTTGTAGTGGCAAGTTGTGTCGAAAATATTGCTAATCAAGTTAAAACTTCCAACACAATGTGCAGAGAGTTGATGTGTTAATCGAGTTTCCGAACGTCATGTTTATAGGTAAAAAGAAGTTTTCCTTCCCAAAATCCAAACAACAGTTTTGTAACTCAAACAGGGTCTTCATTGAGCAGCCCCGGTGACGCAGTTGGTTGGATACCGGCTGTGAAATAAGAGGCCGTGGGTTCAAATATATTATTAATTTATTGAAATATTTGTCTCGGGTTTGGGTGTTTTTGAGACCGAATAATCTTTCGTTGTTTCTGATACGTCAGGACTATGTATATGACGTTTGTTTGTCAGTGGATTAATCATTTAAAGGATGCTATAGTTTAGGAGCCATTATTATTATATGTAATTACTTATTTTTCATAAATCCGTGTTGGTATAAAGTTGTATAAAAACCAAACTTAGAGAGAAGTATAGGCCCAGCAGTTAGATATCATTTATGGACTGCTTTAGTTGATGTATTTTCTTCCAAAAACAGTTCGAATACCTAAATTGTAAGTACTTTGGAAACATAAGTGCTAAGGATTTACCAAAACCACACTAAAATTCCGCCACATTTTAACACGACACGTAATAATTTTGATATGTGATACTCTTTCTTAGTTTCTGAACGAGCTTGATATAAATGGTCAACTCTAGCGGAGATCGTTTTAAAAAATGATCCCAATAAATGTGATTTATCCCTGGCGATCGCTTCTATACAGATCGTTTTATTTACTGGTATGTGAATTATAGACGCGATGATTAACTTATTAGATAAAAGTCAGTATGGATCTTTTCTATATTAATATTATAAAGAGGATACATTTCATTGTTTGTTTTTTTTTTTAAAGTTAATTCTAAGCAACACTCCCCTGAAACTTGACAGTCACTTTTCGCACTTTATTTATTTATTTCTTGTACAAGTCATTGTCCGTCTGATATTATGTTTTGGGAGTTCCAATTCCTTACATTTATTTTTTATTTTTTTCTTCAGTGTTTATTTTCGTTGTTATGTCTTTTAGTTTTTTTTTCGGTGTATTTTCTTTATTCAATTTTTATATATATATATTTTTTTTGTTTCGTTTCTAATTCTCTTTATCCCTTTACGTAGACTTGTTTTTTTTTATTCATAATATCAGTTACATTTTGTGACTTGTCCTTTGCCTTTTACATTACTTGTACTAGCTAACGTTGCTTACAATTGATAACTTAAATAACTTATAATAAAATTAGTTTAATTGTTTGTTTGCATTCAAGTGGTTTTAATAAAACAGGACCGAATTGAAAAAAATCCCCTTTTCAAGCTATCTAAACAACCTTTACACTGGTAATAATTGTATTATATGATTTTATGAAATGTCCTGCATCGTGTTATACGCATTCCGCCATTTTGATAGTTGAACTTTATAGAGGATAAAATGAAAATATTCTTACTAAGATAAACGACAGAAGAATTCTCACGCACTCTTTGCAGTACGCATTTATAGAAAGAACTTTTAAAAATCGATAGAAATACTTCGACTACGTTGTAACAGTAAGGGTGAATTTGGAAAGTACATAAATTGAGTTAGATATGCTTTTCCGCGCTCCATTCGGAGGTAGTATGTACCCTTAGTAATTCGCTTTCTATGTCTAACAAATAATTCATCGGTGTAACCACAGGTGTAATATTAGTGTAAGTGAATGTACTAAGTTGCATTCAGAATGTAATTACAATTGACGTTTGATTGATTTCGAACGCGCCGAATTATCGGCAGGAATGACTAGTTACAGCCAATGTTTAGTCGATTTGAATAATTGGTAAACAACATTAGGTTCGTTTATGGGATTCGTGTTTTGTGTTTCGCTGATTGAGTTTCTGTTATTTGATGTAATATGGTATGAAACGTATAGATTCCCTATTTTTTTTATTTTATTTATCAATTAAGGTCTACAGAATTTCATACATTTTTCAAAAAAGCAGAAAATAAACCAAAGCACAACAAACAATTAAAAAAATACATTTAAGAAGTGTTAAAACTGTAATAACTACTATTTTTAAAGATCAAGAGGCGATAGGGCTACTAAATATTGAGTACCTGGATGACCGAGCTATGCTCGGTTTTTTTTTGTTAATTGTGTTTCTTTAGAAATTATATTTAAATACGAATTACATACTGATGAAATATGAATAATATTTTTCGATCTTACCGACATAATAAGTGAATACTTGCGTTTAAAAGACAAATAATATAATTAAGCAATTGATTTTCTTGGTATAACGTCAAACTAAACACTCATTGACATTGTATTGTTTAATAACGCCATCTGCTGGCATAGCTTTATAGTTATTGTATCGCTAAAGCAGTGATAGCCCTTCAACGATCTAGAGCCTTATATTCCAGGTGTGCAGCGTGCTTGGGAAGTGTCAAAAGCCCGGTAAATGTTTTGTTTCCACGAACATGTAAATCAACGTCGTAAAAAAGATGGAGCATCTCTGTATGTTATAAATTTCGCTATATCTATCCTTCGTGTTCATGTGATGTTAGTGCGATGTCATTGCAATAAGTAAACAAATCTGACATCATGACATCTGACAAACGTAACCATAGACTTATGGTTACGATGTACGATAAACAAATTCGAACTTATACAGAGTAGGTACATTCGTATCGTATATAAACTTCGATCGTCCGAAGTTTCGAACTTCGTTTCGGATTTATAGAGTAGGGCCCATGATAAATTTTACTTGCACGAAGAATGTTATTGGTATTTTTGCGTGTCTTGGTCTAATTTAAACCCGTAATATTAGTGGTAAATTTCATATATAATTTTCGTGCAAAGAATATCATGTCATTACGTATTTATTATCGTTGCCATCATTAATTGCCAAATTTTCCCGTTTGCGTCACATCTATAAAATACGATTTGAACAGTTTTTCGTTTGAATATCATTTTCAAATACGATTTGATTGATACTATATATATTTTCGGACCATCTTGTGGGTGGACGTCCTACGCTGACCGACGACCTGGTAAAGGTCGCGGGACGTCGCTGGTTGCAGGCTGCCTCCAACAGGTCTCTATGGAAATCATTGGGGGAGGCCTATGTTCAGCAGTGGACTTCCTTTGGCTGATGGATGGATGGATGGATATATATTTTACAGCTTCCAACATAGTATTACACTGGTGTTCAAAATTATCAAAGAAGACTCATATCGCCACCAAACATGTAATACACATATTCACAATATGAGGAAGAACTTGGTATATTTATAACAAATAATATATATTTACAGGATAATAAAGGATTGATTATTATGATTGACTTGAGTTTTCTTTTTTTTATTTCGTACATACAATGATATAAAAATATAATTGGGAACTTAAGCTATTTCAAACTTTAACACTTGTCGTTAATATGTGGGTCGATCCGCAACTAAAATATAGTATACAATCAACTGTTTTAATCATAATTCGATCTTCCTTAAAATTGGATAATGGTTTTAGTCTTGCAACACTAAGCGCTGTATTTCTTGTATAAAAAATAGTATTATTATTCGCCAATACTATATATAATAATCAACAACTCATCGTTTACAACGCAGTGGAAACTAATAAGCCTGTAGATTGTATAGAAGTGTTGGGTTACTATACAAGTTTAGTACGTTGAAACTTGTTAGCCTGTATCCCTGGTACCGTTCCAGTGCATTGTTACGCCCGGTTATAGAGGTCTAGTAAGGCATTTAATTAAGCGTTTCTAACTTGTGTGCCGGGATATGAACAGACCAGTCACTTTTACCAACTTTTGTACTGGTGGTAGATGTATGTGAGAGGTCTCTCATAATATGTGAGAAATGGCCTGGGTAGGTACCACCGCAATGTCAATTTCTCCCGCCAAACAGCAGTGTAAAAAACAAGTTTTGTATCACTTTAGATCTGTGTAATAGTTTTGAACCAGTGATTTTTTCTGTATAGATATTTTTCATGATGCTGTACTAGATACTCGTACAATGGCATCAGCTTATTTCGTAATCTTTTAATAATTCAAAGATTAATGAATTTTGTAATCGATAGTTATATGATAATAAATAAACTAAACTAACAAAACGAAGGTACTGCGATAAATCGTCGATTCATGAATCTTGGACTTTTATTCTACAACTTATACTATATTTCACCGACATACAGAAAACGCATTTTATTAGATACTCACGTCAAGATAGTCAAAGTGTGAAACCTATGTCCTAAATTCTATTATGAGGGATAAGAAAGACCGCAACTGTAGTATATGTAACTAATGCCTATATTAGACTGGTATGTTATGTTTCAGTAATGTACCTAATAGGTATAATTACAACCAGAGTCAATTATTTTCAACCCCAAAGTAAAATATGTGTCATATATTTTAGAATATACGGACATTGTTTGACCCAAGTAATTTTGGACCTGCAATAAATATTTGTAAGATCTTAGACATATACAGGGTATATCCAAACAGCGACCGAATAACTATGTATTTATCCCCCAAAAACAGTATGTGCATTTTTTTAAAATAATCGTTTAAATTTGTTGGCTTCTTTTTATTTTCCTCATGCCTGTCAACACCAAATCTAACGCCTGCCTTCGTTTTCGGTCGCATTCTCGATATAACCTATAAATTTTAGATACTAAAATATTTAATTTATCAATACTTAATTAAAAGATCTTTAAAAAGAATACCTATCTAATATTGTGATAGTATAATACCGCATGTAAATCATGAAATACGATCATAAAGAAATTATAGACCGATCTGGGGGCGCGGCCGAGCCCCCTCCAAGTCGAGTTATAGGCCGTAACATCCTTTTCTCGAAGCAATTCAGACCATTTTCAACCCCCTATAACTTCGTTGTGGCTAAAGCATGAAGCCTGAATTTTCAGTTACTAAGCAGGCATTGTGTAAACACGGTATATTTAAAATTTCATTCAATTTGAACCAGTAGTTTAAGAATTGTAACTAGTCAAACTTTCTTAATTTTGTCACTCACTGACTGACTGACCGATCATCAAAAGTCTAAGACACTTCTAGCAGACATAGAACCTTCAAATTTAGAATATAATTAGTGTTTAGTGTCTAAAGTAAGGGAATATTCAAACATTTCATATTTTGTGTCTAGTTTTCTAGATAGATCAACTGCGTGAATAACTTTGTAATCCCATATAAATGTATAGGTTTACAAAGTTACATTTGCAGTTAATGAATCATTGTACCCGTATATAATGGAATAATAGTTGTAGATAGATATCTATATATAGAGGCATAACAGGAGGGGATATAAAGAGGGAAATGGTGTATTCAGCCTATGAAACTGTATAACATTCCTCTAGAAAAACATGACGAAGAAAAACTTGCAAATAAGTAGACTAAATAGCTCGAAAATATCAATTACAATGAAAGAAAGAACATTGATAATCAAATCCGCTATATTTGTGATAAATTGATACCTACAAAAATAAGAAAAATCCATAAGAAAAAGTAGGACTCTACAAAAAGACGTGAGATCCCATAAAAAACATCCTGTAAAAAAATTCCAAGTCTCGCAGCTCAGGTTTTCTACCGCAAAAAGTTGTGAGATGCATGTAATACCAAGTCGATTAATTTATTTAGTCCTTAAGGGACCTTCTATATAAAGTTGTTACGTTAGTTATTACCATATCAATATTAAAAATTCTTTACGTTTTAAATAAATAGATCGACTTGGCCAGCAGCATTATGTATAAATTGTACGATACATTATGTTTTCATGCAATGGCCAAGTCGATCCATTTATTTAAAACGTAAAGAATTTTTAATATTGATATGGTAATAACCAACGTAATAATTTATATAGAAGGTCCCTTAAGGACTAAATAAATTAATCGACTTGGTATTACATGCATCTCATAACTTTTTGCGGTAGAAAACCTGAGCTGCGAGACTTGGAATTTTTTTACAGGATGTTTTTTATGGGATTGATCTAATAATGCCTTCTGTTACGTGTAAGTTACATAACCATGTTTGTGTAGCTAAGACAATATTATCAAACAAACCAATCAAATCATGATACAGAATAAATAAATGTTTTGATTGAATAATTATTGTTTTGCTTTTATGTGTTAATAATAGCACAAGTAATATAAACGATCCTTCTAATCAGTTCCATTTGCGGCAAATCGACGTAAAATATACGCATAAAATTATGGTCTACCAAAAATGAAGAAACTTTGGGATGTAAAATTTGTTTTTACGGTGCCCTAAAACTTTTGTATTATAATGATGAATACTAGCTTTTTATACAAATTCGTGCCCACCTATTGTTAGAATATCTTTCATTTTTCTTTTAAAGGTATAGTAACGACTTGTATGAAATTCTTTCTAACAAGATATCTCGATCGCACAAAAATGTTATTCACAAGGTGCGCGAATTATTTTATGAAATACTAGCTGTCGGGCCCGGCTTCGCCCGGGTGCAGATAGTTTTTGAGTCCAATCCACATCAAGAACATATTATTTCGCGTGTCTACTAACTATATTTCCCGCGTGCCGTCGACTATATTTCCCTTCCGTAGGAGAGGACATCCCGTGCCAACAATTTGAATTTGAAAGAGTAGAAAATATGTATATTTGGTTTCCTGACTCATCCCACGGGAACACTACATTTTTCGGGATAAAAAGTAGCCTATGTGTTAATCCAGGGTGTCAGCTATCACTATACCAAATTTCATCAAAATCTGTTGAGCCGTTTTTTCATGAAAGAGTAACAAACATCCATACATACATACAAACTTTCACCTTTATAATATTAGTAAGGATGTGGATATTTCCGACATTGCGATAGTTCTCGTAAAGATGCTTGAATTTTCTATAGTAAGGGACTGCATCTGGGTCCAATGATAATAATAATGGGTATAAAATTGTAATACTGGCCAGCTTGAAATATTTACTGGCATGTAATAATTATCGCTTAACAATCGACGCAAAAATACCAAAATTCGACACTTTATCTCAGTTTAATTAGTTAAGCACTTGCTTATTTTTCTGTAATTGTATCGTGATAATTATGAAATTTATTTATTTACTAGCTGTGCCCGCGACTTCGTCCGCGTGGAATTTAACAAAAAGATTAATTAGTTTTTTTAAGTTAATTTTTTAAATAAAATACTTTTTTCTGAAATAAATGTAGCCTAAGTTACTCCTTGTTATATCAGCTACCTGGCAAAAAAAGTCCCGTCAAAATCGGTCCAGCCATTTCAGAGATTAGTTGGAACAAACAGACAGACAGACAGACAGACGCACAGACAGACAGACAAAAAAATCTAAAAAGTTCATTTTCGGTATAGGTATCGTGTATATATCGATATGTAGTTGGACATTTTTTTTTATTTTCACTTTACAAACAGACACTTCAATTTTATTTATATGTATAGATATATAAGTTATATTATCATCGTATATTTGATATAATTTCCTTGCCAGGTTATGTTGGGTTTTAAAGATGGGTGAGGATGAATAAATAACATCATGTTTAAATATCGTTATAAATATATAAAGCATTATTTAGCTGCGAACCACTAATTTAATTGAGTCGGCGTCTGAACATGTTTTAGTTTATCTTGATAGCCTCCATGCTTCAGAGACTTTTAAGGCTGCTACCAACCAGTTTGTATCATACTAAAGCAGACACATTTTAGGTTAGCTGCACATCGACTGAAGATTATTTGAAAATAGCGGTCTGGTACAGCGGTGCAGATACACTTATCAAAATATTCAATTTCGACTATCAGTCTATAATATCGACCAATCGGACCACGAAAAGGAAAAAAAAATTCTCGTCTTTGCTAGTTTTTTCACTACTGCTTCTCTCCTATAATTATAGCGTGATGATATATAAATTATAGCCTATATTATTCTTCAATATGTGACCTATCCAAAACAATTTTCAATTCGAACCAGTAGTTCCTGAGAATATAGGTTACAAACAAACAAACTCTTCAGCTTTATATACGAGTATTAGAATACAATTCAATTGGTATATTGTGAGCTGATGAACTTAGGTCCTCAGAAAGCAACATATCCTAAATAAATAAATAAAGATAAGACATAAATAAAAATAATACAAGGTATTAAGTAAAACAATAGTTAAAAGATCAATCTGTGATAATTACAGTATTATTAAAGATTGTTAGGAGGAAAACGTCACGCCAGCACGAAGCAATTACTCCTCCATCAAATGATATTAACTGAATCGTAACAAACGAGAGGCGACGTAAAAAATAAGATGTCACATGTAATAGGGATAGGATCGTGTTACATAGCAAAACGCGAGAAGGGCGTGACCGTCGCTCGCTAACTAAGACAAATGAATTGGGAGAGAAATATCACCGAGATTATTTTGATTTCGGTTTATTAAATGTGATAGAAGATGGATGTGACGGGCTTTCCGGATCGTTTACGGATTAGTGTTGTATGAAAAGTGGAATGTTTGGTGAAACATAATATATATCTATAACGTTATTTTTTTCCGTAAATATGTTATAAATCACTACACTCAGACCAAAACTAGGTTATAGGGGTTCAATTGTTTGTATAATATTTTGCCTCTTTATCAGAGTTACTACTCCGTCAGCAAAAAAAACAAGGTGCGGCGCATGTCTGCCATTCATTGGCATTGGATGCGCTCTGCTCTCCTTCCCTGGCAAAATTATTATGCCAGATACCTCTCGTAGGTGGTTAATCCTCCTAGGGCAGAGAGTGATCCCTGGGCTTGGGAACCCTATAAACTGCCGGTGTCTAGCATAAACTGTTTCATTGGGTCTCCCTAACAGCCACACCCGCACACCGAACCCGACCAATTCGATCCTTCATCTGCCGGTCACATAAAAATTTTGTAGCCATTTCTGTAACGAGCTCTAGCAAACTGACCCACACACAAAAAAAATTGTTTCACTGGCATTTTCAGTGAATGAAAGCTCAATTTGGTCGTTATGCCGGTTGCCGTTCCTCTCAAATATTTATAACAGATGTAATAAGATGATGCTGTTGTAGATTTTAAACCTAAAATTATAATTTTAAAATCAATTACTATTCAATTGCATACGAATATCCTGTCAGGAAAAAGTATATGTAATGCGGAAAAGTTTTTGAATTTTGTTTTCTAATTGTGTAGATAACTATATAATGTTTACTTCAAAGTTGAAGTCGTGATACGTGTACCGAACTTTCTTGAATTTATACTTCAAGCTAAAATTATAGTTAAAGGTTGGAGTTAAATAAAACTAGATTTACTATTCTATGTCTATTCTATTAAATATTATTCTGTGGATTTACTTAGGTATGGGTACGTTGATGAGTTCTTCGTAAGGAACAACGAGGAAGAATTTCTCTATTGTCCTGATTGCCAAATCGACGGCATAGTCTACAATAGGTTTTCCGAATTCTTCGGCTACTGTCTTCCAGTTTTCATTCAAGAAATTTAATACTGTTTGACCTGGAACAAAAATAAAAACCATTTATGTTTTTGTATTTACGCATTTACGAAACTATTTTTTTTGTGTGGCATATTTTCTTCTTTTTTTACTTTTATGTTTTTAAAGATATACTAAAGAGATGTATATTGTGTTAATTCTTAGATTTTATTCAAGGGAAATAAGCGTGTACCGAGGTGAGCCAGTGTATTGTTCGCCACGTTTTCCTGAGACATTGGAAAGTATATTACGCCAGTCACGTATAAGGAGGACAATAGTGAAGTTCAAACAACATTTACGTTCTAAATAGTAATCGCGGTAAAAGGAAACAAACAAATTAACTCAAGAATGAAGGCGGTGTGCTTTAATTCATTAGAATTTAACATCACGTAAATCTGATGATTTGAGTTTGATGGAATCAATCAATGTAATAAATTGTTCCAAAAAGATTTATACCATGAATCTGAAGCGTTCTATTAACACTTCATTTCTAAATACATATTTTTTCGTCTTTTGATGATGAAACTAAAGAAATAGTCGGATAGGAATCAATTAAAAGGTAATCTCGCGAACAAAACCAAAACGTAATAGGAAAACTGTCACCTCGATCTGTTTTCTGTAAGATAATGGACCGAACCCGATTTCAGAGACATGTATTTTTGATTGTTATTCATCATCAAAACTAAATCATGCGTAAAAATTTGACACAAAAAATAACAACTTATTGGCATTGATTTATGGTATGCGAAAAAATCGAATTGTGGCTTATTCAAATAAAATTAGCGTTGACAAATAAGTTGGGTAAATAACAAATACTCACTCAATTCTTTGCTCTCCTTGAATAGATTCTGAAGATCAAACGAAACGCGATCTCCATAATCAAAGGTATATTTATAGTTCTTGAGTGCGAAGTGATTCACTCCGTTGTCATCCTTTATGTATTTGGTGTTAATGTCTACTTTCATCCTTAAGTTAGCTGTAAAAGGAATAAAATTATTTATATTGATGTTCCATTTTCGATGTTTTTCTTTCCGTAATATTATGTTCTGAAAAACTATGGTATGTAAGGTTTCATTTGGGTCTAGCGGTGTATCAGACTATTGAGAAATTTAATTTAGTTTAAATGAGGACATTATAAAATGTATGTATCTACGGCCCATTAAATGTAGGTCATGTACTGCCACTGAATAGCCTAAAAAGATTTTTTAACTTCATGATAGGCAATATAAAAGACAAAGTGAAAGATCTATATCCTTCAAACTGAGAGAAAAAACTTGTATATTTAAATTGAGGCTTTATTCGGGCTTGTCGAGTGCTCCTACACATAAATCTGTGGACACGAGTAATTTATGAAGCTGTCGCTCGCTTAATCGTGATGCGATTATCGATTAACTTTCGAAGAATAGTTTTAAGCACATTTTTTTGAAATGTGAATTAATTTCGAGTGTAATAAAATAAATTTCATAATATAACTGATTATTATGTGATCATGAGAGAATTATCGATAGTTTCTGGAACAGGTAAGCAACCGTAAATATTATCATTTTAAATACATTTTTTTGTTTACAATAAATATTAATAGAATAAAAATCTAAATTTGAGCCGCATTGATCTCACAAAAATAAAGAGAGCATTATCAAGGGCTGTCTAACGAAAGACTAAAGAACATGTAAAAAGGCTTACGTAGTTTTACTTTCCCATCCCTGATTACAATAAATATTTAAAAAATCGAATCCTAAGTATCGATTATTCGAAACTCTTTTAGCCGCATTGCCTCATCAATAATACGGACGGCATTATCAAGGCCTTTCACTGCCAAAATATGAAAGAAAATATAACAAGGCTTACTTAGTTTTACTTTGGCGTCTCCTTCGCCGTTAATGGGGAACAATAGAAGCCTACCGACGGCGTCGTATTGTCCTTTGATGGTCAGGTTGCAGTGGAATTCTAGTACGAAGTGACGCTTCTCGAGTTCCGATCTAAAATCAAACAGGATATTTATTAGGACGAATCGGTCTTTTGTACAGAAAACATAATTGAAGTGTTTAGGATTTTGCATAAATTTAATTGCAGTTTGGAAGAGATTTTTTTTTTCTTTAAACTGTCACAACTTTGTGCCTATAATGCACCTATTATTTTGGAAGAGATTTTTTTTTCTTTAAATTGTCACAACTTTGTGACTATAATGCACCTGTTGTTAAGTGCATATGCCGTCCAGATATCGAATGGCATCAGATGGTAGTCTCGTGCCATCCGATTCAATCATGTCGGCCCTTTAAGATGCCTTTGCAGGCTAAGGTTGAAGAACCCAGGATTATAGGAAGAAGGAAGCACGTGTGATGGCAAACCGTTCTATAGCTTGATTGAATTACAGATTCAAATAAATTTTCGCTTTCTATTTAGATCTAGGTGTTCAAAAGTCAATAGTTTAGCAAATTTATTTAGAACTATTAACACATGTTTCTTATATAACTAGGTCACAATCTGATAGGCATTCGCGAATATTAAATAAATTAATTTGATAAGTTGCATGTACTTATATGAGTTAAATGTTTCAACATCGCTATTTGAGATATTAAAAAAGAAAACGTATGATTCATTGTAACGCTACAAAATAACTAAGAAGTAAGATATATTATGTAAAAAAATATTTCCACATATTGGCTTTTATATGGTCAGTTAAAAATTAGGTTCATAATTATTAGGCTTCTTTTTACCATAAATGACAATATTAAAATATGTGACCCGTAATTGTGGAAATATTTTCCTTAAGTTTTTTTTATTTTTTTTTTGTCATGGTTATAAAATATGAAGTATAATAATTCAGTAGGTATTTTAGCATTTATAAACCACAAAGGTTTGTCACAATGCTAACTATCTACAACAATCCGAGTACGTAGGTGACAAGAGCTGGGTAAGTGGGCACAAGTGGAAGACACATTAAGTACCAGTTGGTGTTATTTGATGGTGAATAAAGTACAGTTTTAATTTAGATTTAAGGTTTTTTCTGTAATATTTTCTTTTAATTTAGAGGGTAGTTCGTTTATAAGCCGAGGAATTAAATACCGCGCAGTCCTTTCACCGTACGTGTTGTTTGCTTTTGTAGTACACAATCGTTCTCGAGCCACGGCACGAGTGTATATAGGTGAGTAATTTTATTTTGAATATTGTTATTGAAAAAATGTTCCTTGACAAAATTAAGCTTAAATTGTAGGATTACCGGAGTAAAGTGTTATTTAAAACATATTTGTTATACCAAGGTGTTATTTAATAGTATCATTATTATCGATATTCTCAATGTCAGAAGTTGCGATTACTGGCCGTTATATGACAGTCCTTGTTTATGTAATGATACATAACACTTGCCAATTAAAGTTGATTCAAAAGTTCTTGATCTTCGACATTTAATTATCTTGTAATACATAATATCATAGTTTCAAGTCTAATCAGAAAAATATGAATGTATTTTTTCCAATTATGTTTATATTTTAGGTTTTTGTAGGGAAACGTGGCTAAAATCTTATGGATATTTGTGTTCTCTTCTTATATTACATATTTCTAAAATTTCATAATTTAGTCGTGTTTCCTGTTTAACTTATATTCAAAGCTAATAATTATTTAGAATATTCATATTAATGTACTGTTTAATGTGTCTTATTAAAGTGGATTTTAAACTGTCAATTTATTGAATTTGTTGTGCCTTTATTGGCTTTTGCTCTGATTGTTGAGTTAGGTTTTGTAATTATAACATTAATTTATGTTGTCAAGTCAATAGAGTACACAGCACTACTTTTAATAAAAATAATGGGACCACCTATATTTTTCCTTTTATAATCAAGAAATCTGTTTTACAAATATTCTTACCGATGGAGTCATGTTTAATATTTTCCAGACCTAATGCTTTCACTAGGAATACCGATATAATTGTTTCTATACGGTTTCTGATAAAAAGATTCCAAATTGATATACAAATCAGAGTGATATTAACTCAATCAATTAACTTATCACGTCAGCGTACATATTTTTAATGAACTATTAAATTTCTATTAAGGTATTCTATGCTCGGATATATACCGGGTATCTCAAGACTGCTACCGAAAACGAAGCCGGGTGGTAGTTTTAGTAACTACAAACACAATGCAACTAAAAATTTCGCAAAGAAACGCGACAATTATTTTTTATGATTTTTTAAATATCGTCATTTTTGGGTGGTAAATCCATAGTTTTTGCTAAAATAATAATTTAAACTCTTTTATACCTTAGATTATTTATAAATAAAAGGGTATACACTATTATTTTAGGAAAAAATGTATTTACCACCCAAATATGGTCAAAGGAAAAAAATAACCAAAAAAAAATTGTCGCTTTTTTTTGCAACTTTTTCTGTTGCATTGTGTCTGAAGTCGCTTAAACTACCACCCGGCTTCGTTTTCGGTAGCAGTCTTGAGATAACCTGTATAATATGTATAATTTTATTATATTATTTTCTTGTAAACAATTATGAGTCACAGAGTTAATAGGTTTGCTTAATTAGAATCAGTTACATTTTGATAAATTTTATTACCTTAAGGCCATATCACACTAGCGTTTTACAAGCGTAGCGTTTCTATGACGTTTGATATTGCGATTTTCTAGCAGCAAGCGTCCATGCTGCGAACTTGTTAAGAGATATATGATGCAATATATGATACTTTCTTTCACTTTAACGTAAACATTCCCGTAGACAACCGCGACGTTAACATCGCGTCAGAGCAGCGTCGACGATACATAAACGTTGCAGAAATGCCAACGCTCTCAAAACGCCAGTGTGATAGAGGCCTACCTCCAGAACGTGCTAAAAACCAGCTTCCCTTGACCCGACTATAAATCAAGATTCTAGTCGCTAGAGGTCTTTAGATTTACCTCGCTTGGATTAAACGCAAAATTATTAAATAAGATAAAAATCACATAAAACCTAATCTCTTTTTATAGCTATGAAGTATGGCGCACAAAAACTTAAGCCAATATGTCCAATAAGGGTTTCACAAAACAATTTGTTTTCGCCCATATAGGTTTCGTAAAGCAGTTAATGTACCAACAAATTCAATTTTATGAAACCATAAAAATAAATTCGTACGCTTTATTGCCGAGTATAAATAACATACGTAGGGCTTTCATTATAATTGCCGGAATAAGCCGATTAGGGTACGAGTAGATCCCGGTGGGACGGAAAAACTCGGTTCATACTTACACAACATTGTCGACGATACAATTTCTGAACCCGGATACTTTTCCTTTGTAAAATGTAACCTTTAACCCGTTTAATGGGATGGACAGTTTCTCGATGACGAATGGGTCTAGTGGAGGGATGCCCAGGTCGGGAATACCCTTCACAAAATCAGGTATTGCGTCTTGGGTCGATTTGACGAGACATTCTCTGGTCGTGGCGTTGCAGGGGTGAATGTAGTCAGCTGTAATAAAAACATGAAACATTTAGACTTGGAATATTGATAGGTAAACATAGAAAGTCGTTTGATTTAGGTCGTTTCTAATAAATCACTATGGAAACGTTTGTTACAGAAAAAGATAAATAGGGTGATTTTTAAAATATCCTAGGTGTGTTTATGCAACCGTGATCCACACTTAGTCCTGTAATTAAGAAAATTGAGGGGCTCTAAGAGGGAAGCATATATAGAGGTAAAAGAAGTCCTTTTTGACAAGAGGGAAGCTGTCAAGGTGCCCTAATATTACCTCGGAGTTGGTCGAAAGGGGTAAGCCGGTGTCACTGCCCTTTTAGCCTGGTATTGCGCTCGCGTATAATGACGCTATTTTTTATACTGTATTTGTAGATATTGTATTGTAATTGTAAGTAGGGAAAGTCCATATTACATCACAATTTTATTTTATTTTTAACAATTTTATTTTCAGTGAATTTTATCTATTTTAATTTAGTAACAACAAAGTAGTAATATTATAGGAAGTCAAGCATGAATATTGAATATCATGCCATTTAATATAATATCCAATGTTCTTTTTTGTATTGAAATGAGTATTCAATCATGCCATTAAACGATTTTCAAATGGAAGGTGTTCAAGACTACAAAAAAGTTGTTATCCATTAATATCTCATGCGTTATTTAAATGTGTTTTTTCATATTTTATGCGGTGTTTATATGCGGTTTTGCTTAGGTTTTTGCTCAGTATTTTTGATATCTCCATAAAGGTCAAACATAACATCAAAATTAACCCAATAGGAATGTTCGTACCACTTCATAATTTGTCAGTGTTATTTTTTCCATATTTACATACTTTTTTAAAGTTGTTCATTTTCTTTAGATCGCAACAACTTGTACTAATTATATAAATTTTATAATTCTTTATTATTATATAAGCCATAGGCATTATGTTTCTGTGATATCTAATCGATAAAGAAACAGTAGGTAATTTCCTTAGCTAAAGATATTTCATTAACGTTCCTAAAGGGCAAATGCATTGGTATGCGCATTATTAATCTGATTTACCAAAGACTAGAACGGAAATGTTCTAGTCGCACTGTCTAATAACTATGAGAGTTTCCATATTGTTGTAGGGCTTCGGCGTAATCAAAGAAGACCATAAATGTGATGGAGAGGCGAAATAAGGATTTGCATGTTAGTTTTTGATCCATACAGTAAAATATCGCGACGAATCGATCCAATGGTCCATAGTCCAATTCCATACACCAAAAAGGACAAGTATGGAAGAAATTGTTTCTTATTAAAAAAATGCGTAGATATACAAAGACTACTTATATCGTGACGATCGTAGGCAGTAGTGTAAATATTGCCATAATTGTTTCGGGATCATTGTGTTTGTGTACTTAGATATTATATCTGGTTTTGAGCGAATTGGTATTACTGTGTGAACCGGCAAAAGATAACCATCTCGAGTCAAATAAATGTTCACTATCTTTCAGTTAATTTAATGGTGGTTTTTACGATTTTATATTCTGAGAACAGCGTGTTTATTTGAATATTTAAATGTAAAAACACATTTAACTACAGTAAGTAAGTAGGTAATTATACATTAAAATAAAAATGGAGAACCCAGGTTTAGATTTGAATCAAATACTTTATAATCTTAAAGAAAATAATAAAATTCTTACTGTTCGTCTTTAAATATTATATGCATAGCGTGAGGCTATTAATCTTCCGTTATTATCATCACATATTTCGAGTTCTTAGAAAAGTTAGATACAATATAAAATACCTATCTTTGCAAAAAAAAAATATTTGAGATTATTAATGTCTAATTGGTTTAGCAACAAAAGATGTTGAAGAAGAAAGAGAAGAAAAGATACTTAATATGGTGGTACAATTCCTAATAATTTTGACTACCATAGTGACGCAGTTTTACTACGGTATGATTGCAAAGCTGAGGTCTGGGGTTCGATGCCGAGCCGAACAAAGTAAAATTGAATTTTCGTATTGATTAATAATATCAGTCTGGAGTCAGAAATTTGTGCTGGATATGGCTATAAGCGAGCATCTTATCACATGTATTAGGTATACACAAGGTGAAAATGTGGGTATTCCGGTAGCATCTCTGCCTACATCTAAAAAAAGCGTAAGCCTATGTATGTATGTAATTTCAAAAATTGGTAATTTTGAGAACTTTTTTATTATTTAGCTGAGACTGATTCTCCGAAAAAGACAACCACTTAGGAAGTCGCAAACCAAATCACCACTAATTAAATAATGACAAAACGGGGCCTAAGACAGGAAGCCTATTCAAGGAATCATTCAATAATTGTTCTCTGCGGTCACATAAACGATTAGCACGAAGGCGCTAATATTGACGTGGTTGTTGACCAAACAAAACATATGACCATAGAACTAATCATAAACACGGAGTGGCTGTTTTCATTCAAAGTCAAGGGCGTGGGGCTGCCTACTGTTTATTACAGTTATTAAGTTGAGTACACGAGAACAATTTTGTATAAATCCTACTTGCGTTATTCTCTATGGTATACAAAGTTTCATACACATAATGCTAAAATGATTGGACTATTTTATCATACCATGTCAATTTACTTATTACGTGGGAATTACTATAATAGGCTTGTGATAATTTACGTGTAATTAAGAAAATAAATACAACCAACAGTCACATACATAGTCTTGACTCCAAATTAAGATCAATTAAGTAATTCAGGCTGGGTATCAAAACCCAAACCTGGGACAAATATTTATGGGCTTCAAAAATATTTTACCTCATGACATGATGTTTCATAGCCGGCATCTAATCAACTGCGCTACGGAGGTTGTCATTCAAATTTATTGACTCAAATAAAGAACTGAAAAGGATTCAATTTGATCATCTATTGACGTCATTGTCCGTAGGCACGTGGGTGCGAAAGAGCACTAGGCCAGCATAATTGATATTATGGCCTAAGCCCTCTCAACTGCATTCTCGATTGTAGAGGAGGCCCGTTTTTAGTATTCTGTGCCCGTACCCTGCAGTGGGACGTATATGGGTATGACACCGACAGACTTCTATGAGATAGTGGAACTATCCAGTCAAACCAATTCATTCGTAACATCAAAATGAGCTTCAGTTAGACTCTGCCATTTCTACATAAAGCATAAAAAATAGTGTCTGAAATTTTTGTTTTAATATTATTAATTAATGTATAGGTAACATTTTTAAAATGTTAAATTGTTTTGCTGATAAATTCTATTTTTCTTTGCGTCTGGATGTTTGTGAGACCGTAATGTTTCTCGTAGTTTTTGATACCCACGACATAAGACTTGATTTATTTAATCGTTTTTAATGTGGGGTCAGAAATGTATATGTGATTTTTCGGTGTAAATATTTATGGATTTAAATGCCAAAGGTTTTATTATCACATAATGTTCACTTTTTATTCACAAATTATAAAATTAAATAATATTATATCCTAATAAGAAGTAGGTATGAAATATTTGGCTTGTTTGAAATGTAAATTGAATTAGTGCATTTATTTTGATACTAAAATGTCAATGCCACGAATAGATTTATTGCTATTGACCGTTGTCATCTATACTAATATTATAAAGCTGCAGACTTTGTTTGTTTGTTTGAACGCGCTAATCTCTTGAACTACTGGTCTGATTTGAATGATTCTTTCAGTGTTGGATAGTCCATTTATCGAGGAAGGCTATAGGCTATATATCATTACGCTATGACCTATAGGAGGAAAGCAGTAGTGATATTTCTAGCAAATACGAGGAAATTTTGTTCGTTTTTCGTGGTCCGATTGGTCGATATTCTAAACTGACAGTCAGTATTAAACATTTTGACCGCCATTTTAAAACGTGTATGCACCCGGGCGGAGCGACCGCTAGTTTGTAAATAAAGGCAAATGCGACGAAAAATATGTCGAATTAAATAAATATTCCAGTGAATATACACACTTTATTTGAGATACGGGCATATATGAGTACCCAACTTAAACTACAGAGGTCGACATGTTTTTTTTTATACAATACGTCCGGCAAACATGCAAACAGATCACCCGATGGTAAGTGTTCACATGAAGATCCTCAACGCTTGTATCATAGATGTGTTGGCGGTCTATGAAATGGGGAGGGGTAAGAAAAAAAGTTGGAAAGAGGAAATAGGTATAGGGCAATATAACTAAATATTGGGATAAAACGTCGACATATATAATTCGTCAGGAAATGCAAGCGAAAACATAAAGAATTTTCTTGCTGCTTATGGACCAAGAGCTTATAATCGTATTAACGAGAATGACACGTATTTTATTTATCCAAAACCCAAAAAACTAAAAGGTCGAGAGTATTTTGAAGCATCAAGACAAGATGGAAAGGAAAACGAATATTGGAAGATTGGCACAACTAATTACTTCAGTCACCGAATGAAAATCAAATCTTTTGCAAATGAAGTTTCTGTGAGACAGGCAAGTAATTCTTACATACAATTCTCGTTGCACCCCAGTTATTATTTTTAGCATTGCAATATTGGTTTTACTACTTCCACATACATTATTCCCAAGATCTATTTTATTATCCTTGTTACAGAGTAACCTTTGAGTTCACCGCCGAAAAAATCTACTAACTGATTGAAATTTTAGGTTGTTGGCAGTATTTCATTAACTCAGTCATTAGTCGAGTACTGATTAAAATCATTGATTTAGTGTCAGGTTTTGTTTTTATGAGGAACTGACATTGAATTCCTGGGCAGGAAATCCACTTCGATTTAGTTACATGCATACATAAACTCACGCCTTTATTCCCAGAAGGGGTAGGCAGAGATGCTAACAGGCTATCCGCGTTTCACCTTGCGTTTTCCGTACCACAACGTGATAGGAGGCGAAGTGAGTTAAATCGGATTTTAAGGAATCATGCATTCTGGGTTTGATATTTACCCCAGTATAGCAATGACGACAAAATGACCCCAATTTACTTGATAATAAGTGGTGCCCAGATCTACAGACCTGAGATGGTTATTTCTCTCCGGTCTACGATTATATAGGGCTGATTATGTTCAAATATTAATAGCCTCTGTAGCTCAGTTAGTTAAACTTGGGCTGTGAAACGGGAGGCCGCGGGTTCGGTCCCCGCATCGAGACAGACGATAATAGATTTATTAATCCACTTTTATTAAATTGGACGAAGCGCAAGTAGTAAGTCACGATCGAGCAGCGGAGATCCATAGTCTTTGCCTACCTCTATGGGATACAGGCGTACCGTCTATGTATGAATGAACTCAATGCGCTACACACTTTCTTGGGATAACGGGTTCGTACCACTGTAAGGCGGTACCACCGGGCAGGTAAGTATACCCTAATAATAATTTAACTTTCTGATAATTTTCTTTGACTCTGATTTGACTGCCTCGGTGGCGTAGTTGTAGGGTACGGTTACAAAGCTGAATTTTGAAAGTCAGGAATTTGTGCCCGATGTGGCGATAGGCTCGCCGCCTATCACGTCGTGGGACGGAACATAAACACAACGCGAAATATGGGAGTCCTGGCACCTCTGCCTATCCCTTCTGGGAAAAAGGCGTGAGTTTATGTATGTATGATAATTTTCATTGCGGGTTAAAGACAAGTTAGAAATTTCCGTAGACTCGCCGAGCATGAATGCTCGGTGTCATTACAATGCGTGCCACTGTTGATGGCCTGGCCTGGCCTGCCTGGCTTATAGGAGTTACAGTTGCGGGTGTGAGGGCGAGGAACGCACTATACCCTGATAATATACCCTACCATATGTTGGAAAATAGCCTCCACAAACTGGATAAGTAGCACCTCTGCCTATCCCTCAAAAATACAAGCGTGAACGTAAACGCGTTTTAACCTTGAACTGCAACACCGACCTTAATCCAAATACATTTCAATAGCCAAGAGGCTTACGTAAAGTTAAAGTTATATAAAAATTACGAAAGCGAATGTTTTGATTACGTGCATTTGTTCTTCATCATGGTCAATAGGAACTAAACATTGAAGGTCATACTATTGTTATAACGTGTTGAAGACTGTCTATGGCATACGAGGTCTTTTGTTAAGGTGTTAAAATGTAGTAATTATCTTTTATTTTTATTCCATTGGTCCAGTAAACGAGCAAACTTTTGATAATTACCGACATCTATAAACATCTACAAAAAGGTCGTTGATTAAATAGCGGTCTTACAAAATGATAGGGAATGGAGAAGAAAAACCGCGGGATGAGGAGAGGATTGGTTTTCTCTGATAGAGTAATAGCAGCCCTGGTCGAACTAGCCATTGCCTACTGTAGTCCTCTTTCTCTCTCTGAAGTTCAGTGCTGAACGTAGACCTCCCCAAATGATCTCCAAATCGACTTGTTGGAAGCGGCCTGCATTCAACGATTTCGTGCAACCAAGTCGTCCGTCTACTGAAGTCCAAGGGAACTATATCAATGCTGGTCTATATGACACCTAGGTCATTGATATATCTTTATACAAGATTTAAATAATGCAACATGGTTATTATTTATATTGTTATACAGAATTGTCATTGGCGTTTTTGGGTTGAAAAAATTAATGACTGTTAATTTTTAAGGTGTGTGATATTGCGTAACTATTCTTTATTCTGTCTACCATTCCAATATTCATAATTGATTAATAGATCATACTCTTAATATATTCTCATAAAGTCTCCCTTGGTCATATAAACGAAACGAAAGAAAAAGAAAGATAATGGATCATACAAGCACTTCGAAGACAGAATCTAAATTTTATCAGCAACTCCTACAGGAATACAAAATATCCAAAATTAGGATATAGATCACATGCGGAAGATTATAAACATTCAAGTTTTACGCACTGCTCTCTCATAATCATATGTAACATAATTTAATCGTCATCATATTAAGCTACAAAAAAACTACTGCTAAACATACTCCATACATAATTAAATGAACTTGAGATTAACAACCATAAGTTTTTATAATGATGATAATACGTGTGGTAGTACCAACATAATTTCTATTGAATAGAGCACCATCCTATTGTCGTAGCTACATAGCAAACTCTTTTAATTTTAAACAAAATGCGCCGGTCAATATTGATAAACATAAACTTGCATTTTTAAGAGAACACCGAACTAAAGCCGTGTCAAGGTACTCCACTTAATTTTCAGGTTAATTTGGTAAAATTTTGACTGGCCAGCTCGCCTTGATAAATAGGATTTATATCCAAAATTCTTACATTCATTCAATTTAAAATATATTGATGTTCTTAAATAACTAATTAATTTAAAATATGTATATTATTTATAATTTCTAATTAATAATAAAAATACTTACGTGCTAATTTCGCATATCCACTCGGGCATAGTAAAATGAAACTCAAAATCACACTACACACAGCTGCGTGAACATTCATATTGGTAATTAGTGTTCAACATTTAAGGTTGGATTCACTACTGGATGCGGTTGCGAGAATAGCAGCTATATATCGACTAACACGAGATATCGGTACCAACGCTATCGGCATTGTAAACGGACAACCGGTTGCGGACCTTTGGTCGAATTATCACAATTACCTTACGAATTTGCGTTTACTGAAACGTGGTGCCTTTATGGGATGTATGAAGTATCTGCTGATAGTTCCGCTGATTAATTACTTTACATACCTAACGTTTTGAGCGAGCCTGGCTGGCCATTTTTGAAATTGCAATAATATTTTTAAAATATAATATTTCCTAGTTATTTACACAACATTATATTATACAAAACGTATTATTTTTTGCTTGTGATGTTTTCAGTAAATACGTAATTATTTGACTGGAGTAATATATAAGGTCATATGGCCTAAGCTCTCTAAATTGTTCTCTCGATTGCAGAGGAGGCCCGTGCCCTATAGATGGGCGTATATGGGCTGATACAGATACACAATCTATATTTCTTACTTTTTTTTTACTTTAAAACTGAATCAATAATAAAATAATACAAGAAAAATCAACATCTGTATATAGGGTAATGTTGTAACAGTTAACAAAAATAAATTTTAATTACACGATTTTTGGTGAATCTGAATTAAATTGGGATCAAAATATATAAAAACTATTATCAGAAGATATGAAGAGGAAAAAAGTTGCAATATTGAAGTTAACGCATCACAATTAATTATGGCACGCACAATTTGATGATGATATCCATAAATATTACAATGCAGGGGGGAGTGGGAAGGAAAAACGATGAAAAGAGAGTTGGATATTTTCTATAATAAATTGTTGCTAAACCAGAATTTCGGCTTTAAGCCGCTTGGTTTATAATACTAGATTCTATCATACATCCTCGCGGAAAGAATTAAATAGTTAAAAAACTATAATTAAGTACGTTACATATACTTCGTCATCCCATAAAGTTTCTTACCCTTTGAGAAATTAATTGTGCAATATGCGAATAGCCGGATTTTTAATGGAAAAACGCGGGTTTGATATCCGTTCTGACACATTACTACTTGTATTTCAATATAAAAATAATTTCTACCAACCCATGATACGTTCTACTGCAGGGTACAGACCTCCTCTATCATCGAGAGTATGGTTAAAAGGGGTTAGGCCGTATTACAGTCCGCACTGTCCTAGTGCGGGTTTTCGGTCTTAACATAGAATTTCTTATAAAATATCTATGGCATACAGGTTCCTCACGATATTTTCCTTCATCGATAAAGTTCGTTGTGGTGATCGACTATTAATACAAACATGACTGAAAAGTCAGAGGTGTACCCTGGGATCTTAATCGGCGACTACCATGAACATGTTGGCAGCCGCGTCTGGTTCTTTACCAACAGGCCACCACGCACTACAAAAATAATATTCTGCGATGTTTATTTTGTTTTACAGGCAAATTAATATGTGTTTATGGCGTATAGTATTAGAAATTTTCCTTCTGGAGACCTTTTCCAAAGAAAAATCGAATTTTGGTGTGAACAACTCTTATGATCTTTAAATCTTCGTGTCACATTGTAATGTTTAAGAAAAACATATTTCATACACTTGCTAAAATGTAATTATAGTATCAAAAATATATTTACACTAACAATAAAACATAATGTTCTATTAGAAGGATATTAGGACAATGATCCAAAATCAAAGCGAAACTTTAGATATGGAGATAATTTAAAAGATTTCTAATAGTATTATATAGTATATTCTGGATTTTCTGTCAGGACTTGTGTACGTCAATGTCTAATGATGTGGAAACAAATTATGCATTATATACTTAGATTTAATTATGGTAGGTGTTGATATAAAATTATCATTTACGAAGTTTTCAAGGACTTGGTTAAATTTTATAAAAAAAATTACCTCCTGACGTTTCGATTACATTACAGCTTTCGTGGTCACGGGGTGGACTGAGGTATTAGTCATCCGTTCAGTTTCTGCTACAATCTGACTACCCGTATTTGATAATTTAATTGAAATTTAAATAAAATAAAAAGTTAATTGGTTTTTGCGATCCGATTTAGCTGAAGGAGTTCACTGTGTCTTGAGGTCTGGCAGTTGGTCTTTGGGTTCCAGTGTTCTTTTGCGAGGACTTGGGACTGGTCAAAATGAAGGTAACCCTTCCTCTTTGTGAAATCCGTAAATAAACGTTGTATTTTAATTTGTAACCTACATTTAAGAAACTATTGTGGTAGGTATTTTTGTAAGTGTCAAATCAATGATAAACAAACACACTGAATGGACGATTTTTATCTCGAAACACCACTAATTAAACATTTTAATGTACTTATGTGTCCTAAAGTAAACAATTCGTTGAACCAGATATTTATTCCCAATTTTTATTGTTTGTCATAATATTTTTTGTGTTATAAGGCGTTGGCAAATAAGTATTTGAAATTAAACATTTATTTGCTAATGTATTAGTGTGTATAAGTTTCCTTATGTATGTTACTATGTGGTAGTATATGCATTTATGTAGAAAAAAGCCAATCAATGGGTGGAAAAAACGATACGTTTTTAGGCTCTGCCATAAATAAATATATAAATAACACCCAACAGTCACATATGTATGTAAATATTACTGACCCCACATTAAGATGGAGTCTTGCGTCGTGGGTATAATGAACTACGAGAGACTTTTCGGTCTCAAAACACCCAGACCTGTAAGAAATATTTGTCTGCAGCACAAACATTGTAATTCTTTTTATTAATGTAGTGAGACTAGTGGTAAATGAATGAAATGAATAATGCAACAGGAAGTTTTCATTGCTAATATTTTGAAAGACAGTAGTACCAGGTAGGTATAATTTTAAATCTAGTTTCTGTGAGACATTGTTTTGAACCCAGTTCAGCTGATTTCTTTAAACTATAACTTAACTTTTTACTGGTGGTACTTCTCTCATATGTCAGAGGTCGCCTGGGTAGGTACCACCGCTATGTCTTTTCCTACCACCAAAGAGCAGTGTAAACGCAATGTGTTGATCCATTTTGATGGAAATTGTGGCCAGATTAATTACAGGACAATGGGCATATTGAGGCTTAATATCTTATGTCCCAGGATGCTGAACGAAGTGAAATACCAATGTTTGTTCTGGAATTTTTGGAGTTCTTTGGTTATGCTACTGTCCATGAGCGGTCGTATTGCTTAATATTTGGTGAATGGTATATTATTCATTGTAATAAAAAAAAAACTAACAACAGCGAGGCTAAAGCAATAGGCTGAGTAATTATTCATATTAATAATTATATCCGTGGGCTTACAAATAACCCTATGATTGCAAAACTTGTATGTATTAATTACTAAAATTACTTCAGCATCATTCGTCCTATTTTTATTATATCATTGATTATGTAAGCAAAACTAATATTAAACCAATTCGTTACTTAGTTGCGCATATTTTTATAACCAGTTGAAGCAAACAATTAAAATTGCCACGGCATTAAGGGGTCATAATATCCTGTTTTTAACACCATAACCAACTGCCAATAATTACTATGCTAAGGTCGTAATTGCTACGGAAGAAGACTCTAGAAATGCATACATACAGGAAAACATTGTAGAGGTCTTTTGATGGAAGCATAATTAGGCAAAGAGCCCAGGAAAGCCTTGTACACAGATGCAACTAAGCGTATAGCTGATAATTTAAGACATTTGATGAAGGAAATATGTAGTTATAATCACAGGTTCATCGATAGAAATATTAAGAATCAATGGTGTGTACCGTTGAATACTTTCCTGAGGTGTTTTGAAATTTTCAGGAAATTAGCATGACTTTATTATGGTTACCGTAACAAAATAAAAACAATTTATAACTGACAATGACTGAATATTCTCTAGGAATATTAATTACAAACAATTTAACGAATAAAGATAAAAAAATAATTAGTATAAATAATAAAATTTACTGTTACCTATTTGATATCGACACATACAAATAATCGAGATAGTTACTGAAGAAATTGGTGAAAATCAAAATGAATTAAGATCGACCCGTAAAAACTAATTTATTAATCGAATTGATCGACCCGTAAAATTAATTTATAAATCGAATTAATTAATGTTACGGGTCGATCTTCCTTCAATGCTTATCTTTAAGCACTTCAACTAAGTATTTTTATTAATTAAAAAAAAGGAACAATCACTCAATAACATGTCAAAGTACGCAGGTTTTGAACAGTGGTCTAAATTATGTAGTCGTGTAATAAAAGCTCACATTTTAACAACTGCCACTAAAATGTATAGTTACCCGTTCTGTTTACGTAATCTATATGTAAGAATAAACAGGTTTTCGCGCTTTTTCAATACAATATTTAAAAATTCCAATTACTAAAACTGAATAAATACAGGCACACAAACCGTATTGTACGATTTTATGTGGATTTCATTATCAAAACATAAATTGTCGAATCAGATATCAATTCTGAAAAAGTGCAGGGTTTTTTAAGTTCATCTCTTAAAAACCGAGTGTATTAGGTTATTATTAATAACAAGATTTATAAACAAAAACCTAAAAATAAAAACACCACCACACCATGGTTACACACCAGCTATAAAACGAGACGCAGCGGGATCGACCCGAATCCAACCCCCAGGAAAACTTTAGTGTGATTCACAAGTCCTTGTTTCGGCTTGGGGTGTTTGTAGGACCGCAAAGTCTCCCGTAGTTCTTTTTTTATAATCCACGACAAAACACTGGTGTTTGCGGACTTTACGGTATATATGTACCAAAAATACTCACTCCACACTTAGATACCACTAGAGTCTAGACATTTGTATCTACTAACACGTAGATAAATGTGGAGTGAGCATTTTTGTTATTTTTATTTTTGAATTTAATAAATAGCCAACTTAATGAACCAACAGTTTTTAATAATGAACCAACAGTTGAGCAAGCAGGTATTATCTAGTGATTATTGATGCCTGAACGAACATCTTTAGGCTCTTGACAGTCCCAAAGAAGTATTCGTGCATTCACAAATGTTACTTAAGGCGAAATGTTACATAATATAATTTAGATTCAGTCACTATGTTTTACTCTCCCACGCAGCTCACAGGGCACTTTTCCCTTGGAAAGAATGGGCAAGATAGACGTTGAAGATTCATTTACCCGATTAAAAAATATATTTTACAGGGGATAGGAACTGATTAATAAGCCTAACTTCCAGGGTACCTCACTACCTTTCGCCAGCCAGAATGTATACTAACCAATAAGATAAAATATTACAATACAAAGGTTGTAAACGTGGGTGAACCCATCACCGAGTTGGAATGGAGTTGGACAGGACATGTGCAATGTTTAGACGGCAGATGGACTAAGACACTGACGGAGTGGTGGCCAAGAGAGGCATGGCGGCTAAGAGGCAAACCACCTGCCAGATGGTCGGATGGCATCGTGAGAGCCGCAGGAAAACAATGGATTCGCTTGTCAAAAGACAAGAAAATGTGGCCTGCAAATGAAGAGGCCTATACCCAGTGGTGGGTTGACGACGGCTGATATAGATGAAACACTACAGATTCATATTTCAGTTGATGAAATCTTAAGAACGTGCATAGAAATAAACCACGCGCTTCTTGCGTGTAATCTTTTATATTAAATATACTTATAAATATATAATATTTATTTAAAATGTTACACCAACAGCACATACTTCATAGCCAGTTATAGCGTAATTAACAAAAATAACTGCCAGGCGTTTTTTGGGTCTGAGTTCTTGATGATTGATCAAATGATTTCAGTTTATGTAATTAATAAGTTTTTATGCGTAGCAATGACCTTTGCAATAATAATTTACTGACATATCAACTATTTTAATACCACCAATTCGAATTCGTATTCCAATGCCATGTATATTAATAGTGAATCTCACATTTAGTCTAGGAATGTGGTGTGCGAATGCGGGGTTGTCATGATGTTGTCAAAATATTAGGAATATCGTTCTCTTTTCTTATTTAATTATATAGGACAAGTTAAAATTATTAGATCACGAGTATAAATGCTTTCTGTTTATTTTATGAAAACGTTATATCTTAAATAATGCGTTAAAGAAGGAAATACTGTTCCTAATATTTTGACGATCGACGGGACGATTTATACTTATGCTAATCTATAGAATAAAAATACAAACAGTTAAGGGTTTAATTATTATACAAGTTTGTGGTATTAAACAAAAGTTGTGTTTCTTACTAATCTTTGAAAATTCGATTAAAGTTTATATGCATAGTTTATTCAATAGGCAATTTATATTTAATCAGTAAGATAAAAACAGTTTATTGCTTAACGTAAAACAAAACGAAATGTTGTATAAGATTTAAAAAAAAATCTCATTTTTTAAATTTGGTACGGATTCCCAAAAACAATGTTATAGATTTTGGATACCTTTTGATAAATTCAGTAAAAATGGAGTCAAGTACCCTATTGCAGGCTAAAGTATATGGAAATGACTTATACCGAACGAGAATATTTCGGATAAAGCTGATTTTCTGCTGTATATTTTCCTATGGAATTATTCGGAATCCAATGAATACTGATTATGCTTTAGCTATGGAGATAAAGATGCGCGGGTTATGTTATTTGCTTTATAAAAACAATTCCGTTTTTTTGTCTTACTTTCCTATAATTTACTCTTTTTTACAAGATATATTTTGTTTCATTTATTGCCTTTAATAAAAAGTCTGTAAATCATACTAGAATTTTCTCTAACTTATAGGTTAGCTACTGTACAAACAAGTTGTTTTTTTTACAAAATAATCATGATTGATTTAAAAATAAGTAATCAAAAAGCCTGACATGTACAAAAAACATTCTGGAAGTTTTTTACATCATACTTATAAAAACTCCTAGATCATAATTTTTATCAAAAGTCAATTTACAAATAATAAATTTATGAAAATAAAATTAGTAAGTACGTTAAAGATTTTATACTTGGAATTTATTTTTATACTAGCTGTGCCCGCGACTTCGTCCGCGTGGAGTTTAACAAAAAAGTTAATTAGTTTTTTAAGTTATTTTTTTAAATAAATGAAATTTTCTAAAACAAATATAGCCTATGTTACTCCTTATTATATCAGCTACCTGATAATAAAAAAGATAAGAGGTCCCGTCAAAATCAGTCCAACCATTTCAGAAATTAGCCGGAACAAACAGACAGAAAATAACTTTTCTAAAATAAATGTAGTCTAAGTTACTCCTTGTTATATCGGCTACCTGACAAAAAAAGTCCCATCAAAATCAGTCCAGCCATTTCAGAGATTAGCCGGAACAAACAGACAGACAGACAGACAGACAAAAATTTTTTAACTATCATTTTCGGCACATGTATCGTGTATATAACGATATGTAGTAGGACATTTTTTTTTATTTTCACTCTTAAAACAGACACTTCAATTTTATTTATACAGGGTATATCAAGACTGCTACCGAAAACGAAGCTAGGAGGTAGTTTAAGTGACTTCAGACACAAGGCAACAGAAAAAGTTGCGAAAAAAAGCGTTAATTTTTTTTTGTTATTTTTTTCCTATGGCCATATTTGGGTGGTAAATACATTTTTTTCCTAAATAATAGTGTACACCCTTTTATTTATAAATACTCTAAGTTATAAAAGAGTTTAAATTATTATTTTAGCAAAAACTATGGATTTACCACTCAAAAATCACGATATTTAAAAAATCATAAAAAATAATTGTCGCATTTCTTTGCGAAATTTTTAGTTGCATTGTGTTTGTAGTCACTAAAACTACCACCCGGCTTCGTTTTCGGTAGCACTCTTGAGATACCCGGTATGTATAGAAGATTTAAATAATTCTTTGGTACGGAGGAACGAGTTTAAATGCGTCAAAGATTATACACGTGTTCCAGTCTGTGTTCAAGGATGTTTTTTAATATGGTTTTATTAGTTTCCACTTTATGTACATTTTTGTCTAACTGCCGTATTAAGAGATATTTAAAAATAATTATTACAAAGTGCGTGGTGGCCTGTTGGCAAACGGACTAGACTAAACGTCATGGCTGCCAACATGTTCACGGTGGTCGCGGGTTCGGATCCCAGGGCACACCTCTGACTTTTCGGAGTCATGTGTGTATTGATAGTCAATCACCACGCACTTAAACGGTGAAGGAAAACATCGTGAGGAAACCTGCATACCGTAGCGATTTATAAGAATTTCTATGGTATGTTAGTCCGCCAACCCGCATTAGGTTAGCGTGGTGGACTATATGGCCTAACCACTCTCAATCGTACTCTCGATTGTAGAGTAGGCCCGTGCCCTGCAGTGGGACGTATATGGGCTGATACAGATAAATAATTATTACATAGTGTAGATTTTACGAAGAATTTTTTACTAAGGTCTAGGGAACAATTTACATACATACATAAACTCACGCCTTTTTCCCAGAAGGGGTAGGGCAGAGGTGCCAGGACACCCACATTTCACCTTGTATGCTCCGTCCCACGATGTGATAGGTGGCGAGCCTATCGCCATATCGGGCACAAATTCCTGACTCTGGGCTGATAATGAATCGAAAAATCCAATATCATTTTGCCCAACCCGGGATTCGAACCCGAGACCTCAGCTTTGTAACCGTACCGTAGTACAACTACGCCACCGAGGCAGTCGAGGAACAATTTAATTGACATTAAACGTCTTTGAGTGCGGCTGTAAGTATGTAATGGAATCTTTGAACTGGATTTACGAGCACTACAAATCAATATATAATTTTGTCGAAGCGTGGGAAGCTTACAACAATTATGATCCACTTTGAAGGCCGGCAACCCATCTCAATGTCCTATGGTGTTGCAGATGTTCATGGGTGGCGGTGATCACTTACTATCAGGTGAACCGCATGCTCGTTAACCCCCCATAACATAAAAAAAGCATCACAATTATTTTTAAATAAAATAACGTAATGTGATCGACTCAATTTTGCAATCATAAACTCTGCAAAAAAATATTATTTATCACTCCTAGTTGGGTTTATACAAAAGCAAGTTTTTTAAGCATTCATTTTAAGCCAGTGTCGGATAAATCAGCTACTTTTTTTAACAGATATAAACTACATAATTAAATCTGTCTAGATTGAGGTATACGTTTAGGTTTTCCTAAATTTTATTACCCGGCTATATCTCCGTAATGACGCCAGTAGCGTATAGTATAAATATTAATTTATTTATGCTAATATTGTTGCAGCGAAAATAAATACAAATACAATACGATATACAATAATTAGGCTTGAGAAATAGGTCAACAACAATTTCTTTTTATCAAAAAATATTTTCGGTGTAAAATATATTGGTTTCTAAATTGTTCATTTAATATTTCCCATTCTATAAATTATCATCGAAAAATAGAGAACATGTTTTGAACGCGCATTGAAACGTCAACTGTCATTTTCCGCAAGAAATGTAAATAGTTAAAAACAATCCGTTGTTTTTCGTATCTATAAATCGTATGCATTTTATTATTGATTTTGTACAGGTGTAAACATATAGCTACTTAGCCCATAACCTGCATCTCCGAGTAAGCGTCCATGGAATTCTCCATTGCCGAACTTCTGTCGCATACGTGATTCTCTAAATGTTAGAGAGTAATGCAATGATGTTTTATTAAAGATGACGCATATCCATATTGCGTGACGTTTAAAAACTGTACTGCTATCTATACATACTCATTTGTCAATACTTTATGACAATTTTAGTGAATGAAACAGATTATACAGAAAGTACGAGACGAAAAGAGATAGCATTGCGCTATCCAAACATAGAATCGAAGCGATAGAAACAGAAGGGTAACGATAAATAAAACTACCTATTTGGTTTTATAAGTATTTAATATATTAACTTTGAGCTTGCTACATGAGTCTACCTGTGGTACGGCCATCCTGAAACAAATATATTTTTATTTGCTTACAACCTTGATAAAATAAAAAATAAATTGATTGCCGTTTTTTATATTAGTTTATGGTAAGCATGCACTGAAAAATGTCTCTTATTAATATTTTTTTTGTTTTAATGATGACAAGTGATACGACCGCTCGTGGACATAAGCGAAACCAAGACACCTTAAATTACAAAGCAATGCTTGGCATTCACTGCGCTCGCCATCCCGAGACATAAGATCTTAACTATAAGTACAGCGATTACTCGGGAGAGAATGTCCTTTGAACCGGAACATAACATGGCATTTAAACTGCCGTGTGGCGGGGGAAATAGACATTGCGGTGGTACCTACACATGGTGGTAACATATGAGCGACCTGCCACTAGTAAACAACCGATACTACAACCGATGGTGCAGGGTTCTTTTAGGTGGATATATATATTTTTGTAGTTGTATATTTTTATTCATAATTAAATGTGCTAAACCAATATTAATCAGTTTTGAAGGCATCCAGTCACGATCCCCTCTTTTTGTCCGAGCTGTGCTAAGTGCATATCCATTTACGTCTCAAAAGCTCATCACGTGGAAATCTGGAAACATTCAATGATATATGTAAATATAGTTATTCAAAATATATGGGGAAGCTAATGTATTTTAATAATGTTATTTATTATGAAAATAATTCATAACAAATAACTTAATCGTTTTAAATATGATTGAATTAGAAACAAATATACAACTATCCAAGTCCATTCAAACTTTCATCGTCAATTTTCTGTATGATCGGTTTCGCTTCTGACTTGTTAATCTATGACGTACGCTTTTTGTCCCTATCGCACTTCACAATATTTGTATTAGGCGATCCTTCTTATACAATTGAAGGCGCTGTTTACTAATTTAAAATAAAAATTTAATTTTGTGTGGTTTTTATATACTTACGTATGGTGTATAGGTCCAATTTAGTTTCATATTTTTGCACCATTGTTTTAACACTTTTAAAACACACAATTCGACACTTTAGACAATATTTTCGAAATAAATTATGTTGACAGCACTGAGGTCTTCCCTCTGTCGCCGTTGCTATGCGACTAGATGAAATTACACCAATTGCCCGAATTTGAACGCCTCACTTTTGAAGTGCTAGTGCGATATCTACGTCGTATTTGTATAATATATCATTGGAGTAATGTGTGCTGCCTCTCCAGTGAGCTACAATATCTCTAATTTGCAATTTCGAGTCACAGACTTGCACGTTAATTGAGGATGATGATTCAATATTGGGCATTGTGTCCGCCAACTTTTTAAATTTTAATACGTGTGCAATCAATTGCAACTATCACATGTCCAAAGCCACAAATACTACGGAATCTAGCCATCGCTTCTTCCTCTTCCTCGCGTGTTCCTGGTATATAGATAAATTGCGCTGCTTTACTTGCTAAGGCGACGGCAGCGCGGCGACAAACAATAGTGATTGATTATTGACTCATGCCATGTATGTCAGCTGCATCGTCTTGTACTTCTTCTGTATCAGCCATGGTATCAGCCCAAATACATCTCACTGTAGGGCAAGGGCCTCCTCTACAATCAACAGTACGGTTGAGAGTAGTTAGGCCATTTATTCCACCATGCTCGCCTAGTGCGGGTTGGCGGACATACACACTATAGATTATTTTATAAATCGCTATGGTATGCAGGTTTCCTCACGATGTTTTCCTTTACCGATTTAGTGCATGGTGATTGGCTATCAATACACACATGAATCCGAAAAGTCAGAGGTGTGCCCTGGGATTCGAACCCGCGACCACCGTGAACATGTTGGCAGTCGCGTCTAGTCCGTTTACTAACACTTATTTCTTGCCGCGCCCATACCCTGAGAGTTGTAGAAACTTGAAACTCCACAGAGAAGTCACTACCCTTCATTGACTGTTCTATATCTTCTCGGATCAAGTCCACCACTTCTTTGACATATCTTTTAGTAAATCTGTATATACCACTAAATTCATCTTCTTCCAAAGAAAAGGGATCGAAGCGTGTTTTCTAAGCTTTTCTCTTTCTTTGCCGTTCCTCATCGTCCACAAGTATATCAAAATAGTCGAAATAATACAAAAATCCATATTTAACACTAAATTAAAATACGTCGCGAGATGATACCTGATAATCATTTAAAATTTGTAAGCTATATACACTCTAAACAAAGTCACCCAACTTAATAAGGATTGTATAAAATGGCATACACTTATACAACTGTTATAACAAGCGTATAAGGTAAAAATCCCTATACATCGTTTATTAGTAACAATTTCACTATAACGCTGCTATACAGGATGCATAAATGTTTATTAGTAAGACCGTTTGTATATAAAGCATAAATAAATAAATAAATATACAGAAATACAATAACACCCAACACTTACATACTTATTTTTGACCCCACACTAAGATCGAGTCGAAGAGTATCAGGAACTACGAGAGACTTTTCGGTCTCACAAACACCCAGACGCGAAACAAACTCGCACATAAATTGTGTGAGCTCTGTGACTCGCTGCGGGCATCGAACTCGCGGCATCTCATTTCATAGCTGGCCTCTAACCAATTGTGCCACGGATGATGTCAAGCTGTGTGAGCTGAACCTGAAACGTGGCTCTCTTGTCTATTAGAGTACCTACTATAAACGGCAGTGCACCATTTTGTAAGGTGTACCAATATTTTTCTTTTTTGTGTTTTTAAGTGAATCTAAGATATAAATGAGCAAGTTGTATGTATGTATCTTGAACATTATTAACTTTGTATCGTTGTTAACATTGAGTTTTATCTTTTTGGGTACAGTTAACTTTGAACCAACACTGGTCACAAAAAAAGTTTTATGACCAGTGATCATGATCATTAAAGTGTTTGTTTTTGCACAACAAACACTTGAATGATCAAGTAATTGAGTGGCTTGTTTTAAAAACATTTTCTTATGATTCAATTTTTTGCTACGAAATCATTTTAAACCGGTGTACATTTTTTTTTGGATGTACGTTTTTGTTTTAGATGTTTTTATTTATTTCCTTATAACAGGCAGGTGATGCATTTACCCATATATTAAGTACTAGCAGTCCGGCCCGGCTCCGCCTGGGTGCAGATATACTTTTTAAAATGGCAGCCATCATTTTCAATTCCACCTATCAATTTAGAGTATCGGAGCAAAGGATCCCTCAGATATTTTTCAATCCGAACCAGTAGTGCCTGAGATTAGAGGTAACAAACAAACTCTTCAGCTTTATACATATATTAGTATATGTAGATTAAAGTAGTTCTATCTTCAATTTTCACATAGTTGTATTTTGGTTTATAACTAAATGTATAAGAATTAACATTAAGAAGACAGTGGAGTGGTAGAGCCACACTCTTATCTAGCATTATTGGGCGTGTTCTTCAGGGTCGGTATTACTGTATCACAGACAATCGACGTAAGGCAACAGGGGCCCTACTATATAAATCCAAAATTCGAATCTTCGCGACGTTTTTTGAATTCGAAATCGAAGATTCGAATTTCATGTTACAGAGTAGGTTTCGAAACGAAATTCGTCACTACGTTTCGAACTTCGTTTCGGATTTATATAGCATAGGGCCCCAGCTTTCCAGTTTCGTTCGGTGCGTGACATAACCAGATGCCCAATACTAATTCCTTTCCGCTGTCCTTCCGATTTGATGGGTCGGATTTCATGGATTTTCGTGGGCGGCAGTTGACTTACCATCAGGTGACCTGTTTGGTGGTTTTCCGGACCTTTGTTTTCAAGAAGAACGGATGTAACATTCAATATAATTAGTAAATCGAATTTTATTATACAGGGTATATCAAGACTGCTACCGAAAACGAAGCCGGGTGGTAGTTTAAGCGACTTCAGACACAATGCAACAGAAAAAGTTGCAAAAAAAGCGACAATTTCTTTTTTGTTATTTTTTTCCTATGGCCATAATTGGGTGGTAAATACATTTTTTTCTAAAATAATAGTGTATACCTTTTTATTTATAAATACTCTAAGGAATAAAAGAGTTTAAATTATCATTTTAGCAAAAACTATGGATTTACCACCCAAAAATGACGATATTTAAAAAATCATAAAAAATAATTGTCGCGTTTCTATGCGAAATTTTTAGTTGCATTGTGTTTGTAGCCACAAAAACTACAACCCGGCTTCGTTTTCGGTAGCAGTATTGAGATACCCAGTATAGGTATTATTGCAATATAATACACTAACTTTGATTTCAGGCATGCGGCTTAAATAGATAAAAAATAGGAGAAGTTCGGTGGTGAGAGAATTTGTAATCTCAACTGATCTTGTTCACTATTAGGTAGCAACATGGCAATACAAGGCCGCTTCTTTCAAGATGTGGGGTTCTTTGGGCTCTCCTAAGATCAGCAGTAGATTTCTTGTGGCTAAATAGTATAAGGTATGTGAAAAATCCCAGTACTGTAGCAATATAAAATTAAATGAAGAGACAGTCATTTTTGAGAAACAACGACGATGATAACCTATTTGTTTCGAATATTATTTGTTATTTGCGACGGGATAGCAAGGGATTTAATGTTTACCACCGGATATTCAAACTTATCTGGTCGGAATACGACATTAATTCCAATGTTTAAATTTATGCAGTGACATCGATCTTAAAATAATTCGTGCTGTCAAATAATTAATTGCTATTACATTTTTATCAGGCATTGTAAACGAAGAAGGTTTTCCTTCAATGTTTTTTTACTAATTGAGAGAACATAATTATAATTCTCAATTTTGAATCCATATGTTATAGAGATAAGTTGTTATAAACACTTATACCAAATAGTATCTTCCCAATAAAAGACTTTTTATAATTCACTCAACAGAAGATAAAAAACTGTTTCTGCTTAAATTAACCAATTAAACAATTCTTAAGAAATATAAACTGCTTAGTTAGAATAATGTGAATACAATGTTATTGTTACATTATACATATAAATGTATATTTTAAGTTTTATTATTTTACTACAATATTTTAATTCGGAATAAAATCACACGGTACTTAATAAATTTGATTTTAATATGGAATAGAAACACATTGTCAACCTAATATTTTATTTATTTTGATTATTTAATATTATTTATTTATTGTACAAAATATACATTAACTACAGGTGGACATTATATAGCTAGTAGCTTACAATAAACTATTTATAAATTATTGTTACCTATTTTAAATTAATTCTACTATAGAACACTGGTGCACTTATGAAGATTTTAATACGGTCTAAAATCTAGAAACGAATAGTCTAAAATCAGGATACCATTGTTTATCTTGTTTTTTTCCTAACACAGGGGAAGAAATTGCGTGGTGGCATGTTGGTAACGGACCAGACGCGGATGCCATCGAGTTTATAGTGGTCGCGGATTCATATCCTAGGGTACACCTCTGACTTTGACTCAATCATCACCCACTTAAACGGTGAGGCAAAATATGCTGAGGAAACCTGCATACTATAGCCATTATTTAAAGGATTTCTGTGGCACGAAAAGTCCAAACCGCACTAGGACAGCGTGGACTTTATGACCTAACCACTCTCAATTTATCCCCTTGATTGTAGAGGAGGTGCGTGCCTTGCAATGGGACTTATATGAGCTGACGACATTAGTCGAGCTATGATTGTATCGTGTATTATTTATTTTATATGAATTTATATGAAATACTGGGAAGTAAACAGTTTGTTAACAATTATCTAGCAAAATACTGTTAGAGCGGGTTCTTAATTGCCAAATTATGTTGCAACTACCAAAACAAATGCCTGTTAATTAATAATTTCAGGATCAGTTAATGATATGCACATTCCTACTTATTGCTCCAAAAATAGCCTCATAGTATCATATAGATGTAATTTTTTATGCCACGGTGGATTTATCGGGTATTGTTAAGAATTTATATAATTTGATTGAGTTTTGTATGTGTTTAAATACCTAGCTATCGAATATTTTGTCCCTTTCGAACGACTTTTTAATTACATTTGAATGAAAGAGACAAAAAATTTGATAACTACAATAGGTTTGGAAACTGACTATCAAGAAAGCTGTTAGACAATAACATATCAATTGTTGTTTAATTTTTATAGGAATTCTATAGACTTTGATATATAAGTGTAGTTAAACCTATTCTCATTATAAGATCTAAACAACTAGATTTCATTACTAACGAAATCCCTAGTGTATACTTTGAGTCTACCATAATAATAAAAAATGTAGTAAAACATCAAGAATTTTCAAAGACATAAATCACAACTTTGTCTATAAGAAGCATCTGGGTACTTCAAATTACCATCCAATCACTGAAAAGTACAAAAATTATGGAATGAAGATTAAAAATTGAAGTAGAAATTGTGACGATAATATTACGATTATGTGTACGTATTTACACATTCATATTAATTTATATTTGTATATACACAACTAACATTATTATATAAAATATATTGATAAATTCAGTAACGCAAAATATTTTTTCGCGTCTAACCGTTCTTTGATTTTTAAAGCATGCATCCACATATTCGCATCGTATCAAACGGATCGTAGTATTCTTTTTGTAGGAATTCATACAAGTGCATCGTACGGATCGCATTTACTTACCTGTCGGTAATGCTGATGTCGATGTTCTGAGGGGCAATCCAAACAAAATGGATCGCTGCTGTTACCATGGATGCAATGTAAAAAAATAATTCGTTTAATGCGATGCGCCCGATATGTACGATGCATATATGTGAATGCCTGCCTTAAGCCGTCAGGCAATTTACAGGCGGGAATAGTAATTTTAATTTACGAGAAGAACTTATAATAGCCTCATTCTATTTATAATACTTGGTTTTTAAACTAATGTATCAGTATTTAGGTATAGGTACGTTTAGTAGCTCGTCGTACGGTACGGCATCAAAGAATTTCTTTGCTGTATGGACTGTGACGTTGATAGCGTAGTCAACTACTGGCTTCCCGAACTCTTCAGTCACCACTCTCCAATTTTCATTCAGGAATTGTAGCACTGTGTTGCCTGAAATAATAATTCATAAGAGATTAGTAAAAGAATAATAGTGAAACCGTGTTTGGTCAAAACATGAAAAAATTAACGCACAATGTTTTACAATATCAATCAAGTTATTAAATGACCTATTATTATTATAGAAGGAGTATAAATCCTTGTCATAATTTTCTTTCTTACTATCAAGATTTTGGCCTTAATGTTCAAAATTCAGTTAAGAAATACTAATATATTATCACCCTTGTCGTTTTTTAGTTTTAGAGGCATTTAGTTAGGATTTCTGTATAATTTTCTGCACGACTATTTTAAAGATAATTGTTAACTCACAATTACCTCATAGAATTTTATTAAATATAAAATAATTTGGAGTTCGTGACCACAAAAACAACATTGCAAGGTCTTGCTAGCAACACAGTGTCAAAACAAATATCAATACTTGAAAAATGAAATATAAGTTACGTTTTAAAAGACGCCGCTTTGTGGAACTAAAAAAATATTGGTTTAGAAAAACTCATCTCGCCATGGGGGCTTGAAACGAATTATCATTCAATGTGACTGTAATGGAAATTCTTGAACGCATCATTGTCCTGTTTCGTAATATATTTGGAAGTGGTTGCGCTTACAACTGATGATATACATAGATTTCGAGCATTCGTTTACTTTTGTAATAACTTTGTGGTATTTTTAAAAAAGTTCTTATTATTGCATTTATCAGTAGTTAAAACTTGAAAAATATTATTATTTTTTATTTACGAGTAATTATGTAAACATTGTTTAATGTGGTCGCTTCTAAATCAAATTCTTTAAGAAAGTATAGGCTGTCGTCAAATGACTTACTTAATTCGGGGTTTCCTTTGAAGAGATTTGTGATCGTATAGAAGATTCGTTCACCATAATCAAACGTATACTTGTAGCTCTTGATGCCGAAGTGATCGCGGTTATCGGCGTCCTTGAAATATTTTGTTTTGATATCCAGTTTTATTACTGAATTCACTGAAATAAGAAATAAGAGATTATACATAAAAATAAGGGTTTTTTTTATTTTTTCATGACCTTTGACGTAATATCTATTTATTTTAATTTTGTTCAATTAAAATAGCAAAGAAAATTCCCATTCTGTATAAATTAATGCATCATTTTTCGGTTAAGGTATGGATTCTTTATTCACCATGATTTTTATAATCATCACAATTTGTTAAATATATTTAATTATTTGATTCCTAACATGATTATATTTTTTTATGAGCGTAACATAACTAATAACAATACCAATTTTGATTTTGGAGTCTCCTTCACCGTTGATGGGGAAAAGAAGTAATCTCCCCACTGCTGTGTACTTTCCCTTGATAGTGATATTGCATCGCACCTCCAGCATGAAAATATTCTTCTCCAAATATGCCCTGAAAACATTAACATTAATTTTTATTTTATTTATTCTTAATAATTGTATTTATTCTTTCTACTGTGTAAATTTTAGTCACTAAGATATGTTTCTTTTTATTAGTAAGTATATGATGATAATATAAGAATAACATGTTTTTGCAATTATATTACTTTGGAATAATGTTTAGCAAAATTGACAAAGCATTTAGCTGTAATTTCAGTACCAATGAATATTCTCATTATATATTTTGAATAAATAATTTAAATGGACGTAGTAAAATTACATATGTATTTAGTTAAATATCTACTAATATAGTAGGCCTTCTAAATTGCCTTGAAGTTTATTACGGTAAAGTACAAGACAAAAGATTTCGTCAACGCATATTGTACAATAGCCGTGAGAATAAAACCGCATTATTGCCACAAGGTTTTCTTCCTAATCGGTGCTGTAGTAAACAATTGGAAACACAAATTAAACAAGACCTCTTACCTATACAAATAATTATACAAACAACAGACCTTCTAAGCTTTGCCAATTGTGACAGAGGTAACGTTTTTAGTAAGTTACCTAAATTAAGTCTATTGCAGAATATTGTAAAGCGAAATTGAAAATTTTATGTAGTGGCTATTTAAATTAAATACTCAAAGGACTCGAAAGCTCTGAAAATTAAAGTCTGCGAGGCTTCATTTGACTAAATAAATGTTTTGGACTTAAACGGGATACTATGTTGATATTAAGCGTAAAGAAAGATAGAACAAGTTCTGTAATTAAGTTTAACCGGTTACCAAGCGTGTTTGCTTCATAGTCACGACCTTGAGTTACATTTTCAAATCGATTTGTGGATGTTTTGATGATAAAAAACACAGATTTTGTAAAGCAATCAACAGTTTGCGAAGGTAATGAAAGAGTGGTTTAAAAAACATTTGTTATACAAAGCTTGAATATTCATGGATAGGAGGCGTTACTTTCATGCATTAAATTCACCTTTTTTCATTAAATCATCATCATCACCATATCAGCCACAGGAAGTCCACTGCTGAACATAGGCCTTCCCCAAGGATCTCCACAATGACCTGTTGGTAGTGGCCTGCATCCAGCGACTTCCTGCAACCTTAGTCAGATCGTCCGTCCACCTTGTAGGCGGGCGTCCGACATTTAGCTAGCCTGTACGTTTATTACGAATGAACGTATGTTATGTACGTTCGTTTGTATTCATTAAATAATAACTTGTAATAATGGTGGACCTCGAATAAATACCCATTCACAACATGATACGTTTCGTTACTACAAACAATTAATGTGTAACAGAAAAAATATGAAGAGTGATGAAGTTTTCACCTTACACTTATCTACACATACAGGGTATCTCAAGACTGCTACCGAAAACGAAGCCGGGTGGTAGTTTTAGTGGCTACTAACACAATGCAATTAAAAATTTCGCATAGAAACACGACAATTATTTTTATGATTTTTTAAATATCGTCATTTTGGGGTGGTAAATCCATAGCTTTTACTAAAATAATAATTTAAACTCTTTTATACCCAAGATTATTTATAAATAAAAGGGTATATACTATTATTTTAGGAAAAAAAATTATTTACCACCCAAATATAGCCATAGGAAAAAAAATAACAAAAAAAAAATTGTCGCTTTTTTTTGAAACTTTTTCTGTTGCATTGTGTCTGAAGTCGCTTAAACTACCACCCGGCTTCGTTTTCGGTAGCAGTCTTGATATACCCTGTATATGTAACAAAATGGCCAAGCCACATATTTTGACCAATATATGGTGTTTGTGAAGTTAGGACTTGAAGAGTTAGGGCGTGAAGGGTAAGAAACTTAGCTCTACATGAGATCTGATTACTTTGCGATAGTGCGAGTCATAATATGGTCTCGTTTTGGCATTTTACATGAAAATAAATAATGGCATGTTCAGTAAAATTCCTATGAAATATATTATTACCATGAATGGAAGGGTGTGCCAAAACATGTCGACACGACAAAGGAACACAATGCGCTTCATGGTTAATGCAATGCGATCCAAAGCGATAATCAAAAGGCTATTTATGTGTTGTTCATTTGTCGACAAAATGTTGCAAGCTTGATCGAATCTGTATTACACAGACTGATTTTAAAATACGCCCACATATTATTCACTATAACAGGTTTTACGCTAATACGTGCAATCATTTATATCTAGAAAGACACAAACATCCAACCATTACAAATGAAAATCAACTCATAAAAATACTTACTCAACGTTCAATACTTCACACTTTCTCAAGCCGGTAGCCTTGCCTCCATAGAAAGTGACCTTGATACCGGGCAGTTGAATAGGCAGCTCTTCAATGACGAACGGGTCCAGTGAGGGGACGCCAAGGTGAGGCAAACCTTTTGAGAACTCCGGTATAGCGTCTCTAGTAGCTTGTATTAGACATGCCGGCTCTGTGTTGTTGCACGGGTGGATAAAATCCGCTGTGAACGGAAAATACAGATGTTAGAAGCAGTATTTAGGAACTTTGTCGTTTTGATATGAAATATTCGATATGAGAAGGTTATGGCTCTAGTTTGCCATGTTAAATATGTACATAAATTCTCGCCTCTTTACAATAAGGGTTAAGCAGAGATACCAACAGTCATACATAGTCCTGACCCCAAACTAAGATCGAGTCTTGTGTTGTGGGTATCAGGAACTACGAGAGACTATTCGGGCTCACAAACACCCAGACCCGAAAGAAATATTTATAGGCCGCACAAACATTTATCTCGGTGCGGAGATCGAACCCGCGGCCTCTCGTTTCACAGGCGTCGTCCAACCAGCTACACCACAAAGGCTGTCATATGACCCCCAAGTTTCGTCTTATGTTCCATGATCTATCCTACGATGTAAAAGGGGCGAACTTATCGCCTTTAAATATATTGTAAATAGAAATAATACATTGGATATAATAAATAAACATTATTTTTTGGATATTAGCAATTTGTCTTCATATATAAATTGAAATTATTCAGGAATGATAAATAAAACATATTTTACTGATTTTGTAGAGACTTCGAGATCTCGTGGTAAATGATTCTGTATCAGCCCATATACGTCCCACTGCAGGGCACGGGCCTACTCTACAATCGAGAATACGATTGAGAGTGGTTAGGCCATTATAGTCCACCACGCTGGCCTAGTGTGGGTTGGCGTAAATGATTGACGTGGTAAATGATTAATGAACTTTAAAGTTCATTCTAGTGAATTTTTTAACGTTTTCATAAAAAAATAACATATGTCAGTCAAATAAAATGGTGCCATAAAACACGATAATATGTTGTTTAACAAGATAATTTTCTAAGTTAGATAAAAGCGTTCGTAATATTCTGACCCTATTTCGCTTAAAAAGTCCCGTCAAAACTTTCCTCCTAACATTTTCCAAAACATAAACGACGCCGCTATTTATCAGTTTAAATAAATCTTTATTCTTTATCCTAAAGTTTATTTATTAAAAGACCTCATTCAAACTTAAACATTTTGGAGACCTTGTGTCAACGAGAGGTCGTAAACTTAAACGAAGAGCAACGTTGAGGTAATGTTTGGTTATGAGACTTGTTAAATAACATAAATTATGTTCACGAAAATTGTGCTTACATTATGTTCTTTATTTTACTAAAAATGTTTTTGTGACACGATTTATGCAAAAATATGAGACCTACTCGTACTGTTGGTAGGTCTCTCATATAAGAGAGTTCGCCTAGGTAATTTACACCGCAATATTTATTTCTCCCTTCAAACAGCATTTTAAATGCACTGTTTTGTTTCGTTGTGAAGGAAATTGTAGCCAGAGTAATCACTGGACATATTTAGTCTCAACATCTAATGCTTCAGGATGGCGAACGCAGTGCAATGCCAATCATAGCTATTACAACGCAATTCATGGTGTCGTTTGGTTTTGCTACTGTCCATGAGCGGTCGTATCGCTTAAAATCAAACGAATAGCTTGCTTTCCTCGCGCCATTCATTGCAAAAAAAAAGAACTTTATGACGTAAACAAAGGCGTCCTTTAGAAATCAAACTACTATTCATTTACGGTCATAAGTTTCGTTATCACAACAAAAAAATACTATAATTTGCAGATTATGTTTGTTCGAAGATTATACATGCGTAATATAATTTCGCTGTTACAGAGTACTAAAACTCTACATTTTCGGGGTGGGGGTAAGGGAGGGGGGGGGAGGAAGGTTTCGTGGGGAGGCTAACTTAAATTAATTTTTGGAGGTAAAATATTTTTTTTGGGGGGGTAATTTTTTGCGTAATTTGGGATTTCTGGCGGGGTCAATTTGTAGCCCTCACCAAGACGGTTCCGAGGATACCAAACTCGGTGGGTCTACGACCTATGTTGGCCGAGATAGGATTGGGGGGTGAGGTAAATTTTCGGGGTGGGGGTAGGGGAGGGGGGGGGGTAGGTTTCGTGGGGAGGCTAATAGGCACTATTTCGGAATAAGGGTGGGGGAAGGCAGGGGGGGGGCTATGGGACAATTTTGGAAAAAGTGGGTGAAACTGAAAAATAATTCTCTAGTGCTGCGCGCGCACCGTTACGTTACCGGGCGTTACACTTTTTCATAAGTGACTCCCAGCCGCAACCTAATTTAAGACGTTGTCACGTCAATAAGACGTTGTACGAAGCATAACATGTAGGTAGGTATTTGGTGTGGAGTGTAATCAAAAGATAAATTAACCTAGGCGAAGCCAGGGCCAGTCGCCAGTATATCATTAAAAAGAAGTATCCTAATATTATATATCCAAATTACGTGCCTAAACTTTTAGTGATAGCTTTTTATTAACCTAAGGAGCTCATATAGTGTAACAAGTTAGTCTCTCGGCTGTACAACTGACCTAGTTAAAAGCGGACTAGTTTTCTGGTTTGACAGGTGACTAATGCAATTCAGACCAAAATAAGCGACTTGCCATTCATAGTAGGCAATTATTATCTGTCGCTGCTTGATTGTGGCACAGATAAGGAGAAGACAACTTATACCTTTGACTATATAGTATTTAGATTTCAGGAGTATTTGTCAATAATGGCCTTTTGGTTTCAAACAGGTTGGGATGTATAACTGAAATAACTATTTTTAATCGCCGGGCAAGCATTTGTGTATTTTTGGTTTTAAATATAAATAATAACGCTTGTTCGGGTATTCTCAAGGTCAGACATAATACGAATATATTGTTACGGTGTTATTGATAGACAGCAAACCTATTTCAGTTATTGAATATTTTGGTATCAAAGGCCAGTAATCTAAAAAGGAACAGGTAAAATATCATATTCATCAAGATTTTGTTATAAATGTGTTAAAATCCGCAAATAGTTGTATTTTTAATTCTATTACGGCTATTTGAACAATATGTGCATTAATTAATTCCTGATCAAGTATTTAAGTGATTATCAGTACAAATATCGATGTGTAAATTCACGACCTTAATTAAGTAAGTATCGTTAACGAAAATGCATTCTGCCAACCATTCACTTGATCAAGGTCTTTCCAAAAACAACATTATAAAATATACTATTGATAATAAATATGCAGTTATAAGGCAATTAATGTAATTACCAGTAGTAAATATACAACTGCTATAGTAATTACATTCAATTAGATATTCGCGATGTACTGTTTTACTTACATAAAAGTTGAATATGATTTTACTAGTGTTTTGTTTTGTCTACACTCTGTGGATTTGATACGTTAGTAGTGAAATTTTTGCTGGATCATCTTTTTGACCTGGTTGTACCCTACCTTCAATATGTATCTGGATAATACGTGAAGGCCTTTCCACTTTTGAAAAAAAAAATTTTTTTTTCTTGTAATTCCATATACACTATCATCATTTAATTATTTATTCTCTTTTTATGTCTGTGATGATTCATACGTATATATACATATTTTTAGAATCAATAGCCTCACCACAAAGAATTAATTATGTATTAATATCGTTTACCAAAGGTTTGGTAAAACATAGAGATCATTATAAAAAGAAATGTTCTTGCACTGACTGGTAGAGCATCGTCGCAAGGAGGTTAATAACTATTGTGTAAAAAACGTTATTTGCCAGAATACCTTGACTTGAAAACAAAAAAAACACAGTTTGTACCATGTCATGACCAGCTAGCCGCTGTGCCGATTTCAAGGACGCAAACACATCACGTGTATAGAAAGACGCAGAGGTACATCCTCAGCCATCCTGGTATGGGAACTTTCATATTATGTTTCATTATTTCTATACTATTACATTAGAAAAATAACGTTCAATAAGACATGAAAAAACATTTTTTTCATAGGCTGCATAATCTAACCATCTAGCGGTCTGCCTACTTATGCCATACCACAATAGCATAAGCACAGTCAAGTTGCTGTCGACTGAGTTTTGAAAACTCTAAAAAAGCTATTCAGCAACCGGTCGGATTTTGTCAACCCGTAAAACTTGGTCCCGACCAATCTGCACTCATCTTGGTAGGTAGGTTATGCACTTTTCCGTTTCGGAATAAGAAAAAGAAAATGGTTCACGGATTTCGCACAGTAGATATATTACTTTACACCATCTAAGAACTTTTAAGGTTGATATACAATATTCAATTCGTAAACCCTTGATCACACTGTATAGCTTTGATTAGGGTATTGCAATCTAGAAAATGATTTATTCAATATTTCCAATATAATGTGAAAAATAAGATGAATGCATCGGACTAATGTGGAGCACTAGTAAGCCCAGTCCCAAGGTGTAATATCATGCAAATAGCAGGTCGGTAAATTACAACCTAAATTATTATCCATTCGGAAATATGTATGTGTGGAGCAAGGAAACATAAAAGAATTGGTAGGTAATTTTATTATATGATTGAGATTAGGTTTTACTTATTTCACGCTACCATGCAATATAATTAATGGTAATACGTCTGATAGATGTTTTACAATTTAAATTAATATAAATGTGCAAATATTGCGAACAAATTCAAACTTTATAGCAATTTGCATGAAGCCTGATTATAGGCACATAATCAATCAAGTCTTAGCCCTAATTGGCATCCAAGGTTAGAACTCGGATTGACATAAATATTATGCATTTAAATGAAATCCAATTATTTCTATATACATATTAGCTGTACCCGCGACTTCGTCCGCGTGGAATTTAACAAAAAAGTAAATTAGTTTTTTAAATATATTTTTTAAGTATAACATTTTTTCTAAAATAAATGTAGCTTAAGTTACACCTTATTAAATCAGCTACCTGACAATAAAACTCCCGTCTAAATCGGTCCAGCTATTTCAGAGATTAGCTGGAACAAACAGACAGACAGACGGACAGACAGACAGACAAAAAAAATCTAAGGTCATTTTCGTTACAGGTATCGTGTATATAACGATTATATACCAAATACCGAGGTTTTTCGAAGGACAGGCCTGGCGGGTCTCGAATCTTTGCTGATGAAAGCCCAGCTACGATGGTGTGGACATTTAGTGCGCATGGAAGAAAACAGAATGCCTAAATCTGTATTCTGTGCAGAATTACAAACCGGAAAACGTAATTCTGGTGGTCAATATCTCCGCTATAAAGATGTCCTCAAGAGAAATTTGGTAGCATGCAACATCCCGACTAACAGCTGTGAAGAAATCTCGCGGGAACGTCCAGGCTGGCGTAGATCTGTCGCTGACGGTGTACGCAATTTTGAAGCACTGCGTCTTGAAAGTCTCGATACTGATTCTGCGTCCGGTGTCCAGACATGGTCATTTACTAACATCCAAAAATCCAGCCTTGGCGTTTGCCAACGAGCAATGGAGCGCAGCATTTTGGGTATTAATCTCTCAGATCACATTAGGAATACCGAAATACGGTCCAGAACCATAGGAAAAAAATAACAAAAAAAAATTGACGCTTTTATTTGCTAAATTTTCTATTGCATTGTGTCTGAAGTCGCTTAAACAACCACCCAGCTTCGCTTTCGGTAGCAGTCTTAATATACCCTGTATGTATAGATAAGATAAATTGGCACGGAAAAGTCACTACATTTAAGTGCAACATACATAGAACATTTCTCACTGGTCTAGATATTAAGCATTTTTCCAATGTAAGAATTGGAAATTTCTGAATAGTCTTTAATTAGCACTTGAAATATATATTCCTGACTGCCCGACCCTACTTTGTCCGAGTGTAGATTTGAGTCCAGTCCATATCGAAAACATATTATTTCTCATACTGACTGATTTATATTTTAACTAAATGTTACCGACGTCGACTATATTGCTTTGTCCGTCCCATTCCATTATAGTTCATTCTCTCTTGTCTCTTTTTGTCCCATGACAAAAGCGTGCCAACTCTTCCTGTACTTTTCCGTTCCATCCGTTCGATTTTAAAAGACTAGCGAATATGTGTATTTGAATTCTTTACGAATCACACAGGAGCACTATCAATTTTCATCAACCGTCGTCGTTAAGTCGATTTTGCAAGAAAGAGTAACAAACATTCATTGAATGTTTTTTTACGGATTTTTAGTATAGCCATAATTATCTAACTTTTGTTCACGGTTTCTTATTTGAGTCCGCCCGGTGACCACGAAAGCTGTAAAGTAATCAAAACGTCGGGAAGTCAAAAACGTAAAAAAATAAACTAAATTCGCGATAAAATCCGTAAATAATAGTTTTATTTCACGGTTTCTTATATTATAAAATATATTATGTGATGTTGCTATTGATAGCCGTGGGCTACCCAAACAAAATAAAAATTGAGTCAACAATCAATTTTACCAGCCACATTGAAACTAGATATACAAAGTCTATATCAAAAACGCAACATTTGCGTGAGTCAACACACCATGATGGAATACATTACATTATCTCATGGTGTATTATGGCCGCTATTCAGGCTCGTATAATACCGATATTCCTCCCTACAGAACTCATATCAGCTATAATTACGATTTTGTTACTTGAGGCCGTAAATATATTTGTATATTCGTGACATGTGGTCATCAAACACATTGCGTGAACAATTGGCTTTGACCCTAAAAATTAGAGAATCACTTATATTCAATTATAATGTGATTGGCTCATAATCAGATGGAGATAGCCAAGCAATTAGTGTGAATCATACACGGCATTGATAATCACATGGTGTGAGCTTAAAAATAATAAAGGTGTTTGCTAGATTTGCCGTGTTTATAATTTTATAATGTGTGAAAGCTCTAGAATTTTAAATAAAAATGAATCAAAAGATATACTCCGAATAAACTCAGAGCTATTTAATAGGCTATTCATAGGATATTTTCTTGAAGGGTTCCAATTCAAAACATGCATAACAGCTTCAGATTCGATATAAGTAATTGTAGTGTTAAAATTCTATGGATGCGCAATCATATTTTGTATTCGTTTTCACTGGAACTCGATAGCAGAAAAACAGTCATAATGAATGACCTGCTCAAGTGTTCGCGTTCAGAATATGTATAGGTTATGTTTGGTTTCGACCCAGTTGAAAAAAATCATCGTTTCGTCTATCGTCGATGTAATGTCGATGTTTTAAAGTAATATTTTTGTGTAAAATAATAGGTAATATGAACTTTAAAACGTGTTTACCTACCTATACTTCTACTAAGGGCCTATTCATTTATATCAATGACTTAAACGGAACCAATCGTTCGATTGATCGAGTCATTTGAACCGGTTCATTTTATAGTTGGATCAGTATTGATCCGGGTCTTAAAATTGAACGAATTGCACATTGCTGAATATATCAATACACTACAGTCGAAACATAATCATCTCTCGCAGGTAGATTCTCTATTTAAATGGCGCTACGCTTTAGACTTCTTATACTACGGTTGCTACGAACCTGAAGATATTTAAATATATTATTTTTATTTAGCTTATTCGTAAACAGTTTACAAAGCTGTGTACTTTAGGTAGCAAACCTAAAGTTTTGTCTTCTTCTCTCAAACTGATTTCAAAAGGCGTTCGAAACGACAAAACATTAACTCCCTGAAGAATAAGATGAATATCTTATACAAACAATATGTTCGCAAAAGCACCTAACTACATAAAACAATTAGTGTAGTGCCTCATCATGCCAGCACGAAGAAAAAACTCATAATGGTTTCTTAGATTTACGCGAATGTTACACATTGAAATAAAACTACTTTTACGGATATTATCGCGAATTTAGTTTGATTAAGAAAGAAACAAAAAAAAGTTAATTATTGCATGGTCAACATTTAACAACAAAAAAAAAACATACCTACACACATGTTTGTTAATCATGCGCTCAGTGACTATACAATAATTTAACTACCCGAATTGTTTAATGTAAATAAATCTAGATGATCATCTATTAAATTTGGTATTATACGCTATTATTAGTACATAGTAATAGAATAAACGTCTATTAATAGCATTTGAAACTAAAATGAAATAGTCACGGAACTTGCTCTCGACAATTGTGTTGAAAGTGTAAGTCAGTTGTTTACGTTGACGAAACTTCGCGGCCTTGACCTAGAGTCGAGATGGCGGCTTACTGCTCATATTATCGTTACATAATGTTTACATGCTTATAGTTACATCTCTACTTGCAAGATTTTATTGTAATGTAGCGTCTTTTATTGCTAAATGCTTGTTAAATGGTATTAAATATGGGTAAGATTATGACAGATAAAAATGTTAACTTCATTTAAATTTTATTGGCAAAATTAGGAATTACACATAATATATTTAAAACATATTTATTTAACTCAATGTGTGAAACATGTGTTAATACTATTATTAAGAACAAGCATTTATACTCGTAATCAATGTAATAAATTGTGCATGGATAAAACTGTTCCTAGAACTACAGGCAAAATTCTTTTACTCGTATATTGAGAGCTAGCAGACATTTCAATGACGTAATGATGTGTATGGGTGGGGACAGTAAATATTTGGATTTAGATTTATTTAATACTAGTACAAAAAGTTGTAAGCGACTCATGAGCAAACGTTTTTTCTCTTTATAGTAAAATTAATTTTTAGTATCCGTTGTTAACTATTATTAGTTGTGTAAATAATCTTAAGTTACTAATGGGTGAATCGTACTATGTAATGCATGTGTTATCTGTGGAAACTTATAATTAGCCTTTAATTACCTATTATTCTAATTTAATGTACACATTAGCAGTTAGTTTTCCGAAAAGTGTAAAATAAAATAAATAATAAAATAATTAGAATTAAAATAAAAAATAACTAAATTTGAACTTGTAATATCTTTAAGTCCATATTACCAAGCAATAAATTATAGTAAAATTAAGCCTACTTATGACAATGTAAATTGCTTAATGATATATTTGCTTGTAATACTTGCATACAGGGTATATCAAGACTGCTACCGAAAACGAAGCCGGGTGGTAGTTTAAGCGACTTCAGACACAATGCAATAGAAAAAATTGCAAAAAAGAGCGACAATTTTTATTTGTTATTTTTTTCCTATGACCATATTTGGGTGGTAAATGTATTTTTTTCCTAAAATAATAGTGTATACCCTTTTATTTATAAACAATCTAAGGTATAAAAGTGTTTAAATAATTATTTTAGCAAAAACTATGGATTTACCACCCAAAAATGACGATATTTAAAAAATCATAAAAAAAATTGTCGCGTTTCTTTGCGAAAATTTTAGTTGCAATGTATTTGTAGTCACTTAAACTACCACCCGGCTTCGTTTTCGGTAGCAGTCTTGAGATACCCGGTATATGTCAACCCTTTGATATTGTGTAGCAAAAATATTGGCTTTGGATTAAATTTGGATTTAAGAAATGCTCGACGCATACACATCAAATGGCTAACATGCTTAAAAATAGTCTAACAGTTGCACAACATGACATTTGAATAATACCTACATCATTTTTTCTCTAAATCAGTACCTACGCTTTACCCGGCACTTTCTTCCACTTTTCACTATTTTTTTTCTTGTTTTCACTTCCATTGTGTATATTCCGGAAAGATACGACCTGGCGACCATCAAAAGATGAGCCTTATATACTAACTACCTTAAAGGCCGGCAACGCATATACCTTATGGTGTTGCAGATGTTCATGGGCGGTGGTGATCACTTACTACGAAAGAAAGAAGACAATTTAATCGCCACTAATAACAAAAACAATGTACAAAGTCAAAGACAGGTACATTAAATCAATTAAAATTAAAAAAGAAATCAGAAGTTTGTACATCGCGTGTTGATTAGATTAATGATTACTACTCAATATATTTAGGAATAAAATAATGGATTTTATGCTATATAGACCCACTTATCACTACATAGTATAAAACAAAGTCGCTTTCTCTCTCCCTATGTCCCTTTGTATGCTTAAATCTTTAAAACTACGTAACGGATTTTGATGCGGTTTTTTTTTAAATAGATAGAGTGATTCAAGAGGAAGGTTTATATGTACAATACGTACATATTATTGTACAAAAATCTATTTGTACACGGGCGAAGCTGGGCTGGGCCGCTAGTATAGTTATAAAATTTATATACACAGTTATATTATCTAGTATTACACTTTCGATCTTATTCTAATCACAAGTATTTCTTCATAATATTATTTTATATTGTGTAACGTCGAAAGATTCATACTAATATTACGCCAATATGTATTGAAATGTACGTTTTATACTTTCTTGCTAAGCTAATATGGTTATTGACCTTTCTATGTTTACTTTAGTCTTATTAACTACCTACAAAATTAATAAATTAGACATACATTATGTTGTTTTTTTTTTATATGGTAAACTGCCCAGATCCTATATTAACCTTCGTAAAACGTACTAAATCAACTTTAAAAATACTGTAATTACACATTATTGTCTCAAAATGATGTATATTGAAAGTGAGTTCTTTTCACAACTAAAACTAGATAGAATCAACAGTTGAATTATTATTTTAACCAATTCTACTAGAATTGAATACAAAACCGTATTTTATTACTACAAAAACCATAAATTTCGCAACCACTCCACTACATTTTATTATACAGAATAATAAATTTCATTTGATTCATTCTACAATCAGTAAAAACAGGTTAGAATTATAAACCACTTACGTGCCAATTTAGCTGTGCAATCGCTGACGAAAGTCGCAAGCAGTAGAACAAAAACATAATGTCTTTCACACATCCTGGCACTCGGGAAATACTCGTAGACAATGCAACGATCGCGGGTTCTGCGCACTAACTGACCCTTACAGTTCCCAACTGCCACCGCTTATGTAAACTAAACAAGTTCTTTCTTATTTTCGGTTGCATAAATTCGAGCTCTTTGCCAATGTGAAGCCTGGTTTCCACGCAACACTGCGCTCTAATCCGTTCCACTAAATGTTGGCGAGTGTGCTTGCATGCGAGTGGTCTGCGAATGTTTACGCTTGCAATCGCGTGCTTCAAAAGTTGGGTCAAGTTGGCAAGGTCGTTGATGGTAAATGGGTATCGATGAGTTGCTGGACTATGTTGGGGATTGTCAAATTGTTTTACATAAAATTGATAACTGAATGTTTTTATTGGTATATAGAATAGTCAGGTATGTTGAGAATATGGTATAATAATTGTAAAAATATTTTAAAGTAAAATCGTAATTGAAGTAAGTAATTGTTTCTAAATTAGTTGAAGATTATTAAGTTAAAACAATATTTTTTATGTAAATGGTTTTACTTATTTATTTCTTTTAAATAATAACAAAATGGTTTTTATTGCAAAATTTCTAGGGTAACATAAGTTCCTAGTGAAAAAAATCTAATCGATTATTTATTTTAAAAATAAAAAGTGGAAAAAGCATTTTTTCCTTATCGCCACGAGGCTTGAAAATTACTCAGCAAAATTATTACCATGGGCGTTACTGCATTTTATAAATTATAACTTGCACGTGGCTTGAATTCGAGGAAATTGTTATACTTTAAAATTAAATAGGGGACGGAGATTTGTTAAGAGATTTTAATAAAGCGCTTGTTTTTTAATTAGTCAACAGAAAATTAATAAAATAATTCAAGCCCTTAAAGTATTTTATGTTAATGGAATTAACAATTTGCTTCCTATTATTTAATTAACATCCCCAAAAAGATTTAAAAATTGCAGGTCTAAAATAATAATAAACGAATACTTATCAATTATCCTGTATCTCACAATTATGTTTGGTGAGATGTTTCATAGGTATATTAAAATGGCGTATCCTTCGTAGAAATAGGGATATTAATATCCTTTGTAAAAGGTCAGTAAAGATCTAGAAAGCTCTTTCGTAAAGATTTATTTAATACATTTCAAGATTTGTAAGTGTTTATTTACAAACTGAGATCAATGACCTTCAGAATACTTAGAAGAATCTCTAATGCCATTCTGATTTGGTGAACTTTGGGATTCGCCTACTCCACATGAAATACCTATTGAATAAAGTATCTTAACGAAACAATTTTAGTAGCATAAGCATGAGTAATATAGTATTTCTAAACAAATCATTGGGTTTTCCCTTTCAGAATAAGGTCGATGACCCGGTTTTTAATGAAGTGTGCGTGATTATTTCTCACTGTTGCATTATGCATTAAATCAAATATTTCAAGGTAGCAGGGATACGCTTGTGTGCCGATGTTGAAAAGATCTTTTCTAACCAATCAATTTTATGAATCATGCACATAATCGTTTATTTAGTTTCACGTAATTATAATGTAGCTGTAGCGGTTGTTTATTTACTATTAGATTAGATTTAGTACTAGTAGTGAATTATGATAAAATTCGTATAATATTATTAATCCTTTGAGTATCTTTAATATAGACGGGGCTGTGGAACTTCAAAAACGAAGATAAAAATGGTGGTGCCGGGCTACCTTTTTCTGCCCTCTTATTGGCTGATATTTGACAGGTTGTCCAACATACATGAATTACTTTGGAGAGAAAAGTAAAAATAAATAGTTAAGGGCTATTTACTTCCAGACAAATTAGTTTTAAATGGATAGCAGTTAAATATAATTTTGGTTATCAAAGGAATTTATACCAATTGGTTGTTAAATAATTATTTCAATGTTCACTAATATAGGAGCGCTACCAACAATACGAATAAGAAAATATCTACGCTTTTCAAGACGCAAATATAAGACAGCGCTCCCTCTATATTATAAATACTCTAAGTATTAATCAGACCTAAAACAGTATTGATTGTTATGAAATGGTTAACACAAGGATTTTTAATATTCTATGGGTATATAATTCATGGAAGAAAGAGATTATAAATATAAAGCAGAAGATGATAATTATGTCTCCTAAAATTAAGCAGATTGTTTATGGCAGAAGGAACCATGCAGCTGTACTTACGAAAAGAGAATGATATCAAGTATGACTGAAACTATTTTTTATAGTAATAAATGGCAAGTCGAGCTTGTCATTCCCCCTGATGATAAGCGACACGACCGCTCAAGGAGAGTAGCAAAATGCTCGGCATTGGACTTTGCTTGCCATCCTGAAACATAGGATGTTATGTATCATTATTTTCAGTGGTACAATGTCTTCCAGACTGGAACAGAAAAGTGTATTCTTTTTTTGAATGACATATTATTATGAGGCTAGGAACTAGGGAACTTTCTTTTACTGTAAAATGTGTGAACTTTGTTGCAATCGTTCGGTGATTTGTATTTGATATGAAAGAAATATTTGTGAGCCGCATAAACATTTCTCTCGGTGCAGGTATCGAACCTGCGGCCTTTCGTCTGTTGTTTGTTTAACCAACTGCACCACGGAGGCTGTCAAAGTATTCTAAGTATGCTCGCGTATGGTTGCATGCAGCTGCCTTTTAAGGCAACGATCACACATCTTGTTTGTATGACCAAACACTTATTGCCCGCCATTTACGTTTGACACAAATTGCTTAGCCACTAGAAATTACTATTGAATACTACGTGTGTTTCCTCGCCGTGTCTTCGTTGGTTATTAGAGCGTTATATGTCGTAATGTAACTACATATCTGTTGACTACTGTAAAGTGTTTGATATTTGCTGGCATTTGAGTGAAATTCGTTAAAATAAATAAACAAATCTTGGATCTTGAAGTTTGTAGTTGTTAAATTATCGACATTTTTATTTTAAAATCATCAAGAAAATTTTAGGTAGAAACACTCAATGCTCTTTATTCGTTTATTGTTCTATAGTAGTGTTGGCATGCGAGGTTCAATTGAAAGAATCATTATGAGTATTTTTCTCAATCCTTCGAAACTGTTTTATGACGTTTTAATAAACTTATAAAAACATATCGACGCAGGAAAGCGATTTTTTCGTATCTCGAAACAAGCAATTTTACACCTGAAACAAAAGAAAATATATTCAAAAAATGAATAACCTCTAAACTAGAATACTTAGGAATACCATATCTTTAATAATTACATTTTAAAATAAAACCTTACATTTTCACGAGAAAATTCAATGCGGTATTTTTTTATGAATTAAATAATATACAAAACGCATTTTTTGAGATACGACAAAATCGCTTTCCTGCGTCGATATGTAAAAATAGTATTGAACATTATTTAATAATTTCTTTTAATAAAACTTGTCCTTATTCATAACGCGTTTCACGTTTAATATTCAAGACTTGTGTTCAATATACTTGAACAATGCTCCTCGGTCAACGATTGGATTTTAGAGCATTAACCATCTGTGGGTACCTGTAATATTCGTATACCCATACCAAGTTTTACGTACATAGAGAAGACTAATAGAATGGATATCCTTAGATGAAGCCAATTTAAAATCTGTTTATTTATTGGGCTTGTAAGCAATTAAATAGCTCTTACGACAAGTCAATATCTAGTAATTAATCTCTATTTGTTAACCCGTACTAGGCCAGCGAGGTGGACTAACCACTCTCAATCATATTCTCGATTGTAAAGGAGGCCGTACCCTACGGGACGTACATGAGCTTATACAGAATCTTTATTTCCAAAAAATGGAATTTTTTACTATTTTTTGGTAAGAAAGGTGTTATCCATGGAAATACATTATTTAAGATTCTCAATGTTTGAGTGGACCATAAGGCCCTATTCATTGCAACGCGGACGTTCCGCGCACGGATTAGTGCTTGCGTCCGTCGCGGATCACATCATCGTTCAGTTCGACGCGGAGCGCGATTGATATAAAATTGAATTTGGTGGTTGCTGCCTATTTATTAAATAGCAGAAATCGTGGCCATGGTATAAGAAGATTTAATAGGCATCCAATCGTTGCGAAAAGGCTTTTTAAAGGAGAATTTGTAACTGTATTTTCGGAATTGCAAGAAGACGAAATGAAATTTTTCTTGTATTTTCAAATGTCCAATAAGACATTTGAGGAGTTACATGCGAAACTATAGTCTTCTATTCTGACGACGATAGTACTTTACATCCGCGTTGCACGACCGTCCGTCACGCACTGAACAAGTCTGTACAAGTGCATTACCGTCCACGCGCGGGCGCCCGCGCCGCGGACGAGCGACGCGGAGTGATTTCAATCCGCGCGCGGACAGCTCTCCGCGGCGCGGGCGCTCCGCGTCGCTCTGAACGCGTTGTATAGGACTGATACATTTTACCGTCCGTCGCGGACATCCGCGTAGGTCGTCCGCGTCGCACTGAAGAGGCCCTAAGTACTTTAGGTTCAGCGGTGGACTTCGTGCGGTTGACGATAGAGAGAAGTAGAGAGTGATGATCACACAAATGATTTAATAACATAATTATTCCAGAGACCATACGTCATATTGTTTACCATTGGAATTTCATTCCAGAACATAGATACATAGAAGCTGCCTTCTGAAAACTAAACTTGGTCGTTTTTCTTAAATTAACTAATTTGATATTAAAAGCGGACCAATTTTTTATTTATATGAAATGTATACGCAACTCTGCATATACACATATTTGCTTGATCCTAGCTAGCAGTATTTGAATTAGTGTATGTGAGGGCGAGAAAGACTCAATGTACTTGTTTTTCTTCTGCACATTCCTTACCGTAAATACAGGGTATTCTACTATTGCTGTAAATATTAATTATGCAAACTGCAGCATCAAAATCTACTGGAATTTTAAATAGGATTACACGAGCAAATGCAGGGCTTGCTTTTTTAAACCCTTGATGCTTACAATGTTGGTAAATTTTGTTTGGGATGTGGTAAGTAACCCTTAGGGTATGTGAAGCGAATATCTTCAGAGAATGACTAGACAGGATTGGATTGGAGAAGCCAAAAGCGTTAATACTGGTGTGCAGTGTGAGAGGGATATGCTTGACATAACCCACTAGATTGCTATTTTACAGCCTTATTCGTTGGTTATTCTATTGTAGAATCTGTGTCATTATTCACAGGTTAATATATATTTTAAACCTACTGCTTGTAGCAGAGCAGGGAACTTTCGAACGAATATAATATTGCATTCTGGTTTCAGGCCAGGCCACAGTACTACCACCGCACTCCTCAAAGTGACTGGCGACATCAGGGCTGGTATGGAGGACACGAAGGTCACCGTACTCGCTTTGATTGACTTTTCTAATGCCTTCAATGCGGTCAGTCACGATATCCTCCTTTCCATCCTGTCCCGTCTAATGATTTCTTCCGGAGCACTGGACTGGTTCTCTTCGTATCTTCGAGGTCGACAGCAATCAGTGCGGTTAGGCGAGTCCTCGTCAAACTGGTGTGCACTTGATTCTGGCGTTCCTCAAGGCGGAATACTTTCTCCATTATTGTTTTCAATTTTCATTAATCTCATAACCAAAGACCTTTCATGTGCGTATCATCTATATGCCGACGATCTACAGCTTTATGTCCATGCAAGTGTGGATTGTTTGTCCACAGCTATTGAAAAAGTGAACACCGACTTAGAGTACATTAGGGGCTGGTCTACTAGGTTTGGGATAACAGTTAACCCTAATAAGTGCCAGGCTATAATCATAGGCAGCCAGCGCCTGATAAATCGCATTGATTTTTCGTCTGTACCACCACTTACATTTGACGGCACAATTATATCGTGGTCGTCATCTGTTAAAGACCTTGGAATTATTATAGATAACGTACTTAACTGGCAGGTGCAAGTTTCCTCTATTTGCCAAAGAGTCACCGGTGCCCTTCGTGTTCTATATCGCCTTAAAAACTTTCTTTCCTCTAAGACGAAATTGATGCTTGTGCAGACCTTAATCTTCCCACTGATTGACTATGTTGATGTATGCTATTTCGACCTGAATGCAGATCTTCTTAACAAACTGGACCGCCTTCTCAATAACTGCATTCGATTCATATTTAACCTTTGCAAATATGACCATGTATCTTCACATCGCACTGAACTGAAATGGTTACCAATTCGTCAACGGCGAAATTTGCGTGCCCTTACAACTCTTTTCAGTATTGTAACGTCTCCTACACCACCTTCTTATTTCATTACCCACTTCCAGTTTCTTGGCGCAAGTCATGAGCGTAATCTTCGCTCCTCAAATAACCTTCTTTTAAAGTGTCCCCCCCATCATTCTAATTTCCTACATTCTTCTTTCTTCATACAATCTATTCTTCTTTGGAATGCGCTCCCTCTCGAAATCAGGACGTCCATGAACCGTTTCGTGTTTAAAAAGAAGGTTCGGGATTTGTTGCTGGATAGAGTGGCTGAATCATCACAGTAGTGTGTCATCGTATGTATTGTTATATATTTATTTATCTATACTAGCGGCCCGACCCAGCTTCGCCTGGGTGCATATATTTTTTGATTCCACTCCACACCAAATACATGTTGTTTTTCGTATAAACTCTTGTAAACCTAAACTTGACGTAGCTATCCTACTGTCCGGCACAATCCCGTCTCATCCGCCTGTTCAGTCTCTTCCCAATCCGTCCCGTCCCTTCTCTTTATTATCCATCCCGTTTTATAACGTGCATTTACATTCGTCCTAACAAATCTGTCATCTATCCCAGCCCTCTCCCGTACCTTCCATTCTATTTTAATTTATGTCCCTTCTCTCCATATACATCCATATATATCCATATATATATATATATATATATATATATATATATATACATATAAAGATTGCCTTATGAATTTTTGACATTAAAAACTTTTTTTATACGAAAAACAACATGTTTCTGGTGTAGAGTGGAATCAAAAAATATATGCACCCCGGCGAAGCTGGGTCGGGCCCCTAGTGTGTATATATATTATAGTAATTATGTATATTTGAACATATAGTTTTACATAGTATGTAAGTATATACTTATTCATATATTTGTTTATAAATATTATGTATTTATATAGGAATAAATAAACATCAATAATCAAATAAACATATGTACCCCTATCTCTGTAATCTCAGCACCATCTCAAGGTAGACTGGTAGAGAATGCCTCTGGCATTAAATCCGCCTATGTACATAATTGTATATAAAGTTAAATAAAATAAAAAAAATAATAATACACTAATGTATATTAGACACATGTCATTTATTACAGGTCAGGGGTGCTCCTCAGGTCAGGGGTGCTCCTATCCAGTGGTCATGGCTTGTCCTAGAATAGGTGCTACGAGTACGCGACCTCGGCCCCCCGAGCTACTGCAGTCACTACTAACATTCCCTTCCATGACTGCAGTATCCACTCCTACAGGCCATACTCTCCTTTCCCATTATATCCTCTACTCACAAACCCTATTTCCTTTCCCCCGCTGATGATGGGCAGCAGCGTCGTCAGCGCGAGTCGCCTGACCCGCCGCCAAGCGTGGCGAGTATTGGCAAATACCCCTCAATGGCGACACAAAAATTGACCAGGCCCCCAGTCCCCGGCAGCCCCACTATTCCTGGCGATGGTAGCAGCCATGGTTACGGTGGGGCAGGGGGTGCTAAGAATCCCCGGGTTGGCCCCGGCTACCACGCCCGACGACGACTGGCCCTGGTAACACACAACATACGCACTTTGAGGACAGACGAGAAGATTGTCGAACTGCAAGAAGAATTGAGCGGGTTACACTGGGATAGTCTGGGGTTATCGGAAGTCCGAAGAATCGGGGAGGATACGATAACCCTGAAGTCTGGTAACCTGCTCTTCTACCGGGGGGACGACCAACAGTCCCGAGGAGGTGTCGGATTTCTCGTCCACAGGTCTCTCATCAATAACATCGTATCCATCGAAAGTGTGTCGACCAGGGTAGTATACCTTATACTCAGAATATCCAAAAGATATTTGTTGAAGGTCATACAGGTATATGCACCGACCTCGACACACCCAGATGAAGAAGTAGAGGAGATGTTTGAGGACATTAGTCGGGCCATACATACTTCCAAAACCTACTTCAATGTTGTTATGGGGGACTTCAAAGCAAAGTTGGGCAAGAGAAGCGATGCAGAGTTGATAGTGGGGCAATTTGGACATGGGCAACGGAACCTCAGGGGTCAGAGGCTAGCCGACTTTCTGGAAAAAGAGGGACCCTTCGCGATGAACTCTTTTTTCCAGAAGCCGCCTCACAGGAAATGGACCTGGTTAAGTCCTGACGGTTCTACGAGAAATGAGATAGATTTCATCTTGACGACGAATAGACGGATGTTCAGTGATGTCTCTGTGATTAACAGGGTGAAAATCGGTAGTGATCACCGAATGGTTAGGGGCACATTGAATATCAACGTCCAATAAGAAAGGCGCCGCTTGATGAAGTCTACGCTCCGACCTACTCGCGCCCATATCCAAAACCCCGAGAGCTTTCAACTCGAGTTGACAAATCGCTTTGATTGTCTAATAGAAAACCTTGCAGTGGACGAGTTAAACAGCGGTTTGGTAGAAGCTGTCCATACGGTGGGATCTAAGTATTTTAGACCTCGCCGTAGAGATAGACCACAAAAACTCTCGATCCACACTCTTGACCTCATGGCCGAACGTCGATCTTTGACGCTGCAGTTTTCCGTTGACGCCGAAGCATATCGACGGCTCTATAGACGGATCTGGAAGTCCTTGCGACACGATATCCGTGCTCACAATACTGTGAGCATTAAGGAGACAATTCGGAACGGAGGCTCCAAAGTGTTTGCAAGAGACTTGTCTATTGGGCAAAGCCAGTTGTCTAGGCTGAAGACGGAAGACGGCCGCGTGGTATCAACGAGGGCAGAGGTATTAAGGGAGATCGAGAGGTTCTACGGACAGCTTTACACCTCAGTTGCCGAACCTACTGTTAGCTCGGCCGAAGACCCGAGAGCCGAGTTAATCCGACACTTTAGCGATGATATCCCGGACATCAGCCTGTTTGAGATTGAGATGGCCCTCAAACAACTTAAAAACAACAAGGCGCCGGGTGAGGACGGAATCACTTCAGAGCTTCTGAAAGCGGGCGGAACGCCGGTACTGAAAGTCCTTCAGAGGCTCTTCAATTCCGTTCTCCTCGAGGGCTCAACGCCGGAGGCATGGAGTAGGAGCGTGGTGGTACTGTTCTTCAAAAAAGGTGATAACACTTTGCTGAAGAACTACAGGCCCATCTCGCTCCTGAGCCATGTCTATAAGTTGTTTTCAAGGGTCATCACAAATCGTCTCGAAGGCAGGTTTGATGACTTCCAGCCTCCCGAACAAGCCGGTTTCCGAAAAGGCTGTACCTACCATAGACCATATTTATTTATTTATTTATTTAATCCTTTATTGCACAAAAATAAAAATACAGTGAAGAAACAACACAATAATAATAGTACAAGAGGCGGCCTTATCACTCTAGGTAATTTCTTCCAGGCCTTTGGATGGATATTGAGATAGGAAAAATGAGCGGGTAGTCTAAGGTATATAAAATAGTAATATATATATGTTAACGGAAATGTATGTAATCCGTCATTGTATACAATTCCTAGGAAATCTATGTAATTCCTAAAATCGCCCGGAAATGTGTAAAATAAATTACATTAGACACATTTCCTAGGAAATCTATACATTTCCTAAATAGTGATTTCGGAAATGTAAGATATTTAAGATATCAAGGGGTAAGCGGGGATAGCGGAGCGAAGGGAGGGTATTGCATCATCCGATCGTAAAAGGTCAATGATGTAGGTTAGGTTTTTTAATATTATTTTTTTTAATTGCTGTTAAGACGAGACGTGCATGCCGTTCACCTGATGGTAAGCGATGCGACCGCTCATGAACAGTAGCAAAACCAAACAACACCTTGAATTGCAAAGCAATGCTTGGCATTCCACTGCGCTCGCCATCCTGAGACATATAGGTGTTTAGTCTCAATATGTCCAGTAGTTACTCTGGCTACAATTTCCTTTAATCCGAAACACAACAGTGCATTTAAACTGCTGTCTGACGGGAATAGACATTGCGGTGGTACCCACCCAGTCAGTCTCTCACATATGAGAGACCTACCACCAGTAAAGTGGTAGGTTAGGTTAGGTTAGTATTTATTTATTTATTTATATAATATAAATTCTATAATAGTTAAGTATTATAGAATTTAACGCTATGATTGTTACCTGTGATAAAAAATATTACTCTCATTTGAACAACGTGTTTTATTACAGAAACCATTATTATTATACATTTTCTAATACGATATTGGAATTTTATACAATGCCTAGGAAATGTATACATTTCCCAGGATATGTATGTATAAAATAATTATTGAAAGAATATTTTATACATTTCCTAAACAGCTTCGGAATTGTATACATTTCCTAGGAAATGTATACAATTCCTAGACTTCATACATTTCCGGTAACATATATATATAATATACATACGTATATACGAATACATACCAACAAAATATATTAAAATACACATACATACAATTTACCATATACATAAATATATAAACCTATCCTAACATTTACCAAAGAGGCGAATGGACAAGATATTCCTCAGCTACGGCAGGTTATACAAAAAACCGAGGAGTATAACTTGCCGCTTTGTTTAGCGTTTGTGGACTATGAGAAAGCCTTTGATTCGATCGAGACCTGGGCTGTGCTACAGTCTCTTCAGCGGTGCCACATAGACTATCGGTACATCGAAGTGTTGAGGTGTATATACAACAACGCCACCATGTCGGTCCGAGTACAGGATCAGAGCACGAAGGCTATTCCACTACAGAGAGGCGTGAGACAGGGAGATGTCATATCTCCGAAACTGTTCACTGCCGCGCTGGAAAATGCCTTCAAGCTCTTGCAGTGGAAAGGATTCGGCATCAACATCAACGGCGAGTATATTACTCACCTTCGATTTGCCGACGATATTGTAGTCTTGGCAGAATCGCTGGAAGACCTTAGCACTATGCTCGAAGACCTTAATCGAGTTTCCCAACAGGTGGGTCTTAAAATGAACATGGATAAAACGAAGATCATGTCGAATATCCATGTTGTGCCCACCCCCATTGGAGTTGGGGGCTCGACTCTCGAAGTTGTAGACGAATATGTCTATTTAGGACAAGTGGTCCGGTTAGGCAGGTCCAACTTCGAGAGAGAGGTCAATCGGCGAATCCAACTCGGTTGGGCAGCGTTCGGGAAACTTCGCGACGTCTTCTCGTTCAAAATACATCAGTGCCTAAAATCGAAAGTCTTCGATAGTTGTGTGTTACCAGTGATGACATACGGCTACCGAGACGTGGCCTCTCACTGTGGGCCTCATTAAAAGACTCAAAGTCACTCAATGAGCCATGGAGCGGGCTATGCTCGGTGTTCCCCTACGAGATCGAATCAGAAATGAGGAGATCCGTAGGAGAACCAAGGTTACCGACATAGCCCATAGGATTGGCATGTTGAAGTGGCAGTGGGCCGGGCACATAGCTCGTAGAACCGATGGCCGTTGGGGCCGAAAGGTTCTAGAGTGGAGGCCACGTACAGGCAAGCGAAGTGTTGGACGCCCGCCTACAAGGTGGACGGACGATCTGACTAAGGTCGCAGGAAGTCGCTGGATGCAGGCCGCTTCCAACAGGTCATTGTGGAGATCATTGGGGGAGGCCTATGTTCAGCAGTGGACTTCCTGTGGCTGATATGATGATGATGATGAATGTATATTATAGAGAAGTGTAATAAGATTTGTAATAATTTGCTGTAATACGATAAAGCTACATATAGGTAGGCTTGACTAAGGTGCTACCACATTATCACTGAAACTGACGTGAACAATTTTTTTGTTGCATTTTCTTCGGTATAACATAGATCAGGATACCTGGAGGTAGGAGTACCTGAGGATGGTGGCAGAAAATCGATATACTTCCCCCATCACATCATGGGACGGAACATACAAGGTGAAATGTGAGTATCCTAGTAGTACCTCTGCCTACCCCTTCTGGGAAAAAGGTGTGAGTTTATGTATGTGTTTACAAATAATAAATATATTTTTTGTCACCCACTTTGCTGCGGAGGGAAGTGGACAACTATTTGTTTCCAACTCCTCCTTTTGTTTTTCTTTCTGATTAATTTCGATGCGGATTAAAGACAAGCTAGTGTCCCTGAGAGACTCGCCGAGCTCCGGAGCTCGGTGTCAAATCTTTGTGTGCCACTATTGATCCTGGCTGACAGGAGTTGCAGTGGCGGGTGTGAGGGCGGGAAAGTCTCTAAAAAAAAATATACCACCGAAAAAGAATACGTTATAAATGACGGTGTTAAAGTTCTAGCAATACACTTACAATCACCACGCACTAAAACGGTGAAGGAAAACATCGTGAGGAAAACTGCATACCATAGCAATTTATAAAAATTTCTATGGTATGTAAGTCCGCCAACCCGCACTAGGCCAGCGTGGTGGACTATATGGCCTAACCACTCTCAATCGTACTCTCGATTGTAGAGGAGGCCCGTGCCCTGCAGTGGAACGTATATGGGCTGATACAGAATACACTTACTACAAACCTCAAAAGTGGTAGTAACTTTTCCTGTCCTCTTCATTTTTTTCATAACCGCTCCTCTCTCGATTTGATGGATCGGCAACCCATCTATGTTCCAGGGGCGTGCACTCCTTGTAGGCAGAAATGCAGTGCTTTACTTGCCATTCACATATATTTTATTATAACGTTCGTACGTTTTAGATGACTTTAATTTATAGTAAATAAATGAATAAACAAAATATAATAACTTAAAAACGCCTAATATTTTACAAATAGCACCTATTTGCAATCACGCAAACATTATGGTTGCCACGCGAAAAGCAGGAGGCGCTGCAAAGCAAATTAATGTACCTAATCAACCAAGTCATGCCGCCGCGTGCCGCATTACATTTGTTTGCATGTGTGTAGTAATTTTGGTGTCCGTGCACAGTCGCAAACGCACACACCCATGAATATTGAAAGCCGCGACTCCTGCGGCAGGCCTCGGGAATTCGGCAGTTGTCGGGAGTAATCGTAAATGTTCGTTGCCTATAATCCGAGTAAAATTAATAGGCTGGAATCTAATAAATCACCTATGCACATTATGCATTTTTGGTTAGTAAGGTTTTATTTGTTTAAATAGAAATGTTTTGTATTTCGCGGGGGCCATTTTGCTTTTTTTATGAGTTTTTGCATTGTTTACTATTTTATACTAGTATGTTTGTAAAAAAAATAGATTTCTTAACGGATTTTTCATTTTAACATTTGAAAGTGTGTACATTTAACAGTTTATTACGAAGTTTCGATATTAATTGTAGTCTTTTGCTTTTACTAGTGTGTTTGTTTATTTTTTAAAACGTTATTTGATTGCGAGGTTTGTGTTAGAAATGTATGTTTATCAAATGAATGAATGAGGTGGCCGAAATCTTGCGTTTATTTACATCGGGATAGGTATAGTAATCTCAACTAACCGGAACCTTGAATATGTGAACATTGAAAGCTGACTAGGTGAGTTTTTTTTATTTTACTTATTAGAATTTCCTCCGCCGCGACGACCGATCGCTGTTTTGTCCGCGTTGCCGTAGAAGATGGTCATGAATAGTACTTAGAGTATTTATATATAGAGGGAGCGCTGTCATACATTCGCGATTTGAAAAACGTAGATATTTTCTTGTTCGTAATGTTGGTAGCGCTCCTATATTAGTAAAAATTGAATTAATTATTTAGCAATAAATTGCTGTAAATTCCTTTATTGGCCGAAATTATATTTAGCTATTATTCTTTTAAAACGAGTTTGAGTGGAATTAAATAGACCTAAACTACTTATTTTTATATATTTTTTTTCAAATAATTTATATGTGTTGCACAACCTGTTCCAATATTAGCCAATAAGAGGGCAGAAAAAGGTGGCCCGGCACCACCATTTTTATCTACGTTTCTGATGTACCAGCGCTCCCTCTATATATAAATACTCTAAGGAATAGTAGTACATCTAAGACTTGTTATGTTGGCATGGTTTCCGACTTAGAGATCCGTCGCGTGGTTGTGGCTATGCTAAAAAACTATAAAACAAAAAGTTTTTGTGACCGAGTACTCCGCCGCATACCCAGTGTCATAATCCTGTGCACGCCGCTGCTATGTTCCAAGAGTTATAGATGTTTCAGATCATTTACCATTAGGTTACCTGGTTGCTTGTTTACCGGACCTATTAAACAGAAAGAACTTGTTTAAAATATCCTATATTGTTTTAAGAAATCATTAGTTAAAAATGGTTCTTAATCGCTAGCCACATGAGAATAATGTTGTAAATTAAATTACCTTGTGTCTGACAGTACATTTAATTTATTACTGTATCAGTCCATTTAGGTCGTACTGCAGGGTACAGGCCTCCATCACAATCGAGAGTACAATTGAGAGTAGTTGGACCATATAGTCCACCACGCTAGCCTAGTGCGGGTTGGCGGGCTTTACATAACATAAAAATTACATACAGTAATTTAATTTATTTGTCTACCTTTATGCATCACAAGTCCATTCTAATGTCATCGACCGTTGGACGAGTGGTAGTAGGCCTTGATTTTAGACATTAAAGTTATTACAGAGATTATTTGAGCTTGTATTAAAATGATAAGATCGTATAAGTGTATAAATTAATGGCGGTTAAATATAATTACTTTAACTTGTACATAAATGTTACTAAATTGGTGTTAAAAACAGATATCTTCACTTTGCTTTCAAGGCTATAACAAAATTTTTTGCTGTTTCTTAGGTTAAACCAATTTGATAGGATCTAAGTGAATAGTATAGTGGCAGATATCTATATGAAGTAAATTGGGAATTATATTATATGTTGACATTATAAAACCATGGGCTAATAGTATGACAGGTAACAGAAAATACGACACACTTTTAATCACTGCAACACCCTATACAATTATTTATAGATGACAAAAACATTTGTGCGGGGATCGAATCCGACGCCGCTCAATTCACGATCGACTGCGAACCAACTGCATCAAGGAGGCTGACGAAAAACTTAAATATTGATTTCCGATAATCTTACAATATAATAAAGATATTAAAAAGGTCAAGTACAATGGTAGGGATACTAACTAAAATAAATTACATCTATTCATATTAGGTGGCGATAGCCTCGCCACCTATCACATCGTGGGACGGAACATGCAAGGCGAAATGTGGGTGTCCTGGCACCTCTGCCTACTCCTTCTGGGAAAAAGGCGTGAGTTTATGTTTGTATGTATGTAATATTATATAAAACAATAATAAATGTACATCAATTACATATAGAACTTGTACAACCAGTAATATTAGTTTTTAAAACTCGTTTATTATCAAGGTCAATTATTATAAACTCATTTGCAAAAAAAACGGGCACCTAAGCAATGAAACATTTCAAATGTTACTATTGGTTTGTTTGATAATTATAGGTAGTTTTACTTTCACAATTTTGTAAATTAATAAGCAAATAATCGTTTTCGTCAGTATTATCATAAAATTTTGATAAAATTTATGGTTTTTAATGCTAAAGTTCACTAGTAGTGTATGCTCGCTAGTAGTGCATATGCTCGTGAAGTAAAAGTTAACAAAGATTTTTGTTTGTTTTTTCTTTAATAAAGTAAAAGCAGATAAATGTTTAGTATCGAGTGTGACCCCCTCTACCTGAAATCACAGCTTGAATTCGTCTGGGTATGCTAGCGAGGATATCCCGGATACTTGCTTGCGGAATACGTTCCCACTCCGCGGTAATCATATTCTTCAGCTCTCTGATGGTCTGCGGAGCCGGTTGTACTGATCTCACGCGTCGTTTCAGAACGTCCCAGACATGCTCTATAGGATTGAGGTCGGGACTTCGAGCTGGCCAATCCAAACGACGAATGCCGACCTCTTGCACATACGCTTCCACATCGCCAGACCGGTGGGCGCGAGCGTTTTCGTCTATAAAAAATTGAGTCTTCGCCTAAAGCGGCCAATGCGGGGTGTGCATGAGGAATTAGAACTTCCGTTATGTATCGATGTCCAGTCAGTGAGCCGTTTTCAATGAAGACTAACTCTGTACGATCCATTGAATTTATTCCTGCCCAAAACATAACAGAGCCCCCACCATAAGGTGTGATTTCTTCAAAACAAGCCTCTGCAAAGCGTTCTCCTCGTCTTCGTAGCACTCGCCGACGTCGATCTTCACCGAACAGAGATATCCTGGCTTCATCGGAGAACAATACCCTATTCCAGTCTTCTTGAGTCCATGACTCACAATTTCGAGCAAACCTAAGCCTGGCAACTCTGTGCTCACGGAGTAACTTAGGGCCGCGGGCCGGGCGATGACTGCGTATATTGGCCGCGAGAAGCCTCCTCCTGACCGTCCATATACTAATATGCAGATTTCTTACTTCTTCGAGGTTGTTCTTAAGGTCCACATACGAAGACTTGCGATTTCTCAATGCGCGACTCACAAGAAAACGATCATCCCGTGGTTGGGGACATGGTTTTCTTCCAGAGCCAGGCCTTCTCTCGACGGAACCGATGTCTTGATACCGCTGCCAGGTTCTTTGAACCGTCGAGCGACTCACACTTAGCCTCTGAGCCACGAAGCATTGGCTGCAACCCTCTTCGAGCAGCGCAATAATTTTGGTAGCTTTTACCACTTTCTCTAACATTATTGAGACAGCTAAACAGCAATAAATGAAGCTTTGACAATTAAGAATATGAAATAAATTCATAAATATTGACAAAAAATTATGAAAACCGATATTATCTTTTGGAACTTTGCACCAAAAATGTAGGATAAAAAGTAGTTTTCTGTTAAAACGAAAATCAAACGAAAATTTGAATTTAGAACGTACTGTTTTAAACACCACGGCATTTTTAAAACCGGCCAGTAACATGTACAAATGATTGAAATCATTTTGGTACCGTATTTTTTTAAAGAAGTATTGAAATCAAAACCACCCGTTTTTTTTGCAAATGAGTAAATAATAATAATAAATAATAAATTTACATATACATAATATTATGTTTTTGTGAAGTGTTTCAATTAAAAATCTGGCTGGCACTGGCTGTCACAATTATGCTGGATTACTTGAAATCTAATTACTGACTTGAATAGTGCGCGGTGGCCTCTTGGTAAACGGACTAGTCTCGGCTGCCAACATGTTCACGATGGTCACAGGTTCGAATCCCAGGACACACCTCTGACTTTTCGGAGTCATGTGTGTATTGATAGTCAATCACCATGCACTTAAACGATGAAGGAAAACATCGTGAGGAAACCTGCATACCATAGCAATTTATAAGAATTTCCATGGTATGTAAGTCCGCCAACGCACCAGGCCAGCGTGGTGGATTATATGGCTTAACCACTCTCAATCGTACTTACGATTGTAGAGGAGGCCCGTGCCCTGCAGTGGGACGTATATGGGCTGATACAGACTTGAAGTCGGATATAACACTTGCTGTGGGGGTTTTTGTGGACATTGGACAGCTTCATAGCCATTACTTGAATCCCATTGCCTTAAATATTAAATACACTCAATAGTCACACACATAGTCCTGACCCAATATTAGGAATAATTAAGCTTTATGTTGTGGGCATTAGACACTACGAGAGACGGTTTGCCAAACCCGTAACAAATATCTTCGGATCACAAATATTTATAAATAATAAATAAATATGTGTCAAATGTCACGGGGGCTGACGTATAATACTTAGAAAAAAATAGGCATTGACTACTAAGAGATCTATAGATATACTATAATATTTACTAGTGGTAGGTCTCTCATATGTGAGAGGCCATCTGGGTAGGTACCACCGCAATGTCTATTTCTCCCGTGAAACAACACTGCTTAAATGCACTGTTGTGTTTCGGATTGAAGGACATTGTAGCCAGAGCAACTACTGGACATATTGAGACTTAACATCTTATGTCTCAGAATGGCGAGCGCAGTGGAATGTTGCTACTGTTTATGAGTGGTCGTATCGCTTACCATCGGGCGAACGGCTTGCTCGTCTCGCCATTCACTGCAATAAAAAATAATTTAATTAAAAATTAAAAGACCGACTTCAATGTGCACTACAAAGAAATAAATAATATATATTTCATTGTACTAGTACACATTGATTAATTTTCTTATTGACTAGACTAGCCAACAAATCTTAAATACGTTATATTTTGAAGGCGGGTTGCCAAGTGCCAAACGAGAACAAATTTAAGTAATGTAACACAGTTGAGTATTACCTACTTGTAGATGTATCGTTGGCGCTCAGTTAGGTCCATATGTAAACTAGAAACAAATTAATTTAACATATTGATCCTACGTATACATTTGTTGAAATTTTAATAGAATTAATATGTGTCATATGTATGGTCTAATTTTAATTTATTGCATACGATCAAAGATATACTGGTCAAGGGTTTCAACTCCAGGATACACCATTGACTTATTGGAGTCACTTGCATATTTATATGTGTATACAATTACTTTAACAGTGATAGGAATCATAGTGAGGAAAGTATAAGAAAGGGAAGGGTTGTTAAGTTTGTATGTTTCGTTCGATTGTAGATAAGTCCGATGCTCAACAATGTTGATTAAGAGCTGATATATTAAGGACGGGCGATTTTTCTATTAGTTATCAGGACAGGGACTGGAATTTGCACCCGATATGACTATAGACTCTCGCCCCCAATCACACCGAGGGACAAAACACGCAAGGCGTAACTTGGGTGTCCTGGTTAATACCAGGAGAATCTCTGCATACCCCTTCTGAGAAAATGGCGTGAGTTTATATAGATTAAGGCAAATTAATATTGCGTGTAAAATTGCGTATTTTTCGCTAGGATGATTTACACAAATAAAATTTATGTGTAGGTCGTCGTGTTCGTCACTTGGCGACCCGCCTTCAAAATATTACGTATTTAAGATTTGTTGGCTAGTCTAGTCAATAAGAAAATTAATCAATGTGTACTAGCACAATGAAATATATATTATTTATTACTTTGTAGTGCACATTGAAGTCGGTCTTTTAATTTTTAATTAAATTATTTTATTTATCACTTTTTAGTTTTCATAAGCATTGCAATGATGCCAAAGGTAATCATATAATGAAAACTGGAATCAATGTATATAAAAAATGAACCATTGTGATCCTTTATAATTTCAAAAACGAAAATTAATATTTTATGATTTTTAAGGAAGCTACACTGTCATTTCGTTTTTATGATAAAGAAAATACTAAAATCGGCTCAACCTGCTAGAGATATTGAGTACACTTATGCGTGGTAATCATTCGTTACCCCCTCACCTCAACACCTTCTTCACTTCCAATTTTTAATAAAACACATATACTTAACCTAATGGACGAAAAATCATTGCGTTTCTGCAAAGTTTTGTGGAGGTCTGCTCTCCAGATATGTACCTATTCATCAGATCATCACCATATTTTATGTGACTAACATTATGTTAATTATATAATTCGTTCCGATTGTATAATTCGTTCCGAAGAAAAGTTATTTAAAATCATTTATTTATTGTCGCAGATATTTAGTATTTATATTTGTATATATCCCCCCCCTTCCCACGCCCCTTTCCATCCCCTCCCCCCTTGTAGTAATAAACGTATACTGAACCTAATGTAAAAAGAATTATTGCTGTACTGTTCAATTTTGAGGAGTTCTGCCCTTCAGGTCCAAAGATATTCATCAGGTCTTCACAATATTTTTTTTGGTCTAACCTATAATATAATACTCTTTGACAAAAAGTAATTTTTAAGTCGGTTAAGAACTGCCGGAGATATTGAGTATTAACAATTGTACCTATTTTCTACCCCCCAAACAGTCGAATTGATTACCTCCTCTTTTGAAGTCGGTCAAAAATAAAAAAAGATATATTTGGTTTCGGCGTTTATTGTACAATGCCGTGTTCAATAGTTGTTGCAGCGTTTTGCGTGTCGATCAATATACTGAACGTTTTACACATACAACGAAGCGGTTTTTAAACTTTCAAGCGCATTGTCAAAATGAATTTTACATCGTTCAAGTTTGTGTAAATTTGATTGTTCGTGGCTTCCCAAGCGGAAAACTTTGACAAACTTTGAAGAATTGTCTGCAATGTACACAGTTCCACGCCTTTGTTTCTTCGAGAAATTAAAACCGTGGCTTCAATAAACCAAACTTTAGAAATTGCTAGAATGCATACCAAAATTCTAGACACGGTGTTTAAATATTGTTGCTTTTTCAATTAGTTTCGAAGAAAAAAAAAGAAATTACGATTACTGATTTAATTTTTGGTCTTAATAACAATTTTGTGTTAACAGGTTTGTTATTATTTAATTAAAGCTCAGAATTAAAACTTCAGTAAATTATATTCAAACTTATGTTTCAATTTCAGCAGTGATCTAAAAAATATCAACAAAAATATCACTGAGACACAAAAAATCGACACATGTTAGGTAAAAATATTTATAAAATATAACATACTTTCCAGGTCTGTTTTTTGAGTATTAGATTAGATTTTGGTCTATCTATTTATCATACAAATCTTTCTAAATTGAATTTTGTAGGTAATACCTACTACAATCTAATAGCAAAAATAATGCACTGGAACGTTGCAGATTATATTTGTTAAGGCGTTTAACTTACAAAAATATTTCCAATCTAATAAAGGCACCTGAAGTGGGCAAACATTTCTGTAAATAATATTTTGTCCTATTTTTGTATCATGCTATAAACAATGATATTGATTGCTCATCACGTTTAAGTTAATCATTGGCTCATAAAATACATTTAAATGATTGTTTGTATTCTACTATTATGCCCACCCGCACTACGCCAGCGTGGTGAGCTGTTTGGCCTAACCCTTTCAAAACGTACTCTCGATTGTATAAAAAGCCCGCGTTCTGCAGTGAGACGTATAACGGCTGATACAGATAACCTGAAATGGCATGAAAATCTGACTGGACTGTTATCTTAATGGACTATCTAGAAATAAAAATAAAGTGAAGGTCCACACAATGCCTGTTTTGTTTGTTTGCCTGATCGAATCCGGATACGTATAGGCTGTATTCTAAATGCAACATTCTTGTGTGTCACACCATTAAGGATTTTCTAGTACCTTATAAGGTATCCACTTTTAGGACTCTTCTAATTTTGTTCCTCATGAGATGCAACACTAAAGCTGATATTTCACTTCGGTTTCCACAATATATTTTTAGTCCGATATTATTCAGTTGATTTAATAAATAAATTGTCAGTAAATGCATCCTAGCGCAGGTAAAGTCGAAAATCTCATGCAAGATGTGCAAACATACCGACCAAACAAATATTTTTTGACCACATGAATATTTGCGTTAGTGTCAGTCAATATAACCAACAAACTCTTTGACGACAAAAACAAAATACTACCAAAATTAATGTAATAAAACAAAATGGTACCGAAATAAATGTAGTTTTTTGCACGCCAATTAATAATTTATTTATTGGCGTGCAAAAAAACAACATGGTACCTACCACAGAAATATTTTGAGAGTACCTACCTACCATATTTTTTTCCTATCTACGGCGAACCCAAAAGGAGGGTAACGTTCACATCCTGCATGTTTAATTGATTGTAATATTAGATCTCTAAGTTATTTAAGGATCTATAATCGTGTGCTGGCCAGTGAAAAAGTGCGCGATGGCTTGTTGGCAAACGAACAAGACACGGCTGCCAACATGTATTCGGTGCTCGCGGGTTCGAATCCAAGAATACACCTCTGAATTTTCGGAGTACTGATAGTCAATAACCTTGCACAACAACGATGAAGGAAAAAATCCAGAGGAAAAGGAAACCTGCATACCATAGCGATTTGTAAAAATTCCTGTACTATGTAAAGTCCGCCAACCCGCACTAAGCCAGCCTCGTGGATTATAAATGGTCTAACCACTGTAAATCCTACTCTAGATTGGAGAAAAGAATTGCCCAGCAGGTATGCGTATATTATGTGCTGATACAGTGCATAACAGTACAAATGGCCTGTTAATAATCAACCACACGCAAAGTGCCGAGACGGAGGTCGCTGGGTCGAATGTTAATGGAGGCTTAACATTTTCAATGTTTTTTATTTATTTTTTTACTGTATAAAAATATACACATAAATAAAAAATGATACATCACTTAAACCTATAGTGGTTTTTATGTGATGCATTAATCACACCTCAGACAAAATAAAATGTAATACAATAACAAGCAAGGATTTTTACATTAAAATATAACAGCTAAAAATGATAACTATTTATGTTACAATTATAATACTTTTATCTATCTTTATATAGAAAGAAAGAAAGAAATATGCTTTACCTTTATATGTATGAATTTAATTTTACACTTGTTAAAAGCTGTTCAAGCTATGAATGTCAAGACGATGCCGTTCGCCTGATGGTAAGCGATATGACCACTCATGATCAATAGGAGACTGTCCCACCCTCACACCCACCACTGTAACTCCTGTGAGCCAGGATCAACAGTGGCACGCAATGTAATGACACCGAGCATTGAAGCTCGGCGAGTCTCCGGGAATGTCTAACTTGTCTTTAACCCGCAACGAAATTAATCAGAAAGTGAAATTAATAGGAGGAGTTGGAAATAAATTATTGTCCACTTCCCTCCGTGCAAAGCGGGCGACAAAACAATGAACTAAACAGGTAAATAACCTCGTAAAAAGACTTTTACAGCCGGAGAAGCCAGCTGTAAAGTACCACGGATCACATCATCACTCATGATCAATAGCAAAACCAAACAATACTTTGAATTACAAAGCAATCCTTGGTATTCCACTGCGCGCTGAGATATAAGATGTTAAGTCTCAATATGTCCAAAGTTACTCTGGCTACAATGTCCTTCAGTCGAAAACACATACGTGCATTTACACTGCTGTTTGGAGGGAGAAACAGACATTGCGGTAGTACCTACCCAGACGACCTCTCACATGTTAAAGTCCTACCACCACTTTGAGATAAAGCATGTGGTAGAATGTTTGTATACTGGATAGTAATACCATTTACAACTAAAATTTGTCTCGGTGGCGCAATTGTACTGCGGTACGATTACAAATCTGATGTCTCGGGTTCAAATTCCGGGGTGGTCAATGTGATATTGGATTTTTCTATTCATTAGCAGTCCGAAGTCAGAAATTTGTATAGCGATAGGCTCATATTGTAGGAAATTATAGGAAGGAATACAAGGCGAAATTTAGGTGTAGTGGTAGATCCTACTTCTTCTAAGAGATATGCTTCGTTGGGATCACATTGCAGTTATGCTCAGCATTAAATGCGTTGTAGACTTTAGGCACGTAAAAAACCAACAAATTACTTTTGTCTGCTCTGTTATCGTATACGTTGACTCTTGTTTTTCTCTTACTACCCATTATATCGTTTTGGTTGTCTAGAAGAGATCGTTCCTAACGATAAGACCGTAAATATTTCGCTTATTTGTAAAGTTTCTATGTCTTTTATTTTCTGTATGATGTGTTTAATAAGGTGTTGCGTATATAAAATCAATTTATAAATTACATTTGTATTCAAACCTTAACATAAAAAATAATTACAGAAGATTGATCGTGAACTTGTATTAGCTTACGAAACTCTGACATAAACATTTGGATGATTTTTGTATATTTTCAAAATGAGTTGTTAGTTATCTCGAGGTCAACGTTTACACTAACTTGCAATATAAATGGTTATCTGCACATCATACATTTATTGATAAGAATCAAATGCGTTCAGGTTAAACCGTTATACCGCCATAATATTGTATTTCTATGTGTAGAACTGTTTCCTGTTGCACATGCAATGAGTCTAAACGTGTTTTTTTTTTAATTATTGTATCGTGATTTATATAAGAATTTACATGTGGGTTGGTGGTAATGTAAATCTAGACAATCAATGAAGATTGTTGTTGAAAATTGGGAGCGTTAATATAAAACAAAGCATAAAGCAGCACTTGGACATAGTCCTTTTTCGTTTTTTTTTATTGCAGAATGAATGACGAGACGAGCAAGCCGTTCGCCTGATGGTAAGCGATACGACCGCTCATAAACAGTGGCAACATTCCACTGCGCTCGCCATCCTGAGACATAAGATGTTAAGTCTCAATATGTCCAGTAGTTACTCTGGCTACAATGTCCTTCAATCCGAAACACAACAGTGCATTTAAACTGCTGTTTGACGGGAGAAATAGACATTGCGGTAGTACCCACCCAGGCGGCCTCTCACATATGAGAGACCTACCACCAGTAAAATATTTGTGGACCGCACAAACATATCTCTCGGTGCTGGTAACGAAGCCGTGGCCTCTCGTTTCACAGGCGGCGTATTATCGACTGCGCTACGGAGGCTATCAAATATTATTAAAAGGTACTCTATATTCCTTTCTATACCTGTGACAAAGTGTTTACAAAATTCCATATTGATCGGTTGAATAAACAAACACATACATTATTAGTAAGGCTAGAAAATTGTTACACATAAAATGTATGACATAAATAAAGAATACAATGAGAATGTAATATCATGACATATCGGTGCCAACTGCAGCCAAACCGAATTACTTCTTACATGCCTGTGTTATCAGAAAGACATCGCTGCGAGCAGTAAAACCTTCAGTTGTTACATATCCGAAAAGTTTGACTTATATTTTTATTTTATCAGTCTGCTGTGGTGTTGCCAATAAAGTTGGTGTGTTGTTGTCCTATCTCGGTTACCTCCTAAAGTCTATCAGCTTTAACAAAGTATCAAAACCTAGTTTTAAACTTTTCCATCTTAGTTATCGAATGTTTTGTCCCTTTCGAAAGATTTTTGAATTCAGTATATGCGAAAATTTACATCCCATCAAGCAAATGTTGTAAAAGAAACGAGTCTCACAACACATTTCTTCTAAAATAATGAGTTGTGACATCTATATAATACCAAGTGAGTTATTTCATTCAGTCCCTGCTTAAATAACTCTGTCGTGTCAGGTGTCTTAAGAATAAATATTAAAATTTATTATGTGATAAATAAAGTAGACTGACTTGGCCGTACCGTGTAGCCAGATTTACAAGATAGTATCGCATTTTCATGTAGGTTCTATTCGGAAGGTGTCCAAACTTATTAAGCCTCGCCACTCAATAATCTTTGTTTTTTGTAATAAATCTAGTTACTGCGCTTAGATAAGTATATAATTAAACGCATCATTAAGATTAAATTGCCTTAATATTATTGCTTAACCTTTGAATCTGGGGGCGCCGCCGAGCCCCCTCCAAGTCGAGCTATAGGCCGTAACATCCTTTTATCGAAGCAATTCAGACCATTTTCAACCCCCCATAACTTCGTTGTGGTTAAAACAAGAAACCTGAATTTTCAGTTACTAAGTAGGCATTGTGTAAGCACGGTATATTTAAAATTTCATTCAATTTGAACCAGTAGTTTAAGAATTATAATGTGTCAAACTTTCGTAATTTTGTCACTCACTGACTGACTGACCGATCATCAAAAGTCTAAGGCACTTCTAGCAGACATAGAACCTTCAAATTTAGAATATAATTAGTGTTTAGTGTCTAAAGTAAGGGAAAATTCTAACATTTCATAATTTGTGTCTAGTTTTCTATATAGACCAACTGCGTGAATAACTTTGTAATCCCATATAAATGTATAGGATTACAAAGTTACATTTGCAGTTAATGAATCATTGTACCCGTATATAGTGGAATAATAGTTGTAGATATATATCTTTATACATGAGGCATAATAGGAGGGGATATAGAGAGGGAAATGGTGTATTCAGCCCATGAAACTGTACAACATTTCTCTAGAAAAACATGACGAAGAAAAACATGCAAATAAATAAATTAAATAACTCGAAAATATCAATTACAATGAAAGAAAGAACATTAATAATCAAATCCGCTATATTTGTGATAAATTGATACCTACAAAAATAAGAAAAATCCATAAGACAGAGGCTTTACGAAAAATCGTTAGTGATATTCTAGAAGTAAGAAGTACCGAAAAGGAAAAAAGTAGGATTCTACAAAAAGACGTGAGATCCCATCAAAAACATCCTGTAAAAAAATTCCAAGTCTCGCAGCTCAGGTTTTCTACCGCATAAAGTTGTTAGATGCATGTAATACCAAGTCGATTAATTTATTTAGTCCTTAAGGGACCTTCTATAGAAAGTTATTACGTTAGTTATTACCATATCAATATTAAAAATTCTTTACGTTTTAAATAAATAGATCGACTTGGCCAGTAGCATTATGTATAAATTGTACGATACATTATGTTTTCATGCGATGGCCAAATCGATCCATTTATTTAAAACGTAAAGAATTTTTAATATTGATATGGTAACAACTAACGTAATAACTTTCTATAGAAGGTCCCTTAAGGACTAAATAAATTAATCGACTTGGTATTACATGCATCTCACAACTTTTTGCGGTAGAAAACCTGAGCTGCGAGACTTGGAATTTTTTACAGGATGTTTTTGATGGGATTAATTTATGACGAGTGTTGTAAGTTAACTTTATATCGTTCTTGAACTTGCAGTTATTGCACACAACACATCCGTATAATTTACTCCCGTAAAAATAATAATTAAAAACTATATACTTCTTTATTGTTCTGTTTTTAATTACCTGCGAAACCTCAATTAACTTTGATAATGAAACAAGGGAAGTTCTTATTTCCATATTTTTAGTCATCCAAGTACAAGCTGAGGTCGTATTAAATGAAACTAGAGTAAACACCGCTGAATTTTATAAAGTATAGTCGTTAAGAAGGGTATAGAGTAGTTGAAACTTTGATTAATAAATAACTTTATAATCAGTATTATTTTTTTACGCGCGTCATTTTGTTGGTGGCAAGTGGAAACTAGTTTTATATAACTGCGTGGTTATATTTTAAGCAAGCGCACTTCCAGTTCATATTATTATTAACATTGGCTTGGTGTCGGACGTGAATACAACCACAAATAAAAATGTTCAAAAGTATCGCAGTGTTGTTTACGTGCTCAGTCTTAATTCTTTGCGAGTCCAAATTTGGTAAATGTCCAAACGTTTTGTTTATGCTCACAATACTTATTTCGTTTGACGTTGTCACTTAGTATATTACTGTGTCCGTTTTATATGAATATGTAAAATGTTGTAAATTATACTATTTTTGTTATTACATATTTTTTGTATATATTCGTTTGTGCTTGTAATAACGTCATAAGATAAATTAAACAACTAAATTTTTATTAAAGAATTGAAGATTAAAAATCGAGCGACCATGTGAAATGAAAGTTAATATTATGTGCAAACTATAAATAGCTTAATTGCCAAATTTAATTCCTTTTTGTCCTATGAAACATTTTTTCTTTTCAGTTGACACTTTGCCGAAATGTAAGCTGGCCGATAACGAATGCTTGAGGGAGTTGTACCAATCCATAATAAGGGATATTGGTAAAACTGGCATCACAGACTTGGGTATCCCACCGGTCGACCCCATTGAATTGAAAAACGTTTCAGTATCTATTGTTAATCTACTCAACATAACTCTTATTGAAGGATCAGCTAAGGGAATCAAGGACTGCGTTTTTAACAAATTTGAGTAAGTATATTATTAAATAATTATTATTATATCCCAACTAATAGCAACTTACGCAGAAATGAAACCCTGAGATCCTGCTTTCGTTTCCTTGGTCTTGTATTTTTCTCAGTATGAAATGTTAATTTTGAATATTAAATTGGACAAGGTTGGTCACTACATTGAGAGCAATATAGCCCTCATTGCCGTTTACAAACCTACATGGCAGCAATCGTAGTCTGTGAATCGTGAAGCTCTGCATTTATTTGCCTAATTGTACGTTATCAAATTAATACAGATTGTTTATAAGCATATTATTGACAATACTTATTACATACTATAAACATATTTGTAGATTTCAAATATGTAGAAGATTTTATTTGCTGAACAAATATGCAATATTTCTTACACTTGATCATTTTAAAATTCATTGACTCAAATTTTGCCTAGTACGACAAAATAACGAGATCATGACTCTCGCTCGTATTAATAGATGAGAACATGGTAGAAAATAGATGGGAAATCTATAATTTAAGAAAAGCTTACAACAATGCCAAAACCGACCAATAATTTCAAAGCATCGACAGCTATGATATTTATTTTTGGATATATTAATGATTGTTATTATGGTGTTAGTTTTCTAAATATTCGGCTTCAGTTCGTTAGACCGAATGTTCTGGACTAATCGTTTTTGTTTGGACATCTGACTGATAGTTATAATATGTATGTATGTATGTTAATATATACCCCAGAAACCGTATTCGATTCCTGAGTAAAAAGTACCCAATACACCCTTTTGTGTTTTTTAACAACTTGTGTACAAATGTAATGTACATAAATCGAGTAATTAAAGAATAGCGAATAAAAAAACTTATTATCGGATTTATAAAATTACTAAAGATTGACAATGTAAACATTAGAAAAACTTTGAAGCATACTTGAAATAAAAAGAAACATATTTATAGATGGTTTAATTCATATATTAATGATAATTGCTTATATATCGTAAATTAATTGCATTTTTGTATTAATATGCGCATTTCAGTAGATTTACTTATTATATCTCTACTCTAGAAAAAATAAGCAACGTTTATCGACAAAGCTATTTTATCACCCATCAAAAAACATGAACAACCTAAATAGCCCTTTACAAGTTATTTAAGTTGCATACATTTTTAACCTACCTACAACCTTTGTTAATTAGAAGGTTTACTTAAACTTCCAAGGTTACGTTCTCAGAAGGTCCTACATATGCATTTTGTATTTATTTCCTTCTATTTATATTACCAGTGTAATTTCGTGAATAATATTTAACAATTAAAATAATATACATATTATGTAAGATTTGTTCTGTTGGTTTTTAAAATTGACACGAACACCATGCAAAGTTGGAATTGAATATATAAAATTCATATTACGAAGCAAGCCCTCCAGTTCCATTCAATTAATAATCTTTATTACGATTCCGATATTGTAGTTTTAATAGAAATGTGAAATGAAAAGAGATACCCACAGGTCCCAGGGTAAACATTTCTGACTTTTCGAAATAGAAAACCATAACGAGTAATCTTACACACCGTTTAATCCAACTATACTAATATATCCCGTATGACGTTATTGAAACTGTGTGAGTTACGCCTGTACAAAGTTGTTTAAATTTGAAACGTATGAAACGTCAAACGGTGCCTATTAGTTTAGTTGGATAGTAATCGTAATTATGGCTCATGATCAATGGGTAGTTTTATTAATACACATAAAATCTAAATACATTTTAGTCCCACGAAACCGGGCTTCGGTTTGAACGTGGAAGTGGTTGAATCTCATTTACACATAAATGTACAAAGCATTTGAATTACATAATAAACAAAAAACAAAACTCATACTCAGACTCATAAACTCTGAAATGCAACTTTAAAATATAAACAGGATATGACTTTAAAGAATAAAATTAAATAAAAATATCACTTCCAAAAATGTAAGCATAAAACAAAACAGTGTAAACGTTATATAAAATTAAAACAAAACAGAGAAAAACATTACAATTACATAAAATCCAAATAAACTGAAATTATAAGTATATCAAAGAAAACAGAAAATATGCTTTACAGCCGTTCTCTATAATCTATCTATCTTTAACTAGAGATTTCAATAGATATTTTATTGCATTTTATGGTTCATTGAACAAAGATAGAGAGGTATAGATGTGGTGCATATATTTATAAATAGCTAGGCATGATAAATATATGTTTATCTTTGTTTAATAAAGAGTATAATTCAATTGACATAGTAATGGTAGCCATTTTAACCTCTAGTTAAAGATAGATAGGATATAGAGAACGGCCGTTAGTTATTTTTAGTTACCATCGCAATGTCTATTTCTCCCGCCAAACAATAGTGTTACTGCACTGTTGCATTCCGGCTTAAAGGACATTGTAGCCAGAGAAATTGATGAAAATAATAGGGTTTAGCGTCTTATGTCTTAGGTTGGCGAGCGCAGTGGAGTACCATTGCTTTGTAATTCATGGTGTTGTTTGGTTTTGCTACTGTACATGAGCAGTCGTATCGCTTACCATTAGGCGAACGGAATGCTTATCTCGCCTTTCGCAATTAAAAATTACTACAAGGATATTTTAATAACAAAGCTGATGTTATTGTAAATGGAGTTCATATTCCCATAATTGTATGCTCTATTAACGTCAGAAAATTTCAAACGTATAACTACATGTAATAGTGTTGTTTGGTCAAGGATAACTCGTTAACACATGATAATGACCCATAATTTGTTATACAAAAATAACTGGCTTATGGCTAGTGGGTGTAAAAACAATCATCAGAATATCGAGGTAGAGGTAGATTACTGAAAGGAGACCTTCATATTTAAAACGGTTTACCAAATTCTTCGACTTTCTAAATTCGGTGGTAGCTTGGGATCTGAATGGGGAATATGCATGTATACTTTTTAATTTTTTAAATCGTTTCTTTATGGTAGTATACTACCGGAATAAATATTGTTTATAATAATTATTATATTTTAAGATTTCATATAAATCAAAATACATACCTAAGTTATAAATGCGTACTTTCGCATTATGTCTCTCTTCCTTTTTCACGCCTAAACCACCGGACCAATTTATTAGATTAGATCATGGGAACGGACATAGGCTACTTTTTATTGTGATGCAACTGGTTGAAAGGGATGAAATAAGGGATGTAAGTTTGTACGTATAGAAAAATCTAAACCGTTGAAGTTTCAGAAGTCAACTATAGCACTTTAGTTAGTGATTTAAAAACGATAATATTAGCATACTTCGTTTTATTAAATGTAACCCTAAAGAGGTTAAATATGGGTTGAAATATTATCGAGGAAAACGAAATAGCTATATATCAGCTATTTGTATGAAACTTTATGTTTTGGCTTTCTACAAAAGAAAAATGGCATGAATTTTTTTGTAAAAATTAACCGCCATTTTTATCTTTTATTGAATGGACCGGTCTTGAAATCGATATCAGATCTTAATCAGGCACCCTTTGTTCTATTATACTAATTAAGTATTGTTATAATAAATATTGTTTAATGAATGTTATCAGAGTAGTAACAGTTTAATAATATCTCCGTAGCAAAATAATGATTTTAATCTGCAGAGATAGGATGGAATAGAATAATAATATAAGGTGGATAAAATGGGATAGAAAAATACAGGACGGGATTGGATAAGCAGTATAGAGAACGGCAGTCATGTAGAGTTTAAATGAAATGTGGAATCTGTATCTGACTCGGACGAAGCCGGTCCGGTTCACTAGTTTGATAATAAGTGAGTTTTATAACTATGGAAATAGCAGGTATATGATAAACACTTGTTATGTTTTTAACTATTGAACAATCTAGACCTTTCGCACCTCGCAGTTATTCCTTGCTTGTAATATGCACATTTTTATGGGTTTTTTATAATTCGATTTTTTATTTCCTGTCTCGCTAATTATCATATAGTGATACAATACAATCTCTAGATCTTAAACTATAATTAAAAGTTACTACTCGATCTTAGTGTGGGGTTAGGACTATGTATGTGACTGTTTGATGTTAATTAATTATAAAAACTATACCTCGAGTTAGGTAATTTAGCACGGAAAATAATATTTACTCAACTCTTTGCAAATAAGAGAAAAACCTCGTGTTTAAAAGAGTAATATTTTAACATAAACCGCTTCCTGTTTTTCGTTTAAAAGAATATATAAATAATAAACTTATTTATGGTTTACCTTCTGATTTTTTAAACCTTTTGCATCATGTGATAAAATGATACGTAAACATTTTTACGGATCGACTTTATAGCACAGCCTAACAAAAATAACAAAATATGGCAACATCATTATGTATTTTTTCTTTTTTTCATTTAGGAATTTTTTATTATTGTGGTAATGTTTGGAACGAGTTACATCTATAAATGGTAATTTATACACTCGCACACAATATACTTCATTGTGTTTGTTATCGTAGATATCAGAATTTATCTACGAGGGTTTCTTCGGTTCCACAACGTTCTGAACCGAAATAAATAGTTGTGCCCAATCTTAGTTCGGAAATCAAGCCTGCTACTTCACGACGTACACTTTTGTTTTCACTAAAGGATATAAACTTAATTATTTTTAGATTAGATTGGTGGCAAGTTAGTAACTGCCACTGTACTGTAAGATGCAACTGCCAACATTTTCACGGTGTTCGCGGGTTCTAATCTCAGAGCACATCTCTGACTTTTCGGAATCATGTGTCTTGATAGTCAATCACCACGCACCTATGACGCTGAAGGAAAACATCGCGAGAAAAACTGTATACTATAGCAATTTGTGAAAAATCTATGGGCCAACCGACACACCCCTGCCCACTACTGCTTTTCCTATTAGTCAGATTCAATAGTGGCTCACAAATAATTGACACTGAGTATTGAAGCTCAGCAAGTGTAATAGGAATTTCGATACATTGTCTGGACGGCATTTGCGCTTCAGATGTAGTACAGTCATTACGCCGGACCAGTTTGAAAAAAAAACCCGTAATTAATTACAAAAAAAAAAAAAAACAAGTAACAATTTGGTGGATTAAATATTTATGAGACTCAATTCCCCTTCTTCATTGTAGAAGGTTACGATGAATTATCTCAATATTATAGTTATACTCCGACAAACCCGTATAGGCAATAATTTCCTTGTGAAACGACCATGTATTGGCCGTGAACATAATAACGACGATGCAATCTATTTTGGTTTCATAACACGTAACGTAATGTCAATTATTTTTTCTTTTGTTGAAAAAAATCTTACGAGATTTTTTAAGATAATCACCTCGAATGGTCACTTGCGAGATTAAATTTAAGAGCGTTTATACCCTTTGCGCGCTTTTTGGCTAAAAACAGGACTTTTCAAATGAGTTAATAGCCCCCAATAAACAATTTCAAGGAAAAATAATTAGTAGTAATTTTAGAAAAGGTTGTCATATAGGGATTTTGGTGGAAAATTATAGATTGATGGATAATTAGTGAGTACTATAAGGATTACTGAACACTAGTTTCGTTATTTAGGCTTTAAGTGGCAATTTAGAAGCTTAAGGTATCCGAAATCACTAAATATAAGATGAAAATAAAAATATTATCCGACTAATAAGACCCGAATCATGGAGGGATTTTGCTGAGAAAAAAAATCAATGCGAAATTATTCAGAAACTCTCGTCAAGAACATATTTTTTTTCACCAACTTATCGTACTTATTTTTATAGCAATTGCATATTATAATAGAAGAACATCTTATTAATAAATTGCCATTTTTATATTTCAATAAAATTAGTTTTCATGTTTTCTACATATATTTTAAAAACCACTATAAAACACGCTGTCCAACGTGCATCAAATCAAACCGCCGCGCCGCAAGGCCTTCTAGAGGGAGGACGTATCGTTCGTCGCTCCGGCCTGGCTGCAGTCGATTTTTGCCGTGCGTCGTAAAAATAGCCACGCGCGGACTGCGATTGCCACATCTTGTACTTTGGTAGTAAAACATATTTTTTCTTTTTATTACCTACAATGATTTTGTAGTGAGTATAAATTATGTTTCAGATAATATAATGGGATGTTATTCCGAGGCTAAATTTTGTTATGTATTGTAATATAAAATTAAATATATTTCGTAATTGTAAGGGGTTGTAAGGCCCCTAACTCTTTTCATGTGTTCGAACACGAAATGATTAATAAACGTCCGTAGTGTCTACTGATTGAACACTGATTTGAATGCAACTTAACAATGTAATAATAACGAAAATATGATTAGTATCTAAATTTGTATTGTTCATTGCTTGCACAGTAATATTTGTCAACTTATAATGCAAATAAAATATTTTTATGATATATAATATTACTAATATATAAATCATAAGTTACATTTCAATTCAATATTAGAATTTTGAAGCGCACGCATCAAAGTTGGTTGCGCTGACTGTATAGCGAGCCCACGCGGCAGCTGTACGCACACAGCTTTGGTCGTTTATGTGTGCGTGAAATTAACAAAGAAATACCTATAGTTGACTTTGCGAGCAAGGTGTAAACGCTCTTAAGTAAAAAATATTTATATTTAAATATTATGGGCATGTGGAATGGGCATTTATAAATTAAAATTAAGCCAAGTCTTAGTACCTATGTTTTTTTTACTCTTTTTATAGATGACCGTGCTTTGCAGTATCGAGAGTACTACTACACACGCCGGCACAATTAGAGGAACACGCACAAAAATTAGTATTTATTTTAAATTTTGTTTGCTGTTTGATTAAATGGTTGTTTTTATATTTCAGCACCTTTAAAAAATTAAATGATGCAAAAAGATTTTTGGATATTTAGAGTTTTATCGTTAATTATACGCTCTCAAGTGCTTTTAAGATTTTTTCACTTTCAAGTGGTTTCACAAAATTTTGTTTAATTTCATTTTATGTGACTTAAGATATTTTTTTTTGTTATTGTTTTTAGAGTACCTTAGTAAGTAGTCTTGTAGGATATAAAATGAGTGGCTTACCTTCCACTGAAGTTGCCAGAGCGGTAACAATGATTGAAAATGGTCAAGGGTAGGATTCAGTAAGTCGCGCATTGGGTGTCGGTATCTGTCGTCTTTCTCAACGTTAAACATTAGAGGCGCACATAGGCTCTTATGTGCGGATGCCAGGATAAGGCAGAAAACGGTGGACCAGTACCCAGGATGGTCATTTTATACGGCTGAAAACTTTGAGAAATCGTCTTCAAACGGCTATTCAGACCCGAAACATGTCACAAGAAGTCCGTGATGTTAATATCAGTGAGCGTACAGTGAGAACACATTTAAATGAAGTTGGACTGAAGTGTTACGTTCCGTCAAAAGCTCCAAAACTCGAGGTGGTACATAAAGTAGCCAGATAAGCTTTTGCTCATCAACACCGCGACTAGACAAATGAGGGGAGCCGAGTTTTGTTTAGTGATGAAAGCAGTTTTGTTGTGAATTGCATAGAAGGAAGGGAGAGGATCTGGAGGTATCGAGGAGAACGCTAATCGAGGAAACTTTACTGAAAGAGGTGTGTTATGGCGGAGGGTCAATTTTGGTATGGGGTGGTATATGTTTGGAAGCACGCGTGGAGTTAATACTTATAGAAAATGGGTCTTTAGCTGCACAAAGATACGTCGCAGAGATCTTAGAGTTCCATGTATTGTCTTTTGCACCATCCATAGGCGAATATTTTTTATTTATGCATGATAATGCGCGGCCCCACACAGAGCAAATGGTTCGCGACTACTTAAATCAGGCCCAAATGCAAATGGATTGCCCAGCAAGATCACCAGACATGAATCCCAAAGAGAACGAATGGGACGTTATCGGAAGAAAGATAAATGGAAGAAACCAAGCCCCTAAGATCGTCCAAGGATTAAAATTCATGTTAGTGCAAGAGTGGGAGAATTTGTCGCAAAAAATGATTGATGACGTCATTAAAAGCATGAAGGATCATATCCAGACTTGAGCCCGTGGTAGCAATACGCATTATTAATTTTCTTAAATTATTTCTGTAAGTTTTTAAAATACACGATTACATTTGACAATACAGAAATTTCATTTTACTGTATTTCCGTTTAATTGCATTTGCGTCATTAATTAAAGTATTTTTTACTCAATTTTAGAAATTTGTTATAAATTTTGCCTCATTTTGAATATTGAAAAATAAAAACATTCAGTTATTATAATATTTTCTAAGAAATTCAATATTTAACGCGTGTTTCTCTAATTCTGCCGGCGTGTGTATGTTTATTGTAAGGTAATTTTATACGATACATAATAATGCATCTAACAATCATCATCATCATCATATCAGCCACAGGAATTCCACTGCTGAACATAGGCCTCCCCCAATGATCTCCACAATGACCTGTTGGAAGCGGCCTGCATCCAGCGACTTCCTGCGACCTTAGTCAGATCGTCCGTCCACCTTGTAGGCGGGCGTCCGACCTTTCGCTTGCCTGTACGTGGCCTCCACTCAAGAACCTTTCGGCCCCAACGGCCATCGGTTCTACGAGCTATGTGCCCGGCCCACTGCCACTTCAACTTGCCAATCCTATGGGCTATGTCGGTAACCTTGGTTCTCCTACGGATCTCCTCATTTCTGATTCGATCATGTAGGGGAACACCGAGCATAGCCCGCTCCATGGCTCGTTGAGTGACTTTGAGTCTTTTAATGAGGCCCACAGTGAGAGGCCACGTCTCGGTGCCGTATGTCATCACTGGTAACACACAACTATCGAAGACTTTCGATTTTAGGCACTGAGGTATTTTGGACGAGAAGACGTCGCGAAGTTTCCCGAACGCTGCCCAACCGAGTTGGATTCGCCGATTGACCTCTCTCTCGAAGTTGGACCTGCCTAACCGGACCACTTGTCCTAAATAGACATATTCGTCTACAACTTCGAGAGTCGAGCCCCCAACTCCAATGGGGGTGGGCACAACATGGATATTCGACATGATCTTCGTTTTATCCATGTTCATTTTAAGACCCACCTGTTGGGAAACTCGATTAAGATCTTCGAGCATAGTGCTAAGGTCTTCCAGCGATTCTGCCAAGACTACAATATCGTCGGCAAATCGAAGGTGAGTAATATACTCGCCGTTGATGTTGATGCCGAATCCTTTCCACTGCAAGAGTTTGAAGGCATTTTCCAGCGCGGCAGTGAACAGTTTCGGAGATATGACATCTCCCTGTCTCACGCCTCTCTGTAGTGGAATAGCCTTCGTGCTCTGATCCTGTACTCGGACCGTCATGGTGGCGTTGTTGTATATACACCTCAACACTTCGATGTACCGATAGTCTATGTGGCACCGCTGAAGAGACTGTAGCACAGCCCAGGTCGCGATCGAATCAAAGGCTTTCTCATAGTCCACAAACGCTAAACAAAGCGGCAAGTTAAATTCATCGGTTTTTTTGTATAACCTGCCGTAGCGTATGAATATGGTCTATAGTACTAAAGCCTTTTCGGAAACCGGCTTGTTCGGGAGGCTGGAAGTCATCAAACCTGCCTTCGAGACGATTTGTGATGACCCTTGAAAACAACTTATAGACATGGCTCAGGAGCGAAATGGGCCTGTAGTTCTTCAGCAAAGTGTTATCACCTTTTTTGAAGAACAGTACCACCACGCTCCTGCTCCATGCCTCCGGCGTTGAGCCCTCGAGGAGAACGGAATTGAAGAGCCTCTGAAGGACTTTTAGTACCGGCGTTCCGCCCGCTTTCAGAAGCTCTGAAGTGATTCTGTCCTCACCCGGTGCCTTGTTATTTTTAAGTTGTTTGAGGGCCATCTCAATCTCAAACAGGCTGATGTCCGGGATATCATCGCTAAAGTGTCGGATTAACTTGGCTCTCGGGTCTTCGGCCGAGCTAACAGTAGGTTCGGCAACCGAGGCGTAAAGCTGTCCGTAGAACCTCTCGATCTCCCTTAATGCCTCTGCCCTCGTCGATACCACGCGGCCGTCTTCCGTCTTCAGCCTAGACAACTGGCTTTGCCCAATAGACAAGTCTCTTGCAAACACTTTGGAGCCTCCGTTCCGCTCAATTGTCTCCTTAATGCTCACAGTATTGTGAGCACGGACATCGTGTCGCAAGGACTTCCAGATCCGTCTATTGAGCCGCCGATATGCTTCGGCGTCAACGGAAGACTGCAGCATCAAAGACGGACGTTCGGCCATGAGGTCAAGAGTGTGGATCGAGAGTTTTTGTGGTCTATCTCTACGGCGAGGTCTAAAATATTTAGATCCCACCGTATGGACAGCTTCTACCAAACCGCTGTTTAACTCGACCACTGCAAGGTTTTCTTTTAGACAATCAAAGCGATTTGTCAACTCGAGTTGAAAGCTCTCGGGGTTTTGGATATGGGCGCGAGTAGGTCGGAGCGTAGACTTCATCAAGCGGCGCCTTTCTAATTGGACGTTGATATTCAATGTGCCCCTAACCATTCGGTGATCACTACCGGTTTTCACCCTGTTGATCACAGAGACATCACTGAACATCCGTCTATTCGTCGTCAAGATGAAATCTATCTATCATTTCTCGTAGAACCGTCAGGACTCAACCAGGTCCATTTCCTGTGAGGCGGCTTCTGGAAAAAAGAGTTCATCGCGAAGGGTCCCTCTTTTTCCAGAAAGTCGGCTAGCCTCTGACCCCTGAGGTTCCGTTGCCCATGTCCAAATTGCCCCACTTTCAACTCTGCATCGCTTCTCTTGCCCAACTTTGCTTTGAAGTCCCCCATAACAACATTGAAGTAGGTTTTGGAAGTATGTATGGCCCAACTAATGTCCTCATACATCTCCTCTACTTCTTCATCTGGGTGTGTCGAGGTCGGTGCGTATACCTGTATGACACATTCAACAAATATCTTTTGGATATTCTGAGTATAAGGTATACTACCCTGCTCGACACACTTTCGATGGATACGATGTTGTTGATGAGAGACCTGTGGACGAGAAATCCGACACCTCCTCGGGACTGTTGGTCGTCCCCCCGGTAGAAGAGCAGGTTACCAGACTTCAGGGTTATCGTATCCTCCCCGATTCTTCGGACTTCCGATAACCCCAGAATATCCCAGTGTAACCCGCTCAATTCTTCTTCCAGTTCGACAATCTTCTCGTCTGTCCTCAAAGTGCGTATAATAATAATAAATAAATAAATTACACCCAACAGTCACATACATAGTCCTGACCCCACACTAAGATCGAGTCTTGTGTCGTGGGTATCAGGAACTACGAGAGACTTTTCGGTCTCACAAACACCCAGACCCGGAAGGAATATTTGTGGGCCTGCACAAACATTTCTCTCGGTGCGGGGATCGAACCCGCGGCCTCTCGTTTCACAGGCGGCATCTAACCAACTGCGCCACGGAGGCTGTCAATGTATGTTGTGTGTTACCAGAGCCAGTCGTCGTCGGGGGTGGTAGCCGGGGCCAACCCGGGGATTCTTAGCACCCCCTGCCCCACCGTAACCATGGCTGCTACCATCGCCAGGAATAGAGGGGCTGCCGGGGACTGGGGGCCTGGTCAATTTTTGTGTCGCCATTGAGGGGTATTTGCCAATACTCGCCACGCTTGGCAGGTGGGTTGGCGAGCGCAGGAGGGGACTCGCGCTGACGACGCTGCTGTCCATCATCAGCGGGGAAAGGAAATAGGGTTTGTGAGTAGAGGATATAATGGGAAAGGAAAGTATGGCCTGTAGGAGTGGATACTGCAGTCATGGAAGACACATCATCATTCATATTATGTGGCATAATTATAATTGTAAATCAAATTCACACGTCGCTATTAACCATTATTAATATTGCTTTTATGACATTTATAGGTATATTCGCTTATATTGTTTGAAGTGGTCTTATTTTAGAATATCAATTTGAAGTTAATTTTTGTATTTAAGAAACTTTTTTTTTATACTAATTATAATACTAATAGTTTTTACAATTATAATTGAATTAACAAGGAATTCTGTGGTATGCAATATTTTTCTTTGAGACATCTTTCTTAGATTACATGCGAACGAAAATAAATTTATAGTTCGAGTTTCTTTTTAATTTACCTTGGCTTTTTATTTGGATATTATTTATAAAATATTTCCTTATGTTCAAAAACTTCTTGTGTGAAGGCCAAATGGCAAGCGCAACATCTAACGTCCTCTCACAAGGCAGACAAGCTATATAATACGAGTACAAGTTTTTGGTAGGCGCTGGATGCAGGCCTCTTTCTAAAAGTCACATTGGGAATCTATGGCTTAGACCTATGTATGTAAAGCGGTCGTCTTTATGTGGCTGTAAACGTGGTGGTAGTGTGGTAGTGATTTACACACCATTTATAATTGTAATTATTAGCCATAAAACTCAGTACTGAAGAAAGGTCTTCTATATTTAAACATAATATGACATGTTTATAATTAGAATTAATATATTGGAAGAATGGAAAAAGAAACACCAGAGGAGAATACTTAATAGAATATGCATATGAGAATAAATTGTCTGTGATGAACACATATTTTAAGAAAAGATATTCACGGAAGTGGACTTGGTTATCACCAGATTGCAAAACAAAGAATGAAATAGATTACATACTGAGCACAAACCCAAAATCAATTATAAATTTGGAGGTATTAAACGGAATAAACTTTTCATCAGAACACAGGATCATAAGATGCTCCGTAAAAATCAAAACATCAAAATCCAGTCGCAGCTCGTACAAAACCCCACTCAATACTCTGAAATCTACACATGAGAGAAATAATTACATCAAAAACTTAAAAGATAACTCAGAATCACTAGGTAGAAGTATAGATAATATGAAAAGTATACAAACTCTTAGTAATAACATAGAAGAAATAATTTAAAAAAGCATAAAATTAAAGGAAACAACCGAAAATAGCTGTAAAATACATAAAGTAATTAGTCAAAGTACACTAAATTTAATATCAAGAAGATCAATACTACTAGCCAAAAAATCTACTATATCAAATCTACAATAATATATAAAATCTACTATATCAATCTATAAAAAAATCTACTAAATCAAAGGAAATAAGAAATGAACTTACACATCTATATAAGGAGACAAACAGGTCAATAAGAAAGGATTATGATGCATACAGAAGAACAGTTATAGAAAAAAATATGTCAACATTCCGTAGTTCAAAAAGAGCATATAAAGAACTGACAACCCATAAAAATTGGATACAGAGCTTAAAGGATGACAAGAGGGACATAAAAGAAAGAGAAGACATAATAAAACATGCAACAAATTTCTATTCACATTTATACAAAAAACCAACAACAGAAAGTATGCAAGAAGAACAAACCAATAAAGACATGGAAGAAAAAGTTGGACCAAAAGATACTGTATTAGAGACAATAAGTGAAAGTGAGATAATAAGACACATTAAGAAACTAAAATCCGAAAAATGCCTAGGACCAGACTTAATTACAAATGAAGCCATAAAATTAGGAACCTCTGTATTAGTGAAACTCCTACATAAACTTTTTAACCTAGTAATGGAAAAAGAACGAGTGCCAACACAGTGGTGTCAATCGTACATAACACTAATTTACAAAAAAGGTAACCCGCTGGACATTAATAACTATAGACCCATTAGCTTACTGTCAATCATCTATAAACTCTTCTCATCAATAATACTGAGCAGAATATCACAGGACATTGATAAAAATCAGCCAATAGAACAAGCTGGCTTCCGACCCCACTACTCGACAATTGATCACATACATGTAATAGAACAAGTAATAGAAAAATTTCAAGAATTCTCCAAACCCCTGTATATAGCATTTGTTGATTATTCCAAGACATTCGACAGCATAACACACTCATCTATTTGGAATTCCTTAAAAAGTAATAACATACATAAAAAAATATGTTAACATCATTCAGAACATCTACTCCAAGAGTGTCAGTAAAATAAAACTAGAACGACAAGGAAAAGAGTTTCCAATTGAAAGAGGAGTAAGACAGGGAGACCCCCTCTCCCCTAAACTATTTATAGCTGTGTTAGAGACCATTTTTAGAAATATTGATTGGAGGGATAAAGGTATATGGATTCTAAACAAAAAGCTTACACACTTAAGGTTTGCAGATGACATCGTCCTTTTTGGAATATCAGCCGCAGAATTAGAAAACATGATACAGAAACTAGACTCAGAAAGCCAAAAAAGAGGTCTACACATGAATGCAAGCAAAACAAAAATAATGACAAACAGCCACAAAAAGCCTATCCAAATTGGAGGAAATATAGTAGAATATGTAGATGAATATGTATATTTAGGCAAACTGGTTTCTTTCCATACAAACAATAAAAAAAATGATGTTGACAGAAGAAGAAATATAACTTGGAAAAAATACTGGGCACAAAAAGAAATCTTAAAAGGGGACTATGACCTAAAAACAAAAAAACTAGTAATGGACTCATGCATACTCCCATCTTTAACTTATGCAAGCCAGACGTGGGTATACACAGAAAGAATAAAGAACAAAATAATATCTTGCCAACATGCAATGGAAAGAAGCATCTTAAAACTAAGAAGAATACAGAAAACAAGGAACACAGAAATTCGAAAGAAAACAAAAATAATAGATGCCCTCGAATACAGCCTACGCCAAAAATGGAGATGGGCAGGACATATAGCAAGATACCAAGACAACAGGTGGACCTACCTAGTGACAAAGTGGACAAGCCCAACAGGCAAAAGACGCGTGGGGAGACAAAAGAAGAGATGGATAGACGATATTGTAGAAGTAGCAGGAAAAAATTGGATGACTATAGCTACTAACAAAGAAAAATGGAAAAAGTTGGAGGAGGCTTTTACCCAAAAGGAGACCACACATCAGAGAACAGAAAATAACTAAATACTAAATAGATTTGAATATAAATATGTATATATTAGTGTCAAAAGTGCGTGGTGGCCTGTTGGTAAACGGACTAGACGCGACTGCCAACATGTTCACGGTGGTCGCGGGTTCGAATCCCAGGGCACACCTCTGACTTTTCGGAGTCATGTGTGTATTGATAGTCAATCACCACGCACTAAAACGGTGAAGGAAAACATCGTGAGGAAACCTGCATACCATAGGGATTCATAAGAATTTCTATGGTATGTAAGTCCGCCAACCCGCACTAGGCCAGCGTGGTGGACTATATGGCCTAACCACTCTCAATCGTATTCTCGATTGTAGAGTAGGCCCGTGCCCTGCAGTGGGACGTATATGGGCTGATACAGATACAGATATATTAGTGTCACATGTGTAGGAAATTAAAGCTAAATAATAAATAATAAATTGGAAGAATAATTATTTTTGTTAATTCAAATATTAGTAGAATGCGTTTTTTTTAATAGAAATCGGTCATCTACAGTGCAGGCAACGCCTAGTGTTGTGGTCGCTGTATTATTTGTTTTTGTTATAAAGTCTCAAAATAGTTTATTTTTAAGTAATCTTAAATTAAAAGGCCATTACAATTACTATACACTCTGAGTCACCACCATTGAGTAGCACGCAAGATGTTTTATATGTTGAGAATTTGTAATTATTGAACACAAACTACTAACTTGATATGATGATAAGTTGTGTGCTTGGTGGCCCTGTTAGACTAATGGAGCAGAATGAAACAGACGTGGCTGCCAACATACTCATAGTGGGCGCGGGTGCAAATGCCAGGGCACACTGACTTTTCGGAGTCATGTGTGATTATCAATCACCAGGCACTATAATGAGATTGGAAAGCCTTGTGAGGATACTTGCATACTATAATGATTTGTAAGAATTTCTATGGTTTGTAGTCTGCCGACTCGTACTAGACTAGTGCAGCCTTATTAATTACATGCCCTAACCCTGTAATAGTACTTTCGATTGTAGAGAGGGCCTATGTCCTATCATAGGAATTACATATACATGTGCATAGGCTGATAAAGATAATAAGTTGATTAACATTTTAAGACAGTAAAATAATAATTATGTTCTCTCTCTTTTCCAGGATTGACATAAGTGAAGAGAAGGGATCACAAGCGATCACGTGTGACGTCTCTGTCAAAGGTCATTACAAAGTTATAGCATCCAGTCCATTGATCCAGAACATTCTGGGAGGCAGTACTGTGCATGGTGATGGCAATGGAAAAGTGAAAATTGGTGAGTAAGATAATCTGCTCATTACATAACATGAAAAAGTACGTGATGAATTTGATCATAATAATAAAGACAGTATTTACAGTACAGTCTTGGATTTACCTGTTAATACTGAACTTTTTCTCATTGTAATCGAATTAAATCATTTAACATAAGCACCTACAACAAAAACGATATAAGAAATCATAAAGATAATAATATATTTCTACGCTTCGTTAAACCACAGCGAATTTGAAAAAGAACGAATTCGAATTTGTAAAAGAGTGTCTGCTTTTTTTAGACCACTGATTAGTATACTAAAAAGTTAACAATGTAGGATTTGTATACTATTATGAAAGATAATTAGAATAAAATGTTAGACAAATGACTGACATGGAACGCGTTGTGTGAAAGAGATGACGAATGAAAATACTTAAGGTGGTAAGAGTTAGAAGATGAATGATTAAGATATTGAACAGATATTGTACGGAAGAATGGAATAGGAGAGAACTGAATGGAAGACGATGGGAGACTATTTATGTGAATGTATCTTATGGAAATATAATGTGTTCAAGATTATACAAACCATCTCTGTTTGATTTGACCCGAAACGAAACTATTTCCTCATCAATGTATGATATAATAAATGTAGTGCTCTTGCAAGCCCTTGCTAATGTTCCTTAGTACGTTTGGTATCAAGACTGTGGCTAATCGTTGAACCAAACGCAAAGGGCCTTGTTCGTGGACAGTTTATACACCTATTTTAGTTATTGCATGTTTGTCCCTTTCGATCCACTATTGAACTCAGTTTGAGCGAAGAATACAAAACATTCCATAAACTAAAATAGCTTTTAATTTTCTATGAAAAAAGCCGCAGGCGTACAAATAAATTATAATACTTTGCCGCAAACTGACATTTAAAAAACTGGTTTACCAATGTAATGTTGATTCAATAAACTGATACAGGAAATACATTTTGGGATTAATTTAATTTCGAAAGCACATAGGTTGTTTAACCGACTTCAAAAAAGAAGATTATTTATCCGATTATTTAGCGATTTATAAAATTTCTATGGTATGTAAGTCCGCCAACCCGCACTAGGCCAGCGTGGTGGACTATATGGCCTAACCACTCTCAATCGTACTCTCGATTGTAGAGGAGGCCCGTGCCCTGCAGTGGGACGTATATGGGCTGATACAGATTTATCCGAATGTTTTTTTCTTCAGAAAAACTATACATGAAGTTCGAGTTCCCGTTCTACGCCCAGAAACGTGACGATGGAGAGATCTACATCAAATGTCTGTACGATGACATCAAATACGACTTCGACATCCAAGGGAAAACAACTTTCTTTGCCGACAACCTTTACCTAGGCACCCAAGAAATTAGTAAGTATTTCATTAAGCGAGGATTATTTACGTTAGTTGTAACATAAATGTGGCATTAGGCGCATTTTGCAAACCGAAGACGTTGTAAACTAAAGAATTTTTAATTTTTTTGCTTTGTGTAACATTGAAAAGCTCGAAAAACATGACATTTTAATATTTTTTTGACGTTTTAGTCAGTTTTCCACTCACATTTTCCGGTTTCGAGAAATAAGCCGATTGGCTAGTTGTAGTATAAATGAGATATACCGTGTTAAAACGAAGTACTCATTGATTTTGACCCATTTACACTAAGGTATGCTCAGCATTAATTTAATTTCTTTACTTGTGTGCAAAGATGTTTAAAGGACGAGCATCACTGGAAAGCAACATGACATAGTCTAGACGAAACATCTTTACTACGAAAATGTGGAATAATCCTGGATGTTTAAACAAAGACCCCCGTACACTAAGTACTGAAACTTCTTCAAGTTCAGTCAGCAACATAAGTCGCTATACCGTCACGAGATTTGGAATTGTCTTATCATCCAAAATAATAATTATTTTCAATATCGTATGGCACTTCTCGGTATAGATGACTTTACTTGGTTATATTTTACAACTACAAAGTAGTACGTACAAATTTTAATTCATAAAAAGGTTATCAAAAATGTGAAGTGTTCAGTGACTTATGTTGCTGACTGTACAAGACGTTAAAGTTCAGTACACATAAGCCTGATAATTATATCGAGCAAAGGCTTCGCCAACGTTCATTCAAAACTTGTTGCATCAAAAACCTTCGAAGGCACGTCTTTAGCAAACATAATGAAAGTTATGATATGAGATTCTATTTAAATATACAATGCGGACCAAAGAAGACGCATAAAACTGGAGATGACTACAAATGGAATAGGTCTCTAATATGTGAGGGGTAGGAAATACAGCAGTGTAAAAGCACTGTTGTGTTCCGGTTTAAAGGCATTGTAGCCAGAGTAACGATAGCAAATATTCAGACTTAACATCTTATGTCTCAGGATGGCGAGCGCAGTAATATGATATAATAGTAGAGTAATATGCATTGCTTTGTTATTCATGGTGTTGCTTGGTTTTTATACTGTTTATGAGAAGCGTATTGCTTACCATCAGGCGAAAGGCAAGCTAGTCTCGTTATTCATAACAAAAAAAAGATTCACGTCTTTGTTGGCGTATCGATTTCTACTGGAATGAAGGCGTGTTGTAAATTATTATTATTATTCTAGATTAATGGAATATACTTGCATACAAAGTATCGACAAGCTCAGTTTTTTTTTAATTTCATTATTTCTATTGATGGGTAGAGATAATACAAAATAATTTGAAAATTTTAACAGTTTTAAAATTGGCTTAATAGGTTAAATACATTAATGGTTAACGATGTTGAAATAAACTCATAATAGTTGTCAATGGACCAGTGATCTTATCTCAATATCTTCGCTCAATAGCGCACAAGATGTGTATGTGAAAATGAGCCTTTGAGCATAAATCAATTACATGGCCGAAAATTCATACTGTCTTTAAGTGCTATAAGTTACTCATTACTCACGCTGCCCAAAGCCTATACAATAAATATTCAATTTAATAAATTAACACGTAAAATAAAATTTATTTGATAAAATAATTTACTAAAATAGCACATAAGCTAAGCGGGTTATAGTAAGAGTCGAGCATGGCAAGCACTGGCAAAACCCCTTGAAATTATTAGCAGAAGATATCCTGGGACTAAATATTATAAAAGATAAAATATATAAATTATTTCTGTAGCATTAGCATTAGCGGTCTATTAACATTAACCACAAATGCTTTCAATTTTTGTTAAGAGCATACATAGCATCTCCAGACTGTAGTTGATCGATCAGCGCTGAGATTCACACTTTACTAAGTACTAACTCAATATTGCGTACTTGTAAAAGTCGTTCACTTCAGTGTTTTATTAGGTTTTTGACTTGTTTGCTGTTAACAAGGTTCTGAGGTATTTTATACGTAACACTTTTGTACATATTGATATTAGTTACGATCTTACTTACCTACGCTATAATATTTCGATGGTACTTTTTATCGGGTACGAAAAATATTTATATGAAGCTTGCTGCAGTAATTGCTGTTGAATTTTTGTTTGTTTACATACACATCAGGAGACCATAGATTTTCAGGTGATAACTTGTTAGTAAACTGACAAGAAGCGCCTGCCAACATGTTCGCGGTGATCGCTGCTTCGAATCCCGGGGCACATCTCTGTCGTTTCGGAGTTATGTGTAATTTACTGGTGGTAGGTCTCTCATATGTGAGAGGCTGCCTGGGTGGGTACCACCGCAATGTCTATTTCTCCAAACAACAGTTTAAATGCACTGTTGTGTTTCGGATTGAAGGACATTGTAGCCAGAGTAACTACTGGACATATTGGGACTTAACATCTTATGTCTCAGGATGGCGAGCGCAGTGGAATGCCAAGCATTGCTTTATAGTTTAAGATGTTGTTTGGTTTTGCTACTGTTCATGAGCGGTCGCATCGCTTACCATCAGGCGAACGGCATGCTCGTCTCGCCATTCACAGCAATAAAAAAAAAAAAAATTAACCACGAAGCAAAACATCGTGAGAAAACCGGCATCACATACTAATTTGTAATCATTTCTATTGTATGTAAAGAGCACCAACCCGCACTAGGCAAGCGTGACAGGTTCGCCAAGCTAGCTTAGTTATATGTCCGTACCCCTCAATCTTACTATTATAGAGGATTGTAGACGAGGCTCGTGCCTTGAAGTAGGGCGAATACATGCTGATAAATTAAAGTGCCGTTGGCTATCTCTCAGCGGTCGAAATAATTATGCCGGCTTGATTATATTCGATTATACAAAATATGAACCCAAAACAAATCTTCTATTAGTAGTTGATAATGAAAATGTGTTCTCTTTGCAGGTGGACCCATCATTTCCCTCCTTAACGAGAACTGGAAGTTTGTGATGACCTCATTCGGTCAATCCTTCATCGACAAGGCTATGGAGTATTACTTCGATTTTGCTGGAAAGTTTTTCGACTCTGTACCCGCTAGATATTATATTACAGACGACCTGTCACCCTACGCTAGAGAATGAATTGCAACAAATGTTTAAAAGCGGGAAATGAGGATAAAATATTTTTTTATATAAATTGTTGTTTTATTCTTTTTACAAAACTTAATTATGAACGGAAGATATTGTGTACTTACAATTTTTTTAAATTGCACCTTTTATTTAATACGGTGGAATTTTTAATTCCATTTTCGAACTCTTTACTACGCCATTTACTTATATACTATTACTAGCGGCCCGGCCCGGTTTCGCCTGGGTGCAAATACAGATTCCAGTCCATATTTTATTTAAAATCAATATGACAGCCGTTGTCTAAACTGCTTATCCAATTACAATCCCATCCTGTACCTATTCTTATGTCCCATTTTATCCACCTTATATTCTATTCTATGCCATCTCTCCAGATTCAAATCATTATTTTGCTACGGAGATATTATAACACTACTCCGACGACATTCATTGAAATCAATTAAAAGATACCATAGCTGACCCGACCACGCTTCGCTATGGCTTAGTTATTATATGATTAATTTTATATTCAATTATTTAGCATAGAGAAAAAGCCCGACCCACCTTTGACTGGATGCAGATATTTTTTTATTTTACTCCACACCAAATACATTTTATTTTTCGTATAAGCTCTTGTATACCTAAACATGAATTAGCTATCCTACTATCCTGCTCAATTCCGTCCCATCCCGTCTGTTCAGTCACTTCCCGATACGTCCCGTCCTTTCTCTTCATTAACCATCCCGTCTTATACAGTGCATTAACATTTCATCCTATCAAATCTGTCAGCTATCCCAGTCCTCTCCCCTACCTCCCACTCTATTATATCCCGTTTATCCATATCCAAATAGTGTGCCTTATAAATTTTTGACATTAAACACTTTAGCGATTTTGATTATCCATGCAATATGCCATCCCTTATTTCACCCCAAGTATGCTGTTTTCCTAAAATATTACGCCATTACTTTTTGTTAGTAATAAAGAGATGAAATATAAATTTTCATAGAAACACACTCACACTCACACACACAATTAATGTAGTAACAATTATATTTAACTGGTTTCTCAAGACACAGGCAATGCCTAATTTGAGAATCCCTGCAATATTCTCCATAATTATATAAAATTGTTATTTTATTCAGTTCAGTTCAGTTTTTATTTTTATGTGTTATTTTATTAAAGATTTTTCATTTTCAAGTGACATTATATCTTGAAAAAAAAAAAAGTAAAACTTCTTACACGTGAATATTATTTATTTAATTGTCCTGTATTTATGTAGCTTCATAATATACTCTTTAGGTTACACAAAATAAATTTCTGAACGCATGCATAAATATTTGACAACCAATTTAAATGTCAAACACTTTTCATTACTGTCATTAATTTACATATTTAAAATCTTAAATACGCCATGAATCGAATATTGCGGATATATGTTGTCGATTCGAAACCTTTATTTAAATACGTTATTTAATTTGAGGGAAGAGTTTACCGTATCGACGGTATGAACATTAAATGTTTGACAGTTACAAACCCATGAACATTTTGTATGGCATAATGATTTTTCCTTTATTTTATACTTTCGTCAATTTAATCAAGATAAAAACTATTACCTTTAAGTTAACCCTTTAAGTTGGAACAAATAACACATATCTACAAAATTTCATTATTATCAGTTGAGTGGTTTAGGAGCCCATCGCGTACAAACAACGTGACACGTGAATTATATATGTTAAGATAGATGTTGTTTTTAGTTTTTTGAACGATTTTAATACAGTAATACCTAGGTGAAAAACCAGTATTACAGAAAAGTTTATTGTGTATATAAATGTTTATGTAATTGTTTCCATTGACATGGGACTGCCGTCCGATGCTAATGCATACTCTGCCTGGGCGGCATTGGCACTTACCATCAGGTGCAATGCCGCCACTATGCCAGGCCATCATAAAAAAAAAATGTACTTGATGAGATTAGCATGCATGTCCTAAAATATCGTTTATAGGATAAAGCATCTTTGATTATATACTTGTCTATATAATCAAAGATAAAGCATATTGTTGTTTATGTAGAATAGATACCATATAAAATATGAAACAAAGAAACAATAAGTTCAAAGAAGTTAATTATACCTATAAAAGGAACTCTTTATATTGATCATTTTGGTCTATCATAATACTTATTAATATCAAAACCGAAATTCAAATGTTAATCCATAAACTGCATAACCTGTGCCAATGATGTTTTAATAAAGATGACGCATATTCATACTGCGTGACGTTTAAAAACTGTACTGCTATGCATATAAATACTCATTTGTTAATACTTTATGACAATTTTAGTGAATGAAACAGACCATACAGAAAGTACGAGACGAAAAGAGATAGCATTGCGCTATCCAAACATAGAATCGAAGCGATAGAAACAGAAGGGTGACGATAAATAAAACTACCTATTTGGTTTTATAAGTATATAATATATTAACTTTGAGGTTGCTACATGAGTCTACCTGTGGTACGCCATCCTGAAACAAATATATTTTTATTTGCACATAACTTTGATAAAATAAAAAATAATAATAATTGATTGCCGTTTTTATATAAGTTTATGGTAAGCATGCACTGAAAAATCGATATCTTATTAATATTTTTTTTTGTTGTAACGATGACAAGTGATACGACCGCTCGTGGACATAAGCGAAACCAAGACACCTTAAATTACAAAGCAATGCTTGGCATTCACTGTGCTCACCATTCCGAGACATAAGATCTTAAGTATAAGTACAGCGATTACTCGGGCGAGAATGTCCTTTGGATCGGAACATAACATGGCATTTAAACTGCCGTGTGGCGGGGGAAATAGACATTGCGGTGGTACCTACACATGGTGGTAACGTATGAGCGACCTGCCACTAGTAAACAACCGATACTGCAACCGATGGTGCAGGTTTTTTTAGGTGGATATATATATTTTCGTAGTTGTATATTTTTATTCATAATTAAATGTGCTAAACCAATATTAATCAGTTTTAAAGGTATCCAGTCACGATCTTCTCTTTTTGTCCGAGCTGTGCTTAGTGCATATCCATTTACGTCTCAAAAGCTCATCACGTGGAAATCTGGAAACATTAATTAATGTTAAATGTAAATATAGTTATTCAAAATATATGAGGAAGCTAATGTATTTTGTAATGTTCGTGGTTGGATTAAGTTATTTGAATTGATTATGAAAATAATTCATAACAAATAACTTAATTGTTTTAAATGTGATTGAATTAGAAATAAATATACAACTATCCAAATCTATTAAAACTTTCATCGTCAATTTTCTGTATGATCGGTTTCGCTTCTGACTTGTTAATCTATGACGTACGCTTTTTGTCCCTATCGCACTTCACAATCTTTGTATTACGCGATCCTTCTTACACAATTGAAGGCGGTGTATACTAATTTAAAATAAAAATTAAATTTTGTGTGGTTTTTATATATTTACGTATGGTGTGTAGGTCCCATTTAGTTTCGTATTTTTGCACCATTGTTTTAACACTTTTAAAACACACAATTCGACACTTTAGACAATATTTTCGAAATAAATTATGTTGACAGCACTGAGGTCTTCCCTCTTTCGCCGTTGCTATGCGACTAGATGAAATTACACCAATTGCCCGAATTTGAACGCCTCACTTTTGAAGTGCTAGTGCGATATCTACGTCGTATTTGTATAATATATCATTGACCTGTGCCAATTAATAAGCCCTCATATCTCTGAAATGGTAGAGGTATCACTAATGAACTATTATGTCGAGTAAAAGTTCGAGTATAACGGGTTGGGGTTGGAAATTGGGATCTAAGGCGGAGAAAATTCCATCGAAAGATGATATAGGAAAAAAACCTTTTTAGACACTGTTATTTATCTTTATATCGCAGGATTCCTATCAGGACAATGTTTTGTCATCCGCTTTGTTGCGGAGGGAACCAATCGATTAATTATTTATAACTCGTCGTATTTGTTTTTTCTTTCTAATTAATCTCAATGAGGGTTAAAGACATGCCAGTGTCCCTAAGAGACTCTCCAAGGTCCGGAACTCGGTATTAACTTTTGAATTCCATTATTGATCCTGGTTGATAGTAGTTGCAGTGGTGGGTGTGGGCGGAAAAGTATCTACAATTTGAAGTTTGCCAAACCAACAAAAAATACGTTTTAGAAATCTTACTCTAGACCCGAGTTTAGAACCCTTCAGTACTATCGCTAAAGTCCTGAGGAAAGTTTTAACAAGGCGCGTATGACAAAAAGCCTGTAGTTGAAAAAATATTTCTCTACATACATCACTTTTGCTCTGAGAATATAACAGGGGCTCCAAGTCAATAGAATCAATAATTAAAAGTAAGAATTAAAAGTTTGTAATATGTTTTGTTAAAAAGATACTTAAAATGCAGCCAGAAAATTGTTAATCATGCTGGGAAGGAATTTAACAGCATTGTGTCGTTTTATATTTTTTCAGTAAACATATTCTTGAGTTTTGCTTCAAGATTAGCTATAAAATACCATGTTAGCTAATTGATTCTATTTAACCATCGTTTTACAGTGATTTGAAATAATATATCTATACTAATATATTATAGGGCTGAAGAGTTTAAGAGTTTTTTTGTTGAAATTATCGAGGAACGCTATAAGCTATATGTATCATTACGCTATGACCTCTAGAAGGGAAGCATTAGCGAAAAATTTTATTCGGTTTTCGTGGTCGGATTGGTCAATAATGTAAATTGATAATCGGAATTGAACATTTTGGCCGCCATTTTGAAAAGTGTATCTGCACTTGGGTGGAGCTGGGCCGTACTGGTAGTAAATAAATACATCCAAAAGCCATATACATAGTCTTAGCTCCATACGAAGATCATTTCTTGTGTCGCGGGTTTTTTTTGTTGCAGTGAATGGCGAGACGAGCATGCTGTTCGCCTGATGGTAAGCGATTCGACCGCTCATGAACAGTAGCAAAACCAAACAACACCTTGAATTACAAAGCATTGCTTGACATTCCAGTGCGCTCGCCATCCTGATACGTAAGATGTTAAGTCTCAATATGTCCAGTTGTTACTCTGGCTACAATGTTCTTCAATCCGAAACACAACAGTGCATTTAAACTGCTGTTTGACGGAAGAAATAGACATTGTGGTGGTACCCACCCAGGCAGCCTCTCACATATGAGAGACCTACCACCAGTGATATAAGAGTGAGAGAGAGTGGATATAAGAAACTACGAGAGACTTTTCGGTCTCACAAACACCCGGTCCCGAAAAAATACCTGTGAATTATATAAACATTTGTTTTCGTTCAGGGATCGTGGCCTCTCGTTTTACAGCCAGCGTCTAACCCTTTGCGCCACGGAGGCTTTCAACTCACGAATAACATGATAAAAATCCTATGTTAATAACAGAACATTAATCCATCTCGGTAATCTACACTAATATTATAAAGAGGAAAACTTTGTTTGTTTGGTTGTAATGAATAGGCTCAAAAACTACTGGACCGATTTTAAAAATTCTTTCACCATTCGAAATCTACATTATCCACGAGTAACATAGACTATATTTTATTTTGGAAAAAAATAGGGTTCCGTAAGATATTTGGATTTTTCGGACACAAACTGAAAAAAATCAACCAAAGAAGTTACTTATTTTGTGTACGCTGCCTAAACTACAAAAGATAGAACCATAAAATGCTATAATTGATTGTAGATCTTATAAATATCTACAAAAAAGTCCGGGACACACTATACCTATCTATGTCGAGTGAGGCACAACAACCACATTTTTATTTAAAAATCTTGAATTTTTTTTGGACTACATTTAAACGCGTTTATTTTACTCATGCTATTAATCCTTATCAAAATAAATTATTTCATCAATAAGTACAGTTTATGTTGATAATATTTGGTCTTTTAATGATTGAAATTGGACGTTTGGTTTTGAAGTTGTGGTGAAATTAAAATATTACGATTTCTGCTGCACAAAAATTTCATAAGGCAATCTTTATATGTACATGTATATGGAGAGACGGGATATAATAGAGTGGAAGGTACGGGAGAAGGCTGGGATAGCTGACAGATTTGATAGGACGAAATATAAATGCACGTTATAAGACGGGATGGATAATAAAGAGAAAGGACGGGATGGATTGGGAAGAGACTGAACAGACGGATGAGACGGGATTGAGCCGGACAGTAGGACAGCTACATCAAGTTTAGGTATAGGTACAAGAGTTTATACGAAAAATAACATGTATTTGGTGTGGAGTGGAATCAAAAAATATATGCACCCAGACGAAGCTGGGCCGGGCCGCTAGTTATTATTATATTAAGGCAAATTATATATTTATTTATTGCAATTATTATACTAAAAATATGAAGGTATATTAATAGTGAAAAAGATAATTGTTTTAATTCTACCTATAAAATAATATAAGATACTCAAGGAAATTATAAGTATGCAGACGGTTTATTGTGCGCAACGCAGTCGGTTGTTACATCTGTAATAATACAATTTTAATATTCTTTAAACCTCACAATTATTTCAATATATTATTACAAAATACACTCATTTACAAAAAAACGGGCGGTTTTGATTTTAATTCTTCTTTAAAAAAATACGGTACCAAAATGACTTCAATCATTTGTACATGTTACTGGCCGATTTTAAAAATGCCGTGGTGTTTAAAACAGTACGTTCTAAATTCAAATTTTCGTTTGATGCTCGTTTTTACAGAAAACCACTTTTTATCCTACATTTTTGGTGCGAAGTTCCAAAAGATAATATCGGTTTTCATAACTTTTAGTCAATTTTTATGAATTTATTTCATATTCTTAATTGTCAAAGCTTTATTTATTGCTGTTTAGCTGTCTCAATAATGTTAGAGAAAGTGGTAAAAGCTACCAAAATTATTGCGCTGCTCGAAGAGGGTTGCAGCTAATGCTTCGTGGCTCAGAGGCTAAGTGTGAGTCGTTCGACGATTCAAAGGACCTGGCAGCGGTATCAAGACACCGGTTCCGTCGAGAGAAGGCCTGGTTCTGGAAGAAAACCATGTACCCAAACACGGGATGATCGTTTTCTTGTGAGTCGCGCATTGAGAAATCGCAAGTCTTCGTATTTCGTAACCTCGAAGAAGTAAGAAATGTGCATATTAGTCTATGGACGGTCAGGAAGAGGCTTCTCGCGGCCAATATACGCAGTCATCGCTCGGCCCGCGGCCCTAAGTTATTCCGTGAGCACAGAGTTGCCAGGCTTAGGTTTGCTCGAAATTGTGAGTCATGGACTCAAGAAGACTGGAATAGGGTATTGTTCTCCGATGAAGCCAGGATATCTTTGTTCGGTGAAGATCGACGTCGGCGAGTGCTACGAAGACGAGGAGAACGCTTTGTAGAAACTTGTTTTGAAGAAATCACACCTTATGGTGGGGGCTCTGTTATGTTTTGGGCAGGAATAAATTCAATGGATCGTACAGAGTTAGTCTTCATTGAAAACGGCCCACTGACTGGACATCGATACATAACGGAAGTTCTAATTCCTCATGCATAGCCCACATTGGCCGCTTTAGGCGAAGACTCAATTTTTTATAAACGAAAACGCTCGCGCCCACCGGTCTGGCGATGTGGAAGCGTATGTGCAAGAGGTCGGCATTCGTCGTTTGGATTGGCCAGCTCGAAGTCCCGACCTCAATCCTATAGAGCATGTCTGGGACGTTCTGAAACGACGCGTGAGATCAGTACAACTGGCTCCGTAGACCATCAGAGAGCTGAAGAATGTGATTACCGCGGAGTAGGAACGTATTCCGCAAGCAAGTATCCGGGATATCCTCGCTAGCATACCCAGACGAATTCAAGCTGTGATTTCAGCTAAAGGGGGTCACACTCGATACTAAACATTTATCTGCTTTTACTTTATTAACGAAAAAACAAACAAAAATCTTTGTTAACTTTTACTTTATGAGCATATGCACTACTAGCGAGCATACACTACTAGTGAACTTTAGCATTAAAACCCATAAATTTTATCAAAATTTTATGATAATACTGACGAAAACGATTATTTGCTTATTAATTTACAAAATGGTGAAAGTAAAACTACCTACAATTATCAAACAAACCAATACTAACATTTGAAATGGTTCATTGCTTAGGTGCCCGTTTTTTTTCAAATGAGTTTATAAATACATAATATGTATTCAAAACTAAGTGGTTTTTTTTCTAGAGTTGAATTGTGGGTGTACTATTTGATCGATAGGATTTTGGTAGGTACAGTCAGCAACATAAGTCACTGAACACTTCACATTTTTTGGTAACCTTTTTATGAATTAAAATTTGTACGTACTACTCTGTAGTCGTAAAATATAACTAAGTAAAGTCATCTATGCCGAGAAGTGCCATACGATATCGAAAATAATTATTATTTTGGATGATAAGACAATTCCAAATCTCGTTAATATGTAGCGACTTATGTTGCTGACTGTACCTACGTACATCTTGTGTCTCAGCATGACGAGTGCAGTAGAATGCCAAACATTGCTTTGTAATTCTAGGTGTTGTTGGAGTGTAGACGGATGTTCAATAGTCACTATTGCATTATTTTCCTGATGGAATAAATTATACTGTCGCTACATTTATATTTCAAAAATTGCTTTCCGGAGTGTTAATTACGTTGTATGTAATTTAGATTCCGTCCGCTGCGTTTTATTCGAAAACTTGACATTTGTCCTTGGTTATTTTATGGAATAATTATAAGTAATGAATATTACATACATATTTAATCGTCGCATCTGTATCCCATAGGGGTATGCAGAGATAGATCAACAGTTTGCTCGATCTTGAAATGTTACTTTTGCTTCATCCACTTTCATTAACTTTTTCATGCATTTCGTCACTATCGCACTTCATCAAGTCTTCATCACACACATAGTTGACTTCATCACATCATGTCGAGGTGCATAAGTAATTTGTCGTGCCAGTACAAGTGGGGAGTAGGTTCGTCAATCGAGGTATCATCAAAGTCATTGTTAGTACACTGTGGCCTGGCAATTTTCTTTAGATCCAAAGCCGCCAGACATTCGTCATTTTATAAAACCCTAAAATTTTGTTTGCGCATGCCTCTATCATAGGCTTCACGCGATCAGTAATTTTGATGTTTGGATCGTGATTTGAAAGTATCATCTTCAAATTTTCTGAAAATTTGAAAGAATCATCGAACGTGTCTGACTACCAAGAAAACATCTTGTACATATGTATGTACAAGATGTTTTGTTTGCGCATGCCTCTATCATAGGCTTCACGCGATCAGTAATTTTGATGTTTGGATCGTGATTTGAAAGTATCATATTCAAATTTTCTGAAAATTTGAAAGAATCATCGAACGTGTCTGACTACCAAGAAAACATCTTGTACATATGTATGTACAAGATGTTTTCATAAACTCACGCCTTTTTCCCAGAAGGGGTAGGCAGAGGTGCCAGGACACCCATTTTCCGTCCCACAATGTGATAGGTGGCGAGTCGAGCCATATCGGGCACAAGTTTCTGACTCTGGGCTGATAATGAATAGAAAAATCCAATATCACTTTGCCCAACCCGGGATTCGAACCCTAGACCTCAGCTTTGTAACCCTACCTTAGTACAACTACGCCACCGAGGCAGTCATACATATAATACATACTAGGTATCTCAAGACTGCTACCGAAAACGAAGCCGGGTGGTAGTTTAAGCGACTACAGACACAATGCAACTAATTTTTGTGTAAAAAATTGTGACGAATTTTTTTTGTTATTTTTTTTCTATCGCCTTATTAGGGTGGTAAATACATAGTTTTTTCTTAAATAATAGTCTACACCCTTTTATTTTTAAAGACGCTATGGTACGCAAGGCTTTAAATTATTATTTTAGCTATAACTAAGGATTTACCACCCAAACTCGACGATATTCAAAAAATAATAAAAAAAAAATTGTCGCGTTTCTTTGCGAAAATTTTTAGGTACATTGTGTTTGTAATCACTAAAACTACCACCCGGCTTCGTTTTCGGTAGCAGTCTTGATATACCCGGTATACATCTTGTTGTAATAGTTGCTGAATGCAGTTTTTATCCTTAAACACTGGTGTAAACGTACTGACTGGATAGCTCGTTTGAAAAGATCACAGGGCGTTTTAATAAACAAAATAGTACAAGTAATGACTTAAACTAACAAAGATTTCCCAAATAAGAAGCACAAATCGCGGTCAGCCGATGCGATAGTCTGGATCAGTAAAAGATGATTTCCGATATCACGGGGAAACGAGTCGTATGAGTACCTCTGAAAACAAAGAAGAAAGAAAGAAAAAAAATAGATTTCTTAGCCATCACTATACAACACACACACTCACGCTGCCTACTTGGACAAGAAAAAAAAAATAGAAAAATAAAAAAAAAATGTGTTTGCGTGTTGCATCGCTGAGACACTTACATACATTACTACGTTTCATAATAAATTTAATAATTGTTTTCAAATGAAATAATATTAGATATTCATATAAATTTAAAAAAATGTATTGATGACAAGATTTTGATCATTATTATTCATTTATAAAATCATTTTAAGATTAACTTAAAGTTATGTGCATTAATCGTATTATGGATAATTATTTAATATTGGACACGAGGTAGGTAGAATTATTTGCTTAATTCCTCCCACAAATTCCAAATATAGTGGTTTACTAAAATTTCAAAGTGTATTGGGCTGATTACTTCAGTACGTGGTGAAGAAAATCTTACAGAATTAAAGCCATCATATAAAAAGTATTTTAAACAAAATCTACAATTAAATGTAAATAACAATTAACAATAAATACACCCAACAGTCACATACGTTATAGTCTGACCACACATTAATATCAATTATGTCTTTTGTAGCAAACACTACGAGGGACTTTTCGAACCCACAAACACCCAGACCCGAGACAAATATTTGTAGACATCCATTGAGATAATATACTAGAGGGGACACTGCAAACAAAAAGTTTGTAACAAAATGAAGGGTACATTCTACTTCTGTCTCTGTCACGCCTACGAAGTAACATATCTTCCCTCTCGCTTCAATGTGTACCCTTGCGCACGCACCATACGCAGAGATTTTGTTCCCGGTGTCCTTTCTAGTATAATACCTCAATGTGTACATCACAAATATTTTTCTCGGTGACCGAACCTGCGGCCTCTTGTTTTACAGCCGGCGTCTAACCAACTGTGCCACGGAGCTTGTCAAATAAACAATAAAAACAATTAATATTCAGTTTGTACTGTAGGAACATAGAAGAAAACAGGTTCTGATGGAGTTTTTCCAAAGACGAGAACTATGGTCATCCAGTGATTATAATTTAGGAAGTTGTGACAGCATTTTAGCATTGCCAAATCTATACAAAGCTGGATATTATGCATAGATGTAGTATAGAACATAGATCGGCAATGTGTCATTTTGAGCGCGACCAAAACTGATTTACGATAGTGTGCCTGAAATTTACATGTGTGCTTGACATATAGTGGTGTACCATGCACTTTCGATACTATAATATCGATATCGATATAGCTGTCGGCCTGTAGTTGTAAAACAAAATGTTATGGATATATGCGACATTTTATTATATATTAACAGAAACTTATTGATGTGTTTATTTAAATAAAGATTGATAAACATACAAATAAATAAAAATAAATTGTCATATTATTTGAAAACATTTTGTTTGAGATGTTTTGTATGGGTCTTTATGTTCACCTGAACAAAATTATTTTTTTCATTGTGACGTATACATAGCTGTATCTGTATCTGTATCAGCCCATATACGTCCCACTGCAGGGCACGGGCCTACTCTACAATCGAGAATACGATTGAGAGTGGTTAGGCCATATAGTCCACCACGCTGGCCTAGTGCGGGTTGGCGGTTGACGTATACATAGCACATACACCTAATTAAACTGAGAACAAAAAACACTTTTATAAAATAAGACTATAATTTACAAAGTTTTAGCGTTTTCGGTTTATTTTATTTATTTTTAATTTTCCGTCGCGAAGTTTCGATTACTTTACAGCTTTCGTAGTCACAGGGTGGACACAGTCTGCAATAAAATCCGTGATTATTAGTCTTTTTCAATGATGAATGAGTAACATTCGCATAAGTCTAAGAAACACATTTTTACTATATGACTACTACATACTATGATACTAGAGTTAAAAAAATATGCTTATTTAAGTCAATTAATTGACTTGTAACACATTGGGAAGTGTTGGACGCCTACTAGGCCGCGTTGGAGGTGTACGGAGGAGCTTGTAGGAAGTTGTTGGATGCAGACAGCTTACAACAAACTGATGAAGACATTCTTGTGGAAGGCCTATGTAAATGAGATATATAAATGAATAATTTTGCTTCAAGGTTTGGACAATTATATTGTGCATAGAAGTATCGCATATTTTATAATAATATCTAATATGTTCTTGTTTTACTATTATAGATTGACAGCCTCTTGGCAGACATTGAAACAGGCTCTAAATTCAAAAATCACACACATGAAGTGTCATAATAATTATTCTACAAATATAAAAAATGAGAAAAAGTAAAGTAATAACTAATATTGTAGAATAAATACTATAATAAATATGGCCGGGATAACGCCAGGTAGAAGTAGAACGCACACTACCACAACATACTATTGTTCTATAAAAATGTAAGGAAACATGTGTTGTCATCGACTATTTTATCGACAACCTGTTATTGATCGAACCTGTCAGTCAATCCCTAGCAACTTTTGGTTGAAATTATTGTAAATTCACGTATTTGATATTATTTTTTATACGCAATGGATGCTTTCAGCACATTTATATAATGAAATACTATATTCTTTTCTATCGATATGTATACACGGATTTCCATTTAATTCTATAATATCGTCACAAAATAGTATTGTGCAAAAGTGACCGGTACCTGTAAAAACTGTGATTATTTCGGATTTTTACGCCTGCATGAACCACACCTTGGCACTGTACAATTCACTATAATAAACTACGTTTAATAAATATAACCAAGTACTGTAAAATTAAATAAATTATGAAAATAAGCGAATTTTGTTGCTCGCTTAGTTTGACATATTTTGACTCTGGGTCACTGCAGGCTACTCCTGTGTAAACGTATGGTCGCATCATGCATCTCGCTTTAACATATGAGTTAAATTATTCTATCTCTTTCACATTGCCGATCTATGTTTTATACTAAATCTATGATATTATGTAACTTTTCTTTAATTATATGAAAGGAATAGTTCTAAGGTATTGAGAATACTTAAAATACTAATATTATTGTTATAAAACTTAAAAACGAATATCAGTGGTAGTGACATTATCTTGTTTGACACAACTCCCAATAAAGAATAGAGAAAAAATCCAATTTAACTCGACTGTGCGATATTCTAATTATTTATATTATAGTGTCTATCTGTTAGTAAAGTAATCTCGATAAGTTCGGTGAACTTTGGATGGCAGTATAGTAGTGATATCTCATTCTATTCATTTTAATATATCAAAACTGTGATTTCTGTCAACTCTTTTTTATTTCATATTTTGTATACAGCAGCTAATTGGTCGGACTTAAATAAAATATAATAAATAAAACATTATTGAAGTCATTGCACCTCTATTGTTCTGATACACAGTGAGAAATTATTGAAACAACCCGTTCCATCTACACAAGAAAAATCTAAAATCAACTTTTAATTAATTATGCAATCTGAACTGCTTATCGCAAATTTGGTTTAAGATGTTTGTCTAAATATATGATGTTTGTCTAAATATCATTAAAATATTTTAAGTTATTTTTCATAGGGAGGTATTATAATAGCGAGAATAAGTATGGGTCTATTAATAAAGCGTAATAGGTTTATTTAATTTAATAAATAATTATCGAACCACTTGTCCTAAATAGACATATTCGTCTACAACTTCGAGAGTCGAGCCCCCAACTCCAATGGAGGTGGGCACAACATGGATATTCTACATGATCTTCGTTTTATCCATGTTCATTTTAAGACCCACCTGTTGGGAGACTCGATTAAGGTCTTCGAGCATAGTGCTAAGGTCTTCCAGCGATTCTGCCAAGACTACAATATCGTCGGCAAATCGAAGGTGAGTAATATACTCGCCGTTGATGTTGATGCCGAATCCTTTCCACTGCAAGAGTTTGAAGGCGTTTTCCAGCGCGACAGTGAACAGTTTCGGAGATATGACATCTCCCTGTCTCACGCCTCTCTGTAGTGGAATAGCCTTCGTGCTCTGATCTTGTACTCGGACCGACATGGTGGCGTTGTTGTATATACACTTCAACACTTCGATGTACCGATAGTCTATGTGGCACCGCTGAAGAGACTGTAGCACAGCCCAGGTCTCGATCGAATCAAAGGCTTTCTCATAGTCCACAAACGCTAAACAAAGCGGCAAGTTATATTCATCGGTTTTTTGTATAACCTGCCGTAGCGTATGAATATGGTCTATGGTACTAAAGCCTTTTCGGAAACCGGCTTGTTCGGGAGGCTGGAAGTCATCAAACCTGCGTTCGAGACGATTTGTGATGATCCTCGAAAACAACTTATAGACATGGCTCAGGAGCGAGATGGGCCTGTAGTTCTTCAGCAAGGTGTTATCACCTTTTTTGAAGAACAGTACCACCACGCTCCTGCTCCATGCCTCTGGAGTTGAGCCCTCGAGGAGAACGGAATTGAATAGCCTCTGAAGGACTTTCAGTATCGGCGTTCCACCCGCTTTCAGAAGCTCTGAAGTGATTCCGTCCTCACCCGGCGCCTTGTTGTTTTTAAGTTGTTTGAGGGCCAATTCAATCTCACACAGGCTGATGTCCGGGATATCATCGCTAAAGTGTCGGATCAACTCGGCTTTCGGGTCTTCGGCCGAGTTAACAGTAGGTTTGGCAACCGAGGTGTAAAGCTGTCCGTAGAACCTCTCGATCTCTCTTAATACCTCTGCCCTCGTCGATACCACGCGGCCTTCGTCCGTTTTCAGCCTAGACAACTGGCTTTGCCCAATAGACAAGTCTCTTGCAAACACTTTGGAGCCTCCGTTCCGCTCAATTGTCTCCTTAATGCTCACAGTAACAGGACAAGTGGTCCGGTTAGGCAGGTCCAACTTTGAGAGAGAGGTCAATCGTCGAATCCAACTCGGTTGGGCAGCGTTCGGGAAACTTCGCGACGTCTTCTCGTCCAAAATACCTCAGTGCCTAAAATCGGAAGTCTTCGATAATTGTGAGTTACCAGTGATGACATACGGCACCGAGACGTGGCCTCTCACTGTGGGCCTTATTAAAAGGCTCAAAGTCACTCAACGAGCCATGGAGCGGGCTATGCTCGGAGTTTCCCTACGAGATCGAATCAGAAATGAGGAGATCCGTAGGAGAACCAAGGTTACCGACATAGCCCATAGGATTGGCAAGTTGAGGTGGCAGTGGGCCGGGCACATAGCTCGTAGAACCGATGGCCGTTGGGGCCGAAAGGTTCTTGAGTGGAGGCCACGTTGCCTGTGCAAGTGAAAGGTCGGACGCCCGCCTACACGGTGGACGGACGATCTGACTAAGGTTGCAGGAAGTCGCTGGATGCAGGCCGCTTCCAACAGGTCATTGTGGAGATCCTTGGGAGAGGCTTATGTTCAGCAGTGGACTTCTTGTGGCTGATATGATGATGATGATGAATAAATAATTATATTACATACGTGGGCTTAGTTCCGCTTAAGCCAAAATAAAGCGAAGATTTGTTCAGTTCTCTTAAATCCCACGTCTTCAACGTTTTCTATCGTTTTCCTTTCAATTAACTTATATTCCGTTCTTCCTTACCATTCATTCACTAACTCTTTCCATCTTTAATAATTTCTTACATATTCTCATTCATCAGTTTTACTCATCTTTTATCATATTTTATCATATTTCAATCCAACATAATATTTTAATTAATTAAATTATATACAATTATAATTGAAACCTTTCCTTTATACATCTCACTGCAGTATGGGATTTGGTCAGACAGTTTTCTATAATTGATTCGATATTTTTTATATCATCATCTCAGCCACAGTCCACTGCTGAACATACATATGCCTCCCCCAATGATCTCCAACTTCGACCTGTTGGAATGCAATAGAAAATTTGTAAAAAAAGCGTCAATATTTTTTTTGCTATTTTTTTCCTATGACCATATTTGGGTGGTAAATGCATTTTTTCCTAAAATAATAGTGTATACCCTTTTATTTATAAATAATCTAAGTTATAAAACAGTTTAAATTATTATTTTAGCAAAAACTATGGATTTACCAGCGTAAAATGTCGATATTTAAAAAAATCATAAAAAAAAATGGTTGCCTGTAAAGTCGGTTTTACGGGCGAAGATTTTACGTGACAACGACTTTTCTCGGTAGAATATTTATTGATATGAATATAATTAAATTGCACAATAGGAACAAGGAATTGAATGAAAATAAGAATTGCACAAATTTTAACTATAGAAATATATTTTGTTTACTAAAACATTGTACATGTAATGACGAATCTAAGCACTCCATATTTTCACTACAGACACAGCTGACGATACTTTAACCACACGTGTGAACTTGTATTGTGACGCTTTCTTGTTTTTCCAACGCCAAGAACGTTCGAGAAAGACAAAGACAGAGACACAAGCATGCGCCGATTCAATGCGCCTAATTCTCTAGTGCTGCGCGCGCACCGTTACGTTACCGGGCGTTACACTTTTTCATAAGTGACTCCCAGCCGCAACCTAATTTAAGACGTTGTCACGTCAATAAGAAAAATCGTATTTTGCCTGCTCTCGATTGTCGAGCTCGTCAAGACGATTCCTCTGACTCCAAACACGGGGGGTTTACTTTAAGAAATGACGGAGTTATGCCTGGACAAATATTTTAGGGGAGAGAGGGAGGAATTTGGGGATTTGGTTGGGGCCAATCTGTAGAGCTCACCGAGCCGGTTCCAAAGATACCAAACTCGGTGGGTCTACGATCTATATTGGCCGAGATAGGATTGGGGGGGGGGGTGAGGTAAATTTTCGGGGTGGGGGTAAGGGAGGGGGGGGAGGAAGGTTTCGTGGGGAGGCTAACTTAAATTAATTTTTTGGAGGTAAAATATTTTTTTTTGGGGGGGTAATTTTTTGCGTAATTTGGGATTTCTGGCGGGGTCAATTTGTAGCCCTCACCAAGACGGTTCCGAGGATACCAAACTCGGTGGGTCTACGACCTATGTTGGCCGAGATAGGATTGGGGGGTGAGGTAAATTTTCGGGGTGGGGGTAGGGGAGGGGGGGGGTAGGTTTCGTGGGGAGGCTAATAGGCACTATTTCGGAATAAGGGTGGGGGAAGGCAGGGGGGGGGGGGCTATGGGACAATTTTGGAAAAAGTGGGTGAAACTGAAAAATAATTCTCTAGTGCTGCGCGCGCACCGTTACGTTACCGGGCGTTACACTTTTTCATAAGTGACTCCCAGCCGCAACCTAATTTAAGACGTTGTCACGTCAATAAATGTCGCGTTTCTTTGCGAAATTTTTATTTGCATTGTGTTTGTAGTCACTAAAACTATCACCCGGCTTCGTTTTCGGTAGCAGTCTTGAGATACCCAGTGTACATACTTATTTCATTTGAGTGAAATTGCCGTGGTGATTAGGTAATCAATACCCTCTTTATCTTATTATCCGTTATTCCATCCCACTCCTCTCCTGATTTGATGGGCCAGCAACACATCTAGCGATTCGTGATGAGTTATCTGATGTAACGTTATCAGTAAAAGGTCACCTGTGTACTCACTTGGCGGACCTAATAAATATTTTAAAAGAACTTATTATTATTTTCGTGCTTATCTGATGGGACAAAAGTCACTTAAGAAACTCAATTTTATTAGATACGATCTTAATATCCCCGCTAATATCCTAATAATAATGAAATATTTAAATTAAGAACGATCTTTTTTATTACGTTCAAAGGTTTTTAAAAACAAAACTCAAAAAGTATTATAAGTCCGGCCAAATTAGACCAAAAATAATGGTGAATGTACAAGAATAATTATAACTGTTTGGAACACCATTATATGTGAAATCTGAAAAATGACTATCATTCCGTACCTGAAAACAAAATCAAGGAAAGAGTTTTTTTTTATCTGATGAAATTGCGGGGTGCAAAAATTCTACAACTTTGTCTGAGTTAATTTTTGATAAATCTTACTATTTTCTAAAAATACGAAAATTGTATATTTTGTTTGTTATTCAATTTTTTCCAGGTACGTTATCATTGGGGACATTTCAGATTTGATATATTATATAGGATATTCTGGATATCCCTTACAACTTTCAGCTCTTTACGAATTATTAAACCTTTGCATGTATAAATTGACCGGACTATACATATATAAGATCAAGAGTTATTTCTTCTTAAAGCATAACAATGTGATTCATCTAAAACAGAGAATCGACAATTAAATGTCCATGCTTTACTATTATTATTATACAAACTTAATTAATCTTTCGCATATTTAAACTAATGGACCAAGAGCCCGTGGCGGCCAGACCTTCGTAATTTTATAAAAGCTGAGTTTGTGTGCGCATGCCTCTGACATAGGCATCACACAATCAGCTATAATGAAGTTCCGATCGTGGTTGCTTTGGAAGTTATGAGCTTCAATGTTTCGGCAATATGAATGAACCATCCAAAGTGTCTGAATACTAAGGAAATATTTGTTTATAGTTGCATTAATAACATATATAAAATTCAAATTTTATGCTACTGACAAAATTACATTATGTTAAAGTTTGAAGATTGCGTGATATTTAATAACATGTAATTTTGCCGCCGTTATCGTATAAAAGCTGATGAATTTCATTATATGTTATGAAAGCAACTATAAACAAATATTTCCTTGGTATTCAGACACTTTTGATGGTTCTTTCATCTTGCCAGAAACATTAAAGCTCATAACTTCCAAAGTAACTACGATCGGAACTTCATAATAGCTGATTGTGTGATGCCTATGTCAGAGGCATGCGTACACAAACTTTCAGCTTTTATAGAATTACGTAGGTCTGGCGGCCACGGGCTCTTGATCTATAAAGCAAACTCACAAAAAATACTTCAACTATTTCAATCTAAAATATCAATGTCAGTTTCAACGACAATACACAGCAAAGAGAATATAATATAACGTTAGCAGGCCGAAGGTTACACATATTATAAAAATTACATATATTAATTAAATTAAACTATATTTAAGTATGAAAATTAACCCAAATTCGTAGTAAAATCCTTAAAAACAGTTTGATTTGATTAAGATAGTAGTTGATATAAATCTAATAAATTAAAATTGTCACCGCGAATTTGTCTGAATTATTGAGGAAAGTTTTAGATTCCACTATCTATATTTTTGGAAAATCTGAAGATTTTCTTAAAGATAACCCAAACGAGCACACTTAATTTAAGGAAATAGGAACCAATGAAGATTTCACATTTAAATTTAAGGAACCGCGGATTTTTTCTCTTTTTAACACTTGCAATAAATTTAATACAATGTGTACAAAACTTGGTGGCTACTAAAATCTAATCTAGACACGATAATTTTCCTCACTATTAGATTTAAAGTTATGTTCAACTTACCTAATTCAAAAGACATTTCAAAATTCTTTTCGTATGAATATTAGAGTAACCTTTTTTGAAAACTTATTTAAAACAAGTAAGATTTGTATTGTAATATTAAGAGCAATTCATGTTTTTTTTTGCCGACTTCAAACAAAAAGAGCCTTGATCATTGCAAATGTATCCTGTTTCTAACATAAGAAACGAATTAGATCTTCAACCTTCAGTTTTTTACCTTTTACCTCAAATTATAATTCTCAACCATAAAAACATATGCTTTTTTTATCCGGTGTAGTTTATTTGATGCATTTAGTACCCACCAAAATAATGCCGAATAATATAGCATTGACTTGAAACTCACGTTTTTATACTAATAAGTTGTTCAAAGAAAATAAAACTGTTTCAACTACAAGAAGAAAAAAAGAAATGATAAAATCCGAGTTTTGTTATAGAAGTCATAGTATAGGATCCCGCCATACATCGACCTTCACCGAGATGTTTATTTGATGAAACCTATTTTATATGCAATTTAATATGTCAATAAATATATTGTATATGGGTTGCCTTGCAAATTTCAGTCCAGAATACGATTAATTAATTATTAAAAAAAAAAATTTTTACACATTTCACCTGTTTGATTATTAAACAAAGTCTATACCAATCGAAAGTATGAAGCCCATAGAATATGTAAACGTTAGGTTGCCTATTTTTTTTCCGGTCACAACCCTCAGGTTGCCAGGTATAAACAGGTAAATCGCTACTAGCATTTGCACCGATCTGATTATTGAATGAAAATTAAATGAAAATAAAGATCATTTTATTACGAACACGGTGGTATAGGGTTGCCTGCGAAAAATCAGTCCCGAATTGCGGTTGTCGAATTTAGAAAAGTGAAATATTGCTCCGAGTGACCATCCCATGCGATAGAAGAGGACACAGAATAGAAGCTGTTCGAAGTCCGCCCATTTAAAGAAAGCAACTAAAACAACACAACTTGAACTTGACTGTGATGTTCTAGTACTATAAGAATGTTGGCTCAGTAAAGCTTCTTCAATCCCTACATTGCAGGGTTACTGTTCATATCAAACGACAAATTTTAAGAATCAAAATGATGGACTTGTGATTTATATAAAATCACATCTAAATTATACAATCATTGAGCCAGATTTTGTTGAGTCAAATTGCTTGATTTGTAAACTAAATAATGAAATAGCTGTTGTAGCTCTGTATAGATCACCATCATATCCTTACATAAAACATTTTACGAACAGTCTGGAATCTGTACTGTCTTCACTAGATGTTTTTGAACAAATTGTTATGATTGGTGACATAAACATTGACATTAAAATCAATAATACAGATCGTCACTCTCAGCAATATCTGGATTTTACCGCAACTCATGGTTTATTGCCCGCACATTTGTATCCAACTCGAAAAACCAATTGCCTAGATCATGTTTTATTAAAAACGAAATATCCGGCGAATACGTTTATCATCGAATCTCATATTACAGACCATCTACCCGTTCTGGTATGTATCAGCTCTAAAAATCCCATTCAAAAGCCTCGACCTACCCAAACAGTTGTTGATCACACGTCCATATTTGAGGAAATTGAAAATGCGGATTTTTCTGATGTTCTTTTCTCCAGTGACGCCAATGAAGCAACAAATCTTTTTACTTCAATCCTAAGAGGCATTATAAGTAAATACACGCGACCTAACAAGGTCTCAAGGAAATTTCGAATAATAAAGCCCTGGATTACTCGAGGTCTTATTCGTTGCATGGGAAACAGAGACAAAATGCATAAAAAGCTTAAAGAGCAACCGAGTAACAATGTACTCAGGACGACATATTACAGGTATCGCAATTTTTGCAATGGCCTCCTACGTAAGCTTAAGCGAAACTATGAGAAGGAAAAATTCTCCAAATTAAAAAATAACACAAGTGCGACATGGAAACTTATTAATAATATAACTAACGTACAAAAACCCCACGCAATCCCTAGTGAATTATTAGACATGGATATTAATAAAGTAAATAATTTCTTTACAAGTATAGGAAAAAAATTGGCAACTAAAGTAAATGCTTTACCCAGAGTCTATTCCCCAGATTTAATTCCCAGCAAAAATTACCTAAACTCCTTTGTTATTTATGATACGGATGAAAAAGAAGTAGAAAATATAATTGTAAATCTTCGTAGTGACTCAGCTGTTGGTTCTGACTGTATCTCTAGTCGAATACTTAAAGAATGTCGACGCAAATTGACACCTTTTATTACTCATATCTGCAATTTATCCATTAATACTGCAGTTTTCCCCAATTCCTTTAAAATAGCAGTTGTAACCCCAATTTACAAAGGTGGTGACAAATCTTTAATAAACAATTATAGACCTATATCTGTCCTACCTATAATATCAAAAATTTTAGAAAAAATTATAAATACTCGCCTTATCAAATATCTAAATAAAAATAATATTATTGCAAAAAATCAATATGGCTTCCGTGCAGGGATCTCCACTGAGGATGCCGTCACTGCCTTCTTAGATGCTGTAACAGATCATCTTAACTGCAAAAAGAAATGTCTAGGTGTGTTTTTAGATTTGTCAAAAGCTTTCGATACAGTCTCCGTCCCTATTCTTCTATCGAAGCTTTATAACGTAGGAGTACGTGGTATTGCCCTGGATCTTTTTAAGGACTACCTTAGCAATCGTTACCAATGTGTCAAAATTAATAAACTGTTAAGCAAAGAAACCAAAGTGGAATATGGTGTTCCGCAAGGTAGCATTTTAGGTCCTACTCTTTTTCTGATTTATATAAATGAGCTATGCTTTCTTAGCGTCAGGAACTGTTCAATCTTTACCTATGCGGATGACACTGTCCTTCTAGTTCATGGTAATGACTGGAACCAAGTGTCTCAATCTGCTGAAACGTGCATCAACATCGTAGCAGGCTGGTTATCTAAGAACTTGCTTACTCTAAATTTAACAAAAACTAAAGTGATTCCCTTTTCGATTTCCAATAGATCACAACCCAAATCTCCAGTTTTGTTGAAAATTCATGTCTGCACTGAATCAAACCCAACATGTTCTTGTCCATCTCTTACTGTAGTCTCAAGTATAAGATACCTCGGCGTTGATGTCGACTGCCTTTTAAACTGGCATACACATGTAGACAATGTGACAACACGAATGAGAAAACTCATTTATATCTTCAAAATCTTAAGACAATCAGCTGACAGAGAAACCTTAAAGATGGTTTACTATGCTCTGTGCCAATCAGTTCTTACGTACTGTGTGGTCTGTTGGGGTGGAGCGGACAAAACAAATTTACTCAAGCTAGAAAAAGCACAAAGAGCTATCTTAAAAGTTATGGATTATAGGCCATTTAGATATCCAACCAAACAACTTTATGCTGATCATGGACTATTAACTGTAAGGCAATTATATATATTTCATACAGTGTTAAGAAGGCACAGCACTCCTCTTATAGTTTCAAGTCAACGCCGCAGTGGTTTAGTATTTCCAACAAGACCGCATAAGACCTTGTTTGCTCATAATCAATATCCCTTCATTAGCTCCAGGTTATACAATAAAGTTAATAAAATCCTAAATATTTACGGTACAAATAAGCATAATTGTAAATTAAAATTAAAAAAATGGTTATTAAGTCTCGATTACAATGCTACAGAAGCACTTTTGGCTTAGTGATCTTCTGTACTCACACACACACACACACACACACACACACATACACACATACACACAAACAACATATATTTATACTCTTGTATTCTTTAATAATTTGTGTTCATATTCTTTTTTGTTTCGTTTTAAGTTCTAAAAATGTTTTAGTTATTTAGTTTAATGGTTATTGTTATTGTAATTGTAATTCGTATTTGTTCAACACGGGCTGTGACCTAGATTCAATGTTTTTCTGTCTCCCAAGATACAAGCTTTGCTTAGTTTGGGAGACAGTGGATCTCTTACCTGATTAAGCCAATTAGTTTTAAGTATTTATACTTTCCCTTAGATACTTTCCCTTAAAGAGGGTGCGCATGCTATTTATTGTTGAGAATGAAAAGGACAGCGATAGACTCGTATATGCAGTGCATCATTTTGGAGTAGATTGTGGTTATAGTTGCAATTGAAAAAACGTGCTACTATTTATTGTTAAAAAAATGGCAAAAAAGTGTTTTTTGTGTGATTCGGATATTGATTTAATTAATTTTAATGATGACATTTTTAAAAGCTGTTGGCTCTGGTGCGGTTTCTGGTTGATTATTGGGAAAACGACCATTTGGTAACAATAATCCAAAAGAAATGACTCGGAATCTGACTATTTTTTTTTGTTTTTACAATTTTTTACAATAAACAGAAGTATTTTTTAATTGTTGTTTTTTATTTTGTCTTCTAATAATAAAGATACAATTTGCAAGATTAGTATTATATATGTAATAATATAACCTTCTTTTTTGCTAAAAATGTATATATACTTTAGTACATACATACATACATAAACTCACGCCTTTTTCCCAGAAGGGGTAGGCAGAGGTGCCAGGACACCCACATTTCGCCTTGTATGTTCCGTCCGACGATGTGATAGGTGGCGAGCCTATCGCCATATCGGGCACAAATTCCTGACTCTGGGCTGATAATGAATAGAAAAATCCAATATCACTTTGCCCAACCCGGGATTCGAACCCGAGACCTTAGCTTTGTTACCGTACCTTAGTACAACTACGCCACCGAGGCAGTATATACTTTGGTGTCACATAAAATATATACACACATAAATAATTAATTGATTAACCAAAATTAAATAACTTTTCCTCTATTTTACTAATAAACTACTCCAAAACACAGCATATACGAGTCTATCGCTGTCCTTTTCATTCTCAAGAATAAATAGCATGCGCACCCTCTTTCTTTATGAGCGGACTTCGAACAGCTTCTATGCTGTGTCCTCTTCTATCGCATGGGATGGTCACTCGGAGCAATATTTCACTTTTCTAAATTCGACAACCGCAATTCGGGACTGATTTTTCGCAGGCAACCCTATACCACCGTGTTCGTAATAAAATGATCTTTATTTTCATTTAATTTCCATTCAATAATCAGACCGGTGCAAAATGCTAGTAGCGATTTACCTGTTTATACCTGGCAACCTGAGGGTTGTGACCGGAAAAAAATAGGCAACCTAACGTTTGCATATTCTATGGGCTTCATACTTTCGATTGGTATAGAATTTGTTTAATAATCAAACAGGTGAAATGTTTAAAAAAATTTTTTTTTTAAATTATTAATTAATCGTATTCTGGACTGAAATTTGCTAGGCAACCCCTATACAATATATTTATTGACATATTAAATTGAATATAAAATACGTTTCATCAAATAAACATCTCGGTGAAGGTCGATGTATGGCGGGATCTTAGACTATCATAATATGATGGTTCATTAGAACGATAATGGTATATCAGTTCACAAATATTAAGGAATTGAACTTAAACAGCTCCTTAATAATTTTATACTACAGCTGGTGAGCGAACAAAGAAGTATGGCCAAAAATGAGATCTGAGTCCTGATACCAGGCACCAATCGGAATAAATAATACACGGTTAGAAAGATATTTTTGTGATTTTTATTTGTCAATGAATGGCGAGATGAGCATGTCATTCCCTTGATGGTAAGCTATACGACCACTTATGAACACTAGCAAAACAGACAAAACCATGTATTACAAAGCAATGCTTGGCATTCCACTGCGCTCGCCATTCTGAAAGATAAGGTTTTGCACTGCTGTTTGGCTGGAGAAATAGACATTGTGTTAGTAGCTACCTAGACGGCCTCTCATATTCCCTTCATTAGTTAGAAATAATTAATTATCTATATTAATGTTATGACAGTGCAATTAAACAGAGCAGGTCCTTCAGCGGTGCATAACCCCACTACCGAGTTCACTTTGACTCTATACGAACCTCGATGCCGTCCACCATGATCTCGAGACGGCCCGGCCTGCTTTGCTCTTCTTGACGGAGACGCAGATTCGTTTGTTTTTCGTCCGGCCAAAAATCCTACCTGCTGTACTCCGGTTATTCGCTTAAAGAAAACTTCAAGCCGAAAGCCGGGGTATGCTTGTATGTTCGGTTGGACATCTGCTGTCACCGTTTGCGCTGCATAGAGGACCCTTCCTTCTCCACTCTGTGGGTGCACTTGGATCTAGGTTCCCTGAGCCACATCTACGTGTGCCTTTACAGGTCTCACAAAGGGGAAGATGAGACGACTCGGCTGTTCAGGTATCTTCACCAGGTGGCTGATGATGCGCGGGTCGCAGTTCCCGTCGGCTGAAATGGGGGTCTTGAGGGTTTTGGTATCCTTTCAATGCATATCACGAACTATGGCTGGGCTCCTCCAAGACTGACCATGCTGGTTCCTCTGGCCTCTGGGCAATTTCGATCAATGTCTGTTTGGGGTCGTCAGTACCTTTGGCTCCACCTCCACGTCTCGTGTAGGTTAAGTGGAGGGTCTGGCATTACTCGTCGGCAGATTGGAATGGTCTGTAAGATTATTTCTCATCCATCCCTTGGAGGCAGCACTGCTTTGAGGGTAAAGATCTCTTAGCGAGTGCCAACGCTATTGCTGACGAGATCAGGCTTGGAATAGAATTCAAGATTCCTTCCTCTGAAATCGCCAGAAAAGGCCGTGGACGCTCCTGGTTCAATCGTGCATGTGACGATGCTGTCGGTGGCAAACAGACGGCGTATCGCGCTTAGATCAGGGGTTGCGCCATCATGGATGTTCCCTCAAAGAAGCCTACAACCGAGCCACCAAGACCTGCAAGAAGGCCTACGTTAGAGCGGATGCCTACGTTAGCAGGATTGGGCGTGCGTTGGCCAATCACCCAATTAGCAGTCGTGCTTATTGAAGTTTGGCCAGGGCCGTTCATGCTAACTGCTGCCGTCCAGCGTTGCTACCGCTGAGTTATCCGGAACGGTCGCTGGCTCACAAGCCGCAAGAGACGGCCGCCTTACTGGCAAATCTCTTTGCGGCTCATCCCTGCCTCGAGGGCCATGGTTCCCAGACGCTGCATACACTTTCTCAATGGCGGATATCCGCATTAGGCAGTGTGATGTGCGGCGTGAGCTACGGTCTTTCGATGAGCGAAACGCCAGTGGCCTGGATGGAATACCGGCGGTGGTTTTAAGAGCTTGAGCAGCCGAGTTGTCTCCTGCATTGACTTTCCTCTACCGAGCGTCCTACCGCGCAGGAGTTGTACCTGAATCTTGGAAGCAGGAGTTCTGCAGGGCCTGGTGCTGCCGCCCACGTTGTTTATTCTCCATATCAATTATGTTGTCGCTAGGCACCATTTCTTGCTATGCAGATGAGAGACCCGTTCTTGGGCGATACCACAATGGGCCTCCGAGTTGCCGGGTCGGCACTGTGATGGGACGCGAAGATCTTGTAATTGAGCTCACATGGGTTTCCAGGAATATCTTCTTCTTCTTCTTCAGCCTATATATCCACCCAATGCTGAGTGTAGGCCTCTTGCAATGCACACCAGGATGGTCTGTCCAGGGCAATCCTCATCCAGTTTCTTCCCGCCACGTGAACCAGGTCGTCGGTCCACCTCGTCAAAGGTCTGCCCCTGTTTCTATAACCGGTTCTTGGTCTCCATTCAAGTACTGATTTACTCCATCTGCCATCATTCCTGCGGCATATGTGGCCCGCCCATTTCCACTTTCAACGAGCTATAATTAAGCTAATATCTATGAGTCCGGTTCGTCTCCGTATTTCCGTGTTACGGACTCTGTCTCGGAGACAAACACCTAACATAGCCCGCTCCATGACTCTTTGAGTTACTTGCAATTTGTGAAACAGTTGTTGTGTGAGCGTCCAGGTCTCGGCCCCATATACCATTACCGGGACGACACATTGGTTGAATGCTCTTCGTTTTAGGTTCATAGGTATGTCTCCTTCGAAGACGTCAGAAAGCTTGCTGAATGCGCCCCATCCTAACTGAATTCGGCGTTGGATTTCTTTCTCCTAGCCGTTCTTATCTAGACTCACTATTTGCCCCAAGTAGACATATTCTTCTACTGCTTCTAGGGAGTGACCGTGTACAATAATGTGGTTGGCATCGGTGTTTTTGCACATAATTTTAGTCTTGCTCATGTTCATTTTTAAACCCACCATTACAGACACGTCATAGCTCTTCAGTCATAGTTGTTAGGTCCTCCAAGTTTTCAGCAAAGAGTACAATGTCATCCGCGAATCGTAAGTGAGACAGGTATTTCCCATTGATGTTGAGACCTCTATTAGACCAGTCGAGAAGTTTAAATATATCCTCTAAGCATGAGGTGAATAGTTTGGGTGAAATTGTGTCTCCTTGTCACACTCCCCTTTTCACAGGTATCGGATCTGTCAGTTCGTGCAGCTTGATTTGAAGAGTAGCATTGTTGTAGATTGCTTTAATAGCCTCGATATATCTAGAATCCACTCGACATCTTTGTATAGAGTGTACTACAGCCCAATGTTCCACCGAATCAATTGCCTTTCGTAGTCTGTAAATGCTACTACTAGGGGCTTATTGTATTCAGTACACTTTGTCGAGAAGCCAGATCTAAGGCCTGCCTGTTCTACTGTTTGGGCTGAATTTAATTTGTTAGCTACTCTAAGGGTGATCACCTTGGTGAATAATTTATATATGTGACTGAGTAATGAGATGGGTCTATAATTTGATAGCTCACTGGTATCGCCTTTCTTGTGTAACATAACGACAATTGCATTCCTCCAGGTGATTGCATCCTTACATCCCATAGCGAATATCGCACCGCGCAAAATCATTGCTGGTTTTTCCATCATAGTGGGACCCAGATGACTCCCAGCTATGACTATTTTTGGGCACTCTTTTAGATGGTATGAGCCTCCATGGCAGAGACGAGGCTCTGTCTACGCCTCTGAATCTTTAGAGGGCGCGTCACACTCGCATTGTTCCCAGTAATTTTATAAAGTAAATTCATCGATTTCAGCAATAGCCTATAATTATTTTGGTTATTTCAAGTTTAGACATGGGGGTTTGATGAAGTTCTAGATTTGATAAGACTAGTAGTCAGTTTTAAACCCAAATTCAAGTAGATGCCTAATTATTTAATGTAAAGTAAAATGACCGCACCATTGCACAGCTTTCGTATAAGTGAAGGATGAGAGAAATTAAAAGGAAATGGGCATCCGAGCGTCAGAATATTTTAATAATAGAGTTTCTAAAGCAATAATCATTAAAAGACCAGCACTAAAATTGTCCAAAAACATTGTATCCCACATTGGCGTTGACTTATTTCTGAATATTAGTGCCAATTATTTATAGATGAATCATTATAGAGAGTAGTTCTCGAACTTCTATCCAACAAAAAATACGACTTGCAAATGAGGTTATATAAATGTTTTTGTTAATAGTGATAAATTCTACTTTTTATTACAATAAATAAATTTAGGTTTGATAACCTTAATATTGACATGACTATTACCAAATTTGTATTTGTCTGAAGGACAAAACCAAGATTTTTGGATTAAAATAACAACAACATTATCGTGCGTTCCATTCGTATTAACTTGCTGAATAATAAAATTATTCATTATCTATATTATGTGCATATATTAGTATTTTTGCACCCACATTTCAGTTAATAATAAACATACCAACTTGTCTGTATGTTTACAATATAATAATTCACGTATTTGTACAATACTTCTCCTAAAAAAAAAAAATTAAGATTTAAATGTATGAGGCTGCTGAATGCTGAGTGCAAAAATAAACTATAGTGTTTTTTTTTTAATAAATGCTAATTAACGGAGTTTAATTGAAACTTTTTGAACAAAAGTCACTCATTGGAGTCTTCCGGCCATCCTTCGTTTGATTCCAATGAGCAAATTACCCAATTATATAACAAGCTTCTCGTTACCTGAGTATTACAGTTTACAACCCACTGTTGGTGGTTAAGCCTGCAAAATGTTCGCTAATTTTATATTTTTATGTGCTCCGTCTTTGTTTTCGCGGAAACTGCATTTTGTGAGTTTATTTTTATTATTGTAGCAACATCAAGTAACTTTGAGTAAATATGTGGAGAATGTGATAATTACATTTACATATTTTAAAAGCTTGCTAAAATATGATATCCAATAAATCCAATAAATCGAGAATAATTATACAAAAATGTCGCTTTTGTTACAATTTCTAACATCTTCAATAAAAGAAAATTACGACTAAAATAAAAGAAATTTCATGAATTTAAATTTAAATTATTTTGTCTACTGAAACCCAAAGCCTCGTTATTTTAACAAACATTTATGTGTATGTCATTAAAAATTGTTGTACTACTCAAATTTATACATAGAAACATTATATAAACTAGTGGTCGCCTAGTGGTCGAAATTCGACCAAATCAAGAAGAGAAAAAGTTTTTACCTGTATAATGATGCTGTTATTCTGATAATTCGTGCACATTTAATGTACGTATCTCTCAAAATCACTTATTTATCCTGAAGTATATGCAATTACTGAAATCGTAAACTACAATAATTGCTTTGAACCAGCAATAGCAAATTATGTTTTTTTTGTACCTGAATGTTGTTATTGCAGATTGCTGCTACAGAACTTTCTTTATGCATATAATGATACCATTTCAATGTATCTTACTGCTACACAATTTGTATAAGCGCTCAGTATTTCACGTAGTATTCGTCAAATAAAACTTTTCTGTTTGACATTGATAAAACCACAGTAAACAAGTTTTCTGTTTGACATTCAACTATGTCTATAATAAACAAAAAAAAAAACAATTTGCAAATGCGTGTGTCAAATGCATGCTGGTTTGTGTAATGTTTTATTTATTGATTCAATGTACTTTTTATGCATTATTATTAAAATCTTTTTTTTATATTAAATGAGGCAAATAAGACCTTTTTTTTATAAGTCTATGTCAAAGAACAAAATGAAAAAGTAAAGAAACAATTTGACACCAGAGTATGTATGCCTATCATGGACGTAGTATCAAATGGACTCGACATTCGAGTTCCACCGTAAGGGACAGACATAAAGTAAAAAAAAAAGCATTTTTATTTTTATGCATATATAATCCTATTTTTCAATGTATTCTATGAAATACTAATTGCAGATGTTAGTAATAATGAACGTCTACATTTATTTTTACCAATATACTAAATAAAAATGCACTTACCAGTGAGAGGTTATATTTTCATATTATCGTTTAGATCGGCTATCACAGCCAATAATAAAGCAGCACACCATACCTTTTGTCTATATCAGTTTCAACACTCTTTTACATACATTTTTGACCGCAAATATTCGTAAAATACTCAGGTATTCAAGTTTATAAACAAACCGCACGTCTATTTGTTTGGGTACAACGCAGTGTTCCCCTACAAAATTATGTGAAACTATACAAGGGACCGCAAATTGTGTTTGTCACTTCATTTTATAAGGTTTATGCATAAGTCTAGTGAGATGGACTATATATGTCAAATGCTGTCCAAGTCTATTGATACTAGTCTATGATGCGTATACTGGCGTAGACAAATACTTGTGTATGTATGTGTGTGTGAAATACATGGTAGTGTGTGTAATGTTTTATTTTTTGATTTAATGTACTTTATAAGCATTATTATCGAAAAATATTAGCGTTCTGCACTTCTCCTACACATAAACTATAAGTGTGCCAAATTTTATGCTCCTGCGTTCGCGCAATTTTCGTAAAAAGGGGTCCAAAGTTTTTGCATCACGTATTATATATAGATACAATTTTTATATAAAGGGATTCATCGACATCCCATTTAGTTTAAATATCACTGATTGACTAAAGCGTCGCCATAGATGCTTTATAAGCTTATTTTTCTAATACATTCAATTTATTTAAAAAAAACTTTTATTTATTTCAGTGGAAACCCTCGGAAAATGCTCTATAAATGATGATGACTGCCTCAAGAATATGTACGGAAATGTGATTAGAGGCATTGGATCTACAGGAATCCTGAATACGGTATTCCTCCAATTGATCCTATCGAACTTAAAGATTTAACCCTTTCCATCGCTGACTTTGTGACAATTACTTTAGTAGAGGGAACTGCAATCGGAATCACAAAATGCCGTTTTAATAAGTTCAAGTAAGAATCACATTCTATTATGATCATTCGTACATACGTGTTGGTACATAATTATGTTTTTTTTTTTAAATAAAATATGTGGTATGTGACCCGTACTTACTAAATTTTCATTCATTATTAAATTGTTAGCTATGATAAGATAAGATTTAACTAGAAACTCCCGGGTATGAAAGTATCAATTATTTATAAAACATTAGTTAGGCAGTTGTTTATTTATATTTTGAATCACATATAAATAAGGTGCATATAATGTGTTAAAAAGATAGAGAATCAGAATTATCTGTAAGACGAAAACATATTTGTCATGCACTGATGATTATAAACATAAGAAAACTTCATACTCTGTTCCATCCAATAAAAAATAAATACTTTAATGGCTTTTATACATCCTTTATTATTTAAATGAATATATTTTTAGATATACCGGGTATCTCAAGACTGCTACCGAAAACGAAGCCGGGTGGTAGTTTTAGTGGCTACAAACACATGCAATCAAAAATTTCGCATAGAAACGCGACAATTATTTTTATGATTTTTTAAATATCGGCATTTTTGGGTGGTAAATCATAGTTTTTGCTAAAATATATTTAAACTCTTTTATACCTTAGAGTATTTTAAATAAAAGGGTATACACTATTATTTTAGAAAAAAAATTATTTACCACCCAAATATTGGCCATAGGGAAAAAAATAACAAAAAAAAAAATTGTCGCTTGTTTTTGCAACTTTTCTGTTGCATTGTGTCCTGAAGTCGCGTAGACTACCACCCGGCTTCGTTTTCGGTAGCAGTCTTGATATACCCGGTATTTGTATTAGTTTTAAATAACCATGCCCAAATAACGATTTAACTTCTGGTATGGGCACCATGATTCAAATCGTACATGGCATTTATTTATAGTATATTTGTGAAGCAAAGATTTTCTGTTTATTTCATCATCAGCATCATTCATATCAGCACAGGAAGTCCACTGCTGAACATGCCTCCCCCAAGATCTCCACAGATGACCTGTTGGAAGCGGCCTGTGCATCCATACTGTATTTATTCATCCATTCTGTTTTATTTACCACTTTGAATTATAATTAATATACAGAAACTATTTACTACTAAATCAAGTTTTATCATACTGACTACGCCACGAGGACCGTTAGCCTGCACTTAAAAAAACATAGCAATCTTTTATAAACGGCTAGAAGTTGGATGTCTAGCGGTTTTTATTTTATTTCGGCTCAATGATTTTTTTTCATGAAAAATTGTGCATAATAAAATATGCAGAAAATACCAATTGCAAAAATTCCATATTAGTTCGATTCCGGTCGGCCGCACCTTCCCTATATTATTGATTTATAAAACTAATACCAGTAGGACGCAGATAATTATCGTAATTTAACATTAATAACGCTGTTAACTTCAGAATCTCCAACGGAATAATTGCAAATTTCTCTCGTGCACCCAACTTGTGCAATTCATGTAAATATAAAATAATAATTTCAGGATGGATATCAAAAAAGAGAGAGGAAAAACTGAGCTGGCATGTGATTTGACGATTGGAGGCAAATACAAGTATATTCCTCTAGCCCTATCATAAAAACTTTCTTGAACGGTTCAGAGATACGAGGCGATGGCAACGGAAAAGTAGTATTGGGTACGAAGTTACATTGGTTACTTGACATAAACAATACATTTAATCAGTAAAATATTGCAGTATTTTTTCATAATGGTTTCTTAGATTTATGTGAATGTTACTTACTGAAATAATAAAAAGAAAGATAGCTAAATTGTAACAATCACTGAGCGGATGACTAATACCTCAGTCCGCCCCGTGACCACGAAAGCTGTAAAGAAATCGAAACGCGTCGGGTAGTTAAAAAATTTAAAAATTAAACCAAACCGCGATGAAATCCGTAAATAATAGTTATATTTTAAAGTGTATTTTTATGCTAAATATATGTCTTATATTTTAAAAATGTATATTTCACAGATAAAGTGCTATTAAAGATGGACTTTCCATTCTATGCCAGAAACGCGATGGCGAAATCTACATAAATGTGATTATAAAAATGCGAAATATGATTTCGACATATTGGGAAAGCTTGAATTTGAAGCTGACAATTTGTATTTAGGTGACAAGGAAGCAAGTAAGTATCCGTAAAATATTTATACTCAATTTACATAAGTATGCAAAAGCATTTATAATATGAGGAAATCTCTCGGTGGCGTAGTTGTACTACGGTCTACAATATGAGGTCTTGGGTTCGAATCCCCGATCGGGCAAATAGGATTTTTCTATTCATTATCAGCCGGAGCTTGGAATTTGTACACTATATGGCGATAGGCTCACCCCCTATTACATCGTGGGACGGAACATACAAGGCGAAATGTGGGTTTCCTGGTGGCACTCTGCCTACTCATGACCACCGACGCAATGTATTAATCGGATCGTAATTTTTTTTTATATAGGAATTCATACAAGTGTCTCCTCTGATCTGTATGGTACGGATCGGACGAATATGCCCGTTAGCAGTGCCGATGCCGATGTTCTGCGGGGCTATCCAAGCAAACCCGACCGCTGCTGATACTATGAACGCATTGTAAAAATATAATCCGTTTGATGCGATGCGTTCGATACTTACGATACTTACGATGCGGAAATATGGAAGCCTACCTTAATAGACGTGGATGCTCTGATTGGATTGCATTTTAATTATTATTTGGTGCATTAATAGGTATTTTGCTGCGACAACAAGATAAAGATATCGAGCGTGCAATCGTAACAAATATTAAAATTATTAGAAAAATACCCTAAATATGAATTGGAGACCCTGTTTAAACTTTTGCGCTAGAATAAAAAGTATAAAATAAAACATATATTTTATAATGGACGTAGAATTCTAATAATACTGATTTTTCTTTGCGAGGTAAAGAAATTATTCCAATTATGAATGCTACTGGAAATTCATCGTCGCCACCGTGGAAAAAACGTTGTCGATATAGCTTTAGGTCTATACATGCAATACAGTTCAAAATTCTTCGATGCAGCACCTGCAAAGAACTTCATCACAGATGATCTCACTCCTTATGCTAGGGCTTGATGTGTATAAAATGTTCATAACGAAAATAAAATAAAACAATAATGATGTATTAAAATAATTTTAATTATTTATAAATATTATTTGATAATAAATACGTACAGGGTATATCAAGAGTGCTACCGAAAACGAAGCTAGGTGGTAGTTTTAGTGACTTCAGACACAATGCGACTAAATTTTGTGCAAAAAATTGTGCCATTTTTTTGGTACTTTTTTTATCATTCTATTAGGATAGTAAATACATAGTTTTTTATTAAATAATAGTGTACACCCTTTTATTTTTAAAGTCACTATGGTATGCAAGGCTTTAAAGAATTATTTTAGCAAAACTATCGATTTACTACCTAAACTCGACGATATTTAAAAATAATAAAAAAAATTGTCGCGTTTCTTAGCGAAATTTTTGGTTGCATTAGTTTGTAGTCACTAAAACTATCACCCGGCTTCGTTTTCGGTAGCAGTCTTGATATACCCGGTATAAATATGTACATATTGGTGGTAGGTTTCTCATATGTGAGAGGCCGCCTGGGTAGGTACAACTGCAATGTTTATTTCTCCACCAAACAGCAGCCTTAATGCACTGTTGGGTTTCGTATTGAAGGAAATTGTAACCACAGTAACTACTAGACATACTGAGACTAACATCTTATGTCTTAGGATGGCGAGCGCTTAAAATGCAAGCATCGCTTTGTAATTCAAGACGTTTGTTTGGTTTTGCTACTTTTCATTGGCGGTCATATCACTTACCATCAGGCAAACGACATGGTCAGCTATACCTTTAACTTTATTAAGATGTCATACATAGTTGTTAAAGATAAATAAATACACCTAACAGTCCCATATTATATAGTCCTGACCCCACACTAAGTCGAGTCTTGTTTCGGTCTCACTAACACCCAGACCCAAAACCGCCGACCCGCATGGAAACAAATTTTTGTGGTTCATACAAATATTGGTTTGGTCCAGGGTTCGAACCCGCAGCTTCTCGTTCCACAGTCGGCGTCTAAAAACTGCGCCACAGAAACTGTCAGAAGATGTTTTGAGTTTTGATGTTTTAATAGGAATTTATATCCTTGAAATAACATATGTTATTTTCCATGCTATTACTGAAAATAATAACGGATATGAATTGAATCTGCATAACATTATAAGCAGTTAATTAAATTATGATTATAGGTATTTCCTGTGGCTGCGATTGTGTAGAACTTACGATTCTTTGGCAATTATAACAATTCTGACTGATTTTCGATCTTTGTGAAAATGGCGTGCTTTAATTTTTGCTGTTTAAATAATACCAGTTATCAACTTGATAGCTTTTTTATTGAATAGGACCGACAAACGAGCAAACACATGACCTGGTAAGTGGTAAATAATCACTGCCGCAAATGAATTTCCAAAGCCAGACAATTGCAATTGAGTAGGCTATATAGTAATAGTATTTAGACTCGGTGTTTAGGTAAATAAATATAATATAGTTTAGTGGTTATTTACTAGGTCTACGAAGGGCAAATTGTTTAGCGAATCGAAGTCCAGAGTTTCAGTCGTAGTATCCTCGTGAAGGCAAAGAATTCAAGGTCCAGGGATAAAGCAAAGTTATTGAGAACAGTGACATCTACTGCAACATAAAAATCTTTCGATACCGAAGAAAAAAACAATGTACGGGTATGAACTGTTAAGCCGGATTCTGCTTCTGACTACCGTGCAAAATTCATGTTTTATAGGTTATATCGCGAGGAAAATAAACTAAAAATACATTTAATTAGTTACTGTTAGGGAATTTGTTGTGAAAGTGTGTTATTCGTGTTTATATATTATTCTTATCATACTGTTATATAAGTGTCCATAAGTATTAATGTAGTGGTGAGTTTTGTTTGTGTCGCGTTTGTTTCTGTCACGTGTTTGTCTATTGTTTGTGTTTGTAAATAGACTGTAAATATATTAATATGGAAATGGATGTATATGATCGAAGCCCGGATCCAGATCCTCCCCCAGAGGTCATGTCCCCAGTGTTAGCTCCTAATACCTCATTAGTTCCGCCACATACAACAAATACTGCCCCTAGTTTCTCTCAGGCCGCTCATTGAAGTTAACAGCGATAAAAACAAAAAGAATGAGGTCAATTCTGAAAAATAAAAAAAATAACAACAAAATCTCACTTCCTAGCAATTTATTATCGCAATCCATTTTAGATGAAAGCCAAACTAGCTCACAAACATCTGCCTCCTCAGCTATGGAAAGTTCGAGCTCACAAGTTAATAAACCCACACGCTCTGTATTCTCCGGAAGATGTAGGCCCGTTTATTGCATATGTGGAACTGTCCGAGAATTCTCCATCAGATGGGACCACATTACATCCCATTAAATTTGGAGCATTTTTATACAAAATAACTTCAAAACGTTTTACAAGATGGAATTTAAAAAATTGGTCGTAATAGACTCTCCATATCGTTTAAAACAGTTCAGTAAACGAACCAATTAATTCAAAATTACATTTTCCAAATTAATAATTATAAAGTGTATATCCCTTCCCACAATATCTCTCGCATCGGGATCTCAGTGCGGAATGACCTGAGTATCCTTGTTGTGGATATCCGCTGTGATCTCAATCCAAGGAATCACATCGAGGCGTAATATCTGCCACATCACGCAGGGTTGGAGTCCTGAACAGGCGTGCGTCGGTTTTTTCACGCCCGGTCAGCTTTGTCGCTTATATAAAGCGCAGGTCCAGCCGGGTATGGAGTACTGCTCGCACCTCTGGGATGGATCCGCCCAGTACCTGCTCGATGCCTTGGATGGATTGCATCGGCGGGCCATCCGCATTGTGAATGATGAGACGTTACGAGCAACTTAGAGTCGCTACAACTCCGGAGGGATGTCGCCTCTCTAAGCGTGTTCTACCGCCTGTATCACGGTGAGTGCTCTGAAGAATTGTTCAACTTGATCCCCTCCTCTCTATTCCTAACCAGAACCACGCGTGCTGGCTTGCGAAGCCATAGATTGACGGTCCATACCATCCCGGCGCGAAACCAAAACAGTTCTCAATTCTTTTTTGTGCAGCACCGTAGGCTGTGGAATTGTTTGCCGTCTCACGTGTTCCCTCCTTCCTACAATTCCTCTGGGTCCTTCCGCCGTAGTGTGCAAGAGGCACCTTAACAGGCCGGCATAATTGTTTTCATTGGCATGGACTGCCGTACGATGCCAATGGATACTCTGCCTGGCGGCATTGCGCTTACCATCAGGTGCAATGCCGCCACTATGCCGGGTCAGAGATTAAAAAAAAGTTGAGGTATACCCATTGATCGGAGTCATGAGGACATTGTTGAAATGTGAGGCTTCCTCCCAATACTGGCAAAATTATAAAACGCGTACGCTGAACCGGAAAATTACATCACCAGATGGACCAAAATGGATTCCAACTCAGACGGTAGTGTTTCCTTCGATGGGCAAATACTATCTAAAGAAAATATTGCTGCTTCACGCTATTACCAGTTGAGCATTACATTTATCCGATGATTCAATGTTTTGCTTGCTGTAGGTTCGGACATACACGTGCACAATGTAGATCTAAACCGAGGTGTTATAGATGCACAGATAACCATTCCGGAAGATTCGTGCTCACTTCGCCATAAATAGATTTGTCCAGAACACACTAGGCAAGCAAATATCAAATATTTTATGTCACTTCGTAATGTCTCATATAATGAAGCAATGACAAAATTCCGCAAGTCAAAAAATCGTTTACCGTAATGGTGTCCCCTCAGGCTCTGCCGCCTCATCAACCTACAACTGTATTTTCTCCACCTGACACTCAAGCAACTGCTACCAAGTCATATCAATAAACAGTATTCCTACCGCAATCTCGTCGTTCTACCCCACAATCTCATATCCACGAATCTCATAGAGCACTGATACAATCTTTTGTTATGCCTTCTCCTGAAAATGGTTATGCCCTTAAAATAAAAATGTTAATGCAGACGTGGAAAATGAACATGGCAAGATGGATAATGTATCAGCGGATGCAATCCATATTTAATATCATCATTGATAAGTTATCAATCTGATTGAAAATTACCGAACAACGTTGCTTGTAATATTATCAAAACTATTTCTCTATCAATTTTTAATTTTTTAAAAAAATGGATTTAATTCTTCAGTGGAACTGTAGGAGTATAATTAAAAATAAAACGTACTATCCTCCCTTTTAAATGAACACAAACCATTATTTGTGCAATATCAGAAAGATGGTTAAACCTAACCAAATCTTTCGTATTCCAGGGTATACTTTGCTTCGCGATGACGGAAGTGACGGGTGGGGCGGGGCAGTCCTATTAATTAATAAAATAATTTAATTAAAATTAAAAGACCGACTTCAATGTGCACTACAAAGTAATAAATAATATATTTTCATTGTGCTAGTAGTAGTAGTTCACATGATTAATTTTCTTATTGACTAGACTAGCCAACAAATCTTAAATACGTAATATTTTGAAGGCGGGTCGCCAAGTACCAAACGAGAACAAATTTAATAATGTAACACAGTTGAATATTACCTACTTGTAGATGTATCGTTGGCGCTCCAGTTAGGTCCATATGTAAACTAGAAACAAATTAATTTAAAATATTGATCCTACGTATACATTTGTTGAAATTTTAATAGAATGAATATGTGTCATATGTGTGGTCTAATTTTAATTATTGCATATGATCAAAGATATAGTGGTCAAGGGTTTCAACTCCAGGGTACACCATTGACTTATTGAGTCACTTGCATATTTATATGTGTATACAATTACTTTAACAGTGATAGGAATCATAGTGAGGAATGTATAAGAAAGGGAAGGGTTGTTAAGTTTGTATGTTTCGCTCGATTGTAGATAAGTCCGATGCTCAACAATGTTGATTAAGAGCTGATATATTAAGGACGGGCGATTTTTCTATTATGTAGTTATCAGGACAGGGACTGGAATTTGCACCAGATATGACTAAGACTCTCGCCCCCAATCACACCGAGGGACAAAACACGCAAGGCGTAACGTGGGTGTCCTGGTTGATACCAGCCAGAGAATCTCTGCATACCCCTTCTGGAAAATGGCGTGAGTTATATAGATTAAGGTAAATTAATATTGGCTGTAAAATTGCGTATTTTTCGCTAGATGTTTTACACAAATTAAATTTAAGTGTAGGACGTCGTGTTCGTCATTTGGCGACCCGCCTTCAAAATATTACGTATTTAAGATTTGTTGGCTAGTCTAGTCAATAAGAAAATTAATCAATGTGTGCTAGCACAATGAAATATATATTATTTATACTTTGTAGTGCACATTGAAGTCGGTCTTTTAATTTTTAATTAAATGTATTTATTTATTACTTTTTAGTTTTCATAAGCATTGCAATAATGCCAAAGAGTAATCATATAATGAAAAACTGGAATCAATGTATACAAAAAAATGAACCACTGTGATCCTTTATAATTTCAAAACCAAAATTAATATTTTATGATTTTAGGAACTACACTGTTCATGTTCGTTTTAGGATAAAGAAAATACTAAAATCGGCTACAAACCTGCTAGAGATATTGAGTACACTATGCGTGTGAATCATTCGTTACCCCGTTATAACAACATATACTTAACCTAATGGGCACGAAAAATCATTGCGTTTCTGCACAGTGTTGTGGGAGGTCTGCTCTCCAGATATGTACCTATTCATCAGATCATCACCATATTTTCTGTGACTAACATTATGTTAATTATATAATCGTATCCGACGGAAAATGTTAATTTAAATCATTTATTTATTGTCGCAGATATTTAGTATTTATCCTTTCGGATATATCGCCCCACACCCTTCCCACGCCCCTTTTTTCATCCCCTCCCCCCTTGTAGTAGTAAGAAACGTATACTGACCTAATGTAAAAAAAATATTGCTGTACTGTTCAATTTTGAGGAGTTCTGCCCTTCAGGTCCAAGATATTCATCAGGTCTTCACAATATTTTTTTTGGTCTAATCTATCATATAATACTCTTTGACAAAAACTTATTTTTAAGTCGGTTTAAGAACTGCCGGAGATATTGAGTATTAACAATTGTACCTATTTTCTACCCCCTCACCCCCCACCCCCACCCTTTTCCCATTTTTACCCACCCTTTGTAATAATATACTTATACCTTAATCTAACGCAAAAAGAATTAATGCTGGACTGTTTAATTCGAGGAGTTCTGGTCGGCAGATCCTAAGATATTCATCAGGTGTTCACCAATTTTATATGGGACCAACCCTGTATATCATGCTTTTCCATCAAAAAAGAAAATTTCAAAATCGGTTCACAATTGCGGGCGTAATCGCGTAACAAACATACAAAAAAAAAAAAACAGTCGAATTGATTACCTCCTCTTTTGAAGTCGGTCAAAAACAATTTAAATTTTATTAATGTTCCCATAGTTAATAATAGTATAAGTATTCAATTGTATGCATTCGTTTTATAACATTTCTTTCGTTTCTGTCTATATACCCAGAAGAGATAATTCCGTTATTCTCATATGGCGTACCTATTATCTTCCATCCCGCCTCCTATTATCTTAATGGGTGACTTTAACTGCATAATTCAGATCTGGGGTGCTCTTAATAATGATCCCTTTAGTGTAAGGATTTTAGATATTTTAGTTGAATTTGATTTGCATGTTCTTAATGATGGCTTCCCCTACTCGTCGTACCCCTCCTAATATTAATCCTAGTTCTGTTGACCTGTCCTTTAGTTCCCCCAGTTTGGCTAGTCTTTTGTCCTGGTGTTGTATCCCATTCACGCATGTTTCTAATCACTTCCCCATCTTAATCTTATTCCCTTGCAAAACATTAAACCTCAACCCTTCCTCCCTGCTACCTTTCATCTTGGATGACACCAAATGGGAAGTTTATTCTAATTTCATAGAAATTAGTCTTTCTACCTGAGCCAACAATAGAATATTATATTTGCTGTGACATTAAAACAATTATTATCACCTCAGCAGAGACAAGTTTAAATAAAAACATTTCTTTGGGTAAAATTCCTTCTCCCCCTTGTGGGATTCGGAATGCACCCAAGACCGTTAAGAAGGAGACACGAAGCGGAAACAATTTGTAACACCGTTATTAATCTTGCTCCTTTTTGAATTTCCGTAACATAGACGCTTGTACTAAAAGGCTATTAAATAAGAAAAAGTTTCACGGATGGCGTAGATTTTGTGCTTCTTTATCTCCTGAAAACTCCCTCTTCTTGATTTGGAAACGGTTAAATGTTACAGAATGTCACAAAAGGATCAAAGTGCGACTTCCTATTCAACAGACTGGGTAGAAAGAGTTTTTAGATAGGTTAGCCCCCTTCAGTCCCTCACCTTCTTCTCAAATTCCCTATAATATTTCCTCACAGTCCGAACTCACACTACATCTATTGACTCCCGTCTTTAATTACCAAGAGCTATTATTAGTGCTTGACCAATGTAAAGACTCTTCACTTGGCCCAGACGGTATCCCCTATTCATTTTTATCAAATTAAAACATAACTCATTAAATTCTGCATCAGCCATATACGTTCCCACTGCAGGGCACGGGCCTACTCTACAATCTGAGAGAATACAAGAGAGAGTGGTTAGGCCATATAGTCCACCACGGACCTAGTGCGGGTTGGCGGACTTACATACCATAATTTTTTTTTATTAATCGCTATGGTATGCAGGTTTCCTCACGATGTTTTCCTTCACCGTTTTAGTGCGTGGTGGTTGATTATCAATACACACATGACTCCGAAAAGTCAGAGGTGTGCCCTGCTTCAGCTAAGGATTCCCTCAAAGATTTTCTGTTTAACCTTTTATCCGGGTAGAACAATATCACTGAGACATTCGGGCATTCAGCTATCCACTCGAAGAGTATGGAAGGGTTTACCTCAAGGGTCGGTTGTCAGTCCGTTGCTGTATGATGTGCACACTACTGATATGGATCACAACATACCAGATGTGTGCAATGTCTTGCAGTATGCGGATGACCTTCTCATTTACCTCAATTAACAATTCTATTAATGAGGCAAAAGATCAAGTGGAGAATGGCTTGAATATGCTTAGCTCCTGGCTCTCATTGAACTCTCTGGAGTTATCACCCTCAAGAGTACAGTAGTAATTTTCACCAGAAACACGAAATACACCTTATTTGCAAATTGAATTAAATGGCTCTATATTCCAATAAGAAATGAGGTCAAATTTCTTGGGAAAATATTTGACAAAAAAATGAATGGTATAGCTCATGTCCACAATTTACTAAAATAAATGTGAATCCATTGTTGAAAGTTTTAAGAGATTAGAATCTTTATCCTGTTCCATTAATAAATTTCAAACACCCTTTATTTCTTTGGACTATTCATCACATTAGAGAACACAATTTACATCCTCTATTATTTTTCTGATTCAAAAAGTTGTATTCAGGCTCTTTTAAGTAATCCCTTAATATAAAAACAGTACAATCCCCAATTATATTACAAGTAAAAAATCTAATCAAAACTATGTAGTGAAGAACATCTGCAAATTACAATTGCATGATACCTAGTCATATAGGGATAATTGGCAATGAATATCTCGATCAGATAGCTAAAAGCGCTATTAATCAAGGAAATGAGTATCACTTTTCAATCTATTCATAGACCCCACTGCTGTTTTAAAGGTGCTCATCTTTACAAAATCAGCCAGATGTTACTCTGAGACCTTGGTTTCTAAATACAGCTCAGCGAGCATGTATTAGCAATTATTTCTAGGTTGAGAATTGGTCACTGTTTATCTCCAGTTCATCAAATTGCACGTAAGATATTCTTCCTTGTGTGAATGTGGTCTTGATGAAGGTACCACAACACATATTATTCAGCTGTTTCCCGGTACTCCTCTCCATCGTTATATGACTTATTGGTTTAAAAATAAAGTTGCACTCACCTGTAACCTGGCAATCCATCTTAACCCTAAAAAAATAAACCGGCATTAAAAGCGCTAATTACTTATTTAAATAACTAATATTAAACTATAAACTCACCTTACATGTGGTGCACCTATTTTGTGTATTTGGTATTAATCGCATCAGTTAACTTAATTTCTTTTATTTTTATTCAGTCTCGATCGCTTTTATTTCTTACCCTATTTTTTTTTTCTAACATGAATGAGTCACGAATGTCACTTGACACTGGCAGTGATATTCTCAATGAAGCAGAAGAAACAGTTGCAATTTTATTAAAAAAAACTGTTAAGCCATTGGCTTCACGTCAATTTCCTGTGCGAAAGTGGTACCGCCCTGGACGAGCCTGACCATTTATACTGAGTTATGACTGAAAACAGCGTGGCTCTGCCACTTATAAGTTTTTTATATCCATGGAACACCTAAATCACCTAAGTTTTCGAAATTATTACCATCCTGAATTCCGAATATACCAACAAATAAACATGTCCGGTTTTCAAAAATAAATAAAATAACACCTACAGTCACATTTTCTATGTTTAACACGAATACTTATATTATTAAGACAATGTCCATTGTTTTGTTAATTACATGTAATAGCTTTTTCAATTTCCTGCTGATTTGTATAAAATAGAATCGCGAGTAAGAATAATATCATTACAAGGTAAACAGGCTTAAGAACATAACAAAATTTGGTATTTACTAAGTAAATATGTTCAAATATTTTCTAACTGTTTTCTCCATTTTCGTCTGCTGCGAATCAGGAGTCGGTAAGTCGGTTTTCATTTATTTCATGAATAATGTACAGCATATGATATACAAAATGATGTTACGAGTTATTAATTAAATTGTAGTTAGTATCTTAAGTTAGAAAATTTATGTAAGAACAAAAATGCCAACGTATAAAATTAGTTTACAATAAAATATTCGAGACATGATTTAATTTTTGAAAGTCATCAGTTTGGTCTAATCTATTATATTGCATGCCAAAAATAAAACTTCAATAATGTGTTACATTTGAATATATCAAAGTGTAACAATTTTTATGACGCCAATGCTCCGAAGTGACGTAAACTAGAATTTTGGTAAATAACTACCCGGATCTGATAACAAATGCAAAACTCATTTGGTTTTACTGGTGGTAGTCTCTCATAGGTGAGAGGCCATCTGGGTAGGTACCACCGCAATGTCTATTTCTCCCCGTGAAACAACACTGCTTAAATGCACTGTTGTGTTTCGGATTGAAGGACATTGTAGCCAGAGCAACTACTGGACATATTGAGACTTAACATCTTATGTCTCAGGATGGCGAGCGCAGTGGAATTTGCTACTGTTCATGAGCGTTCGAAATCGCTTACCATCAGGCGAAACGGCTTGCTCGTCTCGTTATTCAATGCAATAAAAAAAAAATGAATTAGTAAATATCGGAGCACCATAAACCATTAGCCACAGTTATGCATTTTGGGCATATTCTTAGTTAGTTTAGTGAGTTACTTTAAACATATTTGTCCTGTTTCGATTTTCATATGTATTATTCAAATGTTTGTACAGTTTTGTAGGACACTACTATAGTTCTCTCACTCTCTAGACACTACTATAGGTTAATATAAAGCTGAAACTAATATCAGTTGATTTACGCGCTTACATATATATTATTTAGATCGATTACAAAACATCATATAGGGCAGGTTGTGGTCAACTTTTGTGCACATTAGATCTACTTTTTATTTTAAATTGTGTCGCGATCGACCTATTTCTTAAAATTAACAAGGGGGACATTTATGCAATGTGCTTTTATACCGACGTGCACTCCAATTCCGATGTTTCATGCGAGTTCCATGATTTATGGGTAAATAAGCAACATACATGAATTTATTTAATGGGTCAAAAAACTTATGTCCAGGGGAATTTATTTAATAATATTTAATAATATATATGTATTCATTCAAACTGTTTAAAATATAATTTAATATGCATTTTCTTTTACTCATGCATCATAATTTGGAGTATATCCTGCCAACGACAATAATAATGAGTCCTCAGTATGAATCAATCAGAACAGAACGGTGATTAGATTTAGTCAATTTTAAATATGAAAATGCCGATTCACACAGGTACGTAGATCCAAAGCAAGAATAATATATTCGCTACATTTGGTAATATTGGGATATTTTCTTCGGTTAACGTATTTCCAAAAAAAATTCTTTAAATTTTCAGGCTTGTATGATGAAATCGGATTATAAAATTATAATACATTTTCTAAGACCTTTTGCTCCATATCAAATAAAGTCTGCAATTTATTGGCCAATTTGCTTCTCACTTAAATATTTTTCGAAAGGAAAAGATGTAAATTCCACATTATTTTTATCATTTGCATTGAATTCGACCCATCATGGAACTTGCGAGTGATCGACCATAAATTGGTCGCGCGATCAACTTATTGGCCACTCCTGATGTGGGTATATCAAGACTGCTACCGAAAATGAAGCGCGGGTAGTAGTTTTAGTGACTACAACACACAATGCAACTAAAAATTTCGCCACGGAAACGCGTCAATTTTGGTGATTTTTTAAATGTCATCGTGTTTGTGTGGTAAACCCTTAGTTTTTGCTAAAATGATAATTTAAATCCTTGCGTACCATAGGATCTTTAAAAATAGAAGGGTGTACACTAATATTTTAAGAAAAAACTATGTATTTTTTACTTAAATACGACGATAGGAATAAAATGACATAAAAATCTTTTCGCTTTTTTTTGCAAATTGTTTAGTTGCATTGTGTCTAAAGTTACTAAACTACCACCTGGCTTCGTTTTCGGTAGCAGTCTTGATGTAATCTGTGTAAATACGACCTTAGAATAAATGAGAGTCGGTTATTTAAATAAAATTATTAGTCCTGATAAGAATCAATATTTTAAGATATTTTTTTGGAAATTATTCAGTATCAGAAGTTGAACTTAAATATAATATGAAAATTATTATCTTATTTTTAGTAAACATACCACGTTAACATCATAATGAAGTTACATTCTCATAAACAACGATAATTTTATTTCTCATGACGCTAATTATAATCTTAGTGCATATCTAAAATATGATAATAGTAATTATAAACTTCTTCGTTCTTCGATAGTTATGTGTTACCAGTGATGACATACGGCACCAAGACGTGGCATCTCACTGTGGGCTCTCATTAAAAGGCTCAAAGTCACTCAACGAGCCATGGAGCGGGCTATGCTCGGAGTTTCCCTACGAGATCGAATCAGAAATGAGGAGATCCGTAGGAGAACCAAGGTTACCGACATAGCCCATAGGATTGGCAAGTTGAAGTGGCATTGGGCCGGGCACATAGCTCGTAGAACCGATGGCCGTTGGGGCCGAAAGGTTCTTAAGTGGAGGCTACGTACAGGCAAGTGAAATGTCGGACGCCCGCCTACAAGGTGGACGGACGATCTGACCAAGGTTGCAGGAAGTCGCTGGATGCAGGCCGCTTCCAACAGGTCATTGTGGAGATCCTTGGGGGAGGCCTATGTTCAGCAGTGGACTTCCTGTGGCTGATATGATGATGATTATGATGAATTATAAACTAATTACTTAACCGTTAACAACTGAATAAAAACTAACTAATTGCATTTCTCACACATTATTAACATACTGGTAGTAGGAATTACATTAATTTAAAACAATTTTTGTCCTTTTAGTTAGTTCTTTTAGTGAAGCGTGTTTGTTAGTACCTATTTCAACAATTTTTAAAATGATATATCATATTTTTATATAACAATAATTATACTTTCAGTAAACATTCTACAAAAATGTGAATTTACCGATGGAAATTGCAAAGCGGCACTCTACAGAGGTATTATAAGAAGTGTCTGCTGGAGGAGTGGAAGAAAAAGGAATACCACCTTTGGATCCCGTTGATATACCGAGAGGGACTGTCGAGCTTCCTGATTCCACACAATTAGTAGTTGTCAAGAGTCAGCTAGTAGGCATGAAGGATTGCACGTTTACCCATATGCAGTACGTATACTCATATATATTGTATAAATTACTATCGTTATGAACATTATTAAAGTATTCCAATATAAAGCATTATTCCTGTGGCTGTTAATGATAATTATGACGATGATTTAAATATTAATATTCTTTCAGAAAATGGGGTTCTTTTTTGACAATCATAATTGATGATTATTTTGGAAATCAAATTACCTACTTACTAAATAAATAATTAAAATCTGCGCACAAATAAATTACAAATGTAAAAACAACCACCGTTTCAAATTTATATATATACAGGGTATATCAAGACTGCTACCGAAAACGGAGCCGGGTGGTAGTTTTAAAACGACTTCAGACACAATGGAACAGAAAAAGTTGCAAAAAAAAAGCGACAATTTTTTTTTTTTGTTATTTTTTTCCTATTTCCATATTTGGGTGATAAATACATTTTTTCCTAAAATAATAGTTTATGCCCTTTTATTTATAAATACTCTAAGGTATAAAAGAGTTTAAATTATTATTTTAGGCAATAACTACGGATTTACCACCCAAAATTGGCGATATTTAAAAAATCATAAAAAATAATTGTCGCGTTTCTATGCGAAATTTTTAATTGCATTATGTTTTGTAGCCACTAAACTACCACCGGGCTTCGTTTTCGGTAGCAGTCTTGAGATACCCGGTATATATATATATATATATATATTTATTGCAGTTAATGGCGAGACGAGCATGCGTTCGCCTGATGGTAAGCGATGCGACCGCTCATGAAACAGTAGCAAAACCAAACAACATCTTGAACTATAAAGCAATGCTTGGCATTCCACTGCGCTCGCCATCCTGGAACATAAGATGTTAAGTCTCAATATGTCCAGTAGTTACTCTGGCTACAATGTCCTTCAATCCGAAACACAACAGTGCATTTAAACTGCTGTTTGACGGAGAAATCGACATTGCGGTGGTACCCACCCAGGCAGCTTCTCACATATGAGAGACCTACCACCAGTAAAGATATATATCTTATGAGTCTAGTCTTGGTTAACAAAGGCTACTAAACTTCTTCTTAAAAGGCTAACTTCCTTCAATAAAAGCCAGTATTTGTAAAGCATCAAGAATATCTTTTAATTACATAATTCTAATAAAACATGTTAAATTTTAGCACGGACTTAAAGAAAAAAATTTCATTCCTTGGAATTGCGTGCCAAATAAAGATGATTGGTGATTTCAAAGTAAAAGGCGGTCCAGACTCTGTAGATGGTAGTGGAAAACGGCGAAATCAATTTTTGGTAAGTATTCAAATATGTGCTTCGATGTACATATGTTATAAATATTATTCGGCCTATTATTGATGTATGCATACTATGCAAAAAATTCAGCTAGATAAAATAAAATTGACTTAGTGGATTCCATGGATTCGATGACGATAATTAAATAATCACACCAATCGCTACACACGGTCAAGTAGAAGAAAAAAGACTACGTATTAATTGAGTTTCGATTTCAGGTACTATTCATGTCGAAAGCTACTTTTCCCTTCAGTTTGTCAAAGCATAGCGATGGAGAAGTCTACTTGGTATGCGACGGGACAAAATTACCCACAGCTACGAAACTCCTGAAGATAATATCAAAGTATTATCGATTTTGGACTGGTGAAAAGAGTAAGTTTTAATGCTTATATTTCAAACGGTCCCTGAATAACTGGAGGATTATCTCCATTATATATTGTTATTTTGGCACATTATTCTGTATCAGCCCATATACGTCCCACTGCAGGGCACGGGCCTCCTCTACAATCGATTACCGATTGAGAGTGGTTAGGCCATATACTCCACCACGCTGGCCTAGTGCGGGTTGGGGGACTACATACCATAGAAATTCTTATAAATCGCAATGGCATGCAGGTTTCCTCACGATGTTTCCTTCACCGTTTTAGTGCGTGGTGATTGACTATCAATACACACATGACTCCGAAAAGTCAGAGGTGTGCCCTGGGATTCGAACCCGCGACCACCGTGAACATGTTGGCAGTCGCGTCTAGTCCGTTTACCAACAGCACATTATACGGCCAATAAAGGCCACCATATTATAATGTGTTGTGGGAATCCTAACGTACTGCTTGGTACCCCAGTTGCACTACGGTATGATTAGCAATTAGCTAAGATGTCGGGTTTGATTCCGGGGCCGGCGAAGTGGAAATAGATGTTTCTATTAATTAACAGCCCGAAATCAGGAATTTGTGCCCGAAATAGCCATGGGCTCGCCCCCTATCACATCATGGGATGGAAAATACAAGGCGAAATATTGGTGGCTCTGACTGCACCTCTGCCAACTCTTTTTGGAAAACAAAAAACTCGGGAGGGAGTATGTTTATGTCCTATGAGTGTCAAATTTCGGGTTCTGTGTATATCTGGTATCTAGTATAATAATATCTTTGTTAGCAGAAAAGTTTACATAGAACATTAAGTAAATGGCTCCAGTGCCTATTGTATAGTATGTGTATAGCTGTCTTACTACAACCAGTATCATCTTACATTAAATAATATTTTGGCATAATAACTAGTGTGAAGTATTGAGAGATGTTTCTGTGGCGAATGCTCAATTTGGATGACTAGCATTACTGCCAAGCATAGTACGTAGTGCCTGTTACTAACGGACTAGATGCGGCTGCCAACCTGATCGCGGTGGTTCGCGGGTTGGAATCCACGGCACACCATGCATTTTCGGAGACATGTGTACTGACTGTCAATCACCACTACTATAGCGGTGAAGTTAAACATGGTGAGGAACCTGAACACAATAGCGATTTGTCAGAATGTTGTATGGTACGTAAGTCCACTAACCCGCACTAGGCCAGAGGTAATGGACTATATGGCCTAAACACTCCCCAACTCATACTCTCGATTGTAGTGGAGGCCCGTGCCCCTGCTGTTACAGATAAATAGTGGTGATTTTTTCATGGTCCGTAAACAGAAAATAAAGGAAAATTCCAAAAAATATAATATCTGACCACAACCTCTTACAGCCACATTAATCGAGTATGGTTTTTGTTTACAGATGCCAAGGTAATGCCGATTTAGAGACGAATTCAAACTAATCAAGGAGAAGTTGATGCCCGTGTCTCTGGATACAATCATTGGACTTTTACCACGCTTTCGCAGACAATTCTTAGGTTCTGTTCCAATCAAAAACTTTATTAATACCGATTTGACTCCATACCTATAAAAAATACATATGCTATTGATACTAAATGTGTTGACTCACGTGTCCTGTTATATTTATATCGAACTGGCAATTTCACAAATCTAGGCAGACATATATAGGCCAGTTACAAAGACACAAACAGTTCCGAAGTCAGAATAATACAGTGGAGTTTGCAGAAAAGAATGTTATGGATACCACTAGCCTTATTTTACAATCTGATGTGTTTAAAAAAAATAATAAACAATTTTTGTTGTAAATAATGGTCGCTTATTTAATATTAATTTAAACAAGCTTTAAATGTAGTATTCTCATTTTGATCATTATAAAATATGAGAAGAATAAATTTAAAGTAGATAGCACCAGCCTAAAAACAATTCCTTAACATAATATTTCATTATTATGATTATCATAATTATTTTTACCCTCATAATCTTAATTAGCTCATTGCAATCCACTGCTGTACATAGGCCTCTCCCAAGGTATGCCAAAGAGCTTGGTCTGCTGCTTTATGAATCCAGTCCTGTCGGCTCTCTTATTCCAGTCTTTACGCAATCTTGCCAGAAGGCAGTAATAGCATGATCTTAAACGTTCCTCAAGAAGTCCATGCGGCATGACGTTTTCATATTTGAAAAACAAACCCTTAAATAAAGAGAAAAACTAAAGCCATTCAAAAAACTTGCCGCCAAAAAAGTCTAGGAGCGTCCTATAGTACGATAGTTGGTTACCCGGTCTCAAATATTACTGCCATTAGCAACTGACCTTCAAACGCTTTATAAAGCTGCAGCTGAGAACCCGTTGCGAGTTTACAGACGCACATAGCTATATTTTTTAAACGGTTTTATTTAGCTCACCCGTTGTTTGTTTGGGTCAAATTTAGTAATTGAAATTTAACCCTCCTCCCGTTAACCGATTGATCTGGAATTTGGTATACGCCTTTGATTTTCTGGTGACAATAAATTATCCATATTCAATATTATTGTGAATCCAAGATGGCCGCCGCTACAAAAACGGATAACTTGGTTTTTTTCAATCCCATCAATATGGGTATAAATGAAAGGGCTGTCAAGTAGAATTCAGTTGCACTATACAAAATCAAAATCAAGATGGCCACTGCTACAAAATCGCGGATAATGTATTTTTCACTTTAAATGAATTTGGATGACCTTGGGATTAATTAGATTATTGATTAAATTAAATTGTAAATATTGGATGTGCCCCAAGATTTTATTTTAGTTTAATCAATGCATATGTTTAAAATTTGTATATTTCAAAAATGACATCTTTTGTCATAGGTGTTTACATAAATGTATATTACATTTTTAGGAATTTATGTGACCATAGATATTTCCAGAAAGTGAGTTACTTATTTTGAAAATATAACAATGTATATATTTTTTAGCTTTTTAGTACATTTATCTGCAATATAAAACCGTTTAACTTAAAAATCTGATTTAATTCGTATGACGTCTATTTCTTAGGAGGGATATGCAGAGGTATCTATTCTGATTTATATTTCATTAATTACTTTACTATCGTAAAAAAATTACTTAATGCATTTTAAAATATCTAAATAAAATGACTTATATACACTGTTAGTTTATTTGAAGCTGTGCTTTGGATAAAATAAAACTATATGCATCGAAATTAGCTAATATTTTAAGAAATTAAAACTGTTATTGCAATAATTATATTTTTTATTTATTAAGCTTCATATACAAATGTATACAAGGCGGACTTATGCCTGTGGCATTTTCTCCCAGTCGACCTTTAGGGATCCAGAGATGAGCTGTAGTAGGTGTACGAATACTTAATAAAAGATAAGAGAAAAAAATACAAGTAATTAAAATTATATTACATATATTATTATTCGATTTACAAATATATATATACATATAAATATACACATACACTATACACTATATAAAATAAAATACTATATACATACATATATATATATATATATATATATATATATATATATATACAGGGTATATCAAGACTGCTACCGAAAACGAAGCCGGGTGGTAGTTTTAAGCGACTTCAAACACAATGCAACAGAAAAAGTTGCAAAAAAAAAGCGACATTTTTTTTTTTTGTAATTTTTTTCCTATTGCATATTTTGGTGGTAAATACATTTTTCCTAAAATAATAGTGTATACCCTTTAATTTATAAATACTCTAAGATATAAGAGAGTTTAAATTATATTTTAGCAAATCTATGGATTTACCACCCAAAAATGACGATATTTAAAAAATCATAAAAATAATTGTCGCGTTTCTATGCGAAATTTTTAATTGCATTGTGTTTGTAGCCACTAAAACTACCACCCGGCTTCGTTTTCGGTAGCAGTCTTGAGATACCCGGTATATACAAGAGACTATAGACGAGATATTCACCATGTAAAAGTAGAAAACCGGCCGATTTCATGAATAAGTCGTGAATTAGTATGTCCCATTTTATCCGTTCTAAATTCTATCACACCCATCCCCATGAGTTAGAAATTTTATCATATGATACATATTTGTATTAGATGCTCATCCCACGGGAACGTTATAATATATCAATATGAAAAGTATTGAGCCTATGTGTTAATCCAGGGTATCAGCTACCTCCATACCAAACACAAACTTTCACCTTTATAACATTATATATAGTAGGATTTCACTTTTAAAGCACTTTGTATATAGTTCCCAGCAAGCTATGATAGATGGCGTAGTTTCGATACCTATTATTAATATTTTAGCCATTGCGTAGCCTGTTCTGCTTTAAGAAGGTAACTAGTTTTATTTAGTTATTCTTATTATTGAGTATTTACTACCTAGTCCACGTTGCAACCAATGTGGCTCTGCCAGTATTATGAATATTTATTTCAAGAATTGAGTCAGTTCAACTGTCAACTTATTAACATTATATTTAAATAATAAAAACTAGTATAATTAATTTGAATTGTAAATATAAAAGAAATAAACAAATGATAAAACATTAGACGTGGGCGGTGTTCAAATAGCTGAAGCGATGGTCGTTTTGCATGGCAACAGCATATAGATAATTTTATAGAAACGACAAAGTTCAGTCTGGATACAATATCAACCAACGTGCTATCTTATCCCAGACGATAAATTAAATCAGCCTATTCGAATCAGGATATATTCAGAATGAAACCGAAACCGCTCCCTTTCTTGGGCCCCCATGACGGGTCCGTAACCCGTCCTTAAGTCCCTTTCTGTCGTACCTTGGTTGCTATACGGGGATACAGATATCCTTCTACCAGCAAAATACGAGTAAATGTGGCTATCTATGAAGTGACCTAGGTGTTCATAGTAAAGTCAAATCATGCAAAAAGAAAGCACAATACTGAGAAAAATATTAAAATATTTAATGAGTGTAGATTCTCTCTCTTTCCAAGCTATTTATCCCACATGGTGGTGGGGTCAGCTCTCTTCGTTTTTCTTCTCCACTTCGCTCTGTCCCTGATGTCGTCTTCGGATACCTGGCATTCTCCCAGTCCCTCCGCACTAAATCCTTCCACGTCGTCTTCGACCTGCCCCTGGTCCTTCGGTCGGTTATGGTTAATTGTAGTGCCAAGTTGCCTACGTAGTCCGGCGGCTGCCTTTTTACGTACAGTCAGCGACAAAAGTCGTTGAACACATTCAAAAATCTTGTACACATGAAGCAACAGAAGTGGTTTGAGCAAGGTCGGCCACAAAAATTCGTGAACACCTTAAGGTTACAAAAGTTTCTCAATAACAAAAGCAACAAAATTCCTAAACACGCAAATTGTACATAAGTCAGTAATTTTTTTGATATCTTTGTATTGCGCCCGCCCACCGACTTCGATATGAACCAGTTAGCTCTTAACTATCTGGCGAATTTCCGTGACAAATCATAACAATATTCAATGTAGTTTCTCAAAATAGACAATTAAAATAATAATTACTAGGCAGAACGGAAAATACTTTTTCAAAAGTTTCTGAGCGACAAAATACCTGAACACACCAATGATACATAAGTTTTTGAACACCTATAAAAAGCAAGTTTGCCGCAGATGTGTTCAGCTACTTTTGTCGCTTTGTTATTAACATATTATAACATTCTAAAATGTTATTTCATCATTTATAATTTTTGAATTGACTTATGGTTTTCTGTTTTTGTGAAATAATATTTATTTATGAGAAGTTTTAAGCGTGTTTTATATCAGTGGCGTAAATAAATAATAATTATTATTAGATTCAGAAAGAAAATAGTGGCAGCATTTTGAACTTTTTAGATTCAATTGGGTCAGAATTCATATCTGAGAGACCTTTTGCTCCGAAATTCTAAATTGATAGTCAAAATAGAATATTTTGGCCGCCATTTTTTACTTTTTAGTTATTGGTCCGATTGGTTTCAGAATCAATATCCACTGGGTTCTTTGCTCCGATATTCAAAATTGTAAGATCAATGGAAAACGATACGTACGATTTAGACAGTAATAGGTCCACATAAAATTCAAGAAGTTTAATAATTTATCGTATATGTTATATCAAATATTGATTATTTACAGAAATTCAACACTTGCATTTTAATAAGAAAATAATAGTAAACATAATTAATTCAAATTTAACCTTTCAAATAAAAAATAACTCTGACTTAGAGTACTTACAAATTCAAGTAAAATTTGTATCCCGACACGCACAAATTACATTGAAAAAGTATTAGACATGAAGGGGCACAAATGTAAAACGACTTGCCAATAATCATAAAAGAAAAAGATAATTTCCGTATTTCCAAGACGAAATTAAATTATTTAAACAAAAATCAAAGCTTTGAATGCGTCCCTGGCAGCAACACTTGGTTTGTGAATTGACCAAGTGGGTATTTTACTGTGTTATTGTTCTAATATAAGCACATTGTAATTGTCTTACCCACATCATTAAATTATAGATTAGTACTGTCCGATACTACATAATTTACCTATACAATTATTATATCTCATGAAGTGAAATTAGAAAAATCTTTTTGAGATAAATGTTTATTTAATCTCAACAATTATTGTTTAATATCTCGTGCCAATAACAGATGAACTAGACATTTAAAATTCTCATAAATAAATATTATTTCACAAAAACAGAAACAATAAGTCAATGCAGAGGAAAGCAAAAAATATAAACCGTGAAATAAAATTTGAGACCAATTGCCCAATATCTTTCTGTATCAGAGCAATTGGAAGTATATCAATATCTAAAAAGTTCAAAATTGCGGCGACTATTTTCATTCTGACTAATAAAATTATTGTTGTTTATTATCTCCACTGATATAAAACATGCTAAAAACTTCTCATAAATAAATGTTATTTCACAATAACATTGGTGGTAGGTCTCTCATATGTGAGAGGCCTTCTGGGTAGGTACCACCGCTATGTTATTTCTCCTGTTAAACAGCAGTGTAAATGTTATGTTGCGGATTGAACCGTATTGTAGCCAGAGTCATTACTGGATATTTTGAGACTTAACATCGTAGGTCTCAGGATGGCGAGCGCAGTGGAATGTCAAGCATTGCTTTGTAATTCAAGGTGTTGCTTGGTTTTGCTAATGTTTATGAGCGGTGTGGTATCGCATACCATCAGTCGAACGGCATGCTCGTCTAGCTGCTTATTGCAATAAAAAAGAAGAATACAATAAGTAAATGTAGAGAATAGCAAAAAATATAAATATGAAATAACAATTTGCTGTGTTCAGGAATTTTTGTTGCTTGTGTTGTTGAGAAAACTTTTGAAGCCTTAAGGTGTTCACGAATTTTTTATGGCCGACCCTGTTCAAACATTTCTTTTGCTTCATGTGTGCAAGACTTTTGGCGTTTTGAATGTGTTTCAACGACTTTTGTCGCTGACTGTACCATCGCAGCTCTATAATGAGTGTAGATTAATTGAAAAAAAAAAAGTTATGCTTGCAAAGTCTATTCTTATTCATTGACATGGCTAAGCCCTGTAAAGGCCGCTCTGGAAGCTTCTCTGACTTCAATGCAGGAAACCTTTCAAGTAAGGAATGGATATTCATGTTATTTTAAAGGATTAAATAAAACTCAAATAGAGGATGGCCCCTATTTGGTTTTTGTTACATTTTATAGTCATCTATGACCACACAAGACAAAAATAAAAAAAACGCCGTGCCATAAAGTACTACTGCCTGGCTTTCCACTGCACTCACCTTCCTGAGACATAAGATGTAAAGTCTGAAAAATTCCAGTACCTACTTACTTTGGCTAAAATGTGCTTCAAACTGGAACACAACGATGCATTAACACTGTTGTCAAGCGGGGAGTAATATACATTGTGGTGGTAAATACCCAAGCAACCTGTCACATACGAAGATCTACCAACTTTTCGATATGAATTTAAAAATAATTTTCTTTCTTTTGAATCTTCACTTATGTATATGGTGTAAGGTTTACGTATGGTAGATATATATGTACGTATCTATTATAGGAAAATCATGAGTGTTTTTTTACCTACCTTCAGATATTTAATAATGTTACCGAATTGCGTGTATAATGATGTTTTGCATCATTCACTACTCGTCTAAGGTATATATTTTTTGTTTAAATTCAGGTTGGCTTAAGCACGACATTTTAGTATATATATTTATGGACATCCTAACCAGTACTATTAAATTAGCAATGTTTATGCTAATTTTATTTATTGGTTTATACATAATATATATTTCTCGGATGACACGGATATTGATTGCAGCAGGTTTCAAGGCAAATAAGGCTGTAATTAGACTCATAATTTATGATATTTATGGGCGTTCTAAGCTAATAATATTCTGGAACCCCATTGGACCTTATGTTACTTTCAATTTTTATGCACATAATATATGCTACAAATCAACATTTATGTTGAATATAGTTTTGTTTTTAGACATTTGAAAGTTAAAAATGATTCGTCCATTTGAAAGTGAAAAATAAATACATTTCACTAATAAAAGTTTCCCTACGAGATCGAATCAGAAATGAGGAGATCCGTAGGAGAACCAAGGTTACCCGACATAGCCCATAGGATTGGCAACGTTGAGTGGCAGTGGGCCGGGCACATAGCTCGTAGAACCGATGGCCGTTGGGGCCGAAAAGGTTCTTGAGTGGAGGCCACGTACAGGCAAGCGAACAGGTCGGAACTCCCGCCACAAGGTGGACGGACGATCTGACTAAGATTGCATGAAGTCGCTGGATGCAGGCCGCTTCCAACAGGTCATTGTGGAGATACTTGGGGGAGGCCTATGTTCAGCAGTGGGACTTCCTGTGGCTGATATGATGATGATGATGATGAATAAAAGTAAACTTCACATCGGTTCAATTTTATAATGCAAACAATTGCTGAAACCATTTCGGCATTGCATTTTTTTTTTTATGAAATGCACACTAGGACATGTTGGCACCTATTTTTTTAGTTTTATCAATGTATCTATTATCAATTATGAAATTGTTATCGAAATTGTACTGTGGTGTGATTACAATTCTAAGGTCTCTTCTAATCCCGGGTCGGGGGTCGGGCAAATTGATATGATATTTTTCTATCCATTATCAGCCCAGAGTTAGGAATTGGTGCCCTATATGGCGATAGACTCGCCCCATATCACGTCAACGTCAAACGTAATCGTGGGTTCCATCCTACGATACAGAGCAAAACGACCTAGATGCTTCTAGTCTATCCTTTGTCTACCTTTTCTGGGAATAATGCGTGAGTTTATGTATATAATATGTTTTTGTAGGTATAATTATTGAAAGTTATAATCGTGATGGCATATATCAAAAATAGTAGGTCTACTTACTTCAACATCGAAATTTTAAAATGCTGTGCGTTTAAGATGAAAATCAGCATGAATAGTTTCTGTATCAGCCCATATACGTCCCACTGCAGGGCACGGGCCTCCTCTACAATCGACAGTACGATTGAGAGTGGTAGGCCATATAGTCCACCACGCTGGCCTAGTGCGGTGTTGGCATGAATAGTTTAATTCAGTCTTAATATTATGCAGTAAGGAACAATTGGAATAGAAATACTTTCATTTTTAAAATACTCTGTCTGTTTTAATTTTCTATCCATCCATCTAAATTACTATAACATTATATATATATTACATTTCATTATACATACAGGGTATATCAAGACTGCTACCGAAAACGAAGCCGGGTGGTAGTTTAAGCGACTTCAGACACAATGCAACAGAAAAAGTTGCAAAAAAAAAAACGTCAATTTTTTTTTGTATTTTTTTTCCTGTTGCCATATTTTGGTGGTAAATACATTTTTTCCTAAAATAATAGTGTATACCCTTTAATTTATAAATACTCTAAGATATAAGATAGTTTAAATTATGATTTTTAACAAAAACTATGGATTTACCACCCAAAATGACGATATTTAAAAATCATAAAAAATAATTGTCGCGTTTTCTATGCGAAATTTTAATTGCATTGTGTTTGTAGCCACTAAAACTACCACCCGGCTTCGTTTTCGGTAGCAGTCTTGAGATACCCGGTATATTATTTATTTTCTAAGCTAATGGATTAATATTTTCGTAAACCTTCATATTTAACAGCCTTCTCTGACGATATTTATAATTAAATTAAATTAAATCCTGTTGTTCAAATAGTAGAATATATTCACAGTATAACACCTAAAATTTTGGAGAAATCAAGGTCAAACCAATAGATCAAATAAAAAAAATATTTGTAGCTTTGTTGCGATTATAATTTTCTACCAGAACATATAATTATATTATATAGATAATTCATAAAACTTGATGGTCCATGATTAAAAATAATTACTTTTTATTCAGTATAAGCTCGTTTTGCAGTGGTTGCACTACTTGACGTTAAAAATATTTTCGAATTCGTAATAGGTACCTATTTTTACACAAAAAAAAAACTATGAAATAATTGTAATGAGGAATCATATTTGTTTTACATACAACATGTGCATACATCGCACTAAAGAAATTCACAAAATCAAATAAAATTTACATATTAATTTATTTATTTTATTCTTTTCTGTACACCAAATAAATCTGAAAGGAATGTTTAATATAAAAGTATAAATTATGTTCGTATCGCTCGAGGCAACCTCTTATCGACACTATCATGGGATGGACATTAGACACTGAAAAAAAGAGAGGGCAGTCTAAAGTTTACATTTATGATAAAGCTTGAATATTCATATCGCCACAGCGCCATGGCTGTGAAATTTTTAGTGAGTGAGCGGAACTCACGCTTGGCCGTTTTTTATTTACAGAAATCTAGTTTGGATGCGATCCTTTTTTAAATCAATTAGATAGATGCATAAAAAATATCGCAGGCGGATTCTTATCATACGCTAACCGATCTGGCATGTCAACCAAAACCCTCCGAGTAAAAATATAATGACGGTTTCAGATAGCTATTATATAACGATTTAAAAAACCTGATGGAAATATTTATTTTGTTTTAAATTACATTATTTTAAATATTTATTGTCATTTTTTTTTCTTTTATGGGTAAAATATTTCTTACGTAACTAATAAAAATAATCAGCGAAATTTATGCGTTATTTAAATTCTCTTTTTCAATACACACACTACCGGTATACTTGCAACCTCAACATTTATTCAGTAAGACCATTATTTATTGTATTACATGGTCAAAATGAATGTATATTTTATAGATAAGGAACATGCATTTTCCAGGTAATTAAAACAAGTAGATTTTTTTTTCAATAGGTACATATATTTTCTTTTATTATATAAAATTGTAAGCATTGAAAATTTTTGAGGATATTCACACTCATAATCTTATAAGAACCACTTCTAACCGGGCGGAGAATTGATAAGTTGTGATCACTTGACATGAAAATACCCTTAGGATGGTTTCCCTCACTTGAAGATACCAGTATGGTAAGGATAATATAAGAAAATTGCAACCTGTAAACATTTGTCGAACACGATAATCTTATGGTGATTATGTCATGTACACGGATATAAATGTTACAATATATGAGACGTCCATTATGACAAACGTGTCCCACCTAGGTGCGCATGGATATCAATGTTACAATATATGAGACGTCCTTTATGACAAACGTGTCCCACCTAGGTGCGTTTCATGCACCGCACACAAATCAGTCAAACAAAAGAAACTTCAAAACAAAACGCGTAATGCAAGCGCGCCATGAAATTCACGATGGTCTCAACCTTTTGGTCGCAAAAAAATTACATCCTGAAAGCAGTCTAGCACTGCATGGTTATACTGTTTATCAGACGGGATAATTATTGATTTGTTCCACACTACAGCGATTTAGTTTCAACTTTTACCAAAATGGAACAAGACATTTGGTGGTAATAAATACTTAAATGATAATTAAATACTTATACCATCTGTTTCATGTAATGGAATATCTATTCCTTACAGTGACACTACAGTGGATTGTTTTTAATAATAATCGATTTTTAATAAATCGATTAATATTAAATAAAGAAAAATCGATTTTTATTTAATCGATTTTATTCCATTAACCTCACATCTCTATCAGCATATAGCATAAAGGTGGTAGGAAGATCGAAGATTATTCGTGATGGAATTTATAAAAATTGAGAAAAGTAGGGGAGATAGCACGCCGCCCTGTGGCACGCCAGCAGAAATGGTGCACCAAGAAGATATATTATCCCCGACACAAATGCGTTGCCGGCGACCAAACAGGTAACTATGAAACCAATCAACTGCAGTTGCAGATATGTTAAGAGAAGTCAAAATACTGAGCAACACATCTAGATCGACTGTGTTAAAGCATTGCTGAAGTCTAGCAGGGCTAAAACTGTCAGCATGCCCCTGTTCATAGCCGATCTGATATCATCTGTCATATGAATAAGCGTAGTGGTAGTACTGTGACCAAGAGCGAAAACATGATTGGATAGGATTTACTATATCAAAACTTTTTAGAAACATGTGTAATTTTAACCAAATCATATCCGTTTTTAATAGCGACACAAAATTCGGCATACAATACAATAAATTATTTTTGGCATGAGAAAACAATTTCAATAATATTCATACATGTACATTAATTTGATTGAAATTCTCGATAAGTTACAGATTTTTTTGTATCCACTATAATTGCCAACATTGATCACATAAATTGATAAGATGGGCTAATATCAGATAATTATGTATCAATGTAATTAAATGCCTCCAGATAAGAAATCACGACGTCGTATCTTCTAAAATATTTTTAATCTTTTGCACCAAAAAAAAAAATAGCAAACGAAATGTCTATTTCCATAATTATTGTACTATATTAGTATAAAATTAAGTTTACAAATGTTGGCAATAAAAAACTCTACTGATCAATGAAAACCGCGAGAAAATAAGTTCTATTATAATGAGAGAAACATACTATTTCACAAATTAAATTAATAACCTTTGGTTTACAATCATTGGTAGGTGCTGCCAAACAACAGTGTAAAGGACAATGGGCACAAATGTATGGAACCTGGTACCAGCTCCAATCGGAATGAGTGATACACCGTTGGAAAGGTATTTTAGTGTAGATTAATGATATCAAGGTCGCTAGACCTGAATCGCTGTCCAATCGAAGAAATCGTAATTTATAGTTAAACATTTTTTGTTGCATCATATATATTAAATACACATACTTTTATTGTTTCTTTTTTCAATTTGGTATGGTATTATTATGATCCCAGGGCACAATCCTGTTTTTTCGAAGCCATGTGTAGAGTGATAGTCAATTACCTTGCACTTTAACGGTAATGGAAACATCATGAAGGGAACCTGAATATCATAGATATTCTAGAATTTCTGTCTAGGTAAAGTTCGCCAACCCGCACTTGGCCAGCGTGGATTATGGCCTGATACGTCTTGATCGATATTTCGATTGCTGAGGCGTGCCGTGGACGTTTAATGGGCTGGTATTGTTAAAGTATAATATTACTCTCACATGTCAGTACTGTATACGTGCACGCAAAAGTCACACATCTTCAATTCCGTAGTCAGTTACGTCCTCCATAGCAGCTTCTTTATAAGTTTCGATGAGATATAAACTGTTATTAAGGTGTTAGTTTTAACTGGTATGTCCCCAATGATAGCAATATCACGTCTTGTTCACTTAATCGTGGTAAATCAGCCATATCATTGACTTCCAATCTCTGAAAAGCAGCTCTTCTGTTATTTGATCTTGTTTCTTCTTCATTTGTATCAGCCCATATACGTCCTACTGCAGGGCATGGGCCTGCACTACAATCGGCAGTACGATTGAGAGTGGTTAGGGCATATATTCCACCACGCTGGCCTAGTACGGGTTGGCGGACTTACATACACATAAATCGCTTACATATAAATCGCTATGGTATGCAGTTTCCCTCACCATGTTTTCCTTCACCGTTTTAGTGCGTAGTGGTTGACTATCAATACACACGACTCCGAAAAGTCAGAGGTGTACCCTGGGATTCAAACCCGTGACAACCATGAACATGTTAGCAGTCGCGTCTAGTCCGTTTACTAACAGGCCACCACGCACATAATTCTTCTACATTTCATCACATTTCTTCTACATAATTATACAATTTGTTTGGGACTTACATTTTTTTAGTTATTTTTTGTAGAAAAGCTTTTGCGTATTGGCCGTCTCCAATTGGATAGTGGAAGTGATTTATTATTGCTGCTGCAATCGGAAAGTCCTCAAACATATTAGGAATAGTATTTCTGTATCAGCCCATATACGTCCCACTGCAGGGCACGGGCCTCCTCCACAATCGACAGTGCGATTGAGAGTGGTTAGGCCATAGTCCACAGGAATAGTATTAATTAAAATATATTAGGCACAATAGCTTAAAATATTTAATTCGACCGCTAACCACTTCCACTACCCATCAGCATATTGTAACCAGTCGGGAATTATTTTCATGAAGAGAAAGTTGTGCATGTCTCAGGTTTTTTGTCGGAGAAACGTGGTATTCGTATCAATATTCTTAGATATTGCCTAGACTGTCTTTTAGCCCACGGTCTAAAAGAAATACATCATTGGTATGAAGCAATATGTGCAAGGGGTTTTTCTCATAGTTCATAAAATCAGGCATCAGTTTTGGTGGCAGCGTAGGGTTCTTTTACATCTATAATGCATCCGCCTTTCCTCATTTCCGAATATTGTTTTAGGAATCCTGAGGATCTGTCAAGGACATTGTCTTTAGGTATATGTTCGAAACCCTTGTCAAGCACAATATATGTAGTTAGTTCTAGGACACTCTCGTACAAGACCAACTAGCGTTCAACTTTTCTTCCTGACATATTAAACAATACTCCAAGTCTTTCATTTATGCTCCCATGAGTTGCCTTGTCAAAAAAATACTCAAAGTGATTCTGGGATCTGAACTTGCATTTCATAGCGAAGTCTTTTGGTCTAAAATTGCATTAAACTGTTCTGTAATGCGTCCAGTCCAAAAATCCCAACAATGCATATAATGACTAATTCTTCGTTCGTTCGACTTTGTTTCACTCAGCCATATTAAATATAACGTAAACATGCTCGTATTTGAAATGTTATAACAAATTATTAATGAAACGTTTTGTTTTAAATTGTTGACCAATTTTAAATTGGTTTTTAAAAGAACAACGTTTTCTCAAGTGAAAACTGCTTACCAAACCAGGTGATGGATAAAAAAATGACTGAATCTAAATGATGTAGATCATCTTTAATGAATTCAATAAATTGTTTTCATTTCATTTCATTTTATGGAATTTTATTCATGGTCACCTTGGAATCAAAAACTGGAATCATGATTGACCTGGTAGCACCCTAGTATAGCATAGCTTCTAGCATTTGCCTACCCCTTCTGGGAATACGGGGTGAGTGTATATGGATCCATACAAAAAGGGAAGGAAAGTTAAAAAGTTAATTAACAATTAACCTATAATATAGCATTTCCTCGAATTAATTCAGCTATATCTGCACGCATTCTTAGTAAGTTTTGCGATGAAATGCGCACTTGATATCAGCCTCGACATAGCTTTCTTCAGCACATTACACAGTTACGGAATCAGTCGGTTATGACATATTATGTATATCCAATATCTTCTGATGACTATATTTAAAAATGGACAATACATATAGGTTTGTCGCTATAATATTATTTTCTTCTCTTGAAAAAAGCTATTCAACGAGGGTAAATTCATTTTGATTGGACATGGGTACCAAAACGCCCATCATCCAAAAAGTCAAGAAAACAAAAAAAAATTGACCAATAGACAAAAAAAAAAAGATATTTTAAAGAAAAATCTTCAAAGTCAAATTTGGTGGAAACGGCTAAGTTTCCAGGCCAGCAGTACAAGGTCTCATAGTCAAATCAATCAGGAGTGATAGAAACTACAACCTCTTAAAAGATCTAGGTCAACTTAACCTGTAACCCTGTATAATAAATATGTTTGAGGGGTTAATCTATATTTTTTGCTAAAGTACTCGTAATAGTTTTAATTTTAACCCTTCTGTTCTATAGAATCTTTAAAATCGATATGGTATACATTATTAGTTTTGGTAAAACTAAAAAAATAAAAAAAATATGGGAAATAACTTTAAATAAAAGCGTTGTGTCTGGAGTCACTAAAACTACCATTTGGCTTCGTTTTCTTTCGCAGTCTGGGTATACACCGTATAATGAAGCGTTCTGCATAAAACGGCTTCTTGCTCGTCCGTGCAGCTGATGGATGACTGACGCAAATAACTTTGTTAGGTTAGGTTCATCATCATCATCAACATCACCTCAGCCACTGGAAGTCATAGGCCTCCCCCAAGAATCTCCACAATGACCCGTCGGAAGCGGCCTGCATCAATTAAGTGTGAAATTAGAATACAGTTCTATCGTAGCTTGGATGTAATACCACTTTTTGAGGCACATTTTTTGCAACGTTTTATTTTTGACGTATTTGTGTTTGTAAGTGAAATTATACTAAAAATCGATAATAGTCAAATACCCCATTTTTCATACAAAAAATGAGTCTAAACCATTGAGATAATATAGTCTAAACGAATATTTTTCGTAGGGCTGTCATTTCGTAGCATGTGATTAATTTATAAGCTGTAAACACTTGTTGGTGTGCTGATGAGAGATATGTTTGACCATTAAATATTCTTAGGTCGTAAGTATCTATAATACCGTAGGTACCGTGAAAATACCGTAGATATATGCTCATGGTGATGATACTTCGCTTCAGGTGCCAAAGAAGAAAATATACGTATTGTATATGCTAACTTAGGCCAATTCAAATTTGTTTGCGTCATCGCCAAATTCGCCTAAAGTTTTCAGCTTACATATAAATAATAATAATAATAATAATAATAATAAATTGTTTATTTAAAATCAGATTTACATAGGATTAAACACACAGATTCAAATAAAATTATAAGAAGTTGTTACATACATCGATATTACCAGGGGCTCCCAAACTAGGCGAAGCCTGTATTTTGGGAAACCAAAACTCTGAGTTACAAGATAGCAATATTATTTTTAGACAGTAATAAAAATTAAGAGAAAAAACAATGTTTCTTATTTAGTACACAAAGTAAAATAAATATACTTTAATTTTTAAACTGAATAAAAAGTGTCATTATTGGTGGGTGGATTGGTATTTATAAATGTATCGTCTTTGGTTCAATTTGCAGAATACCTTATGCATTCAATTTTGTAAATCTTATATAAATATTAAATAAATACACCCAATAGTCACATACGTAGTCCACACTCACAAGAGACTCACTCACTAAGAGCGAGTCTTGTGTCGTGGATATCATAAAATACAAGAGACTTTTCGGTCTCACCTCGAAATAAATACCCGTGAATCACACAAATATTCGTCTCGGTTCTGGAATCGAACCCACGGCCTCACAATTCACAACCGGCGTCTAAGTTATAACCCTAAAAATCTTTATTGAATATCTAATATCTAAAAAAGGTATTATCGTTGTATCAGTAGATTCATGAGATCTTTGTATTGTTGAAGGATATGAAGAAATGATAAGGATTTTTTATAGAAATATTGACTATTGATTAATTTATCCAATATTATTAAAAAGTTTAACAGCTAATTTGCTGATTTTCACTTCTGATAAAAAGCGACCTTGATCAATTTATTTTCTATTTCTATATGCGTGTTTGATTCTGATCGTTAATATATAAGCTAGTTTTAGATCCTTGCGTTATATCAGTTCCACTCCTCTTCGAACACAGAAGTAGAAATGGCCGCTCGTTTGGTTATTTTTTTTGTGAGCACTGTTTTAGTGTTAAGTGAATCTTCCATTGGTAAGTAATATATTATGGACAAAAAGTCATTTTTATTATTCTAATATGTTTTTGGTGGATTATACAAAACAACCCTGGATTTGCTTACACATTTCACAATATTTTATTGAATATAAATATATACTTTGAAATATAAACAGTAATAAGTGCATATACTGTATAATTCATTATAATGTAATTTCAACGCATTACACACTTAACATCTGTCCTTTTCTGTTTCAGTTGAACCAATTAGGAAATGTAACAGTAGGGACAGTGATTGCCTTACTGGCTACTTCCAGCAAGTGATTCGGGACGCAAGCCAAAATGGTATTCCAGAAATTAGGGTCCCACCCTTTGACCTTTCCACCATCAAAAACTTCCACACAAACATCACTGATTTCGTTGAACTCAAGATGGTCGATGGTATTGGATCTGGAGGCAAGAGCTGTGTCCTCAATAACTTTTTGTAAGTGGTATTTCATACAGTAATTATTCTTTTATTTGCTTTATGATTATTAAAGAAATTATTTTATGCTTTGTAGCTGCCTTTAAACTTTCGTTATAAAAGTGTATGGCCTACTATATTTTAAAAAAATGGCGCATCCGAACAAAAAAAGATAATAAGCAATCAATTTTGAAATTGTAATATTTAAAACCATCTCGGCACAAACCAAAAGCTTCGCAAATTCTTTTTTTGCCACACCGTCATTCTGTCGAATTGTTTGCCGTTACGCATGATCCCTCCTTCCTATAATCCTGGGAGCTTCTGCATTAGTGTGAAGAGGCATCTTAGCGGGGCGGCATAATTATATCGAATGGCATGGAACTGCCGTCTGATGCCAATCGATTCTCTGCCTGGACGGCATTTGCGCTTACCATCAGGTTGCAGTGTGGTAACTATGCCAGACCAGTATAGAAACAAAATAAATTGATGAAATATTTCAAGTTTATTCACAACCCTTACGCATGGATATGCGAACATTATGTAAAGCTTTTAACATTAAATTCCATGGCTGATCCTATAACTGACAGCCTCCGTAGCGCAGTTGGTTAGACGCCGCCTGTGAAACGAGAGGCCGCGGGTTCGATCCCCGCACCGAGAGAAATGTTTGAGCGGCCCACAAATATTTCTTCCGGGTCTGGGTGTTTGTGAGACTGAAAAGTCTCTCGTAGTTCCTGATACCCACGACACAAGCCTCGATCTTAGTGTGGGGTCAGGACTATGTATGTGACTGTTGGTGTATTTATTATTATTATTTATAACTAAACTATCAGCTTACCTAATAGCTTACATCAAGGAATGAAGTTACAATAGCAGTTTTCATGACACCTGTAATTCCGTCATATTACGATACTGCTAGTACGGGTTGGTGGATTTTGCATGCCATAGAAATTGTTACAAATCGCTAAAGTATGATGTTTCCTTTAGTTTATAGATCGTACTGATTGCCAATACACACATAACTCAGAAAATCAAAAGTGTGCATGGCATTTGAACCGGCGACAAACGCAATTATACAAGCAGCCGCGTCTGGTCTGTTTACTAACGGGCCACCACGTACTTCATTTGATAACACTAACTGACTAATAATATTTCAGGTTGAACATTCCCAAGGGCTATGGAGCTGTGGACTTCGTATGCGACCTTGAGGTTCAGGGTCACTACAAGATTTATTCAGACAGTCCCATCATCAGGAACATGCTGAATGGTGACGTCATCAGCGGTGATGGGGTCGGATCAGTGAAATTAGGTATGGACTTAGATGCAAAAAAGGTATCCTTATACAGGCGAATCTAATTAAAAAGTTTCTACACTTGATTTCAAATACAAAAAATGTAAATGCACTCTAATGGTTCGGTTTAAAAGACATTGTAGTATGTATAACTACTGGACATATTGGGTCTTAACATGTTATGTGTCAGAGCGGTAAGCGCAATGGACTAGCATTGCTTTGTAATTCAAGGTGTTATATGGTTTTGCTACTGTTCATGCGCAGTCGTAACGCTTACCATCAGGCAAACGGCATGCTTATCTCGTCATTCATGGCAATAAAAAAGTAAAAGTAATAATGGGGTAGATTGTAATATAAAAAATCTTCAACAGAAAAAGTGAGATTCGTCCTGGAGTTCCCCTTCAACGTAGTGCAACGCGGTGGGGATGAGTACCTGTTCACCGACTTCCCCAGGTCCAAATACAGTTTCAACATACTGCGCGGCGTAACCTTCGACGCCAACAACCTTTACTTGGGACACCGTGAAGCAAGTAAGTAAACGTTTAGTTATTAAGGGACAAATCCTATTTTGGAGCCATGAGCCTTTTAAGTCAGATTTATATGGATTAATTTTTAATGTAGTGCATTTATTTCTTAGTAATATATAAATAATACATTTTTTTCATTTTTTTTCAAGAGAATTTATTAGATAGTTTCACAACTTATTTCCTCTCATCCTAGTTTTAAATAATATTCGTAATCTTTTATACCTTTTAGCTTGAACAATATAAATGTAACTTTGTTGTAGATAAAATAAGGTTATGTTTAGGGGGTAAAAATCAGGATGTACATTACAAGTTGTTTGATTGTATAATTTATTATTGTAGCTGATTCATATAATGCACTATTATTAATATTATTCATTGTGTATGATCATAATTTTACCTAGAAGACAATCCGAATATAAATGAAGCAAAAATTGGAGTAAATGAAGCGTCTTGTAGAATTCCGTACTACAAGACGATTGACAAATTAGTAAAGCTCGCAGATAGTCGCTGGTTGCTTTCAGAAGGTTGCTATAGAACTCCTTGACCTATTTTAAACTATAGACTTTCTATAACAGATAAATGAGAGACAGGGAGAGAGAGAGAGAGAGAGATGACTAAATAAATATTTTGTTTGTTCCTAGGTAGTACTATCATCAACGTGATGAACCAGCAGTGGCAAATAATCATGGCCGCCGCTGGCAACGAAATATTTGACGGAATCTTCAAAGCCATGTTCAACATTGGCCAGTCATTCTTCCACAGCGTCCCTGTCAAGACTTTCCTCATCGATGACGTATCTCCTTACGCTATGGAGTACTCGCCATACCTTAAGTACTGAAGGCTTTAAATTAATGTAACAAATAACATGTATGGGTTGGTGCAATCTGTCAGTCAGTTTTGGGTGATAAATTTATAACATAACGTTAACCTTCAAAATGTATTGTATTTTTGTTCAGGAAACTTGTAATAAATCAGTACAAATAATATTTTGTTTATTTTCCCTTGTGTTCTACTAAATATTACTGCTATTTGTTTCAAAGTGTGGTTATTTGGTACTTAGAAAAAAATATATACTAAAACACTTTTCATACTTAAAATGTACTCATAATTCGAGGCAATGCATGTTGGTGGCATAATAATACGTCTGATATTTTATAATGTGAACTAGAAAATATCGAATTGAATCGTCTAATATCCTGGGGACACGCACTGTATTAGATCTACGAATACTTAAACATCATCAACTTTCCGCCACTACCAAAGACTGAAATGTTTTACCTCCGACAGTTCAAAATTAGTATCAGTGCATATGAAGTTCATTAAATACAAAGGAATCAATCGTAACTTTACAGAACCAGTCCAAAGATGTCATACAGGTACACACATTAGCTTAAAGAGAAAATCGGTACGGTAAAAAAATGTGGAAATTTTGGCTCTAAATCTGAAGCGATAAATTATAATTATATCTAAATGTTAAGTAGGAGTAAAACTTTACACCTTAGTACGAGATTCCTGTGATGATACATTTTATTTTTTTAACTTGTCACCTTTTCCCCCGGCCTTTTGCCCGGCTATCTCAGTCGTAGAGCATGAGACTCTTAATCTCAGGGTCGTGGGTTCGTGCCCCACGTTGGGCGCCACTGCGGCGGGTTAGGCCGCCCGCAGGTAGGGGTAGGTAGTTAAATGAGAACTCAGGGTAGTTACGTGGTTCGGGCTTTAATAATTTCGCATCACTATTTACACCCGGCACTGTTGCTGGTGGTATGCAACAGGAGTCACTGGCCTTCACTGGACACTGATCCGGGTCTTCGGCACGTGGCGGAACCCGGCGACAGCTCGCCGGCGAAGTCAGCTGCCACGTGGCCGGGCACGGTGCGCAGGTCAGCGGCAGGCGCAGGCTCGGATGCAGTCCGGCAGGAAGCGGTGCGGAGCAAAGCGGGCAGTAGGCACGGAGTTAGCGAAAAAACGCCAAGTACGCCAAGTACGCCAAGAACGAAGAAGAAGAAGAACGCCAAAAACGCCAAGTACGAAGAAGAAGAAGGAGAACCTGGAATCAGTATCCAAGAGATCGGAATGCAAACTAGGTTTGCATTCCGTGCCAGCGACTCGTGGTAGCTCACAAGCCCGGCAGACAGAATACACTGACAAACAAGCAGTAAAAAGCGGTTAGCAAATAGAACACTGAACACTCACCCCAGCGGGTTCGGAAAGACGCGTGGTAGCACGCGGCTTTTAGGTTAGGGAAAAAGACGCGAGCGACGTTACACGCGTATTTATGCGAACGCCGATGACAGTTCGCACGTCAAATTTGACAGATGTCAGTCAGTAAATGAATCGACCAATCAGCGCAACGGAGGCGTTGATTGGCATAGACAATAGGATTTATGCCGACTATTGAACTATAGATCGCAAATATAAAAGGTGACATTCCCACAACGTCACAAACTAGTACAGGATATCTCTTCACTATATTAAGGAACTATTGTTATTTTAAATAATGAACTGTCTATCTAGTGGAAATAGCAATGTATTTTTGATGAAACAAAACAATATTATTATTTATAAATATTATTGACAATTTGTTAATTGGTTTTTTTTTTTTTTATTGCAATGAATGACGAGACTAGCAAGCCGTTCGCCTGATGGTAAGCGATACGACCGCTCATAAACAGTAGCAACATTCCACTGCGCTCGCCATCCTGAGACATAAGATGTTAAGTCTCAATATGTCCAGTGGTTACTCTGGCTACAATGTCCTTCAATCCGAAACACAACAGTGCACTTACGCAGTGTTGTTTCACGGGAGAAATAGACATTGCGGTGGTACCTATCCAGATGGCCTCTCACATATGAGAGACCTACCACCAGTAAATGGTGCGGATAGTTATAGATATAATATATTATTATGACTTATCTTTACTACTTCCATCTTTTGATTGTTGAATAATTTATACTCGAAGCCTAGAAATGAACCTACGAGTTTAATATGGATACTCATGAGCAGCAAAGATCATTACCACTTAGGCCGATTTCTCGTTTGCTACTCTAATGCTTTAGTTTACATTTAATATCATAATAATTTTCATCCTCAACCACAAGAAGTCTACGAAAAATATAATACACGTTACGCATATTTAGACTGCGACCGGAAACGAACCCAGGTGATAGTTTTTGTGACTTTAGATACAAATTTCGTAACTATTTTTGTGTTAAATATCATCATGTTGGGCTTAATCTCTAGTTTTTTGCTAAAATACTCTTAATAACTTTAATTTTAATCCTTTTGTTCTATAGAATCTTTAAAATCAATATTGACAGCCTCCGTGGCGCAGTTGGTTAGACGCCGCCTGTGAAACGAGAGGCCGCGGGTTCGATCCCCGCACCGAGAGAAATATTTGTGCGGCCCACAAATATTTCTTCCGGGTCTGGGTGTTTGTGAGACCGAAAAGTCTCTCGTAGTTCCTGATACCCACGACACAAGACTCGATCTTAGTGTGGGGTCAGGACTATGTATGTGACTGTTGGGTGTTATTTATTTATTTATTTATTTAATATAATTATACATTATTACTTTTGGTAAAACTAAAAAATTAAAAATTATGGGAAAAAACTTCACATAAAATTTGCGTTGTGTCTGAAGTCACTAAAACTACCATTTGACTTCGTTTTCTTTAGCAGTCTGGGTATACACCGTATAATGGAGCGTTCTGCATAAAACGGCTTCTTGCTCGTCCGTGCAACTGATGGATGACTGACGCAAATAACTTTGTTAGGTTAGGTGCATCATCATCATCAACATCACCTCAGCCACTGGAAGTCATAGGCCTCCCCCAAGAATCTCAACAATGACCCGTCGGAAGCGGCCTGCATCAATGAAGTGTGAAATTAGAATACAGTTCTATCGTAGCTTGGATGTAATACCACTTTTTAGGCACATTTTTTGCAACGTTTTATTTTTAACGTATTTGTGTTTGTAAGTGAATTTATACTAAAAATTTATAATAGTCAAATATCCTATTACTCACATTTTTATGTATTTTCCCTAGAAAACTCGAATAAAGTTTAGCTAAAGATTATTTAGCTAAACTAGTGTACTGAAACTCAGTGTCTTCGTGGCGCGACACACTTACTGGCGTCCCTCAGGGCGGCGTTTTATCTCCCTTACTCTTCGCTGTTTTTATTAATTCTATATCAAAAAATCTGGTTTCTTCCTACCATCTGTATGCAGATGATTTACAAATATATTATCATGCTCCTGTAGACAGGGTGACTGAGGCTATTAACTCTATAAACAAGGATCTCGAGAGTATTAGCAGATGGAGTAAGTCTCACGGGCTATTAGTCAACCCTACTAAGTCCCAAGTCATTATTGTTGGCAGCTCCAGGTTGATATCTAAATTAGATATGGATCACTTATCTCAAATTCTGTTTGATGGTTGTGCTATTCGATTCAGTGATACTGTTAAGAATTTGGGTGTAATCATCGACAAAAACCTATCCTGGGGTCCCCAATTGCAACAAGTAAGTCGCAAACTGTTTGCTGCAGCGGAGTCCTTGCGGAGATTGCGGAATTTTCTACCGATTTCCACGAAAATCGCGCTGGTTCAATCTCTTCTTTTCCCCCTCCTTGATTATGCTGATGGAATGGAAAAACTTGAGAGACTTCAGAATTTCTGCATTAGATTCATATTTGGTCTTCGCAAATATGACCATGTTTCCGAATATCGTATCAAACTCAAGTGGCTATCAATACGTTTTCGCCGTAATACTCGAATTCTTTCCCTTTTATAGGGTATCTTGTACAATCCCTCCAGCCCCCACTATCTTAAAAACCGTTTTAAATTCCTCGGTCAAACTCATGCGCGAACTCTTAGATCAACAGAGAATTTGATCCTAGAGATTCCCAAGCACAGCACATCATTTCTAAGCAAGTCCTTTACAGTTCATGCTGCTCGCTTGTGGAACGAATTACCATTGTCTGTCAGACAAGCTAAGACATTACCAAGTTTTAAGAGACTTGTTAAGATACATTATCTCTCACTGCAGTAACGTATTATACTGTTATTTTTTTTTTTGCTCCTCTTTACTTAAATCATCATTATAGTTAGCTCAATATATATTAGTATGTATGTTTGTATGTATTTATATTATGTAAATTATTATAATGTAGCATGTACCTCAATTATTATTGTTTATATATTTCTCTTTATTTTAAATCTTTTTTTTTTACATTTTTATATATATAGTATAAAAACAAAATACATATAAAAATATAAAAATTCATCCAACAATGGCGAGGCTCGAGACCCAAGCCACCGGTGGTTAGGACCCCAAAGTGAGGAACCTCCTCACTATACGTGCCGTGTCAAGCAATACTGCCTTCTGTATCTGACTCCTGACCCAAACGCCGATTGAGAGCCTCTGTAGATGTTGGTCGAGGCTCTTTGGTATCAACCCATGAGCAGAAACGACAATCGGGACAATAATTGTTGAGTCGACATCCCACATGTCGGTAACCTCGTGTGCCAAATCTAAATATTTAGACATTTTGTCTTTTTCGGCTTTGACAAGGTTATCGTCATGCGGAATGGTGACGTCAACAAGTATAGCCCGGCGCGCCAATCGATCTATTATCACAATGTCAGGCTTATTGGCTAGAATAGTCCTGTCTGTGATAATAGATCGATCCCAATACAGCGTTGCATGACCATTTTCGAGAACTGGTTGGGGCACATATTGGTAATATGGCACTTCAGGAGTCACAAGTCCATATCGAAGAGCAATTTGCTGATGTATGATCTTGGCTACTAGGTTGTGTCTATGCAAATACTCGCCGTTAGCAAGATACGAACAACCGGAAATAACATGCCTGATGGACTCGCCAGGACGGTGGCATGCCTGACAGATGTCGACCGTACCGTCCTTCAGGATGTATTTCCTATAGTTGTTCGTCTTAATAACTTCGTCCATAATTGCAAAGACAAAACCCTCGGTTTCCCCAAAGAGGTTACCGAAGCGTAGCCAAGACACAGACGCTAGCCGATCCACATCAGGCCCATGAAGGGCTCGATAGAATCGACCGTGCAGCTCTTTGCTCTTCCATATGTCCTCGCGATCCTTGGTGCCTACCACTAGAGGTTTCCGCCAGTTCTCAATCGCCAAAGAGAGCGGGGTAAATCCTTTATCTACCATAACTACAACCCCATGCATATCCACGTCACTGTGAAGGAAATAATCCCTGAGATTGCACACCTCGCGATTATGTAGGTCCTTAGCATTAAGAATGCCTCGGCCCCCACATCTCCGCGGGATATACAATCTCATCACTGATGATCGTGGATGATGCATACGATGTGCAGTCAGGAGAGTTCGGACTTTACGATCCAGGGCGTCCAATTCAGTCTGAGTCCATTTGAGTATGCCGAAAGAGTACATGAGTACAGGCATAACCCAACCGTTAAAAGCGCGAATCTTGTTTCCACCTGACAAAAAACTGTTAAGTACTTTTGTCAGGCGGCTAAAGAAACGCTCTTTCAACGATTGTTTTACATTTGCACCCATGATACCTAAAGCCTCAGGCATACCCAAATATTTGTAGGTTTCCGTCACAGAGAGGGGTCTGAGTCTTACAGTCTCTGAGACTTGTATGTCATCAGAGACCGCAACCTCCCCTCGCTTCACATGGATAACCGCACATTTATCTACACCAAACTCCATATTGATTGAATTGCTAAATCTTTCTGTTATTTTTAACAACTCAACCAATTCGGTTTGTTTTGATGCAAATAACTTGAGGTCATCCATGTACAGCAAGTGAGAAATAGGCTCAGACGCTCTCCGCAGACGGTAGCCTAACCCTGAATCCAACAACAGAGTGCTGAGGGGATTCAGGGCCATGCAAAACCACAGTGGACTCAGACTGTCGCCCTGGAATATACCCCGCTTAATTCTAATCGGCTCATCACAATCAGGAGGAGCCGTACCACCTGGATATCTCAGGACAGTGGTCCACTGCCCCATACAAGACCCAAGGAAGTTGCATAAATTTGTATTAATTTTATACAAATTCAACACCCTCATGAGCCATGTATGGGGTACCGAATCATAGGCCTTTTTGTAATCTATCCAGGCAGCCGATAAATTCCTCCGGTTGTGACGAGCCTGTTGGCAAATGGTCATGTTAATGAGAAGGAGTTCCTTAGTACCACGGGACCCATTCATGCAACCTGTTTGGCCGGGAAAAAGAATTTGGTTAGAAGTGATGTGGTCTGTAATTTTGGATCTAATTATGGAGGTCAAAATTTTATAAATAGTTGGAAGGCATGTAATGGGTCTATAATTTTTTGGTTCCGTGGTACAACCGGACTTAAAGAGGAGGTGAGTGACACCTTTTGTCATAAATGCTGGGAGGGATCCTGCCTCAAGCGCATCCTGAAACTGCGCTGCCAATCGAGCATGCGAACTTGGAAACCATTTTAACCAGAAGTTGTGCAGACCATCCGGACCCGGCGACTTCCAGTTTTGGGTCCGTCGAATTGCAGTTTGCACATCTTCCGAACTGATTAAAATGGTCTCCATAGCCGGTATTGACTCGCAAGCTCGATCAACAACACTAAACCAGGAGGCTTCAGTGTGAGAGACAGGCGACGACCAGATATTAGTCCAGTACTCACGCATTTCGTGAGCACCAGGCAGCCGCCCATCCACCACACCCTGAGAAGAATCCTCCCAACATCTATAAACCCTCTTTTGGTCACTTTGGAACATACGATTTTGTTGGAAACGATCCCATCGCCTCCTGTAGCGACGAATGCGGTTCGCCCACGCATAGACTTTTTGTTTATAGAAGTCTATGCGTTCTGTGACGCAAAGCCTATAATTCTGAGGACTTATATTGGTCCCCGAAAAAGCCTGCGTCACAAAACGCATAATCCTTGGTCTGCTATTTCCTTCTGAGAAGGAAATTAGCTTGCCGATGAGAGTTCGGGCCCTGTTGATACGGTCTTCAATCCTAAGCTGCCAGGCAGGCACAGCCGCAACACCTCGAGTAGCTCTATGTTCTTTTGGGAATTGAACATTAGCCACTCGGCATGCTGCGACGGCCGCGCAGTAAAGGATCGAGTGCGTATCAACAAGATCCCGACTGGACTCCAAATATGTAGGTAGCATGGAGTCCAAAGCTTCCATCAGCGCCAAATTTCTTCTATGCGTGGGCAAACGCAGCAGACGCGGTCTACAAGACGCCGATACGGACACAAAATCCGAAATCGCACGCACCAAAGCCCCTCTCAAATGCTGTTTATCTTGGGGACTTACATTGTCATCCAAATTGTCCGTCAGCTCGAAATCAGCAACAGGTGTTGGTGTTGGACCTACTGCTTGATCTCCACTGACGGGCGAGACATTGTCGTCTTGGACAACACACAAGTCTGTGCGCAACCGCTCAAGTGTGTCATCATCCAACAACTTACGCCGCTGAATAAATCGCACTTGATCCGATAGTCGTTGGGACGATACATCAATCGTTGGTTCTAAAGCCTGAAACAGAGACAGCATTTTAGCACGATACGCAGTGAGGTTAATTCCTCCCTTTGTAGCCCCAAAGTAGGCCCGCATGACATTCTCATTGATTTCACAAGTCCATCTCATGCGGCGCACTACTCCACCGGTAGCGGGGACCGTAGGTGGGACACTCGGTCCCACAGGTCCCAAGCCCACCGCTGGAGGGGGTCGTCCTCTTCGCCGCGCAGGTCTTGGTGGCGGCGGGGACGACTGCAGCTCGTCGCGTTGGCTCAACGCGTCGTTGTCCGGCGTCACCTCGAACACGTCCGAAGCCGACGCCCACGACGCGGAGCTCGACGAGCTGGGAGATCTTATGCGTGCGTTTTGTGTCGTTCTGGCCTTTCTCTTGATCATCTCTTGAATCGTATTATTCGAGTATTGTCACAATTTTTAGGCAAAATAAAATATTAATAATAAAATTATTGTTTATTATTATTATTCTCTCACTATTTGCACTACCCTATATTTCAATTTCACAATAATCCAGTCTATCCAAAGGTTGCCTGGAAGAGATCGCAGCTAGCGATAAGGCCCCCTATTGTAACCATGCCTTTAGTTTGTAAGTACTTGTATGTGTCTTTCATTTTGGTGTACAATAAAGCATATATAAATAAAAAATAAAATATTTAGAAGTTCCGCACTATAGATAAATGGTATTGATTCATTTATTATATTATCTTGTAAAAAAATAATACAATCAAGTTTAATTAATATTTAGAAGATCAATTCTCGAGATCACAGCTATTTCCCACGTTTTAATGAGCTTTAAATGCGTATATAATTTTCATACAAAAATGAGTCTAAACCATTGAGATAATATACTAGAGGGGACACTGCAAAGAAAAAGTTTGTAACAAAATAAAGGGTACATTATATTTCTGTCTTTGTCACGCCTACGAAGTAAAATATCTTCCCTCTCGCTTCGATGTGTATCCTTGCGCACGCACCATACGCAGAAATTTTGTTCCCGATGTCCGCTCTAGTATAATACCTCAATGGTCTAAACGGACATTGTTCGTAGGGCTGTCATTTCGTAGCATGTGATTAATTTATAAGCTCTAAACACTTGTTGGTGTGCTGATGAGACATATGTTTGTCACATATGTAGTCCACACTCACAAGAGACTCACTCACTAAGAGCGAGTCTTGTGTCGTGTATAAAATACGAGAGACTTTTAGGTCTCACTCGAAACAGATACCTGTGAATCACACAAATATTCGTCCCGGTGCGGGGATCGAACCCATGGCCTCATAATTCACAACCAGCGTCTAAGTTATAACCCTAAAAATCTTTATTGAATATCTAATATCTAAAAAAGGTATTATCGTTGTGTCAGTAGATTCATGAGGTCTTTGTATTTTTGAAGGATATGAAGAAATGATAAGGATTTTTTATAGAAATATTGACTATTGATTAATTTATACCAATATTATTAAAAAGTTTAACAGCTAATTTGCTGATTTTCACTTCTGATAAAAAGCGACCTTGATCAATTTATTTTCTATTTCTATATGCGTGTTTGATTCTGATCGTTAATATATAAGCTAGTTTTAGATCCTTGCGTTATATCAGTTCCACTCCTCTTCGAACACAGAAGTAGAAATGGCCGCTCGTTTGGTTATTTTTTTCGTGAGCACTGTTTTAGTGTTAAGTGAATCTTCCATTGGTAAGTAATATATGGACAAAAAGTCATTTTTATTATTCTAATATGTTTTTGGTGGATTATACAAAACAAACCTGGATTTGCTTACACATTTCACAATATTTTATTGAATATAAATACCGGGTATCTCAAGACTGCTACCGAAAACGAAGCCGGGTGGTACTTTTAGTGACTACAAACACAATGCAACTCAAAATTTCGCAAAGAAACGCGACAATTATTTTTTATGATTTTTTAAATATCGTCATTTTTGGGTGGTAAATTCATAGTTTTTGCTAAAATAATAATTTAAACTATTTTATACCTTAGAGTGTTTATAAATAAAAGGGTAAACACTATTATTTTAGGAAAAAAATGTATATACCACCCAAACATGGCCATAGGAAAAAAATAACAAAAAAAATATTGTCGCTTTTTTTTTGCATCTTTTTCTGTTGCATTGTGTCTGAAGTCGCTTAAACTACCACCCGGCTTCGTTTTCGGTAGCAGTCTTGATATACCCTGTATATACTTTGAAATATAAACAGTAATAAGTGCATATACTGTATAATTCATTATAATTAAATTTCAACGCATTACACACTTAACGTGCGTGGTGGCCTGTTGGTAAACGGACTAGACGCGACTGCCAACATGTTCACCGTGGTCGCGGGTTCGAATCCCAGGGCACACCTCTGACTTTTCGGAGTCATGTGTGTATTGATAGTCAATCACCACGCACTAAAACGGTGAAAGAAAACATCGTGAGGAAACCTGCATACCATAGCGATTTATAAAAATTCTATGGTATGTAAGTCCACCAACCCGCACTAGGCCAGCGTGGTGGACTATATGGCCTAACCACTCTCAATCGGTAGTCGATTGTAGAGGAGGCCCGTGCCCTGCAGTGGGACGTATATGGGCTGATACAGAACACACTTAACATCTGTTCTTTTCTGTTTCAGTTGAACCAATTAGGAAATGTAACAGTAGGGACAGTGATTGCCTTACTGGCTACTTCCAGCAAGTGATTCGGGACGCAAGCCAAAATGGTATTCCAGAAATTAGGGTCCCACCCTTTGACCTTTCCACCATCAAAAACTTCCACACAAACATCACTGATTTCGTTGAACTCCAGATGGTCGATGGTATTGGATCTGGTGGCAAGAGCTGTGTCCTCAACAACTTTTTGTAAGTGGTATTTCATACAGTAATTATTCATTTATTTGCTTTATGATTATTAAATAAATTATTTTATGCTTTGTAGCTCCCTTTAAACTTTCGTTATAAAAGTGTATGGCCTACTATATTGGCCATATATAATAAAAAATGGCGCATCCGAACAAAAAAAGATAATAAGCAATCAATTTTTGAAATTGTAATATTTAAAACCATCTCGGCACAAACCAAAAGCTTCGCAAATTCTTTTTTTGCCACACCGTCATTCTGTCGAATTGTTTGCCGTTACGCATGATCCCTCCTTCCTATAATCCTGGGAGCTTCTGCATTAGTGTGAAGAGGCATCTTAGCGGGGCGGCATAATTATATCGAATGGCATGGAACTGCCGTCTGATGCCAATCGATACTCTGCCTGGACGGCATTTGCGCTTACCATCAGGTGCAGTGTGATAGCTATGGCAGACCAGTATAGAAACAAAATAAATTGATGAAATATTTCAAGTTTATTCACAACCCTGACGCACGGATATGCGAACATTATGTAAAGCTTTTAACATTAAATTCCATGGCTGATCCTATAACTAAACTATCAGCTTACCTAATAGCTTACATCAAGGAATGAAGTTACAATAGCAGTTTTCATGACACCTATAATTCCGTCATATTACGATACTGCTAGTACGGGTTGGTGGATTTTGCATGCCATAGAAATTGTTACAAATCGCTAAAGTATGATGTTTCCTTTAGTTTTATAGATCGTACTGATTGCCAATACACACATAACTCAGAAAATCAAAAGTGTGCATGGCATTTGAACCGGCGACGAACGCGATTATACAAGCAGCCGCGTCTGGTCTGTTTACTAATGGGCCACCACGTACTTCATTTGATAACACTAACTGACTAATAATATTTCAGGTTGAACATTCCCAAGGGCTATGGAGCTGTGGACTTCGTATGCGACCTTGAGGTTCAAGGTCACTACAAGATTTATTCAGACAGTCCCATCATCAGGAACATGCTGAATGGTGACGTCATCAGCGGTGATGGGGTCGGATCAGTGAAATTAGGTATGGACTTAGATGCAGAAAAAGGTATCCTTATACAGGCGAATCTAATTAAAAAGTTTCTACACTTGATTTCAAATACAAAAAATGTAAATGCACTCTAATGGTTCGGTTTAAAAGACATTGTAGTATGAATAACTACTGGACATATTGGGTCTTAACATGTTATGTGTCAGAGCGGTAAGCGCAATGGACTAGCATTGCTTTGTAGTTCAAGGTGTTGTATGGTTTTGCTACTGTTCATGCGCAGTCGTAACGTTTACCATCAGGCAAACGGCATGCTTATCTCGTCATTCATGGCAATAAAAAAGTAAAAGTAATAATGGGGTAGATTGTAATATAAAAAAATCTTCAACAGAAAAAGTGAGATTCGTCCTGGAGTTCCCCTTCAACGTAGTGCAACGCGGTGGGGATGAGTACCTGTTCACCGACTTCCCCAGGTCCAAATACAGTTTCAACATACTGCGTGGCGTTACCTTCGACGCCAACAACCTTTACTTGGGACACCGTGAAGCAAGTAAGTAAAAGTTTAGTTATTAAGGGATAAATCCTATTTTGGAGCCATGAGCCTTTTAAAGTCAGATTTATATGGATTAATTTTTAATGTAGTGCATTTATTTCTTAGTAATATATAAATAATACATTTTTTCATTTTTTTCAAGAGAATTTATTAGATAGTTTCACAACTTATTTCCTCTCATCCTAGTTTTAAATAATATTCGTAATCTTTTATACCTTTTAGCTTGAACAATATAAATGTAACTTTGTTGTAGATAAAATAAGGTTATGTTTAGGGGGTAAAAATCAGGATGTACATTACAAGTTGTTTGATTGTATAATTTATTATTGTAGCTGATTCATATTAATGCACTATTATTAATATTATTCATTGTGTATGATCATAATTTTACCTAGAAGACAATCCGAATATAAATGAAGCAAAAATTGGAGTAAATGAAGCGTCTTGTAGAATTCCGTACTACAAGACGATTGACAAATTAGTAAAGCTCGCAGATAGTCGCTGGTTGCTTTCAGAAGGTTGCTATAGAACTCCTTGACCTATTTTAAACTATAGACTTTCTATAACGGATAAATGAGAGAGAGGGAGAGAGAGAGAGAGAGATGACTAAATAAATATTTTGTTTGTTCCTAGGTGGTACTATCATCAACGTGATGAACCAGCAATGGCAAATAATCATGGCCGCCGCTGGCAACGAAATATTTGACGGAATCTTCAAAGCCATGTTCAACATTGGCCAGTCATTCTTCCACAGCGTCCCTGTCAAGACTTTCCTCATCGATGACGTATCTCCTTACGCTATTGAGTACTCGCCATACCTTAAGTACTGAAGGCTTTAAATTAATGTAACAAATAACATGTATGGGTTGGTGCAATCTGTCAGTCAGTTTTGGGTGATAAATTTATAACATAACGTTAACCTTCAAAATGTATTGTTTTTTTGTTCAGGAAACTTGTAATAAATCAGTACAAATAATATTTTTTTATTTTCCTTTGTGTTCTACTAAATATTACTGCTATTTGTTTCAAAGTGTGGTTATTTGGTACTTAGAAAAAAATATATATACTAAAACACTTTTCATACTTAAAATGTACTCATAATTCGAGGCAATGCATGTTGGTGGCAATAATACGTCTGATATTTTATAATGTGAACTAGAAAATATCGAATTAAATCGTCTAATATCCTGGGGACACGCACTGTATTGGATCTATGAAATACTTAAACATCATCAACTTTCCGCCACTACCAAAGACTGAAATGTTTTACCTCCGACAGTTCAAAATTAGTATCAGTGCATATGAAGTTCATTACATACAAAGGAATCAATCGTAACTTTACAGAACCAGTCCAAAGATGTCATACAGGTACACACATTAGCTTAAAGAGAAAATCGGTACGGTAAAAAAATGTGGAAATTTTGGCTCTAAATCTGAAGCGATAAATTATAATTATATCTAAATGTTAAGTAGGAGTAAAACTTTACACCTTAGTACGAGATTCCTGTGATGATACATTTTATTTTTTTAACTAGTACAGGATACAGGTGATCTCTTCACTATATTAAGTAACTATTGTTATTTTAAATAATGAACTGTCTTTCTAGTGGAAATAAGCAATGTATTTTTGATGAAACAAAACAATATTATTATTTATAAATATTATTGATATTTTGTTAATTAGTGCGGATAGTTATAGATATATATTATTATGACTTATCTTTACTACTTCCATCTTTTGATTGTTGAATAATTTATACTCGAAGCCTAGAAATGAACCTACGAGTCTAATATGGATACTCATATGAGCAGCAAAGATCATTACCACTTAGGCCGATTTCTCGTTTGCTAACCTAATGCTTTAGTTTACATTTAATATCATAATAATTTTCATCCTCAACCACAAGAAGTCTACGAAAAATATAATACACGTTACGCATATTTAGACTGCGACCGGAAACGAAGCCAGGTGATAGGTGATTTTGTGGCTTTAGATACAAATTTCGTAACTATTTTGTGTTAAATATGTTATGTCATGTTGGGCTTAATCTCTAGTTTTTTGCTAAAATACTCTTAATAACTTTAATTTAATCCTTTTGTTCTATAGAATTTTTAAAATCAATATAATTATACATTATTACTTTTGGTAAAACTAAAAAATTAAAAATTATGGGAAAAAGCTTCACATAAAATTTGCGTTGTGTCTGAAGTCACTAAAACTACCATTTGACTTCGTTTTCTTTCGCAGTCTGGGTATACACCGTATAATGGAGCGTTCTGCATAAAACGGCTTCTTGCTCGTCCGTGCAACTGATGGATGACTGACGCAAATAACTTTGTTAGGTTAGGTGCACCATCATCATCAACATCATCTCAGCCACTGGAAGTCATAGGCCTCCCCCAAGACTCCACAATGACCTGTTGGAAGCGGCCTGCATTAATGAAGTGTGAAATTAGAATACAGTTCTATTTTAGCTTGGATGTAATACCACTGTTTGAGGCACCAGGAAATTACATTATCATTATTAATAAATATTGGCCTAGGCCTATTCAAAATTAATGGGTGGGAAAGCATGGCGTTTGGGGCTCTTTTTAAAAACCAATTATGCGCTTAATGTGGGTATTCATATAGGGCCATACATAGATAACAGAAATTTCCTGGTAGTATTGCTTTAAAATGTTGTGTTACATCCAAACTACCATGGAGCTGTATTCTACAGTCACAATTGGTGATGCGTGTATTTTGTAATAGTGCATCTTCACTAAAATTAAAGAACAAAATGAAGTCTTCTTAGTCTGTTTTATATTATTGCAATGAATGCCGAGACGAACATGCCGTTCGCCCAATGGTAAGATATAAGACAGCTCATAGTAGCAAAATTATTAACACTAACTATTAAGCAATGCTAGGCATTCCACTGCGCATAACCTAACCTGAGACATAATATGTTAAGTCACAATATTATGTCCAGTAGTTACTCTGGCAGCAATGTCTTTCGAATATGAAACACAGCAGTGCATTTACACTGCTATTTGGCGGGAGATACAGACATAACGGTGGTAGCTACCCAGGCGATCTCTCACATATGAGAGTTCTACCACAAGTCTAAATATATCTGAACACATGAACAAAAAATCCATATACTATGTGCATGGTATTAAAATGAGTAAGGTTAATTAAAAAACGCTTCATCCGCAATTTGGAAATGTGAAGGCTGTCTCGAGAGAACGAACCAAAACGAGCATTCTACTTTGTGAGCTTAAATATTTTTTACAGTGTTCCTCTAAGATGTTTATGTAAAACGCCATTGGTGTTCCTAGCTTGGATTTGTTGCCACCATTGCATCGGTGTAGTATCACCTGAAATTTTCAGCTATTTTTATTTTTATTTTATTTATTTAAGGACATCCGATGGTAATTACATTGTTTCTTATATCTAATACACTTACAATTTGGCAACATGCAGGCGTCACAACATGCATTGATTAACAAATAACTGCTAAGTAAAACTAGAATCAAATTAAAATAAAAACATAAGGAAATTTACATTCATAAAATTAAAATTAAACAAAATCATATATTAACAACTTTATAAATTAAAAGAAATAACTGTACTGTATCAGCCCATATACGTCTCACTGCAGGGCACGGGCCTACTCTACAATCGAGAATACGACTGAGAGTGGTTAGGCCATATAGTTCACCACGCTGACCTAGTGCGGGTTGACAAGAAAGAAATAACAAGACTTAATAAAAAAATACAACAAAGCAACATAAAATTAAAATAATGAATATTATGTCTATAATTTCTAATCACTAACTAGTTTCATTACTTCAGTCGTAAAAGTAACTACTGAGTCATTAAACACATCAACGCTCTGACCGAGTGTGTTATAGGATCTAGATAACCTGGCTATTGTAGAATTTTGTTTTACCTCGATAAAGGTGGACCCAGTAACCCCATGGGTTTTCTTGGTCATCGACTAGGAACACGTATTTTTATTAAGTCTAATAAAGGTGGACAATCTACTTGATTTCTTAAAATTTTGTACAGGAAGTTCATATCTAAGAGTTTCTTTTCTATCACTCAGGCTGTTCATTTTAAAGCGTTTTAAACGTGTTGGGTAAAAATTTAATGTCTTCTTGTATTTACTGTGGAAGGCAAGATGTCTGGTAAGTCTTTTTTTATTCCGTTCTATGCGTACTTGATGAACTGTGTAATGTGATGACCACATAATACTGCAGTACTCTAAAATTGGCCTAACGTATGAATTGTAAAGTATTATCTTAGATTTATGATTTTTAAATACTAATAATATAATATAATAATAATAATAATATGCCCCCTAGAATCCAACCACACGTCTGGCCTGATCACGTGGGGAGCGGACACACGATAATAAAAGTACTGGCGTGGCTAACGTGGCATTGGTAACCCATTAGTAATGGAGACACGATCTAAAAATAAATTGAGAGGGCCACTTCCCGGGGGCGATCGCAGGGGCACACCTGGAGCTGACGCTGGGTGTTTCAGCATGCGAACCGTCAGCGGTGAGGAATTGAGTAGGCGGGCTCCCACCGGGTCATCCGAAAATACTACAGCCAACATACATGACAGACTGACTGACAATAGATCAGAAAGCCCAATATCATCCATAATACGCGTATAGCCCTAGCACCGTGTCTTATGCACCTAGTGCTACTGTTGAAGAATCCCGAGACCCTACACCCCCTCCAACCCCAGCTTTAAGTGTTACGCGGGAGGTGAATACCTTTTCACCTGCGTCCACAAAAGCTGGAAAAGTAAGAGTACGCATGAAATGGACGACTGAAGTAAATATCCTTATCATGCGTACTTACTACCTTATCACTAAACTAAAGACAGATATGACAACTTATAGGAAACCTTTGCATGAACTTTTTCAAAAACAATATCCCGGCATTAATGTTAGCGAACAAAGAATATCCGACCAGAGACGCTGCATTATTAAAAATAAATATCTATCAGAAGAAATACTGAAAAACCTTAGGGAAGAAGTGCGGGTTGAATTAGAGCAAAGTAATACCACCTCAGAATTACCACAAAACTCAATAGGGAACAATATTGTCAATACTCTAACAGATCTTTACATCAAGACCCACCTTTGCCAATTATACCTCCACTCCTTTAATACCCGATTGTATTCAGGAAACATGTGAAACAGTGGCAGAAAGAGTCACTGATATAAAAACATCAAGAATGCCGATATACAGATAACAGAAAACCATCCCTGATCTATCCCTTAAAACTATCCCTGATGGTTATGATGCAAAAATTTGTCGCTGAAATGAAATCCACACATATACAATACAGTGGCATAGACCCTACTTTAAGACCCTTGCTCCCCAAATTAAATATAGTAGGAATCTTACACAACTTTTAAACATATTTAATAATAAATTACTTCCGCAATTTATAACTTCTGAAACAATCTTATTGGATATTCACACCATAGTCTACTGAACCGCAATGGTTATAAGAAAACAGCTTAGATACAATATATCGGAGCATCCACAACAGCCACCCAAAAAATAAATTAAGAAACCAGCGTGGCAAATAAGACTTGAGAAGAATATTGCACAAATCAGAGCTGATATAGGTAGACTTACACAATATATCCGCGGAAACAGATAAAAAAAGGTAGTTAAACATGTAGAAAACATATTTAATAAAAATAAACAGCACACAAGACACGAAAATAGTAATATACTACCGGAAGAATTTTTAGACGCATTAAAACAAAAACTTTCACTTAAATCTCATAGACTCGCTAGATATAAAAAAGGCCTACAAAGAAAAAACAGAACACACTATTTATAACAAACGAAAATATATTTTATAGACAGTTAAATACACGGAACACCACTACTAATAGGAATAAGGAAATACCGACTGTAGAAAAATTGGAAGACTTCTGGTCTAGTATATGGGAGGAAACAGTTATACATAATGAAGGAGCAGTATTGATAAAAGAGGAAGAAGCTAAATGGGATGGGAGTGAGGGATGGAGTTTAGTGAACATAAGCGAAGAAGATATATTAAATGTAAACGCAAAACTACACAACTGGAAATTTGCAGGAGTAGACAAAATTCACAATTTTTGGTATAAAAAATTACAAATTTTACATAAACCAATAGCTAAAATTTTACTGAAATAGTACGCGGTAAATAGGCTATACCAGAATTCATCGCAAAAGGAATAACATACATGATTACTAAATCTAATGATCCACATGACCCATCCCAGTACAGACCAATAACCTGCCTACCAACCATTTATAAAGTATTAACAGCAACAATCACTCGTAAAATTAATACACATTTAGAGACGAATAATATATTAGCAGAAGAGCAGAAAGGCTGCAGACAGAATCATAGGGGATGCAAAGAGCAACTTATAGAGCTAGCTTATAGCTAGAGCGGGAGTGTTATATATGTATATAAAAAGATGTGAAGATTTAATTGTTAAGAACCCCCAGATCTTTTGGACCTTCATAAATCAAATAAAAATGCTCCAACTCTCTCCCCTCCAGCATGCATTACAATGGCCAATCAGCAGATGATGGTGATGAAATTTGCGACTTGTTCTCATCTTATTTCACTTCAAACTTCCTTACCCATCGTCCAATGTTCATTTTACTCCCTCGAACTCTTCTTCTCAAAATAATGTAACAACTTGTATTAGTGATATACACATTACTCAAACTCTGTTTTAAAAACTAATAAAGTCATTAGACCCCACGAAAGGAGCGGGGCCCCGACGACTTTACGCCTAAGTTTATTCTCAAATGTGCAGACTCATTGGTTGAGCCTCTTACCATCCTGTTCAACACGATCCATTCACGAAGGAACTGTACCTAGTACTTGGAAATCGGCATTTATCCACCCTATATATAAAACCGGTTGTAGAATGTAGGGACGACATAGGAAATTATCGCCCGATATCCAAATTATGTATATTTGCTAAATTGTTCGAAAGAATCATATATACACAGTTTATGAAAAACTATCATGCAATTTCCATTCCTCAACAACATGGTTTTATACGTAAGCGTTCTACCAATCCAACTTATTATCCTTCACAGATTTTTTTACAATCAATATGGATGGTGGTGGTCAAGTAGATGCCGTCTTTACAGATTTTACCAAGGCATTCGATCGGATCGATCATCACATTCTCTTGCAAAAGCTGTTCTTTGCTGGTATTCATGGAAACCTTCTAAGATGGTTCACATCGTATAATAGAAAACAGGTCCCAGCTGTAGCTATAGGTGGTTTCTCTTCTGGCTGGAATATATCCCTTCTGGTCTACCACAGGGCTCTCTTCTCGGTCCCTTGCTTTTTAATATTTTTATTAATGATGTTAGCTCCTGTTTCAAACACTCTGATTCCTTCTTTATGCCGATGACATGAAAATATCACAAAACAGTGAAGAATATTAATGATTGTCGTTTGTTGCAGTCAGACTTGGATTCATTCGAGAATTATTGTTTAGCCAATAAATTAGATCTTAATGTCACTAAATGCTACTCTATGTCATTCACTCCGTAAATTAAGTTTCATTTAATAACGTATATACCTTAAAAGGAGAACCTCTTAAGCATGTGGAATCCATCAGAGATCTTGGGGTGACGCACGATTCCAAGTTAACCTACGACATCACATTGATCACATCGTGTTAACAAGCTAAAAAAGCACTGGTTTTGTGATTATATTATCGTCATAATTCACCAATATTAAAGTGTTTAAAAATTTTGTATTGTTCATTGGTATGGCAGTATCCTGGAGTATTGTGCACAAGTCTGGAACCCACAGTATTATTGCTACATTGATAGAATTGAATCAATTCAACGCCGATTTTTAAAAATTCCTTCAATTTAAATGTCATTGTTATGACGCAGACTATGAAGCAAGGTGCCGCAAGACCATTTTCTCCCGCTTTACGAAAGAAGAAAAGTTGCAGATATTGTATTACTTGCAAATATGCACAAAATCTATTAGATTCCCCGCTTTTACTATCGAAAATAAAATATAAGAGTTCCCTAAAAGAATGTCGAGACGACCCTAATTATAGACAGAATGCATTCTTCATCAGAGCAAACAAAATATGTTAACGCTGCAATAGATCTCTTAGACCTGATTTATTTACACAAAACCGCATATTTATAAAAATATATTAGCGAATCATTGGTTCTCTGATGTTATTAGCCGCAAGCCGTATTGCGTAAACGTACACAGATCCTGATTGGTTAGTTTTATATTTAGTATTTTAATTCGTGCTTTAGACTTAATTGGTTTTATTAAGTGTTTGATCGGTAATTTTAAGTTGTTTCATTGTAATCTCGATTTTCTTATTATATTTTTTTGTGATGTTTTTTTTTTTTCATTTTTCTTTATAATTTAATGTACATACCTATGTAAATTACCGTGTAATTTTGGAACTAGGGCATTTTCTGTATATATTTTTATGTATATTTAACTGTGGAATCATATAATTAGTGCTTTGTTTTTGTTTTTGGAGTATATTCTTAACAACCTGTTTGTTCCCAAATAAATAAAATAAAATAAAAATTATCATTGACTCACACCATTCACGGACAAATTAACGCGCGCATAGATTAAAAAAGCTTTTGATAGTATTCCACTGTCTTGGTTACTTAAAGTATTAAATATTTACAAAATTAATAAAACTATAAATCAAATTCTTGCAAGATATTATGCACAATGGAAGACAAACCTTTATATAAACAGCAATACGAAATCAATAGTAAACAGAAAAATATATAGAAAGAAAGGAATATACCAGGGAGATTTATTATTATATTTATTTACACTTTATTGCACAAAAAGACAACAAATACAGAGAGAAATTACATATAAAAAAAGTACAATTGGCGGTCTTATCGCCGAAAGGCAATGTCTTACAGACAACCATGGATGGATTTAAGAATAGGATAAAGCATAGAAGCGCAAGAGCAAAAGTGAAAGGATAGAACCATACCTGAAAGGGAAAAAAAATCAAAATATAATTAAGTAATAAAGTCATAAATACTCATATATATGTAATAAATAATACATAATAATAAATATATAATACATAAGAATACAAATATACATACATACATAATATATATACATATATATTACGAATATATATATATATAATATATATAAATCATATACATAAATAAAAATGCTATCCACATCAATGTGTCAGTTCATGAGAAAGGTATAATCTTTGACAACTTTTTGAATGATGATAGTGATCGTGCCTGTCTTACCACAACTGGTAATGCGTTTTTCCATAATCGAACAGCCTTAACAGTAAACGATTTGTCCATGAAAGTGGTGGTGTGGCACGGGCATTCTCAACTCCAAACTCTCTGACGACCGTAGGGATCTAGTATGTGAGTCGTGGAGAAATACAAATCGATCTTTGAGGTAAGAGGGGGTAAGAGGATTAAACAATACATTGTACAGAAGAAAGAGAATATGAGCAATCCGACGAAGTCGTATGGGCAACCACTTGAGCTTAGCAACGAATTCCGAAACATGATCATATTTGCGTAAACCAAATATGAATCTAATACAAAAGTTTTGAAGGCGCTCAAGTTTATTAAGTTGGTCCTCGGTGAGATCTGGATAGCTGACATCGGCATAATCAAGGATAGGGAGAAGGAGGGTTGCGCCTAATGAAATCTTCGTGGCAACAGTAGAAGGTTGTGTAGTCTACGCAAGGACTTTGCCGAGGCGAACATTTGCGGCTGAGCTCCTTAAGCTGCGGACCCCAGGTAAAGGACTTGTCCAGAAATAAACCAAGGTTTTTTACTATGTCACTATAAGAGACAGTAGTACCGTCACAGATTAGAAGTGGTAGTTGGTCCCTATCAAGTTTTGAAGTCGTTCTGGGGCTGCCGATAATAATAGCCTGTGTTTTTGGAGGGGTTAATTTTTAAGCCATGAGTCTTACTCCATTCACAGATGCGTTGGATGTCGCTGTTTAAATTATGAATTGCTTCAATAACCTTGTCAAGAGGTGCCTGAGAATAAAGTTGTAAATCATCTGCGTAGAGGTGGTAGGATGAGCGAAGATGATTAGATATAGAATTGATAAAGACAGCAAAGAGTAGAGGAGAAAGCACGCCGCCCTGTGGAACGCCAGCAGATAAGGAGCACCACGAGGAATAACTATCCTCAATACAGATACGCTGCCGGCGCCCATACAGGTAACTACGAAACCAATCACTGCGTTGTGAGATATGTTGAGAGAACATAGCATACTAAGCAACACATCAAAGTCAACGGTATTGAAGGCGTTACTGAAGTCCAGCAATGCTAAGACTGTCAGCTTGCCTTCCTCCATACCCGGATCTAATGTCATCCGTAATATGAGTCAAGGTGGTGGTAGTGCTGTGCCCAGGACGAAAACCCGATTGGAGCGGGTTTAGGAGATATTTTTGGATAGGAAATCGTTCAATTGAGTGTGGGATAAGGTGATCAAGAACTTTGGAAAGGAAAGAAGAATGGAAATGGGTCGGAAATCAGAGCATGTAGAGGCGTTTGACTTTTAGGAATGGGATAACGTGGGCTTCTTTCCAGGCACTTGGGAAAATCCCAGTAGAGATGGAGTGTTGAGGATATGGGAAATTATGGGAAGGATTTCGTCAAGGATAGGCAGAATCATATTACGGGTGACGCAGTCGCCTACCATTGCATTCGATGAAATGAGCTTAATAGTTTTCTCAACATCACAAGCAGCAAATTGTTTGAAAGCAAAAGCTGAGCAATCGGGAGTATTAAGAGTAGAAAGATGTCGTATAGTGTTATTTTTAGTCGTCTTGTCGAAATTGGACGAAGAAGAAAAATGAGCGTTTAGAGAATTTAAATCAATGGATTAGGAATCGAATCTTGTGGAGGTTTTACCCACTCCCAATATCTTAAGAAATTTCCAAACTTTAATGGGTCACCGTTTTCAACGGAGTTGTGAATTATGTCGGCGTCTTGGGCATTCCTACACACCTTACTGCAGTGATTTCGAATGGCTACATACTTTAGCCAATTTGACTCGATGGTGGCGACGATTGTATCTTGACTTAGCCGACGCTTTTTTTGAAAGAAGTTCTTTAATTTCGGCAGTAAGCCAGGTGATGGCAGGTGCTTTATTTTAACAGGGCAAACTGGTGCATGCTTGTCAAAAAGTTCACTTAGCTTGCTAGTGAAAATATGCACCTTGTCATCCACACAATCTGAGCGAAGGAGCAGACTCCAGTCGATGTTATTAGCATCCTTGCGAAGATTGTCTAGGTTAATACCACGAAAATTTCGCTGCGAAAGGATCTTGGGTAAGGATTAGGGGTACGAAGACGATAGGAAAGAAATAGGAGGGTCGTGACAGGAAAAGCGTCCGCGGAACACTGCCCATGTTTCGCAACGTTATTTAAAGAAGAAACAAAAATAAGATCAAGGAGTGAAGGAGTTTTATTAGGAGAGTGGTGAGTGGCTGGAAGAGGAAGAATAGAAAGATTACAGGATTGGATAGTATTCAAAAGAGAGGAAGAGCGATGATCTTTCTTAAGGAGACAGGTATTAAAGTCACCCATGATTATGGTTTGACTGTACGAGGGAACCAGATTCTCGAGAATTATTTCAAGAGAAGAAAAGAAATTAATGTGAAGCGAAGGACAATAGTAAACACCGAGTAAAAGGTTATTAAGTGAGAATTCCACCTCAAGAAAAGATGTTCGCCAGCATTGGGCGGTTGCGGTTGCGGTGATACACTTAATATGGTATAGCGAAATTGTGTACGGAGATAAATAGCAACACCACCACCACCTCTTACCGCGCGATCATTTCTGATGAGGTGGAATCCTGGGAGGGAGTAAGCGGAAGAAGATAGACAAGGTTTTAACCAGGATTCTGAAACAAGGATAGCATGAATATGAGTACAGTCAAAACTAGCCAGCATATCGGGGAAATGGGCCGGAATACTCTGGGCATTGATATGGACCACATTGAAATTCCTAGGGACGTCAGAGAACTGGCAAGAGAGAGTGTCGGCAAGTGAGGGAACACTAAGGAAACTATCATCACTACAAGCAGAGAAGTATTCTTCACTGTCGCTGCTACAATATTTTGCACATACATGGAAGAAATAAATACTATTAAAATATAAACTAAAAATGAATATAAAAATATGATAAAAAAATTAAGAAAGTAAAAAAAAAAAAAAGATATCATCCATCTGCCGGTTGAAAACAAAACGTACTAAAACAATAAAAAAAAGCATTTGCACTATCACTAAAAACAAAAAACATTGGGAGGAAGAAAAAAAAAAAAGGAAAAATAAATTAAGAGACAAAAGATCAAGCATTGTGAATTAATATTAAACAATAGATAATTAAAAGTTATGAGAACCAGGTAAATATTCCCCAACATAAAATATATATGTTGTTCATTATTGTTATGAGATTCTTTGAGTCTCTTATGGTTCCTCCGCGCTTAACCCCTTATCGTCCCTTCTAAAACGTCCGGAAAAGGTTTTCAAAGAAAGGGTTCCATGAATGATATTAAGATCTCACATTTAATTTATATGGATGATATAAAATTATACGCTAACAACAGTAAAGATATGAGAGTTTTGATAGATATCAACTGGAAATTAGTACAGATATTAACATGCAATTTGGATTAGATAATGTAAAACTATACATATTAAAAAAGGAACAATAGAATCAGAAAATTACACTCTATCAGATAACCAAGTTATATTATCCATGGAAGTCAATGAATTTTATGAATACCTGGGTTATCACCAATCAAAGGAACTGGACCATGTTAAATTAAACACAAATACTCTCACAGAATATAAAAATCGAGTCACTAAAATTAGTAAAAGTAATTTAACAGAAAACACCTAATAAAGCCATTAACACATATGCCATACCTATATTAACTTATTCATTTGGAGTAAGTGATGCTGATCACGATAATTATGTTAGTAACAAACTCCACATAACCCTAATTTAATTGCTGTATGTCATTGGATGTGGAGGGCTGATTATATAAATAAGACAGATTAAGAAGATTTGTTAAAGGAAATAAAATTAACGCATTTTGTGTCTTTTAAAATTTATTTATTATTATTATATTTTTATTAGTTATTTTTGTTATTATTTCTTTTCGCGATGGGACTCGCGAAGTACAGGATGGCCGAGCTGTTAGGGTCATCCTATGTTATAGGTCTACCAGAATCTCATGGCATAAAATTAAAAAAAACAATGATTCTTATGTGGCAATACCATCGGTCAACAGCTGATTCAAAACTTGAGTTATGTCATTCGATGTGAATATTTTAAGATTTCTATCCGTTCTTAGCGAAAATGTACAAATTAGTTCTACAATCACAAGTGCGACACATTGTTTACAAAGTTTATCGCCAGATCCGTGAATAATTTGGTCAAATTTAAACAAAATCGTCGATTTTAAAATCGACGTCGCTTTAACATGTAAGTCGGAGTGAATAGTTTTGATACTTCATTTTTTTTGGTTAGTGTTAGATATGTGCATGTGTTTATCGTATATACTTTGATATCATTTTTTGAAACTAAACAGTAAGCATTAAATACTATTTACAGGAATTTCCGGAGATTTTAGATAAGGAACGGTTTATTATTATTTCTTTATCTTCATCGTCTTCATCAGAAGATGTACAGGAAGAGTATTTAGAAGTAAGCTTTGACTAAAGTGTTATGAAATAAAGAAGACTGAAAATAAATTATACGTTTTTATTTTACATCTTGCATCTTTCGTATAACATTTATTCAAATCTAATAATTATTTAATAAAACCGACTCATAATCAAACTACTTACAATTTGGAAATTGAAAGTTGTTTGATTAAGTGAAAACTAATAAGAAGAGAGAATTAAAACGAAACTGGTGGCTCCGTACCACCATTTTTATCTACATCTACGTTTTGAAAGTAACCAGCGCTCCCTCTATATTATAAATACTCGTAAGACACGTATGTATATTATAATTTAAAACTGAAAAAATCTTATTGCCTATTTTAATTGGCTATTAATCTAAAAGTACAATTGTGAAGTAATTTTAATGTTTAAATTACCTATACATTTTACTTAAAACATTATGTACTTTATTTACATAGTTGTACTAAAAAAAATAATGTCAAATTGAAATTATAATTAATTACAATTATTGAAAGTATCAAATATGTTAATCCGATTACCCCAGTGTTGCAATGCGTAAATTCAAATTTCCCAAAATGCCATGAGATTCTGGTAGACCTATAGTAGTATTATTTGTTAGGTTTAAAAAATAATGTAGGTAAAATTACTTTTAATATTATTGATAGCCTTCTGCATTTTAATAAATATGAAGGGCAGGAGGGCCTTCATCAGAACTCATCTTCTACGATATAAATTATGTAGTTAGGTTGATAGTGTGAACAGCGAAATGACAGGTTCTTGTTACAGAGTTTAATCACGAAACGAAAACAAACAACACCAACTTAGTCAGAATACTAAAGAAGAACAACAGACTTTAACTTATTTTCATAGCGATTCGTCACAAACGTGGTCTGCGGGCTCCATCGTCTTGAATCTGTGTCTCCAGGCGACGGCCCTCAACACCATCGACATGACGCTTCGCTAGGCTGACTCTGACAGCTAAAAGTCAGTCAACCTGAGGTATGAAATTGACGGAAGCGCCGTCAAATATATTTCCTGATTTATTTACTTTTCTCAATTTAAATGAATATATTAAGCTACATATATTTAAAAATGAGTTTTGCATTTATTATTTTACAAATACCTGGAACATGGTTAATGTTTAAGTTTATTTACTTTTGTACCTCCAAGTGCCTATATATAAGGGAGAATTTGATTTGTCTCGGCATTCAAGTGTGAACATTCAAAGAGTGAATATCTCAAGAAATACTAACTGCGTTAAAATAAGGAAATTGATTGGAAAGTGTGTAAAAAGGAAGAAATATACGATATCTACAGAAATAAGTGTTTGAATTATTACATACCCCAACACAACATACTGTGTGGCGTTACCTTCGACGCCAATAACCTTTACTTGGGACACCGTGAAGCAAGTAAGCAAATGTTTAGTTATTAATAGACAACACCTTTTTTGGAGATATTTAAAAAGTCGCTAGAAAGCAATACCAGCAATGACCTAAGCTAAATTTCATCATAATAACCAAAGCTTTTGAGTATACATGAAGAAAAGCCATATTTACAGTTGTTTTGTAGTTTTATGCGGATGGAACTCATTGACCTTTGTTAAACAATAGACTTTCTATAACAGAGGATTGGGAGAGAGAGAGAGAGAGAGATGACTAATTAAAATATTTACTTGGTTCTTAGGTGGTATCATCATCAACGTGATGAACCAGCAATGGCAGACGATCATAGCCGCCGCTGGCAACGACATTATTTGACGGAATCTTCAAAGCCATGTTCAAATTGGTCAGTCATTCTTCCAAAGCGTCCCTGTCAAGACTTTTCTCATCGATGACGTGTCTCCCTACGCTATTGAGTACTCGCCATACTTTAGGTACTAAAGGGTGTATACTACTGTACCATCTAATAAGTATGGGTTGGTGGAATCTTTCAGTCTGCTTATAAGAAAATCTCCAGATTTGGGTGATAAATTTATAACATAGTGTTAAACTTCAAATGTTTTCTTTTTTGTTCTGGAAACATGTAATAATCGGTACAAATAATATTTTTTTATTGTTTCTTATTTTGTTGTACATATGTGTCTTCAAATCGTTTTATTAAATAAAACATTTCTTTTGTTATAATCTCGCTTCATAGAAAGTGGCGATATGATCTACATTGTTACATTGAACAAAACCTTAAAGTGTTTCAAATTGCAGGTATTTGGTTCCAAAATAAAATCAGAGCGTATGAGTTCTATAAAATATAAAATTCTGCGGTTACTGGTACTTCCATTCGAGAACTTTTCAGCATCATCAGCTGACTATTCTCTGTGCCATATGCCCTGATAACTACCACACACACTTTGTGAACACTTAAATGTCATACAAAGTGAATTGATTATCCTAGGTTTTAAAATAAGAACTTCCTTATGCTAATTTGTTTATGCCTCTAGAACGACAATGCGGAATTATTTATTATTGAATATTAATTATTCAATCATTGACCTAGGCTAAATCAAAATATACTGGGTTGTGAAGCATAACGTTTGGTGCCCACTTTAAAAACCAGTTATTCGCTTAATGTACATTTTCAAATGGAGTCATCAATGTCAACTAAAAGTTCCAGGTAGTATTGCCCCAAACGGTGGCGTTACACCCAACCTACAATAGAGCTGTATTCTAATTTCACACTTAGTGATGATGCCTGTATTTGTGCAAAGGTGCATCTTGACTGAAAGTGAACAACAACATTAATTCTTTTTTAATATTTGCAATGGAATGGCGAGAAAAGCATGCCGTTTGCCTGATAAGAAGCTATATTGGGATCCAAAATTTATGCCACCGTCGCCAAAATTTCGTGAAGTTTTCAGCTATTATATTATTAACATAAATAACATTCTTAAAACACAACCACCTACAGCTCAGAATTCACCTTTCTGGTCAATATCGTCGAATTCTTCCCGCACTTTATTTCCAGGGACATTGGTTGTCATATTTTACTTACTGACATAAAATCAGATCTCATTAAATAAAAATTAAAATGTATTACAATTTATTTTGTGATATCGAATAATTAGTATACCTACATCGGTTAAAGTTACTATTTTTCAGCCGAGTAAAAGTGCTGTTGTTGGAGGGTACAATATTTAGTTTATATCTGCATCTTCTTTGGTTCGTTTGGCAGAATGCCATAAGCATTCAATCATGGGGTGCAACTTCGTACATGAAAAATATTGAAAACGATTATTTAGAATTTAGCACCAGGTGAGAACGAGAAATTATCGTGTAAGTTGCTTAAATGGCGGTAGTTTGCCATTAAACGAATAAATATATTTTCTATGTTGATATACACATCCGTAATTTAAACCAATGTCAACTTGATATTGGGTAAAATTACAGGAGGAACAATAATTTGAAAAAACTGAAAATTCGCGCGTTTGCCTAGCAGGCCGTCTGTTGATGAAATCACAACGCAAAATAAAAAAAGTTGAGTTGCGCATATATTATCTCTGTATGTAATACGAATCTATGCATACACAATTTTGTAAATTCTTACAAATTTTCTTAGTAATCTTATAAATTTATATCTTTAACGCAAAATCGGCCAGACCGATTTGGGTGAAATTTGGTATAGACATAGCTGATACCGTGGATTAACACATTAGCAACTTCTTATACTGGAAAAAGTAGTGTTCCCGTGAGAAGGGTCGAAATTTAAATAAATAAAGATCAATTTGGATTTCCTGGATTAATACATAAACTCCTTTTATGCCGCAAATGTAGTGTTCCGTGGGATGGGTCGAAAATTTATGCAAGGTTTATATTGGGATGTATGTCAAAAGTTAAAAATAATAAGTGAAATTGGTAATATGGCGTTTAAATTTGGATATGGCTAATGGTTTTAAATCATGGATTATTAAAGATATACTGCCGGATTGAGCGAGTATTGGATCGGGAGAGAATATATGTATGGTATGTTCTGCGAGCGGAACTAGAAATAATTCGTAAAAGATAATAAGATGCTGACTGTATTGGAATAATAAATTGTGAAAGTACAAAAATACTTTTAGTGGAGTAATTCCTTCAAGTGAACACCTTTGTTCAAATATATATATGTCCTTCACGTCCCAACCGATTTTAATGTTCACACGTAGATTCACACGTAGCCTACTTTATATTCCGAAAAAAAAAAAAATTGTTGTTTTCGTATTATTATTCAGAAATTAAAATATGAATGTTTAGTATTCTTTTAAATTCAAACGGGTGGCACGGGATAGCAAAGGACAGGATTGCATGTTTTTTTCATAGAACTGAACTGAATAAGCCGGTTAAAAAGGGACGGGAAATGTGGTCGACGGCGCGCGGGAAATATAATTAGTATGCGAAATAATATGTTGTTGCCACATCAACACTGGACTCAAAAGCTATCTGCACCCGCTATCTTATATAAATATTAAAAAATACACCCAATCACATACATAGTCCACCCATAGTGACCCACACTAAGGCGAGTCTTGTGTCGTGGGTATCAGAAATTCTGCATCAGCCCATATACGTCTCACTGCAGGGCACGGGCCTCCTCTACAATCGAGAATACGATTGAGAGTGTGTTAGGCCATATAGTCCCCCACGCTGACCTAGTGCGGGAAATCAGAAATTACGAGAGATTTTTCGTTCTCACAAATAGACATGAAACAAATATCTGTGGATCACACAAATAGTGATTTCGGCGCTATGGAGCTGTTTAAATTAAATTTTGAAACAAACTAAAAGCATAGGAATTAATGAAAAGTAACATATACAGAAAATCTCGCTTTGTCAACAAAAAACACGAAAACCGGCCTGTAAAAGCTTATAATAACGAACATAAAACAATAAAAAAACGTTATCCTATTTTAGAATACGAAGATTTATTTGCATAATATCGATAAACGGTATGCTCCTTGTATCAATACATATGCACACGAGAACTTTGTATTGTGAAGGTCTTGGAGAAGTGATAAGAAATTTCCTGGAAAACTATGTTAATTAATTAATTATATCATAATATTAAAAGTTTAACAGATAATTTGCTAAATTCATAATCTGTGACAAAAAGCCGACCTTGATCACATTTTTTTCCATTTTTATACATTTGTGTATGCGTGTTTTATTCTGATCGTTAATATATAAGCTAGTTTAAGATCCTTGTGTTACATTAGTTCCACTCCTCTTCGAACACAGAAGTAGACATGGCCGCTCGTTTGGTGATTTTTTCGTGAGCACTGTTTTAGTGTTAAGTGAATCTTCCATTGGTAAGTCACATATGGAGAAGAAAGTAATTTTTTATTATTTCTTTTTTTTTTAAAACCAACCTTGATCTTTTTTCACTTTTCACAATATTTTCGGAAGCAAGCCTATAATTATAAAATATATACTTTTTAATATTTCTTTCTTTTCCATTGGTAAGTTACCTAGGGACAAGAAAGTGATTTTTATAATTTAATTTATATGGTATTTATTAAGTTATTCAATGTTTCCGAAAATATATTGGAAAAATATAATATAATATATTAAAAAAATATCTCAATATTTTCAGTAATAAGTGCATCCACTTTATACTCGTAATTCATTATAAGTAAATTCAACGCGTGACACTCGTAAAATATGTGCTTTTTATTTCAGTTGAACCAATTAGAAATGTAACAGTAGGGACAGTGATTGCTTAAGAGGTTACTTCCAGCAAGTGATTCGGGGCGCTAGTAAAATGGTATTCCAGAAATTAGGGTTCCACCCTTTGACCCTTCTGTTCATCAAGACTTCCAGGACCAACGTTACTGACTTCATGTCACTCCAGTTGGTCGATGGTATTGGATCTGGTGGCAAGAGCTGTGTCATCAACCATTTTTTGTGAGTAGTATTTAAAAAAGTGATTCTCTGTTTACTAGCTCTATAATTATTGTAGAAATTATTTTTATTCTTTGAAGCTCCCCATAAACTTTCGCTATAAAGGTTTTGGCGTACTACATGCACTTATATTAATAAAAATATGCCGCATCCTTACAAAAAAAGAAATTATCAATTAATATTTTTATTTATCACTTATAACATTTTTCATGATTATTAAGAATTTATTTAATATATTTCGGTAACTAAAATATTATCTGTAATCTATATTTTTCTTTTTTAAAAGTTCTAAGTATGTTTTTCTTTATTTGTGGTACCGCTATCACATACTTTGTCTATTCCTAACGGCATTTACGGCATATGAAAGCATTGTGAAGAAATATGTTAAGTATATTTATAGAACAAAGGGACACTAGCTGTGCCCGTGACTTTCGTCCGCGTGGAGTTTAACAAAAAATAATTAGTTTTTTAAGTTATGTTTTTAAATAAATGAAAGTTTCTAAAACAAATATATCCTAAGTTACTCGTTATTATATCAGCTACCTGAAAAAAAGTCCCGTCAAAATCGATCCAGCCATTTCACCGATTAGCCGGAACAAACAGACAGACAGACAAAAAAATTTAAAATATCATTTTCGGCACAGGTATCGTGTATATAACGATATGTAGTTGGAGATTTTTTTATTTTCACTTTTAAAACAGACACTTCAATTTTATTTATATGTATAGATTAAATTCCACGGCTGATCTTATAACTGCATAATCTTATTTTCTAATTTCATAATATTTCTATTCTGGTATTGTATCAGCCCATACACATCCCATTGCAGGTAAAGGCCTCCTCTATAATCAAGATTACGATTGAGAGGGGCTATGCCGCATTAACCACCATGCTAGTGCAGGTTGGCGGATTTTACATCATATCAGCCTATATTGTTGTCCACTGTTGGACATAGGCGTCTTTCAAATCGCGCCGTTTCACCTTGTTTCGGCTTGTCGCATTTAGTATCTATCAGGGCCCTTGCGCAAATCGTCACTCCACCCAGCTGGAGGACGCCCTACATACCGCTTTCAAGACGCGTTCTCCACTCAAGTACGCGTTACCCCAGCGGTTGTCAGTTCTTCAACAGATATGTCCAACTCATCCTATGTGCTATGTCTATAAACTTGATTCTTTATTGGATAATATTGATACGGATCTTATCCTTCATGGAGACTTCGAGCATAGCACGCTCTTTAGTTTTCTGAGCGACTCTAAATTGGTAGATCAGTCGTACAATAAGTGTCTAAGTCTCAGCACCGTAGATAGGAAAACTTTTGTTTTCATGCATTGCGGTAGGGATCACGAGAAGGCTTACAATCCATATAGATTATTACACATCATTATGGTATGCAACTTTCCTCACGATGTTTTACTTCACCATTATATTGCGTGGTAATAAACTATTGACACGTACATGACTTCAAAAATCAAAGGTATGCGCTGGGATTTGAAAACCGTAGGCACCGGTGAATATATTGGCAGGCATTTACCAACGGGCTACCAGGCACTTCATTCCATAAGACTAATCGATTATTATATTTCAGGTTTGAACATTCCCAAGGGCTATGGAGCCGCAGACTTCGTATGCGACCTTGAGGTCCAAGGTCACTACAAGATTTACTCAGACAGTCCCATCATCAGGAAAATGCTGAACCGGTGAAGTCATCAGCGGTTGACGGAGTCGGATCAGTGAAATTAGGTATGAACTTGATGCAAAAACGAAATAAAATGCTACCTTTTTGGAATCGAATTGAAACCCATTTTTTTCTTTCTAATTGCAGTGTTATGGCGAGACGAGCGTGCCATTGGTCTGATGGTAAGCGATACGACCGCTCATGAACCAGTAGTAAAACCAAACAACACCTTGAATTACAAAGCAATGCTTGGCATTCAACTGCGCTCGCCATCCTGAGACATAAGTTGTTAAGTCTTAATATTTTCAGTAGTTACTCTGGCTACAATGTCGTTCAATCCGAAACACAACAGTGTATTTAAACTGCTGTTTCACGGGAGAAATAGACATTGCGGTGGTACCCACCCAGGTAGCCTCTTACGTATGAGAGACTTACCACCAGTAAAAAAATCATAATATTGCTACACCTGCCTACAAATAAAATCGTGAACATAACAATTATGTGATTCGTAGAAGGTAGTATGATTGTAGGTAATATAGATGTATCATAGAAATGAATAATTGTTTCAACCGTATTTCAATAAAGTTTATTTTTTCAATTCAGACGTTTTTTCGTCGTAATGAATTATTTAAGTTCCAATTGCAGCAATTATAAAAAAACGCAATAAGAGATAACAAGTCTTCCACATATAAATTATATGAGTTCATAAATGAATCTAAGATTAAATCAAATCGACCCAACCAATTTGATCAAGGTACTTGTCAATATAGTAATTTTGAAACGGCTTGTGTCCTATATTATACTAACACAATTTATAGCCTTGATTAAATTCCCAGAACGGCTTTTCGACCGTATAAAGGAAATAGGGTAGATTGTAATATAAAAAAATCTTCAACAGAAAAAGTGAGATTCGTCCTGGAGTTCCCCTTCAACGTAGTGAACCGCGGTGGGGATGAGTACCTGTTCACCGATTTCCCCAGGTCCAAATACAGTTTCAACATACTGCGTGGCGTTACCTTTACCGCCAACAACCTTTACTTGGGAGACCAAGAAGCAAGTAAGTAAACGTTTAGATGATATCTAATTTCACACTTTATATTTCGTGAAACACCAATACGTTCAAATTTGAGACAATTTAGTTGAATGAAAAGTTGCAAATTCACTGAAATTTCATGTTGCATAAAGATCTGATAAACAATAAATAAAATTTTATGATCTTAGTCGAGTTACTGAATTGATGAATGAAGTTCATAGTCACAGATTACGAAAGCTGTAAAGTATTCAAAATGTTGGAGTTAAAAAATAAACCAAAGCCGTTATAAAATCCGTTGATAATAGTTTTATTTCAAAGTAATTTGAATTAAGTGGCGGCTATTTTTTATTATAAATTTGAATTACTATTAACAATATTACGAACCAAACGGCATAGTAGAAATCCACTACATAGATTTATTTGCAATAGTTTTTATTCAATAAAGTTTTTACCACACTGCTATTTTTATTGCAACGCACTATATTAATTCGAATTTTAATAAACTATGCGGTCTTATGACTTGAACACGTCAATTGGTTAATTCAATATATGTTTTTTCCTATTTATCTCCACTATTGTTTATAGTATTCAATGTATATGATCAGGATTTGACCTAGAAGACAATCCGATTTTACATGGAGCAAAATTAATTGGAGTAAATGAAACGTAAGACGTCCGTCTACATGATTCATAAACTAGTAAAACTTGCAGAAAGTTGCTGGTGGCAGGCTGTTTCCAGCAGGTTGCTATGGAACTCGTTGATCTATGTTACCCATAAACGATGGACTTTGTAACTTTCTCCAAATGAGAATCGAGAAAAAGAGAGCGAGAGAGAGAGTAAGGGAGAGAGAAAGAAAGAGAGAGAGATAGCTAGTAACAATATTTTTTGTTCATAGGTGACACCATCATCAACGTGATGAACCAGCAATGGCAGATGATCATGGCCGCCGCTGGCAGCAATTTGTTTAACGGAGTCTTCAAAGCCATATTCAAAGTTGGTCAGTCATTCTTCCACAGCGTCCCTGTCAAGACTTTCCTCATCGATGACGTGTCTCCTTACGCTATTGAGTACTCGCGTTACTTTAGGTACTGAAGGCTTTATACTACTGTAACATCTAACAAGTATGGGTTGGTGAAATCTCTTAGTCTGCTGAAACAAAAATCTGCAGCATTGGGTGCTAAATTTATGACATAGTGGTAAAGTTCAAATGCTTTATTTTTTGTTCAGGAACCATGTAATAAAACGGTACAAATAATTATTATTTTATTTTTCCTTATGATGTTGCATATGTGTCTCCTTAAAGTGATTTATTACATAAAATATTACTTTTGTTATAAATGATGAATGAATGAAATCCGTCTGATATTTTATAATGTGAAATAGAGAATATTTGAAAGAATCGAATCGTCTAATTTCCTAAAAACACGCACCGAATTGGAACTATAAAATACTGAAATGTTATAATCTATAATCTTTCCTCCACAAACAAAGACTGAAATACTTTTCCTCCGACAGATCAAAAATAATATCAGTACGTATGAGTTTCATTTAATCTAAAGGAATTAATCGTTACTATACAGAACTAGTCCAAAGATGACTTTAAATCCTGATGTGACCTGTTACAGAGAAAATATGTATTGAAAAAAAAATGAAATATTGGCTCTAAAGGACATTGTTCCGGCTCCATACATGTTCTGCCTAAGAACCGTTCGAATCGAAAGTGACTAATATAAACTCTTAAAATTATATGGAATCCTATGAAATAAGTTTTCACGAACGGACACTTCAGGAAACTAAAATATTTACGAAAAAGTTAATATTTTGAGGTTATAAATAAAAAATAACCAAGCTTGCGTGAAATATTAGAGTAGTAATATCAAAGTAATATTAAAAATACTATGTACAGCTATATATGTTCTCTTCTAGAACTAGGAAAGGACTACTCTACTAGATACTAGGAAAAGAGGTAGTACCTAGTCAAGTTTAAGATAATTCTTTGACAATTATCATTTTACAAAGTTGCATTTTCTGTCTGTCCCTATGAATGGCTAGATCTTTAAAACTACGCAACGGATTTGGGTGCGATTTTTGTTAATATATAGAGTTAATAGATACAACTAAATTCGATCACAGACAGAGCAATATCCGAAAATGCCAGGAAAATCCAGTCCTTTACACACAGCCGAGTCTACTAAGTACGCAATCTAATCGGAGTTCGTAATCAAGCCAAAGTTGTTAGAATAAAACCATGAAACGCATAGAAAATCACAAAAGAAACGGTAGTCGCAAAGCAATCAAAAATTGAATGGTATGAAGTACACCAGTGTTGCCAATTACGAAAACTATAATACTCGAATGCCAAGCTAGAAATTCGTGATTTCGCTCAAAAAAATATAGAATACTAGTTTTTTTCTAGCTAGTCAATTTAGGTATTTAAATGAATAAAGTGTTATCAACTAATTTTAATAACCGACTTCAAAAAGGAGGAGGTTCTCAATTCGATCCGTATTTACCGAAATCGCGAAAACTTCCGAAACTGGCAGCACTGGCTGACGGAAAACATTTTAAACGGCATAAATAATTGTGACCCAACTTTTTATTCGGAATTTATTTATTTGAAGTGTCCGTGGAATACTAAAATATGTTTCAAACAATATAAAAATAAATGAAAATTATAGTATAATTTATATTCACTTCGGTTCTTAGGCCAAAATTGAACAATGTCCTTTGAAGTAAATAATATAAAAAAATACACATACATACTATATACATACATATATATACATATATATATCTCCCTCACTGGGAAAAAGGCTCGAGTTTATATATATATATATTTTGACACAAGTGCCAGGATACCCACATATCGCCTTGTATGTTCCGGCCCACGATGTGGTAGGAGGCGAGCCTATTTGGGCAACATTATAACTGGGAATTTAGAGTGAGGCCTTCGCAAGCGTATAAACTCCAGTACTAATAGGTTGGCATTATGTTTTTATTGAACCGAACATAAATTTGGATGTTCCCAACCGGTAAAAAGTCCAGATTTTATGTTCACCTTTTGACGAGATATAGTGTCATCGATATTATTCTACGGAAAAGAAAAACGGCTTAGTAATCGTGATGTCATAGCTTGCCCAAAAATAATCTCTATGAAAGAGACGCGAAGCTAGTCACCAATTCAGCTTTTTAAATATTTCTGGTCCCATATTATTATGCTTGTAATACAATAATAGCTAGTGATCAAATAATATTATCAAAGAGCAATAATTTGTTGACAATAAATCGTGCTCTCGATAGCTAAGCAGGCCCTTGCCCTGTAATGTGACGTTTGTGTATGATACAGATTAATAACTTGATAATCAAATAGAAACTTCAGAATGTTTTTGATTGTTCGACCCACAGAACAGTTGAATATGGTTAGAATGGCAATAGCCGTCAAATTGTATGAAAACCAGCGTCGTCGTTTTCGAAACACAAAACCTCTACAAAAACAATCTAAAAAGCTTGCAATAGTCGATTCAAAGTATTGATAAAATTATGCTAATATGTTTTTGTTATAAGACCGGAATTTATTTATCGATATGCTTAATGGTTTTTCCTGATACAGTTATATAATTAATATTATGTTGATAGCTGGAAAATAAATGAGACTACAATATCTAATATTGAAAGTTAATTTTAATTTAAATACTATTTCACAAATGTATATGTACAGGATTTTCAAGATTTTCAACTGTGTGTGAGATATTAACATTTTTCTTATTGAAAAAGCACATATACATGCATACACACATGTATGTATGCAATTATTACAATAAAAATATGATTTCTTTACGTCAATAGCCTAAATGGTTTTGATTTTTCATATAATAATTCATCATTTCACCCCAATGATACAGTTTTTCCATAAGCGTGGCCCATAATTATTTTTGATTTGTATTACTTATGATATAGATTTTTTTATTGTCTTCTGTTTCACTAAAATGAATACTTAGAACAAATCGTACTGGATTTTGTAGGAATCCAGTTGTCTCTACCAGTTGTCTTTCTCGACTCACTCTCGGAAACCTACAAACGAATGATTTAATATTATAAAGTATATACAGACACAAATATATGTTGTTCTCGAGTTGGCGGTTGTTACGACATTAGAACTTAAGATAGGTCGTCAACGTTATCAAATGTTACGAGTACTACAATTTCAAATTACTAGAGGATTTCATTTTCTTTGTTTAATGTCTTTGAAAACTGATTTACGAGTATACGAAATCTATACTACATCGATATAGTTACCATTTAGATGACTACAACACTGTGTGACATGTGACAAATTTCGAAGTTGACATAAAAAATGAGTCGTATGCATTGCGTAGGAACTTGGCATTCGCGTACATTGTATGTACGCGTAATCAGCAATGTATATTTTTCATTTGTCGTCTATCATAGTATCGAATTCTTAAAATGTCGTAATTATAAACCGGAATTTTTGGAAATAAAGGTGGAAATCTATAAAATCGGGTTTAATAGTGGTATACAATTCTTCCACCAATGATATTCGACGCTTTAGTATTGAAACTGCAAGATAAAATAGCAAAAATCCGCATTTTTACTCTATTTTGCCGGAGCACCACACTCCAAGGCATTTCGACAACGACTAATTTGACAGATCATCCGTTCCGCGGCAGTGATGCTTTTTATGCACCACCTTGCGACATGTCAAACGCTTGTATTTCCCTTCTAACTATATTCATATGTTCTGTGGTTCGACCCCATCAAAATACGCGCTAAATCAATGGTACCCGATACAATTATAAATTATTATAGATGTTTATGTAATTATTTAAAATTGTATGTATGTATATATTATATTACGTATGTGTATTTATTATGTCATTTAAATGTATTATTATGATTATCTATTTAATAATTTATATCTGTTGGAGCTTTTCTTATCTTTGTTTTACACCGCCCTTTCTTTCTCCTTCTTTTATATCCATCCAAAGGTTGTCTGGTAGAGATCGCTTATTAGCGATAAGACCGCCTTTTGTACTTTTTATAGATGTTATTTATACTGTGGAATTGTTTGCCGGCGCACGTGTTCCCTCCTTCCTACAATCCTGGGTCCTTCCGCCGTGGTGTGAAAAGGCACCTAAGCAGGCCGGCATAATTGTTTCCATTGGCATGGGACTGCCGTCCGATGCCAAAGGATACTCTGCCTGGGCGGCATTGGCACTTTCCATCAGGTGCAATGCCGCCACTATGCCAGGCCATTATAAAAAAAAAAAAAAAATAAAAAAAAAAAAAACAAGATTTAAGTCTGAAGTATCCCAAATCGACGCGAATTCATGACCTGTTGGCACGTATTGAAGTGAACAAAGCGAATGTAATATGTCGGGATCAAGCAAAGCAGAGATTCATAGGCTCCGCCGACCGCCTAAAGAATTTATTTTATTTATTTATTTAATCTTTATTGTACACATACAAAAGAACATAACGATATAAAGAAATAACATCTATAAAAAGTACAAAAGGCGGTCTTATCGCTAATAAGCGATCTCTACCAGACAACCTTTGGATGGATATAAAAGAAGGAGAAAGAAAGGGCGGTGTAAAACAAAGATAAGAAAAGCTCCAACAGATATAAATTATTAAATAGATAATCATAAATAATACATTTAAATGACATAATAAATACACATACGTAATATAATATATACATACATACAATTTTAAATAATTACATAAACATCTATAATAATTTATAATTATACATATATTATAAAAAAAAATATATCCGAAAAGAGGAAATAATACCATGCTTTATCTGTTTAGTGAGAAAGGTAGTGTGCTTTCACCAGCTTTTTGAAAGATGACAAGGTTTGTGCCCGTCGCACCACAACAGGAAGCGCGTTCCATAATCGGACAGCTTCAACAGCAAACGATTTATCAGTAAATGTCGTTGTGTGTACGGGCATTCTCAGCTTAAGGTTCTCTGACGACCTCAGGGACCTCGAGTGTGAGTCATGGAGAAAAGTGAAACGTTCTTTAAGATAAGATGGGGTGAGAGGATTAAACAAAATATTATAAAGGAGTGAGGGAACGTGAGTATTCCGACGAAGGCGTATAGGTAACCACTTGAGCTTAGCACGAAACTCAGAGACATGATCATATTGAATTCAGACGTTTATCAATGTATGTTTCAAATGACAGGGTTATTTCATTGGCTATTTTAGGATTCCGTTCCTCAAAAGGTAAAATAAAACCCTCATAAGATTGTTTGATCACTTTTTTATGCGTCTGTCCGTTTGTCAATATCCCTTTTTTAACCGACTTCAAAAAAGGAAGAGGTTCTCAATTCGACTGTATGTTGTTTTTTTTTTATATTTGTTACCCTCGTTTCTCTGTACTGTGTGAACCGATTTCGACCATTCTTTCTTTGATTGAAAGCTGGTGCTTGTCATTTGGTCCCATAAACAAATGGTGAAAATCTAATGAATATCTTCGGACCTGAAGAGGGGAACTCCTTAAAATTAAGTAGGATTCCAATGGTTCTTTGGCATTTGGTTCATTATTAAAGTTAAGTTACAATGAGAGAGGGAAAAAGGGGTGAGGGTGAGGGGGGGTACGTGATAAAATTAAAATACACGTAAATTCTAATATCTTCGGCAGCTTTTAACCGATTTTAGTAATTTCTTTTTCATTGGAAAGAATGTATTGACAAGTTGGTTCCAGGAACACAACATGAAGATTTGATGATCATATTCGGACCTGGAGGGTAGAACTCTTCAAAATTTAGTAAATGAAATGAAATGAAATGAAAATATTTATTGAATCCATAAAATGTCATACACTATTTAGATTCAGTCATATTTTTTTTCCCACTACCACCCAGTTCACAAGGCTGTTTTCGCCAGAGAAGAACGGGCAAGAAACTCTAGCGTTGCTCTTTTCAAAATAAGTTTACAATACAGTGATCATACAGGAGTTGAAATTTAGAGCAGTTCATAAATTATTCATAATAATAATTATATTGTACGGCTGAGTTAAGTGTGGTCGCCCTGACCGCGGAATCGGTATACACTGTAGTAGGATTCCAATGGTTCTTTTTGCATTGGGTTCAGTATAAAAGCTAAGCTACAGTGGTGGAGGGAAAAGGGGGTAGGGGCAAAGGGAGGGGGGGATATAATAAATATGTGAATACTTCAATATCTTCGGCAGCTTTTAGCCAATTTTAGCGATTTCATTATCATCGGAAAGAACATATTCCTTGTGGGGTTGGTCCCCACATTGTTCATTTAAATTCCTATCAACACTAAAAGATAAAAATAACATTAAAATTTAAAAATTTTAATAAAAAAATAAAAACTGACTTCAAAACAAAAAACCACTAAAAACCAAAAAAAAATAACATAATAACAAGTACCACTGCAAAGCAAAATAATATATTTATTTCATAGTACTTGTGCTTGTTGATTAATTTGCTTAATGACTTGACTAGCCAACAAATCAAAATATATGCATAACATATTGAAGGCGGGCCGCCAAGTACCAAACATGCAGGACCTATGCCTTATGTTAATTTTAATATCTATATGTTTGGTTCTGGGCGACCGCCTTCAATATATGATGCATATTTTTTGATTTGTTGGTTAGTCAATTCATTATTCAAGAACGCGTGAAAGTATGAAGCTGCAATTCATATCAAATACTCAGTTCTACTGTCTCTTTAAGCTGTTGGTAAACGGACTAGACGCGATTGCCAATATGTTCACGGTAGTCGCGGGTTCGAATCCCAGGGCACACCTCTGACTTTTCGGAGTCATGTGTGTATTGATAATCAATCACCACACACTAAAACGGTGAAGGAAAACATCGTGAGGAAACCTGCATACCATAGCAATTTATAAAATTTCAATGGTATGTAAGTCCGCCAACCCGCACTAGGCCAGCGTGGTGGACTATATGGCCTAACCACTCTCAATCGTACACTCGATTGTAGAGGAGGCCCGTGCCCTGCAGTGGGACGTATATGGGCTGATACAGAATACAGAATGTTTACGCAAACATAAAGGAAAAACTTCGCAAACGTATGTTTTTTTAGTTACATGAAAGAAAGAAAGAATGAAAGAAAAATGATTAATGTATGTACATCACATAGGTTTGTACGAAACGCACGACGAGTCCGACTCGCACTTGCCCGATGTTTAATGATAAGCTTCGGGTTCAATAAACACCCAAAGCTAATATAATATGGCGTAATACTATATTTATAAAAAAAAAATGCACTCCGGGAATGCCGGCAGAAGTGAAAACTTGATTATTAACGTTGAGCATGTTTGATATTTTGGAATGGTTAGGGAATAATTTTGCACCAATTGCTTTATCAGTATAAAAGTACTATCATTTATGTGGTAGAATACAATATTCATTTATTGCGCTATCGTACACAAACATGACAATTTATATTACATTAAAAATTTAACACTTTAAAACTATTACAATTATTTTACATTAAAAAGTTTATCTCTCCGAAAAATCAACTTTCATCCATAATTTCAACGACTTTTTCACCATCATCATTACCAGAACTATCATCGCCAATCTCTAAAACTGATACGATAGGTTTATGGTAGCTGAAGTAAGAAACGAACAGTTTTGATTCGAACCTATTTAAATGTCTAATAAAGACCGCATCAATAGTAGTTTTGTATTTCGTTGTGCTAAGATTGCGATCATTCGACATAGTTAAACCAAATTCATTGTTTAAAAATTCAATTAATAGTTGATTTTTATCGTCTGCGAAGTTTATGTTGAAATCTCCACTCAAAATCATTGGCAATTCATCAAAGCTTTATAAACTGACAGCTAACTGACAGCTGTCTACTCTCCATCCGTCTTACGCTTTTCGTCTTACGATCAGGTCACGTGTCCTGACGCGAGTTTAAGATTTTATACCCATTACAGAAAAAGTGCTCAACGCCGCTAAAGAAGTTTTCACTTCAAAAATCTATGGTTATGTAAGTCCGTCAACCCGCACTAGGCTACCGTGGTGGACTAAATGGCCTAACTACTCTCAATCGTATTCGCGGTTGTAGAGAAGGCCCGTGCCCTGCAGTGGGATGATTATGGGCTGATACAGAGAAACATAATATTATGATGAAAGAGGAATAAAACATCGTCGATATCCACACAAATACATACAAAAAGGAGGAATTGACGTCATAATTATTACTTACAAAACGCATACCTACGTTGTGAATAAAATTTGCACGCTAAATGATACAAAATTTCATAATTTTATACAACGAGTGGGTTATGAATGCAAAGAAAATTACTTGAAATTACATGCGGTAACTCGTTTTAGATGCAATGCATTTGTGATTGTGTATGCTTATGAAATCAGCGTACTGGTTGTTTAAGGTGGAAACAACAACAATGCTACTGACGTAAGCGAATTGAAAAAGGCAAAGGAATTAATTATAAACACAATAAAAGCATTAGTCGATTTCTTGACGATCTGGGGGCACGGCAATGCCCCCTCCAAGTCGAGCTAAAAAGCGGCACTGTCGTACCATCCTTTTCTTCAAGCAATTCAGACCATTTTCTACACCCTATAACTTCATTGTGGTTAAAGCAAGAAGCCTGAATTTTATTTTATTACTAAGCAGGCATTATGTAAACACGGTATATTTAATATTTCATTCAATTTGAATCAGTAGTTTAAAAATTGTAACTTGTTAAACTTTCTTAATTTTGTCATTCACTGACTGACTGACTGACTAATCATCAAAAGTCTAAGGCACTTAAGTAGACATAGAACCTTTAAATTTAGAATATAATTAGTGCTTAGTGTCGTACTTAAGAGAAATCTTAAATATTTCATAATTTCTGTCTATTTTTCTAGGTACATCGACTGCGTGAATAACTTTGTAATCCCATATAAATGTATAGGATTACAACGTTATATTTGCAGTTAATGAATCATTGTACCCGTTTATAATGGTATAATAGGTATCTATATATATGAGGCTTAACAAGAGGGGGATATGCAGAGGGAAAGGGTGTATTCAGCCCATGAAACTGTACAACATTCCTCTAGAAAAATATGACGAAGAAAAACTTGCAAATAAATAGACTAAATAGCTCGAAATTATCAATTACCATGAAAGAAAGAACACTAATAATCAAATCCGCTATATTTTTGATAAATTGATACCTACAAAAATAAGAAAAAAACATAAGACAGAGGCTTTAAGAAAATGATATGTTTTATGGAACCTATAAATTATTGGAAACATGGTTGATATCCCAATTTTGTGCACTTTAATCCTCTAAATAAGCCTTTTAGTTTTATTGTAATGATTTTCAAAATCTTTAAGTATAAAATAAAAGATTTAGTAGAATTGAGAACGGATTTTAATTAGTATCATTTTTATGCGGTTATGCATCTACAAGTGAATATTGAGTCGAAGTGAATCCATAGACAATCAAAATAACTCAAGGTAGTTTGTATATTTCGGTAATATACAAGACAGATTAATAAATTTTCGGTTAAGTGTCAGTTTTCATCAATTCTTTGTTATTATTGAAGTCGCATAGAAAAGTTCATTGACAAAATGTACATCAGTAACATAATAAAATAATAGCAATGCTTAAACATTTTAAAATTCATATAACTAGTTTATTTTAGCACTGGACATAAACATTTCTTGTTGTGTCCAGACAAATAAATTATAAACAAATTATAGACATTGTAGCCAGAGCAACTACTGGACATATTGAGACTTAACATCTTATGTCTCAGGATGGCGAGCGCAGTGGAATGTTGCTACTGTTCATGAGCGGTCGTATCGCTTACCATCAGGCGAACGGCTTGCTCGTCTCGCCATTCAATGCAATAAAAAAAAAAAATTACATTGAATTTCAAATACGATCTCAAAAGAAATGTTTCATTGAATATATGAGTTTCTGTAATAAAATTAATAAACGATAGATTAGTACACTTACTAGGGAAGAAGTGGTTAGTGATATCAGCATTGACTTATAATACAGCGGTGAATATTTTTCATTTGCGAAACTTTTCATGCATGTCCTCTGTCAAGAGTACTCTTAAGCTCCATCTTCAAGGGGATGTTTTCTGAAAAGTGTTTTTGTTACACGACGTAACCCTTTTTCACGATTTTTTTCCTTCCACTTTTTATTTTGGAGTATTTTGCTTTGGAAATATATTTGAAGATGGCGCATGGACTGTTTCTTTTATAGTATAAACTCACTTCTATATAACATTAATATAATATATGGCATTTCGTTAACCTTTTCTATATGAACTATAACATTTATTTGTTTACAAATGCCATTTGTGCTTCATGTATGTTTATTTATAATGTTTTTAATATATAACAGCTTTTGCCCACAACCTTGTCTGCGTGATTTTGAATGGATTGTGATCTGTACTTTATAATATACCTTATATGCTTAAAAAACAATAGATACTACCCCATTCGTTATTTCACACCCATTTCTCCCCTCACAAGGCAAAATCCAATGACAAATGACTTATTTCTGTATCTGTATCTTTATCAGCCTTCTCTACAATCATGAGTACGACTGAGAGCAGTTAAGAGCGTATACACCTTGCGCGCAAAGTCAACTATAGGTATTTCTTCGTTAATTTCACGCACACATAAGCGACCAAAGCTGTGTGCGTAGAGCTGCCGCGTCGGCTCGCTATACAAACGGCTCAAACAACTTTGATCCGTGCGCTTCAAATATTTTTGGTGGTTATAAGTGTAGGTATTAGAATAAGCACTCACTTCCAGGAACTAACTATTGTATATTTTGTAAATTAACACTTAATACATTCACAGACAGAGTAAAATTATAATTATGCGACTCGGAGCGAGATGTGCTCGTGACGAGAGATGGCAGACTGTCTTTTTTCATCCAAATAAACCGACCCTTTTATAGGACTACCCGAAGGAGGATCGGTGGGGATAAATCTTCCAGAAAATATATTTAAGCCATAAAATAGGGTCTATCCTTTCAACTAAAAAATAAGGTCGGCCCAAACATCTGGGCTATTGTCCAAACAGAAAGGTTTACCCAAACATGTGTCCTATTGTCTAAAAAACATAAATTTGTTGCAAAGGATTACCGCCACTAAAGAACTTAACTATAATAATACAGTTTTATTGCCCCGGCATGAACGGGTCATTACAATTAGGAAACAATAATTTAGAACAGCATCTTTTTAACTAATATTATACAATAAGGTACACAAAAATTCTTACTTAAATAAAACGACTCGCAGATGTTTTATGGTTAAACATCTGCAGTCATATTTTAAAATGAAATGCGTGTTTAAATAATGTTCAAATTACAACTAATAAGCGTGTTATTTTAAAAGCTAAATATAAGTTGGCGTATTGCAACCGCTTTAAAAGCTAAATCTAAGTTGGCGTATTGCAACCGCCACATATTCATTTGAAATGTAATTGTAATATAATATCATAAAAATATTTTATTTGCATTATAAGTAGACAAATATTACTGTGCAAGCAAAGAATAATACAAATTTAGATACTAATCATATTTTCTTTATTATTACATTGTTAAGTTGCAATCAAATCAGTGTTCAATCAGCAGATACTACGGACGTTTTATTAATAATTTCGTGTTCGAACGCATAAATAGTGTTACAACCCCTTACAATTACGAAATATATTGAATTTTATATTACAATACATAACATAATTTAGCCTCGGAATTACATCCCATTATATTACCTGAAACATAATTTATACTCACTACAAAATCATAGTAGGTAATAAAAATAATTAAATATTTTACTACCAAAGTACTAAGATGTGGTAATCGCATTCCACGCGTGGCTATTTTTACTACGCGCGGCATAATCGACTGCAGCCAGGCCGGAGCGACGAGCGATACGTCCTCCCTCTAGAAGGCCTTGCGGCGGTCTGATTTTATCCACGTCGGACAGCGTGTTTTATAGTGGTTTTTAAAATATTTGTTGAAAACATGAAAACTAATTTTGTTGAAATATAAAAATTGTAATTTATTGATAAGATGTTCTTCTATTATAATATGCAATGGCTTTAAAAAATTATGAACGATAAGTTGCTGAAAAAATATATGTTCTTGACGAGAGTTTCTGAATAATTTTGCATTGTTTAAATTTTTATTTTTCAGGAACTAAACACAAAAAGATTATTTTTCTCAGCAAAATCCCTCCATAAGGGTCTTATTAGTCTGATAATATTTTTATTTTCATCTTATATTTAGTGGTTTAGGATATCTTAAGCTTCTAAATTGCCATTTAAAGCCTAAATAACGAAACTTGTGTTCAGTTATCCTTATAGTACTCACAAATTATCCATCAATCTATATTTTTTTCCACCAAAATCCCTAGATGACAACCTTTTCTAAAGTTATTACTAATATTTTTTCCTTTAAATTGTTTATTGGTGGCTATTAACTCATTTGAAAAGTCCTGTTTTTAAGCCAAAAAGCGCGTGCAGGGTATAAACGCTCTTAAGCCATAATAATATAGTCCACAACGCTGGCCTAGTGCAGGTTGGCGGACTTACACATCATAGGTATTTATTATTTATTTGTCATTTATTCCATCCACTTATGTCCCGCCCCGTCACTCTATATTTCGCCCCGTACCATCTCATTCATTCTCACTTAATGCATGTAAAGGAAATACTACATTTTCAGGATAAAACGTAGCCAAAGATTTAATCCACACCAAATTTCTTAGCAGTCCGTGAAACCGTTTCTGAGTTCATCGCGCACAACCACAGACAAATAGACAAACAGACAAAAACTCTTTAAATAATTGGTTTGGGTTCTATTACGTTAATATAGTCCCCCATATTAGCTTTTCTTTTTTATATTCGATGTATCACAGACATCGATCGGCTACAAATTTATGATAATAATATGTATAAATATGCAGGTAGCTTCGGGCGCTTAGTGACCAATTAAGAAACATAATGAAGCCAAATAAATTAGGAATGCTAAATATATTTTCATTTTTCATTGAAGGATATTTTTCAATCTAACGCCATCCCATATCCATGATAGGATTGATATTTTTTATACACTAGCTGACCGGCGAACTTAGTATCACCATATTTTGTGCCATCAATACAGGCTAAAGTCTAAGATTTTAATAATTATTTTATTGCATTGCATGAACAGCAAAAAGTCACGGGCAATTTTGATAGACATGGACATAGTTTTATTTGATATTTAACAAAATTACACGAAAGATACCGTCTTGATATTATATACACAATTTACACATTTTTTGCATTTTGTTCTGTTTCGTCAGCCGTCTTTCTCAAGTTTTGCGTTTAGCAACACATTCAGCGATTCATTTTTATATTATAGATGCACGTAGCTTTATATTCTCGAAATAATCTCTTTATCTTTAATACGTGTTTACTACATTATTATATATATTTTATGTAATTTTAATGCAGTGGTCTTTAAAATTATAAAACATAGTTTAGAATATAATCTCAAATGAATATTTGTAAAGATAAGACTTTCGGCTTTTAAAAACATTGTTATTGAAGAACCTAAAGCTAAAAATAAATACAATATAATATGTAAACAGAACTAGTAACTACTTAAACTACCACCCAGCTTCGTTTTTGGTAGGAATATTGATAAATAATAAATAAATACACCCAACAGTCACATACATAGTCCTGACCCCACACTAAGATCGAGTCTTGTGTCGTGGGTATCAGGAACTACGAGAGACTTTTCGGTCTCACAAACACCCAGACCCGGAAGAAATATTTGTGGGCCGCACAAACATTTCTCTCGGTGCGGGAATCGAACCCGCGGCCTCTCGTTTCACAGGCGGCGTCTAACCAACTGCGCTACGGAATTGATATGCCTTGTATAACGCAAAACTCTATTAAAAATCAGCAAACTCAAAAAAATCTCAAAAAACTTATTACGGTTGAAATACCAATAGAGTCCTTTACAGCTAGAAGACATAAACAGATCGTCTAAGCTTCATAGCAGGCGAACTTTGAATACAATCCTAATGAAAGAAGTAACATCAAAGCTATTGGACCATTGATAGCTAGCGTGTCTGAAATCATGCAATTATTCCGTGCTTCAATATGCCATGTGCTCATTGATACTTACTTTCCCCCTCCTCTTGCCTCCCATTTTCTATCCATTTTCAAAAGCTTATGACCCTTAAATGGTAGAGAGGGCGACAATATTTTACCAACGGATGGCATGCTCACAAAATTGGTAGATCTATGCTTAAATAAAGACTATTTTATCACAACAAATAACCTTTGATCATTTTTACATCAGGAAATAACAACAAGATAAGTCTACCCTAGGTACTAAATCAGTCATTAAGTGACTTCTCGCAATGTTTATACATACATATGTATTATATCCAACGCCACATTTGCCAGTTTGTGACCTTCTCTTGAGAGCTAGTAAATATCAACTAATAAACAAATAAAAATGCATACATGCATTGTTTGTGCGAACGGCAGCCTTGTTGGCCGGTTTCTATTCATTATAGTAAAAAAGGTTCCGTTCAAAGTCATACCTCAAACATTTCTAAACGCTCATGTTGATGGTTAATCGCTGCTTATTTTAGTGTTGAAAAGAAACACTGTGAGTAGGCCTGCATACGTGGTAAATAGGGAAACTATGCAGAAAAATATCAAGGTAAGTGATTTCTACAGATTCATCCCAGGACTACGGCTTAAGCCTCTCTTAATCTTAGGGAATAACTTACAATGGAACGTAGGCCGGTAGTCCTATTGAAAGTATTGCCGAAATCTCGCTTGGTTTTATTCAGCCTTCATATTACGTACTTGGTCTCCAAATTAATGCTTCGGTGACGATAAATTGCTACTGCAATTACTTGTATGTCTATTTCTGAAAAGCACGTGACATCCTACCTCATTATTCGAAGGACTGCAATTTAATGAAATAAAAACTTACATCACAGTGGTTTAATATGAAAGGTTTTATAAATTAATTACTTCATGTCATATTCGACTTAACTACATTCAACTTTAGGTACATTGTCCATTGCAGTACTGATCATTCGACCCCCCTTGTGGTATGTCCTTAAAAATGACACATTCGAAGTCATCAACGATTGCGGGTTTTGTAAGGAAGATTCTGTGTCGCCGTGGAATATAGCAATCTATGGATGGAAAACACAACAAAGTAATAGATGAGAAACGATACAGGCTATACACACACACACGTGCGTATGTATTCACGTGTTGACGTGAAATTGATGGGTGTGTACTTCCTTAATGAAGACTCTGCAAACATGCAATTTTTCATAGTTTGTTTATAAAATGCTGAACAACACAGTGGAGTGCAGTTACGCAGACTACGAGCGTCATTCATACCGTGAATTTAAAATGTTGCCATTTTTATTTGTGTTAGGCACGCTCAGTCATGTCAACTCAATGGGACTGCGTAAGTTTTAATTAATTTACTCACACTAAGCCTTTAGTGTGGTTGTTTTTACCGTGGCTAATATTTTTAATAGCATGTTTCTATTACTTCCCACGAGTTCCTGAGTGCACCTTTCGCAGTAATGAGAATGTGGGTTCCGTTTACATTATTTACATCTACATACATTGTCATTTCATAAAATGTGTTTGTCGCCAATTAATACTGAGAATCTGACGGTATTCATAATTTTAAAAGTAATGTTTACTACTCAAAAATACATTTTATTTGTACGGTAAGTCAAATAAGACAATTCTTTTACGCAAACGCCGTTTTTACGCCGCTTTACATGTTTTAATGAATATTTTGGATTTTATCAGCCCAAGAAGTGTTGACAGACAAAAACGGTTTCATTGGGCTAATAAAGCCTTATCTCACAATCTTGACTTGATCTTGAAAGATCTTGCTTTGACCCCATCACGAATAAGCACTAAAGTTTTATTATCAACGACACAAGTTCCATTTGATTATAAAAAATCGAATAATATTAGTATAAAAATAGAACATCTTATTTCTTACTAATATTTTATTTTATTTTTTATTTTATTAAGCTTCATATACAAATGTATACAAGGCGGACTTAATGCCTGTGGCATTTTCCCCCAGTCGACCTTTAGGTGATGCAGAGATGAGCAGAAGTAGGTGTATGAATACTTAATTAAGAGATAAGAGAAAAGAAAAAAAAAGAACATAATTATACAAGTAATTACAAATGTTAATACATATATTATTATACGATATACAATAAACTATATACAAACAAACATATAAACATATAAACTATATACAATACTATACATACATATATATACAAATTACTATTGAGAGGATTCTGCAACTTCTTTGAGCAGCATTTCACGGACCTTCATTTTAAATCTGAGACGGGTAGTTGACGTCCTGATTTCAAGAGGGAGCGCATTCCACAGAAGTATAGCTTGAATTTGAAAAGAAGAGTGAAGAAAATCAGAAATGTGAGAGGGACATGAGAGCAAGAGATTAGTAGCCGAACGAAGATTTCTTTCATGGTTGGTGCAAAGAAAACGGAAGTGAGATATTAAGTAAGAAGGTGGAGAGGGGGAAGTAAGAAGAGAAAAGAGTAATATCATAAATACGAAAGTTTGTGTGTTTGTAATCTCTTCACGCTCAAACCGCTGAACCAATTTTGATGAAATTTGGCATGGAGCTTTCTAACGCTTTGGATTAACACATATGCTACTTTTATCCCGATAAAATACAGTGTTCCCATGGGATGTCGGATTTGCAAGGGATTGAAATAAATTCGATACTCTTTCAAACCCAATGGAATGGAATGGGAAATTTAAAGTACGGAATTCATGTTGAGTTTAAACATTTAAATTAATTATCACGCCATATAGTTTATATGTTTCTAAAGAGGACTGGGCTCCAAATGTATCTGCACCTGGGCGAATCCAAGCCAGAGCGCTAGTATAGGCTAAAAAAAGATGATATTTTATTAACTAGAAACAGGTTGAATATTAATAAATATCATCTTTAAGTAAGTTGTACAGTGAAAGTGTCTTAATTTTAGGTTTTTAAATAATATCATCAAATCAATATCAAAAAAGGTCAAATCATAATAATAAAAACAGGATTTAACTAATAGTAAAGACGTAAAGTAAATGATTACGTAGATTGCAATCTAAATGCCTATTCTCAATTTAAAGTCACTCCCGGTTGTGAATTTACTGGATTTCACCAGCAATTAAAATCCCGAATTATATTATTAATAACACATTATAGTCAATTATCATCATAAAACTGTATAACGTAATTACATTTCTTCTCTATTTTTAATAAAGCATATATGTGGTGTTTCTTGCTTAGTCTACTACTTCCGAGTTTAATATCAAATTCATCTCAAATTCTTCTTAATCTCAAATTCGACAAACATGTAAACAGTATTGCCACTAACTGCTTCAAGATATTGGGATTTGTCATAAGAAATTGCAAAAGATTTAAGGACCAAGATACTCCTGTACAACTCACTCTAAGAGCGTAAGATCTGGCTTGGAATATTGCAGCCCGGTATGGAGCCCACATTATGACATATACATAAAAAATTCGAAAAAATCCAAAAAGATTTTTATGCTCGTTGTAAGATCGCACGGTGTTGCCGGATATGATGTTTTTGCTTAACTTGATGAATGGCGAGATGGATTGTCCGGGAATCATGAGTAAATTTTCTATAAATATTCCCGTAAAAAAACCCACACTCAATAATTATGGTCCCTTTTACACTCTCCACTCATTTACTAACTTAGGTTTAAACTGTCCCGTAAATAGAATCTCGAGAACCTATAATAAATTCCATAGGTGTAATAGACTCGACATCGACATCTTTTCTCAAAGTAGAACCAAATTCCGAACATATGTTTTAAAATGCAAATCATCCAATTTAGGTGCATTTGAGGATTGAATTGATTATTTAAAATAATTAATGTTCTCTCTACCAATTAATAAGATTAATACTATCAAATGCCTCTCTTAATTTGTTTTGTTTCTGTATTTTCTATTGTTTAATTTAAGGTCAGTTATATAATTTAATTTTGTTTTATCTTATGTTTGATTTGTTAATAAATGTATATTTTTTATTATTTAAATGTGTAATTTGAGTTATTATTTAATTTTTAATGTGGATATTTTTTGATGTTGTATTATTACTTATATTTGAATGTATGATTTCAGTTGTTTGTGATTTGATTTTGCTTAATTTAGAAAAAAAAGGAGTAATTCATTGTAATATCATTTAAGTAAGAAGTAAGAACTAATTTTATTTGATTTTTAATGATAAATGTAACTCCAAACGTCATACGCATGCCGTGGTCGCCTATAATTGTAACGGTATTTGGCATGTGTTTTTATTATTACTTTGTTAATAGTGTAAATACACGTTATGTTGGTGATCCTAATAAAATAAAAATAAAAGAAAATATTTGTATCCCTCTCTCTGTCTCCCTCTCTATTACACATAAGTACATAACACTCAACATAGGATTAGCAAAGATTGGCAAGTTGAAGTGGCAGTGGGCCGGGCACATAGCTCGTAGAACCGATGGCCGTTGGGGCCGAAAGGTTCTTGAGTGGAGGCCACGTACAGGCAAGCGAAATGTCGGACGCCCGCCTACAAGGTGGACGGACGATCTGACTAAGGTTGCAGGAAGTCGCTGGATGCAGGCCGCTTCCAACAGGTCATTGTGGAGATCCTTGGGGGAGGCCTATGTTCAGCAGTGGACTTCCTGTGGCTGATATGATGATGATGATGATGACATAACACACAAGTGTCATTTATAAAAACTATATATTTTTAAATTTACGTATTATTACAGCGGAATACATAAGCTCGTGCTCGAGAAATGATGCCAATCTAAATGACTGTGCATTGAAATCAGCGAAGGAGTCGATACATCAGTTTTCTCTGGGCGATCCAAATAGAGGCCTTCCCCCGTTGGATCCCTTGTATGTGGAGAAGATGGTCGTCTACGTCCCCAACGAGAGCGGATTCAAAATTACTTTTTATGATAATTACTTTACGGGACTTTCAGCGCTTCAAATGGAAAGTTTGAGGTAAGCAATTTTATTTCATCCCGTAATATAAAATAAAAAATAAATTTATTAATTCTGGTGTTAAAAAAAAAATACGCGTTATTATATAAATTTCCAGGGTGGAATGATATTGAAAATATTAATGATTATCCACAAACAGCGAGTTAGTCCTCCATGGTATTTCATTACTACTGTCTCTTAAAGTGTATTTTGAAATTGATTGTTTTAATACATTTCTCATTGTATTTCCATACTGAGTGTTTAATACCTATTGTTCTCGCAATGAGTACAATAATTGAGCATATAAGTTTGGAATATAAGTAATCAGCAGTGTTTTCTTGGCCTTGAATTTATAATTAGCCGATATTATAATCGATGGTATATTTAGGATTATTTTAACCATATTATAAAGGCGAAAGTTTGTGTGTTCCTTACTTCTTCGTGCTTAAGCGGCTAAACTAAATTTGATGAAATTTGAACTGGAGATAGCTGATACGTTGGATTAAATCATAGTGTACCTTTATCCCCAAAAATGTAGTGTTTCCGTGGGATGCACGAGGTATTCAAATATGTATATTTGCATCTTTTTTAAACTTCAATGAATGTAATAGGCCAAGGAAAAGTAATAGTCATAAAGGACATTAACCATGTTGAGTTTAAGTATAAAACAGATACTACGTTAAATAATATATTCTTGTGTGAACTGGACTCTAAAAGTGTTTGCTCCTGGGCAAAGGTGGATCAGTCTATCATGAATCCCAGAAAGAGCATTAAAAATGATAAATATGGTGAAAAACCGATAAAAATGACCATATTACTCAATTCATTTTTTTATATCAATGAGAAAATTAGCCTTACATACAATACTAGCCTGAATTTCTTTGGTTTGTTAGTTAACAAAAATTAGAATCAAGAATAATCCTACTATTGGCTAAGTATCCAATGCATATAAAATTAGATATAATAGATAGATATGCAATTGAGATCTAAAATAGCTTACTCAATCTCCAATTTTGTAATAGCATAGTGGTCGAGATGGCTATCTATCCGGATCATTAATTTATTTAATTATTCCATTTTTTACTTGCAAATGGATAAAATTTAATTAAAATAAGACTGAGAGTAAGCTCTTTTACACATCCCATTTCAAAGCACGTCCATTTAAAGTAGCACTATTTACTCTGCACTGAATGCTGACTTAATAAATACTCGAAAATGTTCTCCGCAAAAATATTTGTGTTTCGTTTAAAAGTTTTTCTTTTCGTAATTAGTCGGTCTGATTAGAGCCAGTTCAATGTATACAATTGTAAGGTACTTTTCGTGTTGTATACGACAGTTTCAGACTGTGGATTGGAATTAAATATTTGAAATGGAAAATTAAGTGAAGAAACTATTTTTATAGTTATTTTTTCCGAGAATTCCTTCATTTATACTATGTTGTAAAGCCCACTTACATTTTAAAAAGCAAACATTATGCTTTCTTTCTACATTATGTAAGTTTTTTGGGTATAATTTCCCCACGCGCATTAAATGATGCGTCGTGAAAATTTTCAACCGAGTTATAAAAGTTAACGAAATCAAAAACGTGTTAAAAATTAACGAGGAAATATTTTTATCATCATCCTCAGAGCATGACAAAGTTAATAAATTTGGTTGATATCTAGATCCATTAGCATTTTACAGGCGAAGCTGTATGTTTACCAAAAAAGGTACGGTCAGCTATAATATAATAAAATAATAATTTTAGGCGTAATTATTTATATAAAAATAAGCAAATATTATTTAATAAAACCACCTTAAATGAACAACGTCTATGACTTTAATAGGAGTCCACTGCATAGGCAGTTTTCATATACAGTATTTACGGGACGATCCAATAGTTCACATAATGGTAATTGCCACCCATGAATATTCAAAAGGCTGGTATTGTAAATGTATTGCAAGCCCATCAAATCGGGAAAAGAGCAGGAAGGGAAAGATTGGGAAAAGATAAAAGATAAAAATAAAGATATTATGCATCCGGCAATCTCACTGACCGAATGAAACACGATGGCTAAATTAGCGTAAAATGTTAGTACTTTTGCCGGTCTCCTGTGAGACAGTGGTACCGTTTCGGAAAAACCTTCCCATTCATACAACTTGGCTTTCCTACTACGAGGAACAAAAGAAAACAAAGAATGGTTCGAAGATTGCATTCATATTACAGGTGCCCCAAGTAGTTCTTACGTCTACACTAAGGTGTTCTTAGGGTATAACTTTGGACAGTTTATTTATATCTTTTTTCCCGACATCAATAGAACAATGTCTCGTCGAAACGTTTTTTTTAATTCCTTTAAAACTTATCATGATAAGTATATGATTGAGAAGACACAAGTTAAATTGCGGTAATATTCCAAGGAATAATATACCTAATTATAAATTTAACATAAAATATATTATGTCGCGGTAGTATACGAAATATATAGTAGTAACAATGCATGTGTTTCACGTTAAAACATGATTATTCCTTTGGTATTTCGGTTTAGGTATGTTCATGTTTCTTTATATGGACAATTTAAGTATTTATAATTTTTTATTATATTTTTTTAATATTTTAACTGATATTACAGACTACTAATTCAGCACAGTATAAAGTGTACCCGATGAATAAAGGGAAAAATAAATACTTTTTTTTTAAGATAATCCTTATGAACTGATATTTTACAGTTAATGCATAAGCATCAGTTTCACTTATATCTTCATTATCTTACAACTCGTAGTCTAAGTATATCTGAATCCATATCTACTACATAGATTCATAAAAATTATAACTACTGTAACACATTATTTTTGTGCTGACGGTACCTTCCTATAATGAACTATGTGCCCGACTAACGACGGCGTCATGACTCACGGACAATTAGCTTCGGCTGCCCGTTTAATTACGAATAATTTTATGAAGGCGCTTTGAGTTAAGTCCATTGAAATAATTAGGCGCAGGATGATGATTCTCCGCGAACAAAAGACGTAATGGTGTGAAAAGCCGCGCAGTAATCTGGCAGATGTTTTCTTTGCTACAAAATTCATAATTTGCGAAGTTTAAAAATTAAGTTTACTGGACAATGAAATATTTTTAGGCGCAAATTCTTATAGTAATCAATTCTAACATAATTAGTTCAGTGAATGGGTATAGCTCTGCTGTAGACAATTAAAGCTACAGTCTGAATGAGTCAGCTTCTATTGAGTTGGCTGTATTAATTAATATCGGTGTATTACGACATCCTATGGACAACGTACGCATAGTACTAGATTTAACAGCGTTCCATTTGCATAAAGATCTGCAGTTGATAATTGAACATTTCGTATCAGCCCTGATAGTGGCAGCCTTTCACGATGATGCTAAACACACTAAAAGGATTCATTTAATTGCATTATATTCCAAATTTATGTATAGTAGTTTTAAATCTCAGTGGCATATTCATTAAATACACTTTTTAATTTAAAATTGGCCAAATAAAATCCTGGAACGCACTTACGAATTTCTCTAAACTGGTGTTCTAGCCTCTCATTTGCAAGATACTATTTCTATGCTTTTCCATTCACTCAGTCTACTGGAATTAATGGCTATTGATAATCCCAAATTCGAACACAAAATAGACACTAATAAATATAAAGATTCACACATACGTCTACAGTCCTGACAATCTCTAGTCGATCTTTTGTCTTGATTAGAAACGACCCGACAGTTCGAGATGAAAGTGTATCAGAGCGGACAAGCGTCTGAGTGCCGTTATTGGATGAGTCCAATGTCTATGTGTTTTTTTTTATTTACCCCGTTTATTTCGTGTTTTGTCTTGTTCTTCTCTTTGTGAAGTATTTTTTAGAAATTAAGTGATATTTATTGATGCATTTAGCTTTCAAATTATAGTGGAAGCATTTGCATAAATTAAGATTGATTTATTATGTTTGTAGAAAATATTGTTTCAATTTTTCCTTGATGTCGCTTTATATGTTTTGTTTTATATTTGCCATAATAATTTATACAAGCTGTGAGCTTTTGTTTAAGACTATGTTCATTATGTTTGGCGTGTAAATTAGAAAGTGTAATAATGTTTTTCACTATAATTATATTAAAATTACTTATGAACGTAGGTGTACTATATAAGAGATGATTGTGGAATTATATTACAACATATTAAATAACCACCTAAAAACAAATGTACTTGGTGGTAGATCCTTGCTTACTGACCCGTTTTTTGTCATCATACATTTTCTTTGTTAATTCCAGAAAATTAATTTGTCTTCACGATGTTAACCAATCTCAAATTATAATATTAAGTATACTGCATAATGACTACTTTAAACTTTCCTAATAATATCAACCTGGGTATTATTTGCAGATTTGACCTCGATAAGAAAATTATCACAGCCGATGCGTTGGTAAATTTAGATGTTAAAAATACATACGATTTAAGTGGAAAAATATTAGTGGTGCCTATCAAATCAAATGGAGATTCTTCGATAAAACTGAGTAAGTTTATTATATCATCAAATACATTTTAACGAATTAAATCCATAAAACCACTGCATTCGTCGATATTGTTTATATCCTCCGACTGCTTTGGGTTAAATTATTTTTCTTTTGATTGTTTTCAATATAATTATAGACAGATATATTTATTTACTTTTGATTATGAGCAATATAAAATGACTGATATATAATTTTCCGTATGAATGTTAATAACCATAATGTCAACAAACTTTCCAATCTACACATTAAGTAGTATGTAAGGTAAGCCTATGGTCGTTTCGGAATCTTATCTCAGTTCTTGACTCCCCATATTTTTATTGTTTTTTAAATAAAACAAAATATCTGTAAATTTGGATGCCAGATCCAGGAATCAAACGCAGTACCAGTGTTTAATTTTCCGCGATCCTGTCGAAGTCCGGAGCCTTGGATCTACGTGTGTCCGATAATAAACTAAATAATAAATGAATAATAAGTTATTCTACGCTTACCCCTGCCGCTGGACTGTATGTATAAAATTCCGCCACCGCTCCGCTAATTTTTAATTATTTCAACCAAAGAGTTCCGCTTAGCGGCGAAGTGGCCCCGACCCCATAAAAACAAGACGCTGACGTATTATATACTACATATAATATATATATTATAAAATTGTATGAAGTGTGTAACACATAGCGAAATAAAAAATATTTAACAACCAGGGATATCAAAAAGTATCTACCCCATGATAAAACAAACGAGGTGAAACATAATAAGATAATACATTATTTTATTTTTATAGAAAACACAATGCTTCACATAAAGTTCTGGTATGAGCACGTGGAAGGTCCTGACGGTAAAATTCATTGGAAAATCTATAAACACGACATTAAGTATGAAGTTGAAAAGGCAATATTCCGATTGGAGAATTTGTTGAACGACAAAAATTTGGGTTTGTATCATTTTTATTACCGCACCACGTTTCTCGAACAATAATTACATATGTAGAACCTGTATTTTTACAAGCTTTTTTATGTTTGTATCATTATAAGTCCAGCCAAAATATTTATAATATGATGAAAGTTGTAAATTATTGATTTTTAATCTGCTTTTATTGATACTTAGTGATTTTATAGATTATTGAAAAAATATGTTATTGCTTTGCTTTATAATTTATTGACAGATCTAAATTATTTTTCGAAAACATTCAAATCCTGGCGATCACATTATTAAATTTGTAACTTGTGATTAACTGACCTAAGAATTCATCCAGGTCCTAAAGACTTAAAGATTATTTATGCTATTATTAGGCGTAAATCTACCAGCAGTAAAGGTAATACTTTTTTTGTCAATATAATACTACCAAGATAGAACACCATTTCAGCATCTTCAGCCATCATAAACCCAATTTCAATTTGGGGTAGCAATAACTTGTCATGTTTATCGTTGTTCATCTGCCTGACATTTAGTTAGGCTGTCTTTGTGATGTCCATCATCTATTATTAGCCTTAATATTTGTTTCCTAGTAATATTCAATCACCTGAAAATAGCTTATGCCACGGATGCTGTTGGCTGGAACCTCTCTTAACCCGCCATAAATACAAACACAATTTAGGTATAAATGTCAGCGTATTAATGAAATACGTGCTTCCTAAACAAAAAGTCGCGCAGTTTTGTGATTGATCGCACTGCTGGGGGCAAAAGCCGATAACAGTAAAATATAAAAATTTATGAGCAGAAAGTTGCCAATACGCAGACAAATGGTGTGTTTTCTGCGATTTTCGATGAGTATTGACCAAGTATGTTTGTAGAAGGTTAATTAGTTACTGAAAGATACTATTTGCAGATAGTAGATATTGTCCAGTTGTTTGTGGACCACGCAAATAACCGAAAATCAACCAATGATAGCCGAGTATTTGATTAGCCGGATATAATAGACATTCGCGTTTTTTTTTGTTTGTGTTACATCATATTTCATCAGTTTTTTTATGGTAAATAATTCGTTTTTTTTTTTCTTTTTATATCTTAACGGACAATAAAAATCTTGTTTTCATAAATAGAGCTTTATTGCCTATAGCAGTCAGATACTTTGTATTTTTTATATTTAATTCTTGTTTTAAAGCAATAATAATAAGGCCCGAATTTTTTATATGATATAGCGCAAACGAGCTTGCAATTCTCCTGATAGTAAGTTATCACCGCAAACCATGAACATCTCTCAAGGTGGGCATTCGATTTTTTAAGCTGTCAGATCGTATTTGTGCTGGGTACTACAATGTTTACAGCTTAACATTTTCTATGTATTTAACGCATTGGAGGCCTAGGCTACAAACTTTAAAAATAAAATAACAGTATGAAACCTATTTTTATTACCATGCACACCAATATCACCTTCATTACCAAGCCGTTGCAGTCCACTGCTGGACATACGAGTAGGCCTCTCCCAAGCGACGCCACATATCCCAGTCTGCTGCTTTATGCATCCGGTCGCTGCCGGCCCTCTTGAACAAATCAACCCGCCATCTGTTTCAGTGACAAACTCCATGGCGCGGGCAGTTAGACACTGCCTGTGAAACGAGAGGCCGCTTCGATCCCCGCACTGAGAGATATGTTTGTGCGGCCTTCAAATATTTCTTTCAGGTCTGGGTGTTTGTGAGACCGAAAAGGCTCTCGTAGGTCCTGTTACCCACGACACAGGACTCGATCTTAGTGTGGGATCAGGATTATGTATGTGACTATTGGGTGTTATTTATTTAATTGTTACCAATACCACCTGTTTCTTCCTTATTGTAAATACTAATGTACAAATTATGAGAAATATGAGTGGATTTAATTTTTGTTTACAGGTGACCAGGTCAACAAGCTGCTCAACGAGATGTGGCGAGAAATAGTCAACGACGTCGGACCAACAATCTGCCAGTCTCTCAGTGCTGCTGTAGTTGAAAACTTAAGGGTGTTACTTGAACAAGTATCCTACGATGAATTGCTGCCTGAATAACAAAAATACAATTCATATTCAATAAGATCTTTAATTTAAACTATTACTTATTTATTTGATTATTTTTGTACAAATCTTAACATATAAAACCATTTATATACATCAGGGTATAAATGGCGATTAGTAACAATTGTAAATGTAAGAACTATGATTAATTAAATTTTATGATAGTTATAATATCGTATATCGAACTAGTGTCAGGTTTTAATAAATTAATACGAGGCAAATAAAAAACAAATAAATAATACATGTGTTTGATTTAAATTATTTATTTAGCATTAAAGGAGCTTTATACAATGCAAATTAGTTGATATGGCTACCATAATCTATACTAATGTATAAAGCTGAAAAGTTTGTTTGTTATCTCTAATCTCAGGAACTACTGCATGTAAATGTTTTTTTTTTTGTGTTGCATAGGTAATTTATTGAGGAATTCTATAGGCTATATCCTCACGTTATGACCCATAAGAGGAAAACAGTAGTGAAAAATCTAGCAAATACGAAGAAATTGTAGTCGCTTTTCATGGTCCGATTGGTCGATATTCTAAATTGAGAGTCGAGATTGAACATGTTTTGAAAAGTTTATCTGCACCCGGGTGAACCCGGGCCGAGGCACGAGTAGAATATAAAATAAACCACTAATAATTATTATTTATTTATAGCCTTGTTACTTGACCAAGTTCGTTTAGTAAAATTAGTTATATAACTATCTATGAATAAGGCATTATCTATCCTAAATAATAATTATGAACAAGCTGCCACGTTAAGTGCACGTCAATTAATAAAGCCAAGATATCAAAGATAATAATAGGCTAGTTTCCTAAATTTGTATTATTCTATTTCTATTATTATATTATTATCAAAAGGTGACGTTACTCTTAATAATAAATGGTAAGATTTTTTAAATCCGTTTATAATAATCATGTTACAAATATATAACATTTGATGGTAGGAGTAATAGAAAGGGATGCAGATACATGACGTGACGTCATCTTACATAAGGTGCACTAGTGCGAAAGAGAAACCAAGTGTCCCCATCGCATCTTTGGACACATCCTTATTATGAAATGACAATATTTTACATAACTTTTATTACTTTTCACAAAAAATAATATTTAAAAAAAAAAGTTTAATATATCAAAAGAACTGTAAGATATAAGCAAAACTAAAAGCTTGATTATCAAATTTTCCCGTTGTACTACTCTTTTTGACCATTGCATGTTAAATAATAAATATAAAACAATAACAAAATAGGATAACATTTATTTTATTATTATAATGAAAGAAAATGTTAATTGACATGGTCCTACCCATTTAATTAAACCGTTTCGGGTCAGAAATTAAATGCCCCGAGAACCTTTGCTTGTTCGCTAATTGCTGACGCGATCATATCGGATTGCCTATTACATGCAACGATGCTATTACTAATGAAAGGTCGGAAGATATTAATAATCAGAATAAAGCTTTTATTTTATTTAAATATCTATTTTTATTATTTAATTACATCACCCTGGCGCTATTGGTTATGAAATGGGAGGGTGTGGATTCGATTCCGGCATCGAGACAATTTTTTGTTTGCTCAATATATATTATACTCAATACTTCATATCTTTATTGCACACCAAATATTAGAAATATGTTACAATTTAATAGAAATGTACAATGTAGACCCTGTTGGGCATGGCAACAATTTAGAAGAGAGGAGGAAGCCAAAGTATTAATTTTATGTATTAGCATATTTAAAATTATTTGTTTCGGGCTGGGTATTGTGTAGTCACAAGTATCTTGTGGTTTTTTAATACATGTACTTTACTATGGCTTATGTACTGTGTGTGACTATTGGATGTAATAAATACTTACAACAGACACAATCACACTAAGATCGAGTCGTGTTTGAATAAAAAAATACATTTTTATTAGAGCTATTACTAATTGAGTCTTATTTTTTCTAAAATGAATCATAGGATTCAATTATATGAAATTAAAAATATAAAAATCAAGTTTTTTGTTTCAATCGATTTGGAGCAAGATTACAGATAAAAATTATTCCAGCTATTTGTATTATTTTACGAGATATGGTTATAACTACCCTCGTTAATATTATAAACGACTGTAAAAAACCTCAGTTCTTTGCTTAAGACGACTAAGTACAAATATTTTTTATTCATGTAGACTTTCACATCTTTTGAAACGCTTCAGAAAGTGTTGTAGCTATGAAAAGAAATGGCGCAAGAATTTCTCTTCGCAACGTCAAACGTTATGTTTTTTTAAATATTCACATATCTCGCCAAAGCGTCTAATGTATACGAGAATACACAAAAGTATTCAAAAGTTTTATAATAAATTTATTAATAAAGGCTTTATTCATAACAGTTTATAAACCTATTTTAGCCATCGAATGTGTTGTCCCTTTCGCACAATTTTTCAATTCAAGTTGAGCAAAGAGTACAAAACATTCGATAAATAAAGTAGGTTTATAATACCTTTGTAACTTGCAAAGTGAGGGGAGGGGTGTACCTAGAAATTAGATGTAGATAAATTCGGATGTATACATACAAAAAATATTGTCATGTTCTATTTTTATCATTTGATATAAAACTCATTAGTAACATCAGAATCTCAATGCGTATATTCAATTATCGAATGATTTTATCATTCAAACATCAAATCACGGTGCGGTTTATTTCCTTATGTAGAGCTTTATATATTATAGTATCAATTTAATACTAAAATTTAGGACATTTAATCATATTTTTGTATTACTTTTTTAATCGAATAAATTTTTGAAATGTCATTAAAACAATTGAGCATCGAGTTCCGTGTGAATTTAACGCCGTCTTCACCTATAAAAATCCACTGTCATGTCTACCACTTCTAATTATATGAGAATAATAAAACATATTTAAGGTGATTCTAATATTTATTTATTTATAAACTTTATTGTACACCAGAAAAAAAATACAATTACAGAAATTAAAACAATATTAAAAATAAGTACAATCGGCGGCCTTATTGCACTAGGCAATCTCTTCCAGGCAACCTTTGGATGGAGATAAGACACAGGAGAGAGAAAGGGCAGTCTAAGGTGTATAATGAGAAAAATAAAGTATATACCAACAAATAAACAAATTAAAAACACAAAATAAAAGTAAAACATTCATATAAATATGTACAACATACATACATATATACATATACAAAATAAACATAAAATATAATAAATATATACATAATAAATGCTAATGGAAATAGTAAAAGCACATTAATGTGTAAATTCAGTGAGAGAGATAGTGAAAAATGATGTGAAAAATAATGCTAATATATGAAGCATATCACCATCCACTGCTGGTCGTAAGTTTGACAAGTAAGCGCCAACCATCCTAGTCTTTAGAAATTATCCACAAACGGTATTCCAAATTAAATCAGCGACCCATTTTGCGAGTGAATATGCAATGAAATTCTGTAGCTCTACAAAAGAGTTAATAGTAATATATATTATATGAAACGTATATTCAGTTATTGTTAAAAGCTACATGGAATTATGTACAATCAATTTTACGTTTATTCACGTACGTGCGTCAGTTATAGCATACTTTTTGAATTACTATAAAAAGTAACTTTGCAGCTTATTATCCCAGAACATACATAAAAATATATGTTTAAAAACCATTGCTAAAGTTGTAATATTGTTGTAGAACTTAGTAGAAAAATAGATTGGCCCTATGTTTTATCCCAATCTAAACGCAAATAGGCTAGCGGAGTTTGTCTCAACGGTCCCTAGATATCATCTCGGTGACATCCTCGTAAAGAGAAAATTGGCGGATTTGCTTAAACATAACTATTGTTAGAAATATAGCTATAATAGAGATATATTATCCTATTGCTAGCGGATATTTAATCTCGACTGTACTTTCTATCAGTTACATCGTAGTCATTTTGTCATAGTCTATAGTTTAGACTGTACTCAGGATAATTTGATTCATCGCTAGTGGCGCCGAATCATTCTCCATCAATTTGATAGACATAATTTTCTATCTTGCATTATTTTATGTTGACTGACTACTCCCAGGAATATTGTGTATAAAATAAAGTGCAGTAGCGTAAAAGAACAAAACTGAAGGTAAGTAATCCCTAGATTATGTGTCGATGTTTAATATTAAATTAATACACCCAATATTCCGATATACCGGATGGTATTGACATATATGATGTATTTATATTTAACCCACATGTTTCCCATTACCCCAGATGGCTTGATACAAAATTTTAAAATTCTGTTTGGATTTTTGGGCCAATAACTATGATTTTAGCTTTCACATTTCCGGCACTTACGTGCGTGGTAATACGATTCGTGCATATACGGGTTATCTTGAAAACTAAACTCATGAATTTAGACAAAATTTCCAGGCAGTTTATTTTTTCAAATTTAGTACAAAGCTACCTGGAGTGCTCAAGAGCAATGTGAAGGACCAGTATGGAGCAAAATGGATTAGTGAATCGAAAGTTGCATATTTTAAGAAATAGCTCTGATTCATCAAGATTGCGTATGTTTTCCGAATAACGGCTTACTTCAAAGGGAAATAAAATATTATTAGGTAACCTCTACACTTGAGTCCATTGCCGACCAATGCAATTTGCATGGACCGATAAATCTAAAATTTTGTAATAACATTCCTGAATTCTAAAAAAGTTCCAACTGATATTTATTCATTAATATAGTTCAAAATGTCAATGAATTTACTAGTGTATTATACACTTAACTTGGTGCAAAGATTTGCAAAAACAAAAATCGAATGTTGTTTGACGACCTATTTCTTTACCTCGGAAGTCTAGTAACAGCTTGTATGCGGTAATTTAAATAAAGGAGAACAAAAAAGATTCCTTGATGAGGGAGATATTAAAAATCGCACTAATAGTCTTGAATTATACTTTAAAATAATCACGATATTAATCTGTCAAGAACGAACACAGCAAAAAATAAACAATCTAAATTGCAAACTAACAAATGCATAATTAACGCAACCAGTGAGTCAGATTAATTATAGCAATACTAGAAGCTCCAGTATCCATCTCATAATTTTATATGATATAGTGGCATGGCCCGACCCTGCCCAGTTGCAGATACTTTTTGACCCCTGTCTACATCAAAAACATGTTATTCCGTGTATTGGTTTCTGTTTAAATACAATGCGACAACTGTCCTCCATATATGCTACTGCTTATCCCATCCCGTGCCTTTACATCACATCCTGTACCATTAGACCTTTTTAAGAGGAACTATCCCGTCCTGCATAATTGTAGCGTAACTTCAATGATTTCCACAGACCACGCAACGACAGCTCTCAAAAAGAATAAAATGTTTATAAAACGATTTTGACTACTGCTCCGCTCCTATTAGTCATAGCTGAATGATATATATAGTCTATTGCATTCCTCGATAAATTACCTATCCAATACAAAAATATTTTTTTTATTAGAACAAGTATTTTCTGTGATTAGTGGGTACAAACAAACGAACAAACAAACAAACTCTTTAGCTTTATATATCAAGTAGAGATTATAGTTTATTATTATATAGGTACATAAAACGACACGTTTTTCAGGTGTACCATCGATTATTGTGTGATTATGTAACTCCTATTGGTAAGTCGTCAATGTTGTCCATTGCTCCTGAATATTTGTACCTGACATGCTGGCCTTCCAGAAGTATAGAGAATCAGTTTAAAAAAGCGGAGGCGATACTAACAGGAAAGAACAATATTAGCAGTTATCGAAAGAAGGGAACTCAGTTTTTTTTAAATGCCATAAGTAGTTTACTACAATAACCACGCTGGTAAATGCTATGTCAAGAGATACAGATAACAATATTCGCACTTACTTTTATGGGATTTCGACCATCGTGCACAATGGTCAGTACCATTGCGGATCGGAACGTCCTACTATTTTACTGATGGCAGGTCTCCCGTATGTGAGAGGATGCCTGGGTAGGTACCACTGCAATGTTTATTTCTCCCGCTAAATAGCAGTGTACATGCACTGATGTGTGTAGGTTTGAAGGACATTGTAGCCAAAGTAACTTCTGGATATAACGAGACTTAACATCTTATGTCTCAGGAAGGCGAGCGCAGTGGAATGCCAAGCATTGCTTTGTAATTCATGGTGTTTGATTTTATTTCTATCCATAAGCGATCGTATCGATCATCAAGCGAATATCAAGATCGTATCGCAACTAACTGCATTAAAAAAATTACAGCAGAATGATGTATTTCAACATCGTAAATAAACAGCTAATCTTTACTTCATCTCGCTTTGTTCGTTCAGTCAGAATCGCAAGCGAAGACACGCTTAGCACTGAATTTGCCGCAAAATAAACTAAAGAAACCTAAAGAAAAAAATCACTTTTGTTCTCGAGTACTATTGTAGCGGCTTGTTTTTCTTCTATTTTTATACACTACTCTTATTAGTTGAAGTGAGCCGAGTGCCTGGATTTTATTTTTTATTTTACGCTACATGAGTTATTTCAAATAACAATTTGATGGCACAAATATAAAAAAATCATAAATATAAATAAACGAGTAATTAATTGACTCCAAAAGGCATTATTTTACATAATTAATTAAATAGTCAAAAATGTTGCGAATACTTTGTCGTTAGTTGTGATATATTTATTTACTAAATATTTTTATGACAACCGTGTATCAACGATATAATACAACTGGATGATGTAGCAATGACACACAACTTGAAATTATAAAGAAGCAAATGTGGAATTTAAACTAGTTTATTAGAATTTGTCATTGAATAGTCTTATCATGCATTAGCTATTATCATGCATAAAAACATGCCTGGGAATAAAACAAAAAAATATAAAACCGAAATTGTTATTTATACATCACCTTTCCACATAGCCTTGCTAACTTCGTCGATCTTCAGCATTTATACTTGTAAAACCATTAAATGTAAATTTTGATATATTTTATAACATTACGCACTACAAAGAATTTATTTTTATCCCCCACTAACATAACATACGATTTATTCTTATAAAAGACAAAATTATCAACAAAATCCTATCCATCAAATGAATCTCCATCACAAATCTTGCAGTGGGATGATTAAGTGACGTTATGCGGGTCTGACATAGCCGTAAACATTGCTCGTAAAAAAGTGAGTATTAAAAGCTCTCAGACAGATGAACGGCACGCCAGTAAAATGTCACTGTAGGGTCAGTGTGTTGCGTACAAACAACTATATGTGCCAGCCGCTGATCTATTACACTAATATTGTCTTTGTTTTGTAGGTACCATAACTTAGCAGAAACAGAGCTTACGAGGCACTTATTAAGACTAATTCGTGATATTTTTACAGCCCATACACATCGTACTGCAAGGCACGGGTCCCTCTACGATCGAGAATACAATTGAGAGTGGTTAGGCCACATAGTCCACCATGCCATGCCATATACTTCGTGGTATAATTAACAGTAATACGTTATATAACCAACGAAATATTTTTTACTTAACTGGTTGGCGTAAATTCAGACCGAAATATCTTCATCATTATAACCAAAATTGGCCCACATAATTTCACATCACATGTAACGACTCTAGGCTTTCACGGTCATTCAGTTTAATAAAGAAAAAAATAAATACTTAACTAAATAACAGAAATAATTCAAATTAATAGTTACAAATATCGTAATCTAAACAAACCTTTAATCCAGTGACATATATCTACGAAACAATATGATATCATGCAGAGATAAATCCTGAAGTAATAAAGAAAATAACTCCCAATTTATCACCCCGAGCCACAGCAGTCAAATAATATGTCACAACTGAACAACATCATACAGCGAAACTGTGAATCGTTAAGCACATAAACAACCGATTGTAGGCGCTGTACAGACACCTTTGTTTTGTTGTCACCATTTCGTGATTTAATTAAAATTTAGGATCATCCACCCGGAAACCAACAGTGTACCCGACTTCAATTATTATACACCGTAAGGCAAAATTAAATGAGGTGTTGGAGCTTTCACAACATCTGTCATTGAAGCGTTTTCATGATTGTGAGTTTTGGTTGAAAGCAAATACAATTTTCTACTCTTTTGTTCTGTTTTGTACAGCCACAATATTTTCAACAAAACAATACCATGCCATTCTAGTTTTTTAAAATTTAATTTGACGTGTACAACAAAATAATAGTTGGCAGAATTCAAACAATGGTGTCGGCTCTTTCACAGCAATTCACATTTCCAAGGTTGTCGTCCTATATCCGTCCAGCCTTAAAATGAATAAGGCCAAAGTTATCCACAATATGAAAACTAAGTTTCAACTCAAATACTTGCACAATCCAATGGCATTAGCTAAGGATTGTTTATATTTATATCACATTGCTGAATGTTTGTTTTTAATCATTTTTTTTAAATCAAAGATGGGGTTTTACATAACTAGGTACAAATATATTTTGTTTGTATACTGCCCGTGAATATTGGATATAAGTCAATAACAGTATTCCAATAAGGTTTGCTGCAATAATTTTCTTCATTTAAATTTGAAATTCCTTGCCATTTCTTCTTCATAGCTACAAAACTTCTTGAAGCGGTGGTAGCAGAAATTAACGATTCAAAAGACAATGTGAAAGACTATTTGTATCTGTATCTGTATCAGCCCATATACGTCCCACTGCAGGGCACGGGCCTCCTCTACAATCGAGAGTACGATTGAGAGTGGTTAGGCCATATAGTCCAACACGCTGGCCTAGTGCGGGTTGGCGGACTTCTGTATCAGCCCATATACGTCCCACTGCAGGGCACGGGCCTCCTCTACAATCGAGAGTACGATTGAGAGTGGTTAGGCCATATAGTCCACCACGCTGGCCTAGTGCGGGTTGGCGGACTTACATACCATAGAAATTTTAGAAATCGCTATGGTATGCAGGTTTCCTCACGATGTTTTCCTTCACCGTTTTAGTGCGTGGCGATTGACTATCAATACACACATGACTCCGAAAAGTCAGAGGTGTGCCCTGGGATTCGAACCCACGACCACCGTGAACATGTTGGCAGTCGCGTCTAGTCCGTTTACCAACAGGCCACCACGCACTTTACGCGCACTAACTTTGGCGGACTTACATACCATTGAAATTTTATAAATCGCTATGGTATGCAGGTTTCCTCACGATGTTTTCCTTCACCGTTTTAGTGCGTGGTAAATGACTATCAATACAGACTATTTAAATAAAGAATAATTTGATCTGATAAAGTATCAAACCATTTTTATAACTTCTATATCGACAGTATTACGATAGCTCCTGCAAAAGTCTTATTAACGTATTCTTTCGGGTTTGGAGGTATTAATTCAGTTTTGCAATGAAGCATGGGTGCTTCTTATATTTGATTCAAACACCACAAAATTATTCCGAAAATTTGTCCTAGTAATTGAACTACGAACTTTTAGACTTCTAACTTGATTTGGAAATTACCTACACTGCAAAAATATTTTAAAAGGACGAAAAACTATGAACCACAATAAAAATGTAACCGATTTACCTTTGTAACAGAGATTTAAAACTAAAGTTGCAATTACAGCGGGTAGGAAGTGAGACAAAGACGACAGGCGGATATCTGAGCCCAAACGTAATTTAGGCGAGATAAAGGTGGAACAATGTGCCTGCCTTACCGGGAAATAGATGCGATTACCAGGAATGGGACCTATAATGCTGTTTGTCTCAGGATGCTTTCAAATTTAACGTATAAAAATTGCATACAGCGAGAAGAGATAAGGAAATGGTAAATGCGAACTAGCGTACAATTTAAAAGTATTAGCTCTTGCAGTTTTACGAGAACAAGAATTAAATACGAAATTAGCCAATGTCATTAATTGTTAAATATGACTAAATGAATGATTTAATCCAAATTTGTAAAAACGAAACAAATATATTAGAAGCTGTAGACAGGTAGATAAGACAATGTCAAAGTTATAATCATAGTCAATTCGATAACATCTCCAATGTTAATATAGAAAAAGAATTGGGTTCCTGCTTTTTAAAAATATGTAAAATATTTAGCAAAGGTAGACGCTGCGGTAGCCTAAAATATTAGTTTTTTTTTTAACCCAATGATATATGGCCACTCTCAATCGTACTGTCGATTGTAGAGAAGGCCCGTGCCCTGCAGTGGGACGTATATGGGCTGATATGATGATGACAAATGATTTTCACAGACGAAAACAATGTTAATTCTAAAGGTAAGAAAGTTGTTTTTGTTGGTTGATTTCATTTACCTAGAAATAGTTTGAAATCCTTAAAATAATGTAATGTAACAATATAAAGCTAAGTAATTGAAACACACTCATACTTAATCTAATCTAAAACGTACTCCATAAATGCGAACGGTTCTCGGCGCGCTAAATGTGTTCTATTTTAGATAAAACATAATATCAATTCGTGTTTTACCTTAACATGCAACAATTCCATCTCACTTCCTCCTCTTTAAAAGCTTCTAGTTCCTTGGGCTTGTTAAAAGCCTTTAAAGTCGGTATGAATTGAGCCTCCAACGATCGCACAATAGGCTGAAAAGGTAACATTAAGACCAGATTTTAGACTTAAAAAAAAGCAATGACTTGAGTTACGGTAATGTAGATATCTCAAGGCTCATTGAAGCTAATGTTCTTCCTAAAATATAAGCTGTTGGTCTAATTTTTTTAACTTCATATGACCACTCGTTGAGAAATTTTTATTTTGCAAAAATATGTTGTTTGCTTCCCAATCAACTATAGGCGAACTTAGGAGTATATTTTAGGCTTTCCTAGAGTATTTTTTAACCAACCCTAATCCTCTTTGCATTGAAAATATTTAATTTTAAGACTACAAGCGAACATCTACCATATTGAATTCTTAAATAAAATATAATATACTCTTGAGATAATTGTATATTTGGTTATTGTTTTAATTAGGATGAACAAGAAAGCATTTAAATTATTAACTGGATATCTTTAAAACATGATAATGATATCTACAGAATGATATTGTATTTAATTCATCCCACATTTTTCTAATCACCCAAGGTGACATTATACAAAAAAAAACAAAGATGAATTGTTTGTCACATTCGTGATATTAGGGGCCCTACTATATTCATCCAAACGAACGAACGAACGAACGAACGAACAAACGAAGTTCGAAACTTCGGACAAACGAAGTTTTTTTATACGATACGAATGTATCTATTCTGTAAAAGTTCGAATTTGTATGACGTACACCGTAACTATAAGTCTATGGTTACGACCATAAATCAATAACGACCATAAGTTTTATGTAGATACATTCGTATCGTATAAAAAACTTCGTTTGTCCGAAGTTTCGAACTTCGTTCGTTCGTTCGTTCGTTCGGATGAATATAGTAGGGCCCTAGTTTTCACGGTTTTTAGCTACCCCGTTTATGTGATTTTACTGCCTAGCTGAAGTTCGGTTCGGTTTGGGGACTTACCTGAGCCGTAAAAAAACTTTCACCTATACTGGTTGATCAAAAGCCTTGAAAACTAAAATCAAGATTTCTCACAAAACTGCCAGTCATTTTTTTTAACTTTGTACAATGTTACACGTCGTGGTTAAGAACATGTGCTATAAATTAAATAATATATTTCAATATCACCCTGTATATGAAGATATATCTGTGTAATTCTGTTTGTACCGTAAATTATTACATTAATATTTCATATAGCCACTTCAGTGGCTCAATTGTCATATAGTTAATAAGCAGTGTACTGTAAACCAACGTTTCATATTAATATTAATCCAATTCTCAACTCAAACCCTTGAATCTTCAAGTTTATAACTTACAAGGATCTTATATCATTGCGCACCTGTTCCAATTGAGGGTCCTACACTTAAATATGACCTCACCGTTTTCGAGTGTCATCAAATTTTTTTCCTCCCCCTCTCTTGAAATAAGATTCCTTTGGTTAAATTCGTGCACTGATGCGAAAGGATTTTTATTTTAGGATGAAAATTTTATGTAAGCAGCCAAATGTAATTTGATTACGTAAGTGTACTTGGAATTAATTTTAATTATATAATCTGACAGTCACTACAAATATTTTTATGACATTGTATTTTTTATCGTTCGCTTCATTTATTGGATCATAAATAAAAACCAAACTATTAATATACTGTTATATGTGAACTCCGTGGATGTTACCTCGTTGGCACGCACCCTCTCAAGAGAAGACGAAACACATGTGACAGTAGTTTGAATGTCTTTGGATTATTATTGATCGTGACTTTGTGCAAAGCGGATACCTAATTTTATTAAATAATGTAAAACCACTTCTGGTAGTTTATATCAGAAGTGGGATTGCTCACTACGTCCACTTTGAAATTTTCAAAAGTCAGTTGGTTTATTTTGTTTGAGTGTCCGTGAAACACAAGGTTGCGATTGATAATCTCTGGTAAGCTTGTTTTGTATTGCTGTAGTAGAAAATGGGTCGATCCCGATCTCGTGACCGGTGTTATTCTACTACCAGCCGCTCGCGCGGCGAACGCTTGGTGAGACATCGTTCGCGCAGTTCAAGTAGAGGGTATACCCCTCCGGTAAGAAAACGACACTTTACTTGTAGTCGCAGCCGTAGCCGAAGCCGCAATGAACGTCGTGGTGAACGTCACACGCGCCGAGATCATAATAGCAGTCGCAAGAGCAGTCGCGATCGTAGCCGGAGTTGTGACTACGGGCGCAGTCGTGGCCACAACCATTACCGCTGTGATAGTAATCGGCGAAACGATAATCGTGAGTTTAGTGGTTATGAATCCTGGCACACTATAATGTCGCGTCTTCAGGCTTTAGAGTCGCAAGCGTATGATTCGCATTTATCAGGTCGATTAGCCTCTACTGAGTCACGCAACCCGAGCGGAACAGAACAGATTGTCGAAGCGATTCAATCATTGAAATCGGTAAGTACACATAGCTATTATGTGTCTAATTTTAACCCTAATATACATGACGTGGATTCCTGGTTTGAGGAAGTTGATCGGGCCAAGGTTGCAAATCGGTGGGATGAACGCGAGTGCCTCGCTCGTGTTGGTAAGTGTTTGAAAGGTGATGCAAGGTCATGGTTGGATGAGTGGGTTACCAACGACCGTTCATGGACCAACTTTAAAGAGGACTTTAGATGTTTATGTACCAAAAAGGTAGATCGGGCAACAATCTTGTATGAGGTAATGTCCACTAATTCTAATGGTTTTCGTACTTATGCTGAATATGCACGAAAATCATTACTTCAGTTGTGGGTTGTTAAGGGCCTTAGTGATGACCTAATCACCGATATTGTGCTTCGGGGTGTTACGGATCCCCAAGTTAAAGCAGCGGCTATGAACGCAAATTTAGCTCCGCGGGACCTGGTAGGTTATTTGGCTACCTTCTCAAAATCGGAAAATGCAGATGCTCGTGCTATGCGCTATCCGATTGCGCAAAGTGGTACCGAGAAAACGACAGTTACCAACCGACCGACTCCGGGAATTGGAATAGGCGTTAAATGTTATTTATGTGGTAAGTTGGGACACAAACAGTTGCAATGTTCTAAGAAGTCGAAACTTGCTGCCACTGGTTCTGCAACTGAGCCGGCCCTAAAACCGACCGCTGCTAAGATTGATCGATTCGTCTCATGTGCATACTGCAAAAAACAAGGCCATCACATACGTGATTGCTTTGTAAGGAAGCGTGCGGATTCAGGTAAAGTCAACTTTTGCTCAAGTTACTCAGCTCAAAAACAAAAAGACGTCGTTGTTGGTGTCATCAATGGAATTCCAGTTGACATACTTATAGATAGTGGTGCTATAGGGGTGTCGCTTATCTCTTCAGTGGTAGTAAATCATCTTTCTTGTACCAAGAAACCCACCAGTCGACAAATAAAAGGCGTAGGTAAGTTAATTACGCATGTTAATTTTACGTCTCTCTCGTGGTTCAGCTGGAAGACGTTTCATTAGATGTGGACTTCTTGGTTGTCCCTAGTGAGTGTATGAATGCTCCAGTCATTATTGGCACCGATGTGCTGAATCGGGAGGGCGTCACATATGTACGTACCAAGGACTTGCAGAGAATCATACGGGCTCCTGAATGTGCTGTTTCTTCTGTGCATGATAACCGACAACGCTCGTATAAAACCAGTTTAAGCGGTCCTCATTTGGTTGATCTCAATAGGATCTTGGACGAGTTCTCCGAACACATGATTTCAGGTACGGCCACTTCCACGGTTACAACAGGTACCATGAGCATTCGTCTAAAGGACGATACACCAGTTCATTATAGACCGTACAAGATGTCATATGACGAAAAGTTGAAGGTACGTCGAATTATTCAAGATTTACTTTCGAAGCGTATCATTCGTGAGTCAGAGTCGCCTTATGCAAGCCCAGTGTTGCTTGTTAAGAAAAAGGACGGCTCTGACCGGATGTGTGTCGATTTCCGTGCGTTAAATGCCCGAACGGTAAAAGATCGATTTCCGCTACCCCTAATTGATGACCACATTGACCGTTTGGGTAAAAGCACCTACTTTACGACTTTGGACATGGCGACTGGGTTCCATCAAATAAAGCTTGATGAAGAATCCATACCACTCACCGGCTTCGTGACGCCAGAGGCCCATTATGAGTACGTAAAAATGCCATTTGGGTTAGCAAACGCGCCGATTGTATACCAGCGCATTATTAGTAAAACTTTGCAGAAATTCATCACTGATGGGAAAGTTCTGGTATACATCGACGATTGTTTGATCTTGTCTTCTTCCGTTGAAGAGGGACTGCAAACTTTGCGGGGAGTACTACAAACATTGACGGAAGCTGGGTTCTCGTTAAATCTGAACAAATGTTTCTTTTTGTGCACAGAAGTAGAATACCTGGGGCGGGTGATATCTAACGGTGAAGTGCGACCCGCTACTGGTAAGGTTCAGGCTCTTTCAGATTCCATTGCACCACAGAATGTTAAACAGGTTAGACAGTTTCTTGGGTTGGCGGGGTATTTTCGAAAATACATCCCAGAGTATTCCACCAGAACTGCTTGCATTGCGCGCCTGACTTGTAAGGACGTGCAGTTTCACTGGACTGCGGAACATGAAACTGTACGTCAAGAAATTATTAAAATTTTAACTGGTGCACCCGTACTTGCGATATTCGATCCAAGTTTACCTACGGAAGTTCATACGGATGCAAGTAGTCTTGGGTATGGTGCGGTTCTACAACAGGTTCATAGGGATGGTAGTCGGCGTGTTGTGGCCTATTATAGTCAGGTCACAAAAGGTGCTGAACCGAAATACCATTCCTATGAACTCGAAACCCTTGCGGTAGTAAATGCATTAAAGCATTTCAGGCACTATCTCATTGGTATTCAGTTTCTGGTGGTAACGGATTGTAATGCCTTAAAATCCACCCAAAATAAGAAAGACTTGTTACCGCGTGTGGCGAGATGGTGGATTTATCTACAAGATTTTAATTTCACCATTCTTTACCGAAAGGGCACCATGATGCCGCACGTGGACTATTTAAGTAGAAACCCATGTAATGTTAACAATGTCGAACGCCCACGTAATTGGGCTCAAATTGCTCAAGCAGGTGATGAGGAGACTCAAAATATGATTCGATTGCTTGAACAAGGTCAATTGGATGCGTCAAGGTATGAAGTACACAATGACATATTATATTACCGATATATGCCGACGGGTGAAGACCCGAGGCTACTTTGCTTTATACCTAAAGGTAACCGTTTGAGCCTCCTCCGTATCTTTCATGATGAGCATGGCCATGTAGGCGCAGATAAGGTAGTGGATCTAATTTTAAGACATTTTTGGTTCCCTAGTCTTAGAAAGTTTGTCACTAAATATACTTCTCATTGTTTAACATGTGTCGCCCACAAGCGTGTACCGCGAGCACCTTTACAGCCAATTACATCCTGGGAAAAATCCGAAGTTCCCTTTGAAACCTTACATGTTGATGTTCTCGGGCCTCTCCCTATGTCCAAGGGTTATAAGTTTGTCATGCTTGTGGTAGATGCGTTCACAAAATATTGTCTCTTGACACCTATATGTCGACAAGATTTAAATGAACTGAAACGAGTATTTAAAATTGTGTTATCGTTGTTTGGTACTCCTAAGTTAGTTGTATCAGATAGGGGACGCATGTTTGAGTCGACGGGCTTCACTTCATGGATGAAGGTCCTTGGTGTACAGCTTCACTTCATAACTCCTGAAATGCATCATGCAAACGGACAGGTTGAACGTTACATCCGTACGGTCTTGAATATGCTTCGTATTGCGGTCAATCATCAAAAAGCTGAGTGGGCTGAAGAACTATGGCATTTACAGCTCATTCTTAACCTAACAAAGCAGAAAACTACGCAGACTTCTCCTCTTAACCTTTTAATTGGCCATGAAAGCGCAACGCCTGCAATCCGAACGTTGGTGCGAGATGTGGCATTGAATTTAACCAAAGGCAACCGGGAAGCAAAACGGGAAATGCTCAGACAAAGGACGGCCGAACGGTTGAAAAACAATCAGACTCGTCAAGACATAATGGTCAATGAGCGCCGGAAGCCTCCTCGTGAATTCCAGAAGGGTGACCTGGTGTTTGTTGTCAAGTTTGCTCAATCTCAGGGTAAATTGGATTCTGGCATGCGGGGGCCCTATAGGGTAGTGAAAACCCTCTCTAATCACCGATATGAGTTAAAGTTACTTGCTGGATCATATGGAAAGTCTACTTATGCGGCTGCTCAGTATATGATTCCATGGAAAGGTGAATGGACCCCTGAGACGTGTGCAATATTCTTTGAAGGTGTGTGTTCACTCTTTAAGTACCTGTCTTAGATTGAAGCTGGTACCTTGGTTTGTTCCTTTTAAAAGCTTTTCGCGAAGAGTCATCGAGGGAGTACAGTGTCCTTTTCCCTCGGTGTGAAAGCTTTCCGTGTTCGGAGAGTCGTCGAGGGAGTACAGCCTCCTTTTCCCTCGGCGTGAAAGCTTTCCGTGTTCGGAGAGTCATCGAGGGAGTACAGCCTCCTTTTCCCTCGGTGTGAAAGCTTTCCGTGTTCGGAGAGTCGTCGAGGGAGTACAGCCTCCTTTTCCCTCGGCGTGAAAGCTTTCCGTGTTCGGAGAGTCATCGAGGGAGTACAGCCTCCTTTTCCCTCGGTGTGAAAGCTTTCCGTGTTCGGAGAGTCGCTAGGGGGATTAAATGCACCCTGACCCCTAGTGTAGATTTAAGTATTTCCTCGGTAGGGGCCCATACCGAGGACCTGTGTATGTGCATATGTTTAGACTTTTATATGTTGAATGTTTTAGCTTGTATAAACTTATTTGACTTTGACTTTCTGACTGGTTTGACTTTTATGACAATCTCTAACAAATTTACTTTGTTACATGTAGCAATGGAGCTCTGAAGTAATTTGGACTTTGGTTTCAGAGACTAATCATGGTGTGGATGATGAGTGTTTGAATCTAAATAAATAGATTCCAATGGGGCTGGCCCATCCTCAACGTTTGACTGAACAACTAGGCCTTTGCCACGCCTGGTTTCAACGTCTTTGCAAGAAAAGGAACTTGCCGATGGCGTTGGATCATTACTTCGGTTGATTTCTACATCTTTGGTCGACGACGACTAAGCCTGTCGGGACGCCAGGGTGTCAGGAGAGGCCGTGTTATATGTGAACTCCGTGGATGTTACCTCGTTGGCACGCACCCTCTCAAGAGAAGACGAAACACATGTGACAGTAGTTTGAATGTCTTTGGATTATTATTGATCGTGACTTTGTGCAAAGCGGATACCTAATTTTATTAAATAATGTAAAACCACTTCTGGTAGTTTATAATACCATAATATAAACTATAAAAGGATACCAAGTAGCTTATTACTTTTCTTTCATATTAAATCACGTCTTTCTACATAACATTTTGACAAATTACCTCGAAATTGTTATAAAAAATACTTCATCAATTTATTGGATACATGTAATTCTTACAATCATAATAGCGATTCCATTCAGTCGCGAGCAATTATTCGCAGATCAGGTTTATTCACAAAAGATCATGTTTTTTCATATGTTCCCATGACAAACGGTTCAGTCGTTCGGATATAAAAAATAAATCTCGTGACTCGCATGCAAATCATTTTCATTTTTAAACTTTTAATGAGTACCTACAGAATAAAAAATTGTCAGAAAATCACAAATGTATCAAATATGAAATATTTTTCACGCAGTATGAATAAATATCTAACCTAAGCATTTAATATCAGATTAGGTACTTTGACTAGTCTTGTATGTATAAGTTCAGTTTTGCAATAAAAATACCTAATTTATCGAAGCTTATATAACTACTTCTTTGAACTTGTTTCGTTAAGTTTTAATATTTCTTCAATGTAGCTAGGCTCTTTTAAGATTTTACCTTTCGTATAAACATAAATAGCGTGGTTACGAGACAGCCGCCGCTTAATATTCCTCAACCCCTTGCCACTAGACGGAGCAAATCGCCTACAGGCACAAAAACAATTTACTCCTCTAAGACCAGTTTTATAACGGTAGGACTTGGCAAAGCATCCTGCTTGTACTTTTAGAAGTCTATTTCCATCACAAAGTCGTACCTGAGGCTAGAAAGAACCGCCTCATTCCATCCATTGTGGAGAATCTGATTGTGTTTCTAGTGAAATGGACAGTAAGTAGACACTGTCACAGGTTACAGCTTTGTTGGAATGGAAATCTCGAGGGTATAGTTAGGATTGTTTTACTACGTGTTAGTTGAACCGCCTGTTTGAATTATTTAATTTACATTTTATATTAGTTATTTAGAATATTAGGCATAGAAAATGCTACATTATGTACAAAACTGTATTTTGCTGTTTTTAACGTACTTAATAGTCACAAAAGTTGTCTTTCATTCAGGTTAAAACCAGTCTTAATATAAGGTAGAAACGATAAAAAATAATACAACTATAATTTTTACATTACTCTTATACCATACTTGATGATTAAATTTTACCTCACGGTTGAAAAATCTTTACCGTGAACGGATTTAGGTCCTATTTACGTTTTCAATGTCCGATATGAAGGTAGAATAAAATCCTAGTCCCAGACCCAATATTCAAATCCGACACGAGCATTTTGAGTGGAATTTAAGGATTAAAGTGCCAGGTACCACAATATAAAAATGGCGCCGAAAAATACGAAATAAAAGGTTTGGCCGATTAAAATATAGTTTTCTAAAGTTCAAAATGGATTTGCAACTTGAGTTTAAAAAGAAATTTAAATGTTACTCGTGAGTTATGTTGAAAATAAAGTTGGGTTAATTATTATTTCAAGCAGGGATAACTCTGCTGTCGGAAAATTATGTTAGAGTTTCCGCGTTATTTATTTATTGTTAAAGTGTTGTAAGGGAATTCATGATTTGATCAATTTTCGAATGCTTATTATACTTCATTAAAATATATGAATTTATGGTACATTTAGTTTTTCAATCATATAATTTTGCAAAAAGTACATAATTTAATATGTAAAAATGTTAATAAAAGTAACAATAATCAATTTTATTAAACAAAAGAAAGACGTACGCAACACTTAAAACAAATCACACGCAATACAAATTAACTTTAAAGCGAAAGTACGAGATTGTTGTAAATATTATAACTATGATATTCATGTTCACTTATTTAAGTATTTTATTATAGCTTGTAAATTGCACATATAACTATTGTATTATTGATTTACTAATGCACATTGACAATGGAGTAGACCTAGGAATAAACGCATGTAAATAAAAAAGCAACATGTTGCTTTATAGCACTCTTACTAAGCACATTAACCACGGCACCGAAACGCACTTAAACATATTCCATACTTACCAAGGTTCAGATGAACACGATGTAGTCATAAGTTTTATTACAATATAGGAAGTCTGATAGAAACGCACCGCGACTAAATAGAGGCACTTAGTCTCCGTATTGGCAATTAGCTAGCAGCGTCTTCGGTAATCAACGTCGAACGCTTCTTGAGTATCGGGACTTACACCAGTAAGAATGGACTTACAGTGTACTGATTAATGGCCTCGGGGATGGGATTTTCGATGCGAGGGAATGAACATCGAGTTATTCCACGATGTCTGTTACACACATGTTTTGTCATTACTGGAATTAAGGATCCTGATATTTGACTAGAATAATTTTGTAATTATATTTATCATAACATCTTCTTCAGCTCATCTATACATATAAAAAAATTGAAGTGTCTGTTTTAAAAGCGAAAAAAAAATGCCCAACTACATATCGTTATATACACGATACCTGTGCCGATAATGATATTTTAAAAATTTTTGTCTGTCTGTCTGTCTGTCTGTTTGTTCCGGCTAATCTCTGAAATGGCTGGACCGATTTCGACGGGACTTTTTTTGTCAGGTAGCTGATATAACAAGGAGTAACATACATATAAAGCTACATTTATTTTAGAAAAAATCTTTATTTTAGAAAAATAAAGTAGTACTGTCCAGTACCGCGCGCAGCTCACGCGCATGCCACCACTGGGCCGTCACGTCAGGCGCCTCCCACCACTTCTCCCACCAACGAATCAGTATCACATTTACAAAATATTGTATATAAAGAAATTTTTCAATAAAGCTAATACAAGAAAATGAAAATAAATGTGTAACGGGAGTTTACCGCCGCTCGCTAAGAGATGGCGCCACCGTAGAATTAGATCGCGGTATGGATTCGTTACAAAGGTTGATAATTAAAATAAAAATGCAAAAACAAAACAAAAAAAAAATTAACTAATTAACGTTTTTGTTAAATTCCACGCGGATGAAGTCGCGGGAACAGCTAATGTATACATATAAATAAAATTGAAGTGTCTGTTTGTAAAGTGAAAATTAAAGAAAATGTCCAACTACATATCGTTACATACCCGATACCTATAACGAAAATGATCTTAGATTTTTTTTTGTCTGTCTGTCTGTCTATTTGTTTCGGCTAATCTCTGAAATGGCTGGACCGATTTTGACGGGACTTTTTTTGTCAGGTAGCTGATATAACAAGGAGTAACTTAGGCTACATTTATTTTAGAAAAGTTTTTTTTATTTTAGAAAAATAAAGTTTTTGTTAAATTTCACGCAGATGAAGTCGCGGGCACCGCTAGTAGACTAATATAATTATAATACTGAAAATTTTAGGTATAGAAAGTGCACTGAACACAGACGTTCGACAAAACTTACCATTGTGTCTTAAGAGGACTGTATTCTATGATATTTCAAAATACATCCACTTTTATATCTGAGTATATTTAGGAAAATAAGACAATTATATTTATTTATTATTTTCTTATCTGCACACAAAAAAGGTAAACAAATAATAAAGAAACTACAATAAACAAAAATGGACTGTATTCAATTATATTTCGAAATACATTCATTTTTGTATCTGAGGATGTTTATGAAAATAACATATTTATTATTTTCTTAACTGCACACCAAAAAAGGTTTTTTTTTTAAGAAACCACGATAAACAAAAAATATAGATGGTAGTCTTGTCGTTCTAGGCGATTTTTTACAGACAATCTTTGCATGGATTTATTTTGATAATCCTTTTTAGGATAAGAAGAAAGGGCAGTCTAGATTATAAAGGACATAAGGTCCAATAAATATGCTCCAACAATATATTTGAAGAAATCGCCTAAATACATACATACATACATACATACATAAACTCACGCTTGTATCCCAAAAGGGGTAGGCAGAGGTGCCAGGACACCCACATTTCGCCATGTATGTTCCATCCCACAATGTGATAGGTGGCGAGCCTATCGCCATATCGGGCACAAATTCCTGACTCTAGGCTGATAATGAATAGAAAAATCCAATATCAATTTGTCCAACCCGGGATTCGAACCCGAGACCTCAGCTTTGTAATCGTACCTTGGTACAACTACGCCAACGAGGCAGTCTCCTAAATACAATCGGAGTATAAGACATTTATTTAACTAGCGACTCAGCCCAGCTTAGCTCTGGTACAGATATTTTACGAGATCAATCGACTTTAGAAACACCGGAAATATTTCACGGCATTACTGTTTTAAATATTTAAACTCAACGTTACTTCAGTGCTTTCAACTTCCCATCCCATTGATTAGAGTTTGTAAGAGTATTAATTATTAATATTATTATTATATTAGAGTATATAATATTATTATTCTTACCACCTCACGGGAATATTACATTTTGTTGGAATAAAAAGTCAAAGGAATAAAGGGTGTCAGCTGTCTCCTTGCCTAATTTAATCAATATTGGTCCATCGGTTTGAGCGCGAAGAGGTAAAAACACACAAACTTATGCGTTTATAATATTAGTAGGATTGATACGGTTAACACCGTTAACACTAATTAATTGAAATAAATACACTTAGTCAACCTTCTCGCTCGCAGAACCTTAAGCATTCAGCAAAGGAATCACATTCAGGATTTATGTTTAGGAGAGCAATAAGCGCGGTTAGCATTACATGCATCCAGTCAATTTAGTTTCTCAGTCTACTCAGTCTTTCTTAATTATTTTCCAATATAATCGAGAGATGAAATAAAAAATATCGTTGTGAGGTAGGTCATAGTAATTAATTAAAAGACAACAGATGTGCTCCGCAGCTAGCAATTGGTCGTGGAGGGTAAAATTGCGGTCCAGAGGGAGATACTTCTCACTTTTATTGCTCACTATTACTTTTCTACGGTATATACGAATTGGTTCTGAAAATAGCGCTTTCGAAGAACAGAAAGCAACTATGAATATGTTGACATTGTAGTTAGAGTAACTACTGGATATATTGAGAACATCTTATGTCTCAGGTGAGCGCAGTGGAATGCCAAGCATTGCTTTGTAATTGAAGGTATTGTTTGGTTTTGCTACTGTTCATGAGCGGTCGTATCGCTTACCATCAGGGTAATGGAATGCTCGTCTCGCCATTCATTGCAATACAAATAAACATGTCTGGAAAACTTCGCACGTTGACAATTGATGTACGTATCTGCGGGTTCACAATCTTTTGACAGTTCACAATCTCGCGACATAGATTATAATCTAAAGGTATTTACAATTTTGCGTTATTAAATAAACAGTTTCGGTGAGGCCGGCATAAATGTGATATGATATCAGCATTTCTTGTGGATAAAAACTCCACCTACACTTCACTTACCAAATGCCTCATACGTATTACTTTTCATGCCAAATTTTGACAGCCTCCATGGCGCCACGTTAGAGGGCGCACATCCGATACAGGTATTTGTTTCGGGTCTAGACGTTTGTGAGACCGAAAAGTCTTGATCTTAGTATGAGATGTAATATATATAAGAAAATTAATTAAGGTTCGTAGAATAAAATTATGTCAAAATATTATATATAATTGCGTAATTATACAGCTATTTGAATTATTTTTATATGAAAAATTTATATTTAATTATTATTATTTTATTTTATTTATTGGGACAACATACGGTTACATGTACATATCTTTGAAATAAGACTATTATTTACGGATTTTATCGCGGATTTAGTTTAATTTTACATTTTTTGAATTCCCGACGTTTCGATCACTTTACAGCTTTCGTGGTCACGGGGCGGACTGAGGTATTAGTCATCCGCTCAGTGACTGTTACAATTTAACTACCCTTAATTTTGAATTATTAAATTAAAAAGTTAATTTAAATAACTAATCTGTTTTGGCGTTCCGATCCACGCAGAAGGAGCTCACTGTGTCTTGAGGTCTGGCAGTTGGTCTTTTGGGTTCCGATTTAATTAAGTGTAGAATAGGATCCCATGCTTGTGCAAGCTTCAAGCCATCTTCCCTATTGAAATTTGGATGTTTTTTTAATTTCAATAGCCTCGCGAAACATCCTGGGCAGGAAACGGTGTTCTTTCGCGAGGACTTGGGGCTGGTCAAAACGAAGGTAATGCTTGGAGCCTTCTTCTATGTGCTCAGCAACTGCAGACTTCGTTGAGCGTCGATGTTTGACGTCAGCTATATGTTCTTTCACGCGGGTCCCTATGCTTCTTTTGGTTTGACCAATGTAGGAGAGGCCACAGTCGCAGTCTATTTTATATACGCCCGGTTCTTGCAGAGGTATATGGCACTTGACAGGTGGTAGAAATTGACTAATCTTCTTGGGCGGCTTGAAGTATGTTTTGATAGAAGCACGCTTCAGGATATAGCCAATCTTGTCCGTGACACCTTTTATGTATGGCAAGATAACCGGGACCCGTTCAACTGTGGCTGGTTTCACTCGGTTTCTGTGACGGTGGCGTGGAATTTGGAGCTTGTTGTCTCGCAGTACTTGCTTGACGTGTTGCAGCTCAGTCGCCAGGTGTTTCTCGTCACAGATTCCTTGTGCTCTCTGAAACAAAGATTTAATCCGTAAATAATAGTCTTATTTCAATGTGTAACATTCGCGTAAATCTAAGAAACCATTGTACATATCTTATTAAAACTAGTCTTAATCTAAGAGGTTATAAAACACATATAACCCACACCATTGCCCACGGATGGACATAATGTGATATTGTAATTTTAGCAAACAGAAAGACTACAACTAGTATGGCGTCACCTCAGACAACTTAAGCATAACATGTTTTTTAAATTCAGTGTATGGAATGTAGGAAGATATCAATATCAAGAAATGCATATTATAACTACCTAAAAGACGTCGGAGTGGTACCCGCGCACCAGCGTTACTCCTACATGGTGCAATGTGGAACAACTGATTATTTTATTCACATCTATAGTCCGGACCCCACACTAAGATCGACATTACATAGTCATTTTGTATATAATTTTAGCAGTTCCGTGTTAGTACAGAAACCACCTTGCTTAGCATTCAAATGCTTTTAATTTGCAAAATTATTCACAGTCAGTATTAAATAATTTGAATCACTTAAAAACATAAGTTTAAAAATAAACATATTTGAATATTTAGATTAGCGTCTATAAAATACAAACAAACATTTTCTTAATATCATTATTTATTCATAGCGCTTACTAATATACATTTTTAAATAAAATTAAAACGCTTTCAGATTTTTATGCTATTATGTATCATATTGTGAGTATCGCATTATGTGTTAATATTATACAGGGTATATCAAGACTGCTATCGAAAACGAAGCTGGGTGGTAGTTTAAGCGACTTCAGACACAATGCAACAGAAAAAGTTGCAGAAAAAAAGCGGCAATTTTTTTTTTATTTTTTTCCTTTGACCATATTTGGGTGGTAAATACATTTTTTTCCTAAAATAATAGTGTATACCCTTTTATTTATAAATAATCTAAGGTAGAAAAGTGTTTAAAATATTATTTTAGCAAATACTATAGATTTACCACCCAAAAATGAGGGTATTTAAAAACTCATAAAAAATACCTGTCGCGTTTCTTTGCGAAATTTTTAGTTGCATTGTGTTTTTAGTCACTAAAACTACCACCCGGCTTCGTTTTCGGTAGCAGTCTTGAGATACCCGGTATAATATTATGAAATAATATGAAATGTTAAGAATTGTGATACGATATTTCTCACCTTTGACCATATTATATTAATGGCATGAATTCAATTTTTGTAATAATTTCAATAATTTACGTACCAATGACATTTTATTTATTACGAAAAGTCTACCTACAATTGTTACAATGATTCGTGCAATAAAAATATAAAACAAAAATCTGGGGGCACGGCAGTGCCCCCTCCAAGTCGAGCTAAAAAGCGGCACAGCCGTACTATCCTTTTCTCGAAGCAATTCAGACCATTTTCAACCCCCCATAACTTCGTTGTGGTTAAAGCAAGAAGCCTGAATTTTCAGTTACTAATTAGGCATTGTGTAAATACGGTATATTTAAAATTTCATTCAATTTGAACCAGTAGTTTAAGAATTATAACTTGTCAAACTTTCGCAATTTTGTCACTCACTGACTGACTGACCGATCATCAAAAGTCTAAGGCACTTCTAGCAGACATAGAACCTTCAAATTTAGAATATAATTAGTGTTTAGTGTCTAAAGTAAGGAAAAAATCAAACATTTCATAATATCTGTCTAGTTTTCTAGATACACCAACTGCGTATATAACTTTGTAATCTCATATAAATGTATAGGATTACAAAGATACATTTGCAGTTAATGATTCGTTGTACCCGTATATAATGGAATAATAGTTGTAGATTGGTATCTATATATATCTTATATATGAGGCATAACAGGAGGGGGGTATAAAGAGGGAAAGGGTGTATTCAGCCCATAAACTGTACAACATTCCTCTAGAAAAACATGACAAAGATAACCTTGCAAATAAATAGACTAAATAGCTCGAAAACAATCACCATGAAATAAATAATACTAATAATCAAATCCGCTATATTTGTGATAAATTGATACTTACAAAAATAAGAAAAAAACATAAGACAGAGGCTTTAAGAAAATCATTATATATATTCTAGAAATAAAAAGTACCGAAAAGGAATAAAGTAGGACTCTACAAAAAGACGTGAGATCCCATCAAAAACATCCTGTAAAAAAATTCCAAGTCTCGCAGCTCAGTTTTTCTACCGCAAAAAGTTGTGAGATCCATGAAATACCAAGTCGATTAATTTATTTAGTCCTTGATTAAGGGACGTTCTGTATAAAGTTATTACGTAAGTTATTATCATATCAACATTAAAAATTCTTTACGTTTTAAATAAATAGATCGACTTGGCCAGTAGCATTATGCATAAATTGTACAATACATTATGTTTTCATGCGATGGATGGATGGTAATCTTAACTAATTGTACAATTAATAACAGGTAAACATAACAAATAAGAAAATAAAACACAACATATCAACTTAACAAACTAAGAAAAAATTAAATAATTATACTTAAAAAAAAATGTAACTCGATATTGCATCCAACATATGTTTTCGAAAACTGTGTAGTGACATAGAGTGTATATCGATGCGATTACTGTACTTATTAAATAATCTACTCAGTCTAGCTATCGGAGAGTTGGAACCAAGCACAGTTCTACGAAATGGAGGAACTACGGGGTATATAGGGGTACGAGGATATCTCTTTGGCATTCTAAAACGGATACAACTGAGAAGTTGAGGACAGTCTATACGGTGTCTTAGAATGTCATCTAACATGAAATTCGAAAACATACTTGCAATGTCAGTAAATGCGGTACTTTGCAGTGCAGACTATAAAACAGTACCAGTTAGTGAAAGGCGATTACATAATAAATTATATTGATTCTAAGCTAATTAGCTTAGCGGTCATTATGATCATGCTAATCTTTGATGTTGAATTGACGCTTCGTTGGACGCCGTATCACTAAAACCGTGGACATATACATTCATTTTAGATACTAAAAATAAAATATGTTTTTTTTTAAAGAAATGTTGTGTAATATACTCAATTTGAGACTCAATATCTTCTCATATGTTTAGAAAATATGTAGTTACATTCCCATATTAGTTTTTTAATGTAATTTATCACTCAGAAGGTAGCTTATAAGATATTCAGATTTTTTATATAAGCCTTTTTGTGTTTTATGATCATAACAAAATGATAAAGCGATTCTTTTAATACAAAGTGACTTTTACTTTTGGATCAAACAACCGAGTAAAATAATATTTAAAAAAAATCAAAAAAATACGTTTTTATAGAAAATCCAACAAAAAATTAAAAAATAAATTTTAATAAATTTGAATTGAAAATAAGAAAAAAATATTTCATTGCAAAAAAAAGCGTGGGGTGCATGGTATCAATAGTTTATGAACATATATGACTAGAATGGTTGTTTTGATAATATCCTGAAAAGCATCCCACGCTTTTTATACAATAAAATCATTTTTTCTTATACTATTTTTAATTCAAATTTATTATATATTTTTTTCTATTTTTTAGTTGGATTTTCTATAAGCGTATTTTTTAAATTATTAATAAAAAGCGTACGGTAGATTCCTTTATTGGTCTTGACGCAGACACTCCGGGTCTCAGGAAAACAAAAATCGCTAATCCTGATTATCCTAGTAAGGATAAGGAGTCAAAATGTTTAAAATATTGAAATGTCCTTAATAAATGGTCCTTAATAAGTATGCCAAATTTCGAGTTAATCCGACGTATTGAAGGGGGTCAAAATCATGTTCAAAGATTCCGTTACATACTAACATACATACGTCTGAAGTTAATAAAAGCGTATTAAAAATTATAAGATTATTCTCGAAGGCTCGAAGCTAACACTTAATTTTTAAATAAGAAACCCTTTTATTGATCTACTGCCTAGGTTGCGTAATTGTACAATGCTACGGTTACAAAGCTGAGGTCTTGGGTTGGAGTCGCGGGTTGGGACAAAGTGATATTGGATTTTTCTATTCATTATCAGCTCAGAGTCAGGTATTTATGCTCGATATAGCGATAGGCTTGCCACCTATCACATCGTGGGACGGAATATACAAGGCGAAATGTGGGTTTCCTGGCACCTCTGCCCACCCCTGCTGGAAAAAAGGCGTGAGATTATTTATGTATATTTATTGATCTATGAATATTTACTGCTAACGTTATAAATCATAGTCAATGCTGTTAATAACCCCAAACTTTCACTAAATTTATCCAAATATCACGACAAAAATCTGTAAATTTAATTGTTAACTGGTAAAAAGAGCTGCGAGGCGTAGCAATAAATCCGGGCATCCACATCTCGAGTCCATTACCGCGACCAGCGAAGGAAGACCCACGGCACATTAACTCCGCTATACTATACGCATAGCTAATATACAGTGCGAAACGATTCTGTCTTATCTGGGTCACCCTATGCTTCCTGTATGAAGTAATATTAGGGAATTATAAAAATAAATCCTGTAGACTATCTTGATGGCGTAGTTGTACTACAGTAGGGTTACAACCAGGCTGTTCAAACTTAGAACATTTTGCCATGGAATGGCGGGTAAAATAATGATACCAAATTAAAATCCCATTGTAATATAGAAATAGTTCCGTTTTATAATGTATTTTTAATAAAGTCGTATTTCACGTGCTTCTAGCATAAAAACATAGATGTCGCCGGATGGCGTATACGAAATACGCGAATCTAAATAATAAAGTCGTAAAATATATATATTTTCAATAAATCTATACGATTGTCATAACTTTAAATTCAAATAATGTTCATAAACCTTTAATAAACATACATATTAAGTTTGTATCGTAATGGTAATTTTGTGTTATAAACTGGCAACAAAGAAATAAGTTATCAAACAGTCAATGGCCGTGCGTCGTCATGGCGTCATTTTTGCCGGTTCTTCTTGTTTAATAATTAATATTCCGCCTATTTCTAGTTCTGGTAATTCATTCAATGTGCTATGTGTAAAGTGCTCCATATTTTGTGTTTGTAACTGTGTAAACATGTGATTGGTGTTCTGTTTTTGTTCTGTATTGTATTTTGTAACACTGTTTGTAAAATAAATGGTCATGATTAAAATATTGTGAATTTTATTGTGGTTTAATTCCTTAATTGATTCATAAACGTTATTTATGACTTATAGGGTTATGAAAATAAATTAAATAGTACTAGGTTGCTATAGGCGCGGGCATCTAATTATATACATAACAAAAATGTCGATTGTTTATGATACCAGAGGCGCCACCAATTGCTTACCCTAAGAACCCATTAAGTAAAGCCTCTATTCCTATATTATAAAGTACGCTGTGGTTACAACCCAGACGTCTCGGGTTCGAATCCCGGGTCGGGTGAAGTGATAGTGATGTGTCCTGGTTCCTACCAGGAAAACCTCTTCTTACCTCTTCCGGAAAAATACGTGATTTTAGTGATAATAAATACATAATAATAATAATAATAATAATAATAAATGGCAACACCTAATAGTCAGCTTGTGACAAATCGTGTAAAATTGTTTTAAATTGTGTATATACTATATAATAGATATGTTTGGCTTTTACAAAGAATATTTCAACAACTGCAATAGCCAACTATGTTTTTTTTTAAGAATATTTCAGTATTTGCCACCAAATTATACAAAAAATAAGGAAGAAATTTATTTGACATGTGACACAGTGTCAAATAATAACAACAATAATAAAATGCAATAAAATGATCACAAGATGACAACACGAGCCAGAACACGAATCGCACGTTTAAGATCTCCCAGCTCGTCGAGCTCCGCGTCGTGGGCGTCGGCTTCGGACGTATTCGAAGTGACGCCGGACAACGACGCGTCGAGCCAACACGGCGAGCTGCAGTCGTCCCCGCCGCCACCAAGACCTGCGCGGCGAAGAGGACGACCCCCTCCAGCGGTGGGCTTGGGACCTGTGGGGCCGAGTGTCTCGCCTACGGTCCCCGCTACCGATGGAGTAGTGCGCCGCATGAGATGGACCCAAGAATTGAATGAGAATGTCATGCGGGCCTACTTTGGGGCAACAAAGGGAGGAACTAGACTCACTGCGTATCGTGCTAAAATGCTGTCTCTGTTTCAGGCTTTGGAACCAACAGTTGATGTGTCATCCCAACGACTGTCGGATCAAGTACGATTTATTCAGCGGCGTAAGTTGTTGGATGATCAAGTACTTGAGCGGTTGCGCTCGGACTTATGTGTTGTCCAGGACGTCAATGTCCCGTCCGTCACCATAGATCAAGCAGCAGACACACCACCAACACCTGCTGCTGATATCGATCTGACGGACAACATGAACAGCAATGTAAGTCCCCAAGATGAACAACGTCTGAGAGGGGCTTTGGAACGTGCGATTTCGGAATTTGTATCTCTATCCGCGTCTTGTAGACCGCGCTTGCCGCGTTTGCCGACGCATAGACGAAATTTGGCGCTGATGGGAGCTCTGGACTCCATGTTACCTACGTACTTGGAGTCCAGTCGGGATCTTGTTGATACGCATTCGATCCTTTTCTGCGCGGCCGTCGCAGCATGTCGAGTGGCTAATGTAAAATTTCCAAGTGATTTTAAAGCCACTCGAGGTGTTGTGACTGTGCCTGCTTGGCAGCGTAGGATCGAGGACCGTATCAACGGGGCCCGAATTCTCATCGGCAAGCTAATTTCCTTCAGAGAAGGAAATAGCAGGCCGAAGATTATGCGTTTTGTGACGCAGGCTTTTTCGGGGACCAATACAAGTCCTCGGAATTATAGGCTTTGCGTCACAGAACGCATAGACTTCTACAAACAAAAACGTCTATGCGTGGGCGAACCGTATTCGCCGCTATAGGAAGCGATGGGATCGTTTCCAACAAAATCGTATGTTCCAAAGTGACCAAAAAAGAGTTTATAGATGTTGGGAGAATTCCCAACAACGTGTGGGAGATGGGCGGCTGCCAAGTGCTCACGAAATGCGTGAGTACTGGGCGAATATCTGGTCGTCCCCTGTCTCTCACACTGAAGCCCCTTGGTTTGGTGTTGTCGATCGAGCTTGCGAGGCAATACCGGCTATGGAAACCATTTTAATCAGTCCAGAGGATGTTCTGGCAGCGATTCGTCCAACCCAAAATTGGAAGTCTCCGGGTCCGGATGGTCTGCATAACTTCTGGTTAAAATGGTTTCCAAGTTCGCATGCTCGATTAGCAACACAGTTCCAGGATGCGCTTGAGAGGGGATCGCTCCCAACATTTATGACGACAGGTGTCACTCACCTGCTCTTTAAATCCGGTGTTACCACGGAACCAAAAAATTATAGACCCATTACATGCTTTCCAACTATTTATAAAGTTTTGACTTCCATTATTAGATCCAAAATTACAGACCATATTTCTTCTAATCAAATTCTATTTTCCGGCCAGACAGGTTGCATGAATGGGTCCCGTGGTACAAAGGAGCTCCTTCTCATTGACATGACCATTTGCCAACAGGCTCGTCACAACCGAAGGAATTTATCGGCTGCCTGGATAGATTATAAAAAGGCCTATGATTCGGTGCCCCACACATGGCTCATGAGGGTGTTAAATTTGTATAAAATTAATACAAATTTATGCAACTTCCTTGGGTCTTGTATGGGGCAGTGGACCACTGTCCTGCGATATCCAGGTGGTACGGTTCCTCCTGATTGTGATGAGCCGATTAGAATCAAGCGGGGTATATTCCAGGGCGACAGTCTGAGTCCACTGTGGTTTTGCATGGCCCTGAATCCCCTCAGCACTCTGTTGTTGGATTCAGGGTTAGGCTACCGTCTGCGGAGAGGGTCTGAGCCTATTTCCCACTTGCTCTATATGGATGACCTCAAGTTATTTGCATCGAAACAAACCGAATTGATTGAGTTGTTAAAAATAACTGAAAGATTTAGCAATTCAATCAATATGGAGTTTGGTGTAGATAAATGTGCGGTTATCCATGTGAAGCGAGGGGAGGTTGCGGTCTCTGATGACATACATGTCTCAGAGACTGTAAGACTCAGATCCCTCTCCGTGACGGAAACCTACAAATATTTGGGTATGCCTGAGGCTCTAGGTATCATGGGTGCAGATGTAAAACGATCGTTGAAAGAGCGTTTTTTTAGCCGCCTGACAAAAGTACTTAACAGTTTTTTGTCAGGTGGAAACAAGATTCGCGCTTTTAACGGTTGGGTTATGCCTGTACTCATGTACTCTTTCGGCATACTCAAATGGACTCAGACCGAATTGGATGCCCTGGATCGTAAAATCCGAACTCTCCTAACTGCACATCGTATGCATCATCCACGTTCGTCAGTGATGAGATTGTACATCCCGCGTAGATGTGGGGGCCGAGGCATTCTTAATGCTAAGGACCTACATAATCGCGAGGTGTGCAATCTCAGGGATTATTTCCTCCACAGTGACGTGGATATGCATAGGGTTGTAGTTATGGTAGATAAAGGATTTACCCCGCTGTCTTTGGCGATTGAGAACTGGCGGAAACCTCTGGTGGTAGGCATTAGGGATCGCGAGGACATATGGAAGAGCAAGGAGCTGCACGGTCGGTTCTATCGAGCCCTTCATGGGCCTGATGTGGACCGACTAGCGTCTGTGTCTTGGCTGCGCTTCGGTAACCTCTTTGGGGAAACCGAGGGTTTTTTCTTTGCAATTATGGACGAAGTTATTAAGACGAACAACTATAGGAAATACATCCTGAAGGACGGTACGGTCGACATCTGTCGGGCATGCCACCGTCCTGGCGAGTCCATCAGGCATGTTATCTCCGGTTGTTCGTATCTTGCTAACGGCGAGTATTTGCATAGACACAACCTAGTAGCCAAGATCATACATCAGCAAATTGCACTTCGATATGGACTGGTGACTTCTGAAGTGCCATATTACCAGTATGTTCCTCAACCAGTTCTTGAAAATGGTCATGCAACGTTGTATTGGGATCGATCTATTATCACAGACAGGACTATCCTATCCAATAAGCCTGACATTGTGATAATAGATCGATTGGCGCGCCGGGCTATACTTGTTGACGTCACCATCCCGCATGACGATAACCTTGTCAAAGCTGAAAAAGACAAAATGTCTAAATATTTGGATTTAGCACACGAGGTTACATGTGGGATGTCGACTCAACAATTATTGTCCCGATTGTCGTTTCTGCCCATGGGTTGATACCAAAGAGCCTCGACCAACATCTACAGAGGCTCTCAATTGGCTGTTGGGTCAGGAGTCAGATTCAGAAGGCAGTATTGCTTGACACGGCACGTATTGTGAGGCGGTTCCTCACTTTGGGCTCCTAACCACCGGTGGCTTGGGTCTCGAGCCTCGCCATCGTTGGATAACTTTTTATATTTTTATATGTATTTTGTTTTTTACTATATACAGGGTATATCAAGACTGCTACCGAAAACGAAGCCGGGTGGTAGTTTAAGCGACTTCAGACACAATGCAACAGAAAAAGTTGCGAAAAAAAAGCGACAATTTTTTTTTGTAATTTTTTTCCAATGACCATATTTGGGTGGTAAATGCATTTTTTCCTAAAATAATAGTGTATACCCTTTTATTTATAAATAATCTAAGGTATGAAAGAGTTTAAATTATTACTTAAGCAAAAACTATGGATTTACCACCCAAAAATGACGATATTTAAAAAACCATATAAAATAACTGTCGCGTTTCTTTGCGAAATTTTTAGTTGCATTGTGTTTGTAGTCACTAAAACTACCACTCGGCTTCGTTTTCGGTAGCAGTCTTGAGATACCCGGTATATAAAAATGTAAAAAAAAAGATTTAAAATAAAGAGGAATAATAATTGTGCAAACGTATTGCTTAATTATTTTTCTATCATCCCAGTTTATTATGCTTATTTGTGGCTATAAAAACTTAGTGTAGTTAAACGATTGATTCATAGCATGAACGTCGATAAACGCCTAACTCAAGGAAGCAGGCAACACGTGTCACGTACCTAAGCTAGCCAATCGAGGTTATGATTACTAGGCGGTATATTGCATTCAAATCACATATACGAAACGAGTTTGCCTATTTTAATCAAATAAAATTATTTTTAGTTTATTGTGACCTGTTGGCAAACGGACCAGACGGTCCGGCCAATTTGGCCAGAGTGGTTGCGGCTTCGAATTCCAAGGCACATCTCTGACATTTCGGAGTCGCCATAAAGGTGAAGGAAAATATCGTAAGAAAACCTGAATACCTTAGCGATTTGTAAGAATTTCTATGGTAAGCAAAATCCACTAACTCGCACTAGGCCAACGTGGTGGACAATATGGCATAACTAATCTAAATCATACTCTCGATTGTACAGGAGATCCGAGCCCTGTTGTAAGCTTATACAATACAAAAAAGTATTTTTACAAAGAAAACCTGATATTATTTACGTAAATAAATGTCCGAAACAGCAACAAAACAACAAGTATATTAAATTTTCAGTGTATTGTATTTGCAAATACAGCATTTTTTAAAAGTCAATGTTTCGACATTTATTTCACCGCTATCTTCGAAACTCGATATGTTTATTTGGTAACTGACATGTACTTTCGGAGTCTGTCATAAGGGATGATGAAGGTACATCTTTAAAGTCTCATGATTCTATGTTTAACTACTCTGCATAGTGTATACCAAATATTCAAAGGTACTGTCAAAAACAAACAAACAGTAGTGCTAATATTCCATGACAATAACCAACATAAGTCTGAAAGACAAGCATTATGTTTCACAAAAACTAATCTCAGCCAAAATTAAAAGCGTCCCATTTTTCTTTTAAACTAAAACCAGCAAGCTGTTTATAAAATATCAAAACAACACATCCCCAAGTCTGTTGGGTATAGGAAACAGACAAACAAAGCGACTATTCAAGAACAAAGCCACGACCCGCGATGCCATGACGAATACATTCAGCAAACTTAGCTCTGCAATTTTCTTCTTTTTAACATATTTGTAATAAAGGCTATTTTTCTTAGACAGGAAATGTTCTTAAGTTTGCCCGTCACACGGCCGCGAAGAGCGAGTGACGTTGCAGAATGTGTGTTTTCCGTGAGAGCGGTATAACCGCGTGGATTTACAGGGAATTGAATTTTGAAGTTCACACACTCAACATTTATGAGTTTGTCGCAATAAATTCTTATTTATACAACAGTAATTTAAAAACACAATCGTTATGAAGATTCAGATATGGATGTCGACACGGTTAGCTGTTCGAGTGAACGCGTTGAATCCTGAAGAGGCAAAAGTTAATTTATTTTGCGCAATATGAGATTTCAATATTGTTTTTCATCTGATATGAAATTCAGTTCGTAATTTATAATGCTCGTAAGTGTTTTGATTTGATTTTGATTTGTTTTCACAAAGTATTGGTTTGATTCAGAAATGTACCTAACACAGCAATTTCTTCATCATATAATAATAATATATGCATTTAAACTGCCTTTCAAATTTTGCCTTAATAACTAATCAGAAAAATTAACAAATGTAACTTAACACTATAACTTATTTAACAGACTGTGTCTGAGTGGGACTACCGTTTATTACATAATTTTTACAATTATTTTGCAGTTATTGTGACATAGCATTTAAAATAAATACACACAAAATAATATTATATTATATTTAAATTCAATAATATTATATTTTCAATCAGTACAATTACTATTTATAATTACTTGTAAAGATATTTTCTAAAAAGGCGATTGAAATTCTGAATAGAGCCTTGGCTTGGAAATGCCTAGATCTAAAGTGAGTTATGCAGTTGATCAAGCGCGCTTAATTACTTCTCATTTCTAGCAGGCGTACCGCTCAGGCCAAGAATGATATAGGTAATGATATAGTGATATAGCCATGATAACAAAGAATATTTATCGTAGATAAATAAGTTTCTAGTATATTTTGGCCTAACCCAATTGATTATCACATATGGAACATGTTCATAAATTTAAGCCTTTGCATACTCTAAATATATACATAAACTAATCCGTCAAAATTTCTCATACTCGTGGAGAGTTATGTCTTTATTTACATGAATCGTTGGCATAGGCTACATATTTGATCCTCCTACGCTTCATCCTAATATAAAATGTGAATAAACGACGATATCACCAAGACCATGTTTGCCAATATGGAGGAAAACCTCTGCAGATAAAATCTAGGAGAGAATTTGCAATATTCAAGACGATGAGATCGCCATTTCGCACTAGTGGATATGTACCTCTCACGATTTTTTTATTTTCACGCCACAGCTTTTGTATTCATGGCTGACCTAAATGAATGTGTCTAAATTTAAAACAGATGCTAATATAATAAAGAAGTTACAAAGAAAATATTCTGAAGATTTATTACTTCTATTATTTAGTCTATATAAAATTACAATAATTCTATGGAAAAGTAAGATCGTGTTATTCGTGAAATTCGTTCTGCTTATTGCGCTGATATAATAACTGTTATAGAAAGATGATAATCAATAACTTTTTTTTTAAAGTAAATATGGTAATATTCACAAGGACTGCAGGGAAAAAAAAGTAGCAACTGGTTGCTTTTGCTTCTGCAGACTGATGTGTCTGTAGATATAATTTTTAATGCTTCCGAAGATGCAATTTATGAATAAAATAGGTGCAAATAGCTCTTTTGAAATATTCATACATTTTGGCAGCCTCTGTGGCGTAGTTGGTTAGACGCTGGCTGTGAACGTGAGGCCGCGAGTTCGATCTTCGAATATTTAGTTGTGTGTATTTGCTTCGGTATATCTACCGACCAATGTTCAACAGGCTCTTGGTTGACGTGCCAGGGTATTCAGGACTACAATTGGAACTAAGGAAGTTCAATCAGTTTTGTTTAAATCTCTGCTAATTTATAGCCAACGAAAATATTTATAACATCGTTCTTCTAAAAAATTGAGTCGGTAAACTGTAAAGCAATTTGAAGATGTTTGTTCAAACTTATTTCCCCTTTAAAATGTCATCAGTGGCCTCAATTGCTCGATTTTCGAACAGTCACAGCTTCCTCTAGTTTAATTTCATTCCTCTAGTATCAAACATCGTGATTATAATACAATAGTTATCAAAGCGCCATGTAGTTAACGGAAGGTGTGACCTTCTTTCGTACTTACTTTGGTTTGTTGCAATCTCAGTAGAAGTTAAATTTCTCACTTTATATCTTACAGTATGTGAACTCTCCAGGAATGTCAATAAAATTACTTGACATCGCATATAATTGAGTTGAACTCAATTTTCTTTGACAACGCTCAGAAGAGAATTACATTTATTATATTTACGATGTAAGAAGAAAGGTGTAATGATTGATTTGTAAAATTAATTAGCTTAAAATTAAAGTTATGAACCAAAAAGTGTTAATTTTGTTCAGAACCCCTACATAATTATGTATAAAATATATGCATATTAATAAATATGCATAGGTATATATATTGATCTGCTATTATTAAAAAATAGTATGTGAAATACAATTCAAACAGAATTTCAATGTTAAGAAGAACTTATAAAAATGTTTTAAGGTAAGTAAACGTCACATGGCACAACACGTTTCCTTCACGCCACTGACATCGAGAAGTTAAACAGCAAACAACTGGCAGGACTGCCACAAACTTGTGACAGTTTGAAAGAAAGCATCTAAGTAAAGGGGCACGTCCGCGGCAAAAACTGAGGTGAAAACAAAATGTACTTGATCACAGAGATTAGGCAGGGTCTTATTACGTTGGTTTCGTAAAACACGGTAAAAGAAATTTCGTATCCCAAGTCACGTAAGGCGACATTTAAAGCCGCTGATCCAATTGTTGTTTTATGCTGTTCTTTAAATACGCTTTTGTTTTAACAAACAGAACCTTTTGACTTTGACTTGAAATCACAAATTAATCCGTTTCGTCAGAGGATAAGTTTTGATTTTGTTTGTCGAAAATGTTGGTATTAAATATATGGATAAAGTTTTATTAGGATTTGCTTAATCTGTTCTATCTTATCGAAACTATTTTTTGTGTTTAAGGTCTTTGTTTTAGTTATATAAATTCAAAGCTGTGACATTAAAACATATTGGAGTTAATTGAAGACGTGATCAAATGATTAATATTGTCATACATTTCCTAAAATATGTTAATACCATATTAGACCCTCTCACTCTGTAATTTATTATATAAATCCTTAGGTTGCCTGTAAGGAATTGCCCAGTGCCATAAGGCGGCGATTTGTATTATTATTTTATATTTTTTTATAAGTAAACAAAGCAAAGGAATCATAAAGAAAAGAACAAGATTATATACAAAACATGATGAAATATTTATTTCCAATATAGACATTGGAAACATTTTGCGATAACGCATTTCCAGGAGATATATAACAAATAGGAAAGGCTTTTTCTCTGGATATCTTGTACGGGAAATATGAAGTAAGTGGATTTAAAATTTCTACGACTTGATAAATGTTTAGTATAACATTCTGTAACTGTTCCAGTCCATATACGCCCCAATGCACAAGACCCCTTTTACAATCAGAAGTACGATTGAGAGGAAGCCTAACCCAAATCTTCCTACCTACCGGACCATATGGTAGTCCACCATGCTGGCCTGGTGCGGGTTGGCGGACTTTATATACCAAAGAAATTCTTACAGAACCGTATGGTTTGTGTAAATTTGTGGTGCACAATCAAACGGGGGTAATGACAGACTGATTTATTATGTTTAAAATGTCAGATACGGAACCGCATCAAACTTACATACGTTACAGTTTGCAGGTTTCCTTGCGATTTTTTCAATCACAGTTATTGTGCGTGGTGATGATTGACAATAAACACATGACTCCGAAAAGTCAGAAGCGTAACCTGAGATTTACCCGCGTCCGTCATAAACATATTGGTTGCTATGTCTGGTCCGTTACCAGCAGGCCACTATGCACAAACAAAACCTACTACATATCGTAATTTTGCGCAATATTTTTACAATAATTAATACAGCATTTGGCCAGTTAATGTAATGCAGGGATAGTTCAAGCGAAGTAGTCACATTCCTTAGTAGCAACCATTACTCCTTGCGACAAATGACCTCTGCCACATTCATTCGCTAATGGTTTTCGAGACGCCATCTTGAATCTCCGTCAAAATGTCTTGATACAAATGGGAATATTATTGCATCAAATTGATATGAATTAGGGACATTCCGAGAAGATTACTTTTTGCTTACGCGTCCTCGAGATAAATAGAGACGTAGAGGTGGCTATGTTGCGGCTATAAATCAGAAAAGATTATATAGAAACAACGAAACAATATAAGTAGAAATATACGATATAAGTATAATAAATATTGGTATATAGATTATACTAATAGGTTGTCTTAATAATAAACACATCCAGGCCTTGTCTATAATAATTAAGAAAAGTATAAGCCCTAGTTACCTGGTACCAATCCGCTGGATGCAAGTTGCTTCCAACAAGTCGCTGTGGCGATGTTTGGGGGAGGCCTATGTACAGCAAAGAACTTCCTGTAGATAAAATGATGATGATATGGTACCTGAGTACCGTATTAACTTCTCATACGTTTAAAATATTATCTTAAAACAATACATGTTTCGTTGGGATAATGTTCTTATTATTTAATTGGAGCAGCAATAAGAACTAGTTACTTCGAAAAGATACACTATGTCTATGTGTCGGTATTGATAAACTGAAGAAAATAATAATTGAATCTTTACACGATAATGTATTAGTTATAGTCTTTACTAAATATGCTAGTAAGTGAAAAATATTCTATGGCTATCTTTATGTCAGCTTATAGTACATACATAAAAGGAGAAGGGGCAAACATGTATGGACTCCAGCCTATCGACCAATAACAATAAACGATATGTCAATGGAAAGGTCTTTTCAGATGCTACAACTTTTTCTATGGCAACAAAACCGAAATCGCTGTATTTAAGAAAATATAGCTACTTCAAGACTGCAGGAAAATCACGCTAAAGGGCCTCGCCATTGTGAACAATTACAACAAGCGATGCAAAGATTAAAGAGGTCTTCTGAAATACTATAACTTCTTCTACGGCGGCTAGTATCAAATCTCTGCGTGGAAAAAAATATCGGTGCGTAAAGGTAACGCAAGGATGAAAATATGTATATGGACTCATAGCCTGTTGACCAATAACGACGTGCGATATATCATTCGAAAGCTCTCTTTATTTTCAAAAACTTCTTCTTTGTCAAGAAATCCCGATTCGCTGTATGAAAAGAAGTATATTGACATAAAGATATCACGAGGCTCATATGTATGGACTCAAGCCTATCGACCAATAACGACAAGCTATATATCAATGGAAAGGTCTTTTCGGTTGCTACAACTTCTTCTATAGCAACAAAATAGAAATCGCTGTATTTTAGAAAATATAGCTACTTAAAGACTGCAGGAAAATAACGCGAAAGGGCCTCGCCATAGTGAGCAATAACAACAAGCGATGCATACTACATAACGTTAATGTAGACTGTTATGTGCGGGAAATGAGTCCAGTTTAAGTTTTGTGATAAGATGAAATACGATAAATTCAATCCAGGTATTGGTCAGAAGTTGTTCAAGGAGCATTTTGCGCGATATTTATGTTTATAAGTAAGATATTTTTGTACTGATATGTGTTCATTTGCCAGTGACATAAATTATTGTCAACGTTCTTAATAATCCAATCCGGAGAGCTATTAGAAAAAAAAATACAATTTAAAATAGAAAAAACAAATAATATGTGGACATTAAGTAAGTATGAACTGCGTCGGTGGCGTAGTTGTACTACGGTATGATTGCAAAGCGGAGGACTCTGGTTCAAATCCCGTGTTGGGTCCAAGTGAGAGCTTTCGAATGACATATCGCTCGTCATTATTGGTCAACAGGCTATGAGTCCATATACATATTTTCATCCTTTACGCAGCGATATTTTTTTCCACGCAGTGATTTGTTACTGGCCGCCGTAGAAGTTATAGTATTTCAGAAGACCTTTCTAATGACGCATCGCTTGTTGTTATTGCTCACTATGGCGAGGCCCTTTCGCGTTATTTTCCTGCAGTCTTTAAATATTTCGATTTTGTTGCTATAGAAAAAGTTGTAGCATCTGAAAAGACCTTTCCGTTGAAATGAAATGAAATGAAATGTATTTGAAATGAAATGTATTTATTGGTCACGTAGGCAATTTAAAAGCTCTTATGACAAGTCAATACACATAGAACTTAATCTCTATAAACAATATATTTCCTATACTTAGTATTACTTATTTTAATTTCTTGGTTTAATTAATTAATTTATGTAATTTATTTATTTTAAATTAATTTTATTTTTATTTAGCATTTGTTTTATTTATTTGTTTCCTTTTTATTCTTATTTTATTTAAAGTATTAGTTATGACTTTATGGTAATTTATTTTTCAAAGAAATACAATATGTACGTTGGTCAAATTAAATTAAATTAAATTAATTAATTAATGGACCATGAATATTATTACAACGGTGCGTAGCGGTTTATTGTTACCACCGGATCCAACGCGGCCCTTCCTGAGAAGACCCGGCGAAACAAACTCAGTGGGCTTACACTACCACTGGAACTACGCGACGCGACCCAATCCTGAGTATATCCAGCGAATAAGACTCAGTGGGCTTGTTTTGGGTCCAATTTAAGACAACGACCATAAGTATTTCCGAAACGTCCCGTATGTTTAGGCTTACTGCCGGATCCAACGCGGCCCTGACTGAGAAGACCCGGCGAACAAACTCAGCGGGCTTTACTTTACTACTGGATACTACGCGGCGCGACCCATTTCTGAGTAGATCCAGCGAGTCAAACTCAGTGGGCTTGGTTTTGGTCAATTTACTAAAATAAATATTTGTGACTTGTCTTACAAAGATTTGCCATATTATTATTTTTATTTGTTTTCTCGATCGGTCGTCATATGATTTTAATTGGCATTAATTAATCATTATATATTTAGTTATAATTTAATTGATTAATTTAATTGTATATTGATCAATTTTTAAGTTTAAAATTTTTTATTATTTAAATTAGGGGATGTAATGAGAGAATAGTGCAGGGCCCCAGGAGGTCGCAATGTGCAAGAGAACACCTAATCCCAGGCTTTTTTATCCTCAATATATTACTTAATATTATAATAACCCCTAGTCATAAGTTTGTTTTTAATATGTGCCCTAAATAGTTTATCCGGTAGCTGCGTTATCCTATTGGGAAGTTTATTATAAAATTTAATACAACTACCAAAGAAAGATTTTTTTGACTTTTCTAGTCTAAACGAGGGTATTGCAAGTTTATTTTTATTCCGCGTATTAATAGTGTGGGTGTCACTGACCTTATAAAACTTGTTAATATTTTTATGAACGTGCATTATATTCTGAAAGATATATTCAGATGACACGGTTAGTATATTGCTTTCCTTAAAAACAGATCGCAAAGAATCGCGGCTCCCTAGATTATAAATAGCACGGACTGCTCTTTTTTGTAAGATGAATATGGATTCGATATCAGCCGCTGATCCCCATAAAATAATGCCGTATGACATTATACTATGAAAGTAAGCAAAATATACCAATCTAGCCGTTGCAACGTCAGTTAGTTGTCTTATTTTTCGGACCGCGAACGCTGCGCTGCTAAGTTTAGCTGATAATCTCTCAATTTGTGGACCCCATTGTAATTTTTTATCTAGAGTGATACCTAAAAAAATTGTGAAATTAGCTAAATTTAGAATTTCCGCATTTAATTCGATACGCGTGTTTACGCTTGCCACATTCGGTAAAGCAAAACGGACGCATTTAGTCTTACTAGCATTTAATAGTAAATTATTAGCAGAAAACCAATCCGAAATTAAATTAAGAATATTGTTAGGTGTATCAAGATTATCGTCTTTCCGATTAACTTTAAATATTATAGAGGTGTCGTCAGCGAATAAAACTATGTCTGACCACTTCTGAACCATGCAAGGAAGATCATTTATGTAGACTAGGAATAAAAAGGGGCCCAGAATGGAACCCTGCGGAACCCCAATTTTAACTTTTGATCCTACCGAAGTGAGCCCGTCCAAAGAAACCTTTTGTTCACGACCCGACAAGTAAGACATTACGAGATCCAGTGACGTATCACTGATTCCGTAGTACCTTAGCTTCATAATAAGTGTTTGGTGGTCAACACAGTCGAAAGCCTTGGAAAGATCACAAAAAACTCCTAGAGCATCTTGAGATGCCTCCCAGGCTTCTAAAACCGACGTGATTAGTGATATCCCGGCATCTTGAGTTGAGCGACCCTTTGTGAAACCAAATTGATTCCTATGTATTAACTTATTTTCATCAAAATGTGCTAGCATTTGATTAAGCAAAAGCTTTTCGAAGATTTTGCTAAGAGCCGGTAGTATAGAAATGGGTCTATAATTCGACGGATTGTTCGAACATCCTGACTTAAAAATGGGTACAACTTTACTAATTTTCATTAAGTCGGGAAAGATACCGTCACTTAGACAGGAATTAAAAATAGTAGCTAATAACGGTGCAATGTTAACAATAATAGCTTCTATAGCTTTAACAGATAGTCCCCATATATCTTCCGTAGTTTTTATTTTAATTTACTTGAAAGCCTTTATTATTTGACAAATGGTTACCTTTTGAAAGTTAAACTGAGGCATATTTCCAGGAACATTTTCCTTTAGAAAAGATTCCGCTAAATCTACTGATGAATCTAAATGTTTAGTTAAGTCTAATGGTATGTTAGTGAAAAAATTATCAAGATAATTGGCAATAATAGATTTATCTGAAATAAGATCGTCATTTATGCGGAGAGCAATTTTGTTGTCATTTTTTTTATTACTACCAGTTTCAGTATTAATAATTTGCCAGGTTGTTTTTATTTTATTATCTGACAATCTAAGCTTTTCACTTATATAATTAGATTTAGCCTGCATACATACTTTTTTAAATAATTTTGAATATAAACTGACATATTTTTTAAAGTTGACATCAGGTGTATAGGACCTTTTGTCATATAGCTCATACAAAATTTCCCTACTATGTCTAATGCCTTTAGTGGCCCAAGCACAAAATTTTATTTTAGAGTTAATTTTAATTGTTTTAGTTGTACATACTTGGTCATACTCTTTTCGTATAATTTTAAATAATGACGAGTTCATGTCATTTGGACAGCCATCAAGTGTAATATTATTTATTTTTGATTGTACTTTACTGTTAAATTGACCTAGGATGTTCTTAGATAACGGCCTAAAAGTTATTAATCTACTGGTTTTGTCTACAGCATGTTCTAATTTCACTAATTGACATTTATGGTCAGATCTAACCCCTATTTTTACACCTTTTTCAAGTACTTCGAAGTTGGTAATGATATTGTCAATGCATCTCGAAGTTTCAGGCGTAATTCTAGTAGGCTCCGAGAACAAACATGTAAGATTAAATGAGCCGAATAAAGACCCAAACCTACACTTATCAACCGAATCAACTAGTAAATTAATATTAAAATCCCCACAGACTAGAACTTTTTTATTACTTTTAATTTATTTAAAATATCCTCCATTGTTGATAAAAATAGTGAAATATTTGATGAAGGAGGTCTATAGACACACAATATGACATAAAAATTTGTTTCCGCACATGCGACCTCACACACTCGTTCAACAGAGAGGCAAGAGATATCCTTTCTTTCCCTAAATGTGATATGATCACTTACTAGAATTAACGAGCCTCCACCTTCCGCCGAAATTCTGTTAAACGAGCTGGCGACCCTGAAGCCATTCACATTAAAATTCATAAGGTGCGCCTTCAACCAGGTCTCTGTGAAACATAGTATACTAATATTAAATGTGTCATTGAAAAGTTCGATTTCTAAAATATTGCCAGAGAAGCGGTTTATATTTTGATGAGATAAGACTAAAAAGTTTCTACCGTTCTCTTTTGTCAAATTTAAAAGTTTAAATTATTTACCACATTTATTTTAGTAACATTACTAAAAGTGGTAGTGCATAAGGACTTTGTCATATTACTTATGACTGTGTTCAATATATTAGCTACAGGTGTAGCAAGTAAATGTAAATATTTATTTGGCAGATACACAGTATCCCCAGTCTGTATACAAGCTTTACCAATAAATAAATTGGTGTCAAGAAAATAAAATTTGTCACTATAGTGACTAGTTAAAAATTGCATGTGCCTATTTAGCACATGTATGTTCTTATTAATATTGTCAGACACATTGTTCAGATATGGGAAGGCACACAATATGATTTTAGGACATTTAAGTTTCATTAATAGTTCAAAACTCTCAGTAATGTCCTTTTTCTTTAAATTATGACAATTTCCAACTGATATTGTTAGGCAACTATTATCAGTGTAGTCTTTTTGTGAGATATGTTTAATAATATGTTATAAGGTACCCCTGGCATAGAATAATTTAACAGGGGATGACTCATATTTTTATTTATTATAACTCCAATCCGTTGATATGTGACTTGTCGTTATTGGTCGATAGGCTGGGATGCCCCGTCTCCTTTAAAGCAAACAGAAGTACCATATGGAATAGTTGATATCCTCAACACACGAGGACAAATATGCATGAAGAACAATTTTATACAGTCCCATATAAACTTAATGATACTTCGCAAAACTAAGGTATAATAATTAAAATGCCGGACCCACATAATATTTAGAATACTTCACATTTGCGAATCTGCTTTAATTTTCACAAACTTTACACGTAGACGCGATGTAACCCGTGACTTTGGATGATATTAGGACTAAATATAAAAAAGAAAAATACCAAAAGGCTTCTTCGTCTTAATATTGGAGATGGTTGGCAAAAGTTGTGGCGACAGGTATGCGAGCGGTTATGCAATGCGAAATAATTTTGTAAATTGCATAATACTTATATATTAGTCATATCAATCAGCAAGACAAAATTACGAAGTAGGTATAATGAGGTAGGTGAAGAATTATTCCAAAGGTTTAGGCATAATATTACACGACAAATATCAGAGAATCATTCAATTAAATCATTATTATTATCATCATCATCATCATCGTCATCCTCTGCTGGATAAAGACATACCTCATATTATGCCATTTTTCTCTGTGTCTTGTCAGTCGCATTATGGTTCGGCCTGGGACTTTGACAATGTCGTCAAACCAGATAGTACATAAAAACCACTACTATACCACGAGTATTATATTTCCTCAAACTTACGTGCAACTTAAACAATATTAGTTATTCACATTGCCGCCGTATCCTTTTAAGCCATTAGCCCTCACATTGCTTTTAGCGGTATAAACCATTACGTATGCTGAAACTTACCTATAGAAATATAATGCGATGACTTTATATACCCCCTATTTTTATTTAGAAACATTTGGTTGCGGAAATGGATTTCATAAACATTTATATTGCATTGGAATTATACTAAGATGTAGGTATAAATAGATTAGTTGAATATTACTAAGATTTTATTACTTTTTTCTGCTCCTGCTAAACAACATTGTAAATGCACTGTTGTGTTTCGGTTTATTTATTGAGACTTAACATCTTATGTTTCAGGATGGCAAGCGTAGCGGAATGAAAAGCATTGCTTTGCAATTCAAGGTGTTGTTTGGTTTTACTACTGTTTAATGTTTGTTGTATTGTTAATGTTCTGCTTGTCAACAAGCTGTGTCTCGCCATTAACGCAAGAAAAAAAATGGAAATATTTTATTCTTTCACGGTCAAAAAAATAAAAATATGCTTGGAGACAAAAAAGAGAAGAAGTTATTGGGAGTAGCCAGTGAAGAGACTAAATGGCCACCACACCGACAATAATCCGCCTGAAATAACAGTTTCCTGAAGAATTTACGACAAAATTATCTGCTTTAGAATTAGCCTCTACAGAACGCAATCTATGAGGCAACTAATAAATCGTCTGACACAAATATAATTCAAAAAATGGAAACGTCATTGTACCATCGATAGATCTAAGTATAAAGTTACGGAATTTGAGTTAATTCATCTTTAACTTTGTGTTGTTGATGTAAACTATTCAAAACCACTGCATTATCCGCTTAACGTTTTATTGTAGCATTAAAATTAAACTGTAGTCATCAAGCGCCAGCCAATTGTTTAGTAGTTCCTTTATTCATCGAATTTTTCATTGGAACATTTTTCAGTGGTGACACGACAGTTGACAAATGATGATGTTCCACAGATGACGCTGTGCGGTACAGTCGTAGCGAAAAGGTTTTGAATATGCTCGCGACCTATTTCATTTCGTCCGCAGCTCGTTTTGAGTTTTTATGTTTCTCACACGTTTTGCACAGTTCCCGTATTCACCGGCCCTGAGGTTTTAAAGTGCTTAGTGTTAAATATCATTAGTTATATTTTCGCGTTTTCCTAGATTTCGAAACGCGGGTCAAAACACCCGCTCATCAGGTGAGATACATGGATTTAAATTTCATAATAAAATAAGTTGTAAGTAAAGAAATCATCATAATGTGAGCTTTTTTCAAAGAGTACTTATTGTTCGTTCAATCATAACATCCAAAAGACCTACTTTGCAGAAGCCTGTGTAGCCTTAAAATAAAGGAGGCCACTATAAACTAACAACTATCTTGCTTTACTTTGACGATTCAATTTATAACAACGTAAAATATATTACCAAAGAATGATCGTAGCACTAAAGTATGTCACCATAAACTACACAAACGGTTACTAAAAGAATTTGATTAATAACTTCTTCACAGTCGTGTCCATAAAGTACACCTCTTGGGCAATTACTTTTTTACTAATAGCACTTACTCATATCCTCTGTAAGTTATTCTTAGAATAATTTATTGCTCCCCAGGTCCCAATAACCCAAAACGTTTTGCTTAACCGCCATTTTACCTCCATTCTTTCAGACAGTAGGCATTACCCGCCTTTTATATTTGTTCCAGCTTTTTCAAGACATAATTCTTGAAGACATTTAAATGAAGGAGGGAAATAATGTGCTTTTGTGTTCTATTCTACCGAAAAAATGTAAGAATTTTTTGTAAGCAACATGATATTTTTTACAATAAACATTTCAATGAAGGTAAAGAACTTGAAGTAGTAAAATGATATTTCAGCGATACAATTCAGTTTCAATACCTAGTAGCACTTCAAATATCGACTTCTTGATGAAGTAATTAAGAATAACTTTTATTTTATTTTCCATAATATACAAAATCAGCGTAATATTTAGAGCAAAAGTCGGTACAGTCATTTCGAGGTCCGTTAACGCATAAACGACTTTTATAACTAAACCAATATTCAGACCGATAACAAATTCGTTTTCAACCATATTTTTTATTTTTTTAAAGAGAGTTTCAAATACAATAATGACTCTCATTGGGGCAAGTCAGATAAGCTAATCACCACTGCATCTCGTAATATTACACACGTCATATATACACACAAATAAATAGTCAGGTAAAGAAAGACCAAGATTCCAACATTAAACATCCGTTTTCACATCTCACGCACAGAACTCTAAAAAGCTAAACGCCATTAAATCGGAACCCGTTGTAGAGGCGAGAGTCAGGCGTGTAGAAACTTAGTACTCAACTAACTTATAACAAGCAAACACTTAACTTTTAGCAAGCAGTCAAGTGGCATTTGCACTTAAAACAAAAGTTTTAATTAAGTGCTTTTGCAATTGTTCTGTTTTGGGCAATTTTGACATTAAAAATGAAACAATAAACTTTTTTGTTTTGTCTTTTCAATGTTTGTCTCTTTTGATAATGTTGGAATTTGATAATTATAATTTACAAGGATTTTAATATCCAGACTTTTTCGCAATTATTCTGTTATTTTCATAATTACTTACTACTTGTCTTCCTTGAGTTCTTGTTCAGTATTCATAGGCCTAGTTAGAGACATTATTTTTTCAAAACTCTCCGGCGTTAAAATTATAATATAATGCAAACATAATTTTCGTGTTAGTCCACTCTGCTCTCAACTATTTTTTTTTTTTTTTTTTTTTTTTTTTTTTTTTTTTTTTTTTTCTCGCGGGGAAAATCCCTTTACGGACCATCCCACCCCCGAAGGGGCGAGGGTGTGTCGGACTCACCGGCGCCTTCCGAACCCAGCGAGATGTGCCGCCCGTGGATGTGGACGGGCGGCCACTGGGTCGGGTCCCTACCACAATACGCGCCGAAATACCGACTAAAAACCCCGCGTCGGCCACCATGGGTGCACTTCAGAGACGGCCCCGGGTTACCGTTGAGCGGACGCGCCAGGACCGCCTCATGTGCACCGCCGCTTAGCGACGCGGCACGAGACGCTTGAAGCGTCACGTCTCGGGGGCCGCCAAGGTAGGGACGGCGGCCCCGCGTGGCCTCTGCGGCGCCGGGTTAGTTGTTGTCCCGGCGCCTCCTGCGTCTCCTGTGGCGACGAGCGGGATCGGTCTGCTCCCGATCCCGCTCGGCGCTCTCCTTCTGCGACATGACACGTTCGCAGAAGGAGAGCATGGCCCGCCACGAACTCCGGCTGCCGACCATGGCGGCGACCACGGCCGGCAGCGAAAGGTCGCTTCCCACGACCGCGATGAGAGCGCTGCGCTCCTCGTCCCAGGCTGGGCACTCCTCCAGCGTGTGCTGGGCCGTGTCCTCACGGCAGTTGCCACAATGGTGGCACACGGCGGACTCCTCCGCTCCGGCTATGCGACACAGGTACGCACCGAAGCAGCCGTGCCCGGTGAGCACCTGCGTCAGCCGGTATGTCGGCGCGCCGTGGCGCCTGTCCAGCCACTGCTCGAGGACAGGTCGCACTGCCGCGACGGTCCTCGTACCAGCACTAGGGTTCTCCAGCCTGGAACGCCACTCCTCCACAGCAGACCTGCGGAGGGAGGCCAACATGGCCTCGACCTCTTGTGGAACCAACCTCTGCCCACGCCCGGACGCCTCCTCTCGCCGGAAGAAAGCCGACGAGAGGGTCTTCGCGTCCAGCACCCAGGGCAGAGTTCCCGCTAATACGCAGTCTCAACTATAACCTAACTTTAAGCGATGACTCGCTTGAAGTGAAGTATGACCACCATTCCATTCACTCCAGTACATCTAAAGGTTGTCTGGAAGATATCGCGGACAGCGATAAGACCGCCAATTGTTTACTTAATAAGTATAATAGGTTAAGTTTTTGTTGTGTATTTTCTCATTTTGTGTTGTACAATAAAATGTAATAAAATAAACAAAATAAAACCTCAGTTAGTTTATCTACAGGGCAAATCAAGACTGTTACCGAAAATGAAGCTGGGAGGTGGTTTTAGTGAATACAAATACAATGCAACTAAAAAATTCGCAATGAAACGCGGCCTTTCTTTTTTTTATACATAAATATACCCGAAATACTCCCAACAGTCACATACATAGTTCTAACCACATTAAAATCAATTAAGTCTTGTTTCGTGGGTACCAAAAACTACGAGATACTGTGCGGTCTCACATCCACCCAGACCCGACACAAATATTTGTGCCGTTGCGGGAATCAAACCCGAGGCTGCATTATCATCGTGTTTGGGTAGTAAATCCATCGATTTTGCAAAAATAATAATTTAAGACCTGGGGTACCATAGCGTCTTTAAAAATGTAAGTGTGTATATTATTACTAGGGTTTAAGGCATAACTATGTATTTACGTCCCAAATACGACGGCAGGAAAACAAATAACAAACAAATTGTCGCAAAATTTTTAGTTATATTGAGTCTGAAGTCACTAAAATACTTCCCAGCTTCGTTTTCGGTAGCAGTCTTGATATACCCTGTGTAGCAGCTGACCACTCACACAATAAATCTTTGTGTTAAAGTCTTACATGCTGGCAATAAACGTAATTAGTAATGATAATGAGATTTTCGAGTTTCAAAACTTACAGGCTTCCCATAGGATTTCTAACTTGCCTTGGCGACTTATAGCTTTGTCCAAATGCAAGAGACTTAATTTCCTCTTAAGGTACTTAACTAGGCATTAAGATAAAGTAATAATAAACTTTTTAATAGATCGTAAAAATCGCATGAAAAGGCCGTAGGCCTTACGCGTTCAATTTATTCATGACAGATTAACATTAGCTGTATACAAGATACAGCTAGCGAGAAACTTTTAGCGCATGCGAAAATATAAGTCACATTTTTGTATTCCGGATCCGAATGTGTATTATAAACTCTTTCGTTAAGCCCGATGACGGATGCCTTTTATTCCGACCTTTTTTAAGCCCACGTGTATCCCTGCTTACGCCCAATTAATATTTTATTTGAAGTAAATGGCAATTCATAAGGGTTTTATATACATACAACCCTAAACTAAACTCTTTATTTTAAGAAGTTTATTGTTATTTATCGAACATCGTAAAATATCATACAAATGTATCAAATTTTATGAACATGATGTCAATTGTTTTATTTCGTTGCAGTAAATTCAATTCAATTAATACAGCCTTAGCCTTTATGTGTACATACACTACTGACTGTTCTTTTTTTTAAAGTGAAACTTTTATTACATCGTCTCAAACTTTTTGGTCTGTGTAGCGCATGATGGTCGGCCGCCGAGTAGGTATAAAGTGAAAGGCGTTTGTCAGTGCAGCTAAGGCCAATGTGGCGGCGCCATGGACGTAGCATCAAATGGACTCGACATTCGAGTTCCACCGTAAGGGACAGACATAAAGTAAAGAAAAAAGCAGGGATACCAGGTCATATATTTTCCCATAAATATTTTAACTAAATAAATAAATAGACGCAACATTCAAATTCATAGTCCTGACCCTACAAATGATAATCTTGTGTCGTGGGTATCAGAAACTACGAGAGATTTTTTGGTGTCACTAACACCCCGATTTGAAAAAAATATCAAGTCACGCAAATATTTGTCTCTTCTTGAGCTGGTATCGAAACCGCGGCCTCACTTTTACATCTGGCGTCTAACCAGCTGCGATGAATGATGCGGATGAAGGACGTCAGTATTAAACAACGTGACGTTTTGCAATATTTTCACAAAGGTTAGAAAGCAAAAAGGAAAGTTTGCCTTGTATAATTATTAATACTTATATCATTTACGTAACTCAAATAATAAACAGCTAGTAATGATAATATATACATAGAAACAAAACCTGGCGAGTGTTCTATAAATTATAGAAGATCAGAGAATTCATAGTAACGTAACTACTAAGGATAGAATAACATCCTACTTTATTTTATTTATTTATTTTAAGAAAGCTTACAAACAAGTGTTTACAATATACTTAAATTAAGTTCCTAATAACAAGTTTCTACAAACGAATCGTAAATAACAAAGGTACAGAAAACCTATTGATATAAGCCTTAAACATTTCTCAAATGTAACAAAATGGAAAAAAATATACCTACATATTTTTTTCTTTTCTATATCTTAATTAAAATAAAATGATATAGCAAAGTATCGAATGTGTAATAATACAGCGCTTGTACATTTTTTTAATCATCTTGCTTTTTTTTCCTGGAATATTGATTTTTCAAAAATACATATATGCACTTTTTGTTTTCATCCATATCAGGCTCATGTGTCCTTTCAGCACTCTTTGTTATTCCCCACAGTTTCGGATTCAGTCATCTGTAAAAATTAAATCTAATTAATTAATGAATAAATATAAAAAAATAAAAATAATAATAACTCTTTATTATAACACCATATACAAAGATAAACAAAAGACAAAAACAAAAGAAAGAAAGAAGAAAACAATAGTTATAAAACATAACGTTGGTGATATAACTGGCGGTCTTATCGCTTTAAGCGATCTCTTCCAGACAACCGGTTGGTAAAGGAAAGATCCAATGGTTATGGACGGTGCTTATTATTAACAATAAACTTACATACAATATAAATATATAAATACCGATATAAACGAATAAATGCAAGATATGATACACTTAAATACAATATAATACATAAACATACATATATACCTAACAATAATAGTGAATGATGATAAATCTATTGCGAAAGGTAGAAAGCTTTCACCCTTGATTTAAATATTTCCAGCGAGGACGATCGCTTAATTGTAAGAGGCAAAGCGTTCCACAGCCGCACTGCCTCAACAGTAAAGGAACGGTCATAAAATGACGTCCTATGTGCTGGAAACTGCAACATCAGATTCTCTGATGACCTAAGACAATGTGAATTAGCAGTATGTAGGAAGTTAAAACGTTCCTGAAGGTAGCGCGGAGAAGAGGGATTAAACAGAACACTGTAGAGAAGAGACAGGATATGAGCATTTCGGCGACGGCGTATAGGGAGCCACTTGAGCCTGTTACGATATTCAGAAACATGGTCATATTTGCGCAAACCAAATATAAACCTGATACAAAAATGTTGAAGGCGCTCAAGCTTATTTAGCTGGGCCTCAGTAAGATCGAGATAGCTGGTATCGGCATAGTCGAGAATAGGGAGCAAGAGAGCTTGTGCAAGCGCAATCTTAGTGGTAGTCGGAGGAAAATTACGCAATCTACGCAACGAACCAGCAGAGGCAAACAATTTACGACTAACTGCCACTATTTGAGGGCCCCAAGTTAAACTGCGATCGAAAATAACACCAAGATTTTTCACAGTGTCGCTAAACGGGACCACAACCCCAATATATGTAATTAATATGTGCAGAACAAAATATAAATTGAAATAACGTAAGGTATCGTGACGCCTCGGGTCAAGGCGTGTGTGGATTGGGTATTTATTGCATTGACTTTAAGTTTTGGCACTCAAAGTCTGTAAGTTGTAAACATAAAATCTTTGTTTTTGTTGATGAACACGACTGTTTGTGTCTAAAATAAAATAAATAAAAATAAAGAAGTATTAAGTTTGGTGGATTGGGTGCATTTTTGTAATTTTTTCGAATACAGACTTCAAATTTGAAAAATACAACTTAACTGACTTCGAAACTACATTTTATAATTTATAGATTATGCATGTAATCTATGCTTATACATGCTTCACTTAATACACAGGAGGACAATTTATGAAGACAGGCTGCCGGGAGACTGATTATAGAAGAGGTTTCATTCATTTTCGTCTCAAGGATGAATACTCTGGATTTTTATTATTTAGTTTAAATAGATTATACGAGTAGTTTACCTTTATTTCGAGTGGCGGGAGAGAAAACGGTTTTAAGAAAGTTATAATATGCTTAGTCTTCTGAATGCAATTTTTGAACGAGTGTGTTTACCCAGCTGTCTAATTATCCGTCACATCCTATTAATTTGATCCACAAAACACGCGAAGGTAAACCTTTTGAAAAGCTGAAATAAAATAAATGATGGTTTAATTTACCATAAAACCAGGAAATGCAAATTGTTATAAGCTGGTATCCCGAAACATAATATAATCCAACTAATTTAAAATCATGTACAAAATGGCGTCCTCTTCGAGTAGTATACAGATCGTCATAATAAACAAAGTCAAGATAATTTGGTCGGATAATACTTTTAAAATACGTATTTTTTATGCAAATATAATCCTATTTTTCAATGTATTCTATGAAATACTAATTGCAGATGTTAGTAATAATGAACGTCTACATTTATTTTTACCAATATACTAAATAAAATGCACTTACCAGTGAGAGGTTATATTTTCATATTATCGTTTAGATCGGCTATCACAGCCAATAATAAAGCAGCACACCATACCTTTTATTTTATAATCAGTTTCAACACTCTTTTACATACATTTTTGACCGCAAATATTCGTAAAATACTCAGTAATTCAAGTTTATAACAAACCGCACGTCTTATTTGTTTGGTTACACTCAGTGTTCCCCTACAAAATTATGTGAAACTATGACAAGGACCGCAAATTGTGTTTTGTCACTTTCATTTTTTAAGGTTTATGCATAAGTTTAAGTGAGATGGACTATATATGTCAAATGCATGTCAAGTCTATTGATACTACGTCTATGGGCGGCGCCTATAGTTTGCAGCAGCTGACCGTGTAGTGTATAGACTATTATTTGATATGTGTATATAATCTAAATAATTGTTAAGTATTATGTAAGTCGTACTCTATAAGATACAGAGTTCAATAAAAATATTAGTTATAGACAGTCTAATTTTATTATTTCCCATTATCATTCCAATTTTCCAAGTATAAAATTAAGATTAATAAAGCGATTTTTTATACCCCTAATGGAATATAATTCGAATTTTTTTAGTTAAATGTCTATAGTGTGAAGAAAAGTTTCACTTTTACCGTGGTTTCATAAAACCAAACACCATTTTTTCTTCTTGTATGTCTATCCCAAGGTAATCGTTATGAGATTGCATCCAACGATACAACCTTTTATTATGCTGCTTTTAATTAAATTATTTTATCGTTAAGTTCTACTTAGTATACATAAAGGATATAAATAAAAAAAAATCATTAAATTATCTTCCCGACGCGACGTTTCGATTATTTAATACGTAAAGTAAGGAAGAAATTATAAGTTGCGTTGTATCTGATATCACCACCAATACCGCCTGGCTTCATTTTTGCCCTCAGTCTGGATACACCTGCATCTAATTATAAACAAACCTAACATCTAATTCTAAGTATAGTATAATTCTAAAGCTCTGTAATCCATTTTTTTTTTCAATAAATTTCATAGTTCTATGTGACTTTCATATGGACATGTTCTACAGATGAATTATCCTTTATTTTTATAATAACGTAGTTTCGTATTTTCAATAGTTTTTTTTTTCATAAAAAAGTTACGATAACAAGTTGCTAACATGCTTCCTGAATAAGTTGAGTTTGTGTACAATTTTGCTAAAACTTACGCGTATACCTACGTGAAGGACATATTTATACTTGAGTCGTTAGGGGGAGTAGGTTTTGTTGGAATAATAGCATGAAGCGTTCAGTACTGAAAATATATAAAAAAATGCATTAAATTATTCTGTCGTCACCCGTACAAATGTACGGGTAATGAGAAGTAAAAGAAATATGAATACATACATAATATATATCTACGAAACAATATTACAAATTGTATCTTATTTCCAAAAAATAAGTTCATTTAAACCAAGTTTACCAAAGTTAACCAAAGATTTGAATGTAACACCAAAAAAATATATATGTGCAAAATGAAAGGGTCCTTAACATGTACATTCCAACACCTATAAATGTCGATCAGGTTTCATAGCAACACGTTTAAGTTTCCGTTCGAGGTTGGTAAGAAGTGAGTACCTGCGCGTCGGAAGTAAGTGACCTAATTGGGTTGGCGACCCACACTTTCAAATCCTTAAAACTTTTCAGCGTGCGGAAATCATCTCTACCGCGTTTTAATTAAAGTAGAGTTTCCTATACCTTGCTAACAGAAGGAAATTGAAGATTCCATTCCGCTAACTAATATATCGTGACTCTAAGTAACAAGTGAAGTAACGTTGATGTCTTGGATGTTAATCCAATAAAGGAAGGCAATTCCATTTCCTCGCTATCATATCTGCAGATGTCATTTTGTTTATTTTCAGTACGTCTGCCTTTGATCAAATGCCAATTTTATTTTTTATTTAATTGCATTTTAATATTGACTATAATAATACAAATGTTTCACATTACCTAACAAAATAACATACATACGATACGAGGAAAGGCAGCAAATATCAAGTTGAAAAGAAAAGCCTTGTGATACCATATATAATATACATTTCGCATGCGACTATGGGCTGCTAACAATGTTATGAATATTAAATATACAGTACAACGCAAAAATATCCTATAGCGACTTTAACATTATATTGCTGAATATATTATATATTATATTAATTATTGAGAGATTATATATCTCAGCATCGGCATGTTTATCCACCTTTTCACCTTCCACAAATATTGCGTAATCACACGTGTTTTATTCAGTTTGAAAAATCAATAGAAAACCTTTCACCAAAGGCACCGCATGTGAAAAACTATTCACTTCGGTTAATAATGAGTTGAACGGTCGACAAAAGTCGGATACCCGACGAATGTTAATTGAGTAGAATCGTTCCGACGAATGCTGATCGCGAATATTTTCCGCTTTACTGCAGTTTCTGCTGCGGACCGTACAATTTTTAGTGGGTTTTTAATATCGCTAATATAATAAAATTGTGTCTGTTTCAGAACGTTTGTTTGAGTGTTGGCTGCGCTGGGAGCGAGGCTATGAACATGAGTGGTTTGTAAAAGGGTTGTAATAGTCATATGAGGTTTTAGCATGTGACAATGCTCGTGTCGTTCTGTTTCGTTGAGCGTGATGTCATTACATGCGATTGGTATTACTTTAAATGAAGCAACAGTGATAATTATAACAAGTTTTTTTTATATTTACCGGCCCGGTTCTACCTCACGTGCAAGTTATATTATATTGTTCTTCTTTAGATGGCTCATTGTCTCTTTTGAATCTGTGATTATACGATGTGACATTTTATTCATCTTCATTCATTTTTTTTATTCATTCGTAATCAGCCATAAGAACGCATTGCTAACCTCTCGTTTGGAAAAATCGTATTGACATGTTTACAGCCTATCTCTATAGCCTCTGCCAAATTTTACGTTACTGTAATATTATAAAAAATGTTTAATCTTTCAGTTTTTAACCTTATATAAGATGGCTAAGGTTGCAGGAAGTCGCTGGATGCAGGCCGCTTCCAACAGGTCATTGTGGAGATCCTTGGGGGAGGCCTATGTTCAGCAGTGGACTTCCTATGGCTGAGATGATGATGATGATGAAGATTAAAAAAATAGATGTGTCACTTATAATTTTAACTGTAAATTACTAATTAACAATTTTTCCATTGGCGTAAAAAACAAGAAAGAGAGAAAGTAACCGCTATCGAACCTCCCTCATTCTGATAAAATTATTTTACTTTGATTCCTCAAGGTAATGTCCTTATGTTCTCCTACAACCATTTCGAAAAGGTCGGCAAATGGATTATCTAGATCATTAGCTTCTTCAACATTGAAAGAAATCATTAAAACATTCCAGTTCCATTAACAAGATAATATTTTAATCCATGACTGCACTTAACATATTTTGTGACTGTAATTCTTCGGCTATCATCTTAACGCTCGAACAGAGAGCCGACGAAGGAAATTTCAATTTTCTAAGTCACGTTACTGCAACATTTTAACTCTATTCATATAATTTTAATGTTCACGGGCATTTTTGTCTGTGATAAAATCGTGTACTTATTGAAATTCAACTTTTACTTTTTGTGATTTTTCAGTGTTAATATGTATTGAAATAAAACTATTATTTACGGATTTTATCGCGAATTTGATTTAAATTTTACATTTTTGACTTCCCGACGTTTCGATTACTTTACAGCTTTCGTGGTCACGGGGCGGACTGTTAATGTTAATATCTATTTTATCGCGATTGGCGTATGATTTGTAATTAAAGAAAAACCTATGTGGAGACAAGATTTCAGCAGTTTAAATATCAAATTACGAATAGTTATTACTATACCTAGTCAGGTCATAAATTCTGTCACATGTTTAATATAAAATAATTGAAACAAGTTTATTCATTATGTAACCATTAATATACCAAAATGAACTTAACAAAACATAGATTCTTATGACACTAAAGTTTATTCAAAATGACCTCCTTGATTTTGAATACAGGCCTTCAATCTGCGCGGCCAGTTGTCTATCGCAGCACGAACGAGGTCCATGTCAATAGCGGCGGCTGCCTTAATCAACGATGTCTTGAGTGTTTCCAAATTGGGATGAGGCTTTGAGCACGCCTTTTCTTCCAAGTGTTGCCATATCTTGTAATCTAACGGATTCAAATCTGGACTGGAGGAGGGCCAGTCTTCGTGCCGGATGAATTCGATTTCACGCGCCGCCAGCCAGTCTTGTGTGCTCTTCGCTCTATGAGCTGGCGCCGAATCTTGTTGGAATACCCAGTGCCTGTTATTGAACATGGTATGAGAAACAGGTTCCAGAAGGTTCGTCAGGACTGTATTTTGATACACAACTGCATCCGTTTTTACACCTTTCTGACAAAAATGTACCTCTGTTAAGCCCCAATAAGAAACTACCATACCATGAGCGAGGATGGAAAATGACCTCGTTGGACACGCGGAAAACCGTTTGCTCGCTTCTTCACTACTGTGTGCGTACACCTTATCATTTTGTTTGTTGTAGCTCTCTTCTACGGTAAAAAAATTTTCATCTGAAAAAAGAATTTCCCGATATTGTTTTCCCGCGTACCGCTTCAACAAAGCGCGGCATCTCTTCAGTCTCAGGTCCATTAGACGAGCATTCAAACGATGCTCTGTTTTTCTTCGATATGCCCGTAGCCCTAAGTCTTCATTTAATACCCTTTTCATCGTGGTTCTGCTTAACCTCATCTGAAGGGCCAACAGTTTCTGCTTACGTTTGGGATTTCTTTGAATTCGCGCCTTCACAGCTTTTATCACTGCTGGAGTCCTAACAGACCGAAGGCGACCACTTCTTGACCTGTCATCTACACTAGAGTCTTCATTGTGTCGTTTGATGGTACGATAAACGAATCTTTTGGTTATATTCAAATTTTTCAGTATGTCAAAAATTTGAATTGGCGCGTAACCGCAACGATGCAACGCAATAACTGCAACCCGGTCTTCTTTAAGCGTCTTTCTTCCATATTTAAAAATAAGTAAAATTGTAAAAAATATACATTTTTATTTCATTAACAATTCGAAATTCGAATTCAATAAACTTTTTTGTGGCCAACATTCTAAAAGAAAAGTTTTTACTGTGTGACAATACTTATGACCTGACTGTGTATGTATAACTAAAAAATAATTAGGTTTGTATGGAATGACATTGTGGCTGATTTGTAAAAAAATTCTGCAATTTCCCTCCTATAGCGGAATGACATAACTAGGAATTCTTTTAATTAATATCTTTTGATATGTAGATTTTTATACATCGTTGTTTATCGCCGCGAAAGTACGTAATAATGTAGGTGTATTGGGTTATATTAGTAATTACCACAGAACAGATGAATATGGTTAGAAGGGAAATACAAGCGTTTGACGCGTCGCAAGGTGGTGCATAAAAAGCATCACTGCCGTGGAACGGATGATCTGTCAAATCAGTCGTTGTCGAAATGCCTTGGAGCGTGGTGCTCCTGCAAAATAAATAAAAAATGCACATTTTTGCTATTTAATCTTGCAGTTCCAATACTAAAGCGACGAATATCAATAGAGGTAGAAGTTTATGCGACTATTAAACCTGATATTTATTTTCACCTTAATTTCCAAAAATGCAGTTTATTATTACGACATTTTGAAGAATTCGATAATTTGATAGACGACATATCAAAAATATATATTGCTGATTACGCATATATACAGTGCACGAGAATGCCATGTTCCTACGCAATGCATACGACTCATTTTTATTATGTCAACTTTGAAATTTATCACATGTCACACAGTGTTTTGTAATAATTGCATATATGTGCTTTTCCAATAATAAAAATGTTAATATATCACACACAGCTGAAAATCTTGAAAATCCTGCACATATATATTGTAAAACAGTATACGAATTAAAATTAACTTTCAATATTTACTATTGTAGTCTCATTTATTTTCCTTCTATCAACATAATTTTAGTTAAATATTGTATCAGGAAGAACCATTAAGCATATCGCTAAAATAAATTCCGGTCTTATAACAAAAAACATACTTCCGTAATTTTATCGATACTTTAAATCGACTATTGTAAGCATTCTTTATTGAAATAAAACTATTATTTACGGATTTTATCGCGAATTTAGTTTAATTTTTTACATTTTTAACTTCCCGACGTTTCGATTACTTTACAGCTTTCGTGGTCACGGGGCGGACTGACCCGCCCCGCCCCGCCGCCCCGTGACCACGAAAGCTGTAAAGTAATCGAAACGTCGGGAAGTTAAAAATGTAAAAAATTAAACTAAATTCGCGATAAAATCCGTAAATAATAGTTTTATTTCAATGTGTAACACTCGCGTAAATCTAAGAAACCATCATTCTATATTGGATTTGTAGTTTGTGTTTCGAAAACGACGACGCTGGTTTCATACAATTGGCGGCTATTGCCTTTCTAACCATATTCAACTGTTCTGTGGTAATTACTATCTACATCCTTCCGTATCTGTATGCTCATGCCCTGCCATGATGCCGTACATGTCCCACTGCACGGCATGGACCCCCTCTGTAATAGAGAGTTTAGAGGGATTAATACTTAAAATACTCACGCCCCTCTCCCAGAAGGGGAAGGCAGAGGTGCAACTAAGACATCCACATTTCCCCTTGTATGTTCTCACGATGTGATAGGGGTCGAGCCCATCGCGATATTGGGCACAAATTCCTTATTGTGGGCTGATAATCAATAGAAAAATCCAATATCATTTTCACCGATGCGGGACTCGAACCCGAGACTTCAGTTTTGTAACCGTACAGTATAAAATATTTAACATTAAATTAAATATAACATCGTATGTTTTCTTATCTAAGAGTAGCTTATTGCAAGAGACTGTCAATTTATTAATAAATTTCTAAACTCCCAAGAATGTAAGTCACAAAATATTAACTAAAGCTTATTTTTTAATTAATTAAAATGGACGGCTAATCAATCTTGTCGACACAGTTTCCGGTGGGCCTCGTAACGGCTAATATTCTAAAGGCCATTATTAAATTCATTGGCCAGTAAAGCTAAAGCGGTGATAAGTTACGATGACACGGAAAAAATAAACGACGTATTTGTTTATTGAAAGTTTTATGAAAATTAAACGTGATTTATTAGAATTTATTTATTTTATGGTTTCAAAATATTTACATTGTACTGGTAATTATTATAAAACAGGAAAGCTCTTGATTGGAAAATACCTTTTACGCATTGAGTATAAGCAATAAGCTTAATAAATAAACAAAAATTGAATCTCTTGGCTAAATACAAAAGATGAGACATAGAGTCTCAAAAAACCCAAAAAAATAGATCAAGAAATAGCGTTTAATTTTTGTGAGTAGTATATTTCATACATACATACATAAACTCACGCCTTGTTCCTAGAAGGTGTAGGCAGAGGTGCCAGGGGCATCCACATTTCGCCTTGTATGTTCCGTCCCACAATGTGATAGGTGGCGAACCTATCGCCATATCGGGCACAAATTCCTGACTCTGGGCTGATGCTGAATAGAAAAATCCGGTTACACTTTGCCCAACCCGGGATTCGAACCCGAGACCTTAGCTTTGTAACCGTACCCTAGTACATCTACGCCACCGAGGCAGTATATTTCATTATTTTATCAAATTGAGAAGAACAAAATAAATTATTTATTAGTGTTAAATTCTATAGTATTCTAATGGGTATGAATCCCAGTATTCTACTATGAATACTTGTACGAACGATTCATAAAAACATATTATAATTTAGTATAAGAACTTTTATTGCAATAAATAAAATCACATAAGCCCAGAATGTGGCTCGTCTAAAATAATTCTGTAATAATAGCATTCATAGCATTTTCGTTCCACCGGCGCTTTACACGGACGATGAGTAGTTTTGATAGAAATACGTTAGCCATTAACATATTTTTGACGTAGACATGACAATGCTGTTGACTTCAGTCACAACTTGCACTCTGAGACTTGCACAGTAGTTTTAGAATAAGTGTGGTTAAATTTTAGTGACAGCGTAAGATGTTAAAATCCATTTGCATTTTAAAATAATTCATAAGTTGAACTCCATATGGGAACTGAGTAGTTAAATAAATAAATTAAATAGCAATAAGCTAAACACTTTCAAAAAAAATTAAAGGGGATTTGTTCTTAAGAACTTGTAAAGCTGCCTTTCTCATCCACGTCGCTTCTTACTTGACTCATACATATTAAGAATTATTTAGCAAATATTTTTAACTATTATTTTTGTTTTTGTTTTTATATTTTTCATCTATTATAAGATCCACCTTGATTTAGCCAATTATGTTGGAAAATTGTATGTACGCTCTAATATTGTCATATATATCAGAATTGTTTCATTTAAACTAATAACTCTGTGTAAACTTATAATGTATATGATGTAGCAGTACTTAATAAAATAAAATAAAAATAAAATAAATATAAATAAAATAAAATAAATAAACTCACTCAACAGTCACTTACAAAGCCCTGACTCCACGCTATGAACGAGTTGTCTGTCGTGGGTATCAGAAACTACGAGAGACTTATCGGCCTCACATTTATGTATATACCCAGACAAGCAACAAATACCTATGGATAACACAAATATTTGTCTGAGATCGGGGATCGAACCCGCAGCCTCTATTTTCTCAGCCGGCTTTTAACTAACTGCGCCACGGAGGCTGTCAATTCACAAGTTGATCTCTAAACGTCGACTTTCAGTGAACAGTAAAAAGAAAGAAAGATATTTATTTTTGATAACCTTGCAAAGAGCTTAGTGATTCTGTAAGCCTGAAAAGGAATTAAATAGCTAAATATTTTACCATAATAGAGTGGTTATATCCGTTTCAAACAGCTTTGGCTGTAGACTTTACTATAGACTGGGTGGTAATTAAAATTGGCTTATACTCGTTTTTGCATTGAAACGGAAAGCGCTATTAAAAGTTGAGCGAACAATTTTCGACGTATATTAACCTGAGTGAAAGTTGTAACTATCTCATCTAGAATAAGTGCTGCGAGATGATGGCTCATTAACGTCAACTAAATATGTCATAAACATTGCTCTAATGATCATCCAGCACTAATTAGCTAATATATAAATATAAATATATAAATATACTGTGAAAAGAACAATGTAGTGTTTCATAAGTGGCGCAAAAAGCCGCAGTAGTGACATTGACCGATTGTGTGGACATTACCAAGCAGTGCCGTTAGAAACAATTCGCACTAGCGATTGATAAACACTAAGGGAATATTGACTATCACTGATTGTTGGAATTTACTATTAATTATGAAAGAATACATCATGAGGAAAATTGAAAATACTCCAAAAGTTTTTCAAAGTCAATGTGGTAGACAAAAGACCTAGAAGGATTAAATTATATTGCGCTTACCCCGTTTAAATAATGGATAAAAATATTGGACTCTCTGTGTATATCCTCGTAGTTTTATAACAGTTAAATATAGACCACCAGTACATACAGTCATGTGGGAGGCCGCCTGGGTAGGTAACTTAACATCTTATGACTAAGGATGGCGAGTGCAGTGGAATGCCAAGCATTGCTTTGTAATTCGAAGTGTTGTTTGGCTTTGCCACTATACATGAGCGGACGTATCTCTTACCTTCAGGCGAAAGGCACGCTTGCCGTTCATTGCAATAAATAAAACAAAAATTAACATTGGAAGGAAAAATAATATCTAACGCATTGTTAATAATAAATATCCTATGTAGTATGAATAATTGTATCTTGCGTTCCAAAAGCGCTACTGCGACAAACTTGATAACAAAGCTCTGGTTGATTTATAAGAACACTAAAATTAATGGTTTTAAGCAAAACCTCATCAATTCCTTCCCATAACGTATACGAAACTGCGGGGTGTTTTAAATTAATTTTGTCGTTAATCTGTCAACTGTCTGATGAATAATTTGTATGATTATTTTTCCGACCCAAATATCGACCAATAGAATTGCACCATTCGACGTCACGTGGTACAACCTACATGGTATTATACTAATAATTTTTTGAAAATTTTCTCTGGTAGTTGCTATATATAAAAAACAAAACATGATCCAGTCAAATTAACCACACGTCAAACTGACAGGTTGAATTCAATTGTGAAAATTGGAGATTTTGCATGAAAATGAGTTTGAAATTAAAATTTGGGACGGAAAAATAATCCCCCGAATACCACACGAGCTTCAAAATTATCTGGCATTTCCCTCAAGGTTCCCTGCAAACAAATAAAGTCGTCAAGTTTTGACTCCTTCATTTGTTTGCAACGAACCTATCGGGAAATACCCGATAATTTTGAAATTATAAGTGAAAATTATTCGCAGTTGTAAAGGACTTAGCTGTTCATTGAATGATATTCGGGGATTCTTTACTAGAAAATAATTATTAAACTTCTTAGTTATGTCTCTTTTTGTTTGCGCTCAATTAAGTCATTTTACTTCACCTGATAAATACAGGGTCAAGACTGTTACCAAAAACCATGCTAAGTGGAAGTTTTAGTGAGAGTAGTACAAACATAGTATTGCGATTATAAATTTCGCAAAGAAACGCAATAATTTTTTAAGATTTTTTGAAAATCATCTTGGCTGGACTTGGTTAAGTTTTCGGTAGCAGTCTTGATATATCCTATATAAAAGCCGTCCAGGTAAATTATCGAGAAGACGTCAATTCAATTGAATTCTTAATTATGGCTTTTGCATTATGAAAGATCGACATATTGTACTTACCTTCATCTCTAATCTCCTGTAGGAATTGGCCGGAACCAGTAGATCACAAAAAACAACGTTTTATTTAATCACTTAATTGTACACCAAAATTTAGTAAAAAAACAAAGGGAGGGCATGGCAACAATTAGCATTCATTCATTTGGGGTCTTCTGGTACAAGTATCTCAATATTTAATAGGAGGCCCTAACCTTGTATTGTCAAGCAAATTTGGTTTATGAATAAAGATTAATTATTATTAATTAGCAGCCGTACTTACGATCACTTCCAGACAAACTTTGGATGGACTAGATTATTTTATTTATACATTATACAAATACGGTAGTTTTGTGAATTAACGCTTTGTCATGTTCTCTGAAGTCCTAAAACTTCTTTCCTCCTGCTGTTATTTCTTCCCTTTCCCGCCTCATTTTGAGACGCTGCCGATGCACCTATCATCTAATACTTTAAACGTCGATAGGCAGCCATATTTCCTCACTACCAGGCGAATATGCCGGACCTATGCAATAAAAGAAAATACCACTCCACGGATTCTGGGTTAAGAGTCACCAAACACGATCAGTCAAAGTCGATGCCTCTCAGATTCACTTTGATTGTGTAAACACGATCTTATGGCCTATTTACGAGGTATAGCATCCGATAGCAGGCACTAACGATGTGGGTGTGTGTACATTGATAATACTGCTGTAATTGATTGCTGTTTGATGTCTAGAAATTATAGTTAGGCATTGATGAAAGTTGACTAAGTGGAAATAGGGGACACGTTTGATCTTTTGATGTTGGAAGTAATTTTCTTTACGTGTAGTTATTTTTTAGGATGTCAATATCAGTCTGGTTAGTTTGGTTCTTGTTCAGAAACCAGACTGATAGTGAAAAATTGTGCATAGTTTAATATTATTTAATTTTTACTCCCTCTTTGTACTCATGTGATCATGATGGATTTCTTAATTATTCTTCTGGATTCAAGTCTCTTTTCCCCTTTCCTCGCGATGCGAATGATGGTGAAAGTTCTGGTATTATTGCGCTTAAATATGATGCGGTAACATTATCAAACGTTTTTTTTTAAATAATATATTAACTTAAAATATGGTATAAAAGTCTCACTCACTTATCGGCAGGCAGCGACTTTGAAGAGCTGGAACCCTGGCACTGCGATAGTCCATGAGCGGCGGTGACCGCATACCAGGCGAGACCCTTGCTCGTTAACCTGCTTAACTATCAAGATAGAAAATAATTAAAAAATTACGTTCTCGGGACAAAGGGACTTGAATTGTAATGTACTAATGATCCTTTTTTATTTGCTGTAAAATTCATTAAGGCAATTTTAGAAAGAAGAAAGTAGAAAGAAGCGATTGCTATTTTCAATTGTAAATTAAATATTTTAATATTTTTTATTGTTTATTTTTTGAAATAAAAATGTAAGTATTTATTTTTTGAAATAAAAATGTAAGTATTTATTTTTGAAATAAAAATGGAAACATAGTTGAAAACATTAAACAAAAATTGTTTTTATTTTTATATAGTTACATTTTTCCATAATTTAAAGTGAAGAAGTGAAATACCCACTACTGTTACTTTTGTTTTCTGTTTTGTATTCATTGTCTAGTGTAATATTCCCGTTCACTTGTATCTAATAAGATGTATTAGCTTTCGGTGAAAACTTTGTTGGATTATGTTTCATATTTATATATCTATGATTAATTGTAATAGTATGTTTCCTTAATATACATAAATAAAATAAATAATAAACGCGTAGATCAATAGTGGATTTTCCCTTTTTAAAAGTTCCAATATTTTATAGCATAAGTATATACTTCAGCATATCATCGGGTTTTCTAGTAACTCAGTAGAAAATTAATTACCATCAGTTTTATAAATTGAGAAAGTTATTTCCACGAGCGGTTTAACTCTAAGTACCGGAGTAGTGAAGTTATCGCCAGAAACTTTTCAGTGGGAAACGCCACGCGAAAATATATAATTTATAAATTTCGATAATTTGAAAATTTTTTATATTGCCGTCTGTTGTTGCCTGAAATTGCGCTTCCTGTATTTTTTATGAAGAGTTTGTTTATAATCGTAGGTAAGTACCACCGCAATTTCTATTTCTTCCGTCAAATAGCAGTGTAAATGCACTGTTATATTTCGGTTTGAAGGACATTGTGCCCAGAGTAAATCATGGACATGGTTCAGGATGGCTAGCGCAGTGGAATGCCAAGCATTGCTTTGTAATTCATGGTGTTGTTTAGATTTCCTGCGGTCCTTAAACCGTCGTATCACTTACCATCAAACGGCATGCCCGTCTCGTCATAAATTTCTATTAAAAACAGAATCTGATGAAAATAAAATATATATATATATATATATATTGCATCTTACATAACACATATACATGTAAACTCACGCCTGCATCCCATAGGGGTCGGCAGAGACTATGGATCTCCACTTTGTTCAATCCTGACATACTACTTACACATAAAACTGATGTTTTTTAAGTTGATATGAAATATTATATTTTTTCTTTTAAAGCTAAGCTAAATAAAAAATATTTTTCAAGGTAATACGTTTCTCAGTGCCATAAAATAGCGCACATACATAATATTATTGGACTCAGTCCAAAACAAGATGAAATACTAGACTTGTGGTCTCAAGATGTGTGATGCAGCTGGAATAGTTTATGCCCTGCTTAAAGCTAAACTGGATATTATTATACCACATTAATTTACAAATGTATTTTAGTACCTAGAACATGTATGCATGCATAATTTTAACACATTGAGATATTATGCTAGAAAAGACACTGCAAACAAAATGTTTGTTACAAAAATAAACGGTTTCGTACGCCTTTCTTGTTTGTCTCTATTATTCAGGGTATATCAAGACTGCTTCCGAAAACGAAGCCGGGTAGTAGTTTTAGTGACTACAAACACAATGCAACTAAAAATTTCGTAAAGAAACGCGACAATTATTTTTAATGATTTTTTAAATATCATCATATTTGGGTGGTATATCCATAGTTTTAGCTAAAATAATAATTTAAACTCTTTTATACTTAAAACTCTTTAATATTCTAAGGTATCAGTATTTATGCATAAAATTATGTACACTATTATTTTAGGATAAAATGTATTTACCACCAAAATACGACCATAGGAAAAGCAAATAACAAAAAAATGGTCGCTTTTTTTGCAGTATTTTCTTTTGCATTGTGTCTGAAGTCGCTTAAACTACCACCCGGCTTCGTTTTCAGTACTTGATATATGAAATGAAATGAAAATATTTATTGAATCCATAAAATGTCATACACTATTTAGATTCACATTTTTTTTCACTACAACCCAGTTCACAAGGCTGTTTTCGCCAGAGAAGAACGGGCAAGAAACTCTAGCGTTGCTCTTTTCAAAATAAGTTTATAATACAGTGATCATACAGGAGTTGAAATTCAGAGCAGTTCATAAATTATTCATAATAATAATTATATTGCACGGCTGAGTTAAGTGTGGTCACCCAGACCGCGGAATCGGTATACACTGTTCAGCAAAAGCAATGAAAGGCAATAAAAAATGTAATATAATATTATCATTATAAGCAAATTGAGCAGACCAGTCTACACAAGCAGCACCCGTTCACGAGTATGACCCATGTGCCATGTGTCCTCAACCGTGTTATAGGGAAGTGACCGACCCGGCACACGATGCCGCCGCAAGCACAGACCTTTAAGCGAGCATGACGTACTCAAATTGCCTACAACTATGGTGACACAAGTGGGATAATTATTTTAATTATATTTAACAGAGTACACACACATCCGGTTCGGGGACTTATATTATGTTTTATTCCCACGCCTTACTATCTTCTAAGTATTCTGAAATTTTATAATATGCTTTATTACACAACTGTCGTTTAATATTAGATTTAAATTTATTTATTGTTAAGGCTTTTATGTGAGTGGGAACTTTATTATAGAAATGTATACAGTAACCCTCAAAAGATTTGCTAATTTTCTGGAGCCTGGTCTTATCACTGACTAGATTATTTCTATTTCTAGTATTTCTGTCATAAATATCGCTAACCTTTTGAAATTGTTCTATGTTCTTATGGACAATCATTAGATTAGCGAATATAAATTCTGATGCTACTGTCATTATATTTATTTCTTTATTTTTTTCTCTCAGAGATTGTCTGGGGCCTAGCGAATAAATAGATCTTATGACTCGCTTTTGAAGAACAAAGATGGTATTAATGTCAACAGCATCACCCCATAGCACAATTCCGTAACTCATTAGGCTATGAAAGTAAGCAAAATAGACCAATCGAGCTGTATCAATGTCAGTCAATTGGCGAATCTTGCCCACTGCAAAAACTGCAGCACTCAGCTGTTTAGCTAACGCTGTTATGTGGGAACCCCATTGAAGTTTAGGATCCAATGTAATTCCCAAAATCTTAGTAGTCTCCACAAGGCTCAACACATCCCCGTTCATAAAAATGTTGGCATTCACTTTTTTTACGTTAGGTGTTATAAACCGAATACATTTAGTTTTTTGCCTATTTAACAGTAAATTGTTAACGCCAAACCAATGTACTTTTTTTTGAGAGAGTGTGGTTTACTTCGTCAAAATTTGATTGATGTCGTTTAATTTTAAATATCAATGAAGTATCATCAGCAAACAACACTACCTCACATTTATCCCTTATAAAATAAGGCAAGTCATTTATATAAATCAATACCCTGTATAACATCATTTTTGATCTCGCTTTACTGGGTTCCTATGTGCACTTCTTATCATGAACCAGCACAATGCGCAGATACTTTGTTCCCGTTGTCCGCTCTAGTATAATGACTTTAACCTCAATGACTTTAACGATATTTATTGACTAATAATTTCCTCATTACAGTGAATCACTTGACATTTTCCTCCAACATCAATGTTGTGGTCAACTGAACGTAATGAAGTAAATTTCTGGACTATGTATTAATTATATAAATCTATAGCATATGTATCCTCGGAGGGGTATGCAAAATTACTACTAATACCATCGGTAATTGTAAGAAGTTATTCGCGTCACAAGATACGAGAAGTGAAATTATCTTTATCCGGAGAATTAAATTAGATGTTGGGTACCTCACCAAAGATTAAAAAGATCGACCTTCGACCTTATTACAAAGAAAACAAAACAAATGAAGACTATAGGTCCAGTCATTAGTCGCAACGTGTGTAAGAGGGAAGTCACCATATCTTATAAATATTGCGCAATAAACACTACCGGTTTAATTGCCATTTAATTGCATTACGAGAAATATTTCATAATGTTGACGCCAGATACATGACGAATTCTTCTTACCAAGGATGATGCATAAAATGAAACCCAATACTGTTTAAGCTTAGTTTGTTGTAGCATTCCAGAACATAACATCTTGTTTTATGCTTAAATTTTGTTAAATATTGTCTTCTCTGTTTTGCTCAAAATGAATAATAATATAGTTCTAACACTATTTGGAATTTGCTTGTTGTTCGTGATTTCGGGTGAGTGGTTTTCTTGTTTAAGTTTTTTTACCGGCCAAGTGACTAATTACATTAATGATGGCAAGAGTAGTTTCGCCTAATAGACAATCAACTGACGAGATAAGATTTCTCTCGCGGGACAACAAATTTTGTAAACATAGCTAAAAGGAAAACATAAAATAATCGAATATCAATTATGATTATTTTGAGTTATTCCCATATATTATCTGGTTTTGAATGTATTGGCTGTTGACACAGATAATTATAACTAGTAATTAAAGAGCAACATATTGTGGATAAACCGGTATCATAATCTATAAGTCGCTATGGAAATCCTATTTGTGTCTGTAGAAGAAAAAAACGTGTGGTAATGAAGTTTTGAACAAGATTTTTAACTATTTTATGTGGCATCCGCCAACCTACTATTGGCCACCGTGGTGGGGTAAATGGACTATTTCAAAATAAATTTAGGTTAGGCAAGCAGCCTGTCATAAACGTAAAATGTTTGATACACATTATTATACATCCAATTCTATACGTGTGGAACGTATAGAAGTAAAAAATTATGACAGACATAGGAGTTGTGAAATGAAAATTGCTATGTCCAACTTAATATTATAGACATGGGTATCAGGAACTACGAGATTTTTTTGATCTCGCAAATACCCAGACCCGAAACCGACCGACCTGTGGGTCACACAAATAATTATCTCGTTGTGAGGATTGAACCCACGGCCAAATGTTTCACAGCCAGCGTCTAACCAACTGCGCCATGAAGGCTGTCATATTATATTTACTGTATTATCTAGTTATTTATTTTTGAGTATGAAATTTTTATCAAATACGAGAGAAGCAAAGAGAAAAGAGTAGCTTATGTGTAACAAATGGAGCCAGATGTTAACATCTTATTTTTTTTCACAGTTAATACAGCAGCTCTTACAATGTCAAGAAAACATCTTTTGGAACATTATAGACGGTTATTGGCTGAATATTGTGGTCAAGAGTTCGTAAATAAGTTGAAGGACAATGAAATAGAAATTCTATACAAGTCCGACTACGAAGATTGTTCATTTATATTGTGAAATGTCATTACTAAATGTAATAAAATTATAATTCTTAAAATTGTTTTCTTTTCGAAGCAGCTATTTTACTGCGCTATTAATATTGTAAAGGCCATTTGTAAAGATGTTTCTACATTTATATAAGATATTTTCAATAGTCAGAAAATTGCTATTGACGAATGAACTTTTATTATTTTGTCAGCTATAGAGTTAACTATAGAAAATAATATTATGTTAAAATATAAACGTTAGATAAGACTAGGAGAAGAAGAAATTAAAATATATACCTTATTCGGCGAGTAGAAACTTTATGATGACTATTGAGTGACGAGTCTTGATGAAAAAAAACGAAAATGTGTACTAATTTAAAAGAAACAAAACTTTCATTTTTTCTAAGGAGGTTAATCAATTTTCCCAGGTTGGAAGAAAATGGATGGGATAGGCTTGGATACATCTTCAAGGAATGTAATTTGAAGCCAAGGTCCAGAAGATAATTTTTGCACGCCGTAAAAGATGATGTTTAATTTTACGTAGGTAGGTAATTCATATTCATATTCGAAACATTATATTGTTATACAGAATTTTGTTTTATGTGCCGGCCATATTGGTATTGTTTTTTAATACAGCTAGATAAAGGCCTGGTCTGTCGAAGGATACGCGCGGCACTGCGGTAAGCGGCAACGTAATGACGTCATGCAACGTAGTTCACATAACAACAAAAAAGGTGGTCCACGTATAGGTTTTACTCTGTGCGTAAAACCGTTGACCAATGGGAGAACCGTTCATTGACAACCAACGTTACTATGACAATTTCGCATTGAAGTTTACTTGAATGTCCATGACAACAAATAACAATAATTTATGTTCGAAAACATATATAATTTATTTAAAAAAATGTTTGTGCGTCATTTTAAATAAACTGGGTATATATGTTTACGAGACAATTTTCGCAATATTGATACGTGATAAAAGTGGTTCGTATCATTCTAATGAAATACACGTGTGCTGTATACATCCTTTTTCGGCTAAACAACTTATTGTCAGAACAAATTAAATTTCACTGGATTTATGTAGATATCCTTTCTTACATTATCGTTATCGATCGTACCGTAATTGGGTAAAAGTAAATTCCATAACGATTAAATTATTTTCCTATAAAATTGTCACAAGCAAAACCTGGAACAATACTGATGGACACTTTTTACAATAATAATTTTATTTTAGTATTTAACAGAATTCATAACACAGAGCTCAAAATATATATGCGTAGGTGTAAGTAGCGCAAATTACAATACATATAGAGGGGGTTTTAATGGAATGGGAATGGAAAAAAGGGGAAAACACAGAACTTGATACTAAGTTGAGGAATTACATATTTAAGATTGCACCATGTCGTCACATGATGCACTCCAGGTGCTAGGAGAGTGGTGCTACTTGTGTCGAACGGCGATAGTTTATTATATATTGTAGGTGGATTTTGTAAATAACTACGACGATAATATACAACCATTATACAACGAATGTATGTATATATGCTGATACAAAACTCATCATAAGATTCTTTGTAGCTATTTTTTCGGGCTCATATAAAAAGCGGGTGCACTTAAACGATTGATGTTTTTATTGGGTTTGTTGTTTATATTTCTTTCTATGCACCTATAGGGATAAAGCCACCTAGCGTGGTGGACTATAGTATGGCCTAACCACTCTTAATCGTATTCTCGATTGTAGAGGAGACCAGTGCTCTGCAGTGGGACGTATATGGGCTGATAAAGTGCCCTGCGAATAGGGATAAAAACTGATTGTATATAGATACTGTAGTGTATTGATAAATTCATACTCTTAGCATCTGTCGTCTCGAACTATACACTACGCGAACCAAGGGTGAATGAGATAGATCATAGACGTGGAGGACGGAACGGGGGGTAAAGACGTGGTGTATAGCAAACGAGCCGATAAATATTAATAATTGTATTCTACTACAATGTTACACATATTAACCGTAAATAAATCGTCTCCAATTGTACCGTGATCAGTTGGGAACTAAATCCGTTGCTATATTTTGTTAAAAAGCATGGGGTACTAGGTACTTAGAACAATTAAAATACAATTCCGTTCGCCATTTTTATAACAATAAAATAAATGTAATTGACCCCATTTTATAATCTTGTACTTATTAAATATTAATTAATTTTGCTTTTTAATTGTATCTTTTTTACCAAAGCAAGGTTTTAAAGTTTTATTCCTACGTGGTGTAATATTGCGCCATTGTCATTGGGAACGTACGTGAACTGTATTAAAAGTACTGTGCGGCAGCACATAGTCGATATACGCGCCACAGCCTAAACAAATTTTTAAACCAAACGAAAATTGATAAAAATATTGTCCTCAAATAAATCCATTGCGCAAATACGCTTACCGCGACGAAATGATGAGAATGACGGCACGTTGTGCGGCGTATCCGCCCCGCGCTTCACCGCACTTGCCCCTCTACACCGACGCATATTGTGACAGTACAAAAGACCAGTCTTACCGTCACCCGGTTGACCCCTCACCGCAGACGCTGGCTGACGCATACTGCGGCGGAACGTCATGTCAATGTCAATGTTTTTCATACAAAACCGAGTTTGACACCGCATTCCGCGCAACGCAACGCTGTGCGTAGCTTCGACAGACCAGGGCTTAAGGAAATAATTAGTTTATAATTTATCATAAAATTATGATGTATTATCAAAGCATCATTGTAAACTTTGTTTGTAATTTGAACCTCAATGACAAATAAATAAAATTTATAAAAAAAAAATATTATGCTCTTTTTCACTTGAATATCACTAAAATCCTGGCGACTTCAGTTTTGTGCAGCATTTCCTTACATTCAAACTTGCATTCATTACCTTGGGCTTAACTTATATTAACCTTTTAATTAGTAGAATTTTATTTTAACTTACCTTGCGTGTGCCCCTAATAACACGCTTTTTCATCGCAATTATAATATTCTATTCATTTTTTTTATACATACTTAATTCAATGTTTTTCAAAATATTGAAACGAAAAGGCATCTTACATCTATATACCCTATGAACTGTGCAGTTAAGGGTTCTATTCCTAGATTAGCCAATTTATATTGTCTAAGTTTTCTGTTTAAAATGCCTCATTTTATTGGCTGAGAACAAGCAAACCCTTTGCCTATCTCTTCTGGGATACAAGTGAAAGCCCAGGAATTAATGTAAGGAATAAAATATCTTGTACAATGTGTGTACCTCTCCTCTTGTATGTACCTTTGTACCTTTCATACAACGTTGGAAAGATATTTAAAAGCTAATGGCACACTGTTAGAACCCATCTGGGCATTGAAAACTCATTGTTTAGACCTGCGTAAATTATCTAGGATTCGGGTTCAATCCTAAGGTCTAAAGCCCATATCTAGTTCGATGAAGACGACTTTAAATCTCGAAAAATAATCATTTGACAGTCTATACTCTATTTCCTATTTTAGCGACCAGTGAGTCGTTTTGGAGATAAGCCTTCCGCCAGCCCATCAACATTAGCAACTACTACTCAGAACTTAATTAAGTGATTGTATAATACTGCATTATACCTCAGCTCGAAACATTAGGCTACACGCTGCTTAATCCCGTGTAATTGTTGAGTCAATGTCCTTCAAATCGAAACAAAACAAGGGGGTTGCTCTATAAAAAATATACGAAATTCGAATGGTCGGATGTTCGACGTCCGGACTAAGACATAAGATTTCCACTTCTAAAAATTAAAACTATTCTCTATTATACTTATCGTTTTCTCCGAACTTACTCTATGCTTGCGAAGTACGATAGAGGAATCCAACATTTTGTGGAGTGTTTAGGCACATTAGTGAAGCTTTACGTACGGCGTCCGAATATTCGAAGTTCGTATCGTTTTTATAAAGTAATCCTCTAGTACTACTCTATCGTGGTAATCGAAGGGGTAGTAAGTCAAAGCCGGCCATTTTTTAAATTACCAATTGACTCAAATAGAGAAAATAACACTAACACTTTAATGAGAAAAGTGATCGTTAACCAATCTTTCAGATGATGTATACATGTATGTGTAATGTATGTATGTACATACATATACAAGAAGAATATATACAAGAATATATACAAGAAGTATACATATACTTCTTCATATATCCAGTCTACTACCGGAATGCAAATAAAAAATTCATAGGTACAGAAACAATTTAAATTTACCCTGTGGCTTGGGGGGTACAAGAATTCCGCCACGGTATCCTCTGCCCGTCATAAGAGACGACCTAAAGGGGTCATCGGAGCCACTAGGCACACGGCGGGGGCCATGCGCCCTCGCGTATAAAGACTCCGAGACGTGTGAAGGAGCCTCGTCTCCGTTATGGACGCCCATAACAGCTTGGCGGGCGTCCGAAAGGGGGGTGTAAGTGGAGGTAATCTGGGCCTTCATAATGGTAACATAAAGTCCAGCAATGGTTTTGCGCCGGGCGGTTCACGGACGTAAATCGGGGCGCCCTTCGCCCTGGGATGTCCGGTGCTGCCCACAATGCGTGTGAGGGCATCGAGAGGTTTTTAGTCAGTATGCTGGCGTAGGTATTGCTAGGGACCCAGCTCGGCCACAATATCCGCGTTTGTACCGGGCTGGAAGGCCAGAGACACTGATATACCCCTTTCGGCCTCCCCCGGGGTACCGAAAGGGAAGCTTAATAGCTTTTCCTCTTGAAAAAAAGGTACAGAAAAAAGTTTTTTTTTTATCTTCGTGTTTGGGTAGTATATCCATAGAGTTTATGATAAAATAATAATTTAAATTCTGGCGTTCCATAGCAACTTTAAAAATAAAATGGTGTAGGTACATTACTATTTTAGAAAAAGCCATAATATTAGAGTATTTACCACCCGAATACAGCAATAGGAAAACAATACCAAAAAAATCGTTGCATTTTTGCAAAATTTTAGTGGCATTGTTTCTGATGTCAATAAATTTAACACCCGGCTTCCTTTTACGTAGCAGTCTTAATATATCCAGTATATTGTGTTTGAAAGGTAGAATGGTTTGGTGTCCAAAATAATAAACATAGCTTATAATGCCGTCAGACTGTTCGTGACATTGACGTGACCGCACTGCCCTTATCCCCTTTGCAAAATATGGAAATAACGGTATTTCACACATTTCCGCTGTGACCAACTATTATTGTAGAACTCCAAAGCTTATTACGCATTGTCTATTCAATTGTAAATATTGTGAAATAATTTTAAATGTTAGTCATAGTATACACGTTGGTTGCAAACTACTTATTTATTTGTATTATACTTTTTTTATTTGTTATGTTAATGAACGGCGAGACGAACATTCGCCTGAAGCATTCGCCTGATAGTAAGAGATAAGACCGCTCATGTACAGTAGCAAAACCAAACAACACCATCAATCACAAAGCGATGCTTGGCATTCCACTGCACTCGCCATCCTGAGACATAAGATGTTAAGTCACAATATATCCAGTAGTTACTCTGGCTACAACTTCCTTCAATCCGAAACACACCAGTGCCTTTACACTGCTGTTTGGTGGGTGAAACAGACATTGCGGTGGTACCTACTCAGGCAGTCTCTCACTTTGTACAATAAAAGTTGCACGAGATATTATTTGAAGGTCTTCCTTAAAGCTCTACTGACAGTAAATCAGTGTGGCCAGTACTTTGTATTTGACTGGCTGTATTTAATATATATCCATCTATACTTTTACTAGATATGATTGTCCAAGCACTAATGTTCTTCAGGATTCTTCTTCTACCTTTTTTTACTGGAACTGACATCGGCCCGACACAAGTACACTTTATTTTTCCGTTCACATTCTGTACTTCCGGAGATTAGTCTTAAAAATCAGAAAAATAAATGCATGATTGAATGATGTCAATCGAATGAACCGAGAATAAATAATAAATTTATAACACCTAGCAATCACATACATAGTCCTGATCTCACACCTACATCGAATCGTGTGTCGTGGTTATCAGGAACTACGAGAGACTTTTCGGTCTCATAAACACCACGTCAAATCAAATGATCCCGAGTATAGTCTAGAGGAGTAAGATGCCAGACATCAGGTATTCAGCGAGCTACTTGAAACTCAATCGATGAAAGGCGGCTATTGGCTACGTTATGGCTCACTTTCTATAATAGTTGTTGTAGAGGATCTTCAATTAATTAGTCATCGGATCTAGAGTGGATCAAGTAGCCTCGCCTGAGACAATCGCTTTTGATTGTTTGGTTGTCTTTATTAGGGAATATCTTTACCACTTCTGGGAATGGAAATATGCGAATAAATATTTGTTAGTAGTTATGTATTTATTTATAGGAAAGGAGAAAGAAAGTATTTTTAAAAATGTCATCATAAAGGGATGCCGTGGACCTGATGGTAAGTTATAGCTTTTTGTTAAAGCCGACGTCTAGAAAACTGCGCCACCTCTAGATTGCCTTGGTGATGTAGTTGTACAACGCTGCGGCAACAATCCTGGGGCTCGGGTACGATCCTCGCGTCTGGCTGACTAATTTTAGATTATATTCTTTATCAGCACGATATTTATTTATGTTTATTATTCAGGCTGCACAATGCTTTCAGATATAATACTATCCAAATTATCATAAACGCAATCAACAATTTTTTGATTAGCAAAATAATGATTTCTAAATCTTTTTGAATCTAATTTATTTACTTCATGCTTTTGGGTTTCAAACTTGTGCAGAGTATCAATCATTGCTTGTCTGCCTTATCTATTCTTTCCATCGTTCTTCATTGATTCTGGCTACATTTAGATACTTAGAAATATGTAACAATAATTATTCTATGTTTTAACGGTACATTATTTTTTTCAGATTCTGCCACCATGTTATGACCATACTCTAAATTCATATCTATATAGTTATCAATATTTACATCATAAAAGAAAGAGGAATAGTTGTGGTATTTCATTCATAGAATTTACAAGACACAGTTTTTTTATTGCAATGAATGGCGGCGAAATGAGCATGCCGTTCACCTGATAGTAAGCGGTACGACCAATCTCGTCGTCTCATAAGATGTTAAGTCTCAATATGTCCAGTAGTTATTCCAGCTAAAATGTCCTTCAAACCAAAGAACAACAGTGCATTTACACTACTGTTTGGCGAGAGATATAGACATTACGGTGGTTCCTACCCAGGCGGCCTCTCACACACGAGACACTTCACCAGTGAAACCTAATATTAAACCCACCATAATAAAAATAAACGCAGTTGACAAAAAAAAACGGTGAAAAGTTATTTGGGGCTATATTTGCAATACAACTCACTACAACCAAACCCTGATTCCACAGCGTTATGATTTTTTTATTTATGTATAGGGAATTCGAAATAACTAAAGCCAGTCATAAAGAATGTTACTGTAGATATATTGTTTAGTCAGTAAGTGCGTGGTGGCCTGTTGGTAAACGGACTAGACGCGGCTGCCAACATGTTCACGGTGCTCGCGGGTTCGAATCCCAGGGCACACCTCTGACTTTTCGGAGTCATGTGTGTATTGATAATCAATCACCACGCACTAAAACGGTGAAGGAAAACATCGTGAACCTGCATACCATAGCGATTTATAAGAATTTCTATGGTATGTAAGTCCGCCAACCCGCACTAGGCCAGCGTGGTGGACTATATGGCCTAACCACTCTCAATCGTATTCTCGATTGTAAAGTAGGCCCGTGCCCTGCAGTGGGACGTATATGGGCTGATACAGATTGCTTAATTACAAATTTACTTGTTACTTTTGTCCCGTGTTATTTTTTCCCTGGTCTCCCCTAACAATTACCGGCAACATTCTTTCCCGCTTCAATTGTGACGCATATCTAGAAAAGTTATTCAGTTTGTCACGACCGCTTGGGACACAAACATGATTGCTGCTAAAATGTTCGTTCCGAAAGTCAATATTTATTTGATTCTATTCTTTATACTCGTGTGCGTTTATTATCCCGGTAAGTGCTTTTATTTTTATTTTAACTAGCCACCTTAACTGATTCCGAAATTCTTTTTCTTCTGTCGCGATTTCACATAAGCGTTGTCACCACTACATTTATCTTTCGTGATATTTTCCTATCATCATTAATAAAAGGAATAGTACCGCCTATTTTAAATTACATATTTATTTAGTTTTGAACTAGTTTTTTAATCCACTTTTAAATAAGTATAGTTTCTCGCCTCGAAGATATTATTATCATAAGGATATAGAAAAGTTGCATCGTGTAAACATTTATCAGAATACGATCATCTATGGCGGTTATGTAATGCGGTAATGGCATTCGAGTCTTGCTATACGATCCGCGATAAATATTTCCCCTTTAGCTTTAATCGCATTTGCAAACGTACAGAGAAATAGAGACGAGATTTTGTGGGAAGTTAAAGCTTTATAAAAATAGTTACTGAAAATGACGCATATTTATTTTTCCACTTTGTGTATCTTAATTTTCTAAATTGTATTAATTTAAGCTAGTTATAATGAATGTTGTATACACCTGTAAGGATAGTACACACTGTCCAAAGCTATAATGTTATATGTTTTTGTAAGTTTTGTGTTACTGTCGTTGGTGTGTCTTTTAAATAAATAAATAAATAAATCTGTGTGTATGTACGTTTTTGTGACGTCACCTTCCAGTATCAGCCCATATACGTATGTGTACGGGCCTCCTCCACAACCGAGAGTATAATTGACAGTAGGTAGGTCTGTAGTCTCAGCTAAGTCTCAACTTATAGGGTACGAATAGAATGTGAGATGATTGATATGAGATATGCCAAGAAATAATGTGATAAGCATGACGAGCCCATAAGGAAATATAAGGTCTGTTACCAGCAGTGGAGATTCTTTAGCTTATGAGAGGGAAATAAATAGGTAATATTTAATTATATTTTTTGTGTGATTACAGGCATTGTGCGAGAAAATCAACCAAGAGATCATCTTTTTAAACTGTTCGACGACTTCATGAAAAAAAAACCGCAGACATTACATGTAGTTAATAAATCTATTGTCATGTAAAGCAATTAACAATTTAAATGCAATGCAAATAACATTATTTTATTAAATAACGCACTATTGATAATTCAGATTCTTTGAAACAAATCCAGCCTTATTCATAAAGAGTTAGAAACCTAATTTAGCTATCAAATATAGTTTTTTTCTTCGATAAACTGAACCCAAAAATGGTTCGAAGGGGAAAATGCTGTGTATGAATGAGGAGGATAGAGATTATTTCTATTTATTTATTATTTAATGTACACTCTTTATTACACTCAATAAATATATTGAGTCAATATAACAAAGTATAAATGGCGCTCTTATCGCACTAAGGCAATGTCTACCAGACAGCCAATGGATAGAATAAGAAGCAGATAGAAAAAAAGGAAGCTGATAGGAGGATTCAGTTGGGCTGGGCAGTATTTAGGAAGTTGTACCATATATTTTCGTCGGATATACCACAGAGCCTAAAGAGTAAAGTGTTCAACCAGTGCGTCCTCCCTGTAATGACGTACGGAGCCGAGACGTGGACACTGACTGTGGGGCTAATCCACAAGTTAAAGGTCGCTCAACGTGCGATGGAAAGAGCTATGCTCGGAGTCTCTCTAAAGGACAAAATTCGAAACGAAGTGATCCGTCAGAGAACCAAGGTAACCGACATAGCTCTGAAAGTTAGTAGGTTGAAGTGGCAATGGGCTGGCCACATATGTCGCAGAACGGATAACCGCTGGAGTAAGCGTGTTCTGGAGTGGAGACCGCATCTTGGCAAACGTAGCGTGGGACGTCCTCTGGCCAGATGGCGGGATGACTTGCAGAAGAAGACCGGCAAGAACTGGATGCGTAAAGCTACAGACCGGGCTCTGTGGTGTACCTTGGGAGAGGCCTATGTCCAGCAGTGGACTGCAACGGGCTGATGATGATGATGAGAAAAAAAGGGCAGTGCATAATCACAGCCTCCGTAGCGCAACTGGTTAGACGCCGGCTGTGTCCAACAGTGGGCTCGATCCCCGCATCGAGACAAATATTGATTACACAAGTATTCTATGTTTATGTATATGTATGTAATATAGGTATGTTTGTGTATTTGTATGTATATGGATATTTATATATGTTATGGGCCAAGTGATTAATCTGGCATTAATCACTTGGCCCATAACATATTAGATTTAAATAAATAAATAATAATTTATCATATTGCCCGGGCATTATTAATAATGCCAAGTGCCTACTGGGCAGAGTGATTTAAAGCAAATCAAAATCAAAACAATGAGCCGAAGTAGTAGAATTTAGAATAGGGCAGCACGAGGGGGTGGGTTGGGAGGAGTGGAGGGGGAGGGGGAGTGTTGCACCTCCCCTTCTGCATCGTCTCCGGCGCTACGGGAAGTTCAGCCCCTTCGCCCTTGCGTAACAAAAGATAGGCACCCAGGCTCTCCTCCGCAGCTTCGGCTTGCTGGCCGCCTTGGGCGACCAGCCTCAGCCGCTGCGGCTCGCACGGTTGCCTATCCTTCGTTACAGCGGGCGGGGGCTGCTCTTCCTCCACGCCTCCGGCTTTTTATATACACTCTAGGGTCGGTAGCTAAAAGACTACGTGAAGTCGGGGTGTTCCGAGTCGGTTTTGGGGCACAGCAGACCTAACTGATCCATAAAGTGGGTGCACTAATTTTCTTCTGAAGATAATGTTTCGGACGTTAAAAAACAACTAAACATAAGCAGATCAATTCAACCTTTATTTATAATTTATGGGTCTATCGCAGATGCGACAATGCGGCAACGCACCACGTAAAAAATCACCTATTAATCACATTGCCCGATCATCATGTAGCCATATTCATAGTGCCCGGGCAATGTGATAAATAGGTGAGTTTAGATTGTAATTAATCACTTGGCCCGATATGGCTGGGCAATATTCATACTGCCCGGGCATGATGAATACTGCCCGCATTAATCACTTGGCCCATAACATATATATATATATATATATATATATATATATATATATATATATATATATATATTGTGTGTTTATGTTATATTTTTATTTTTAGTTATTAATTGTAGATTATTATTATTTCTTTTACGCCTTAGACTGCCCTTTCTGTCTCCTGTTAGTATATCCATCCCATGGTTGCCTGTAAGAGATTACCTAGTGTGATAAGGCCGCCACTTGTACTATTATTCTTATTGTATAATATCTTCATAGTATTTCTGTACAGTGCAAAAAAGAATTAAATAAATAAATAAATAAGTATTTGTTTTGTGTCTGGGTGTTAGTGACAATGGGAAATGTCTCCCTTAGTTCCTGATACTCTATAATCGAAAAATTTATAATAACCCTGGTCTACTGCAGGTTGAAGGACCTTTTCATAAAATATTTTTAATAAGCCTATGGTATGCAGGTTTCCTTACAATATTTTCCTGTACCGGTACATTGAGTGGTATTGACTCAATAAACACATGACTCAGAAAAGTGACACATTTGCCCTGGCTTTCGAATCCCCTACAACTGTCTTAGCAGCCGCGTTCGTTGCGTTACCAACTGGCTACATTATTGTCAATGGCCCGGTTAGATTTATATTAGTTAATAATAATAAATGTTACGTAAAATATATTTTTTTTGCTTGTAACAAAATATATGGCAAGACTAAGTATAGTATTAATAGCCCATTTTATCCTTAATGAGTTAATGAACAAAAATGAAAAACTGATTATAAATTGTAATATAACAATATTTATATTGTAAATCCCAATCCAAATTCATAAGTCAACAGCATGATATAGGTTGTGATTTTGGAATTTAAAAAAATGAGTTCGAATCTCAGATAGGGCTAACTTACATTTGTTACAGTTTTAAACTTATACAGGGTATATCAAGAGTGCTACCGAAAACGAAGCTGTGTGGTAGTTTTAGTGACGTCAGACACAATGCAACTAAAATTTTGTGCAAAAAATTGTGACAATTTTTATTTGTTATTTTGTTTCTATCGTCGTATTAGGCCGTTTGTCCACCGCCACCGTCACCGGACCGTCATCGAGAACGAGATTATTTCTTGCCGAGTTTAAGATGACGTGACGGCGATCATGTGTCTACCGCGCCGATAAATCGGTGGCTCGAGTTTTGTCGTACGTGGTAGTCGCGTTTTGCTTTTTAGTAGAAATAAAACCAACTAGGGGGATGGCTAGTTTCAACCGGCGATAATTGCTTCTTCTGCTTTTGTACGTTCCAAGGCGTAGGCGATGCAAATAATTTAGGACTCTGCTACTCCATTTAATGTATAAATATCGTATTTCAGTTTCTTAGCCCTTTTATTTACAAATTTTATAATAGACATAACAAAAACCGGGCGAACGGCCCGGTGCGACGGTACTGTGTGGACAAGAACAAACGTGTTTTGTATTGCCGGCATATCGGCCCGTCATAAAACCGTGCCGAGTTCTAGCGGTCACGCCGAAGTACTCGAAACATCGGCGGCCGGGACGACGGATCTCGGGTGACGGGCGAGCGGTGGACACATGGCCATAGTAAATGTATGTACCGCTAAATCAGCGCCGTCATCTCGTTCTCGGTGACGATCCGGTGACGGTGGCGGTGGACAAACGGCCTTAGGGTGGTAAATACAAAGTTTTTTCTTAAATAATAGTATACACCCTTTTATTTTTAAAGACGTTATGGTACGCAAGGCTTTAATTCATTATTTTAGCAAAAACTATGAATTTACCACCCAAAATCGACGATACTTAAAAATAATAAAAAAAAAATTGATCCGTTTCTTTGCGACATTTTTAGTAGCATTGTGTTTGTAGACACTAAAACTACCACCCGACTTCGTTTTCGGCAGCAGTCTTGATATACCCGGAATAAATTAATCGAGACTAAAATTTATGCTCCTCCTATTACTTTGGGTTGGATATATTATATCGGGATTGTTCTTGATCATGATTTACGTATCCTTTTTCCTGATTGGTCATGCGAAATACTAAACCAAGCACATTAGTCTCATACATATATAATAATTATCATACATATAGATAATTCTCAACGCTTCGGTAGTAGATGAAGATCAGAAGAAGAGAAGAGAAGAAGGAATAGTCATATAAAATAAAAATGAAAAATGTTTATCCTATATGTTTCTCAAAACCAATGACAATGGTGACTACCCCTTCTTATTATAACCGCGAGTATTTCAACAGAGTGAGATTTTTTTTATACAATAATGAAAAACCTTACTAGTGTACCTGGCTATTTTTATTACTTTAAATGTTTAGGCAACTCGTATTATTTAGCCGCTCCTTTATCGGCAATTAGTTAGACTGTACGTTCAGTATATTTTGTATTCTATTGCTTGAAACAATTAAGCCTAAAACAATTAGGTATGCCCGCAAAATTGTTGAATGGCATGCGATCATTAAGATTGCGAATAGATATTCAATAGAAATATGGACAAAAACTCTAGATATATTATTTTCACATTTTTTTAAGCCAAACAATATCTTAATTATCATTATCATAACCAAGAAGAACAATAACACCTGTCCATGGAAATGAAATCAGTATTAATTTGTATTATTTTGTTTAATCGAATCTATGGAAATTTATTAGGCGTATTATTTCATGGACGGAATGCACCCACAAAATTTAAATCGCCATAGTTACTGATGCCACGGGGCATACTCGTGCATTGCATCATTTTTACGCGAACCCTTAACTTTGCCTACAATCCCTATCAATATTATAAATTCGAAAGTGTGTACGTACATTCACGCTAGCTGAACCAATTTTGAAAAAATTGCTATGAAAATTGTGGTATTCCCCTGGGATGAGTCAGGAATTAAAACAGACATATTATTTGCTACTCTTTCAAATTGGAATGGATGGCACGGGACAGGGGAGGACATAATTGCATGCTTTTCTTCATGGCATAGAATGAGATAGAACCGCATGGGATAAAACGGATCGGGACGAGACGGGACAGGAGGTGCAGGTTGGGAAAGGAGAAACAATATAGTAACATTGAGTTTAAATTGTTTAGTTTTCTGGGAAGAGATCAAAAATCAATTCAAGAATCAATCAAGATCAAGAATCATACCTATCCATGGTAATTAAATCTATCCATGCTTATGTATGTTTTTTATTAAAGACTATTACAAGTAAGTTGGTTTCTTATTGTAATAAACAATCCACATACTATACTATACTTGAAAAGGGCTGTCTCTACGATTAAGAGAAACTGAGACTTAGTTCAAAGTTCTTTTATGTCAGGATGGCGAGCGCAGTGGAAAGCTAAGCATTGCTTTGTAATTTATGGTGTTGTTAGGTTTTGCTACAGTCCACGAGCGGTTTTATCGATTACCATCAGGCTAACGACATGGTGAAACGTGGTTTCCTTGGTTATACCTCTGGCTGCCTGCCTTTTCTGGTAATAACGTGAGTTTTTGTATGAATTTAGTTGTATGTGGTTGGAAATATAATGTAGGTACAAGGAATTTCTATATGCTATATTAGAAAATAGAACCCCTGGCTGCCTTTACTGGTAATAGCGCGAGTTTTTGTATTAATTTAGTTGTATGTGGTTGGAAATATAATGTAGGTACAAGGAATTTCTATATGCTATATTAGAAAATAGAACCCCTGGCTGCCTTTACTGGTAATAGCGCGAGTTTTTGTATTAATTTAGTTGTATGTGGTTGGAAATGTATGTAGGTACAAGGAATTTCTCTATGCTATATTAGAAAATAGAATCGATTCTTCGAGACACATCGTGATAGGGTGACTCAAAGTCTAAATACCCTCATGGTATTTCCTCACGCGTTGTACTACACGTGTCATGACTCCGAAATGTTAATAGGTACAACATATTAAATATATATTGTATAAATAAATGTATTAAATGTATGGCGACCGCGTCGTGGTAAGGGTAATGCAGGACGCCCTCCAGCTAAACGGAATGACGATTTGCGAAAGGTTGCTGGCAAATGCTGGATGCGACGAGCCGAAGACAGGGTAAAATTACGCAATTTGGAGGAGGCCCATGTATAACAGTGGACAACAGTATAGGCTGATGATGATGATGATAATGATGATGATTCAATGTATTGTTATTTCGATTGTTTTGGAGGATACGAATGATAATGTATTAGCATCGTGTAAAATGGTGATATTTTGTCATTGCTTACCTATGGGATGAAGTGTAATGTTTAGGTATGTACTCAACATGCTATTGTCTAAATTATCAGTCACATATTCATGATTTAAAAGTTTTTTCCTGGTTGGATCATAAAGTCAATACGATGCATGAGTAACATCAGTTCCGTACAAACTCTCCGAGCATAATATCGTGGTACTTGCTGACATGTTTGTTACAAATATGTATTTTTATATATTTTTAATCAGTATACTGTTGTTTCTTCTTAATTCCGGTAAGTGATTCCCTTTTTTACTGAACTTCGCGGATTACCTCTGCCGGTTTTATTTAATGTCACAAGCAAACGGCTCGAAATTGGTAAAAACCACCACAATTACCACCGCTCATGAACATCAACGTTTCGTCCGTAGGTGTTTTGTCCGCCCTTTAAAAACTATTGGAACCATTAAGAAAAAATAATTGTAGGATTATTTAGTTTTTGGCGATTCCGAACACAACTCGACTGCAATCCATCGGTTTATGGCAATTTTTATGAATGGTACCGACTTGACCTTGCCGGCTTATATGTACTTTAATCTAAGTACTACATTGGGGGTCTGTAATTTTGAAAATGAAATGGATTCCTTTCTTTGTACGGCTCACACAGTTCTTCCACAATCGAGAGTGTGATTAGAACTGGTATTATTATTATAAGAACTAAAGCTTAAGTATCGGGTTCTAATCCCGGGTCGTGCAAAGTGATATTAGATTTTTTTTATTTTTTAATAATTAAAAGAAAGATTTCCTTATAATATTTATTTCTTTACAGATTATCCAATAATGCAAGTAAATATAAGACCTCATCTTAAAGAACGGTATCAATATTTCACGCGAAGTCACCAAGAACGATATCCATTGAATTGGTGGTATAATATGTGGCATATCAACTGATTTACATGTACAAATAACGTATTAAAGTTTAATAAATAAATGTGTTATTCATTATCAAAAACAACCGGTATACGCCCTGCCAAGGGCCGCCTCTAATGCCTTCTCTACCCGTCAACAGGTGCATCTGCAGTCTGCGTCGTCTTCACCTGGGTATTGCGGTCGTAAAGTGGAATGCCCAGTTTAAATAAAATTTTGTGGCTCTTGTGAAATTCATAATTTTACAGGAGAGCTAAAAAAAACTACCGGTCGCAAACTTAATAGGCTAGATTAAACATGAGTACTTTAGTTTGTGGATAAAAGGTTATCTACTATTGTGTATATTAGTTTTTTTTATCTATATTATATTTTAAAAGTAATTCATAAAAATCCTGTGACAAATGTTGTGAAAAATAATACAAGTAAACTGAAATTATGACGCACTGTTTGAAGTGCCTTCGTGTAAAGTAATACCTACACAAAAGGTCACAAAATCAAATAAATCGTTTGAATGAGTTCCTATCACAATGTCGCTTAAATAAAAGATAAAGGTATAATCCTCATCTATTTTTTTGAAGTGCGTGATGGCCTGTTAGTAAACGGACTAGACGCGACTGCCAACATGTTCACGGTGGTCGCGGGTTCGAATCCCAGAGCACACCTCTGACTTTTCGGAGTCATGTGTGTATTGATTATAGTCAATCACCACGCACTAAAACGGTGAAGGAAAACATCGTGAGGAAACCTGCATACCATAGGGATTCATAAGAATTTCTATGGTATGTAAGTCCGCCAACCCGCACTAGGCCAGCGTGGTGGACTATATGGCCTAACCACTCTCAATCGTATTCTCGATTGTAGAGTAGGCCCGTGCCCTGCAGTGGGACGTATATGGGCTGATATAGAATTTTTTATTTTTCAATTTACCACCCCAAACCGACGATATCTAAAAAATAATAAAAAAAATTGTCGTGTTTCTTTGCGAAATTTTTAGTTGGATTGTGTTTGTAGTCACTAATTCTAGCACCCGACTTCGTTTTCGGTAGCGGTCTTGATATACCCGGCATATAGTGATAGATTCACCTTACAACGTATTTCGGACGAAAACATACTAGCAAATTATAGGGCCCTCTCTGGCTACCCATCCGGAATTTTTAGCACAAGCTTATGTTTTTTTATTTATTCAAACATAAAACAGTTTTTGCCTCACACTACTTTCGACTTAATCGTATCAAACAGCAAAATATTATAGCTGACGATGTATACTTTATTAGGTCTCCAGTGCGTTTACTATGAATCATGTTGAAGTACGGAATTGCCCAAATTCCATTGTATAATTATCGGTTCCTTGGTTATGATTTAATTGTCTATTTTCCTGATTGAGTTGAGTTGACGCGCATTAATCCAAATACATACATCAGTTTCTTACAGCCTCTGCGAGCACAACAACGTGTTACCTGCTAAGATGTTTCGAATAAAAATATATATTCTTTTAATTCTGATCTGTATAGTGTTCATGATTCGATATGGCGGTAAGTTATTTTCTTTTTTATTGTATCGAGTAGTCCGGCTTGGCTCTATTCAATTTTTTTATTGTATAAATATGACAAGCAAGTATACAAACTATCTGACGGCAGATGATTGCTGCCATCCATTATCATCTACAACGCTTCTATCGTATATAAATGCGTTGCAGCCTTTTATAAATGGGAAAAATAGAGAAACAACGATTTGTGGAAAGAAAAAGTGCACTTCGAGGGATACCTCTTATTGAACTAAACACTGCAGAGTTGTAAAGCTGTAGCTTTATGTGGTTTTTTGTGAGGCAGCGATATCTGGTCGAGACGGTGAATTGCCACTATCGTCTGGGATGAATATTGAAATTAAAATATATGAAATTAGTTTATGAAATCTATAAAATTGAAACATCATATAGATTCGATAAACCAGTACCCATGCAATACCCGTTCATGAGTGATCGCGATTATGTAACTTCACGGTTTTTAAATAAAATCTTATTTATTTAAATACTAGCGTCCCTAGATTCGCCCAGGTGCAAATTGATTTCTCCATAATAATATATATTACGTATTATACATATATGTAAACCTTCGTCTTGAATCATTCTATCTATTAGAAAAACCGCAACTAAATTCGTTGCGTAGTTTTAAAAATTTAAGCATACATAGGGACAGATAGGGGAAAGTGATTTTGTTTTGTTCTAGTATAGTGATATTTTTATAGTAGACAGAAATAAACAAAGAAATAATACAAACAAGAGACTTGAATCGAAATATTACTACAAACGGCGGTCTTATCTTACATTTATACCCATCTATGCCTTATCTATGTTGTATTTTTCGAATATACCATTAAATTATCTGTAATTTATAATATATTTTTTTATTTCTGTATCAGCCCATATACGTCCTACTGCAGGGCACGGGCCTCCTCTACAATCGACAGTACGATTGAGAGTGGTTAGGGCATATATTCCACCACGCTGGCCTAGTACGGGTTGGCACTAGGTTTGGCGGGTTTTACTTTATACTACTGTAGAAATGCTGTATACACCAATAAAGTCTCGTAACCTTGCACAATACTTATATATAGAAAAGCATGTAAATTTATCGGTTGTGCATCGATGGTGTATCGATTTAATTAATAAATACATAAAGTAAAATTAAAATATATTTATCACACCTACTCAATATATTTCCACTGCTGAGCACAGATTTCTTCTACGATTCAGAAATTATTTTCATTGCAAGTCATATTTTCATAATATTGTTTTGTTGTTTACAGATTATGATGATGGATTTAACTACCAATCAAGAACACATCTTCGTGGAAGGTATCAGTATTTAATGGGTAGATCACAGCGTGGACGATATTGGTGGGTGTAATATATTTGTATTACTTATTTTTATGTAAATATTTCCGAATTAAAGTAATAACTAATAAGTAATAACTGTCTATTTATCATTACAAAAAAAACATCAAGTAACTACTGACCCTATTGAGATTTAACAACTTATGTCTTAGGAGCGGAGTGGATTTCCAAGTGTTGCTTTATAATTTATAGTATTGTTCGGTTTTATTATTGTATATGAGCTATCGCTTACCATCAGGTGAATAAAATGGTCATATCGCCAATCTTTGCAATAAAATAAAAAAAATATGCCTACGTTGGGGCTCTTCTATGATCTTAGTACTCCATGCTTGCCTATGACAGGTTTGTAGGCTACAGACCTGTGAAATTCTTTTCACAAACAATACATAGCACAACTCACATAATACATAAATAATGTAACATGCAAAACAATCGAAAACAAAAATAAAAAAATAGGAGGGAGTTTATACGTCGCATCGCTATGACATTAAGTGACCACTCAGCATAATATGCACTTCTTCATGCTATATCTATCAAGAGTAAATTATGAATTTATACTGCGATAATACGATAGTATTTAATATAAGTTCCAATTTGGCTAAAATATATAATTATGTTACACTAAAATATACAAGAATCTGCTTGAGCAATTTTTCTTCCTCTTATTTTTAAGTTACTGAAATACTTGTAGCAACATTACAATATACGAATATAAACAAACTAACAGGAGTAAAATGACACCTTTAATAGGAACTATAAGGATAAACCTATGAAATTAACTATTTTCTGTTGTATTACTTATGGCGCAATAAATAATAACGCAATATTAAGGATAATATTAATCACCAATTATTCCCATGTTGGCCTCTGAGCGTTTGAAGAAACATCGATTCTATTCCACCATGCCAACATCATGTTGTAAAATGAGTTAATTTTATAAGACTATAAAATAATAAATAAATACACCCAATAAATAAATATAAAAAGTGCGTGGTGGCCTGTTGGTAAACGGACTAGACGCGACTGCCAATATGGTCACGGTGGTCGCGGGTTCGAATCCCAGGGCACACCTCTGACTTTTCGGAGTCATGTGTGTATTGATAGTCAATCACCACGCACTAAAACGGTGAAGGAAAACATCGTGAGGAAACCTGCATACCATAGCGATTTATAAAAAATTATATGGTATGTAAGTCCGCCAACCCGCACTAGGCCAGCGTGGTGGATTATATGGCCTAACCACTCTCAATCGTACTGTCGATTGTAGAGTAGGCCCGTGCCCTGCAGTGGGACGTATATGGGCTGATACAATAAATAAATACATAGTCCTGACCCTACACTAAGAGCGAGTCTTGAGTCGTGGGTGTCAGAAACTATGAGAGACTTTTCGGTCTCACTAACACCCAGACCCTATCAACTATTACCCGTCTTTCAGGCCACATACTAGCAAGCGCAGCATCGGATGCCCACCTACAAGGTGGTCAGATGGCCTGGTTAAGGTTGAAGGAAGTCGCTGGATGCAAGCTACATCTAACAAGTTAATGTGGAGGAAAGTGTTAGGAGGCCTATGTTCAGCAGAGGACACTTAATTCAGTTTGTATACAGGGTATATCAAGACTGCTACCGAAAACGAGGCCGGGTGGTAGTTTAAGCGACTTCAGACACAATGCAACAGAAAAAGTTGCAAAAAAAAGCGACAATTTTTTATCTGTTATTTTTTTCCGTTGACCATATTTGGGTGGTAAATACATTTTTTCCTAAAATAATAGTGTATACCCTTTTATTTCTAAATAATCTAAGGTATAAAAGTGTTTAAATTATTATTTTAGCAAAAACTATGGATTTACCACCCAAAAATGACGATATTTAAAAAATCATAAAAAATAATTGTCGCGTTTCTTTGCGAAATTTTTAGTTGCAATGTATTTGCAGTCACTAAAACTACCACCCGGCTTCATTTTCGGTAGCAGTCTTGAGATACCCGGTATAAAATGGCAAGGCAGCTCTCTGATAGGATTAAAATTATGAAATAAACTACAATAACAGTAATTGTGAATACAGAACATAATTTTTGTACATACTTTTTTTTTTGTAAAATAATATTATTATAACTGTAGTTTCAATATACAATATGTTAATTACATAGTTCGTACTCTACGCGCTGAAATATGTTTGCTAACAAATATATTTAACATCCCTCTCTTCTTTTTCCTGTATACAATAAGTGCCAAAAATACTCAAATCATTCAAAACTTTGTACGTCACACAAAATAAAAAGAAAAAGACTTTCATTACAAACAATTCGTGTCGATATCCGTGTGATGGGAAACGATATCTGAATATAAAGCACAAATAAAATTTATTTCGCCGCGAATCAACATGAGCTTAAATTAATATCGAAACTGAATTGCAACCCCGATACACGAATATTCTTGTTTATATTTAAATTTGAGAGCTTATTGGCTTATTGGTCGGTAAGCTACATTCAATTGTTATGATCCCAATATGAATAGTAATTAAGTGGGTTTTAAATTTCGCCTAAGTGTTATAATAACAGCACACATATCGTTGTCCGTAAGCATTTGCATTCAGTTCTAGGTAAAATATTCAGTATTGCGTTTTTATTTTATTTTGCCATAGCACAGTGACTATATTGCACCTGTAAGTGCAAATGCCGTCCAAATGACTATCGAATGCGATTTGCTTATTTTGGATATGATTTGGTATAATATTCAGTTTTGAATTCCATAATGCATTACACACACTCTCTCAAGAATTGGTTTGGCGTTAACAATTTACTATTAAACAGCCAAAAAACTAAATGTATTCGGTTTATAACGCCTAACGTAAAAAAAGTGAATGCCAACATTTTTATGAACGGGGATGTGTTCAACCTCGTGGAGACTACTAAGTTTTTGGGAATCACATTGGATCCTAAACTTCAATGGTGTCCCCACATAACAGCGTTAGCTAAAAAGCTGAGTGCTGCAGTTTTTGCAGTGGGCAAGATTCGCCAATTGACTGACATTGATACAGCTGGATTGGTCTATTTTGCTTACTTTCATAGCCTAATGAGTTACAGAATTTTGTTGTGGGTTGGTGCTGCTGACATTAATACCATCTTTCTTCTTCAAAAACGAGCCATAAGATCTATTTATACGTTACGGCTCCAGACAATCTCTGAGAGAAAAATTTAAAGAAATAAATATAATGACAGTAGCATCAGAATTTATATTCGCTAATTTAATGTATGTCCATAAGAATATAGAACAATTTCAAAAGGTTAGCGATATTCATGACAGAAATACTAGAAATAGAAATAATCTAGTCAGTCATAAGACCAGGCTCCAGAAAATTAGCAAATCTTTTAAGGGTTACTATACAGTAACCCTTAAAAGATTTGCTGGCTTTTTTTGGGAACTTTATTATAGAAATGTATACACATTTCTATAATAAAGTTCCCACTCACATAAAAGCCTTAACTATAAATAAATTTAAATCTAATATTAAACGACAGTTGTGTAATAAAGCATATTATAAAATTTCAGAATACTTAGAAGATAGTAAGGCGTGGGAATAAAACATAATATAAGTCCCCGAACCGGATGTGTGTGTACTCTGTTAAATATAATTAAAATAATTATCCCACTTGTGTCACCACAGTTGTAGGCAATTTGAGTACGTTATGCTCGCTTAAAGGTCTGTGATTGCGGCGGCATCGTGTGCCGGGTCGGTCACTTCCCTATAACACGGTTGAGGAGACCGATGGCTGGCACATGGGTCATACTCGTGAACGGGTGCTGCTTGTGTAGACTGGTCTGCTCAATTTGCTTATAATGATAATATTAATTACTTTGTTTTCTTTTTTATTTTTTTTATTGCCTTTCATTGCTTTTGCTGAACAGTGTATACCGGTTCCGCGATCAGGGCGACCACACTTAACTCAGCCGTACAATATAATTATTATTATGAATAATTTATGAACTGCTCTGAATTTCAACTCCTGTATGATAACTCACTCACTCACTCATCACTGTATTGTAAACTTATTTTGAAAAGAGCAACGCTAGAGTTTCATGCCCGTTCTTCTCTGGCGAAAACAGCCTTGTGAACTGGGTGGTAGTGGAAAAAAAATATATGACTGAATCTAAATAGTGTATGACATTTTATGGATTCAATAAATATTTTCATTTTCACACAAACATCATGCCTCGTTCCCAAACTGGGTTGGTAGAGGATTTACCAGAACTTCCACTTTTTGGCTTGAGTGTATCGTTTCCCGATATGATAGGTGACGAGCATATCGCCACATGGGGTACGAATTCCTGTCTCCAGAGTATTTATGAATGTAAAAATTCACTATAAATTGTCCGAGCCGGGATTTGAACCCGGGATCTCGGCGTTGTCATTGTACCATAATAAAATTTCTCCACCGAGCCAGCGATATTTTTTTTTAATGCCTAGTTCTGCTCAACGAGCCAACAAGTAACAGGTAACCTACTGGTAAGTCATCGTTGCTACCCTTAAACATCCACAAAGCTTCGATCATTGATGTGTTATTGGCCCTACAAATCGTGACTGGAGCGGAAAGGAAAAAGGATTAGAAGAGGAAGGGCTATAAGGCATCTCACTCTCGTCGATCTTTTGTTAAACAGTGTTACCGCCCCGGACGAGCCTGTCTATTCATGATGAGTCATGACTGACAATAGCGTGGCTCTAGCTTACAAAATACCAAATCTACTACATACTCGTACCAAAATTATTTCTCATATTACGTACGACTGCAATAAAAATACCAATTATACACCCACTACATAGAAATATGTGTGTACGATAACTGCCCATAAGTATCATAGTGTTACCATTTCGCTTTAATTTGGCACAGAACACAACGATGTTGAGCCAAAAATCGCACATAGGAAACAGTACTAAGAACCCGTTTTTTTCTCAGTAAACTCCGACTTAGCAATTTCCTCTTAAGACACCTTATAACATGCTTCAAAGATGTATCACAATATAAAACTATTTTTGTACAAAAGAAGATACCCAAATTTGGATTAACTAAAAAAAAAATTATATATACCCACATACTCCTGCCCTCATAATAAGATAACTTGTGGCGTAGGTTCAAAACTGCGATTAGATTATTATTATTTTTTTATTTCTATTAGTTTTAAATATTTGTCTCGGCCCGAGAAATCATATTAAAATAATAATTCAAATTAGACGCTGACATCAAAAGTATGAATTTCAATATATTATTATTAGCGACATGGTCAAGATATCCTATTTCAGCAACATTTAGGTTTCTTAGAGAAAGATATTGTGTTATATATTCTACATGAAATCATTAACAGTTAACAGGAAAAGCGTTGTGGTTTTATAAGCCTACTCAATTCTAAATTAAATTTGTTTGTTGGGAGAATAACCACTAAACCTATAAAAATATGACCATGTTTCCGATTTTCGTACAAAGCTCAAGTGGCTACCAATAAGGCTTCGCCGGAATACACACATTCTTTTTCTTCTCTATAATATACTTTTCAATCCCCTCACTCCCTCATATCTTAAAAATCGCTTTGAATTTCTTCATGATTCACATTCGAGGTCTCTTAGGTCATCGGAGAACTTAAGGCTGAAAATCCCCGCGCATTCCACTTCCTTCACAGACAGATCTTTCACCGTACAAGCTGCCAGGTTGTGGAATGCTTTGCCAGTAACGGTGAGACGAGCTAAAACTCTGCCCATCTTCAAAAAAATGGTTAAAGAACACTACTTACAGGTTCTGTGAGGATATTGGAGTTGTTCACATTTTACTTTGTTGTTATATATATATATATATATTTATAGGTGTATATATTATATGTGTATTTTGTGTATTTGTATGTTTATTCAACATATACATAGTCAGGTCATAAGTATTGTCACACAGTAAAAACTTTTCTTTTAGAATGCTGGCCACAAAAATGTTTATTGAATTCGAATTTCGATTTGTTTATGAAAATAAAAATGTATACTTTATAGAATTTTACTGATTTTTAAATATGGAGTGGACGCTTAAAGAAGACCGTGTTGCAGTTATTGAGTTGCATCGTTGCGGTTACGCGCCAATTCAAATTTTTGACATACTGAATTTTTGAATATAACCAAAAGATTCATTTATTGTACCATCAAATTGTATCGACAATGAAGACTCTAGTGTAGATGACAGGTCAAGAAGTGGTCGCCCTCGGTCTGTTAGGACTCCAGCAGTGATAAAAGCTGTGAAGGTGCGAATTTAAAGAAATCCCAAACGTAAGCAGAAACTGTTGGCCCTTCAGATGGGGTTAAGCAGAACCACGGTGAAAAGGGTGTTAATGAAGACTTAGGGCTTCGGGCATATCGAAGAAAAACAGGACATCGTTTGAATGCTCGTCTAATGGACCTGAGACTGAAGAGATGCCGCGCTTTTTGTAGCAGTACGCGGGAAAAAAATATCGGGAAATTCTTTTTTCAGATGAAAAAATTTTTACCGTATAAGAGAGCTACAACAAACAATATGATAAGGTGTACGCACACAATAGTGAAGAAGCGAGCAAACGTATTCCGCGTGTCCAACGAGGTCATTTTCCATCCTCGCTCATGGTATGGTTGGGAGTTTCTTATTGGGGCTTAACAGAGGTACATTTTTGTGAGAAAGGTGTAAAAACGAATGCAGTTGTGTATCAAAATACAGTCCTGACGAACCTTGTGGAACCTGTTTCTCATACCATGTTCAATAACAGGCATTGGGTATTCCAACAAGATTCGGCGCCAGCTCATAGAGCGAAGAGCACACAAGACTGGCTGGCAGCGCGTGAAATCGACTTCATCCGGCACGAAGACTGGCCCTCCTCCAGTCCAGATTTGAATCCGTTAGATTACAAGATATGGCAACACTTGGAGGAAAAGGCGTGCTCAAAGCCTCATCCCAATTTGGAGTCACTCAAGACATCCTTGATTAAGGCAGCCGCCGATATTGACATGGACCTCGTTCGTGCTGCGATAGACAACTGGCCGCGCAGATTGAAGGCCTGTATTCAAAATCACGGAGGTCATTTTGAACAAACTTTAGTGTCATAAGAATCTATGTTTTGTTAAGTTCATTTTGGTATATAAATGGTTACATAATGAATAAACTTGTTTCAATTATTTTATATTAAACATGTGACAGAATTTATGACCTGACTAGGTATATGTATGTATGTATGTTTATTTATAAAATTAACAATATTATAGATTGTAGTACTCGTACACCCGAAGCCCCAACTTTCGTTCTTTTCGTTTATCCATCCCATGGTTGTCTGGCAGAGATTGCTTCAAGCAATAAGACCGCCACTTGTACATATTTTATTTTATTTAGTTTTGTCTTTTTATGTATATGGTGTACAATAAAGTGTTAAATAAATAAATAAATAAATAAATAAACCTACAATTAAACGAATTGATTTGTTTACATATATTCTATTTCCTCATTGAAGCCAAACAATGGTGGAAAACCCGTTGAATTAATCAACACGCAGATTTATTACATTTCAAATTAACCACGTGTACACGGTATCGAGCATGTCGACATTATTGCTTCGACCGACAACAGAAGTCTTTGTTTGGTACATCATCTAGACTGCACTGCACTTAACAACAACAAACTTGGAAGTAAGGAAGAAAGAAAAACGTTTTTAACTACGGGACATTATGAGATTTGACGTCTTATGTCTCAGGATGCGGAGCTCAGTGAATCGCTAAACTTAGTCGTTATGATTCATGGTGTTTTTTGGTTTTGCTACTGTCGATCAAAGAATAAGGATATACAAATAATAAATTTCCTACACAGACAATAAAAAATACTGATATGTAGGTATATTTTACAATGGTTACCCAGTACGACAATATTTCGTATGTAAATAAACGCAATGATAACTTGTACAGTTCCTGGCAATTACTTTAAATTTACGATTGCAGCAGTGTCCCGAATATTCTGTAACAACAAACGGCAGCTCTAACTTGCCATTATGGAGTCCTTGCTGTCACAAACGTACCTGTTGTTTACTTAGAAATACATTATTTCGCTTGGTACTTATTTTACTGAGTTTAAGAGTATAATATAATGCATGGTATTTATCATTCTTTTTTTGCACATGCATTTCATTGGAACTAGCAAGAATACTGCATCAGTAGGGAAGCTAATGTTGAGAATAAATAAGGACGAAAATTTCCTAGAAGTATTGGCCAGAAGTGCATTATTCACCAAGCTTATTTCAAGTGGAAAGTATGTTCTTACCATATGTAATTACTACGAACTATTTATTATTAAAAATGACTTGGATTACTGCTACTTAACCTATTGGTATTAAATCTTTGCATTTCACATATAATATGCCAGGTAAAACAAACTATGAATTAACGAGGGAAATATAATAGCAATATATTCTTTACAAGAATATTGTTTTGCCAATACAAATGAATGTGGGTGTACTTAAAATACATCTGCCTGCACTTTTTCAGAAAAATGAGTAAGTTTATGTGCATACATTACGTTATTGTTTTTTTTTTTTATATTCCTCATAAGACACAAGGGGCGATCGATTCTTGTTATATTAGTCGTCTGGAATCAGGTTTAGTGCCCGACATCGTCAGAGACTCACTCTTGTTATCTTTGATTAGTTACATGGTATATCAGTTGGATAGACGCCTGTTGTGAAATGAGAGGCTGTGGATTCAATCTCCGCACTGAGACAAATGTGTGTGAGGCAAAGTACTTGTCTCGGATCTCGATGCTTGTGAGACCTTTTACTGGTGGTAGGTCTCTCATATGTGAGAGGCTGCCTGGGTGGGTACCACCGCAATGTCTATTTCTCCCGTCAAACAGTAGTTTAAAATTTAAATGCACTGTTGAGTTTCGGATTGAAGGACATTGTATTGCCATAATAACTACTGGACATATTGAGACTAAACATCTTATGTCTCAGGATGGCGAGCGCAGTGTAATGCCAAGCATTGATTTCTAATTCAAGGTGTTGTTCGGTTTTGCTACTGTTCATGAGCGGTTGCATCGCTTACCATCAGGCGAACGGTATGCTCGTCTCGCCATTCACAGCAATAAAAATATAAAAAAAAAAACGAAAATTGTCCCGTAGCTTCTGATCTAGGTCACAAGAATAAATGTTTATGTGACTATCGGGTATATTTATTATTTATTATTATTTACCTTGGGACAGAAATAAATTCTGTGAACTGTTTGAGATACCGACTGCTCTACCCACACCTTGCTATCCAGATTTTATTTAAATATGCGTATGTAATAAACATCAGTTAGAACCAATTTAAATCCAACTTAACTAATTACTGATCACTGCCATCAGTAGTAGGCGCAGTGTCAACTAACTGCCGGGACGATGAACAAACAAAGGAACAATGGGTAACTTTGTTCATTTCAATTAGTGAACAAGTCCCAGGCGACGCGGCTGTTGTCACGTTTAACTATAGTCCAATTAAGTTGATGATATTTGAGAATCATTCACTAAGACGTTTGCAAACGTACTGGGATGAGTTAATTTAGAAATTAATTACGTGGTCTTTAATATCCATTTGAATGTCTGTGTCGGGGAGTGCTGGGTATAAAGGTGACGTATTTTGTTAGAGCGTGGGCTTTTTTTCGACCAATCTGATGGGATAGACTGCTTAATTTATTTTTATATATTACACGAGTGGTAAATAGAAATAAGGTTAAGGTTGCAGAAAGTTGCTGGACGCAGGTCGCAGGTCGATGTGGAGAACCTTAGGGGAAGCCTATATTCACAGTGGACTACCTGTGGCTGAAGAGAGAGACAGAAAGATAAATAAAAATAAATAGACCGAAATCGGGTCAACTACTAATAATTTGAATGGTAAAAAAATATTTTTTCTCTTGACCACACTTTCTATTCATTAACAGATTCTAAACAAAATAAACTTTTCGTAACTAGAAGAAAAATGTTACCGATCCGTTTTAACTTAGATTATGTATCTAAGTTAAAACAGATGAAAATATCCTTTTAATGTGTGCGAGTGCTACCACAGAATGCTACGCACGAATTTTAGAAAAAAAAAACATATCCAGACTACATTTTGAGGTTCGAAATTGTGATGTCAAAAACGTAGGTAAAATTCCAGAACATGTGCTGAGAAACTTTTCATACCAAAAATTGTCAATCCAATATCTTGGCAATTTAAATCGACAGCCAGATTTGGTTTCGACATCTGAAAGGCAACCTTTTTAAATGCATATATATATTTCTTAAAGTCTGCAATATTAATATTTTGGACGATACTATACTATATTTATTTATATTAGAGGTTCGTAATAAATTTTTTGTTGCATTCTTTTAAATGCGGTATAATCTGATGTATTTTAAGTAGATTTAAAGAGATTAAACGTCATAGAATAGGCAGCAGCTTGACTGTACTCATAATAAAAATTAAGTCCATTTTTTATTTTATTTATTTAATCTTCATTGTACACAAACAATGAGAACATCACATTTTAAAGAAATAACATTAATTGAAAGTAAAAAAGGCGGTCTTATCGCTAAAATACGATCTCTGCCAGATAACCTTTGGATGGATATAAAAGGAGAAAGAAAGGGCAATGTTGCTCCAATAGCAGCGGCGTGCACAGGATTATGACACTGGGTATGCGGCGGAGTACTCGGTCACAAAAACTTTTCTTTTATAGATTTTTAGCATAGTCACCACCACGCGACGGATCTCTGTCGGAAACCATGCCAACATAACAAGTTAAGATGTACTACTACTATTCATGTACATCTTCTACGGTAACGCAGACAAAATAGCGATCAATCGTCGCGGCGGAAGAAATTCTAATAAGTAAAATAAAAAAAAATCCTAGTCAGCTTCAATTTTCACATATTCAAGGTTTCGGTTACTTGAGATTACTATATCTATCCCGATGTAAATAAACGCAAGATTTCGGCCACGTCATTCATTCATTTGTTAAATATACGTTTCAACACAAATCTCACAATCAAATAACATTAAAAAAAAATAAAAAACAAACGCACTAGTAAAAGAAAATCACTACAATTATTATAAAAACTCAGTAATAAACTGTTAAATGTACATACTTTCAAATGCTAAAATGAAATCAAGATACTGGCGCAAACGAAATAGTAAACAATGCAAAAACACAAGAAAAAAGCAAAGTGGCCCCCGCGAACACAAAACATTTCAAAAATAAAACCATACTAAACAAAAATGCACAATGTGCATAGGTGATTTATTACATTTCCGTCTATTATTTTTACTCGGATTATAGGCAACGAAAATTTCCGATTACTCCTGACAACTGTCGAACTTCCGAGGCCTGCCGCAGTTGCGGCTTTCGATATTCATGGGTGTGTGCGTTTGCGACTGTACACGGACACCAAAATTACTACACACACGCAAACAAATGTCATGCGGGACGCAGCGGCATGACTTGGTTGATTAGATACATTATTTTGCTTTGCAGCGCCGTTTGCTTGTCTCGTGGCAATCATAATGTGTGTGTTGCAAATAGGTGCTATTTATAAAATATTAGGCGTTTTTAAGTTAAAATATTTTGTTTATTCATTTATTTACTATTAATTAAAGTCATCTAAGACGTACGTACGTTATAATAAATATCTGTGAATGGCAAGTAAAGCACTGCATTTCTGCCTACAAGGAACGCACGCCCCTGTCCAATGGATATAAATAATTAAATAGATAATCATAAATAATACTTAAATACGTAATATAATATATACATAAATACAATTATAAATACTTACATAAAATAAAGTGCCACTGTATGGAACAGTTATTCCATCGCAAGAAACACTTGGTATGATCAAGTCTCGAAATTATTCTGGGGCTGCCGACAACAATGGCCTAAGTTTTGGTAGGATTAACTGTCAAACTGTTTTGCTTCACTCACAAATTTAAATTAGATAGCACGCCATCCTGTGGTACGCCAGCAGTTACACTACGCCCCGAGGATAAGTCATCCTCGACACTGATGCGCTGCCGGCGCCCGTACAGGTAACTACGAAACCAAGCAACAGCCGTTGGAGATATGCTAAGAGAACCCAGTACGCTTAGTAGGATATCGAAGTCAACGGTATTGAAGGCGTTGCTGAAGTCTAGCAGCGCTTAGACTGTCGGCATGCCCCCCTCCATACCAAACCTAATGCCAGATCCGCAATATGGTTCAGAGTGATAGTTGTGCTATGTCCTAGACGAAACCCCGATTGGAAAGGATATAAAAGGTCCATGGGCATAGGTAAAAGGTATCATCATCATAAATTATGTTTTTTAATAAATTTCAAGACAAACTAAAAAGTGATACACACAAACCTCCAACTGCATTAATATATACATAAACTAACTCCGTTTTCCCAGAAAGGGTAGGCAGAGATGTTACAATGTGACAGTTTTTTTTATTGTTATGAATGGCAATACGAGTATGCCATTCGCCTGATGGTAAGTGATACAACCGCTCATGGACAGTAACAATGCTTGGCATTCCACTGCGCTCACCATCATAATGTTGAGTTTCAATGCGTCCAGTAGTTACTCTGGCTACAATGTCCTTCAGATCGGAACACAACAGTGGATTTACACTGCTGTTTGGAGGGAATAGACATTACGATGGTACCCACCCAGGCGGCATCTTACATATAAGAGACCTACCACCAGTAATATCGGGGACACATGGCAGACTCCGGGCTGATAATGAATAGAAGATCACTTTGCGCGACCCGGGATTCGAAACCAAGACCCTGAGCGTTGTAGCCGTACTGCAGTACAATGCACCACCGAAGCTGTCGCCTCCCAAGCCGACTTTCTATTACTCAATGACAAACTAGTATAAAACTCAAAACATATCCGTTCTAAATTCACGATTCAATTCTCAAAGCAAGATGTCACACAAGTCAATTTAAAGTTAGTTATCACAGCTCGAGTTTCAGTAGGAGTATTAGCACGCCGTTTAGACATACGTTAGGGCTGTCACGGGTAATATTTTGCAGAACAATATATTGTAACGATAGGGTTTGCAGGTTGTAAATTTCTTATTTTATAATAATGCTATATTTAGCTGTGAAGCTGTGTATTCAAGTAAATTCTACGTTTTCTTTAGAAGCAGGCTTTACTCCGACGCTTCCTTAGGTGTTGTGGGCGTAACAGCACAGACGTGATAATAAACCATTCAAGCTGAATGCTTATTTGCCTCTTTTTCATGTATAAATAATACATATATGTATAATCGAAGATTGCCCATCAGATGGATCAATTACTCTTAGTTATAATTATACCTCATATAAATAACAAAAGTATAAGATATAAAAATTATATGAAATTCAGCAATATAAATGCCAGATAAAAGTACTTACATAAATAAATTAACCTGCGCTGTCGCCCTTCAGAGGAAAGGTTATCTTTACCCTCCTTTCAGTCGTCCCGATTCAGTGCTTGATCCTGCCAGTCTTTGTCTCACCATCTTTTTCTGGGCAAATCTACATAACTTTGCATTATTTATTTATCCGGTCTGATTGCATCTGCAGGATTTTGCTTTTGTGATTAATTGCACGTCTCGCACTTTCATTTGTTTGCAGATATAAAAGTATATGGAGAAATAGAGAATTCAAACTATTCTGTAGGTCCATATTATAGCCGAAAGAGTCCCAGTATGAAAAGCAGCTCGGTATTTGTACTATCATATCAAAGAAATTCTACTATCGCTGTCTTGTTTTGTGCGTTCAATGAAATTTGCAGAGGTAATGGTAATGTTTTTTTTTTCTTATCTGATATCTCCTTGTTTACCTTTGTATTTTCAAAGACCATTTCAATGCACATAATATGCAGTGCACATTTAAAGCTTCCATGTTTACTTACTGTCAGGTAATGTAACTCGTTTATCAAAACTAAGCTATTAAAATAAATCACACAAACAATTTGTGTTTCGAAAGTTGGAACAATAGGTATGTATTTTCTTCATTCTGCTGCGACAAATTTATTACTTTCCATATGATTGTACAGTGCAGTGGAGAATAGATATATGTAGGTATTTTATAGGTTGAGATATACCGATCTACTCGAAATATGTTATTTAAACAGACGAAACCCAAAACGCTACACATTTTCGTGATTAATCATAATTAAGCAAAAATCTTGTGTAGTAGTTCTCTATCCATACGACTATTGTTCAGCCCTGACTACTGTACACTGATACAAATACATCGCCACCAAAAAAATAAAATAAAGTTCGTGGAGTAGGTATTCAAGTAAGTAAACTAACCCAACCTTTTTCGCAACCTTAAACTGATTTTACCGTTTCTCGCGTGACCGCGTTACTGGTATTTCAAGATCTTGATAGCACATCCGTACATGTTTTGTCGGTTTCAAACGTAACCATTCTATCTGATACGCTTACTACAAATAGTACGTAACGTGTTATATTATTTTGTATCCCTTATTATATTGAGATCAGAGCTTCGAACATAATTTTATGATAAATACGACATGTTTTTTTTTATAATATTAAACTTGTGTTCACCAATGGCTGAAAATGTGGATGAGAGTAAAAACTTTTTATTAATTTTCTTTCAATGTACGTGGGTATGTTAACAAAAAATATCAAATTAATAAATAAATAAATTATTAATAATATTTATTATTATTTACAAATTAATTATACATATTATATAATACGATTGAGAGTGGTTAGGCCATATAGTCCACCACGCTGGCCTAGTGCGGGTTGGCGGACTTACATACCATAGATTATTTTATAAATCGCTATGGTATGCAGGTTTCCTCACGATGTTTTCCTTCACCGTTTTAGTGCGTGGTGATTGACTATCAATACACACATGACTCCGAAAAGTCAGAGGTGTGCCCTGGGATTCAAACCCGCGACCACCGTGAACATGTTGGCAGTCGCGTCTAGTCCGTTTACCAACAGGCCACCACGCACTTACACACCATCACTCTCAATCGTATTCTCGATTTTAGAGGAGGCCCGTGCCCTGCAGTGGGACGTATATGGGCTGATACAGATACAGAGATTATATAATATATATCAAGGGTATATCAAGACTGCTACCGAAAACGAAGCCGGGTGGTAATTTAAATGACTTCAGATAGTACAGGCAACGAAGCAACGGGTTACTCTTGTCCGCAATGCATAATTTGCCAGGAGTTTTTTTTTTCATGAAGAGGTGGCATATGACCCCACTAAGTTAAAAACCCAAAATACTTACAAAATGGCGTCCGCTAGAGCCGCCATTTGGAAAACGCGTTTGAAGCCATATCTCCGGAACCGTCCACTTTAGGCCCATCATGCTAAGGACCTTTCTTGTAGATAATTAAATTTACCATCTTTTTTGTTCAATAATATTTTTGTACCATTATCCGTTCGCGATTTACAATGTTATTAATTTTCATTTTATACCTTTTTTACAATAAATTTTACATGGATTTTTAAGAAAATTTACTATTTTCTCATTGCTTTGTTCCCTTATGCCATCAGTATTTAATTAATTACGTGATAATCATGGAGAAATCATTGGATTTCATAATTACGCTATGCATCCTTCGTTTCTATTGACCTTGATTCGGTAGTACACCATTCAACGCGCGATAACTTCTAAAATATTGATTTTAGAGAAAAAAGTATGGGTGAAAAGTTGTTAAGAATTTATTGATTTAAAAGTTTAGTCATTAACATTTTTTTGTTTAAACAATTATTAACAAAGATATCGGCAAAAAGGCATGAAACGAATATTAATAACATTGTAAATCGCGAACGGTTAATGGTACAAAAAAAATATTGAACAAAAAAAGATGAGAAATTTAATTATCTACAAGAAAGGTCCTTAGCATGATGGGCCTAAAGTGGACGGTTCCGGAGATATGGCTTCAAACGCGTTTTCCAAAATGGCGGCTCTAGCGGACGCCATTTTTGTAAGTATTTTGGGTTTTTAACTTAGTGGGGTCATATGCCACCTCTTCTAAAATGAATTTCTTTATGAAAAAAAAAACTCCTGGCAAATTATGCAGGAAAAAAATGCTTCGTTGCCTGTACTAAGACACAATGCAATAGAAAAAGTTGCAAAAAAAAGCGACAATTATTTTTTAGTATATTTTTTCATATGGCCACATATAAACTAGCACCTAGCTTCGTTTTCGGTAGCACTCTTGATATACACTGAATAAATTTTATATTAATAAAATCAAATAAACATACATATAATATACAACGTATATCAAGACTGCTACCGAAAACGAAGCCGGGTGGTGGTTTTAGTGATTTGAGACACTGTATCAGCCCATATACGTCCCACTGCAGGGCACGGGCCTCCTCTACAATCGCGAGTACGATTGAGAGTGGTTAGGCCATATAGTCCACCACGCTGGCCTAGTGCGGGTTGGCGGACTTACATACCATAGAATTTTTTATAAATCGCTATGGTATGCAGGTTTCCTCACGATGTTTTCCTTCACCGTTTTTAGTGCGTGGTGATTGACTATCAATACACACATGACTCCGAAAAGTCAGAGGTGTGCGCTGGGATTCGAACCCGCGACCACCGTGAACATGTGATTTGAGACACAATGCAACTAAATTTTGTGCAAAAAATTGTGACGTTTTTTTTTTGTTACTTTTTTCATATGGTCATATTTGGGTGGTAAATACATTTTTTCCTAAAATAATAGTGTATACCCTTTTATTTATAAATAATCTAAGGTATAAAAGTGTTTTAATTATTATTTTAGCAAAAACTATGGATTTACCACCCAAAAATGACGATATTTAAAAAATCATAAAAAATAATTGTCGCGTTTCCTTGCAAAATTTTTGGCTGCATTGTGTTTGTAGTCACTAAAACTACCACCCGGCTTCGTTTTCGGTAGCAGTCTTGAGATACCCGGTATATGCCATTGATCTTTCTGTGCCTGAAAATTCTGATGAAGCTAAAGTATTTTGTGGTTAAATAAAACTAAATATGATTTATCACTCTTTGTTTAATATTATACATAAAACGTGAACTCATATTTAATTTATTACGAGTAGAATCAATATTTTGCTTACTATACCAGTACAGAGTATTTATGCAATATTTTACTGAAAGTGCAACTCTATATCATAATGTCTGCATATTTACCACAAACAAATTATTCCGGATCCCAGTAACTACGGGTAATTTAAAGAGCACTTAAATAAGTAATTCACGAGGATCAGGTGAACTTAAAGCGTAGTTGCTTCGAACGAAATAAAAACTTTTACATTATTTTTCTTTACAAATAAATCGCTCTTATAAAATACGAGTACATTATAATATTGGACGTTTAAAGAGTGTGGTGGTCTTTTCACATTATTATACATATCTATGAGTGATTTTTAATAAAGTTTTTTGATGCAAACATGTTTATTTTTAATTATGAAATATAATTCGGTGATAAGTGGATACGATTTCGTGAGCTATTGTTATTTTTTTCTGGTACAAAGAAACGAATTTTGAAGGTGTGTGAAACCTAGCTTTTAGCTTTTGGCCAGCATGGTGGACTGAAAGTCTTACTCCCGAAAGTGATGATGTTTTTTTTTCTTTTTTTTATGTTTTGCTTGTTTCTTTTTATTAAGGCCTTTATTTTCCTTATTTTTCGCAAAGTGATGATGTTAGGCTAGAAGCCGATTATAAAATTATAAGTCATTCTGTGTCATCGCTGATAAGTCGTGTTGCGCCAATGCCATTTAAATGTGGAAAAAGAGTCGACAGGAACAAACAGAAGAAGGGTAACTACACGTGAATTTGTTCACGCCTTTAGTCAGTCAATATAATAATATACTGCTAGTAAACTACACTGGCGACTTAAGTGACATAAGAGCTATAAATTAGGCCATCAGCCTATCACTATTACACGGTAATGTATTCATACATCGACGTTCATAGCCGTTGGTGACTTCACGTTACGATCACATATTAGGTATATAATAACTAAGCCAGTGTGAATAGATCTTGCAATTTTTAATAATGGATAATTCGTATATATACAATATAAATGCCAAGAGCCAATTTCAGAAGTATTCATTTTATTTTTCACTAAAACTAAAATCTTTTTTTCTCCCAGAAAAAAAAAACTAAAGTCGCCAATGCCTCATTTTTCTTCTTTGAGAGCTCAAGGACATAATATATTAATATCAATGAGTATCCCAACAAACAATCGATTTTCATCAAGAATTCTGGTGGTAGGTCTCTTATATGTGAGAGGCTGCCTGGGTGGGTACCACCGCAATGTCTATTTCTCCCGTCAAACAGCAGTTCTAATGCACTGTTGTGTTTCGGATTGAAGGACATTGTAGCCAGAGTAACTACTGGACATATTGAGACTTAACATCTTGTGTCTCAGGATGGCGAGCGCAATGGAATGCCAAGCATTGCTTACAAAGCAATGCAAGCAATTCAAGGTGTTGTTTGGTTTTGCTACTGTTCATGAGCGGCCGCATCGCTTACCATCAGGCGAACGGCATGCTAGCCTCGCCATTTACTGCAATAAAAAAAAAAGAAATTTGGCTAGACTTAGAACAAAACGTTTATAAGGTCTTAAGTTCTTACAAGTGGCAATTGGGGATGAATATAACCGGTTAAACTGCTTCCTTGTATTGCCGGTTTTTCAAATATAAACCCCATTTAATTGTGATTACATATTATAAATGGATATTTTCATTACCTATAAGCTCGACTTTGCCCTGTGTTGTCATGGCACATCGGCAGCACAATAGGTTTGTTCCTTAATTTTTCTACTTATCTATACTAATATTACAAAGCTGCAGAGTTTGTTTGTTTCTTTGTTTGAAACGCGCTAATCTCTGTAACTACTGGTCCGATTTAAATGATTCTTTCAGTGTTGGGTAGTCCATTTATCGAGGAAGGCTATAGGCTATATATCATTACGCAATGACTTATAGGAGGAAAGCAGTAGTGATATTTCTAGCAAATACGAGGAAATTTTGATCGTTTTTCGTGGTCCATTGGACCATTGGTCCATTGATCAATATTCTAAACTGATAGTCAGAATTAAACATTTTGACCGCCATTTTAAAACGTGTATGCACCCGGGCGGAGCCGAGCCCGACCGCTAGTATATAATAAGTACATAATATATACGCAGTCTATTTTCTATAAAATCTTCGCCATTTGCTCAGTATTTAGCATCTTCATTTGTTATATTATTTGCACTCATAATATGATCCATGACTTCGTTAGGCAAACGCTGTTTGATCGACATTCTTTCCTTTGACTCAACTATATTGAGACCCGGGCATATCATGTTCCTGCCATATACATTCCATACCATAATACCGACGTGAAATCCGTCCCATGTCGATGTTATTATACCTACGCAAAATAAAAAGTCGAGACATCACAGGCGTGTATTACGTGAAATATATTCGTAAAAATGTTGATGATATTCAGGTCATTTGAATCTGCAGGGTTATCTGGGACAAAAATAAATTTTCATTTTCAAACGTCGGAACAAGTGATATTTTTTGGTGACGCAGAACGAGTGGGTAGGTTTTATCGTATCTGGAAGCGTAACAGAGCCGTATTAAAGATATTTTAGTATGTGAAAACTGATTTTACTATTTCCCTGTGTGAAACAGTTATGCTGGGTAAGTAGAGTACAATGTTTTTGCATGTTAGACAGGACTTTCTGCTGCCATTCGTGGAGTCATTTAACAATTGATTGAATATTGGGTAGTCATATTGTTTTGACATAAATAAATCTTACAAAAATAGTTTAACTGACTTAGGAATCCTACTCACTTAGTGCCATAGCATGCTACATAAAAATATATATAGAGAGTAAACTGTAATTAATTGACGTCATATGTTTCAATACCAAAGCGTAAATATGAGCATGCCGTTAGCCTGATGGTAAGCGATACGACCGTCATTACACAGTAGCAAAACCAAACAAAGCCTTACAACACACGCAATGCTAAGCACTCCACTGCACTCGCCATCCTGAAATATCATCCTAATCCGTGTTCAAGACAAGAAAAATTAGACAATATACCTTATCTTGGTCACTAATTCGCGTAACTTTATGTATGTTATGTTTTTCACACGCTAACACATATTTGTATTTATACTTCGAATTTCAGGGGATCGACCCCCGCTCCGTGACCCTGCCGCGGTATCTGTGAGTTACTAATGGTGACGTGCGATGTCGCTGACACTTGACACTCATTAGGCGTCGGTTTGGGTGGGCGGGGTGCGTAAACAATGATGTTTCCTGGTAGTCACTGAAACTAAATGTTTATTTAGCTAAAAACATTAATGTGCGAATCTTGTAGGTTCTTGTGGTTTGGGAAATCATTATTGACATAATTAGTAGGTGTGATAATTTATTTTTCAGAATTCAGTGCTATCTTTATAAAATGAAGTTTTAAACTTACACAGGGTATATCAAGACTGCTACCGAAAACGAAGCCGGGTGGTAGTTTAAGCGACTTCAGACACAATGCAACAGAAAAAGTTGCAAAAAAAAGGCAATAATTTTTTTTTCGTTATTTTTTTCCTATGACCATATTTGGGTGGTAAATACATTTTATCCTAAAATAATAGTGTTTGCCCTATTATTTATTAATACTCTAAGGTATAAAAGAGTTTAAATTATTATTTTAGCAAAAACTATGGATTTACTACCCAAAAATGACGATATTTAAAAAATCATAAAAAATAATTGTCGCGTTTCTATGCGATTTTTTTTATTGCATTGTGTTTGTAGCCACTAAAACTACCACCCGGCTTCGTTTCGGTAGCAGTCTTGAGATACCCGGTATGTTATGATAAATATTTGCATGTATCGAGTTTTATTTGTGTTGATTTGTCATATTATTATAATTGTAGATTAATTATACCTAGAGATGTATTTCCTTAACATAATTAACTTAAGAGTGACAGTATCTAAAATTTTCTCACAATTTCTATATTATATTTTTATTGCGAAAATAAAGAGAAAAAAATATTTAACCATTGTATTTAAGAAACACTTTACAAACCATCAAAGAAAAGCGAAAATGAACGAACATTATAAAATTAAAAGGCGAGGATTTTTTCCCTAAGCCTCTGTACAACATTTCTAAATTTCATAAATATTGAATAATTAGGTATGTAAATTACAATACAGGCTCATGTTTTATGTCATATTTAAGCATACTAAAGGAAAATTTGAAACGTATTTACTCCAAGAAAGAAATGACATTGAGTTAAAAACCGTATCATACAATCAGGCGCAAATTTATTTAAATAGGTGTAAAACTTTTGCTATAAAGGAAAAGAAAATATGTTCTTCATCTTCCCGAAAACGAAGCTAGGTGTTAGTTTTGGTGACTTCAGGTACAAAGCAACTAAAATTTTGCAATAAAAGGCGACGATTACCATCTGGTCCGTTACCAATAGAACGCCACGCACTTATTATTAAACTATTACTCACATAAAATACGAATATATAAACAATATTTAATTTTAATTCAATTACAGTAGAACAATAAAATGTATTATAATTCACATAAAATCTAAATATGAATATACCTATTATAAAGTACTGCTCCATACACAACAATTAATGTTAGGGATTTCGTCTCGGTATATTCACCAGCATTAATACAATAGTAAATATTTCTGTAAAATTACTAATATGTGACTAATAAATTGTTTTTTACTGGTGGATTTATGAAGTACCCGCGAAATTTTTATATTTGCCAGACATCGTTGCTAGAAAAGAAAGATCGCGGGATTAAATTGTTATGGAATTCACAAATATTTATACTAATAAATAAATAGAAATCACTTATATAATCCTTACCTTACACTAAGATACTAGTCTCCCAATTTATTTCAGTTGTAGGTGTAAAGAGATCCAAAACTTTCTAGTTATTTCAGTCTTAAACGTCGCAACATATTTATACTAACTGGTGGCCCAACTTTGCCTGGTAGCGCATAGTTTTTAATTCCAGTCCACATCAACTCCATAATATTATTTATATTGCTATTTTATATTTAAACTCAATGTGACCGCCATATACTGCATTATTTTCCGTCTCGTCCTTTCTCCCGTTTTGTCTTGTCTTGTTCGGTCCCATGACGAAAATCAAACGATTCTGTTTTCTATTGTCCCGTGCCATCCATTTGAATTTGAAAAAGTTAGAAATATGTATACCTATTTGAATTCTCTACTCATCCCACTAGAGACACTATATTTTTTTCGGAATCAAGTAATATATTATGTATTAATTCAGGGTATTAGTTGGTATAAGCGTATACCAAATTTCATCAAAATCGGTCTAGCCGTTTTTGCGTGAAAGAGTAACAAACATCCTTACATGTACATACATACACACTTTTATGTTTGTGATATTAGTAATGATTGTCATAGAGTGTGGTCAGGACAATGTGCGTGACCTTTGTACGTATTTATTATTGAGTTCTGTTATGAAAGTTTCCTCAAATTATTTTCTTTTACAATCAGAGGTGTGTGTGTGTATTAAAATAAAATATGATCGCAAAGCAATAGCTTCCTTATCATTATTACCGTTAGTTATTCATTCGACCATTCTATCAGTTAAACAGAGCCTATTGTTGCCAAGTGTTGTTATGTGCCCGGAATGTTATTGCCTTGGCACCACGCCATATGACTCGGTGACTCCAGACTTGGCTAATGGCGTCTTGGTGACTTGTACGCTGTTAGCGCCTACATGTTTATAGGTAACACGCGTTGTCCGCGCTCTTGTTTTGGGAAGTGAAATTTTGATTTGTTTATACGGGTTGTATAACCCATCCGTCTAGTTGATAGCTTGGGTTGTAGAGTCCAAAGTAAGGTAACTAGACTCACTGTATCACAATCACGGAATTTTATTTGAATAGGTTAGACAGTTGATAACTTGGGTGGTATACCAATGAGAGGTAACTATACTCTGCATCATAGTCATGGTAACTTTTTTTTCATTTTATTTTTTTATTGCAGTAAATGGCGAGAGGAGCATGCCGTGCGCATGATGGTAAGCTATGCGACCTCATGAACAGTAGCAAAACCAAACACCTTGAATTGCAAAGCAATGCTTGGCATTCCACTACGCTCGCCAACCTGAGACATAAGATGTAAAGTCTCAATATGTCCAGTAGTTACTCTGGCTACAATGTCCTTCAATCCGAAACACAACAGTGCATTTAAACTGCTGTTTGACGGGGAAATAGACATTGCGGTGGTACCCACCCAGGCAGCCTCTTACATATGAGAGATCTACCACCAGTAAAACTACTTATGCGGATAAATATACTAACACTGAATTGAATACACTTGGACTGGTCACTATTGAGAAATTTTGGCCATGGTAGACGATAATCTCTTTAATTATTTGAATAGATACACTTCATCCGGATAGACTCGACAAATACATATAATAACAGTAAAACGTACGTAGAAAAAATGATGATCAAAATAAAATAATAATCCCCACTACCATACATCCTTACCACAGTAAAGGAACCGATGAGCACGGCTGCTTTACGAAGCGCAAACAAATTATTCTCATTAAGGGTGGAATAAAAACTACGAGGCGGCATGGAAACGTAAAAAATACATTAGTGCGTGAGTATCCGAACCACTTCTAGAAATAATGATGTCAATCGCACTCGTCTAGACTAAATATCTTTTCAATTTAACTTATAATTTGGATATTATATATTTTTTGAAGACTCGAAGTTACATTCAATTGATAGCTATACTTTTATTATGACAGTGTTTCTACTAATTATGTTATCATTTATTCGATTAGTAATCGGAGGAAACAAAGGAATTCTCTCTTTTTCATCACAGGAAGTCCACTGCTGAAGATAGTTCTACCGCAAGGATCTCCACATCGACCTGTTGGAAGCCGTATCCATTTAGCGAATAGAAATATTAATAGTTTTGGGTAAGTCAAATAAAATATATACATTCCTAATACAATAAAAATATGTTAGCAATGAAGTTAAGTGGCGCAGTGGGTTAAACGCCGCCTATGAAACGAGAGACCGCGGGTTCGATCCCCGCACCGAGAAAAATGTTTGTGTGGCCCATAAATATTTCTTTCAGATGTTTGTGTGACCGAAAAGTATCTTGTAATTCCTGATACCCACGACACAAGACTCGATCTGAGGGAGATTGTGAGGTGGGGTAAGATTGTTGGGAGTAATAATTTATTTTGAAGAAACTTTTGTAATGCGTATTAAGATCATATTGTGACACATCTTAGTGTCTCATTAGAAATACGTCTCATTAGGGATCTATTTTAACACGTAATTAACGTGAACTAATGCTTGTTTGGTATGACAGTTAACCTAATTTGAAGTGATTGTTGTCGCTAGATCTGAGATGATTTGGTTCATTACCGAAGCTTAACGCTTAATGAGTGGCTTTGAACATATAATGAGATAATTTTCTAAGCTTGCAATCAGAACTGTACGGAATTATTGACATGTTTTATTGATGACTAATTGGAACAGTGACAATAAGTCAATAATTTGTTTTCAAACGGCGGAGGTTGCGGGTTATGTTGAGCATAAGCACAAAAATTATCACAGCTTTCTTTGAGATACTGGAAAAAATAACATGATTCACTTTTTTTTGGTCAGGTGATAAAAATAGGTTTGCCTTTTACATTCAATATATTATGAATACTAAAAAGCAAATATCTTTAATACGCTTTTTGATATTTTGTCATCATCGTAAATATTTTGAATGAGTAATTTCATTGTTTGCATTGATAAGTTGAGAAGCTTACTTTTCGTAGTCAGAGGACCTACTAAAAAGTTTGTACTAAACTACTTATAGTATAGAACACACGCATTTAAAATCTACAACTAATTTCCGCCTGTAAGCCGCTCTACAAACGTTTCCAACTTCTACAGACACGGGGACGAGACAAGCAGAAACCTACTTTCTGTAATGTTGGAAGTCAGTTTCCTTCCTCGCCAATATCCGTGCGAGTGAAGGAAGTGGCTTCATTGTGTACTGGCCTAGTTTTGTTTGATTGAAAGTCCGTCATCGATCGACCTGTATAATTATTAAAATAGTGAATGCAAAACAAAGGGATAATCTTGTACTGTAGTTTGTTCGGCTAAATAAAATTAAAAAACTAAAAGACACGATTTAGTAAAACTAGTGAAATATATTCATTTTATGGTTAAAAGCTAGGGGTAAATGTAAATGGTGTAAGCACCCCACGCTTTGTTTCATTTAATTTAATTTCTTCCAAATTCTTCTTCTCCATCTGAATGTTCTGGTTAAGATCGTATTCATATACCATAGATATTGTAGGTATCACATTATTTTTAAATTGTTGTAGTATCGTCGGTTCTATGCAAAATTTCAAGTCAATCCTAAGATTTGAAGTGCTTTAAATCGACTTCAGAGTCTGTTATATACATACAGGCGAAACCAATAAAAACGTGTCGATAATCTTTTTTTGTTGTATAATACGTAATTATGCAGGAAGTCGCTGGATGCAGGCCGCTTCCAACAGGTCATTGTGGAGATCCTTGGGGGAGGCCTATGTTCAGCAGTGGACTTCCTGTGGCTGATATGATGATGATGATGATGATGCCAGGGCTATGGAGTTTACTATGCTTAGAAATGTGTGATACAATGTTATTATTTTTTTATTTAAATAGATTATTTTTATCAATGACAAGCGAATGTATCCATCTTTGGATTTATTTATTACCACGTTCCAAGATAGACATATTATAAAAGATGAATTTAAGGAAGACTTGACAAAGAATTGTCACACTGTCCCTTCAAAAAAATGTACCCTGTTCGAAATGAGGTAAAAGCAGAAAAATGATGCTGCTTAGATGAAAATAAATCCATAAAACAAGTTTTATCACGCTATTAGTCGAGAATCGTGGAGATTTTCTCTAGAGACGTGAGACTTGAAGAAAACAAACAATATTTATAAGATAACATCGGTAACTCGTCATTCGCAAGGGACCTCCTCAAATCTTACAGAAAATCGACGTGAAGACGGTTTTCTTGTCGTGTTTTGTTCGGTGAGTGAGACTGCTGAAAGCCCAATCTTTTCTCTCCTTTTTCCCTCACGTTTTGAGAGGCCAGAAATTCATCTACATAGAAGATTTATACATTTAATGAGCGGCAATAATCACATTGAAATATTATAATTTAGTATGAAATTTCTTTGGGGCTACATATTATGTTTAGTAGTAGGCGGAAACTCTGTGTTTAAAGAGAAAGAAAGAGAAAATTTCATACTAGCAGATAACTTTTTTGCTTACCTTCTGGACCGAATGATGAAATATCAATAAAACTTCGTGTTACCACTATATACGAAGTTATTAATAAGGAACATTTGAAAATGATTGTTATTTACAGCTGATAATTATTCATGGCAGAATAATAAGGCTGTTGCCTAAGACTCATAATTTTTAATTAAGTTCGCTAGGTGTTCTGAATAGTGAATAATGTTATTTAATTATAAAACATTTGGTGTGTATTTTAATTTATTAGACAACTCAATATACATTATTCCAGTCTAGTGCAGTACATCTTAAACATGTTTGGAATATTTTTTCTTTTACAAGAGCCAAAATTTCTCAACATATAATTACTTCGGAATATTTCCAAAACCACAATTAATACAAATACTAATACAAAAGAAAAATAAAAACAAAGAAACACATCGAAGAAGACTACATGAGTGGTAAACGTGTTATTAGAATGTATAACTTTATTTCTGAAACGGCTTAAAAGACTTCTTCCATTATAACTTACATGAATATAATACCTCAATAAAATACGTTATGCTGAATCATAAAACTTAAAATAATACTGAGAAAATGTTAGCTTCATGTCCATTTCAGAGAGATTTGAAACTATAAACTGGGTTTATAACCCGCCTATCTTCAATACTATCAGTATCGAGAATACAGGTTCCACTTTATGTGTTGTATTTACTAATAGTATAGGAGCTAGCAACGTTTTCGAGAAAGAACTTTAGGTCAGTTGATTTTGTGATATGTCGTCCTTCTTGCACTTTCGGTTAGAGTCTGGGCTATCTGGCTGGCGGTAGTGGTTGCGTTCATTAGTGCGCATCCTACCTGTCCAGGTAATAATCTTGGATTTTAAAAGCATTTTAGAAGGCGTAATTTTTGATTTTTTGTTTTTGAATAAATCTCTCTGACATACTTTTTTTATTGCCAGACATCAGTGACAATGCTAAATATGTGCCATACGCGATTTTATATTTTTTTTTATAAAAATTTCAAAGTATTTTATAATGTCTGTAATTTTAATATTATGTTATTTAAAGATAATAAAAACTTAAAATAAATTTGCCAGACATTAATTCGATTGTTAAGCCTTAAATTAAAATTAAAAAGTCATGAAAAGTATTGCAGTATTATGCTAGTAGTCCGACAGAGACAGCTGAAGTCATCCAGTTTGCCACCCTGTAAAGTGGAATTGCAACAGCATTTATTGAGGGTTCGTTACGTCACGAAAATTTGGAGAAATGCTCACTCAAAACATCCAACATCTTTACCTCCAATGGCTTTCGGTTGGACCATTAACGGTGACAAATATGATTTTGTCTGGTTTTTGGGAGATCAATTACCATCCTCAGTTGCAGGTATTATTGTTCAAAGTAAGTGTAAAATGGAATATTTATCAATAATAACTAAAATGTTTTATAACGAACAAGAAGAATTACACTGTTTATTTTTTTTCTGTTGCAGATGATAGAGTTTTAGAAGATAACGAAAGTTCCCAAGAAGATGATATGAATGACACTGACAAAGACAGCGACGATGATGATGATGATTATAAAGATGCCTCTTTTTTTTGTGACGTCACTATGGGCTGAAACAACTTGAAAAACTTAATATTAATTATTTATAATTTACATTTAGTAATCAGAACAATTTAAATAAAAAGTGTTGTTTTTTAAATTTTAATCTAATTTTATATTCCTTTTTATGCTTAATTTTTTTTGGAAACTTGCTCTGACTAGAATGATTATTATTATTATTATTTATATGGTATTTAAAATAATTTCTACTATTTCTGGCGAAATAATCAGCTACGCAGGCTTGCGGCCAAAACGAAACTGATAATGAATAAATGATAGTTTAAAACACGTAAGAAATAGAAAAATAATGGATGAGCTTATTAAAATGTTTCTATTGACAGGAATTTACGAACTATTCGGCAGTTATTTAAAATGACAGCTTTTTGCATGAACACATATACCCATGTTAGGGGATATATTTGGAGTGTCTTCAAACTTTTATGAAGATACTTAGGAATTACACCCATAGTTGACACCACAATTGGTACGGTTCGCACGGAGTCAACTCGCCACTGTCTTTTTAATTCTATAGAAAGGTTATATTTTGCTATTTTTCTATATATGTTGTTTGTAGGTTATGGGTATTTGGTATAGCTATATCAATTAGAAAAACTGCTTTGTTTCTTTTATCGTGTAGTGTAATATCCGGTCTATTGTGATGAATTGTCTTGTCTGTCATAATAGTCCTGTCCCAGTAAAGCTTGTAGTTGTCCGATTCTAGTATTATTTTGGGTGAATATTTATAATATGACGTTTTATTTGTTATTAACTCGTATTTGTATGCAAGATATTGGTGTATTATTGCAGCTACTTGGTCATGTCGATGTTTGTAATCCGTCTGGGTTATAGATTTACAGGCTCCGGTTATATGTTGAATTGTTTCAGGACTACTATGACAGTGCCGACAGAGATCATTTTGGACTGTAGTATCTTTGATTATGTGTTTCCTATATTTTTTTGTGTCGATTGTCTGGTCCTGGATGGCAACCATGAATCTCTCCGTTTCGGGAAACATTTCGCCTCGCTTAAGCCACGCGTTTGACGCTATTTTGTCAACGATAGGATTAGTTAAGTCGAGGCGGTGTCTCCCGTGGAGAGATCATGGAATCTAACAGGTTAAGTGGTGTATATTTATGATCAGCTCGTACTACAGCTCTATGTAGTTCTGACTCATGGGATTTGGAATGGAAAAATAACCGTAGTGTTTGAATATTATTATTATTTTTTATTACATTTACAGTGACAAGTAATTTACTTTTGTAATGGTTCTTTGTATCATTCTCGACTTATTCTGCAACTGTCTCTCTCCGAATACTAGCATTATACTGCAATACTTTTCATGACTTTTTCATTTTAATTCCAGACTTAACAATCGAATTAATGTCTGGCAAATTTATTTTAAGTTTTTCTTATCTTTAAATAACATAATATTAAAATTACAGACATTATAAAATACTTTGAAATTTTTATAAAAAAAAATAAGATTCGCGTATGGCACATAGTTAGCATTGTCAAAAATGTCTGGTAATAAAAAAAGTATGCCATTATATTTAAAAACAAAAAATCAAAAACTACGCCTTCTAAAATGCTTTTAAAATCCAAGATTATTACCTGGATAGGTAGGATGCGCACTAATGAACGCAACCACTACCGCCAGCCAGATAGCCCAGACTCTAACCAAAAGTGCAAGAAGGACGACATATCACAAAATCAGCTGACCTAAAATTCTTACTTTTCAAACGTTGCTAGCTCCCGTACCATAAGGATTTGATATACTTACAACTAATGAAATGTGTCAACTAGATTCCTGGGGAGATTTTGTTAAATTAGGTGTGCGAGTCTCAGTCAAAGGTATTTGCAGTTATAAACGGACAACGTATAAAAATTGTGGCCTGTTGGTAAACGGACTAGACGCGGCTGCCCACATGTTCACGGTGGTCGCGAGTTCGAATCCCATAGCACACCTCTGACTTTTCGGAGTCATGTGTGTATTGACAATAATCAATCACCACGCACTAAAACGGTGAAGGAAAACATCGTGAGGAAACCTGCATACCATAGCGATTTATAAGAATTCCTATGGTATGTAAGTCCGCCAACCCGCACTAGGCCAGCGTGGTGGACTATATGGCCTAACCACTCTCAATCGTATTCTCGATTGTAGAGTAGGCCCGTGTCCTGCAGTGGGACGTATATGGGCTGATACAGTTACAGTTACAGTATAAAAATTCCTAGTATAAATGCTCAAATATCAGTTTTTATCATCCTCATCAGCTACAAAAAACCCTGATAAACATAAGCTTCCACCAAAGATTTCCAGAGCAACCTGTAGTCAGCCAACTGTATGAAGCAACTTTCTGCAATAACCATAAAAACATTTTTTTTAAAGAATAAATTCAAATATGTTGTATTGGATTTACTAAAAATATTGTGAAGGTGAAACACTACGATATTTTACTTTGTAATTTTTTTATCTGTACGTGAACAAGCATGCTTTTAAAATTGTCATACAATTAGTCTTCTTTCGACGCAATGACAATTTTAAAGACGTAATTTACAGTAAGAAAGTGTTGAAATATTAGTCGTTCCTCAGCAGAGCTTTTAAGTCGTCTTTCGGTGAAAAACGTAAAAAGTATAAAAGGCACAGGCTTCCCACTAAAAGTTTTCCCTCGAGAACTTACTGAAAGCTATATAAAACATATAAATGGACCTGTATACTGTGTTTACTATTTATTGGATGTCAGCTATCATTTACGTTGTTTGTAAATTGTGCGAACTTTTATCTTGACGTATGAGAAGTGCTTTTTTGATGGAATTTTCGAGAATTAGTTATGTGTATGTCGTTAATTCTATGTTTACCTTGGCAAATTTTGTTTAGATTTCCATCTCACCACTGGATGCATTTTTGGACAGAACGCTTACCATCAAGAGTGTTTTAAGTGAATTTACCGTATAGAAATTTTATTACGGCAATTTTCACGTTGAATAAGTTTCATAATAATTATGTTAGCGTTACATATATAAGAGTAAATCTTTATTATCTTTATCTTTAGTAGTATATAGTCTCATCCTTAGGAATCGGCAATGGGTGCCTGAACTTCAATATTCCCGGGCCTTGACCGAGAAGTTTTTATAATTACATCGAGTTGTTACTAATACAGTAATTTATATCCTTTTTAAAATGCAGTGGTTACGCAATACAGATTAGCTGAAAGTACAAATTGTGCCTACTACCGAGCAATTTTTTGTGTTACATTGTGTCTGAAATCACTAATAAATAAATTAATAACACCCACCCAACAGTCGCATACATAGTCCTGACCCCACACTAAGATCGAGTCTTGTGTCGTGGGTATCAGGAACTACGAGAGACTTTTCGGTCTCACAAACACCCAGACCCGGAAGAAATATTTGTGGGCCGCACAAACATTTCTCTCGGTGCGGGGATCGAACCCGCGGCCTCTCGTTTCACAGGCGGCGTCTAACCAACTGCGCTACGGAGGCTGTCAAAAACTACTACCAAGCTTCGTTTTCAACAATACTCATACTCTTTACACCTTGTTTAATTATGGTGTATTAATATTTAGTTTCCATTTTTTAAAATCAAAACGATGGCTTAGTTGCACGACAAAGATTGCAAATTAAAATAACCTTTACCTTTAACCTCGCCTGAAGTTATCCCTTTAACAACTTATTAACATGCAAATTGTTTGTATTGTTTTAAAATATCCTGTTACTCTTTCATCCCAGCGAATCCCAGGTTTAATTACGATAAAAGAAATTCTATACTGATTACGGCTTGTTTTAAGGCTGTGTTTATTTGTGAATTTTAATTGAAAAGGATTTACATTGCTGTAACTGTATTAATTAATATGCTTTGTTATGTTTTATTCATTAATGCAATGAACGTATTTGCGTTATGTTTATTTACAATTGAGTTGGTGAAGCAATTAGGAGAAAGCGTTTTCTGAGTCGTGATATAAATTTGAATACTGAATGGGTAAGTAAAACGGATTTTTCCCTGAACTAAAATCAGTGTGGAAAGTCTTCTGGCCAGATAGCGGAACGACCTGCACAAGAGGAACAGCAGCGACTGGATGCATAAAATAGCAGACTGCGATCTGTGGTGTACGTTGAGAGAGGCCTATGTCCAGCCGTTGACTGAAAAGGGGTGATGATGATAATGATATGAACATAACCAATACTAACACATAAATTACTCATATAAATACCAAGTTTTGTTTCGTGATTTTCAGAAACTTTGATAGACTTTTGATCTCCCAACGCCCATAAAAGGGCTATATTTCAATCTTAAGGACACAATTTCACAAATTTACGATTTCACAAATACCAAATGTTTATTTAAAATACATGTAGCTAATTATTATCTTCTTCCGCATACAAACTCGTGTTTAATTATCTTTAGAAAATAAATCTTAAAATGTATGAAATAAGAAATGAACACTCAGATCACGTACTGAACATTCACCAACATGTGACCGAAACGCTAGCAACATAATAATATCAACTGAAAACCAAATATTAAATCCTATGTTTGTTTGTTTCTGAGCCCATTATTTATTGAATTTATTGTTGAATACAAAAAATATAAAGCTGTGAGAAAAGACCTAATAAATCACACTAAATAGTGGCACCGTCTTCTCAGAATACATATAGTAGTACGCAAACAAGCTCTTGGTATTTGAATAAAGGCGTTAAAGAAGTGAAAAAATAAGGTATATCCGATCACCAGCTGTCTTTGTTGCTTATTGATAGCTAAAACTAAATAGTTTACCCAGCAAAATAGCTAGATTTCTGTCTACTACTGTCTCTTAACAGAAAATATTCAAACAAAGAGATGCTACAAAGAGAGTAGTCTTTAAATTGATTATTTAATGACGCCTAAAAACTGATCCCCACAAAAATATTACACAAGCAAAACCACGCCAAATAACTTGTATATTATGTTATAAGTAACGGTAAAATGTTACCAAAATATTTTTCAGAAAGAGATATCTTTCGTGGAGACACCATTTATAATAATTTCCACGTTAAATACACAACGGTAAACCATAAAAACGTTGCTAAATTGTGACAAATTATAATGTCTATTGGACACAAAAAAGCGGTAGCGTTATGCTAAATTGCCTGAGTTTGGGGATTATGAATGTTTTTGTATAAATATTTAGACAAAATATTTACCTTGAAAAATGGGCTCTATTTCAGTATATAAGTGACGTAAAACTAAAAAAATACAGTACATTCATATAAATAAATCGGATTTGGTATACGACATTATTGGAAGCTAAAATTATTCGAATTAATAAAAACAAAAAAACACCTAATAATTGTCATTATATAGTTAGACTCTGAAAGTATTCGAATAAAATAGTCTGACAACAAAACAACTAATAACTGTCAATAATATCAGCCTAGGCAATAAAATATCGACACCAATTCAGTACTAAATCGCGTGATGTGTAGAGCGATACATTCCCAGGAACCAGATTAAAACTTCGTTAAATTGTGGATCGTCGCGTCGCGTCGCGGTAAAAAATACTGCGCTGCGGCTATTAGCTGTCTGTTGACTGCAGATTGATGGTGTAGTTTTTTTATTCCAGTTTTCAAGTTTTCCCGTCAGTAGTTTAGTAAAGTATGACTTTTGAACTTGATTTTATTACACATTTAATTTCAATAATAATTCATATACATCCCATTGCAGGGCATAGGCCTCCTGTACAAATCGGTTAGACCATATTCCATCACACTGGCGCGTTGCGGGTCAGCGGACTTTTAAATTCTAAAATAATTTCCCCGTAACCACTGCCAAGTCGAAGGCTTACATATGTTTGGAAGAATGTAACTTGAGACTTAGGGCAATAAAAATCGGAGCTCTATACCAAGATTCGCAAACACGTCACTCAGATGTAAATTGTAATGGCTCAGCAAATATTATAATGTGGAAGGAGAGGAGGAGAGGATTATAATGAGGAACACAATCTCTCTCACTGAATTTACACATTAATGTGCTTTTACTATTTCCATTACCATTTATTATATATATATTTATTATATTTTATGTATATTTTGTATATGTATATATGTATGTATGTTGTACATATTTATATGAATGTTTTACTTTTATTTTGTGTTTTTAATTTGTTTATTTGTTGGTATATAGTATACTTTTTTTTTCATTATACACCCTAGACTGCCCTTTCTCTCTCCTGTGTCTTATCTCCATCCAAAGGTTGCCTGGAAGAGATTACCTAGTGTAATAAGGCCGCCGATTGTACTTATTTTTAATATTGTTTTAATTTGTTATTGTATTTTTTTCTGGTGTACAATAAAGATTATAAATAAATAAATAAATAAATGTTCCTTGAGTCAAACTCAAGGGAAAACCGACTAACTATTAATAATTTCATAAAATTTAAAAATATAGTTAATTAATGGGTCCGAACAGAAATTAATTATTACAACATTTTCTTAAAACTTAGGGTTAAAATCATTTTTTTATTATCTCTTAAGTAGTGCTAAACGAATACTGTTATTAAGCCAACGCGGCTTATTTAAAGATCCTTCTTGTAAGGCCTTTCTTTAGATTTTTTGCTCTATTTCATTTAAGATATTTTACATAATGAGACATGACTTTTTTTTGGTGGGTGTGTTGTCACCGTGTAGTCGTGTTTGTTATTGCTCCCGAATTTAATTTAATTTTCTAGTGTGAACTGTCCAATTCTTAGTGTCAGTGGTTTATATCATAACTTTTGTTAATACAAGGTAAATGCATACTTAATAATGTCTATTATTAAGTATGCATTTACCTTGTATTACTTAATAATGTCTATTATTAAGTATGCATTTACCTTATATTCTTGAGAACGCAGCTGTATGTCTATACAGCTGCGTTCTCAAGAATATAGCATCTAAAAATAACATCTGTCACTGAGAAGCGTCTTCGGAATCGACGATCCTACCCTCGCGTAACTGCACCGGGGCCTTTATTAGTGTGCGACCTGACGAAACAGCCGCGGTCAGCAGTGTCGGTACTTCATGTGGGCATTTATTAGTGTGCGATTTTGAAGAACAGCTGTTTTAACGCTAGAGTGCACAACAATTGGTTTGACAATATTCAAACTTATATTAGTTTGTGTCTGAGCATATTGTGGACAAAATGGTACAATGCTCGAAATGTGAATCGAGCATCCTCATAACACAAAAACGTATTAAATGCACGAACTCCACTTGCCTACACCATTACCATCTAGAGTGTATTAATTTCGATGCCACTGTACCTCGCTCCAAATGGATTTGCCCTAGCTGCTTGTCACCCCGCTCAACAGGATCCCAAAATAAGAGCACACCATTGCATGGAGAACATTACAAGGATAGTCCGATCACTGGGGTTTCTCCTGGAATAAACGAAGACCGAATTTTGAGCGAAATTCGTAATCTTCGTTCAGAAATGAGAGATAAATTTGAGAGTCAACAGTCCACATTCGAAAAATTCAACAGCATGCTGTCAAATGTTCAAAGAGATGTGAATGACCTATGTACAAAATACAACATTATGCGAGAAGAATTAAACGACGCTTTAAAATCGATCCAGTTTCTGTCCGATTGTCATGATGATCACATAAAACTTGATGAACTTGAACTTAAACGTACCACGTCGGAATTAACTTGGCAAAACAACACATTGCAAAGCAATACACTTGAACTCAACGCAAAAATAGCACTATTGGAACAACACGCAAGGGAAACGAATATTGAAATTCAGAATGTGCCTGAACGCAAAAATGAGAATTTGCTGGCTATAGTACAGAATATAAGTAAAGCTATAACTTACGATTTAAAAGAGGCTGATATCATGTCATTCTACAGGGTCGCAAAGCAGAATCGTGAATCTATTCGTCCACGCAATATTGTTGTAAAACTCAATTGTCAACGAACACGAGATAACTTGTTAGCTTCAGTTAAATTGTGTAACAAAAGCAACAATAACAACAAATTGAGCACTACCCACATAGGACTACCTGGACCGCAACTTCCGATCTTCGTAGCAGAGCATTTGTCTCCGGAACTCAAAAAACTACATGCTGCCACCAGAACTGCTGCTAAAGAGAGGGGGTACAAGTTCGTGTGGGTGCGGAATGGACGCATTTTCGTACGCAAAGATATAGCGGCCGATCATATGATAATTAAAACTATAGATTGCTTGACAAAGCTTAATTAAGTTATCTATGGATTATATTATTCGTGTCAAATGCATGTTACTCATTAGTCCTTTATTTTAAAAATTCAAATTAACTGTTTATTATCAGAACGTTAGAGGCTTAAGAACTAAGACGGAAGAATTTTATTTAAACGTGCTAAAGAATAACTACGATGTTATAATCATCACAGAATCCTGGCTAAATCATGGAGTCTTTGATTACGAATTATTTGATCATCGCTATAATGTGTTTAGACGTGATAGATCATCAACTTGCACTTATAAAAATAAAAAAGATGGTGGCGGTGTTCTCATTGGCGTTCTTAAAAAGCATGAGACGTTACGACGTAATCAATGGGAAACACCGTGCGAAGACCTCTGGCTTTCGTTAAAAGTAGGCAAGTTATATATTAATATTTGTGCCCTGTACGTACCCCCTCCTGTCAGTAGTGATTATGTAGATACTTTTGTAAAAAAATATGACTGTTTTAAAGGATAATATTCAACACAGCAAGGCAAGTGATGCTATTGAACCTCTCTTCCTCGTAGTAGATTTTAATATGGGTGATATTGACTGGGATAGACATTCTAACGCTTCCACTCAGGGATCATCATTGAGTCATATCACAAATACGTTTTTAGATACCATGGCGTAACTTTCAACAATTTAACAAAATATTAAATAATAATAATAAAATATTGGATTTAGTGATTAGTAATGATTCAGCTAACATAACAGTAGCTTCCGCTTCAAATTTCTTTGTCACTCACACCATCCTCCCCTAGACGTTATTATTGAAAAGTCTGTAAGCACCAGAATGAAACCTTCATTTGACAAGTCGCTTAACTTTAATAAAACTAATTATGAAGCTGTTAATGGTGAACTGGCATCAATCGATTGGCCTGCTATACTTCATTGCACATACCCCGTGGATTTTATGCTAAATAATTTTTATAATACCCTCAAGCCTATCATTAATCACCACACTCCACTCCGCAAACGGCGAAATGATCGTTATCCTTTCTGGTTTTCACGACCATTATTGAAAGCGCTACAAGATAAGGCTAAATATCACGCAAAATTCAAAAAATATGGTAACTTAATGGACAAATTACAATATGACATTACTCGTAAACGTTGTGATTTGATGATTATTCAATGTTATGAAAAATTTAAAAAAGAAGCTGCCGAAGACTTAAAGCGTTGCCCAAAGTATTTCTGTAACATCTTTAAAGATAAATCAAAAAACAGTTCTTCCTTGCCGAACTTAATGAAATTAAAAGACATCAAGGCGAAGGGTGGGCAAGAAATTTGTGATCTGTTCTCCAAACACTTTCAAAGCACTTACTCTAACAATAATAATCTCATCTCGACCAAACATTATTCAATGTATTACAGTAGTCTGTCTTACGGCACTTCATACAGCAACTGTACAGTTGAAGAAAGTGAAGTATTAAAAGTACTGAAACACTTAGATATAAATAAAGGGCCCGGTCCTGATTCGATTCCACCGATAGTCTTAAAAAAATGTGCAATTAATTTAAGCAAGCCCCTAACTATCATTTTCAATCGCTCGTTAAACACCGGGATTTTCCCTAGGCAGTGGAAAATAGCGCATCTTACTCCGATTCATAAAGGCGGTAGATTGGATGAAATTGCTCAATACCGCCCAATATCTATTTTATCCGCATTTAGCAAAGTCTTAGAAGCTATAGTCTATAAGAAACTTCTAGCGCATTTCAAACCATTTATTGACTGTAATCAACATGGCTTCTTACCCCATAAGTCCACTAACACAAACTTAATGGAATACGTATCAGATGTTTTGGATACAGTTGACAAAGGCGGTGAAGTACACGCGGTGTATACTGACTTTAGAAAAGCGTTTGATTTGGTTAACCACAGTTGTCTTCTAAATAAACTTGAGGATATGGGAATTCATGGAACATTACTTAGATGGTGCGAATCGTATATTTGTAATCGTTCGCAATTAGTTAATATTCGCGGTTTTAAATCTCAAATTTGCACAGTTCCGTCAGGAGTGCCTCAAGGCTCTCATCTTGGACCTCTTTTTTTTCTTCTTTACATAAACGATATTAATTTTTTTATCAAATCTAAATTCAAACTATACGCTGATGATCTCAAAATTTACCGAGCGATCCATGATCAGTCAGATATAGCAGCCCTCCAATCCGATTTAAATAGTGTTCAAATGTGGTGTACCGATAATCATATGTTTTTAAATTTAGAAAAATGTTATTGTATTAATTTCACAAGGAAAAAACAACCACATTTGACAACTTATTACATAAATAATATTCCTTTATCTAAAGTAACCACTGTACGGGATCTAGGGGTCATTTTAGACAGTTCTTTATCTTTTAGATACCATATAGATAACATTACAGCTAGATCTTCAAGACTTTCTGGTTTCATAAATCGACAAATGAAAATTTTTAAGCAGTCGCATCTTACTACTATAATTTATAATTTATACTCTATCGTTCGTCCCATTTTGGAATATTGTAGTAATGTGTGGAACCCGGTTTACCAAGTGCACATTGACCGCATCGAACGCATACAGAAACGCTTTTTGTATCAACTGACGTATACCGATAACAAATGCTCACAATTTCGATCATATGAACAACGTCTTTCTTTCTATAAAATAGAACCTTTGAACACACGGCGTAAAATAGCTGACATCATGTTTTTATATAAGGTTATTCATAATTTTGTTGACGTTCCCGAATACCTTGAGCGCGTGCATTTGATTGTACCTCGTGGTAGCAGTCGTTTGAGCAACCTTTTATGTTTCTATCTTCCCAATGTAAAATCGAATCTCGGCCAGCATTCTCCTTTGTATCGAATGTGCTCTGCGTGCAACCATATTCGTGGAGATATTGACATTTTTCGTCACGGTTCTTTAGCCTCTTTTAAAAAAACAGTGCGTGTGATGTATGGGCTATAATTTTTTTATATATTTTTTTTGTTTTCTTTTGTATTATAACTTAGTTTTAATTATTATCTTTCTTTATGTTTTGTATTTTCAATAGTATAAACATACTTATTTATCAGAATTATATTGGTGTAGCAACATTATGTAACACGACATAAAACACTTTGTTAAACATGCTGTGTTCACATCGAGTAGGATATAGTCTAGAAATAGTAATTAGATATAGTATTTTATAAGTTTATTTTAAGATTGTATCCAGTTTTGTGAACCAAATATATATATAAAAAAAAAAAATTGCATATGGTAATAATTCAAACGAAAAGAAAACTGTTGATGTTTATTTAAAAAGTTACCTTGAATGAATTCAAACAATCTCTAAAACAACATATTAATTCCTTAAAATAATGTAAGCAAACCTTGGAACCCACTGGCAAGTGTCTCATATGTAAGTTAGGGGCCACCTGGGTAGTTCACACCGAAATGTTTATTCAACCCGCCAAACAGCAGTGTGAATGCACTATTTTTGTTTTAATAATATTGTAGCCAGAGTAGCTACTGGATATTTAAAGACTTACTTATATTATGTAATGATATAAATGATGTGTTAGAATAAGTGTTTTTATTTTTCTTTATTTTGCGTAATTGTATTTTAAATTAATGTTAATGTAAATTATCTTAAATTAATAATACTTAACTATTAGCAATGTAATTCGTAGCTGTAAAATTTTAAATATTAATATTTGTACGCCTTTATGGCAAAACATAGAGCTCATAAAATTTATTTAAGATCATCAATGTACCTACCTATGTTACACAAATAAATTATTCTTATTCTTATTCTATATCTCAGGATGGCGAGCGCAGTAGACTGCCAAGCAACGCTTTGTTATTCATGGTGTTATTTGGTTTGTTTACTGTCGAGCGTTGTATTGCTGGGGTTGATGACGACGCCATATTTCTTAAGACGATTGAAAACAATTTTCAAATGCTTGAGGTGCTCTTCATGTGATGATGATGCAATTAAAATATCATCAATGTACACGTAACAAAAGTCCAATCCCAGTAACACTTCCTCCATGAAGCGCTGGAAGGTTTGGGCTGCGTTACGTAATCCAAAAGTCATGTACATAAACTCGAAGAGTCCGAATGGAGTAATGATGGCTGTCTTAGGTATGTCTTCCTCTGCGACTGGTATTTGATGGAATGCTCTTACTAAGTCAAGAGTGGAGAAAATGTTCTTCCCGTGCAGTCCTTGTGCAAAAACTTGGATGTGTCGTACCGGGTATTTATCGGGTTCTGTCCGACTATTGAGTGCCCGATAGTCCCCACATGGTCTCCACTCATCTCCTTTCTTGGGAACCATGTGTAGTGGAGAAGCCCATGGACTTTTTGATGGCCGACACAATCCTAGTCGCAACATCGCCTCGAATTCCCTTTTAGCGGCGGCCAATTTGTCTGGAGCAAGTCGACGGGGTTTGTGCGCAACTGGTGGGCCTGGAGTCGTAATGATGTGGTGTTTTGTGCTGTGGCTTACTGTTTTAGGTGCGCCATCCGGACGAATAATATCTGGGAACTCCTGCAGAAGCTCATGGTATGGTGATGGGCCATTAATGACTTTGATGCTTGGTTCCTGACACTCTGTTATCTCCGCTTTGTAGGTAAGCAGGATGGAGGAGTCTATCAAACGTCTACATGGCAGATCTGGTAGGAGTCCATAATATGCCAAAAAATCAGCACCTAAGATTGGCTTGGAGACATCAGCTATTATGAACCTCCAAGTAAAATCTCGTCTTAGGCCAAGGTCCAACGTCAAGTTAGCAATTCCGTATGTAGCGATCACTGTCCCGTTGGCCGCAGAAAGCTCATAGTTGGACTTTTTATGCGGGCCTTGGATACGATGACAAGGAAACACGCAGATGTCAGCTCCGGTGTCCACGAGGAATTGGATTTTGCTGGCTCGATCACAGACGAATAAACGGCGTGATTTCTTAGGGCAGGAGTCGTTTGCCGTCATTAACGACTGCCCGGAGCGTTTCCCGTAGCCTTGCTGCATGGTGGAACACATTTTGTGGCCTTCGTATCAAACCGCCAGTGATACCAACACAAATCACGTGGACGTGGACCGCGGCTTCTGGAACGTGAGCGAGATCGTGATCTGTTTCTATCTCGCACTCGCGCACGTGAAGTGGGATCGTTGATTTCTCGACGTAGCAAAGCAATCTCGTCCTTTAAACTGACGTACATCTTTTTCATGTCTTCCGATACCGACTCCTCTTGTTTGGTGGAAGTAGGACGAATTCCGGCCTCTGCAATAGCTGGACGCATTGGCAAGTATTCTAATGCTGCATCTGCAACTTCCGCAGCTTTCTCCAGCGGTTGGTCCTTAGCAGTTGCTAGGATGGGCTGTAAGACCGTTGGCAATCGTCCTTGCCAAAGTGTACGGACAGTAGATTCCGACATATTCTCACCAGCTAGGTTTCGTAGACGTCGAAGAAACTGTGATGGCTTATCATCTCCCAGGTCCTCGCGTTCCAGCAGCTGACGTGTTCGCTGACTCTCCGATGTACCACAACGCTTTGTCAAAATCGTCTTAAACGTTGAATACGGAGCGTCTTCGGGCGGGCTTAAAATTACATCACGCATTGTGTCTATGATTTTAGTTGGTATCTTCTGTATTATCATTGCGTATTTTGATTTCTCCGAGTTGATGCGGGCGGCAGCAAACGCAGCTTCTGCTATGGCGAACCAAACTTCTAAGTCATTCGATTTGCACTCTGGTATAAATGGAGAACACGACGCAACCTCCGGAGCAGATTGTTCGCTAACGCTTCCGGTGTTCATTATACTGCTCACTTTTTCTATGTTTTACTCAAAAACAATGTCTCTTCCACGGAAAACTCGCGTACTACTATTAAACTTTAACACACTACACTCAAATCACTCTTATCACGTCGGGGTCACCACTTTGGTGGTTATAAGTGTAGGTATTAGAATAAGCACTCACTTCCAGGAACTAACTATTGTATATTTTGTAAATTAGCACTTAATACATTCACAGACAGAGTAAAATTATAATTATGCGACTCGGAGCGAGATGTGCTCGTGACGAGAGATGGCAGACTGTCTTTTTTCATCCAAATAAACCGACCCTTTTATAGGACTACCCGAATGAGGATCGGTGGGGATAAATCTTCCAGAAAATATATTTAAGCCATAAAATAGGGTCTATCTTTTCAACTAAAAATTAAGGTCGGCCCAAACATCTGGGCTATTGTCCAAACAGAAAGGCTTACAAAACATGTGTACATAAATTTGTTGCAAAGGATTGCCGCCACTAAAGAACTTAACTATAATAATACAGTTTTATTGCCCCGGTATGAACGGGCAATTACAATTAGGAAACAATAATTTAGCACAGCATCTTTTTAACTAATATTATACAATAAGGTACACAAAAATTCTTACTGTAATAAAACGACTCGCAGATGTTTTATGGTCTTACATCTGCAGTCATATCTTACAATGAAATGCGTGTTTAAATAATGTTAAAATTACAAACAATAAGCGTGTTAATTTATAAGCTAAATCTAAGTTGGCGTATTGCTACCGCCACAGTATCACTTACGATCACGTGAAAGGCATGCTTGTGTCGCCATTAACAGTAATAAAAAAATGAAAATGTTTCTCAACACGCATTACGCCAGCGTGGTGGACTATACCGCCTCACAGCTCTTATTTGTACCCTCGAGGAGGCTCGTGCCCTGTAGTGAGGCATTTATATAAAAAATAATAATTAAGGAAGGCATTATGAGGCAATACGAAAACCTTGTCAGTCCAACTCATACTTTATGCGCATTGTTTGTTCCAACATAATTTGTAAGTTAACTAGCTTAATAAACTTTCTATTATCACAATAATTCCTTAGATATGTAAAACATAATAATACTCAGCAACAATTAAACAAAACTCTAATAACTCAGCCCCACCCGGGTCGGAAGCTGTTGTCACGTTTTGCCGCACTTGCTCTGAATCCAAACGGCTTATTATGCACGCGTCTTCAAAATAATTCTTTCTTTATTAGAATCTTTGCTTGTCCGTCTCTTATTAAGTCAGATAAATAAATGTCTTGAAATTTTAATAGACGCTTTGTGGATGTCAAATGTGGTTTAGTGTTTTTATTTGTTATTCATGTTGTCACGTAGGAATCAGGAGTGATTCATTTATTAAGATTTATTAAATTTTGTTTATATAAAAAATGACTACTGCTTTAAATATATGAATTTAAGATTTTCTGCTAATATTTAAAGATGGTATAACATTCTCATGAGATGTTTCTCATAAATAAATGTAAACACTTCTAGATAGTAACATTGACAATAAAATTTGTAACAACCTAAACGAAGACTAGTATGTCATACATCCCTAAACCAGATCTCCCGAAATGTAATTCCGAACATCAACTAGTTTAGTACATTTTGCCCGCGCTCCACGCAATAAAACCACCCGGATTGTCCATAAAAAATCCCATTAACCAGAATATATCATAAACATACTAGTTTTACACCAACTCCTTAAGGCTGCATTTTAATTTTCAAAAGTTTAATATTTCTTAATATTACGTGACAACATTCTAAAATTGTATACACTTTCAGATACACGAGGCCCGACTTTACATTAGTCGTTATGAAAATTTGATGTCGTGAGTATCATAAATTACGAAAGACTTCCTCGATCTTGCAACAGCCAGACCGAAAATAATTCTTCTGAACAATGTATATTTCTCCCGCCAAACAGCAGTGTAAAAAGACTGTTGTGTTGTGGTTGAGAAACATTGTAACCAGAGTAACTACTGGACATATTGAGACTTAACATTTTATAATATGTCTCATGTTGGCAGCGCAGTGGAATGCCAGGCATAGCATTACAATCCAGGGTGTCGTTTGGCTTTGCTACTTTTCATGAGCGGTCGTGTCGCTTACCATCAGGCAAACAGAACGTTCATTTTACCAATCGTTGCAATAAAAAATAAAACATAACCTGCTCTCGCAGACGATGTATAAATATTTTAGCTGTAGGGAAATTCTTAAAGATATTTTTAAACAACATAAATTTATTCAACCGAAGTGTTAAGTACACATTAAAATGTGTATTTTATTTATTGGGCATCATAAGGATTGGGGAAAATAAATAATTTAAGAAACAAACTTCATATTCAAACAATTTATTTTCTCGTCAATCTGTTTCTTTGACATTAATGTAGACATCAACAATCATTTAAATTATTATTACTTTATCATGTATAGAAGGAAATTGTATTGTGCGATTCTGATTATCTTCAAGAATTTTCCATCGTACAGTCTTATTATTTACAAATGGGAAAAAAATATTTATAGAAATATTTTAAACGTTATACTATTTCAGAAATGAAAATATTAGTATTTTTATAAAATCCATAAAACGATGAACTGAAACTACAAAATATAATATAGACTCTGAGCAATACGGTTTCATAACTGATCATAAATAGTGAAGTAATATTGGTAAAACATCTTTGAATTATAAACAAACCAATTACGTCCTTTATTATCTGATACAACTATTACAAAAAATATAAATATTCTATACCTCGAGTTCACTAAACATCACTTAAGTATGTGTATTAAATATTGATGTAATACAGTATTCTATTTTATGTCAATATTTACATAAACTCCACATATTTCGAGAAAATTAAACTTAAGTCTGGATAATACTAACAATTCTTACGTGTTACTTATTACTGTTTCATATAGAAATTAGACCTGAAGCTACTGGTCCACAATACTTATAACTATTGCTTTTTTTCTAAACCATCACACATCTAAGAATTTCGTTTCACTGAAATCAAACAACTTTGATTACACTGGTGTCTTTGTTCCGGAGATAGCTCCAAGTGAACCACATTCACTGCTTTATCGAACGTTACCCTCGGAAGTCATCGAGTCAGTGTCACTTCTGTATCACTTGAACTTCTAGAACTCTCTTTGATAACGTCTAATTCTCTGTTAGAGAGCGAAGATGTTCTGGAAAATTTATGTGCAGCACTGTATTCACTTTTATCTTCACAACTGTCGCGAACACATCCATTATAGTCTTTATTCTCATCAGAGTCATCGTCAACCACATCATTTACTTCGACTTCCAATAAATTATCATTTTCTTTCAACCCATAACCTATGAAACTTCTGTCATGACTGAGACTGCGTATTCTATCAAGGTTATGTTCTAATGTTTGCATATCATCATCCATGCCTGAAGAGTCATCAAATTTCCACTTGATGTTTGAATTGAAATGTTCAACTCCAGGGTATATACCTATACTATTACTTCTATGCCCGAAGACCGGACAGTTTCGGAACTCTCACAATTCCGGATGTCTCCCGTTGCATATCTTGTTGAAATTGCCCTCATCCAAGCTCAGGTTGGACCGTGATCTTCCACACTCAAGACCTGGGCTAGGTTTGAAAAGACAAAAGTCAGAGTTCTTTAATCTGCACTGGCGTGAACATGATTCTATTTGGAAGGCAGATCTATCTAGCTGTCTGTAATCTGTTGGACCATATCCATCGAAATATCTGTGATCATGTTTGCAAGAATTGGTTGGACACCCTTTAAATGACCCTGTACATCTGAGTGGATGTTCTCGGTGGCAAGCTTTTTGGATAGCATGCAACGATGTGGATGAAACTGTGCGCTCCAGTATTTCACCCCAATATTTTTCGCCGAGACCTTCAAACTCTCCTTTTGAATGCAATCCGTCGGAGGTAACAGGTGAGCCGCAGCAACCTGTTGGTTTTTCATAGTTGTGCGGAAATGATTTCGTTCTTCGACAACATACCTGTAACAATAAAATTTTAATTTGTAAAGGTATTTTAATAAAATATTTATTTTCACAAATACCTGTGTAACTAGTAGTAAGTACCTGTGTTTACCTAATTTGTAGTTTAATCATCTTTTTTTTAATTTTTTATTGCAGTTAATGACGAGACTAGCAAGCCGTTCGCCTGATGGTAAGCGATACGACCGCTCATAAACAGTAGCAACATTCCACTGCGCTCGCTATCCTGAGACATAAGATGTTAAGTCTCAATATGTCCAGTAGTTACTCGGACTACAATGTCCTTCAATCCGAAACACAACAGTGCATTTACGCTGTGTTGTTTCACGGGAGAAATAGACATTGCGGTGGTACCTACCCAGATGGCCTCTCACATATGAGAGACCTACCACCAGTATCTATTGATGTTACTTACGTAGTATTGCAGTAGTTCATGACTGATTCTTCTGAAGTGTCCATTGAGGAGCCAGTACAGGAATGGATTCCAAAAGCTGTTGCTCAACGCCAACCATGTGACAATGAAATCCAGCGACGGCGGTACCTGAATAAGTAATAATTATACTATTACTGCGTAATAATATGCAAAGTTTCCTCACGATGTTTTCCTTCACCGTGCGTGAAGTGCGTGGCGGCCTGTTGTTAAACGGACCAGACGCGGCTGCAAACATGCTCACGATGGTCGCGAGCTCAAATCCCAGGGCACACCTCTAACTTTTCTTAGCCATGATGATTCTTATTGATCGTCAATTACCACGTAGTTTAACGGTGAAGGAAAACATTGGGAGGAAACCTTGTATACAATAACGAATTTGTAAGAATTTCTATGGTATTTAAAATCCGCCAATCCGCAGTAAGCCAGCGTGGTGGACTATATGGCCTAATCACTCTCAATCATACTCTCGATTATAGAGGAGGCCTATGCTTTGCAGTGGGACGTATATAGGCTGATACGGGTACTATTACTATCACTGTTGATTTTTAATAGTCTCTACCAAGATATTACATATAAAATATCTTTAGAAGGGAATATATTGAAATGTATTCAATATTTAGCTTTGTGATTTTACTCTGGCCTTCTGCCAAATCTTCAATCCAACCTCATATTAATTTCGAGCTACCTCTAGGACTTATAAATATAATCTCGACATTGGGGTAATATTTTTAGCGCAAACAAACTGATTTTGGAGGACCTAATAGTACATTAAGCCTACAAACCCAATGGACCATGAATGATAATAGAACGAAAGTAGTTTCATAAGTTAAAATTGTGTTGTTGACCCAAAAAGTTTACACGTGTAACGTCTGACGTCATCACTGTGACGTGTTTTACCGGTGTTGGCTATCACAAGAGGTATAAGCGCTCTGTGCTTAGGCCCCGTCACCTCTTAAACCCTCTTTGGAAAAGTATGATGTCGGTATTATTAAACCAACATTGTTCCGTGTAACATGAGGCAACAATATTTCAACGTCAAATACTCACGACTGTTTTTTTACGCGTCAATATTTTTGAATATTTTTTATTATGAATGTATAAGAATTATTTTATTATGAATGTGAAAGTTTGTATTATGAGCATTGATAATTATTTTCTATACCCTTTTGAGTACGAATATTGTTGAATATAGGCTACGACTCTGAGCCATATTAAACGATATTTACTGACTTTGAAGAAGTATTCAAACTAAAGTACATTAAAAATTTTTATTGATTATTTTTAATAAGATATTTTACAACTATGCTTCAACTAAATATTTATTTTCAAAATATAATAACAACGTAATGACTTGCAATTAAGATATAATTTAAGATACTTTTGTACGATTTTGTAAAATATGATTAATATAAGTACAGCAAATATCAAATAATACGATATTTGAAATGTAATATACGGACAATACTAGGAAAGATACAAGTAGAGGTCGTTTTTATACCCTTCAGACAACCTTGGACTGGACTTTCATGAATTTGAGAATAGGACGATCATTGTTAGTACTAGCAGACATAATATTTCTATAAAGAAAATGAATCGTATTAAAATATAAGTGTCGTGTATCAAATTAGAAACATAATTCCACGATTACAATATTACTAAAGTTTGTATTAAAGTCTATAAATAAAGAAACTATTTAATATGTCAACATTTAACATTTTTTATCATTCACTCTAATCAATATCACAAAAATAATGTAAGTTGTATAATAAGTAACATCTTCAGATATTTTCTCTTCTCTGGTGTCTCACTTTTGGGTAGAGTTAAATAAATAGATCATATCTTGCGGACAACTACAATGAGAGTAACAGTGTACAAATTCACATAAAAAATCGTCTTATATAGAACATTGGGAACTAAGGCCTAGAGTCTCGAGCGATAAGATCGCTATCTGTTCCTTTTTAAATTTGTAATATCTTTAAATATTTTTCCCCTTTATGAGCAGTTAAGAATAAATAAATAAGGCTTGTTGACAGTAAAAAATATGTTTCTTCCAAATATTCAAATTAATCTTCCTATTTACAAATGAGTTCGTGACTACAACACTAACATATACTATTTTGTATATATTATATTAAACATTTTCACATACTAAGACTAAACGAACATTGTCACCACAAGATTTCACCTAAATAACTTTACAACAACCAAACTTTAGCATACAGCTATATATGAAGTAATAAAGTACGATATTACCTTACATCCAGTGCAGGCGGCGACAACCTCTTGTATCGTAGCCGGTGTAACCATTACTATGAAACCTAACGACATCGCCGCCATAGTTCGAGAAGTGCTGACGCTGTGCGGCCTCACTGGCGCTTGAATCTGTTGGAAATTTTGATTATTTACTCGATTTCGTGATTTTTTTTATTGGTTATGTAGATTATTCGACCGATTAACATTTTGGTATTTGGTATATACAGGGTATATCAAGAGTACTACCGAAAATAAATCCAGCTGGCAGTTTTAGTGACTATAAACACAATGCAAGATAACATTTCTCAAAGAAACATGACAATTGTATGACAATATGTAGATTATATAAGTGAAAAGCTAAGAATATTATTGGGTAAATTATATCTGCTGAGCCATAAAGTTCCCATTAAAACATTAATATTATTGTATATGTCCCTAGTTGACTCCATTCTAAGTTATGCTCTCGATTGTTATAGTTTAACTTTTAAAACACACTTAACTAAATTAGAAAAACTTCAAATCAGATTTCTTAAGTTACTGGTTAGTAAAAAAATTTAAAATAGTTGTAATAATGATTACTCCAAACTGTTCAAAATCTGCAATATTTTGTCCGTTAGACAAAAGCACAAATTACTATTAATAAACAATTACCCTATATAATGAACAGTCTGCCACCGGACATTAGAAATGATCCCGTATACAATAGTTTTAAAAACAAATTAAGAAACCACCTTTTAACATGTTCCTACTAGTAGCCTTAAGCATATTTACTTTCCTTTTTAGGTATACTTACAGTTACAGTTTTATTTCTATTTTGTGTAGTTGTAATGCATATTGTGTTTTATTTTTTATTTATTTTTTATGTATAAGTTTAGAAGTGATGTTTTATTTTCTACTTAAATTTTTGGAAGTGATATTTTGTTACATTTTATTGTTTAAAGTTATATCCTGTTTCATTTTATTTTATAGTTATATCATAAAGTTTTTGTATATTTTTGTTTAAAATTCTGACCTCATAAGGGTTATTTTGTTTGTTTAATGTCTAATGCAAACGTAATGTACATGTGTAAAAGAGACTCACCAACTCCACGGTTAAACCGAAGCCCGGTTTCGTGGAAATAATATTTATTTTTTTGTTTCTAACTCTGTATTTTAATAAATAAATAAATAAATAATTGATTTTTGTGATTTTTAAATGGCGTCAAGTTTGGATGGTAAATCCATAGGTTTTGCTAAAATAATAATTTATACCCTTGCGTGCCAGAGAGTCTATTTATTTATTTATTTATTTATTATGCATACTAACATTATGCTTACAATTACTTAAAATATTTTATACTACTACATGTATTTTTACTGGTAGACATAACAATTATAAGTGTTGACAATTTCACAGAAGAGTAACAGGAAACTAACTCCATACAAATACATAAAAAAAATACAATAAGGTAAACATATTAATAAACAACAATAAAAACAATATTAAAATGAGAGAAAATTTAAACAATAATTAATGGCTACACTTAATAAGAATCATACAAAATCTATATACAGGGTATATCAAGACTGCTACCGAAAACGAAGCTGGGTGGTAGTTTAAGCGACTTCAGACACAATGCAACAGAAAAAGTTGCAAAAAAAAGCGACAATTTTTTTTTTGTTATTTTTTTCCTATGGCCATATTTGGGTGGTAAATACATTTTTTCCTAAAATAATAGTATATACCCTTTTATTTATAAATACTCTAAGGTATAAAAGAGTTTAAATTATAATTTTAGCAAAAACTATGGATTTACCACCCAAAAATGACGATATTTAAAAAATCATAAAAAAAAATTGTCGCGTTTCTAGGCGAAATTTTTAATTGCATTGTGTTTGTAGCCACTAAAACTACCACCCGGCTTCGTTTTCGGTAGCAGTCTTGAGATACCCGCTATATAAAAATGAAATCCGTTTCGCGTTGTCACGGCATCACGTGTGAACGGCTGAACCGATTTCGATAATTATTTTTTTAAAATGTTTGTGGAAGTCCAAGGATGGTTCTTACGGCGAGAAAAAATCAAATAATTGCCGGAAAAACCCTAAAAACAGCCCTTTTCTTTTTCCCATACAAACGTTTTCTAACTAAAACGTAAAGTCAATTTGAGCTTTATTGCTATTGTATAAAGTTCATATTAAATTACAAGCACTCACTGTTGTTTAAACAATGTAGGTATGTTCCTAACGTCAAAGAGTCAATTTGCACTTTATTACCGCTAAACAAAGTTCAAATTCAATCATATCTATCAAAACAGTGTGCGTGATTTTCCCATAAAAAATGTTCATGGGTTTGTAACTGTCAAACATTTAATTTTCACCCTGTCGATATGGTAAACTCTTCCCTCAAATTAAAGAACGTATTTAAATAAAGTTTTCGAATCGACAACACAATATTCGATTAATGGCGTATTTTAGATTTTAAAGATGTAAAATATTGACAGTAGTGAAAATGGATTGACATTTTATTTGATTGTAATTGTTTATGCATGCGTTCAGAAATTTATTTTGTATAAACTAAGGAGAATATATCAAGCTACATTAATATAGGACAATGAAATAAATAATGTTCACACGTAATGGTAGATTTACATGTTGGCTGAGGTTGGGCCAACGTCTACCAATTCCAAGCTATTAACTATGAAAAACATAATGCCAGCCGAGCCAAACACTCCGTTTACACGCTGCCGTTGGTCGAGGCTGGCTGAGGTTGGCCAAGCGTGTAAATGCAGCATAAGAAGTTATACTTACTCCTTTTCAAGATCGAATGCCATTTTTATCACGAATTTTTACAGTGGCCTTTCCTTCGCTATAATTCACTGATAGAAATGTACATCGTATCGGAGTGAGATAGGTTATATTATACCTAAAGGGGGTAAAAAAGGGATGAAATGTTGTGTCTAAGAAAATCGAAACCACTGAAGTTATGTCTATGAAATTTTATATTTCAACTCTTTATTACTAACAAAGAGTAATGGCGTGCAATATTTTTTGGAAAAACAGCATTTTGGTGCTGAAGTAAGGGAAGGAATATTGGATGGACAATAAAAAACGCAAAAGTTTTTAATGTCAAAAATTCATAAGGCAATCTTTATATGTATATGTATATGGATGTATATGGAGAGAAGGGACATAAAGTAAAATAGAATGTAAGGTACGGGAGAGGGCTGGGATAGATGACAGATTTGTTAGGACGAAATGTAAATGCACGTTAAAAAAGGGATGGATAATAAAGAGAAGGGATGGGACGGATTGGGAAGAGACTAAACAGGCGGATGAGACGGGATTGTGCCGGACAGTAGGATAGCTACGTCAAGTTTAGGTATACAAGAATTTATACGAAAAACAACATGAATTTGGTGTGGAGTGGAATCAAGAAATATATGCATCCAGGCGAAGCTTGGTCGGGCCGCTAGTAGAATATAAAAACAAAACAAAATTAATTCAAAACTAAAGGAACATATAAAAATTAACTTAAGGATAATATTAAAAATCAAATTAAAAATAAAAAAAAACATAAAAAATTGATTGTTAAAGCAATACAAACAAAAATGAAAAAAAATATACAAATTAACTATGATTCCAGCATTTTTCTTTTGAATGTTTGCAAAGAATCGCTAAATATATCCAATTCTGGATGTTGAGCACACAACCCATTATAAGACTTACACATTCTTACAATGGGAGAATGGATACCAACATTAGTGCGACAATGTGCTGTGTAAAATATTTTAGTTATTGGTTTACGAGGGTAATTGTACGGCACTGATAAACCAATCCGTTGCAAAATATCACTGCAATCAAATCTACCGTTTACCATACCATGCAAAAATACCTTCTTGTGTACCTCACGCACCGTTGGGCGGAAGCTTTGGAGAGTGGGGGTGAGGCGATTGCGGTCGGCCTTGACATTGCGAAGGCGTTCGACCGAGTGTGGCATCGCGCCCTTCTGGCGAAGCTACCTGCGTATGGAATTCCTGAGGGGCTCTGCAAATGGATCGCCAGCTTTTTGAATGGTCGGAGCATAAAAGTCGTAGTGGACGGCTGTTGCTCCGAGACCAAGACCATTAATGCTGGTGTTCCACAAGGCTCGGTGCTATCGCCGACACTCTTTATCCTGCATATCAATGACATGTTGTCTATTGATGGCATGCATTGTTATGCAGATGATAGTACGAGTGACGCGCGGTACATCGGCCAACGGAGCCACTCTCGGGATTCCATTATGGAAAGACGGTTTCAACTTGTGTCTGAAGTCGAGAGCTCTCTGGGGCGGGCCTCCGAATGGGGTGAATTGAACCTAGTTCAATTTAACCCTTCGAAGACACAAGTTTGCGTGTTCACTGCGAAGAAGGACCCCTTTGTCATAGCGCCGCAATTCCAAGGAGTTACTCTCCAAGGATCCGAGAGTATTGGAATCCTTGGCATCGAAATATCAAGCAAGGTCGAGTTTAGGAGTCATTTGGAGGACAAAGCCAAACTGGCGAGCAAGAAGTTGGGAATCCTGAACAGAGCCAAGCGGTACTTTACGTCGGGTCATAGATTGACACTTTACAAAGCGCAAATCCGGCCCCACGTGGAGTACTGCTCCCACCTCTGGGCAGGTGCCCCAAAATACCAGCTCGACCCACTTGACTCCTTGCAGCGACGAGCTTGTCGAATTGTCAATGATCCCGATCTCACGGACAAATTGGAACCGTTAGGACTGCGGAGAGACTTCGGATCTCTCTGTGTGTTCTATCGTTTGTTCCATGGGGAGTGCTACGAAGAGTTGTTTGAGATGGTACCACCGTCGCCTATGTACCATCGCACCACACGTTTCCGCAGTAGAGTTCATTCCCACCACCTGGAGGCGTACCGCTCCCGAACGGTACGTTTCCAGCGTTCTTTTCTACCACGTACGTGCAAGCTCTGGAATGAACTCCCTGCATCGGTGTTTCCTCAGCACTATGACCTGTCCTTCTTCAAACGAGGTTTAAGGAGAGTACTATCCTTGAGGTAGGCAGCGACTTTGTTGTGCTGGTCCCCTGGCACTACGGAGGTCCATGAGCAGCGGTAGCCGCTTACCATCAGGCGGGCCGCTTGCTCGTCTGCCTACTAGGCAATAAAAAAAAAAAAAAAAAAAAAAAATATAGTCTCACTAATCACACGACGCTGCTGGAGAGATTTCATTTTAAAAAAGTTAAGTCTTTCACTATATGGGCACCTGTGTGAAATGCCAGGACTTAGGAAGGCCAAATGCCTAGTAATGGCCATTTGTATACCTTCAATACGTTGAGAAGAAATTGCAGATTGAGGATTCCATACAACACTGGCAAATTCTAGATGACTTCTAACTAACGAGTTATACAGAATTATTTTTGTGTTCAAGGAATGGAATGCTTTTGTATTACGCTTGAGAAAACCTAACATTTGAGCAGATTTTTTACAACACTATCCATGTGCGATTTAAATGTTAATTTGCTATCCAGTATCACACCTAGATCACGTACTTCATTGACGGTTGACAGGATAGTAGATTGCAGTTGGTATTTGCAACGGATTGGGGATTTCTTTCTCATAAACTGTATAACATAGCATTTATCGACATTGACAACCATACGGTTTGTGTCACACCACTGCCATATCCTATTTAAGTCATCTGCATTTCTATGGAATCGTTCAAAGATTTGATTGTACCATATATTTTTAAGTCATCCGCAAAAAGAAGAAATTTACAATTTTGAATTGCTAATCCTATATCGTTAATAAATAATAAAAACAAGATTGGTCCAAGTATAGATCCCTGAGGTACTCCAGAAGTAGCGCAGTATACCTTAGACACAAATCCATTAATTACTACGAACTGAGATCTATTTTCTAGATATGACTTAAACCAGCTGAAGAGTGAGCCATGAATACCACTTGATTCAAGTTTTCGCAGCAGTATTGAATGGTTAACCTTATCAAAAGCACTTTTGAAATCAGTATAAATTGCATGAATTTCCCTACCTGCATCAAGCTCTCCAGCCACGTCAGATACAAACGAAACTAAATTAGTTGTAACAAATCGACCACGGTAAAAACCATGCTGATTCTTAATAATTTTATTTTGGATATGACGTGAAAGTATTGGGGACACAAGAGATTCGAAAATTTTTGCAAAGCATGATAATATGGAGATAGGTCTATAGTTTTTAACATCACTAATACTACCTTTTTTGTAAATCAGAACTATCCTAGCCTTTTTCCATTCGTCTGGAAAAGTTCCAGTAGATAATGAATGGTTAAATATAATTGATAGAGGCAAGGCAAGCGTAGAACAACAGCGCCTAATAAATATAGGATGTATATCCAGATGATATACATCCTATATTTATTAGGCGCCACACCTTTGAAAATATTTAGTTGCTTAAATTTTTTATATATCTGCTTTTCAGTCAAAACGGCGGTACCCAAGTAGCTGTATGCATTGTCTGAGTAGTTTCAATTAAAATTTAAATTTGTGGGTGGTTATAAATACTGATGAGAAGTGACTTGCAAATAAATTTGCAATTTCACTGCCACCACTTACAACATTGTCATACATGTGCATTTCGTTTGGCATGGTAGTTTTATTCTTTCTTTTATGTTTTAAATAAGTCCAAAAGGCTTTAGGATTACGATTGATATTGCTTTCAATATTCCGGTTATAATCGCTCAAACACTTATCGTGCAACTTATGACAACGTTGACGGATTATGTCATATTCTATTTTGTCTCGCAGATTTAAATATTTTCTATACCTGTTTCTTAATTTGTATTTTTCATTGAGTAGCCTAATCAGGGACTTTGTGAACCATTGTGGGTACTTTGAGGATTTTTTAATATGTTTTGGGACATATTCCTCAATAGTTGCTGTTAAGATTTTATAAAATGCTGAGACCATATCGTTTACATTCATTTTACAATCCATAAGTTCTTGCCATGGAATCTTCCTTAGATCAGAATTTATACAATCGAAATTAGCTTTAAAATAATTAAAATCTTCTCTTTTTTTTGGTGACATATATTTAATGCTATGGAAAAAATTGACGGTTATCAATAACTTCGGATGTAGTGGATCTAGTTTAGATAGCACATCAAGTGGCTCAGTAACAATAACATCAGTGATATTAGTCAAAACTAGGTCAAGCATATTTCCTTTTATATTACGTACGTTATTAAGTTGGTGTAAGTTATTACATGATATGAAGTCAACAAGGGAATGTCCTAAAGGGTTATAATTATATGGAATTGTATAGTCAATATCATCACTGGATGATCAGGCAATAGAACTTTGGTTAAAATCTCCCAACAAAATAACATCATTTATACAATTCAAAACCAAATTAGCAGAGTCAATAAATTTATTTAGAGTTTCCAAATTGGCAGGTGGAGGCAAATACAGCGCACAAACGGCGATTGTATTAATAGTGTTATTAATTTTAAGTTGTACGGCAACCCACAGATCCTCACACTGGCTCTCCCATCGATGCATACGCATAGATGAAAGATCCCTTGACACCGCAATCAATACGCCTCCACCATCCATTTTGGTATTCCTGGAACATACGCGGTCACGTCTATAGACTATGTATCGGTTGTCAATAAACTCACTATCAGTAATTGATGAATTAAGCCATGTTTCCGTAAAGACAATTATGTTATAGTTATTTAAACTTATATTACGATAGATATCATTTGTTTTGGTACGCATGCCTCGTATATTTTGGTAGTATATATTTAAGGAACTGAACTTTATATGATATACTTTAAGGATGCAAGATTATTGTTTTTTAATGAGAGTAATTAGTGTAAGAAAAAAAAATACTACGTTATATGTTTGAGGTCATGAGAATTGCGAATTAGTTTTGCTGGACTGGTTTCGTTTTTCCTAACGTATACTCTACCATCTCGAACCCACACAAATTTGTAGGATAATTCCTTGGCTTTTTTACGAGCGGCAGCATGTATTTGCTTGTTAGTGGTAGTTAAGTGTTCAGCAACAAATACCGCAGTAGTTGCACCACCTATACCAAGATGGTGAGAATTAAGCTTATCTTGTGGAATTTTGTTCTTGTTAAACTTGTAGACGGCGGCAAGTATACTGTCTCGTTGCCGACGATTTTGTAGTTTCACTACAATCGCTCTCGGTCTGGAGTTATTCTTGTCCAGTTTAGCAATTCGAGTAGCATGATCAATGTCTGCATCTTTAATAGAGCAGTCCACTGTTTGCGCAAGCTGGCAAACAATATTCACCAGATTCTCTGAGGAGTGTTCTGGGACGCCATTTATTTCTATATTGTTTACTCGAATATGTTGCTCGACCTGACTAAGCCTGACAGATAAGTTAAGCACGGTCTGATTCAACTTAACATTTTCATTTTCCAAATTATCCATTATGTCGTTTTCTTTTCCATTGCACATTTTAGATCTTCGTACTGGTTGCTAATAAATGATAATGAGTCCTGAAATCCATTGAGTATTTGATTTATATTCTTAAATTGCTCAGTTACTAAATCATTGATAATGGATTTCATTGTTCCCTCCATTTCCTCTTTAATTGAACGCAGACGATCCTCATAGGGCTTAATATTTTCAGGGCAACTGATAGGGACAACTACCGGTGAAACAGATATTACTCTTTTTCTGATCGTAATGTTATCAGATTGACTCGTTGCATTATCGTCAGGAGTGTCAAAACTCTCTACTTCCAATGCAGGTGGGCGAATAGGTGTATTAGAATTATCTGTCTTTCGAGTCTTATTACAGCATTCGGGACATTTCCAGTTTGCTTTGCGATCTTGATCTAGGGCATAGAAGGTTTGAAAGCGTTTGGATGATATCTGCACACATTCAATATCATACTTCAAGTCACATATGGAGCATATCAAGTACTTACGGCTTTTTATAAAACTGTTGCATCCAGAACATTTGCCGTAATTATTCGGAGCCATTTTTTGTTTGTTTTATTTATTATTACACTTTAAGAGTGAATTGTCAAACATCAATTATTTTGGCAAGATTTGAAGTTACAAAAATACAAATATGCTGACTACAGGTTTCGAACCAACGCCTTCATGCGTATATCATCTGTTGCGCGCTGACTTCAAACTATCAGACCACAATCGCTCACGTGAGAATTGGCGAAATACTTGATCTAGCCAAATATTTTAATAGTGTTGATTCCTCAGCAGCTGTTGAGGTCCAAAGGTCAATTTGAATTTAAATGTTTGGACGGGTATACGGGATTGTAGTTCTTTGATGATACACACTATTTCACTGATTACGATTAGTTCATGCGTAGTTAATTCACTGTTTATGATGTATTTGACTTTTTAAGTTTCAATCTTCAATTTATACACTTCACTTAAATGTTCTCAGTACTTCAGCAGTTAGAAAAATACTTTTTGAAATAATGATGTTCACTCTTAATAACCAGCTTTATGCACAATACATGTTAATGTATATCTATGAAATTGTCGTTTAAACGCTTTTTGAACATTATAAACTAAATTTACTGCAAATAATAAATATTTTGTACGGAGCAGAAGTTAACCGTGACGTTGATAAGTATATAATAAGAGTCCTTAAAAATAAAAAGGTGTACATTATTTTTGTACGATCTTAGATAAAATTATGTTTTACCACCCAAATATTTCCTACAATAGGTAGGAAAAAAAAAAACAAAACTAATTGTCGGGTTTTTTTTTCATATACACAGTCAGGTCATAAGTATTGTCACACAGTAAAAACTTTTCTTTTAGAATGCTGGCCACAAAAAAGTTTATTGAATTCGAATTTCGAATCGTTAATGAAAATAAAAATGTATACTTTTTAGAATTTTACTCATTTTAAATATGGAGTGGACGCTTAAAGAAGACCGTGTTGCAGTTATTGCGTTGCATCGTTGCGGTTACGCGTCAATTCAGATTTTTGACATACTGAAAAATTTGAATATAACCAAAAGATTCGTTTATCGTACCATCAAACGATACAATGAAGACTCTAGTGTAGATGACAGGTCAAGAAGTGGTCGCCCTCGGTCTGTTAGGACTCCAGCAGTGATAAAAGCTGTGAAGGCGCGAATTCAAAGAAATCCCAAACGTATGTGCGTATAGTGTTTAGAGTACATTATTTCAGGGGCTTATAAGTTTTCTATTCACTTTCTTCTAACAAGTATCTTGCCGCGGACTATTTAAGAGTCAAACAAAAATAAACTTTTATATAAAAATTGTTAAAAGAACTTAAATCACTAAATAATGTTTACAAGTTAACCAATTATCAAACTCGGAAATGACGTTAATGGATGAATCTTGAAAGAGTAATTGAAGCACATTATTTAATAATGGAATGAAGGAACTGAAAGAAAAAGAAACAATTTTATAGGCACGAGTTTGTTTTAGCTTTTGTATATTGGTGCACTCCGGGGAGGGAAATTTTATTTATTACGATCGTGAAAAAAGTTACGCAATGTGTATAATGAATGTTTTTTTATGAGTTGTTAACAATGACGTTTACTCTAATAAGTGTCGTAACTTTCTAGAAGCGATTTGGATGTTTTTAAAATGCTATTTGCCGTATACGCAGGTTATAAATTAAACGAACAGAATATAACATTCCTTTTTTTAAATTATAAATATGATGACTTTTACAATGAATTAAGTTTAATGTGTTAATTGTCAGAGTTAATGGAGTTAATCATACATTTTTAATAATTTGGAAGTTCCCATTAAAACGGAATTATACAAAATTAAGCATTTTAATTCGCTCTATTATTTTCACATTAAAATCATCACACCCTGTAGTGTCTCTCTCTGCGTAGTTGTGGATATAGCCCAGTTGGACGTACTACTTTAATGTACATTATAAGGATTTAATTAGTTTGGAAACTCCATACAAGAGCCTAAGCTAACAACTAATTCGGGATCGTGTGATACGATCTTAGGGTCAACTTTGATGCCCACTTTAATTTAATCCAAAGAAAACTAATTTCAAAATTGGTTTAGGCTATTTTACTAACAGTATTAGGATTAAGTTCAGCATATGTTGAATTTAATAATTCATAGAATCACAAAATAGTTACTTATAAACTATTTTATGGTTTTCTCATTTTTTACAGTACGTCCACAGTACCAAAAAGTTATTTGTTGATATTTTTAGTTCATCATGGTTTAATAGCAAATTTCGATTTCGTTTGTAAAATTGGTATCATTTATCTATTAACGCGTCAAAGGTATGTGATTTTATGAATAAAAAGGGTACATAGGTTGTGACTTGCAAAATATATACAAACACAACGAAACTTAAAATACAATCTCATTCGACTGTCTTTTATTCCATCTAGAAAGTCATATTAGATTCTCGCGAGTGGAATTAAAATAGTTCATATTAAATGAATTATAACTGCTATAAAGCTTTTTAATAAATAAAAAAAAATATAAGTAGCAGCTAACGTCTTTGTGCACTTTACACAATGAGCCTTGAAACTCCGATGCTATAGAGTAAACATTTGCTAAGACACGTGTTCGTTCACAAGCTTTTGATATATTGCATATTGCAAGCAGGGCAATAATCCCTCAAGAATGTATGTCCCGTTATTTATAAGAGATCGTCTTCGAAGAAAACTTTGGTCTAAGTCCTAAGACTTAAATATTGTTAGTTGTCATATTGTCGCAAGATCTGGGGAGATACTCTATAAAAACGATAGGAACTTCGAATCTTCGGACACCGTATCTACGCAAAACTTAACTAATGTGCCTAGATACTCCAAAAATGTTGGGTTCTTCTATCGTACGTCATAACCATAGACTAACGTTTTTATAGAGTAACTCCGCAGTGTAGTCGCTAGTAGGCTTATTATAAACAATAAGCACAAAGTGCTAAAAATATGTTTAAATATTTATTCAAACAAATAATTTGTCGTAATGAATAACTTAAACTTTTCTAATGATACATTTTAAGATAACTGTTTTGTAAGATAATCTTGAAACTTGAAGAAATTATCATAAAAAAGTATATATTGTAATAAAAGACTAATACGAATTTAACAAATATTTTGTAAATAGAGATTGATTAATGTATTACAAGAAATGATTTTTCTTAAAAGCAATTTAATTGGCAACAAGACCAATAAATAAAAAAAATATTATAATTATTTTTAATGCATATTACGAGAATTTTTTTGTATCTTTCTCAATTATTTTCCAGAGACCATGCTCAAAATACAGAATGACCACCATACAGATCTATTCGCATATTTTCTACAAATCATCATAATATTAGCCACTCACCACAATTTCATGTTCACCATGCGACGTCTTTGTACAAGGTACTGGCACTCCATTTGGCCTCGTCGGTTCTGGTTCACACTTGGTCCTCGTCTTACTGACATGGAACCCTGATCCGTAGCAGTACATCAGCGCCATTGTAGTCGGAAAATAATAAGCGCAACATGCCAAGATTCTAAAAAAATACAATAGAAAAAAAAAAACATCACGAATTTTATCGCGGATTTGGTTTAATTTTTACAATTTTGACTTCCCAATGGTACGATTACTTTGCAACTTTCGAGGTTACGGGGCGGACCGGAATAGTTTTATTTCAATGTGCAATATTCGCGTAAATCTAAAAATACCAACATAGTTTTTAGAATGTAAACAATGATAAAAGTAGTTTCTTAGATTCACGCGAGTGTTACAATTGAAATAAAATTATCTAGCAGACCGGATCGCGAAAACCAATTAACTTTCTGAATTCAAAAATAATTATCAAATGAAGGTAGTAAAATTTTAACAGTCATTGATGGGTGACTAATATCTCAGTCCGCCCGTGACCACGAAAGCTATTAAGTGATCAAAACGTTAGAAAGTTTAAAAATGTAAACAATAAACCAAATCCGCGATAAAATCCGTAAAATATATATTATAAAATATTTATTTTATTTCAATGATCAAAGTTTAGTATGATAATGACGGACATTGGTTTGTTTATACAGTTACATGGACTGATTTAATCATGGTGGTATCTTTTTGGCTCCTTTTGTAATAAATATTTGTTGTAAATATACTACATCCATCCAATATTATCAATGTATCTCTTAGGATCTCAATCGGAGTAACCATGTATGATTAGCTTAACAAGCTCATTCTCCAATTCTCTAGAATATAATAGGATAGTTACAGATTTCTGTTTAAATATCTGTTTTGTAAGTCGATGTTTAGGTTCTACAGCCTTATTATACATAAGCACATTAGTAAAACAATGTACTAAATTGAATGCCCATGGTCTTTTGAATAGGTATATATTTTATTATTGTAATAAAATGATACCCTATCATATAATTGTATGTATTGTATAAAATGGATTACCTGAAAGCAACCCTGCTGTGGAACACATCGCAAGCCATCAACCCTGTTGAGTTAAAGTAGTAACCAGATTTTGGCAGAACCATAATCGCGAACAGCGATACTGATAGTATCCAAGTTATACTTATAAATAACACGCAGCCCTGAAATAAAAATACAATTGAATTTATCTCATTTTATACCCTCTTAGGGATTAAAATATAATTTTTGCTCCAATTATTAATAAAAAAAAGGCTGTAAGTTGTTATGATTTTCATTTGTAATAGCTTGATCCCAGAAAAAAAATTGGTAACTTAACATATTCCTTGACGTGGTACAGGTTTTAAATTTACTTTTAAGAAAAGGAGATTTTCAATCCGTCGGAATCTTATTTTTTTTAGGTACACCGATTGTGCGAAGACGCATGAACCGATTAACAAGATTCGCTTTTTGTTTTAATGTGTACAAGTACATGTTACAGGTGGTCTCAACTGGTAGCCAAAACAACAACAAAACATGTGGGTTACACATTGAAAACGGGCCGCCAAAAACCAAAGATGTAGAACCTATGCTTTATATTAATTACAATTTCTACGTGTTTGGTACTTGGTGTCTGTACCCATGTATTTCCAATTGTTGGCTAGTCAAGTCAATTAGCAAATTAACCAACATGTTCATGTTTAATGAAATTAATATTACTTTTTGCTTTCCAATTTATGGTATTTTTATTTTTCACTTCGTAGTGGTCTTTCTGTTTTGGAGTCAGCTTTTATTTTATATTATAATATTATTATGGATACTTAAATAATTGTTAAATGTGTACCTTATATTTTCTTGGAGGTTTTCCGCAATAAATTTAGTCTTATTCTTATTTTTATTGTTATACCGGGTATCTCAAGACTGCTACCGAAAACGAAGCCGGGTGGTAGTTTTAGGGCCTACAAACACAATGCAACTAAAAATTTCGCATAGAAACGCGACAATTATTTTTTATGATTTTTTAAACATCGTCATTTTTGGGTGGTAAATCCATAGTTTTTGCTAAAGTAAAAATTTTAACACTTTTATACCTTAGATTAGTTATAAATAAAAGGGTATACACTATTATTTTAGGAAAAAATGTATTTACCACCCAAATATGGCCATAGGAAAAAAATAACAAAAAAAAAATTGTCGCTTTTTTTTGCAACTTTTTCTGTTGCATTGTGTCTGAAGTAGCTTAAACTACCACCCGGCTTCGTTTTCAGTAGCAGTCTTGATATACCCTGTATAATATATTCATAGTTCCACTGGTGTCACTTGTAATTTAGTAACACTTCCATTTATTAATCAAAAAAATAGTTGCTTGTTTGTAACGATTATGACGTGTCGAATGAAGTTTATACGTCAATTTAAACAAGCACAAACTTGCGTATGTTTGAGTGAAATTTAGATCAGGGTACTACCAAGTTCGTAAGCTACTCAAAGAAGAAATTTTCAAAGAGAGAAAGGTGTAGGTAATCCTTACGCTCCTTAAAAGTGTAGGTAAGCTTTACGGGACCCGCGATTTGTTGGTATGGAAATATTTGAACGTGTGAATAAAATTAAATACGTGAGTGTTTTTTACCTTTACGATTACATGAATATGGAATGTTAATCTTATGTTATTAACATATTATTTTGATTACCTATATGAAGTGGCTTTTTTAATAATTTATATAAATTCATGATTATAAATTGTTTATCAATAATGTGCATCAAAGTTTTCATATAAAACAGTTCTTTAATAATTAATGTTTTTTTCAAAGTGTATTATTCTTTTTTCACACTATTCTAGAAATTGAAGTTACTAATAATGTGTTAATTTTTCTTTTGAGCATATAAAATTGTAAAGAACTTAATTTTATTGTTACAATTATGTTTTCATAACAAATTAAAAAAAAAAACAATTTCGTACCTTCTTACTGGAGTGTTTATGATATTTATTAGGGTGTAACAGATACAAATATCTATCGATCGCCATACAGACTAATATAACGGCGCTTTGCTGACTAACAGCGCCCCTCAGCAATGCCTGTAACAAAAGTCCTTGTTAAAACAATAAATCTCCCACTAACAAGTCGCGTTAGAGGAGGAAACATTTAGGGACTTAGGCCTTGATTCGAGGGAATTTCGTGAAGGAATTACGAGTCAGCGACCAGGGTTACAAAGGCGAAGTTGAACGAAGCTTTGTGCTCGGTCACTAAACCATTAGCCGATACAGTATTATGTTCCCTAACTGGTAAGTTACAGCAATTTTATTGTTCGTGGTTCACCGCTTTACGTCAACAATTGATCCATTCTCCTTGCAGCTAAGCTTACTTAGGTGAGGATATTCGCTTCACTGTGTGGTTTTTACAAAGGCTTTTGTTGCTCCTTTATTCAGTTTATATGGGATAAACTAATCGGTTGTAGTGATACGTAAAATTATATCTATTTCTAATTTGCAGTACTCATGAAAATTCTTCGACAATTCTTTTCTGGTATTTAAGGATACTTGTCGTGATCATTCAAAAAATTGAGCATAGCATTACTCAATATATTAATTAGCTTATCCATTTGCAATTTTTAGTGTCATTAATTACCAAAGTTGAATAGCATCAAAATTAACAGCAGCATAATTTCTATATTAAGATGCTGAACTTATTTCTAAAACACGCTTTCAAGTTAAAACAAGCGGCGCCGCAGAGTATTAACACTTCATCGTCTTCATATCCGATTACCTTTAAAGTTAACCTCTCCAATTGCAAAGTTTTTTCTGTAGACGCAACTTTACTCATTTTCTCTTCATCTCTTGTTTAAACAAAGTTTCGCGAGGACTTCGCAGTTTCCTATAGACCTAACTGGATTAAATAAGTATCTTTTAAATTTTGATGGAAATTTATCTTCTATTTAAGTATCATTTTCATTAACTTTTTTTGTGATGTATCACAATTTTCTTTGAAGACGCACGATAATAAATTCTCGTTTAAACATAATCAAAGATTAGGTTATTTTTTTTAATTAAAACCTATACCTATCTTTGTCGCATTATATATGCCTTGCTTCATGTTTATTAATCTATAAAGTCTTCATATACAACATCATTGTATTACAAAAAATATTTCCCATCTCATTTCCAACAAATCCACAACCATTACCCGACCTAAAACCTTACCTTCACACAAACCTTGAAACAAATGCAAATACTCGCTTATTTTCCACCGTGTGAATCTACGTACCTGTATTTGACAGAATATCTCTCCGTAGGGCCAACACTTGTAGAGGGCGGGCAGGAGGGCCACAGGAGCAATCAATATGCCAGTGAATAAGTCGTTTAGAGCCAGTGAGGTCAGGAGGTACCTGGGCTGGATATAAATAGCGGGTTTAGATACCATTGGAGTGATTTTAGGTAATTTATCTTGGTGAGGTTTCCCTCTATTTTTACGTTTTAAGAATAAAAATATTCTAAACGCTTTCGTCTTTATTGATGCAGAATTAAATAATATCGATTATTCAATTGATAGGAAATCGCCGGATGAACGCCACTTCCAACAGGTCACTGTGGAGATCCTTGGGGGAGGCCTATTTTCAGCTGTGGACTTATAGTGGCTGAAGAGAGAGAGAGAGAGAGAGAGAGATTGAATCCTAGTATCACGGCAAATGATGAAAATATCCACGTGTCATGCAACAAGTTTTGCTAAAAACGCGTTTATAACGTCGCGTCTTCTGTGACATTCCAATTATTTGTATGGAAGGTAACAAGATTTTTTCTATGTTGGACAGTTTTTATTCAAGTTACTCCACAATTTTACGACTATGTATATTTTGCGTTTATAATATTACGTGACAGGTTTACTAAAAGTTGTGTTAGTAAACGAATCATTTTAACAAACCAGCTAATTCGTGACATTCTCTAAATGTAATATTTACTCTCTAAAAGTAGTATTAAAAGTAGTATATTTATTCTCTAAAAGTAGTATTTACTGGTGGTAGGTCTCTCATAATGTGAGAGGCCATCTAGGTAGGTACCACCGCAATGTCTATTTCTCCCGTGAAACAGCAGTGTAAATGCACTGTTGTATTTCGGATTGAAGGACATTGTAGCCAGAGTAACTACTGGACATATTGAGACTTAGCATCTTATGTCTCGGGATGGCGAGCGCAGTGGAATGCCAAGCATTGCTTTGTAATTCAAGGTGTTTTTTGGTTTTGCTACTGTTTATGAGCGGTCGTATTGCTAACCATCAGGTGGACGGACTGCTCGTCTGGCTACTGATTGCAATAAACAAAAAGATTCTCACCTGATTATCAATATACTTGATATATCTCCGGTTGTTGAGCACGCAGATCAGTATCAAATTACCAAGCACTATGGCCATCGATATGGCAAATATAAAAAAGGCTTTGACGATGTCACCTGCTGCTGGGAGAGTAGAAGGCCAACCTTTACCATTCATCCAGCAAGAACTGTTAGACAGAGATGGCGCTACAAGTAATGCGCCTTTTGTCGAGTCGAACATAGTCGGCGCATGCGTGTTGCAGCGCAGAACCTTCTTGAATAAGGCATTTAGATCATGTATAATGCACTATCTTTTGATTTTCTCCTCTGCTTTTAATTTAGTAGTTTCCAACCAGATGTTAAGGTTCATTGGTGACTCTGGTGCATGATTTTATTTTCTGTAGTCTCAAGTTATGGCTGTTCAATCTGTAACAATTAAAGAAGATTAAATTAATACCTAATACTGGTCAGACGACCTGGTAAAGGTCACGGGATGTCGCTGGATGCAGGCTGCCTCCAACAGGTCAGAGTGGAAATCATTGGGGAAGGCCTATGGTCAGTAGTCGGATTCCTTTAGCTGATGGATGGGTGGATGGAAGTTAATAATGCAATCCTATTTTTGCACAAATTATTACGAACAATATTTTAAATTTTCGGTATAAAAATATAGTGGTGACGCAAACTTAAAAAATTTACAGGTTAAACATCAGATAGGTCATTAGCCATAAAACTTTAAAATCTAATAGTCATTAGACAAAATGAAACGATTAAATTCAATATCATCGAGGTACATCTTGCACATTTTCTTTCTGTAACTAACTTTGAATTTCCGGATAGCTTCTGCAATTTAGTTCCATATACAGAATTTCTCAACTGACGTCACTTTTTGATGAATAGCTTTGCGGTTGTATGTAACAAGCCAATAGATCTTCTACTACTACTAGTTACCTGTAAGACTGAGATAAGTTAGCTATAAATCCACTGGTAAAATCGAGATAGCCTTGCCTACCTTTAATTGTTTATTTATTTATGAATGCAGTTTTCCAAATGATATTCGATTGACCATACAAACGACGGTTTCTGTTGCGCAGTTAGAAAGATACCGGCTACGGTGAAAGGTCACAGGTTCGATCCCCGCACTGAAACAAATATAGTGTGCACCACAGGTATTTGTTTCAGGTCTGGGTGTTTGTGGGATCGAAATATTTCTCGTAGGTTCTGATCGATCTCGATCTTAGTGTGATCAGTAATATATGTGTGACGTATAAATAAATTTGCAAAGTAAGAAATGTACTCGTACTATTGTCTATAGATTAATGGTTAGTTGACCCAATAATGATTTCGCCAACTGTGCATTTAAAGAAACGACAACAATCTTTGAAGTTACCGCATTAGTACCATTTGAATCTTAAAAACAATTTATAAAATTTTATTATTCTCAGACGCCTCGACATCTCAGTAAGTCATATCTTCGCTCCATTTCCGCAATGAGAGTAAAAAATAAAGCGTCGCACATGATTCCATCCGTGCGTGACCAGACACGTACGAGAAATCTTTCCTAGATATTTCTCGATCGCTACTTTTTCTTAGATTAGAGTCGAGGACGTCAATTTCCTACAGGAAATGGAACTTCGCGCCAAGACCAAGTTTTAAAATAAGCGTATAATCATAGTACCTTAAGGTAGTAAACTTACATATTATTTCTTAATCGTAATTTGAACATGAAATTTTTAAAATATCGGATGGGGTTTTAAAGATTGTTTCTGCTTTGTTATCAAGTAATTTCTTCAATATTGCCAAACCAGGCGTGTTTTTAATAAAATATAAGTAAAAAGAGCCATAAAACAAACAGCGCCAAGCACTTACGTATTCTCTAGAGTGAAAGAAACGTACAAAGAACATAAAAAAATATACTCTTATATATAATATGTTTGAACGCTTTTAGTGGTGGTAAAAATCTTCTAAGAGTTGTAGACGCGAAAATAACAGTAAAGAGCTGTGATATTTTATTATAGCATACATTTTGTTTACTTTACTGAGAATGGAAATTAATAAAACTCTAAACTAATTCAGTTAAGTTTTAAATTAAAAAATTCTTGGTGATTTATTATTGTATACTGCACTATAAAATGAACCTTCTTTCATCTGTGTTTTAAAGTAAAAAGGTTATACAAAATGTTTTAATATTTTTAAGAAAAAGTGCATAACAGCTTTTTATACCACCAATCCTTTTAATTTGCTTTCTAATATTGAGCTGTAATATTATGTTGTTTTTCAAATTTCCATTTTTATAACTCTAATTTCTTTCATTATAAAATGAGGATCTCGGCCGTCATCATCATCATCAGCCTATGGTGGTTCACTACTGGACATAGGCCTCCTCCAAACTGCGCCATTTCACCCTGTATTCGGCTTGTCGCATCCAGTATCTGGCCAGAGACCTTGCCCATAAGTAAGCCGTAAATAGACTGAAGTACTCACGGGCAGGATGGAACAGCGATTCAAAAATTTTCACGTCTGCTATAGCCTGATCAGTAAGGCCAACAAGCTCTTATTTGACAGTAACTGGCACCAACTTCCCAAGGCTTTGAGAATTGAGGTTTAACTGCAAAACAATTATGTTCCCTGTTCGAGATTACTAAGTCACTCGAATACTATTTGAGTGTCACAAACCGGATTGCTAGCGTCTCGTCTGTTAATTGTATTTGGATTCGAATTCAGGTGGCAACTAAATGGACAGAATGATATTCAGTTATTCTAAGATCGTTTGTTTACAAGATTTACAAATATTGGTTTTGTATCCCGGTGTACTAGGATAAAAGCAATATCACTTAGTTCTTGATAACTTCTTATTTATTTTATTTATCAACTGTTAATGCTCTTTTTTGTAAAATACAATAATCTGAATCTGTATCAGCCCATATACGTCCCACTGCAGGGCACGGGCCTCCTCTACAATCGACAGTACGGTTGAGAGTGGTTAGGCCATATAGTCCACCACGCTGGCCTAGTGCGGGTTGGTGGACTTTAATTAAATTATTAAATATAATAATACATAAAATGAATTACAACTATAGTAGAGCGCTATAAAACACATATTAAAATAGGCTATTTTATCGCGACGCTGATTACTTTTAGAAAACTTTAAAATGCGTTTGACTAGAAGCAGGAAAGTAATATTAAAAACATTTCAACTAACATGAAATAAAGCAAATTCCAACATATTTTTAAATCTGGTCTCAAAATATTTTAAATACTGTTGGTCATGTTGCAAGTAAATTCGAATATAATTTCAACGGAACAAGTTCGGAAGTTTTATTTCTCAGCGGTATGGTCGTGAAAAAATTATGCATAGCATTATCATAATTTCTTATTTTGATATCGTTACCATCTCAAAGGTTTCCTGGTCTTGCCTAACTTTTCTTCCCTCCGAGCGAAAAATTACTTTTTAACAAAAAAAAGTTTCAGATCATGGTTTAGGTATACTATGAAGCAATTTAAAAATGAACTTTGTGTTTCCATTTGATTATACCAATAATGTGATGGTTATTAGCGTTATTAGCGTTAAATAAATTTTCTGGAATGTTTTGCACGAATAGCTATCAACAACAGAATATGAACTATGATATTGCGATAGACTCTATCTATATCACATCACATTGAGGTGAAAACACAAGGCGAAACGTGTTTTTCCTGGTATTATATCTGCCTGCCCTTCCTGGAAAAAGGTGTGAGGTTATGTATGTATGATTTTGGTTAAATAAAAGTTATGAAATCATGTTACTTGGACATTTTCATATCTCTTCCATGCGCCAATATTGCATTAATCATAACTTTAGAAAACAAGAAAAAAATAAAGCATCCACACTTCTATGAAAATATAAGGATTTGATGAAGGAACGCCTAAAACTGCACGGCAAACTACATCGAAAATCTTTGACCCGTGCAAATGTCGCAACCGTAATGTGACATTCGGCGTCTGCTTGTCTGCATTGCCCCGACCTTTGTTTTGAATTTGATGTTTTTTTTTTGAGATAATAACTAGTTCACTTGGAGACGGACATTTGACTTAGTTTGTCAAAGTATTTGATTTGACGGATATGCAAATGGCAAAAGCAGGTACAAGTAGAAAAATCCCGACAATGGTTTACAACAATGAAATTCAAGTTACGAAAACATTTGAAAGTTTGTACTATTGGGTTGATTGAATAATGGCATAGTCAGTTTCCCAGTATGAATGGTTTAATTTGACGGGGTTGACCCAAATTTAAAGACCGTCCAGCCTATAAATTATTTTAGCAAAAACTATGAATCACCTACCCAAACACGATGATATTTAGAATATAAGAAAATAGCTGTCGCCTTTTTTTTGCACTATGTTTATAGTCATAAAGACTACCATCCGGTTTCATTTTCAATCGCAGTATGGATATACCCTGAATACAATCATAAGATCGAATATTTTCTCCTTTCGAATCGAATCGATCGAATAATTTGTTTCAAATACATATTTCTTCTTTGCTATACTTTATCAGCCCGTGTAGGGTACCAGAGAGAGAGATGAAATAGTTATTAATTTTAAATTTCGATATTTTGATTATATATCTCTCTCAATCGTACTCTCAATTGTAGCGGATTACCCGTGCCCTGCAGTGGGATGTATATGGGCTGACACAGACACAGATATCGTTTTTAATGGCTCAATGCTGTCCAATGTCATGCATAATAATATATGTTAGTACATATCGCTTACGGACTAAGACTTACTATAGCATTTGTTAGCCTGTCATGAGTCCACTGAGAAAGGCTTAAAATATTCCAACTATCAAACATAAACAAGTATTTAAACCTCATTATCACTGTTATGGCACTATAAAACTTCATAAAGAAATCAAATAATGCAAGCAGAGTAACATAAATATCGTGAAAAAATCTCATAAAACCCAGTGGCTTGCCTCTAAAGACCGATAAATCTTGAGATTTTTTTATAAGTCCCGACGTGTGTAATCTAGAGTTGTATAAGTTTTATTGCGCTTGAAATATGTCTCGCTATGAGTATTTATGGAGTCCTGGGAGGCATTGCATCGACTTTTATTATATTAAGCGTTGTGTACGTTAAATTGATTTGAATAAATATGTACTTGGTTACTGCTTTGGTTGAATAATTGTACTCTGCTACGATCACAAAGCTTAGTTCTTAGGTTCGCTTCTCTTGTCTGACATAGAAATATTGATTTATCTATTCTTGAAAAACCCGGAGTCAGAAAGTGCCCGATATGGCAATAGCCTCGGCATAAATGAATCATAAATATTTGGCGATCTTATTATTATGACCGATCTAGTTCCGACCGACATTTAAAAGTTTTTTAATGCACTTGTTTAACTTTGTTGAAACGATTGTCACATAAAACCAGCTTTTAAAGCTTGCAATATGCAAATAAATAAATAATGTAAAATAATTTATACATTTATATCCGATATTCATTTCAAATGCTCGTTTGTTATCGCCTTAACTTAAAGTTAATCGCACTTAAAATGTATGTTTCAAAAAGCTGGATAAAGTAATATAATTCCTTCAAAAGGTAAAAAGAAACAAAGATATTATTTTCAACGAAGCGACTGAAACTATAAATATAAGAAAGAATAATATTACTATACAGTCATGATACAGGTAATAAAAAGACGTAAACATATTTTTAACTACACATACCTACATACATTATTTTCCTGATATTTCCCGGGATCTTGGCATGCATTACGATATTTATCCCCTTAACACTTTTCAATTTCCGGGGATGAAAACTATCCTTTGTTGTTCCGTCGCATAAACTATACCCAAGCCGTCGCTATCGATTGCACTCCCGTCGATTCACAACAGACAAACCCGTTAGTTATCTTTATATAACGTGATATTGTTACATAGAATATTCACTTTTTAAATGGGAAAAATAACGCAGAAAAGTTTTACTGTTAGTAGGACTCTGGTGCGTGAAAGGCCGCCTGGGTCGCCCGCCGCGTTGTCTATTTGTCCCAAACAGCAGTGTTAATGCTCTATTGTCTTCTGCTTTGAAGAGCGATATAGCCAGAGTGACTACTGAACATATTGTGAATTAAAATCTTATGGTTCCGTATGGCCAGCGCAGTGGAGTGCCAAACATTGCTCTATTATTTTCGGTGTTGTTTGATTTAGCTATCTATGAGTGGTCGTATCGCTTTCCATCAGGCGACTGATATGCTCGTCTCACCATAAGAATCAATACAAAAAAGGTTAAAATTAATCTGTGTAGTTTTTATACTAGCATGATTATAACGCACCATTTTTTTATTGCAATGAATGGCGAGAAGAGCAAGCCGTTCACCTGATGGTAACCGATACGATCGCTCATAAACAGTAGCAAAATTCCACTGCGCTTGCCATCCTGAGACATAAGATCTTAAGTCTCGATATGTCCAGTAGTTACTATGGCTACAATGTCCTTCAATCCGAAACACAACAGAGCATTTACACTGCTGTTTTACGGGAGAAATAGACATTGCGGTGGTGACCCAGATGGCCTCTCACGTATGAGAGACCTTCCACCAATTAAGCACCTTATGAAGTGCGATGCAATCCCAATAAATCAGTAGTTATTGGATTGATATCAGTTGAAGATCAAGAGCTATGCTCGGAATATCTCTGAAGGACAAAATTCGGATTGAAGTAATTCATCAGAGAACCAAGGTGACCGATATAGCTCTGAAAGTTAATAGGTTGAAGCCAATGGGCCGGCCACATACGAAGTAGAACGGATAACTGATGGAATAAGCATGTTCTGGAGTGGAGACTGCGTCTTGGCTAACGTAGCGTGGGACGCCCTCTGGCCAGATTGCTGAACGACTTACACAAGAGGGCTGGTAGTGAGTGGATGCATAAAGGAGCAGACCGGGCTCTATGGTGTGACTAAGGAGAGGTATATGACCAGCAGTGGACTACTATGGGCTACAAGAATCTTTAAAACGCGTCTTCAATTCTCTATCTAAGTGGATGCGAATAATCTTTCATCAACAATATTGATGTGTTTATTTTTTAAAATCTAGAGAATTGCTGTTCTTATTTTTACGCTCTTACCCATGGAAACTTCCTCCAAACTTAGGATTTTAGTTGATTTTCAAGTTTTCTGTAAAGTTTCTTTATCAATCCCGCTTGGAGAGCATTTCCTAATGATTACACTCAAATAAGTTATCACTACATTAACAAAATGAAAATGATTCAGTGATATTATTTTAAGTATTTTAATATCCTACGTTCTTATGTCCAAACAAATGTCTAAATTTAAATTATTGTATATAATACCGATGCAATTGACCATAAATAATTCCACCAGAAAACCATATAAAGACATTTCTATTTACACTATCTTCAGGCTGTACACCGCACAAAAAACCCTCACAGTTTCACGCAAGTTTCCCTCAATGACGTCACGTCGTCGACACAGTTGGCTAAGAGCCATCGCTCCTTACATGTGATCCATGTGTATTACCCCTAATATTCTGCCAGGACACTGAATTCAAACGGTATATTTCACTGAAACACGTAATTCGTAGCAACTCTTGTAGAATAAGTCTTTACAACAGAATTGTATGTGTTGAAATGTTCTTTCCATTTTAGCTCACTCCGCGGAAGAAAGTGTTGGTTTTTTTAATATTGCTATTAACGTCGCGTTATAGTCATATGTAGCTTTAAAATGACAGTCGCTGTAGCTGTCAGAGTTGAAATAAACTGAATATTATAATAATTTTCGTGATACTAACAGTAAAATTAAGTACTGGAGTAACCACTGAAGATGTGAGACTTAACATCTCATGTCTCAGGGTAGCGAGTACACTGGAATGCCAATTGCTTTGTAATTCATGGTAGTGTTTGGTTTTGCTACTATCTATAAGCGGTCGTATCGCTTACCATCAGGCAATTACCATGCTCGTCTCGCCATTCATTGGAATAAAATGACGAAGATAATACATAGTTGAAAGTGTCAATGTTTCACTTCAAACGTCTATAACCATTATGTTTTGAAAACCATGTAATATTTCTTCATGTCGGGTTTTGCGATTCGCAAAAACGAAAACGTGAAACAGTGCTTATGTCAATAATACTTCTAAAGAAATCCAACCTGAAGAACCATAACCATTCCAGTATTACAAGAAATCAATTCCTATTAAAGAAATCCACGCATCAATTCTGGTGGTGATAATGAGCTTTAGGGGAGTTAACAATCTTGGTATTACAAAAGTAATGCAGTACCAAGCAGTACTTAATAATAGCTCTTTTTTTAGGTGAAACTTGACGACTTTCGACACAAGAGCTGGTAGTCTTGTAACTATAGCCAGTTTAGAAATGTAGCTAAATTGATCGAGCCACACTATATTTACTTTGGACTGTAATAATTAGCTGGTTGGAAGGACTAAACTGCTGAACTGAACATAAAATGACTGCTTTGCGATCGTGTTTTGTATGGTAATTGACATGACCATGACCCCGAGGCTCAATATCCGCTTTCTTTCATCCAGCCTTCTTTCGGTCCCTTTCCATTATTTTGACAGCCTCCGTTGCGCATTTTGTAGGACGCCGACTGTAAAAAGAGAGGCCGCGGGTTTAATCTCCCAACCAGAAAAATATTTGTGTGGCCCTCAAGTATTTGTCTCGGGTCTGGGTGTTTGTGAGACTGAAAAGTATCTCGTAGTTTCTGATACCCACGATACAAGACTTAATTCATCTTAATGTGGGATCAGGACTATGTAATGTATTTATATTCAATTGTCCACAAGGGTTACATAATGCTAGCGGCATTATCTCCAGGTCAACCATTGGATGATGCAGACATGTGCTCAAGTAAGTGTACGAGCATTTAATTAAAACCTAAAAAAGGAGAAAATAAATAGGTAATTATCTAAATAAATAAATAATTATATTACATTTATAATGGGAATCTACCCGTTTTTACTTGCAAGCGATTGGAAATACATTTACCGTACAGTATGTAGATTTTTTTGAAAGGAGGTACTCGTAATCATTTACAATCGGGTTTGCCCAATGCAATATAATATTACAAGAATATTCACGGACAAAAATAAGAGAGTTTAATTACCATGGTATGTCGACCGCTCGGCTCAACCGAAGCCGTATTCTGCGGAATATTTTGGCTTCATTCACTTCCCGCTCTGAGGAAGTCACGCTCTCCGGTTACGATTCATTGGACCGTTCCCTCCACGGTCGTATATTTTTTTATTTGTTGTACAGAATAGGGATTTATAAATTATATCTGCAATAATGTTAATACACATAGTTTACTCACTTGGCATGGAAATGCTTTTCCTTGAATTCTACTTCACGATGTGCATTTATTATTTTGTATAATTTTAGTTGCTGCTTGTGAAACTTAAGTACTGTTAAACTTTGTATAACATCAGTTAAATTTCATTTTTGAAATATTACTTGATCTAATTTCCAATTTACATCAATATGTATTTGATCGATACCCACGATTGTGTAATCTTTAATTATTATATCAAATTCCTTACTTGCCTTTCACAGTAAGAAAACCGTATAATCAAACATAACATAATAAACAAATTCATATCCTTCATGCGCGAAATATTTTCTCCCGCATAATTTTCTCATACATTACACTGTCAGTATGAAAAATGACACACATCGCTAGGTTCTGAAATGCAATGGACATAAAATATGTTGGAACAAAATGGGTCAGGGATGCGTTACTCCATTTGGCTGAGGCGGTTTGGCTGGATCGCCAAGACTACGTCATGAACCAAGCTGCGACAATGCAATGCACAAATTATTACCTCCTTTGTTGGGGAGCGTTAACAGACCACAAAAGGTCACAGTAAAATCAAAGACTTTGCTGCTTTCACCAACTTTGATAATATTTTATCAATACATTTGCGTTGGCTGCAATGCACTGCAAACTAATTGATTAACTTCGAATTACTAATATCGCGATAATGATGTCAAGTGGTAACCTTATTATGAATTCTTAGTAATTTTTCATTGTTATCTGCCTACCTGCATTCAAATATCTTTTTGCAAGCATCTTAAATAAAATAAAGAATTCATTGGCGAAAAATGATAAACAACCTATATACCAAGTTTATATACAAAATTTAATAAATAAAATAAAAATAATCGACGCGTGAAGATCTAATAGTGTTAACAATGATGGAAAAGTTATTGCAACTCATACAAGTTTCAGGTTCACTCTATAAACCGTCAAGAGATTATGTATCGTATATAGTATAACAACTCATTGAGTTAAAACATATAATATGTATTATAAATTATGTACCCCTTGGCTGGTATTAAGAAATAGAAAAGAAAAGAAAATATTAAAGTTCCCTCTACAGATTAACAAGTAGAAACTTATTCTTTCTGCATTTCCTTCCAAACAGTTGCATAAACCATGAAAAATACCTTATAGCACAAAACTTTACAATGGCCACTGAAAGCAATAGAAATACCAAATATCGCCACAGTCCACAAATATTATCTAAATGGGCCATATTGACTGCACTAACCCACATGATTCTTTCGCTGAGACCATTTATCTAACATTAGATGGCAATAAACGGGAAAGTTCACAAACTACGGTCAGCGCTTTCGCGACGTATACAAGGTGACGCAAAAGTTATCATTATTTTTTCCAGACATAGAAATATTAGATTGGTAAAATATTTACTAAATATAAATGTACTTAGTTGGCTGCTAGATTGTTCATTCACTCGTAATTTACGTTACACGTTTTTTTGACAGTTGATCACGCAGACACGAAATTAAATTGAAATTAAATTCGTTTATTGGTCGAGGAGGCAATTAAATAGCTCTTATGACAAGTCAATATAAAAATTCTATTCACAAAAAATGTTGTAAATACACAGATACCCAACAATTTATTGAACACCACAAAATACAGAGAAAAGAAAAAAATACATAGAGAGACCTTACAAATATGTGAACAATAGGCGGTCTTATCGCTATGAGCGATCTCTTCTAGACAACCAAAAATCATAGAAAGGATCGAAAATGAAAGTGGGCATTTAAGTAAAATTGTAAAAAAATGATAAATAAGTCTGTGCGTAACTTATAATGGCAATGTTAAATAACCTAGGTACTAAAAATGAGATAAATAAAATAATAATCAAAATATGAATGTTATAATACTACAATTTCTTAAACGTAGAAGAATAAAAGAAAAGAAACTTACGATGACTTAGAAAGAAAATGAGTATTCTTTTTCTAAAAACGTGAAGCGATGGCGCTTGTCGAATTGCCAAAGGCAGAGTGTTCCATAGGCGAACAGCCTGGACCGTAAAAAATCCGTCGAAGAAAACTGACACAACTGGTGAACCAGCCCACCAGGATCCCGGATGTGGCGAGTCATGCGCCTTCTTTGCTGGACCTTCTGCTGGCGAGTCACCCAGCCGGGTATCATGTGACCGTTAGTGCGCCTCTGGGCACTTCCGATCACTTCCTGGTTGGGTCGTTAGTACCGATCGCATCACCTCCACGTCCCGTGCAGGTTAGGCGAAGGGTCTGGCATTACTCGTCGGCAGATTGGGATGGTATGCGGGAATATTTTGCATCCATCTCTTGGAGGCAGCGCTGCTTTGAAGGTAAAGATCCCTCAGCGAGTGCCAACGCTATTGCTGACGAGATCAGACTTGGAATGGAATATTACATTCCTTCCTCTGAGATCGCCAGTAAGGGCCGTGGACGCTCCTGGTTCAATCGTGCATGCGCCGATGCTGTCGGTGACAAACAGGCGGCGTATCGCGCTTGGATCAGGGGTCGCGCCATGAAGGATCCCAATATCAGTTCCCTCAAAGAAGCCTATAACCGTGCCTCCAAGGCCTGCAAGAAGGCCTACGTTAGGGCGGATGCCCAGCGCGTTAGCAGGATTGGGCGTGCGTTGGCCGATCACCCAACTAGCAGTCGTGCTTATTGGAGGTTAGCCAGGGCCGTCCAATCTAACTTCTGCCGTCCAGCGTTGCCGCCGCTGAGGTACCCTGAAGGGTCGCTGGCCCACAAGCCGCAAGAGAAGGCTGCCTTGCTGGCAAATCTCTTTGCGGCTAATTCCCGCCTCGAAGACCGTGGTTCCCAGTCGCTGCCTACACTGCCTGATTGCGGTTTCTCAATGGCAGATATTCGCATCAGGCAGTGTGATGTGCGGCGTGAGTTACGGTCTCTCGATGTGCGGAAAGCCAGTGGTCCGGATGAGATACCAGCGGTGGTTTTAAGGGCTTGTGCAGCCGAGTTGTCTCCAGCACTGACTCGCCTCTACCGAGCGTCCTACCGCACAGGTGTTGTGCCGGAATCTTGGAGGGAGGCCAATGTGCAACCGATCCCCAAAAAGGGTGATCGATCGGACTCTACCAATTACCGCCCTATCGCTATCACCTCAGTGATGTGTAAGGTCATGGAGCGGATCATAAACGCTGAATAGGTCCGCTACCTGGAGGATCACTCGTTGATCAGTGACCGACAATACGGATTCCGCCATAATCAATCGACGGGTGATCTTCTAGCGTTTGTCCTGCATCGCTGGGGTGAGGCGATAGACCGGCGTGGCGAGGCTCTTGCTGTGAGCCTCGACATTGCCAAGGCGTTTGATAGGGTCTGGCACCGTGGTCTTCTGTCCAAGCTTCCGGCATACGGTCTACCCGGCAACCTGTGTTCGTGGATTTCCGGCTTTCTGCATGGGCATAGAATACGTGTAGTCGTAGACGGACACGCTTCGGCGCTCATGTCGGTAAATGCCGGAGTTCCTCAGGGCTCGGTGCTGTCGCCCACCTTGTTTATTCTGCATATCAATGACATGTTGTCGCTTGGCAACATTCATTGCTATGCAGATGACAGCACGGTTCATGGGCGATACCACTGCGGGCCTCCAGGTTGCCGTGTCGAAACTGTGAAGGGACGCGAAGATCTTGTCATTGAGCTCAACCGGACCTTGGATCTCATTTCTACATGGGGTGCCAGGAATATGGTTGAGTTCAATGCCAAGAAAACCCAGGTGTGTGCGTTCACGTGCAAAAAATCCCCGTTCTCTCCCCTCCCCATTCTGCAGGGTACTCTCCTCTCAGTGCGGAATGACCTGTGTATCCTTGGTGTGGATATCCGCTGTGATCTCAATCCAAGGAATCACATCGAGGGCGTAATATCTGCCACATCACGCAGGGTTGGAGTCCTGAACAGGGTGCGTCGGTTTTTCACGCCCGGTCAGCTTTGCCGCTTATATAAAGCGCAGGTCCGGCCGGGTATGGAGTACTGCTCGCACCTTTGGGATGGATCCGCCCAGTACCTGCTCGATGCCTTGGATGGATTGCAGCGGCGGGCCATCCGCATTGTGAATGATGCAGACGTTACGAGCAACTTGGAGTCGCTACAACTCCGGAGAGATGTCGCCTCTCTAAGCGTGTGCTACCGCCTGTATCACGGTTAGTGCTCTGCGGAATTGTTCAACTTGCTCCCCTCCTCTTCATTCCTAACCAGAACCACGCGTGCTGGCTTGCGAAGCCATAGCTTGACGGTCCACACCATCCCGGCGCGAACCAAACGGTTCTCAAATTCGTTTCTGTGCCGCACCGTCAGGCTGTGGAATTGTTTGCCGGCGCGCGTGTTCCCTCCTTCCTACAATCCTGGGTCCTTCCGCCGTGGTGTGAAGAGGCACCTAAGCAGGCCGGCATAATTGTTTCCATTGGCATGGGACTGCCGTCCGATGCCAATGGATACTCCGCCTGGGCGGCATTGGCACTTTCCATCAGGTGCAATGCCGCCACTATGCCAGGCCATTATAAAAAAAAAAAAAAAAAAAAAAAAAAAAAAAAAAAAAAAAAAAAAAAAAAAACCCTTTCGTGACGAGGAGTCTTCAATTTTAAATAAATATATTTTTGTAAATAAATAAATCCACACCGTGGTTCTGTATCAGCCTATATTTCCTCCCACTGCATGGCACGGGCCTCCTCTACAATCGAGAGTACGATTGAGAAAGGTTAGTCCACACCATGGTTACCTATAAGAAATTACCCAACGTGCCAAGGCTGACGATCTCTCATGGACGGCATAAAATCGAAGCAATACATTGAATGCAATGCTTGGCATTCCACTACGCTCGTCATCCGATGACATAAGAACAGTCAAATACCAAAAACCAGAAGGTGGGAACCACAGAGTACATTCTATATACAGAGAGTGGGAACGAAGAACCTACCATCTGGAACGACCATAATTGTAGTTTTAATATAGAAATTTATTAAAAGCAGCACTGTTGTATATCGATATACTTTTGTTAAGTCACAATATGACATTACATACAAAAAGTATGTCATACATATTTTCCGCATATTTTTCAAATTGTCTATTACTATCATTTTCCAACAGCGGAAAAAAAATGCGAGAACTTTTGCCCCACTCTGTATAATATTAGTTTCGGTTTCAAATCGCAAAAACAACATTTGACACGGTCTGCTTAACATGTATAGGGAAAGCCACCGTTTTACGATCAGTTGTTCAGAATAGGTTTTTATATAAAGAAAATTGTAATGTTGGGATAGAAATTATTACATTGTATTGGAGGCCTTTATCTTGTTATGTCAAGACTACTTTTATTCCGTTGGGTATAGTATGGTTAGTTTTTGATAAATATTCTGAAGCTGTTGTCTGCGCCATATGTGGTAAAATAATGAGTTTTCTACACATGTTTTGTTATATATAAAATGGTTTAGATTTAACTATGTATTGTATTGGAAGGGCCTATCTACGAGTATAATAAGGCGTGAGATGTTCATCTCTTGATGATCAATTCAATTATTCTGACTGTTATTAGCCTTCGTAGTGCAGTTGTTTAGACACCGGCTGTGGAACGAGAGGCCGCGGGAAGATTAGCATTAAGACAAATTTGTGCGGGCCCCAATTATTTTTTCCAATCTGGGTGTTTATGTTTTCTGTTTTTAATCCAACTAAAATAATAGGTACCGTTTTTCCGGAAATTTAAATTTTTACAAACGTTATTCCGGAAAACCACAATTTAATTTTTTACGGAAAATGTTATTCAAGTGGTGTGAGTGACGCCTGTAAAAAGTTGAAAAGTATGTAACGTCAAAATGAACTTATAAGACCAGTTGGGTATTATAACAGTTCATATGTTTTCTCATAGTTTCTAATACCACCTCACAAGACTTAATTGATCTTAATGTGGGGTTAAAACTAGGTGTTTCGGGTGTTTATTTATTCATTGTTTATTTATTATGTATATATAAACAAAGGATGAAGTCGAAACGCGACACACTACGTGGTTCACTATGACAGGTCTCAACTAAGTACGGTGATCGCTTTTTGAGTACATACGAATGTGCCAGCATCAGCATTTAATGACTTTTTTTACTATAAAATATCTAGAACCTAGAATGACTGATTATTTTTACTATAATAAATTGTACTATTGTATAATTTAGACTTTTATTTGATTTAATGTATTATGAGTTTTTTGCCTGAAATAAAAGCACTTTATTTTTATTTATTCTAAAGACTATTTCACAAATATCTTGTTAATATTATGTTACAATACTATATTCATTACTACGGTTTTTTTACTTAAATCCCCCAATACGTTTCCATTACCCGACAGTATATCTATCATATTATTATACTTTATATTTAACAAGGCGAATTTAATATTTTTCTAATTATTCTAAATAATAAAGTAAGAAAAAAGTTATGGTGTCTACCATATGTTCTATCGCCTTGCATCACAATAGAGATCTATTGCAAACACTATCAATAATAATAACAAAATATAAAATCTAACTCACTAATATACCTCAGCAGAAACTAAAGCAAGAGACAAACAAACATGCATCGCTGAAATTGCACAAGTTTGTAAAGATTTAAAAATTGACGGACCCCTTTGGCATAGAGACGGTTTCAAATGGTAAACCTGATAAAACATGAACACGTTAACAAAAAGAGACTAACTAAAGGCTGATTCAATGAAAAATGTGCAAACAGTAATGTGTCTAAAGAGAATTTTTTACGAGCCACTTCGAGAAATCGCATAAAATCAGTGTGTGCTGCGTAAGTGACTTCAGCGAAGATGGAGCTAAGTATGATTGCATGTCATTTATAAGTTTATACTCTTTTCAATTCAAGAAGATTTTATGCAGGACATGAGATTTTAAATGGTTTTTCGAGTACTTTAAACTTTTGATCATTTTGAAACCACAATACTTGCTACGAATTAGCGAAGAATGTATAAATACTAACAATTGACCTATTCCAAAAATGCAAAAACGTAAACAAGTTAGTTTTGCGTGAATATTTATTATATAAATTGCAGGATATATATTTTTATTGCTCTTTTTATTGGGTAGATTAAAGGTTCAAACACCAATGCATATGAGGTACAATTATTTTCATAATAAAATTATATCAATGAACATCTATACATACCGGGTATCTCAAGACTGCTACCGAAAACGAAGCCGGGTGGTAGTTTTAGTGGCTACAAACACAATGCAATTAAAAATTTCGCATAGAAACGCGACAATTATTTTTTATGATTTTTTAAATATCGTCATTTTTGGGTGGTAAATCCATAGTTTTTGCTAAAATAATCATTTAAACTCTCTTATATCTTAGAGTATTTATAAATTAAAGGGTATACACTATTATTTTAGGAAAAAATGTATTTACCACCAAAATATGGCAATCGGAAAAAAATTAAAAAAAATTGTCGCTTTTTTTTGCAACTTTTTCTGTTGCATTGTGTCTGAAGTCGCTTAAACTACCACCCGGCTTCGTTTTCGGTAGCAGTCTTGATATACCCTGTATAAATAAAATTGAAGTGTCTGTTGGTAAAGTGAAAATAAAAAGAAATGTCCAACTACATATCGTTATATACACGATACCTATAACGACAATGACCTTAGATTTTTTTTTGTCTGTCTGTTTGTTCCAGCTAATCTCTGAAATGGCTGGACCGATTTTGATGGGACTTTAATTGTCAGGTAGCTGATATAATAAAGAGTAATTTAGGCTACATTTATTTTAGAAAAGTTATATAATTTTAGAAAAATTAAGTTTTTGTTAAATTCCAAGCGGACGAAGTCGCGGGCACAGCTAGTAATAACTATAAATTAGTCATTTTTTTAGTGCATATTCCCATCGTCTCTTACATTCGTAAGGGAGTACTAATTGACAATCCCATGGAACGACGCAGTCTTATTTTATTTCTCGATGCCCAAATAATGAAAATATTTGTCAGACTCCAGAAATAATATCAATATCTTCATTAGTTAATTCAAAACACAGTTGCAAGCAACTTTAGAATTTGGTAATTAATTCATACATTTCTACATTAACATAACTACACCGACATCTGTCAAAACTGGATTACATTCTACACGAATTACTTCAATGACGTACATACTCAACGCTAGATTCCTTGAGTAAAGATGATATTAGTTCATGAAGTTTTAGCATATTTAACATACAGCGGGCGCAACCATGTGTTCCCATTTGTAAATAAATTCCCCACGAAATAGCATTCTTGTTGAATACGCGATCATGAGCCAAATCATCACCTGATGGAAAATCAATAACAGCATTTGCATACTTTAGCAGATATTTATAGCTTTTATATAACAGCTTTTATATAATCGCTATAAAGTTCAATATGAGTGAACTTTATAACCTATTTCTTTTGTACCTAAGTATAAAACGAAATTACTGGTTTGGTTTAGGTTTTCAACGTTCTTCTCAATATAGGGTCAAACGGGTTTTAACGTCTGCCGACGCAAGCGACATTATCGCTTCTTCTAATTGCTCTACTGAACTTGGCAGAAACATTACTTGTATACAATATACTATCTGCAAAAATACAATATACTTTTCATACTAAAATACAAAAGAAAATAAGCCTTGGTGTTATAGCCAAAACGTATATTACAAGTAGAGTAGAATCCATTTCCGTTTCTTAATCTCGTCGTTTGTCTTTGAACGACACAAAGGGAGCAATGGAGAGAGTGAAAGCAGACAGGCGGCTAATGGCACGTGCTCATGGAAACTACCGTCGCTTTTACGCCGTGATAATGTATCGTGGTAGCCACCCTCTCACGTCAACACGTATTCCGAGCGAAATACGTACGTATAAATAGAGCAACTACTATTCAATTTGGTGTGAAATTTATTCGTTCCAAAAACAAATCTGTATTCAAATGGCGAATGATTCGGCGACGGTATGAGATAAATTCTTGCCAAATTATTCATGACTGTAATTTCGCAATGGGAGTAATGCCTTTTTTGTACTGAACGTACCTAAGTTAGTCTCTGTTAACCTGAATATTAGAATTCCATATTTTTTTAGCTTTTAGATAATCCGTATGGCTACAGGCCAGAATGTGTTTGCTTTTTATTAAAATGCCTTTACTTTGCCAATGTTTATAATACGTTATAAAATTGCCAAAAAAAATACAGGTTTTTTATTATCATTCGATGAGTTTTTTTCCTTCCGTTTTCCTCCCGATTTTATGAGCTGACAACATATCCATGAGCATAGCATTGTGGGAGTTTGTGGGCGGCAGTGATCACTTACCATCAGGTGGCCTATTTACTCGTTTACCGGACCCATGCAATAAAAAAAACAATCTTTATTATCATAGCTTTCTCAATTATTCTCACTCTCCGTTTATCTTTCTCTCTTTCTATAATATACATCTACAATTATTTTTAATTTCTTGACTCACATCTTAACTTATAGGAATATACATAATCAGTAATAAAACACACTGGTTTTATTCAATTGCATTATGCTCCTACAAATCTCAAGTCCATTTTCCCGCAAAAACTAGTAAAAACAACCCAGCTAACTCACACAAGTAAAAAGAAACGTTTACCGCCGATAAATTTCTGTAACATTTACGACATTCATATAACAACGTGTATTATCACACTATCTACTAATAAAAAAGTCACATGATTTCACAAATTTCCCATCGACAAAGTTTCTTTCTTTATAACGTTTGTACGAATAAATACAGCGTCGAAGTTCAGAACGCAGTCCCCTTTTCTCTTTATGTTTACGTATTCAGTTGTTACCATACACGGAACATGGTACATATTTATCTTTTTTGTCACGAAAGAAAGAATTCCTGAACTTGTATACGTAAAAAGATGAGTCGTGACGCGCGTCTGGTATTTTATGAGGCAAAAATTGTAATGTGGTGAAGGAAATCAAATCACATAGGTGTTCTGACGGCGTATAAAGATGAACTGACGTTCCGTTGCGTGTGGATAAGCTAAGAGATTTTTTACTTGTAAGGATTTGATATACTTTTTATTGACTTTTTTCCGATATAATCATTTTATTTAGTTATCTATTATGATATAATTATTTACTATTTTACAACATTTCCAAATTACATTAATTTGTTAGCTTTATATTATTTTTGATAACTTAGACAATTTTTTTGTGTTAGTCGCAGAATTACTCTAATCAAATCAGCTGTTCATGATAGTCATTTTGTAGTCAATTTTTTTTCTTCCTTCCTTAATAATTATATGCCAATGCAGCGGGTCATATATTTGCGATGTAGATACCAATGTAACGCCTATGTTATAACTATGTACCACCATAAAATATTTTGAATTTGAATTCGTCTCTGGAGCGAGATAACCAAAATTATTGGAGACGTTTCCTCCTTAGATGGCAATGAATGGATAACCTTTGCGTCAATAACCACTTACAACTGTTTCAACTCAGACCTCTTAACTTCTTAGTCTATGCTCTTTACGCAAGCTACTGTTTTTCACAGATACACCGACATGATTGTGACTTATGACATGGACTATTATAATTTTAAATGGATATTTAAAAAATAATGATTCAAAAGACTATTTGAATAAAGAATATTTCTTCCCCAACAAAAAGAATGAAGTAGTATCCCTTAAATGTGGAACACATTTTGCTCGCTTCGACTTAAATAAGTGAAATTACATTAATTCTAACATTATTTCGTTTTAATATCAATTAATTAAACTGAAGCAACCGTAGCCAGAGGCGAAGATCGCAAACCGCCAACATATTAGAACATGATCAGGCTGATGGGGTAATAATTTTATTTATTTAAGAGCTCATTTGGATATGAATAAAATAAATCAACTTTTTTTTTTTTTTTATTGCAATCATTGGCGAGACGATCATGCCGTTTGCCTGATGGTATGCGATGCGACCGCTCATGAACAGTAGCAAAACCAAACACCTTGAATTACAAAGCAATGCTTGGCATTCCACTGCGCTCGCCATCCTGAGACATAAGATGTTAAGTCTCAATATGTCCAGTAGTTACGCTGGCTACAATATCCTTCAATCCGAAACACAACAGTGCATTTAAACTGCTGTTTGACGGGAGAAATAGACATTGTGGTGGTACCCACCCAGGCAGTCTCTCACATATGAGAGACCTACCACCAGTAAAAAAAGTCAACTGTCTTATTTACAGGAACAGTATATTTATTTGGGCTGATAATGATATAGCAAGAGATATTCAATACTACAATATTTCTAGCACAGAAAGCTAACGAGTACGCTTCTCATCTGATTTATAGCGGGTGTTCCTAACAGCCTATGAAAATTCACTTTATAAGAAACGTAGACTTGTGGGTGTTAAAAGGCTAAGGTGATTTATATCTGGTCCTAGCGACCTTTAAGGAATGAGTAGGCTTTTTACTCTACAAATGAATCCTGGGGGGATAGGTGAACTAAAACAAAACTCGAATATTCGGATGTGTGACGTCTGAAGAAGTAATAAGATATCCAATTCTAAAAATCAATACTGTTCTTTAGGACACTTATCATTCACTCCAAAATTAGTAGGTATATAGTTACGATAGAGGATTCAAACATTTCGTGGAGTATCTAGGCACATTTGTACAGTCCCTGTTTTCAGTTTCCTGGTCCCACAAATTAACTGAATATGAATGAAAGTCACACATATCGACTATAGTTATTTTTATACAGGGTATATCAAGACTGCTACCGAAAACGAAGCCGGGTGGTAGTTTAAGCGACTTCAGACACAATGCAACAGAAAAAGTTGCAAAAATAAGCGACAATATTTTTTTTTGAAATTTTTTTCCTATTGCCATATTTTGGTGGTAAATAATTTTTTTTCCTAAAATAATAGTGTATACCCTTTAATTTATAAATACTCTAAGATATAAGAGAGTTTAAATTATTATTTTAGCAAAAACTATGGATTTACCACCCAAAAATGACGATATTTAAAAAATCATAAAAAATAATTGTCGCGTTTCTATGCGAAAATTTTTGTTGCATTGTGTTTGTAGCCACTAAAACTACCACCCGGCTTCGTTTTCGGTAGCAGTCTTGAGATACCCGGTATTAAGCCGTTAACTTTAAGAATATTTAAATGGTATTTGTAAAAAAAATTACAATTATGACTAAAACTGAATAATCTTTATATTTTATCTAGAACGATAGAAAAAGCAAAATTATCTTTACCTAATAGTATTTTTGCGTTTTAAAAGCTAACTAAGCTAAGACGCTAAGGATACTAATATTGTCAGAACGATATCTGCATGTTTTGGGAATTGGGAGTATGTTGGTATATACTAATGAGCTTCTTTAATTTTGCATGTTTCATCGCTTTACATAATTTGGGTTCTGAATAAATAAAAAAATATCAATAATGGATATTTTGCGCAAAAATGGAAAAAACGATTGTAATGAAATTAGGAAACCCGATAGATGTCCGAAAAGTCTTTATTTGGAAAAAATACTAGTCATAATATTTAATATAATATTAAATATGTGATTACTGGTGAATTTGATAATTTTATTTATTTTGTGATAAAAACAATAACAAGCATTACAGCATGCGTCATTCCTTCAATTTACATTCATTCACGCCCAAGACACGTCAGCACGAGATGGAAAAAGTTCGGTAAAGACGTCTACAAGTCGTGTTTTTATACAAAATCAAAACATATTCTAGTAACTCTAAGAATAAAGAACATTGAACAAACAATATCAGGCATCGAAAACAACACAATCTAACACCCTAAAAGACATATAGGAGAGGAAACAAACGGCCCAACATAACAGTCGATTGTGTAAACCATTTTGACACACATTAGGCCGCTGTCAGCATCAATTGTGCGAAACAAATCAACAATTGTTCCCGTATAGTTCCGTTTGGATGCATGCCGCTACCGCCATACATCTTTCTGGCAGAGACACTGTGTCATCAAGCGTGCCATCTTGTTTTGACGTGCGTGTATAGATATTCAAATTATAATGTATATAGGATTTAAGGACAAACCACACTTGGTTAGCTATTTTCTATCACAGTACTTTTCAATCCTTGCTCAAAAGCCCCTATTCTTATGGAGCATAGGTCTTAATTTAGAGAATATAGTCTCTTAATATGAATAGGTACAGGAGAAAATCATTTAGGTTTTTTTGAATTTGTAACTTTTTGTCAGTTTATGGTCCAAAGTGTCACCAGAAGTTTTCAAAACGACAAGGGGGGTATTTAGAAGGATTAAAAAACAGCTTTTCACATAAATTTGTCTATCGCAACAAAAAGGCATGCAACAACGATAAGTGTAGTTTTATCACAGAAATTCCTGAATATTCACGGCCTAATTCAAAGACAGCTTTAAAACCCCTTTTAGCTATCAAATGTTTTGTCTTCTTTGCTCAAACTAAATATACAATTAGTTGGAAAGGAACAAAATTAGATAAATCAATAAATAACACCCAACAGTCACATACACAATCTTGAATTACTTGTGTTTTACTCGTACACAAATATTTGTTTTGCTGCGAAGATAGAACTCACGGCTTCTCGTTTATAGTTGGCGTCTAACCAAATGTACCACGGAGGGTGTCCATACATGTATTGAATTTTTCATTTTCCAAAAATTAACCTAGTCAAATACATTACATACTTATCCTATCTTTCTTGTGTATTCTTAGTTCACAAAGTAAGTAATATAAAGTCTTGAAATTAATAATAAAACTTCTTCTCAATATTATTTTTTAATTTCGGTTCAATATGCTTGTAATATCAAATTGCCCAACATTACTTTAAAAATTAATCACGTTCCAAAGGTTAAAGCACCGAAAACTTAACCAATCTAACTTTGATTCTTGTTCTGTGAATCTGTAAATCATGCAAATTGCGATTGAATTTTTTTTCCTTCGTCTACTGAATTATTAAAAATAAAATTTGCTTTTCTAAATTAGAAATTAATCGGGACCTGCAGCTTTATGTTCGAACACAAACATATATTTTTTATTTCGTATAAAACTGATTTGGAAGTAACAATTTTCTATTTAACGAAACAAAAAAATATATCTTATATTTGCATTTATTTGGTACAACTAATATATAGCTCACATGTTTAATTTATGTGATATTATATTTTAATTCATTACATCATACTCCCAATATTTATCTTATACACCAGCTCTTACGCAATTGATTTTTTTCCAACGTGGTAGGAAACTATGTTTTGTTGGTATTTCTACACACCGTTTCTTAACTAAATCATATCCTTTTCACCTGCAGGCATCGCAAACATCTAACAAATTACGTCCGGTCATCAAATTTGAAAACTTTGTGGGCAAACTTCGTACCAACTTTGATTATATCTTAAAGCCGAATATGACATTAAGAGGAAGTCAAGACGCTTAGGGGGTCAAAGGAACGACGCAAAAAGAATTTGAAAACGGAATATGTTTTATTTTTCCCTAACAAATTCTTGCAATTAAATTTCGATGCTTAACTGCCATTCACCAATATTGGATGCATGTTATGGTCCAATATTGATTTTGATATTACCGTTAGCGTCGCTGATTTAAGCTTTTTGCATAATTACCTCTATGCCGCTCTTCGTATTACCAATACTTTGCATGAGTTTGATGAATTTTACGTAATAGCTGTAGCCAAAAATGAGAATAATTAATTACAATATGATGATGTATGATACTACATAAAATGGAGTCATAAATATAATTGATACTACAGGAAAGAAGAGAGTATCCAAAATAAATGTAGGGCACTAAAAGTGGTTTCATCTTTTCCTTTTCTTTATTGTGCCATTTTTATTGGGGCCAACATTCATTCATTTGTTCAATGGACTCGTTTTAACCAATTTTTAACACAGTGCCAGTGTAACAAGTTCCTTTTTCACAAGATCGTTCTCGATTTTGGCCCGCCAACATGGCTACAATATCGATATTTTAAGGTTTTGGCAATAGTCGCTAATGCAATTTTAGGTTATTCATGCAACACATAACTGGTAAAAGAGTAACTGTAACTGCGTAATTTTGTTGGTTGTGATAAGATTATTTTAGGAACTGGCTAAAGCATTTCTCATGGTAAAAGTTACTTTTTAATTTTATTAATTATATTCTTAAACGAGGAGTAACAGAAAGGATAAGAAAAAGGAGAGAGAAAAAACAGTCTTGGGTGCATAGCTTCGTTTTCTGTTCCAGTCGTGATATACTCTGTATATATAATAGTGTGTAAGTGCAGAGAGAGAGGCCTAGTGGTTTAAATTATGACAGAACACCTAACAAGAACCTTTAAACAGGAACCTGTCATATTATCATGTAGTCAAGTTGGAATTCTATTTATCAGCAAACACATTGCCATATAACACTTTATGTATGACCTAATAGATAAGCTTTCATTCCCCTCAGTAAATCTATATTTTGTTTATTAAAAATTCACATTCCATAAAGGAATACAAGTTCAATGCAGATGCTACAGATCACAACAACAATTGAATATAAATTGAAAGCGTTTCATAATGCAAATCATAATATTAGTTTTAGCAGACATGTTTAGACAATTAGCTGATACAATATTATCAGTACCAAATTAATTTTCCATAAATGCTATCGAAACATGATAGCAACTGAATAATTTGATCACAATCGTGGCTATTCAATACATAGAGGGCCTTATTAATAAACTCGAATAATCGAGGGATTCACTTTAGCCCAAGACTTTAGATTCGACTCAGTTATTAATTTGTAAGTAGCCCAACTAAAAGAAACATGTTGAAGTAAATTATGCTTACTATGGACACTTCAGGCGTATATACTCGGGTAATGTAGTTTTTTTATTCTGTCCTAGTATTATGACCACACTGTATCTGATGGTAAGGGCAAATGCCAGGCAGAGTATCGATTGGCTTCAGACAGAAGTCCCATGGAAATTGATACAACTAATGTCTGTGTCATGTAAAAAAGTTCGATCTGTAAAATTACACTCTAAAGTATTGCAAACATCGCCTCTGCTTTGTATTCTCAGAATGTTACAGGATTAACGTCGTAGATTACGTTTATGAAATTCTGTTCCGTCATATTTGGTATTCATGAGAGGTGATCTAAAACCATGAAAGCGTATAATGTAAATTGTTGCGTAAATTCACATCACATACAGATTCACACCTCTTTAATTTGTACTGATAACTTTCAAAGATATACATATTTTTTATTCTCTAATTAAAGCTGCACAAATAGGTGAAAATGTGTTTTTGTAGCTTTCATGAAAATGTTATCTTAAACTCGAATAATTGTACTTATTACACACAATTTGCAATAATAAGAATCTGAAATATAACTGAGTTGAACTGAGCGAAATAGAGGGGAATGAATAAGAAAGCGGGACCTAGTACTGCCCGAGATAACGCAAGATAGAACTCAAACCCAGCCCTCAAATGTTTAGCAAATAATGTAGAAAATTAAACATATTAAGAACAAACCTTTTAAGAAACCGTAGAAGTATAAGCATTGTGTCAGTTCTTAAGTTTAACTGTGATTTTATGCTATTGTACAGAAGGTAACAATACTTAATCTAATCATATCACCAGGCTGTAGTAGACGGCTTAGTTTCAAGTGAAATTGTTACAAAAAGTCATATATTATGCAGACTCGTGAATGCAGTGTCGACTTTGTCCCAAAGCTTCTTTAAAATTTCGTAGAGACCGCTAACAATGGAAACAAAAGAAGAAGAGGTCTTTTTAGGACATTACCCGGTCTGTTAGGGGTTTAAGTACCTCGCAAATTTAGTGAATATGATACGATTATATGATAATTTTCTTATTTTGCTGAATTACATAGCATTGCTTGGCAAAACATTGCGCTTGACATTCTGGGACAAAAGTGCGTGGTGGCCTGTTGATAAACGGACTAGACGCGGCTGCCTACATGTTCACGGTGGTTGCGGGTTCGAAATTTGCTTTGTCAAATATTTTGTTTCAAAAAATATATAACCGAGTACCAAAGCTTCCTAGCATATTTTAATCACCTTTGTAAAATAATAATAATTTTACCAATGTTTCCCATTTGTAGAAATACATACCCATGATATTATGTTAATGTCACAACTATCTCCTTTGCCTTGCCTAGTGACCTGTCTCACACCAGAATTTCCAAACCAAGCTTCAAGTTTCAAAGTTAACAAATGCTGCCTTTGACAACTGCCCAGAGCGTCGTTTCAGCGTGTTTTCCAAATGAAGTAAAACTTGATATTCGGAATGAAATTCGACACTTTCTATCTTCTATATTGACCCCACTTTACTTTAATGCACTAATTGCATAGTTATGCCATTGTGCGGAAAAAATATTATTTTCGGTTTTAAAAAATATAATTTAATAGACTCTGTATAAACTAAATATTTGTATTTGTATTTTTGTATTTGTATTTATTTTTATTTGACACCAAAAGTATTAGAGTACATACCTTATAATTATGTTATGCATACAATGTATATTATAGTTAGTTGTAATATTATAGTTTAAACTTCGCCTCGATTAAATGAGACTAGTAAAGAGTTGATGTATGAGTCTGACTTGTCATCTTAAGGCACCCAAATAAGTGTGCTTAATTCAAAAATTATATTAACCAATTATATTCGTATCATTAATTGCTCTATAATACAAGCTAAATAAACCAACATCCTGTTACACCGAAATTAATTGTACAACAATATATTTACTTTTAACCCAAGTTCAAAGTAGTTGCTTTCTTTACCGAATAACAAAACGTTATGGATCCTCAAAATAAATAAATTCCCTACCGCTCTCTTCGTTCTGATACATAAAAACAAATTCACCAAAAAATATATCATTACTATGTAGATTTGACGACACACGGAATAGTAAGGTTGGCTTAACATGCAAAAAGGAAAGGTGAACGCAACAAACTGAAAACTTGCGTTTGCATCTTTTAAGAAAGTTTGTGATTCTTGCACAGACGTCTGTGGTGTTAAATCTACACTGTAGAATATCTCGAAATAAAGCGAATATAAGAAACACTTTGGGGAAAACTTGTTGACAGTACCTTCGAAGAAACAACATGTTACTTGGAGAAAAAGTTTCTATGCATTTTTTGTGAACTCAAGAAACTTCTTTACATAATTTACTTACACTTAATTAATTAATAATAAAGACACCCAACATAGTCCTGAACTCACACTAAGATTAAGGCTTGTATCATGGTAATGAGGAACTACGAGAGACTTTTCCGTCTCAAACAATCAGACCCGAAATAAATACTTGGCGATCACATAAACATTGGCCTTGATGCTGGAGCCGCTTTTGATTTTTCGACATTCGATATTCTTTGACATAAAAATTCAGGAATTGAAAATTATTCAACCAACAATTTGCTACTCCTCTGTGTTAGTAAGGATGTAATGTTTTCTCTCCTTTTTTATGTATATGGCATCCTCGTGATCATGCTCTATGAATAGCAAGACGATAATGCCATACGAATGATTTCATCGGCTCTGCGCAGTTTGGCCGAGAAATAATTTACATACTTGAAAACTGATACGGCACGCACTTCTTATCACAACTAAACTTCTTTAGTAAAATGCCTAATTCATTATGATATTTTAACAACTTTATTCTCACGAAATGCTGCTGTTTTAATATTTTATTATAAAAGTGCAATAATTATTTAAAACGCATCCCCTATTCACCTTTCAAATTAATTTCTCAAATTTATAACAAATGAACATTGGAGCTTAATATGAATGAAGAGCTTTGAGGAAAGAACAATGATAATCCTCCATACATTTTTTTTGTTGTAATTTTTTTTGTGTGTATTGAGATGAAAAATATTTTAAAATATAGATTTTGAATTCCTTAACAATTATTTCTTATAATTTACTATTGTAGCAAGCCTAGAAAAAAGATATTCCACTATAAATTTTTACAGATTTTCTTATCAAATCTCATCTTATCAAACTCTGTGGGTAGTTAATGTTATTTTATTGCATTTATATTGGCGTGAGGCAAAGTTATGACGCACAAATAAAAGTAAAAAAATATATTTTACACGCAATTTAAATATCAACAAGTACTTATTTATTTTATTAATCTAATAATAATATCATGTGCAATGAAATAAAAAGGAAACAGGGGACAACTATTTATTATTATTTGCACAATAGCGATTTCGGACGACAGAAACAAATTGTTATTCCTTAATTAATTAATCAGTGATTATTTTGCTGCTCTCACTTCTCTGCACTATTTTTTTACATTAATTATCTGAGAAAGATAATGCAAGAAAGCCAGTCAAGCTTATATTTTAAAAATGGCAACATTGAAACGACATAACGCTTCTCCAATAAAAATAAAGCAAATATCAATAGAGTTTTACGAAAAATGTGTTTTCGTAATTCAGGCTTAGGCACCAAAATTACTCAGAAAATTAATTATTAACATTTTTATACATGAAATTTATAGACGCTTAAGAATTGTATTAACAATGATTTTACCAATGTTCTTTATTGTCGTTTATTTTTAAATATTTGTGTTTTTCCATTTAGGAGAACCAAAAACTCTTTCGTCTAAAGTTAAAGCGTATGTTTTCTTTTCATTTCCTTTACTAACTCTCCTTATTTTAATGCTATGAATGGCGAAACGAGCGTGCCATCTGCCTGATAGTAGGGCATTTATATATTTTATATAACTTAACATAACTAATTCACATGCACAAAATTAAATTATCATCTCGGGAGCCGCAGACATGTAAACAAAGAGAAAATTATGAATTGAACACAAATATTATATCAAATGTGTGTTGGTCTAATGGTAAACCAACTACACGCGGCTGCCAATATTTCTAGGTCGTTTCGGATTCGAATCCCAGGGCATATCTCTCACTTTTCGGAATCATGTGTTTATTGCTAGAAAAATCCTGCAAAGAATTTCTGTGGTGTATGAAGTCCGCCAGCCCGCACTAGACCAGCTTGGTAGACTGTATTATGGCCTCTCGATTGTAGAGGAGGCCCATACCCTATAATGGGACGTCTATGGGATAATATATATATAATTCATTTGCAAAATTAGCTTAACGAGATAGCATGCAAAGAGCGAAAATACGCAAGGCAAAACAATGAAGCCTAGTTACTTGCGTTATCTGTTGAGAATTTACAGTTGGCTGGAAGATATTGTAGTAACTTGAGCCACTTTAACCGCGCTAGTTTCAACTGAAGTGGGTAGAAGTATCAAATAGATTTTTAAGAATGTGTGGTTATAACGCCACGCAGTATTACGGGTTTATTTCTCGACTATAGTAGAGCCAAGAGGGTTTAAATTTGCATTGCATTGTTTGGGATATTAATATGTGTTATATATAATATTATATTTTTCATTAGGTATTATTATTTTAAGACATATAAGACCGCATGTCTGAATTAAAAGTTAATTATATTTATCTAATTTTAAAGTAAGCACATATACCTATTTAGAAATAAAAGTGAAATTCTACTACTATTTGAAACTGTTTGTTAACACCTTCATAAGTGATTTAACAATACTAACACACGTATATTCCCAACTCTACAGATACCAGTCTTGTACTCGTAATAATCAAGAAGTCTTTTGGAGTATCTGGTATCAACGGCTCAAGGCTTGGGATAATTGCACGAACTTCATGTGTCAATACTCTCATGTATTTCTGATTTTTTTAATCATCATTCTATCAAATACTTACTCGTAGCAGTAAAATTAACGTGGAATATTACTTTCGTAATGGTTGGGTCTATTTATATCTATTTATTCTATCTCTATTTATATTACATATATATATATATATAATGACATCCATGTAAAAATATTAAAAATTATTTATTCAATGAATCTACAAATGATAAGTAAAGAATAATATCAAAAGATGTATTATTTCTTGAAGTTTCTGTCCAATCTACGCAAGTAGTCTTTAATAGATGTAGATTTTATGAAAGCATAGCCTATTTGAATTTAGATAGCGCAAATTATAAATTAGGTGTGTATTAATTTAAATTTAAAACTAATATTTTCTTATATCCATCCCAAGAATGTCAAGAAGAAATCGTCCTAAGCGAAAAGATTGCCATCTGTACTTTTTTAATTGTTGTGTTTAGATTCTTATTTTCCCACGTGTGCAGTAAAGTATATATGTATTTGAATAAGATAAGTTATATTCTACTTCGGTTATTCAAGAAATTGAAGAGTTTTAGTTATTTTTATTGGCGAGGATTGGTATTGTTTATACATATGTCATACATTTATGTCTTAAACAATAAATAGTAATCACTTAAAAAATAAAAATAAAATAAAAGAAAATCGGCGCAAATTAATGTAAATTGAATATCCCATTGAGCGGGACACATTCAGTCCGTAATGACGTCCTTTAAAATGAGCTTTGAATATCTCAAATGGCAATGCGAAGGATGCCATAGGACGTGCCGGGCTCTACGTGCCACATTCATGGCCCACCCATCAATTTGGTCAGATAAGGAAATAATTTCACCCCACTTCAGCCTATTTATAGTTCTCTGAATATTCTAAAGTTACCTCTTTGCGGAGTAGGGTTAACAGTTCTGTATCAGATTTACCTGAACTTGTTGGATGTGTATTTTTACTGTGTCAGCTTTCATCGGTTGGGATTATTTATACAAAATTCCATATTATTTATTAAATTTATTATTAACCGAAAACTACTGAAGATAAGTCCATTAATAATTAATAAGGGCAGAACAGCAATATATTACTTTTGAAATAATAATTGACATTTACAACTGATTGATATAATATAATGTCCAGATATTTTAAAAGCCTATTTAATTTTTAATTCAAAATTAAAATTACATATAATATTCGTTAGTAGATATCATTGGGAAACTACTGAGATGTATACTTATGCTATCAGAGTTGACAATGAGGTAAATATTGGTCAATAAGTTACACGACAAAATGGAGAATTTGAAAATAACTAATATTGTTCGTTGTTGATATTTGTTTCCTCGAATACTATACATTGGACTATATGGCCTAACCACTCTTAATCGTTCTCTCGGTTGTAGAGGAGACCCATGTCCTGCAGAGGGACGTATATGGGCTGATACATACCTGAATACTACTTGTTTAAGCAGGTTAGGTATTGCGCTTTGTGTGAATACTAATTAAATAATTTAAATTTTGACCTCTAGAATGGTAAACCAAACGATGACCGGTTAACCCAGTTTTAATTTACCAGAAAAAAAAAACGATTGCAATAATATTCGCAGTCGACTAACACATCATTCAAATTGCAACTGGAGTAAGGGTTCATCAGCTAAAAATTTTAAAATATATAAAAAGACCAGTTACATCATTCTGCGTTTAACAACCTGTTGACCAATATTTTTACTGAATAAATTGCGGCAAATTTACGAAGAGCCGCATACGTTATTCCATTTTGTAGAAACTGCAGGTCTCTTCAAACTTGACGATTATTGGTGTCAGTGAAGCTAAATAAATAATATGGGTGTTAACATTTCCATCACAGTGTTCTGGGATGGTAGGCGAGGTAAAAAATGAGGCTTTTAAATATAATGAATACGTACTCACGAGTAGCGATGTAAAGAAATACATAACATGTTTGTGTTTGAAACGTTTTATATTACGAATAAAATTGTGGTGTAATATAATTATTTTATAGACTAGCGTTACTGCCGGGGTTCTTTCAGGTATAATTATATTTTATCTATATACATGTATGTATCTATATACATACATATCTGATTTCCATAGAGTTCACGATACCATAACAGCCAGTATACATTTTCTTTTCAACAAAGCAAAAAAAAAAACCATTCAACTTACGAGTATACTATGGTTAAGGAAAAGAAGGTTTACTGGTGGTAGGTCTCATATGTGAGAATCCACTTGGGATAATAATTTTATTTTGTACTTGTGAACTAGTGATGTTAAATTATTTAAACATTTGAGATATAAATATTTAATTTAAGCAATTCTAAGAATAAAATCTATCGTTTACAATGTCGCCAAAAACATCAGTAATAATTAATTTACCCACGTTATCTATAAACATTTCTAAAACAGTAGTAACACTTCGAAAGAGGCTCCAAAAATACTAAATTATTTGGTTTGTGTTAATTCAAAATAAATTTAGACTATACATGCCAACCTGCACTAGGACAGCATCGTGGACTATATGGCTTAACAACTGTCAATCGTATCTGCGATTATAGAGTAGGCCCGTGCCCTGCAGTGGTACATAAATGGGCTGATACAATACAATCCAACAATAAATACGTAGAACATTACTAACGTGTCAATAACATATTTAGAGCTAGATTTATATTCACTTTCCTATGGCTTGATGATAATAATGGTGTAGACTAAAGTCATCATCTTAGTAAATGAGATACAAACGCATTTGTTCCTACTCCAACGACGCCATTAATTAGTGTCGGCTTATTCAGGCGCCCTAGTAACACGAACATTCCAAATAAAGTGTACTATAAAAGAACCGCCGCAAAGAGGCTTTCAGTAATGCCAAACTAAGAAAACAAATACTTATCCGAAGCCAACGTCTCATAAGATAATTTTGTCAGAAGGACAAAAATCTTGTAAACCTTGGATTTTTTTTTTTATTTTTTTTATTGCCTAGTAGGCAGACGAGCAAGCAGCCCGCCTGATGGTAAGCGGCTACCGCTGCTCATGGACCTCCGTAGTGCCAGGGGACCAGCACAACAAAGTCGCTGCCTACCTCAAGGATAGTACTCTCCTTAAACCTCGTTTGAAGAAGGACAGGTCATGGCGCTGAGGAAACACCGATGCAGGGAGTTCATTCCAGAGCTTGCACGTACGTGGTAGAAAAGAACGCTGGAAACGTACCGTTCGGGAGCGGTACGCCTCCAGGTGGTGGGAATGAACTCTACTGCGGAAACGTGTGGTGCGATGGTACATAGGCGACGGTGGTACCATCTCAAACAACTCTTCGGATTGAACTAGGTTCAATTCACCCCATTCGGAGGCCCGCCCCAGAGAGCTCTCGACTTCAGACACAAGTTGAAACCGTCTTTTCCATAATGGAATCCCGAGAGTGGCTCCGTTGGCCGATGTACCGCGCGTCACTCGTACTATCATCTGCATAACAATGCATGCCATCAATAGACAACATGTCATTGATATGCAGGATAAAGAGTGTCGGCGATAGCACCGAGCCTTGTGGAACACCAGCATTAATGGTCTTGGTCTCGGAGCAACAGCCGTCCACTACGACTTTTATGCTCCGACCATCCAAAAAGCTGGCGATCCATTTGCAGAGCCCCTCAGGAATTCCATACGCAGGTAGCTTCGCCAGAAGGGCGCGATGCCACACTCGGTCGAACGCCTTCGCAATGTCAAGGCCGACCGCAATCGCCTCACCCCCACTCTCCAAAGCTTCCGCCCAACGGTGCGTGAGGTACACAAGAAGGTCACCAGCCGAGCGACCATGACGGAAACCGTACTGGCGGTCACTAATCAACTGGCGATCCTCAAGATACCTCAGGAGCTGAGTGTTGATAACTCGCTCCAAAACCTTGGAGAGTAGGGATGTGACAGCAATCGGCCTGTAACTCGAAGGGTCCGAACGGTCACCTTTTTTGGGGACAGGGTGTACATTGGCGACCTTCCACGAAGCCGGAACCCGGTTGGCTTTATAGGAAAGACGGTAAAGGCGCGTGAGCACGGGTGTCAACTCAGGGGCGCACGTTTTAAGAACCACTGCGGGGATACCGTCTGGCCCACTCGACTTATGGACGTCTAGAAGCTTGAGCTCCCGTCTGACAGCACGCTGGGTGATTTTTATGTCAGATAGGAGGCTCTCACAACGCGGGATGTTCGGCGGTGTGGCGCCCCCGTCATCCAAAGTCGAGTTCGAGGCAAAGAATTGGGCCAAGAGATCAGCCTTCTCCTTTGCACTGTGGGCCAAACTGTTATCGGACTTGCGCAGTGGTGGGAGACTGGACAGGCAGAAATTACCCTCCACAGCCTTAGCGAGCGACCAAAAAGCACGACTCCCAGAGGGATAGCTCTGGAGTCGCTCGCCAATTCTGCGGATGTGCTCCGCCTTGGCCTTAGCTAAGGCTCTCTTGTTGGATCTAGAGGCGGCGTTGAATTTCCGTTTCTCCTCCTTTGAATTTGGATCCCGACGCCTCCTTGCGTCTTGCCACACCGTGTATGCGGACTGCTTTAGGCGCGCAGCAACAGCACAGGCACTATTGTACCAAGGCCGGCTGCGACGCCCTGCGGGTATTTTCGAGCTGGGTATGAAAGTTTCCATACCCAAGCTAATCGTATCCGCGACGCAGTCCGCACAGGCGTCAGGATCATCGGAGGAGAAACAAAGCCGCCCCCAAGGGTAGGACGCAAAGAATTCTCGCAGTCCATCCCAATCTGCTGACATGTACCGCCAAACTGTGCGAGTTCCAGCCGTCGAAGAGCGGCTGGGACCCACTCCAGGAGCCCATGAACGGACCAGGCAGTGGTCAGATGATCCCAGGGGAGCATCAACCGCTATCCTGTATCCGTCCGGGTGGGTCGTCAGCAGAAGATCCAACAAAGAGGGCTCATGGCTCTCAACGTCTGGAACACGGGTGGGCTGTGTTACCAGCTGCGAGAGACCATAAGCCAAGGCCATCTCATAGACAGCCCGACCGGGGAGATCAGTGGTCTTGGATCCCAACCACTCTTTGTGATGAGCGTTGAAATCACCGAGGACCACCACCTCCGCGGAAGGGAACTGCTCGAGAATCTGGTCAGTCCCCACTTGGACGCTCTCAAATAATTGAGTAGATCCCGTATCACTGGCGTGGGACCTGTACAGGCATGCGTAGACTCGGGTCCTACCCCTGAATTCTACTCGTAGCCACAATAAAGACAGGTCCTGACGCTCGAGGCCCCGAAGGCGGTGACAACAGATATCACCCCTGACGAAGACGCACACCCCGGCTTTACGTAGGAATCGATGTTCCAAAACGTAACCGGGGTAATTTAAGTACGATACATCGTCAGGGGCGGATATTTGCGTCTCCGTTAAAAAGAGCAGGGCAGGCCGCGCCGTCTCTAGATGGTGGTGGACGGCGTCGAGGTTGCTATGTAGACCCCTGACATTACAGAAGTCCACAGAAAATGTGGATAAATTTCCCGCCGTGGAGAGCCTGCTTCGATTGTGCCTTCGCATATTTTAAAGAGAGTGGGATAGGGTAAGGACAAGCGTGGTTGAACCAAGACGATACTCGAGAAGGGAGGATATAGTGTGAAGCGGGCACGCGGCATTAGGAGGAGCCAGCGTGAAGCACGGAAGGGCCCCCGATGCCCCCCCGCGTGCAGTCACCGGGATCCACTCCAGTCTCCCACTCTGGCACGACGACTGCGCAACGGGATTTTCGCCGGTTGGCGGGACAGCTTCCCGGGGAGGGAGTTAGACAGTTGTGTATCCCCGGGTTCAGGTCCCCTACTAACCGGCAGGCGGCCGGCGGTGACCGTTCCCACCGGGTCTCCCTGTACTCCACACCAGCACCCCCACCCGAGCGCCCACTCCGACACCCAACCACATCAACGAGCATCGCTTGCAACAACCAACACCTATTATCGAAGAGGAAGGAACGGATGAGGGAACGGCTGTCCAGCCCTTCTACCGGAACGCATTTCTACTTAGCGGTAGAAATAGACCAGACGGATGTTGATTTTATTAGGTTCTGGTTACTTTATGGTCCGAAATTCGAATGTTCGGATATTCTACGGCTGAAGTAGGATATAAGGTTTCTATTTTTTTAAATTAATACATTTCTCTACGATACTTATCATACGTCTAATACCTCAGTCCGCCCCGTGACCACGAAAGCTGTAAAGTAATTGAAACGTCGGGAAGTGAAAAAAATTAAAAATCAAACCAAATCCGCGATAAAATCCGTAAATAATAGTTTTATTTCAATGTAGAAATGTTTGTTAAATCAAGACTGTTTTTACGAAAGTGCTGGAATAATATTATGACCTCACGGTTTTCAGTAGTAGTTCGGTAAATCATTTTGAGCGGGAAATACATTTTAAATTATAGTTTGGTCTGTTTGCAAGAGCGGAACTATGTCGGTCTCGCTGGGGACACCGGGACAGACTTCCTGAAAGCGGGACTATCCCGCCTAAAGCGGGACGTATGGTCACGTTACGCATGATAGCAGATTTGAACATTTTATGGAGTATCTGAGCATATTCGTACTGTTTTACATACGTCATACCAATATTCAAACTTATATTCACTTAAAAGTTTATTTTTAATATATATTTTTTATTCTGGCCCTGCATAGTGGCCACATTGCACCTGATGGTGAGCGCAAATGCCGTCCAGGCAGAGTATCCATTGGCGTCAGACGGCAATCCCATACCAAGAGATACAATTATGCCGGCCTGCTATGTTGCCTCTTCACACTACGGCGGAAGGACCCACGATTATAGGAAGGAGGGAACACGTGAGACGGCAAACAATTCCACAGCCTGACGGTGTCAGTTAGAAGTTCAGTTAGAGTTACCCCCTTTAATAGACATATATGCAATATTGTGTTTGGCCTACTGACGCCGCAAAATGTGAACAGCACGTATGATGAAAGAATTGCACGGCATTTTATTCTTGGTCTTACAAACGAAGTAACTAACCACCTCGAGGAAAGACGTCTACTGGTAGTAGGTCTCTCATATGTGAGAGGCCGCCTAAGCAATACGACCTCTCATAAAAGGTAGCAAAACCAAACACCTTCAATTACAAAACAATGTTTAGCATTCCATGCGCTCGCCATTCTGAGACATAAGATGTTATGTCTCAACATATGTTACTACCTGTAATTTGAAAAAAATGTATCACCATTAAAATCCTACATGAACAGTGGCTATAGAATATTTCTAAAAATGTGTATCTGCACCCGAGCGGACGTGGGTCTGGCTGCTAGTAATATATCAGTAAATAAAATAATACAAATAAACCTAGAATTCTGTGATGGAAACTCTATTGTGTATGTTTTAAACAGAATGGAAATACTTTTTTATAATATATTTGTACTTTGTTTTCGTAGTTTTAACAACCTTTTATACATGGGACATACACGATTTATCCCCCTTTGTTCTTGTATTATTTATTTCAATCCTAACCTAATCAAGAATTCATTAATATTTCTACGTATTAAAGTATTACAACATGTTCACGGTGGTCGCGGGTTCGAATCCCAGGGCACACCTCTGACTTTTCGGAGTCATGTGTGTATTGATAGTCAATCATCACGCACTAAAACGGTGAAGGAAAACATCGTGAGGAAACCTGCATACCATAGCGATTTATAAAATTTCTATGGTATTTAAGTCCGCCAACCCGCACTAGGCCAGCGTGGTGGACTATATGGCCTAACCACTCTCAATCGTACTCTCGATTGTAGAGGAGGCCCGTGCCCTGCAGTGGGACGTATATGGGCTGATATAGATACAGAAAGTATTACAAACATTTCTGTTATATATTCAATATCATAACAACTTTCTATGTATTCTTTCAACACATTTTATTCTTTAAATGTAGAGTGAAATAATATGATAAATAAAGAGCAATTTTTTTTTTACATCTTATTACAATTTCTGGATATCGTAAACATTACTTAGATAAACTATAAAATGGACAATAATATTTCATATATTGCCTGGACGCCATGTACATTCTATAGATTGCCTAAGCATTGTATAGAATACCTGAATTATACAGATTGTCGGTAACAGTTGCATAACTTTCCATACCTCAATACCATGCTCTTAAGGGCAATATTCCAATGATCTTATTATGCCTTCGAAGACTCGCCATTAAGAGAAGGACAAACTAACGTTCAAAAATCACAATTGACTTTTGGAAATCAGTTCCAAGCCCGAGATATAACATTTAAGTTAGTAAATATTAAATATGATCGAGTTATATTCTTGTAATTAGCTAGTTGGTACGAAATTGGTCAATTAAAAACTTTTCTCATTATATCGTGGATTAGTGAGTATTTCGAGGTAAAGTTTAATCTGTTACTCGCGTAGTAAACCTAGAACTTGAACAACTATTTAACGTGGAAATTATGGCGTTTATTGTTGTTAACAAACTTTTCAGTTTCTTTTTGATTCTTTATGCTTGACCCCACGGTCGTCTCCTTATTTTATTTTTATTTATTTTATTAAATTGAGGTTCTCCAACGGTATATACATTATCACAACTAAGACATTCTTTACTATCGTTACATTCTGATGCATAAATCATTTAAACGAGTACACAACACTTATGTTATTACACACGCGTAAACGAAACCAAGAAAAATACACACGCCGGCACAATTAGAGGAACACGCACAAAAATTATTATTTTTTTAAATTTTGTTTGCTGTTTGTTTAAATGGTCTTTGTTTTTATATTTCAGCACCTTTAAAAATAAAATGATGCAAAAATATTTTTTGATACATAGAGTTTTATCGTTAATTATACGCTCTCAAATGTTTTTAAGATTTTTTCACTTTCAAGTGGTTTCACAAAATTTTGTTTATTTTCATTTTATGTGAATTAAGATATTTTTTTATTGTGATTTTTTTAGAGTACCTGTCTTGTAGGGTATAAAATGAGTGGCTTACCTTGCACTGAAGTTGCCAGAGCGGTAACAATGATTGAAAATGGTCAACGGTAGGGTTCAGTAAATTGCGCATTGGGTGTGTCGGTATCTGTCGTCTTTTGCAACGTTAAACGTTAAAGGGACATTTGCTCTCATGTGCGGATGCCAGGATAAGGCAGAAAACGATGAACCAGTACCTAGGATGATCGTTTTATACAGCTGCTTATTTTGAGAAATCGTCGTCAAACGGCTATTTAGACCCGAAACATGTCACATGAAGTCCGTAATGTTAATATCAATGAGCGTACAGTGAAAACACGCTTAAATGAAGTTGGACTGAAGTCTTACGTTCCACCCGAAGCTCCAAAACTTGAGGTGGTACATAGAGTAGCCAGATAAGCTTTTGCTCATCGACACCGCGACTGGAAAAATGAGTGGAGCCGAGTTTTGTTTAGTGATGAAAGCAGTTTTGGTGTGAATTGCATAGAAGGAAGGGAGAGTGTCTGGAGGTATCGAGAAGAACGCTAATCGAGCAAACTTTACTGAATGAGGTGTCTTATGGCGGAGGGTCAATTTTGGTATGGGGTGGTATATGTTTGGAAGCACGTGCGGAGTTAATACTTGTAGAAAATAGGTTTTTAACTGCACAAAGATACGTCTCAGAGATCTTAGAGTCCCATGTATTGCATTTTGCACCATCCATAGGCGAATATTTTTTATTAATGCATGATAATGCACAGCTCCACACAGAGCAAATGGTTCGCGACTACTTAAATCAGGCCCAAATCGCGCAAATGGATTGCTCAGCAAGATCACCAGACATGAATCCGATAGAGAACGTATGGGACGTCATCGGAAAAAAGATAAACGGAAGAAACAAAGCCCCTCAGATCGTCCAAGAATTAAAATTCATGTTAGTGCAAGAGTGAGAGAAATTGTCCCAAAAAATGATTGATGACGTCATTAAAAGCATGAAGGATCATATCCAGACTCTTATCAGAGCCCATGGTAGCAATATGCATTGTTAATTTTCTTAAATTATTTCTGTAAGTTTTTAAAATACACGATTACATTTGACAATACAGAAATTTCCTTTTACTGTATTTCCGTTTAATTGTATTTGCTTCATTAATTAAAATATTTTTAACTCAATTATAGTAATTTGTTATAAATTTTGCCTCACTTTAAATATTTAAAAACAGAAACATTCAGTTATTATAATATTTTCCAAGAAATTCAATATTTAACGCGTGTTCCTCTAATTCTGCCGGCGTGTGTATATTTAGTAAATATTTAGAGTAAAAAAATAAAGGAATACTGTTACATATTAAGACAAATTAACAGAATACGGAATAAATCAAAACTCTCCTTCAACCAAAAAAGCCTACTGCTGTAAAAAGTTTCCACCACGGGTATCCACAGCGATGGGTAGCCTGTATGAAATTATGTATTACTAAATATGAAATAATAACTCCTTTCCTAATATTCAACGACATCTTAATACTTATTACTACATAAATTCGATTAAGGAAACCTAATTTTCTAACAGGAACAGAAATATTGAGGAAAATTTAATTTAAAATTGCAAGAGCTATTTCGAGTTGAATAAAGGAACTTCATATCTGCTGCCGTAACCAAACTGGATACTTTACTTCTCTTTATGTTAACATAAAAATCTAAATTATATTTAAAGTGCGTGGTGGCTTTTTCGTAAACGGACTAGTCGCGGCTGCCAACATGTTCACGGTGGTCGCGGGTTCGAATCCCAGGGCAGAACTCTGACTTTTCGGAGTCATGTGTGTATTGATAATTAACCACCATGCACTAAAACGGTGAAGGAAAACATCGTGAAGAAACCTGGTTACCATAGCGATTTATAAGAATTTCTACGGTATGTAAGTCCGCCAACCCGCATTAGGCCAGCGTGGTGGACTATATGGCCTAACCACTCTCAATCGTACTCTCGATTGTAGAGTAGGCCCATGCCCTGCAGTGGGACGTATATAGACTGATACAGATTGAAAAAAAAATAAAGAGTATTTTACATACCTACATAAACTGACGCTTTTTATCTCAGTAGGAGTAGGCAGAGGTGCAACCAGGACAACCACATTTCACCTTGTATTTTTCGTGGTACAATATGATATTTTACTAAACTTAAATTACCTACTTCATGTTTGTAACAAACCAAACGGCATACACATATTTATATTAATAAAATAAAGTGCGTGGTGGCCTGTTGGTAACGTACCAGACGTGGCTGCCTTTATAGTCACGGGGTCTGTGTTTCAAATCCCAGGTCATACCTCTGCCGTTTCGGAGTCACGTGTGTATTGATAGGCAATCACCAAATTAAGGAAAATGAATATTTAATATGAATGTGAAGAAAAAAATTCTGAGTGAACCTACATAATATGGCGATTTTTAGAATTTCAAGTTTTTGCGTACTTAGTACAAAGGTTGACTGGTAAAAAAAGGCACCGACGTTAAGTCCACCTATAAAATGGTATAGTATAAAGTTTAAATAAATGTCTTCTTTATACTTCGTGTTATAAGATCGCCCTGGGATTTGAAACAGGGACCGTAAACATGTCGGCAACGCATCGGCTCCGTTACCAAGAGGCCACCACGCACTTCAATCCATTAATATACAAACATCCAACGCCTTAGGGGATTGAAGTTAATTGGTATCATCTACTAATAAAACTGTATACACAACAAGTTATACTTATTGAGCAACAAAATCTAGAATACATCTAAGTAATAGAAAATCAATATTAATGAGACGCTTTAAATGTTAATCATCTAGACGTATTGAATAACACATGACACGCGTATCTAAGAAATCCTTCGCAAATTAACAACCTCTACGCCCTAAGGAATGGAATAAGGGATTATTTCGTTATTGGCACAATATATCAGGACGTTAACCCGGAAGCTTAATTACGAGTGGGTAAATACTCACACACCTTAATTGTATACGCTTAATGTTGAATATATTGTTGCATGAAACATGAGCGCCATCTTACCGCGAAGGTACAATATACAATCTTAGCTACGAGAATCAACATCTTGCTGCTTTATCTATTTGATTTAAATTATCAATTCATGCATATCTGATACCGGGTATATCCAGATTGCGACCGAAACGAAATAAGGTAGTAGTTAAACTGACATCAGACACAATGCAAGTAAATATTTCGAAAAAACTATTGGTTTTAAGTGTCGTCGTGTTTGGGTGGTAAATATGTGCACGTGCTTACTTATATAATAATTTAAACCCATCATTTAAAACAACTTAAACCCTTTCGTACTATTTTGTCTTTGAAAATAAAAGGGAATTCATAATTATTTTAGGAAAAACTGTGTATATACCACCCAAACACGACGACAGGAAAACAAATAAACAAATTTATGTTTTTTTTGGGAAATATTTAGTTGCATTGTTTCTGAATCCGCTAAACCCACCACCTCATTTATTTTCGGCCACAGTCTGCATATGTACTGTATAATTAAATAAATCTATTATTATTATAATATTTTATAAGTTTTTTTCCGAAATTGCTTGAATACATTATGTATTGAGAAATTATCTTGCTTTATAAAATGAACTCGGTTTTGGTCAGTTTCTCCAGTAAATATTAATATATAGGTATGTACTCAGGTACAAATAACACGCTTAAATAATATAAGCGGTATGCAGTTTCATTACTTTGTTTAGTACAAACAAAATTTTGGAAACCAAATTATAACTTAGCGTCGTGAACTTTAGAAATATTTTTGAATTCTTTTTAATTCACATAAATATTTGCATATCACACTAGTATGTAAACTGTTATAAACACTTAAAAATAGAAAATAGTTCTCTCATTTTATGCAGCACTTGTTTGCTACGGTAAGCTTGTCAAAGCAGCAAAGCGATTATATTTTATTACACCACTTACTTCATACAAAGCAAATTATCTAAAAGCGTACTATTATAATTAAATATAAAAAAATATTTTTCGGCTGTAAAAACATTGTGTAAACAATCAGCAAAAAGCAATTATGAAAAGCAAACAAACGTTACAAATTAACATTCCTATTTAATTCCCATACAGTAAATATTAACAAATAAAAATCCGAGGGCAACGAATTACGTTCAAAACTACATCCCACATCGAATAACTAGGAAAACGGAAACATAAAAGCAGAAAGAAACGCAATTAATGGAGTTTAATTAAGCGAACTCACGAAGAGACGACAGTTTTGAACGAGTGGTCATACAAAATATTTTCAAGAAAAGTGAAGTTGCACCGACGGAGGTACTAAAGCGCGGAGCTGTCACAGGCGTCGCTAAGAATAGAAAGAAGTGACATTCTCCGAGCAGGCGCGGTTTAATCTGGCTCTAAATTGCGAGTGTTCTCAGGTGTGGTTCAATGAAACTACGGGCTTAAAATTGAATTATTTTAAATAATTTATTGTAGTGATCGTATAAGGAATATATTTTACATTAAATAAAATGTATATTATAAAATGTGATTAACAATAATACGACACAAAATACAGCTAAAGTAAACAATAGAAGAAAAGTATACAAATATTTAACAGCGATGAGATTAAATTGAAATTAATTAACTTGATAAATAAATCACAGTATGAAATATAAAAGTCACCCTTAAAATATAAGTTGATAATGTGACTTAGTGTTTAAACTGGGTATTTTAAACTAAAACGTTAAAATCCGATTAGAGAATTTTATTTGTTTAGCCTATACGATCTTGTGTTTAATTTAGTGTGGGAATATTTAAATAATCTATACATCACTTACTTAAGTTGTCTGAAGCGACGTTATAATAGTTAGTAGTAGTCTTTCTGTTTGCAAAAAACACAATACCACATTATGTCAATCCGTGGACAATGGTGTGGGTTATATGTGTTTCATAACTTCTTAGATTAAGACTGGTTTTAATAAGATGTAAGTACATGTAACTGTTTGTTGTCCCAATAAATAAAATATAAAATATCAACTTTAGTAAATGTTATTACCTTTTTTTAAATAGTAATACAATAAGACTAAGTAACATTTATAAGCTATCTGCGGTACATTGTGATTGGTTTATCTTTTGCACACAATTTGCTTGAAATAATTAAATGTTTGGTATTGATACCAGTGAGCCATCTAAATGAAATTATTTTATATATATACATATACAATACTAGTTTAAATAGTATTATAGTAAAATAATTAATTAATTTTAACTATAAACACACAACTATCGAAGACTTTCGATTTAAGGCACTGATAATAATTAATTAATTATTTTACTAATTTAAGTAGTAGTAATTTTTATTCCTCAAAATACAAAATATCTCAGTGCCTTAAATCGAAAGTCTTCGATAGTTGTGTGTTGCCAGTGATGACTTACGGCACCGAGACGTGGCCTCTCACTATGGGCCTTATTAGGAAGCTCAAAGTCACTCAACGAGCTATGGAGAGGGCTATGCTCGGGGTTTCCCTACGAAATCGAATCAGAAATGAGGAGATCCGTAGGAGAACTAAAATAACCGACATAGCCCACCGGATTATCAAGTTGAAGTGGCAATGGGCAGGGCACATAGCGCGGAGAACTGATGACCGATGGGGTCGGAAAGTGCTCGAATGGAGGCCACGTAGCGGAAAGCGCAGCGTAGGACGTCCACCCACAAGGTGGTCAGACGACCTGGTAAAGGTCGCGGGACGTCGCTGGATGCAGGCTGCTTCCAACAGGTCTCTGTGGAAATCATTGGGGGAGGCCTATGTTCAGCAGTGGACTTCCATTGGCTGATGGATGGATTGATGGAATTTTTATTTATAATAAGATCGAACTTTAATTATTCGAACTCAAAGGTTATACTGTATCAGCCCATTTACGTCCCACTGCAGGGCACGGGCCTATTCTACAATCGAGAGTGGTTAGTCCATGTAGTCCACTACGCTGGCCTAGTGCGGGTTGGCGGACTTCACTTCATAGATATTTTATAAATCGCTATGGTATGCAGGTTTCCTCACGATGTTTTTCTTCCCCATTATAGTGCATGGTGATTGAAATTACTATACCCAAATAAACAAGATCTCGTCTCTATCCCTTACTTCATAATTTATTGATTCAGCAGCATTTATGGACGCTGTACAGTCATCTCCTGAGTTCAATTCCCCGGTCGCACATTTTGAGTAAATTTTTATTAAGTAAAGAACGAACTGCTCTAACTAAAACATTGATACAACATAGTCTGGATATTATTTGCCTTTAATAAGCATTCAAGAAGTAAGTAAGCTAAGTAACTACTTAGTAAACTTAAGTCACATAAGTTAGTCGTACTAACTTAGTATTTGAGGAGCTGTTTCTAGACCTATTTCAAGTAAGGGTGGCAATTAATATAAATTACCCCACCTGTTCAACCTCAAACAAATTTATTGTAACAATTTACATCACGCATTATTCCAGATTTTAAGCCTACTAATGCTTCTCTTCCTATAAAGTTGCCTTCATTAAACTAATTTGTTCTATCGGGATTAGCGATTACATATTCCAGTACTACGTTGTAATTGATAAAATCCCTCCAAGGACATATGTTTAGAATTTTCTGCACGAAATTTTGCTGTTTTTTTTTCATTTTCTATAATGTTTTTATACGTATATGAATGTATGAATTATGTTTAGGAATTCAGATAATAATAAACTATTAATCAATTGAGTACTGTATCAGCCCATATACGTCCCACTGCAGGGCAAGGGCCTACTCTGCAATCGAGGGTACGATTGAGAGTGGTTAGGCCATATAGTAATCAATTGAGTATCAATTATTATTATTTCATTACTATACCGAAATAGTATTCATATCTGATGATCCGATAAGAGTATTAGTGCGATTACCTATAAGTCGAGAGCCAGTATCTTATGCCCAGAGATAAAGACAAGCACCCTAATTCATAGACAATTTAACTGGTGGTAGGTCTGTCATATGTGAGAGGCCATCTGGGTAGGTACCATCGCAATGTATATTTCTCCCGTGAAACAACACTGCGTAAATGCACTGTTGTGTTTCGGATTGAAGGACATTGTAGCCAGAGTAACTTAAGGACATATTGAGACTTAACATCTTATGTCTCAGGATGGCGAGCGCAGTGGAATGTTGCTACTGTTTATGAGCGGTCGTATCGCTTACCATCAGGCGAACGGCTTGCTCGTCTCGTCATTCACTGCAATAAAAAAAAACATAGACAGTCATATAACTATTGAGATAGTATAAAAGAGGGGCCACTGCAAAAAAAATATTTTGTAACAAAATGAACGGTACCGTACCGTTCCTTCTATCTATGTCTGTCACGTCACGCAATAACATAATCTTCGCTCTCGCTTCACTGGGTTCCCGCGTGCACGCACCTTGTGCAGAGATTTTATTCTTGATGTCCACTTCAGTGTAATACCTCAATGCATAAAACCTATTTTAAGTATCTAATGTTTTGTCGTCTTCCCTTAAACTGAATTAAAAAGTCGTTTCAAAAGGACTAAGGACTGTTGTATTTCGAATTGAGACATTGTAGCTAGACTAACTACAGGACATAAATATTGATACATAACATCTTATATCTCAGGATGGCGAGTGCAGTGAAATGCCAAGCATTGGTTTGTAATTCCAGATGTTTGGTTTTGCTACTGTTAAGAGCGGTCGTATCGCTTATCATCAGACGAAAGCTCGTCTCTGATGCCCGGTATAGTACCTCAATGCATTCAATAAACAAAATATGTTCTAAAATTCTCTATGAATAAAGTCAACAATCTTTACAGAAAGGAAGAAATAATAAATAATAAACCTATATTACTGATCAAACCATTTGAAGCAGGAATAATAATAAATAATATAAAACAAATTAATATGCACACTGCACACAAAGAACAGAGTTTCAAATGAGTAAAGGAAATTTTATATGACTGTCGTGTGTTAAACTGAAATACATTGAGAGAAAAGGAATATGAAACAAAGGGTAAACTTTTATGAATAAAAGGATAAATAGTGTGCACTGGAGGAATTTATCGTAATTTTATGTTTATTTCAATGAATGGCGAGTCCTAGACGGGCCTGTCTATTTGCCTAATAGTAAGCGAGACGACGCAACGGCTCATTAACAGTAACAAAACCAAACAACACTATGAATTACAAAGCAATACAGAAAAGATATAATATGGCCTAACCATTACCATTCGTACTCAATTGTGCAGTGAGACGTATATGTGTTGATACATCAGAAGGATGTGACTGCAATTATATATCATTACATATTTTTTATATGATTTTCCTTAACAACACCTTAAAATGTACTTCTAAATAAATCAGACATTTTATAAAATAAAGCACTTACACCGCTCTATTAATTGCCAAGGCTGAAACTCCAACTTCAACGCTAGTACTTGTTTTATCTCAATAAGAATCAGGAGGCAAAGTTGCGATAACAGAGTCACTTGGTCTAGCGAAAAAGTTGCAAGAAGATAGAAAGGTGGGGTAATAGTTTTATGAAGAGATTATGAGGTCAAGGCTAGATATTTTGGTGATAGTACTGATGACAAGGAAAATATTATATTAGTGTTATTTTTGTGAAGTGTGTGGTGGCCTGTTGGTAAAACGGACTAGACGCGGCAGCCAACATGTTCACGGTGGTCGCGGGTTCGAATCCCAGGGCACACCTCTGACTTTTCGGAGTCATGTGTGCATTGATAGTCAATAACCACGCACTAAACCGGTGAAGGAAAACATCGTGAGGAAACCTGCATACCTAGCGATTTATAAGAATTTCTATGGTATGTAAGTCCGCCAACCCGCACTAGGCCAGCGTGGTGGACTATATGGCCTAACCACTCTCAATCGTACTCTCGATTGTAGAGTAGGCCCGTGCCCTGCAGTGGGACGTATATGGGCTGATACAGTACAGTGTTATTTTTATTTTCAGGTATGTTTAAAAAGGTAGCAAATATTGATGGGTAAAAAGACTTTAAGAGATAAATTATTTTTGGAATTCATTTGACTAGTAAACAAGTAATTCAAAGGGGAATTAAAATGTATAAGTATCGCCTACCTACAGACTTTTGGAGTGCAAATGCATGGTTGTCATACTGTTATCAAAGTGTTAGGAACCGTTTTCTTTGTTTAACGCATTATTTAATTATTTTTTCTTATATAAACAACAATCTTTTATACTAATTATCTAATAGTATAAACATGTTCAATATAAAGTTTGAAAAGAGAAAATGGTTCCTAATATTTTAACAACAGCATAACAATCACGCATTTGTACGCCAAAAAACCGTAGAAGATCTATACACAATATTTTAGTAGGCCAGAGGAGAGAATAAGACCTAAATTTGTTTGACATGCCTACGATGAGACCTTCAGAAGTGAGCACTTAAATATACAGCAAAATACAGGTGTTTATATTATACCGTTACAAAGGAGACGGTCAAAACTTCACTAAACCTTGGACCTAGCCTTACAAAGTTAGTTTATGCATTATTTTATAGAGATAAGATAATTATACCGAAAATATATAAAAATATCTGTCTGCTCAATGGGAGTTAAGAAATAATCACAATGCATTATAAAGCCAAAATTGCTGTCAAAATGGATTTCAACTACATTGTACTGATTTTATTTTTACTGATTTTATTAATATTCGATAACTTTCAGAAAAAATAGGAAAATAATTTTGTTAAACATTTTATTGGTGTAAGGCAGGCCCAAATTCGCCAGTCTCCTTTTGAACAGCTAATTCCTTGATAAAATACCTGCTTAGCGCGAGCTTACCAAAGTGGCAATTAACATATTAATGAAGATCTCGAAAACGGAATCAAACAAATTGTAACTGTATAATTGAAAAAGTTGAATTGATTTTGTTGGCATCGTTCTAGTTTAATAATTTTCGTATAAATTTCACTACCTTCGCTTTACAATTAAAATTACTATCACTTTAGGAAAGGACTATCGATTACCCCGTTGGTTTAGTTGTACTACAGTATGATTACAACTCTGAGGTTTCATTTCCAATCCTGAGTCGAGCAAAGGGATATTTTATATTTTATTCATCATCAGTCCGAAGTCAAGAACCCGATATGGTATATAGGCTTGCCTTTCTATCACATCGTATGATTGAATATACAGGCCGAAACTTGGGTGTAGTGGTTACTGTCAGGAGACCTTCTGCCTATTCCTACTGTAAAAAGGCGTTATGTTTATGTATGTATCAATTGGGGAATACGTCATCATTTAATTATGTCAGTGGCGCGACCTCGATCATTCTGTCAATTACAAGTCCGAATTGGCCTTTAAATTCAGGCAATAAATCAAGCGCTGATTTGAATCTGTAATTTCTACAACCATATGTATATATTTCTTGAGGTTGTGAACTTTGAAGTACCTCTGTAACTGTTCAGTGATTTTAAAAATAACTTTGCATAATATACATTTACACTGGGACTGAGTATGCTTATTATATTTGTGCTCTTATGAGATAAATCATTATTTTTGGTTTTGTGTTTTCTATTTACGAGCAATGTATCTATGCAGGTCGAAATAAAATACCTATCCCCCGAGGTAGTTTTTACTTTCAAGTTGAAATAATACATTTCAATTTAAATACAGCCAATAGTCACATACGTAGTTCTTACCCCACGATAAAATCAGTTAAGTCTTGTGTCGTGAGTATCTGAAACTACGAGACACTTTGCAGTCTCACACACAGCCTGACCCGAAAATCGAACCCGTAGCCGCTGGTTTCACAGCCGGCGTCTAACCAACGACGCCACGAAGGCTATCAAATTATGCAGATCGGGTCAAATCTGAAGGTATACCTACGTAAACTGGACCTGAAACGCGCCACAGTCATGAGTCACTACAACGGGACTTTCAGTGAAATTCATGACTACTTTTGAGGATACGTTCTTTAAAATTTTCGTAAAAACATATAATTTACTAAAATAACGCCGTACATCTTGATTAAAGTACATTTGTATGAGAACAAAACCGTAAGCTATCTACATTTTGGCACATTTAAGCAGCGAGAACTCAGCACGATTAATTCATTTGTTTGTTTTATGAATTCAGCGTGAGTTCACGATTTCCTTGCTTGAACGTTCATTACTTGTGTGAAGAGCTTTCTGTGTAACTGAATTTTGTGAGATTGCTCATTCAAAAAGAAAATGCCATGCTTGGAAAAGAGCATTCATATTATTCTGAAAGCTTCTGATGGTTGCATGATTTTATTAGTGTAATATATAATATTAAATTCTCGCGTTTTTTTACGTATGCAACATATTAAAAAAATCTTATACTATATCAGCATCAAGAAGTAGAAAATAAAATTAAACGCCTACATGCTTTAAAATTCTATGGTGAGACTAATGTGAAATAATACTTGCAGTCATAGATAATGTAGTAACTAGATTTCTAAGGAATATATTCATTAGCAACATTCATAATTTTCTCGCTTGAGAATGCAGTGGCGACAAATTATTATTATGGTAAACACGAAACATCGTACGAGATACCAATTATATTTGTAAAGTGGTAGAGCTACGTTGTACCTAGCTTACTTGTAAATAAAAATGTATAAATGGAGCTGTTATACATTATACGCCACTGTTGCTTTCTCTCCTCTCTTACATTTTATCAGCGTTTTTACTTATCTTAAAATGAGGAACAGCCTAGTTTATAAGAAACTCAGATAAAATAGATACTACTGATTTAAATACACCTATTCAAATACATGTTTTTTTTAATGGAAAATAATGTTTTTACTTATTAATTTAATTTATGTATGGTCGACGATTAAATTTACCTATTCTACACTTGTTTACTGGTCCTATATTTCAAAAATACTCCCCGGTAATAAGACAATAAACAAATTTACCCTGTTGCGTACACATAAAATATTCACTTAATTTAAAACATATATACGTACACCCACTTTACCCTAATGAACTCGACACATAAAGCGCTTACAAACGCCCAGAGGAATATTTACCCTCTAAATATTCAGCAAAACTAACTAACCAAACAATACCGTAATTCGATATTAACATGTAAGCTTCATTCAATCACTTTATTATTTTAGCGTTGGAAATATATGTCTTTAAATATGAGTTTGTATTATGGGTATATTGATAGCCAATTACTACGCACTTTAACAATTAGGGAAAACATCTTAAGGAAACCTGCATACCATAGCGATTTTTAAGAATTTCTATAGTAATGAAGTTCATCAACACGCATTAGACGAGATTGGAGGACTGTATGGCCTAACCACTTTCAGTCATACTCTCAATTTTAAAGCTGGCTCTAGCTAATGAGTACTTATGAGCTGATACAGTACAGTTGTATTCTGGGATTACAAAGTGTATCCTGTTGTGTGTTTTTTCTTTTACGTCTCAAAGATGAATCTTTGGACACTTCTCCCCAAGCTAAAGTTATTTACAAAGAATGTACAGAATTGCTTACTTTATCAGTATCAGTATCAGCCCATATACGTCCCACTGCAGGGCACGGGCCTCCTCTACAATCGACAGTATGATTGAGAGCGGTTAGGCCATATAGTCCACCACGCTGGCCTAGTGCGGGTTGGCGGACTTACATAACATAGAAATTTTTAAAAATCGCTATGGTATGCAGGTTTCCTCACGATGTTTTCCTTCACCGTTCCTTACTTTATAATTTGTGTTAAAACTGGAATGACTGTAATATATCTTGTCGTATCTAGATCAGAAAATAAAGATTACTGGCATTTTTTAATTACCAAGCATTTGAAGCCAAGGACAAATCCTTTTACAAATCATTACGCAGAAGACTAAGACATCCTAAAAAACGAATACTGGCTTGGATCGGTTCTATATTTAATCCTCTTCTTCAAAATTTGTCTTTCTTTTTCATTCTTTAGTAAAATACTCTTTTTCTTTTTAACCTAATTTGTCCCACCGCTGGGCAAAGGTCTCCCTCAACACTTTGCACATCCCTATCAGTTGCTCATACCATTCAAATGTGCTAAATTGGTTGGGGTCACCTTCAAATATTATAAAAGTTAATTCTATATAAGATCATAGATAAAAATATGGTAATATACCTAATGACTAAAACGCCAAGACGAAATACATGTAAAGTATAAAATTGGCGGCAAACTTTGATATATAATTATTCTCTTGAGTTTCAAAGTAATATATCCAGATGGCGAAATTCACTTGCATGTGCATCGTAAATCCAAAACTTTACCCTCAAACTGAGATACAGAGTTGCGGTTTCATAAACATTCAAGTTACCGTACCGTCCATGTCAGCTTATCTAAGCGCCTTACAAGATTCAGGTAGCCAAACATAGTATGTCCTCACAAGTTATATATTGTGCTGCTTTCAATGTTTACTTTAACTTTTACAAGTTCTTATATTTATCTATTGTAATTTTTGTACAGTATCCGTATAAGTGAGTCGTGGTCTGTTGGTAACGGCCTACCAACATGTTCATGTAGATCACGGGTACAAATCCCAGGGTATACCTCTGACTTTTATTTTCAGTGTCATGTGTGTATTAAAAATGTTTTTTTTTTTTATGGATACAGTTACAAAATGTTGGACTTGGCACGTAAAGAAATTGTAATAAATCTGATGATAAACTTAATGCATTTCTAATCAACTATAATTTTATTTCTAGTCAACTATAAACACTGGCGGAAAATGTTCTTACCACACATCTCAGTACAAATCAGCGTGAAGTTAACTTTCTGACTTGTAAACTCCAACACGGTCTGAAAAAGTCGAGTAACAGCGCTAACAAGGGATTGGATCGCAAGTAGAATGGAATTACTTACACGCGATGAAGTGCTAAAGACTGAAACACGAAACAAGTCTGTTACAGACGGAGTTAAAAATGAGATAGGAGTAAATCTCAGAATATTTTTGTAGCAGGAATATTATTATGAATGAAATTATGTTTTTCATTAATCAACTAATGATCACTATTAGACTTAAGAAAGACTACATGGGTTAAGAGGTCTCGAGATTGATGTGCAAGTTGTAAATCAGATTGTAACAAGGTTTTTAATCTAAAACCATGAAGGATCTGAAATATAAATATGTATTTTAGATTGGATTTGGTTTATGGGTCCCATTAACTTCGAAGTGAAGACTAAGAGAAGGTAAAATATAAAGCAGTGATTACTTACTTGGGACTTGTGTTTATGAGACCTAAACGATATTCTTCAAATAAATAAATAGGCATTCAAAATAAATCTAGCCCGATACAGTAGATGACCGTAACATGTATAACCTAAAAATGATTAGATAACAATCTAGTGGCTTATGAATACACTGACAAACTTTTAGCTGATTGGCTCTGAATACATGACGTAATAACATTGAACTACACTTCCATCAAAATGCCCACATCGTATAAAAAACAAACAATATTTCCTAACACATGACGAATACGTTGTAGCGACATTGTGCCGGACAAATGGTTTCATTCGGCGAAAATATGTCCCAGTAGTTTTTTTTATTCTGATCCATTTACACTATCAGCGTGGCGACATGTTTGGAATGTTTCATATTTTTGTGTGTAAAATACGAGTATACATTTGTATGTAGGACTTTAGGACTGAAATTATGCTAAAAAAGAATGAACGGCTTCTATTTTTTACTCTGAATGACGGCTTTTTTATAGATAGTTTTAACTATCGAATGTTTTGTACCTTTCGAACACTTTTCGCATTTTGTGTGAGCGAAGAAGACAAAAAAATCGACAGCTATAATAATAAACTATCTATTAATAAGATATTTTTATGCAAAAATATTTTCACAGCTTAGCAACATAATTAGGATTGAATCCAGCCACTCGTTGGTTATTGATGTGCACATATTTATATTTATAGTATACCTCGTGCAATATAGGTATACCTACTTTACAAACTGAAATTCTATGCCCAGACTTATAAATTCACTTATTTATTTCATTATGATTTCGTAATGTCCCACTGAAAGTAAAAGCTCTCTCTTTCCACTTTCTCACGCTTTATAAATTCACTTGTATACAGTACATATAAAATAATATCCACTCTAAAAGTGAAAAAAGTAAATTACATACTAACTCGATCAATCGTCAGTACACTCGTGTGATCTTTCACAAGTAGTGGGCTCCGCAAACGAGTCACAAGTACGACATAACTACAGCACACAGCACAAACTCATTTACCGGCGAAGTATGTCCCTGTTAATTCCGAGTTGAAGCCGCATTCGCGAACATTTTACCACGATCCTTCGCTACTATGTTTACGTATCACAGCCGTGATATACACCGAGTATTGTATTGCTTTAGGGTTCCATATTATGAACTATCCTTACGATAAAATCGAGCATCGCGATAAGATGTCATGATGGAGATATATGTATTTCGCTCGGGTATTCTTTTGTAATTCTTTTGGTTTTATTTAGGACTAGCTGTGCCCGCGACTTCGTCCGCGTGGAATTTAACAAAAAAGTTAATTCGTTTTTTTTAAGTTATTTTTTAAATAAAAGATTTTTTCTAAAACAAATGTAGCCTAAGTTACTCCTTATTATAGGTATATCAGCTGCCTGACAAAAAAGTCCTGTCAAAATCGGTCCCGCCATTGCAGAGATTAGCCGGAACAGACAGACAGACAAATAAAAATCTAAGGTCATTTTCGTAATAGGTATCGTGTATATAACGATATGTACTTGGACATTTTTATTTATTTTCACTTTACAAACAGACATTTCAATTTTATTTATATGTATAGATATATATAAATATATACTATGTGGGTTTGTGCTGTTCTGGTATATTCGTATGCATGAACAGATAATACACAATGTATAGTTGAAAGGAAGCGACTTACATTTAAATCAGTTGTGAAACAGTCAAGTATCATGAATTGAAGTAAATTTATTTTTACGCGATTTTATTGTAAAGGAATGAGGGGCGAGATGAGCATACCATTCGCGCGATGGCAAGCAAAACAACGGCCCATTCACAGTCGTACAACCAAACAACACCATGTATTACAAATTGCTTGGTATTCCACTGCGCTCGCCATTCTGAGACATATTAAGATGCTATGTCTAAATATATCCAAAAGTTATGTGGCAAAAGTTATTATATGTAAAATATAGTTTTATTTCAATCAGTAACATTTGCGCAAATTTATGAAACCATTATGATGAATTATTACTAAAATAGACAATATAGAATAGGATGGTTGGTTGGAAAATGGTTGTCCTAAATTACAATTACAATCGTCCTACGCGTGTCTGTGATCTGAGTACTAAAGAGTGACGTAACAAGGACACCCACACTTTGCTAGTAAATCTACTGAGTGATGAATAATGAGAAAGTAAAAGGTAATGAATCAAGAAATGAATAAATTCGATTGTTCGACTTGAGAAAATAATTCAGATATTCTATATATTAAGTGTATTTCAATATCGGCTATAGAAGAAACCAAAAAATTAAATATAATATAAATTGTGTTTTCTTAAAAAATATGCCGTCATAATTATTCATTTTCAAAGCAGGAAAACTTATAGAAATGAAACGAATCTTAATCATTAGTGATAATAAATTGTAAAGAATAACATATTGTATATATAGGGTGTTTTATAGAGGTATATAACTTTGATTTGAAGATGCTTTTTTAAATTGACGTGAAATTGGCCTCATTCGAAAGATAATCTTCTGGCATTATAATTCAAGTATGACTTCTGGCATATGATCGCCACGGCTGGCTCGGACGTAGTCTAATCTGCGGGTTCAATTTTCTATGACTTTTTCCAACATATTTGGCCGTATATCGGCGAATGTTGTCCTCTAAGTGGTCAATGGTTTCGAGCTTATCCATGTGGTCTTGCGACTTCACATATGATCAAAGAAAATAATCTAGTGGCGTCAAATCGCACGATCTTGGAGGCCAATTCACGGGTCCGTAGCCACTATGCAGTTACAAAACATTTCCTACACAGCTCGTGCCACAATTGATTTATTGAAGGCCGATAAGCCCGAAACCATTGACCACTTAGAAGACAACATTCGCCGATATACGGCTACAAATGTTGGAAAACGTAATAGAAAATTTAAACCCCAGATTAGACTACGTTCGAGCCAGCCGTAGCCGAGTAATTTGCCAGAAGTCATATTTAAATTATAATGCCAGAAGATTAATTTCGAATAAGGCCAATTTAAAGTCAATTTTAAAAAAAGCTTCTTTATTTTATTCCTTTTCAAAGTTCTATACCTCTATAAAAACACCCATTACTACGTGTTAAATTGTATTTATTTTATAAAAATAAATGCCCTAAGGGATTTGATACCACCCACAACTGATAGAATAACATTGTTATATTTTAACAATAGAGAGAAACGTACAAGAACCAAACGAGACTCAATTTATAATCTATTTATGGATTTCATTTGACAATATGGGAACAGGTGTCCATATTTAATGATAATTCTATTTTTAGATCAGCATTACAATGGTAACGAGTTACAAAAATGTATTTTATATGTCTTATATATCATTTAAAATGGACAAATAAAGCGAAGCCTATTTGGGATATATCTTCCATAATAATGTAAGACATTTAAATAAACAAAGATTTGTGATAGTATCATAATAATGTACGATTGTGGATCTCTTCCAAATAACATTTTCTTGGTTTGGAATGACTGGTAAAATGAAAATAAAATAATTTATTTTATTTGGAACCGTTTGGACAGCGACTACCGTAGACCGTACCGTAGTTAAAAAACTCATTCTATAGAGCTGAATAAGTATGTCGTTTTAAGTTTCCCTGTGCATGTCTGGAAACAATGAGTCCGGCATTATTTTGTCGACCTGCGACAGATACCCTTCTCATGTGTGCGCATATCTAGACTTCGATGTACATAGCATAGGGCGCAGTGATTTTTAATGGTATTGTAAAAAAACGTAGTTGCCATCTTAGGCTTTTTAGTTATCGATCAAATTATCACAATATTGTGTAGGTTCAGGACTATATTTGTGACTGTTGGGTGTGTTAATTGTTTATTTTATTATAACATTCTGTATGTTTTTAAAATCCAAATACTTACTGATAATTATCACCATAGTAAACGTTTGATTTTGAATTATGACTATTAATTTCGATTATTATACGAACAAAAATTAAAAGCGTGATAGTTTGTGAGCATTATTTTTCTATTATTTAGGTAATGAATAAAGAATCCAAGACTGAAAATGTCCTACAGCATGACGAGTATATATTGTAATATTTTTCATTTCCCTACACGGTAATGTGCAGCGGACCTCAAATTGCGTTGCTCCCAAACAAAAATTTCCGCGGGCGCGAGTTTTAATTGAGAAATGTATTTATTGTTTCAGTCTTGTCGGCCGTTGTATTATTATTTTTTGTATGTTTTTTTAAGGAAATTGATATTAACAGCTCAATGTTTTGATGAACGTTATATATCATGTTTTTGAAATCAGATTTTTGGGTAGTAATATGATTACCTTAGAGTTTAATATGTAGCTACTTTTATAGAAAGGCAGCATGTGAGGATTGTGTATTTTTTTTGAGTTTCAGATTGGCAATACATTCTATGTGAGTTTTATTAAGAAGTTTTATACATGTCTGGATTGGAGTCGCAATCAGCTCACCTCATATCACGCCTTAGAAAGTAAAAGAAGCCTTTGCGAGTCGGCATAATTAAACTGGACTACTTAATTGCTAAAGCCAAGCATCTAATTAAATTTTTGCTGAGACTTATTTAGGTGACAGGTAAGGTATGTCAAGAGACGAGTGCCTTTTAATATTAATTTTTATTCTTAAAATGTTATTAAATTACCTGAAGCGCTATTAAATTAATTAATTTCACTTTTGTACTATACTAACTATGACTAAAATTTAATTGGCAATTTGTCATGAGCTTTTTCCCACATTATTTACCTTTGTTATTAACCAAATCGTTTTCTATGATTTTAAAGCCGAATAAAAGTATAAAAACATCACAGATTTTTTTAAATAATTTAGGCGTTACATAATAAACCATCACAACATCATAATTGAGAATGTAGATGAATGGATAAAGCAAAATACTATGATTTTCTGCTGAAATATGATAGTCATTTCAGCATAACTGCGGCGGCAATAAATAAGCTTTTAGCTTTACTGGTATTGTCTTCCAAGAATTTATTTCGTTTGATATTACGAGAAAATCAGTTTAAGTCGAACCTTTCATCGAGAGGGCCAAGAGGCAAGCAAAACTTAATTACAAGGGTATAAGAGAGATATAGATTCCTTAATAGAATTTAGGTTTTACCATTGAATGGTCATAAAAGCGTAGCAAGGTTATAAGGTTCTTTAAATATATTTTTTTATTAACTATACATTATTAAATATAAAGACTAATGAATACATTTATCACCGTCGCGTCGTTGAAAACATTTATTCTAATTAAATAATTCACGTTAATTTCACACAAAAGTTGGCATTGAGTAAACTAATTTGCATTTTAATTTATTTAAAGCCCCCGAAAATCCTAAACAAACTACCACAAAACCGTAACTACATCACCTCGAGGACGTAATAAAAAATTATATTACAACTCTTTACACCGACATAAACGAGCACAGTGCGATCAAAATGAAAAATGACTTGGAAAATCCCTTTTGTCAATCTCGGCTCCTACTTTGTTAACTTGCGTTAACGAATCGCTCGGTAAGGGATGAACCCTTGTGAAAATACTCTGGAACTTGGCACGAAAGTTTTATTTCGTTATCTCCCCGTCTGAAATGAGAATTGTCCAATTTTAACGTTTCAATTTTGCTTTTGTTGCTTTAATGCTTTTTTTATTTTCGCATTGACCATTCGTTTTCCGAGTTGTATTCACATTGTTTGAGTGCGACATTGTATTAATTGCAGTTGAAAAAAAAAATTCTATTCACGGAGAAATTCGGTTGATAATTGACGTCATCTCACACCACTTACCATGATCATGTGTCAATCACGTCAACTTTAACAACTTGTCACCATCACTCAAGTTACACTCAAATCCAAAGCATTAAATATCGTGTCCACAAGTTTATCGAAGTTATACTGCAAGTTCGGGATAGAGATGTTTCTATCGTGTTCCGTATAGCGCGATGGGCCGTGACGCACGCGTCCTGCCCCCGCGGAGGTTTAGTCGAGACTGAAAGAGCTGAAGCTGAAAATCTGAAATATTCGATGATCCCTACGGACCGCCAGTCGTCGCCGTGAAGATAACTCCAATAGTGCTTGCGCTAAGCTGATTATGAGTCTTACTTCAGATGTATCTTCACTAGCTATGTCTAGTAAACGGCTAGTAGAATTGTTATACAAATTTCATTTCTTTCTTGCTTTGATAGGCATTTTGTTTAGTTTTGCGATTACTTTTAATAGGAGTAACATTAATAGGAGAAACAGCGCGTATGATTCTTCCATGATTAAATAATTAATTAGGGCGGTAACAATTTTACTTAAGACATTAACACTTTTTTATAATCGCTTCACGTGGCATTGGTATATAACTGTGTACAGATTGAGGAAGAATTTTACGTTAAAATGTGTTTGAAAAATAGCAGGTTCTTTCCTCCCGGTTGTCACGTTGTATAGGCACTTGTGAAAAACAATAGCTCCATTGAATTTTGTTCTTTGTATTTCAAAGATCAAGGGTGCGACTAAAAGCGAATTTTCGAAAGTACATTTTTGTACGGAGTGTGTTTCGAAATATAAATCGTAATGGATACCCAACTTATTGTCTCGAAAGCTATTTAGCCTTTTTATAACTGAATACTCGGATACAATCAACTTTTGTTGAAATCTTTTAGTATCAAGATTTTGAAGATAGATAATGTAAAAAGATAAATGATTATTTATGTTCGAGGTTTCCTTGATGTAGTTAGTTAAACCACTGGCTAAGGAACTACAGGTTCTGGGTTCAATGCACGCATTAAGACAAATACTTGTGAGTTGTGATATCAATAAATATTCCTTTCTGGTTTTGATGTGACCTTGACTGACTTCAGCGACATTGAAAAAAATCGAGACATTTGTATTATCCAGCCATTAAGCCCGTCAAGCAATCGACTTTGCGTTAATTGAATAAGACTAAAAAATTAACACCCTTAATTTAATTACTTAGTGCCTCATTCGAAACGAATTAACCACTAATAGGCTTATGTTAACACGTTGTGCTAAGCTAACTGTCCCTTGAGTCACAGAAACGAAGTGAGCCTTTAGAATATATTATTTGATTCAAAGTAAGCTTTAATTTCGTATTACGTACAATATTTCAAATGCTAATGACGGCCGAGGCAACTTGAGCGCTGTGAATCTTGCATATGCTAGTATAAAAACCATTTAGTTGGAAATATCACTGAAATATTTTGATTTTGTGGTGTTTATCAAATATAATAAATAATAATAAATAAATAAATAATAAATATTATAATAATTTTAAATTCTGAAAGCCTTCTAGCATTATTTTACCACACTGGTTCAACAGATAAAATTTAAGATAATAAGAGAGAAAAAATCAAACATGAAATTAAGACTCAGCTCTAACTTGAAAAAGATAAGATATAAATAAAGAAGATCATTACACAATACATTTAATAAACGTTAATACATAGTCAACATAGCATTATTTCTTCTTATTGCAAAATATGTCTGATAGGTTGGCACTGTTCTCAGACTTGGTAATAGTTTTCATCAAGTCTTTAACAAGTCTGGAAAGTATTAATTGAATTACATTAGCTGACCCAAGCTTCAACTAAAAATGTAATTATCGTAGTATGATGCAAGATATAGTTTTTGTAGTCTTGGAGAAATATTGATGGTATGAGTTTCATTGTCACTTTCTTGTAATATATAATTTATCAGCTCATATGCGATCCACTACATTGCACGGGCCTCCTCTACAATCGAGGGTACGATTGAGAGTGATTATGGTCTATTGCGGATTGATGGACTATACATACCATATAAATTCTTGCAAATCGCTGTTGTATTCAGGTTCCTTGCGATGTTTTACTAGATCATTATAGAACATGGTGATGGAATATCAATACACAGATGATTACGATTCGAAAGAATGATCATCGTGAATATGTTGGCAGCCGCGTCTGGTCCGCTTATCAACAGTCCTCCATGCAATTTGAATAATACGTAAAAGGGATGTAAATGCGTAAATGCACTGTTGTGTTTCGGATTGATGGACATTGTAGCCAGAGTAACTACTGGACATATTGATACTTAACATCTTATGTCTCAGGATGGCGAACGCAGTGGAATGTTGCTACTGTTTATGAGCGATCGTATCACTTACCATCAGGCAAACGGCTTGCTCGTCTCGCCATTCGTTGCAATAAAAAAAAGATATGTCACCTGATGGTAAATAATTACTGCCGCCAATGAACATCTATAACGCTTGGATCATGGATAGCCGACCCATCAAATCGGAATGGAGAGAGAAGGAAAAAGTATGACAAGAGGGAAAATACCCCTTATATTGTACTGGAGTATCCAGTAATCTCTCTCACCGAACAAACCGCAACAACAAAGCCATCGCTTCACTTTGATATCTTGTGAGATATGGTACCCACCCCGGACGAGCCTGCTCATTCATATTGAGTCGGGACTAACAACAGCGTGGCTCTACCAGAATAATCTTTCATATTGTTTCGGCTACGAAAGGAATTCAATAGATTTGATCCTACGATCGTACAATATATAAAATTCAATTGTATCAGCAAACCAATGATACCCATACTACACAAATATCTTAAAAAAAAAACATGTTTATGGACTTTCATCAGTTTGATATTCAGTGTACACATTTAAATAAGGTCATAAATTCTGTCACATGTTTAATATAAAATAATTGAAACAAGTTTATTCATTATGTAACCATTTATATACCAAAATGAACTTAACAAAACATAGATTCTTATGACACTAAAGTTTATTCAAAATGACCTCCGTGATTTTGAATACAGGCCTTCAATCTGCGCGGCCAGTTGTCTATCGCAGCACGAACGAGGTCCATGTCAATATCGGTGGCTGCCTTAATCAAGGATGTCTTGAGTGACTCCAAATTGGGATGAGGCTTTGAGCACGTCTTTTCCTCCAAGTGTTGCCATATCTTGTAATCTAACGGATTCAAATCTGGACTGGAGGAGGGCCAGTCTTCGTGCCGGATTAAGTCGATTTCACGCGCCGCCAGCCAGTCTTGTGTGCTCTTCGCTCTACGAGCTGGCGCCGAATCTTGTTGGAATACCCAGTGCCTGTTATTGAACATGGTATGAGAAACAGGTTCCACAAGGTTCGTCAGGACTGTATTTTGATACACAACTGCATTCGTTTTTACACCTTTCTCACAAAAATGTACTTCTGTTAAGCCCCAATAAGAAACTCTCAACCATACCATGAGCGAGGATGGAAAATAACCTCGTTGGACACGTGGAATACGGTTGCTCGCTTTTTCACTACTGTGTGCGTACACTTTATCATTTTGTTTATTGTAGCTCTCTTCTACGGTAAAAAAATTTTCATCTGAAAAAAGAATTTCCCGATATTTTTTTCCCGCGTACCGCTTCTACAAAGCGCGGCATCTCTTCAGTCTCAGGTCCATTAGACGAGCATTCAAACGATGTCCTGTTTTTCTTCGATATGCCCGAAGCGCTACGTCTTCATTTAACACCCTTTTCACCGTGGTTCTGCTTAACCCCATCTGAAGGGCCAACAGTTTCTGCTTACGTTTGGGATTTCTTTGAATTCGCGCCTTCACAGCTTTTATCACTGCTGGAGTCCTAACAGACCGAGGACGACCACTTCTTGACCTGTCATCTACACTAGAGTCTTCATTGTATCGTTTGATGGTACGATAAACGAATCTTTTGGTTATGTTCAAATTTTTCAGTATGTCATAAATTAGAATTGGCGCGTAACCACAACGATGCAACGCAATAACTGCAACACGGTCTTCTTTAAGCGTCCACTCCATATTTAAAAATGAGTAAAATTCTAAAAAGTATACATTTTTATTTTCATGAACAATTCGAAATTCGAATTCAATAAACTTTTTTGTGGCCAGCATTCTAAAAGAAAAGTTTTTACTGTGTGACAATACTTATGACCTGACTGTGTAAATTGAGATTATCCAAGCGTCCTGTTCTGTGTTTATGTAACAGACACACTGGAAATAAGCAATATATTCACAATTTCACCGCTCATTTAACATTTCGCCTGTTATTACATGATGCACACTTCCCGTCGAACTTTTTGTATGGCCCACTGACAAGCACAGTTGAAGCATTACCGCCATGAATAATGACCGAAGTTGAAAAGAGTTTAAAATTGAACTGTCCGAATATTCGCTTTGATATTAATTTCATGGATTCTAGTTGCCATCCGTAATGAAAATTAATTTTATTAAATTGCCGAGGATGATATATTGTCGTTGGTGAACTTGGCTTCATTTTAAACGATTTATGGTTTTGTTGAGCAGATGATTTGATAAATCTTATTAAAATATTCAAAATACAAGGAAGTTTCCTAATTAAGAAAACTTAATTACAGATAAGAACTCAACGATTTACTAAAACATAAAATATTTTTACGACGGTATTCAAGGAAAGTGTCAGAAACATAAAAACATTGGCAGCGAGATCGATAAGTACGCTATTAAGTAGGTACTGTATCGAGAGCCCTGGGAACTGGAAGCACAAAGAGGATGAAACAAAATAAGTATTGTGTAGACTGTATTCTATTTAAATGTTTAAGTAAAAAGTGATAAATACGCTATTACTGACAATCTTTACCGATACTGTGAGACTTCGATTTTTCTCTTCATTTATAAAGTTTATGAAATTAATTTTCGACTTTTACAGGTTGAATTCTGAAATAAAGTCTATATACTTATACAGTGTAACAATATAATTTAAATATATTTTATTTGTCTGTGATCAACATTGAGGGTGCAACTGAATATTAAAAGTTGAATAGTTTGGTTTAGGATGCAAATAAATGTAGAATTCGGATTGCTCACAAAAACTGTGTATTAGAGGGCAGTAAATCTAATATTGCTTTCTAGAGAAACTTAACACTTTGGCTGCGATGTTGTCAACAACACACTTCCCTGGTTATTAGCTTCCTGGAACAGCCTCATTCAGAACGTAATTAACGCACCTTGTGGTTGCTTATATGTATTTCCGAAGTAAGCGATAGTGAATCCTCAGAAATGCTTTGCTTTAGTTTGACGTAACCTATGAGGATATTGAACATATCTGTTTGTATAGGTCTGTAGTAACTTGAGGCATACTTGAGTTAATTATTCGCATTTATTCCAGTTATTTATTGACAGCCTCCATGGCGCAGTTGGTTAGACGCCGCCTGTGAAACGAGAGGCCACGGGTTTGCTTGTGCAGTCCACAAATATTTCTTCCGGGTCTGGGTGTTTGTGAGACCGAAAAGTCTCTCGTAGTTCTTGATTCCCACGACACAAGATTCGATCTTAGTGTGGGGTCAGGACTATGTATGTGACTGTTGGGCGTTATTTATTTATTTATTATAATACAGTTCACGCATCACTGGGCATTAATAGACTAATATTTAGTGATCCGAAGTGATGACTACAATGCTAAGCTTTGAAAATAAGTTTGAGCCGAGAGCTGAGAGAATACTCTCAGCTCTTCAACAATAGTTGAAGTCTCCTTTCGTGATATTTTCGGATAACAATGGTAAAACTAATATACGTTATCACCTAAGAGGCTGCCAAACAGCAGTGTAAATGTAATATTGTGTTCCACTGTTAAGGACATTGTAGCCAGAGTACAGTTGGTACACATTGAGACTTAACATAATTACCATATTCAACTGTTCTGTGACATTATGTCTCAGGATGGCGAGCGCAGTGGAATCCCAAGCATTGCGTTGAAATTCATGGTGTTGTTTGGGTTTGCTATTGCATATGATTGGTCGGATCGCTTACCATCAGACGAATGGCATGGTTATCTCACCATTCATGACAATAATAAAATCCTTCTAAAAATAAAAAATGGACAGTCTCCGTGGCGCAGGCGGTTAGACGCCGCCTGTGAAACGAGAGGCCGCGGGTTCGATCCCCGCACCGAGAAAAATGTTTGTGCGGCCCACAAATATTTCTCTCGGGTCTGGGTGTTTGTGAGACCGAAAAGTCTCTCGTAGTTCCTGATACCCACGACACAAGACTCGATCTTAATGTGGGGTCAGGACTATGTATGTGACTGTTGGGTGTTATTTATTTATTTATTATTTATTTATAAAAAAAAAGCTGTGAAATCTCTATAGATTTTTTTAGAAAAAAGTGTCGATCATATAACTTCCAGGGGCATTATTGTTAATAAAATTACTAGTATCCGTATATCTACGTTACTGGGAAATACAGAATGCAATAAACCACATTGTGTTCCAGATTATACAGCAATAGTATATAGACAAAATAACATGCAAAATATGGATAATGAACAATAATATACATAGTATTTACGCAGTTAACTGTTACCGTCTTGTCCCGTGAGATATAATTGATAATTGTTTTATGCAAATCAACATCCCTTACACTCAGTTATAAGGTTGTGTGAGCGGGGAAGTCAAGCGAGATTTCCATTGGATTATAACACAAATGTGCCTTTTGTGCAGCTGAAGAAAGTATTGTTCGTATTAAATGAAACCAATTTAACGTTAAGACATCGTGATATTCAAAAACTGGGAAGAGGGGTAGGTATTAATTAATTATTAATCCATGTCAATATTTCAGTATGAGAACTTAGGGGGTTAGACGTGTTAATTAATCTTACTTTAAAACATGTAATCTTACTGGCAATTAGTCTGACCGGTCGTGGTATGCACTAGGTTTTTATTTTATTTACAATTTTTATTCATTCTGTACAGAACATCATCTATTGACGTGTGGCGAAATTTGGAACTACAGACAAAATAAAAAAAATACTCAATTCAGTAGTGTTATCACCACCGCAATTTCTATTTCTCCTGCTAAACAGCAGTATAAATGCACTATTATGTTTTGGATTGGAATGAAATGCCATGCATTGCTTTGTAATTCAAGGTGTTATTTGGTAATGGCCGTATTCATGTGCGGTCTTATCGCTTACCATTAAGCGAACGACTTGCTAGTCTCGCCATTCATTGCATTAAAAAAATGTATAAAAAAGTTTTTTTTTATATTAGTTATTATTACGCCTGTATAATAAAATACCGATGATATTTTCATTCAATATCAAAGATATTTTTATTTAATCGTTCCAATGACAATTTACAGTACATGAAACATTCCTCAATATGCGACTAAATTGGTCCGCATACGTAATAACACGGAGTCGAATTTACCTGCGAGCAATCATCTAACACCATTCCGTTTGATGTGATTAACTAATTGCAAAATGCAATAAGTCAGCACAATATTCCCAACGTTCAAAGTGATTTTACCAATTCAAAGTAAATTAACAACTTGTTGAATAAAACAATTGATTTCCGGCTATTCTTGAAACAAATCAAAAGCTCCAATCAAGATTATTGGTGTTTCATTTAAATGACGGTTTTCTTTATCTTGATAACGAACGTCCCCAACTCAAACTGTTGTTACTCGTATTAAAATGTAAAGTTTGATTTTAGGTATTGTTTTAGTATTTTAACAATTTTGAATATTTTGTGATTTAAAGTGCAAGAATAAATATTCAAGTTTTACTTTTAAATAATTAGTAAGATCAACGAAACAGTGAATTCATGAAATAATGATGTCGCCATAATGTAAGAAAAGCTTATGTTGCAAAATTAAAATTACCTCCCAACACAACAAAAGTGTAATACAAAGTAGACTTGATTTATAAAGCAAAAAATATGAATAAAAATTATTCAATAACCGATATAAGAATAAATAAGAGCTGGTAGAAGCTGCAGCATATGTTTAGCTAAAATGTTCATTGAATGAGAGTGACTATGGAATTTCTCTGAAAATATGTACAAAATACTAAGAAATAGCCCAATATAAATTAAAATCAAGAAGCTTGTAAACGACATAAACAACAGCACTGTACTAGACATTGTGAATAAAAAAGTGCCATCAATTTCTGTAAAATCACTTCGTAACTTAGTTTGGAATAAAGGTAATAAAATTAATGTTATTTTCCATGTTTACGCCGTTCTCACACAAAAGAGGTGAGCAATGAGTTTCCGATGCACCATTAACGTTCTTGTAATGAAACTCAGGAAAGTCGTTCCAGCGAAATTTATACTGCATTCAAAATTTTTGGTGTTGAATTTACAATAGACTTTCGTCCATCCCGTGAAGCTGATTCCCAACAAATAACTACTATAATGTGCTTTTTGGTTAATGCAGTAGTTTATGGCTATGCAAGCCTTATCACATGTAAATATTTTTTGGTATATTGATCCGATATATTTGGATCACTACGGCAAAACTTACATCTTGTTGCTAGTGGCGACAATCCAGGCCAAAAGGAATATTGATGTACTTGATTATGTACTTACTTAATTTTGTCGTTCAAATGATAACACCTTGCTATAGTTCATCATAGTTTTAAGCATAGTATTGGAACAACAATCTAATAGAAAACCAAAGTGAGAAACACATAAATTTAACAAAAGATTACCTATCTCACAGTATAAACGATACAAATGCTCCGTGAAATAAGATCACCATATAAATTAAAAGTCAGTGAACTCAATTCAACATCATGAATATTGTCACCACTGGGTTTATGGAAGTTAGTATTTATAAATAAATTTCCAGCTCGACGCATTTTGTGTTATTCAATGGTAACTTTTGCCGCATCGCTGCAAGCGGTCCATTCGTCGAGTGAGTTTTCAAATAAATGTTTCGCGGTATCAGCACTTCTATATCGCAATGTTTTATGTTAAACTATTGCTTATTTCGAATTTATATTATTATCGTCGTTTACACTTAATAAATGTTTGTACGCAATATTGTAGACTTCTTAATTTTTTTGTTATAAACTTGAGATTTATTTATGAAGTCATTCATACGCAATGAAGGAGATTTTACTAATTCATAGTAACCATTTTTTTTAAAAGGTTAGGATACAGTATAAGTGGCTTATATTCTAGAAGATGGTTATCGTTATAAAAGACTAATGTTATTTCTGTCACGTGAAACAACTGCTATCTGAAAAAATAAGGATAAACAGAAAGCTAAATGTCGAAACGTATTAAGCTAGTTATAGATTATATCTTTAACGGTCTAATGTAACCATTATCATTGCAAGATCTAATAGACATGCACCTTTCATATTCTACCCTACTATCGGAGGTAACGTTAAATCTTCAACCCATACCCTAATCAAGCAGATAATTATGTTAATAGGGATCTTTGCATGGCACTAAGGAAACACCGCGAACTGATGTGGCAAATCGATAGATCGTTACAATATGATAAAGTCTTATCTGGTTGCTAATTACACGCGTTAAAGGTAGGGTAAGCGTATTAATCAACGTCCATCTTATACGGGTCGGGAGTGACGAAGCGGCTTATTGCTTGATCAGAGACTTTCCAACTCGCCGAGTTGAAGATTAGTTTTCACGTTTATTTTTTCAAAGTTATTAGTGATGTGGTTTAATAAGATTCGCTTTGGTAACTTTCTCGTTGGAGTTTGAAAGTGCTGTCGTGGAGTTGGTGAGTTCGAAGTTGATCGATCTAGATGGTTTGGATTGTGTTTTGTACTCAAAAAAATCTGTGTTTCAGAAAGATTTAGTTTTAGTGTGATTAAATTTTGTTATGAGCTTGAAAAAAACTGTAAGTGAGTTTCAAAGTGATTTAGCTATTTTGTGATTTTACTATTGGCTATCGAGTAATACATGAGTAAATTGTATTTCTCGAATTTAAGATGCGTTGGATACGTACTTTTTGTTCCCAAATAAATTACTCCTGCTATCTCTGTTTCTTTAATAATACTCTCGCCACACAGATCTTGTGCAAGCAGGCTGCATATAGCGAAAAGGTCAAGGTCAAGGAAACTATTGATTATTATTTTTGTGGCCTATATTTCCAAGTATATTTTATTTCAACTTCTATCTCATTTTTTTAAACGACTTAGTACTATTTATCTACTAAATTATATACACCCTAACGTTGACTATATACCCGGATCGATAGATTTGCTATTCTTATATTTATTTTCTGAATGACGATTATTTAGGGTGGACCATCGACATGTTATAATGTCATACACGTCATACACATTACTTTGTTGAACAAATTCATTTTCATTTAAATTATACTTTTTAGATATTTAAGATGTCTGTATCAGCTCATATACGTCCCACTGCAGGGCACGGGCCTCCTCTACAATCGAGAGTACGATTGAGAGTGATTAGGCCATATAGTCCACCACGCTGGCCTAGTGCGGGTTGGCGGTCTTACATACCATAGAATTTTTTATAAATCGCTATGGTATGCAGGTTTCCTCACGATGTTTTCCTTCACCGTTTTAGTGCGTGGTGATTAACTATCAATACATACATGACTCCGAAAAGTCAGAGGTTTGCCCTGGGATTCGAACCCGCGACCACCGTGAACATGTTGGCAGTCGCGTCTAGTCCGTTTACCAACAGGCCACCACGCACTTAAAATGTACTTTGTTAAATTCTTTTGTAACTAACTCAAATAAAATAAAAAATAAATAAATCAACACTCATTATTTTGTAAACTTTGACTAAGTATTATTAATTTAACTAAATATATATGCAGCAATAATATATGTTCTAATTTAATAGCCCTATTCATACGGATGACTTTATTAACTATAGCTAAATAATTAATGCACGTTATAAACCGTCGAAATATTTCCATCTAATGATTATGAAATTGCAACTAAACAGTGTAACATATTCGGAATGTAAATTACGTACTACACTTTGCAGGAATATTAAGGGACTGTGGGGTAAAATAGTTTTGATTTACGACATAAAAGCTTTAATAACTAGGATATTTATTGGTACCAGGACCCGTGTAAATATTTGTTTGTGGTGATTACATATTTATATACCGATTTATATACGGTTTCGGTGACGTAGTTGAACTGGTACGGTTACAACGATGAGGAGTTTCGAATCTCAGGTCGAGTAATGTGGTATTAGATTTTTTTATACACTAACAAAGCGGATTAGTGCTAGACATGGTGATAGGCTCACCTATCACATCGTTGGATGGAACACACAAGGCGTACGCAAAACACATGGGTGTCCTGGTAGAGGTGTTAACAGCCTACTACTTCTAGGAAAAGGGCGTGAGTTTATGTATGTATGTATGATATCTGGTTCTTCCAGTTGTATGTCTATTTGTCGAAGGTTAGCGTCTCTTATTTTTTACTAGTGGTAAGCCTCTTATATGTGACATGTCATCTGAATAAGTACAGCCGAAATGTCTATTTCTTCCGCTAAAGTAGTGTAAACGCACTGTTGTGTTCCGGTTTGAAGGACATTGTAGCAACTACCCTGGACAAACAAACAGAGTACTGGATATTTTGAGACCTAACATATTATGTCTAACGATGGCGAGCGCAGTGGAATGCCAAGAACTGCTACTGTCCATGAACGATCGTATCGCTTACCTTCAGGTGAATAGTGTACATGTCGGCCATTTGTAGCAATAAAATATATAAATATTTTGTCTACTTCTCTTCTTACTTGTTTTTGGTAAATTCGTTGTTGAAAATAACATAGGTATCTTTGAGAGAATCGCCGTGTTTATGAACAATATTATTATAGATCACCGGTAGTTGATTCTGCTTTACCCGAGTGGCATAGTGAAGTGAGTCTGATAAGCTAAGGCGGATTACTGGTAGGTACTTCAAAAGAAGTTTTTTTTTTTTATTGGTTTGGAAAAAAAATGTAGGTAATGTGCATAGAGTTAAGAAGGCCCCAGACGTTTCTCCACAAAAACCTTTGCTATAAATATGATTAAGCATATGGCATTACGTATCCACATACAAAAACAATACACCCTACTCATATACACAGAATCCGAACTGAGTTAACCCACTTTTTATCTTAACACCTAATCTCAAAACTGACCTGAGCCTTGTAAGCCAGCGTCCGGCCGATTTGTCGTCCGTGATGCGACAAAATAAAATATTAATACTGCAGTCATGTCAGTCGAGTGTGCCAGGAACATGATAAGCATGGGGCGATTTGAAGGGGATCCGCCAATTTACAACTTGGTTAGAAAATAAGGATAACATTTACATACGGATTTTTGGCATATTTCATATGAGGTAATGATTACTACACATGCTGTTGTGTGATTTTAGTCGTTCATAAAATTATTCTAAATATAATTTTGATTTATAACGTTGTTCACTTTCGCTCAGCTCGATTGATCGAGTACATTAATATTCTGATAATCTTTTCTAAGGTCTATTTATGAAACGCATAAATTCGAAATTATTCAAATGTACGACACCGAATAATGTAGGTATGTATTTACTGGTGATAAGTCTCTGATATGTGAGAGGCGCCTGAGTAACTACTGGATACATTGAGACATAACATCTTATGTCTCAGGGTGGCGAGCGGAGTGGAATGCCAAACACTGTTTTGTAATTCAAGGTGCTCTTTGGTTTTGCTACTGTTCGTGAGCGGTCGTATCGCTTACCTTCAGGCAAACGGCATGCTAGTTTCACCATACATTGCAATAAAAAATGCATAAAATGTAGTACTCAATAATGTTACGTTTTTTAAAAAGAAACGCGAGCATTCATGAAAACCAAAAGAATAGTTTAAAAACGAAACGAAAAAAATAAATGCAGTTTAACCAAAATAAATAAATATACGTACAAGGGTTATCGGGAACTTTTCTCCCCATTCGTGACAGGTGTCAACAGCGCACTCAGTTTTACACACAGATCACTCCCAATAGATACCTAATGCAAGGCAGCGGTTGCGCCCAACACATATAAGTTATCAGATAGATATAAACCGATGCCAAATGTCGCGTCATCAGTGTTGTCCAAGTAGTGGACCCGCACATGTCGTCGCACGTTAGCGAAAATTACATTTTGGGAACATAATATACCAGTTAAAAATGATTTGTTCAATTAAATGGTGTGCAAAAAACTCAAAAAAATAAAGTATTTAAAAAATGGTTGCCTGTAAAGTCGGTTTTACGGGCGAAGATTTTACGTGACAACGTCTTTTTCTCGGTAGAATATTTATTGATATGAATATAATTAAATTGCACAATAGGAACAAGGAATTGAATGAAAATAAGAATTGCACAAATTTTAACTATAGAAATATATTTTGTTTACTAAAACATTGTACATGTAATGACGAATCTAAGCACTCCATATTTTCACTACAGACACAGCTGACGATACTTTAACCACACGTGTGAACTTGTATTGTGACGCTTTCTTGTTTTTCCAACGCCAAGAACGTTCGAGAAAGACAAAGACAGAGACACAAGCATGCGCCGATTCAATGCGCCTAATTCTCTAGTGCTGCGCGCGCACCGTTACACTTTTTCATAAGTGACTCCCAGCCGCAACCTAATTTAAGACGTTGTCACGTCAATAAGAAAAATCGTATTTTGCCTGCTCTCGATTGTCGAGCTCGTCAAGACGATTCCTCTGACTCCAAACACGGGGGGTTTACTTTAAGAAATGACGGAGTTATGCCTGGACAAATATTTTAGGGGAGAGAGGGAGGAATTTGGGGATTTGGTTGGGGCCAATCTGTAGAGCTCACCGAGCCGGTTCCAAAGATACCAAACTCGGTGGGTCTACGATCTATATTGGCCGAGATAGGATTGGGGGGGGGGGTGAGGTAAATTTTCGGGGTGGGGGTAAGGGAGGGGGGGGGGGAGGAAGGTTTCGTGGGGAGGCTAACTTAAATTAATTTTTTGGAGGTAAAATATTTTTTTTTGGGGGGGTAATTTTTTGCGTAATTTGGGATTTCTGGCGGGGTCAATATGTAGCCCTCACCAAGACGGTTCCGAGGATACCAAACTCGGTGGGTCTACGACCTATGTTGGCCGAGATAGGATTGGGGGGGGTGAGGTAAATTTTCGGGGTGGGGGTAGGGAGGGGGGGTAGGTTTCGTGGGGAGGCTAATAGGCACTATTTCGGAATAAGGGTGGGGGAAGGCAGGGGGGGGCTATGGGACAATTTTGGAAAAAGTGGGTGAAACTGAAAAATAATTCTCTAGTGCTGCGCGCGCACCGTTACGTTACCGGGCGTTACACTTTTTCATAAGTGACTCCCAGCCGCAACCTAATTTAAGACGTTGTCACGTCAAAAAACGCAATAAGTTTTCATCGATAACTAATATTCTTTAAATTATTTTGGTCCCGAGTGAGCTCAATTTATACTGGTTAATGTATCAATGTCAAACAGTCGAGTACGGATGGAGAATCAGCCGTCTCTTTTTCGCATAGCAATAACCGTAATAAGCCATCTTTTTTTGGCGAAATCACGCGTTCTTCTAGTGTTTGACGCATGTTTATAATATAATTCCCAGAAATATCGATATTGTAAAACAATGATGTAAATTAATTTTATTAAAAGACAATGTCACAAAATATATATTGATTTAAATAAAAATTGCAAATTACCATAATTACGTTATTTTATGTAATTTGAAATAGTTAAATTTGTTAACAAGGTACTTTTACAATATTTTTTTATTTATCTTTGGCGTAATTAAATTTCCTTTTTTCCCTCTAGTTGTATACGTTTTCAAATATAATGGGAGGGTATTTATCATAAGTTTTAGTATACTAAGTTTATTGAGAATCAGTAGCACAAGCTATTGCACTAATTTTAACATACGTTGTATATATCGTCTCAAAAATATTCATAGTTCGTCAAGTGGGTTTCACCGTCACTTGTCGATATTACATTTACTACAGCCGCCGTCAGAATTCAAGAAACGGAATAAGTTATTGTAGCCCTTTAGGGCGTGAGGTTTAGTTATTTACTATTTCATATTTTTATCTGATCTTTTATATCAACACTTAATTTGGGTATTTCGCCATTATGGTATACAAAAATACACGCTGAATAATAGAAATAAAACCGTTACATACTAAAGTATAAATCTTAATCCTATTTTATTCGTAGTTAGCGGTTGCCGGTTGGTATAATTTATCAGATCAGTCCGGTGAAAAAATATTATCAAACATTTAACAAGTTGGTAATTAAGTTATAGAAGCGATCATAACATGAACTTACTGGCAAATCGAACTATCGATACATTTTTTTATTTATCGACTTTGCCTCATCTCTCCAGTCAAGTCCACGTGACCGCGCTGCAACCCGCCCACCCCCCGCGCAGTTCCCTTCGTTGGCGTTTTCGGTTCAAAACAAAACTATCGTAATGCGGTATCTATTGGAAGTGATCTGTGGTTTTACAACATTACACCATCGATCAACTGGATGGAAGCGTGTAACAGGTAACATAATAATTTGTCGTCCAATTGTTCTTTAGCTCATGATATAAATTATTACCGGGCGAGGTTTCTGCTACGTCTTAATCCGATGTACGGAGACATGGATTTTTAATCTTGTCTTTATTCATCAGGTATATACAGTGAATTATTGATCAATTTTGCTCTATTTAAATCACACTTGAGATTTATCAGCCGATATACGTCCCAATGCAGGGCACAGGTCTCCTCCACAATTGAGAGTATTTTATTGAAACATTTCTGTACAACTTTCATATTGGTATGCTACGAATTTTACATTTATATCAGAATTTTAGTTAAAGTATTTATGTCACGGTTAAATTTTTTTACCACATCGCGTTAATGTCACTGGTCTGGAGGGAATAATCATACCACTACTCTTATTAGCAATTTAGATACATTAATAGCTATCGTAACTCGTTAATTCTGACATAATTCATTATAGTACATAGTACGCCTATCCAGCTCAATATACTAATAAATAAATTATTTAGGTAGATTATGTAAAATGCAATTACATAATCTACCTAAATAAACTCCTTTTTCTCACAAGGGATAGGCAAAGGTTCGCCTAGTAGCAACCAGGTACCAAACCCATATTTTACCTTGTGGTCCGTCCCATGATGTGATAGGAGGCGAGCATACCGCCATATCAGGTTCAAATTCCTGACTATAAGCTAAATAAATTTGTAAAGTACAAAATTATTCCAAATCTCAAGTAAAATGAAGATAATATTTGAAATAATATGTAACAAATTGATACATCCAATATCACTTGGTCCGACTCGGTATTGGAACCCGAGACCTCAATACACCAGCGCCACCGAGCCACAATTTATTATTTAGGGCTAACACAACAAACTCTAAAACCTTTCCAAATATGAAGTTTATTCAAACTTAGTAAACCAATATGTGAACTCTAATCTGTTCGCCTTTGATGTTAAATGCCAAAATTATTTAAGGATAGACAAATTTAACCCTTAGGGCACGCATTTCATGTTGTGGGATATGAAAATGATTAGAACATCGGGTTGACCCTTGGCAGTCGCGTTGGAATGTCACCCTCAATAGACCCTTTGTCAAGCCAAGATGACAATTACATTGGTGAAGAATCAATTTGACTAAGCCCTTAGGGTATCGATCAATCAATTGTTCGTGGTTGAATGTGTATTATGCAAGAATCTTGAGGGCAATTATTGTGAAATCGACATTTTAATAAACTTAATATAAATTTTCAGGCCGTTTCCAACAGGTCATTGAGGAGGTCCTTGGGGGAGGCCTATGTTCAGCAGTGGACTTCCTGTGGCTGATATGATGATGATATGATGAATATAAATTTAATGTCTAATATGAGTTATATATTTTCTAGAAAAGGATAAAAGAAACTGGCTCACAAAAATCGGCTTAATATTTAAAATATTATAGTTGATGTAAAAAATGTGATGAAAAATAAGCTAGTAATGATAGCAGACTTAACATACATTGCAGTGTGCGCATGTGATAGAGATGATAAGATAGATGTTCACACTAAATTCCCACTCTCTTGCATTACACCTACTATAATACTGTTCTGACAGAAATGTTTTATATTAATGGGATTTGTGCTTGTACGCAAAATAATTCATATAATCGATAATAGTCAAATATCCTATTGATAATTGTGACTCATGAATGTGATTTTGGAGAGAAGATGTGAAGAAAATTTCGATAACAATTACAGTCTTTTCCTATCTTTTTGCCTATATTTAATAGATTTAAAAATACCGCAGAAAATTTCTTAAAATAACAAAAACATCAGATAATATTCCTTTAATGAAAATAAAATTATTAACTTTAAATTACTCCAACAAAGTAATAACTAGTATTCAATTTTCATAACTGAGTACATTTTATATGTCACAGCCTAAAGCTGGGCAATATCTTCAATGGCTTCTTTCTGGAAGAATTTTATCACATTTTTATATATCGTCTTTGCTGCAGACTCCATCAAGGGCCTTCCGAATTCCATAGAGATTTGCTTCCAGTTCTCATTCAAGAATTTCAACATAGCGTCACCTAAAATATAAGTTTATGTGTTAAAATATGCTAACACATCAATTTTACTATAATTTTAATAGGATCCAGCAGAAATCCGGTCAAGAAATTGCTTGTAAATTACTAAATGCAATCTTTCAGTAATTAATTATTGTAAAAAAAAACAACCGTATCTTCTATTTATCTGTAGAAATATCAATTCAGTAAGTACATTTCTGAATATCAAATTAGTTGAACAAAACGAGTTGTCTCAGAATCGGAATTTCACCGACTGTGCCTGTTTCTAAGTAAACTATATGCATATGGATACACTTCCGATTTACAAATATAAATATTATTATAGTTATACTTACTGGCATCCTTATTACCGTTGAACAGATTTGTCAACGCAAACTGGGCATTATCCATCACTTCGAAGTCAAAGTTAAGTTTTTTAGGAACAATATGAGCTTTCCCGTCAGCTCCTATTTCCGTTTCATAGTTAATAATTAATTTAACATTCAGATTCTCTGTAACAATATTTTGTTATAATTACATTAGATTGTCAAATAAATATATAGATATAAATACAAACTACGCACCGGAAACTTAATTTCATATTGCCTTAATCAGATATAACATAACGTGATTTTTTTATTTCCAAAATAAGTTCTCAGGTATATTTTCAGTAACACGTTATTTAAAGCCAATAATATGCTCGTAGAAATTACATATATTAGTATATAATTTCCAGGTAATCAATTTCTTCGTGCAATGTACCTATATATATATATATATTTGAATTACAAGATATTACCCTTTGTCTTATTCTTTGTTTATCACCCATTTTTGAACATACGCATCTCAACGTTTCCACAGTGATTCGATGAATGTGACTTTAGCGATCTCCCATTACCTTTATTCTTTTGTCTACACTAATAAAAGCATATCTAACGTAAGCCAATGTATTTCCTATATTCAAAGGGCAACTGGCTAAGCAGAATTGTACTCACTTAATTTCAGTTTCATGTCACCGTCTCCTGTGATAGGCAATATCAAGATTCTACCACCAGCTGTATAGTGACCCTTTACTGTGCAGTCAGTATGATATTTTACCTCAAACTTCTTATTTTCCATATCCCATCTGTAATATAAAAATAAATTAATACATCTAACAGCCATATACATAGTCCTCAGCCCACACTAAGACCGAGTCTTGTGTCGTGTGTATCAAAAACTACGAGACACTTTCCTATCCCATAAACACCCAGAAACAAATAATTGTAAATTTTACAAATATTTGTCTCGTTGTAGGGATCGAACCTACAACCTCATGTTTTTCAGTCGCCATCTTACTAACTGCACCACAGAGGCTATAATAATATTTTGCAACCTTTGAAACAATTCACTTTTATTCTATACTTTATATTTTGTAATAGTACGACAAAATTACTACAATGTTCCTAATGAGAACTGGTATGCTATCTAGGTATTTTTAATAGCGACGTCTCTCGAGGCATTTATCAACATTATTAGCTGGTTTTGTTAATTGACTAATCTATCAATAACCAGTTAAAAATGTTTTACTCATACATGACTTATTTCAATCTTTATTGTACAATTATAAACATGAACACAGAACAAACAGAACAATACAGAAGCAATAATAAAAATCTACAATGGGTGGTCTTACAAATTACTGAATGAAGCATATAACACTCTGTACCCCAAGCAGGAACATTTTGAAGTATCGTATAATAATAGTATCGTGACAACGATTACTATACTATTATTACAACGATACTATACGTCAAAAATTATTCCTGCTACCACTTTTCATACATTTGTATAGTAAAACTATCGCTAGACTATACGATTACCATACTATAGTGTCGTAAACGTTTCCCGCTGCCATAATTTAGTTCCAAATACGCTCACAATGGCGCTGTTCAAATTCCCATACAAAATTTTACTATTACGATTACTATACTATAGAGCCAAATGTTCCTGCTTGGGGCACTGACCTTCTTTATTTTCTGAACTACGGACTTATGTCATAAAACTTCAATATCAATAGCGCGGAATAGTTTGTCATTTATAAAATGTATAGTTTGTAAGAAAATTACGAACTATATCACTTAACTAGGATCAAAGCCTCGGTCCAATTTACCGATTTTCCTAACAATATCTCTGGAATCCCTAGCGGGTTTTCTAAAATGCCAGTGCCTCCCTTCTCAAGTATTCGTCGTTTTTTCTGAATTTAATAAACTCAGGTTTTTTTACATTTGAAAGTTCACTTGGGAAATTCGATAACTTTATTTTTTCTTAATAATACGATATGACAAAGAAAATATCTACGCGCAATACACAATCAACATTCACTTTATGAATATTATCATATTTCTAATGCGTTACTTATTATACCTGACAAATTATAATTCTAAATATTCTTATGGTAAACATTTCTTCTCACTACTGGTCACAGATATTCATTTTTCAAAGACATTAATTATCTTCAGTTCAGCATTGTATGCATATGTATTAACATGAATCGTCATGTTAATAGACGAATGGAACTCATCATCATCACAAATAAAGTCACTTAATTCACAGCCACTTACTTGACATCATCAATAATTGAATTCTTCAATCCTTTCAGCTTTCCCTCTTTCAAACTGAATTGCAAACCAGCCAGGTCAAATTCTACATCTTCCATGTTCATAACATCCATTACTTCGATACCTAGTTCAGGTATTCCATCGAGGAACACAGGCAGTGCCGTTTGAAAAGCTGATATCATACATTTTGAGTCTTCCAGTTTACATTTTTCTACTGGCAGAACTATATAAAAGAAAAAGAGAAAAACAAAGAATAAATTGTAATTCAAGTTATTAATTTGAGATACTCATACGGATTTTTTATTTATTTCAATGTGTAACATTGGCGAATATCTAAGAAATTATTATTTTGATTACTTATTAATTGCTGGTATAAGTAGGCTAAGCCGAGTATGCCGTTCGCTTGATGGTAACCATTACTGGTGGTAGGTCTCTCATATGTGAGAAGCCGCCTGGGTCGGTACCACCGCAATGTCTATTTCTCCTGCCAAACAGCAGTTAAATGCACTGTTGTTTTTCGGATTCAAGGACATTGTAGCCAGAGTGACTACTGAACATATAGAGACTTTACATCTTATGTCTCAGGATGGCGAGCGCGGTGGAATGCCAAGCATTGCTTTGTAATTCAAGGTGTTTGGTTTTGCTACTGTTCATGAGCGGTCGTATGGCTTACCATCAGGCGAACGGCATGTTCACCTCGCCATTCATTGCAATAGTAATAAAAAAAAACCATACCATGAATAACAAAGCGACAACAATTCTGACACAAGTGCTAGACCAACCAGATTCCTATTCGTACAAGTCTTGTGTCTTTTGGCAATGAAATGGAGCATTTCCCCGACGCAACAATGTTCGACTTCACATTTCAAAGATCCTACATCTACTAGAAACCGGAATGCATCTTCTCAATTCAGATTCACGGCTCAAAGGCTTTGTATTGGTAACATAAACCGATACAAGATTTTCAATGATATGCGAAAATTGGTCTGTTTCGTATTATATTCCCGTTATTCTTTGAGTAATGTAATGAAATGTAATGGACTGGATAATTGGATACCGTGCTTATATTTTTACAATGGAAATCGTAGCTTACATAGATTATGTACTATATTATTAATTATTTATATATTACAAATAAATTATTACACGTCTGTTGAATAAATTTAAAATAACCAATAATAATCAAACTATTTTAGGTGTATAAGAAATATTAGCAAAGTTATACAAAATATCGGTGGATACACGTACGATGACACTAAAATAATAAATAAAATACTTGTCTTGACCAAAGTTCTCTAAGATTATACCGCATTAGGACTTGGAAACTAATTCTAGAAGTGTGAATATTATGAAAGATAGCCACGCAAACTTAATAGTAAATAAAGTTATTAGTAATTAAAAGTCTTGATAAAAATATAACTCACCTGCAGACCTCGCGAAACCCGCTATATATATCGCTAAAAATGACGCTACTTTAAAAAACATTTTTAATTCACGCGTAGACGCTTTTCAAAAGTTGTCTAGTAACTGTTACAGGAAATCCAGACACTGGCCTTAATATATAATTCGCTCAGTACAAAGTCACTCCATAAACATAATAGCACACGGACAAATTAAATTTTATAATACTGAACAATTTAAAATTGCTGTAATGAGCGCCGAGTCATCTGGTACATTATAGTAATTAGATAAATATATACAAATGACAGTTGAAGGGATAAATTTAAATGGAACAACTTAGAACATAATTGTCCGGTTCTGACTAATTGATGTATTTTATTTTTTTCACATTACCGTCGCTAGCTTTGACCGATTCACACGCCTGAATTGATATAACATCTTATTCCTTTAAAACGAATGGATTTGTGTCCAGAACCAGAATAAAGCAATTATGGCAGGTAGTAAGTACCGAATTGTATTAATAAGTACCATGTTTTGGCGTTAGATTAGCAGCTTTGATATCACCTTTAAATGATCGTTTAAAAGGTTTAGTTATTATTATTGCAGTAATAACATTTACGTCAGTGGAAGATTACTTGTGTATTCATCGCGTGCATCGTTTATGTACGAATATTCGCATATTTTCGTGTAATTTTGTTGACAAAATGTTGTACACTGTGTTAACTGGGAACTAACGAACTGAGTTTTAGCTAACGAAGCTTCAACGAATCATTGGTTGTCATTCGTATTAGAAAGTTGGGTTTAACTTCATAGGGGATATTTCAAAATATTTTAAGAACTTGAGCTAAGTCTCTCTCTCTTTGTCTTCAGTCATAAGAAAACCACTATTGAACATAGGCCTTTTACAGATATTATTGACCTATATTGACCTGTTGCAAGCAGCCTGCATTTTTTTTTTAACGAGATTAAAGCTCCTTTAGCCTTCCTTCCGACACTCGGGGGAGATCGGAAGGGGCGTGTCGGGGTCTCCGGCCTTCCAGCCTGTTATCAGGCTGGGTCCCTACCGAGATCTAAAAAGATCTTTTGCCGGCATACCGACTAAAACCTCTCGGTGGCCATCACGCGCGTTATGGGTGACAGGCGATGTGGACAGGCGAATGGCGCCCATTTAACTCGCCGTGTCACCCGGCGCACTGCCAAATATGGCTCCTCACATGTTGGGAGGGCGCAGATGCCCCCTCTTTCCCTACTTCGGACGCCCATGGTGAGATGGGCGTCCGCGACAGACACGAGGCCACACGTTCTGCCGCCCATCTCGGGGTCACTCCCGACGTGAGCACACAGCCCCCGCTGTGTGCTTAGCGACCCCGATGACCCCTTTTAGTCGCCTCTTACGACAGGCAGGGGATACCGTGGTGGAATTCTGGCGCCCCTTGACCACTGGGCGGGGCGCCGGGTCAGCCATTGTCATTCACCCGGCGCCTCCTTCTCGGTTGGCAAGCAGCCTGCATGCATCAACTTCCTGCAACCCTGTCTAACTTCAGAGTGGAGGTCAAGTACAGCCAAGCGAAGTGATGGACGCCCGCCCACAAGGTGGACGGATGACCTGATCAAGCTAAAATTCATATCTACATTGCAGTTACATCTCCGTACCAATCCAAAAAAAATATGATTAAGTACAGTGCTTTACAGACTTTAATGAGACAGCTTAATAATACAAAATAAATACAAACAATACAATACAAACAAACTGTTGCATAAAATACAAGAAGTAAACTTAAACATGTATAAATAAAGATTTTCACTGACAATGAGCCAGCAAATTACAATGTTTCCAACTATTTTAACCACTCACTTCAGTTCCAAATTCATAAAAATATGTATATACGTGTTATGGGCCAAGTGATTAATCGAGCATTATTCATAATGCCGGGCAATATGAATAATGCCCAATAAGAGCGGGTAATGTGATTATAATCAATCAATTTATCACATTGCCCGGGCATTATGAATAATGCAAAGTTCCTATTGGGCAGAGTGATGTAAAGTGAATCAAAATCAAAACAATGAGCCGAAGTGGTAGAATTTAGAATAAGGCAGCAGGAGGGGGTGAGTTGGAAGAAGTGGAGGGGGAGGGTAAGTGTCGCACCTCTCCTGGTACCACTCCCATGAAAAGGTAACGCACTATTCCTGAGAAATATCTATTATAGCAACCTAACCCTTGAAACACTTGTTGTCAATACAAATTAGCTTCTGCATCGTCTCCGGCGCTACGGGAAGTTCAGCCCCTTCGCCCTTGCGTAACAAAAGATAGGCACCCATGCTCACCTCCACAGCTTCGGCTTGCTGGTCACCTCCGATGATCAGCCTCAGCCGCTGCGGCTCACACGGTTGCCTATCCTTCGTTACAGCGGGCGGGGGCTGCTCTCCCTCCGCGCCTCCGGCTTTTTATATACTCTCTAGGGTCGGTAGCCAAAAGACTACGTGAAGTCGGTGTGTTCCGAGTCGGTTTTGGGGCACAGTCGACCTAACTGATCCATAAAGTGGGTACACTAATTTTCTTCTGAAGATAATGTTTCGGACGTTATAAAACAACTAAACATAAGCAGATCAATTCAACCTTTCTAATTTATGGGTCTATCGCAGATGCGACAATGCGGCAGCGCACCACGTAAAAAATCACCTATTAATCACATTGCCCGATCATCATGTTGCCATATTCATAATGCCCGGGCAATGTGATAAATAGGTAAGTTTAGATTGTAATTAATCACTTGGCCCGATATGGTTCGGCAATATTCATACTGCCCGAGCGTTATGAATACTGCCCGCATTAATCACTTGGCCCATAACATACACATATATTCACAACTGTCCTTGCAATGTCATAAAGCATGGTGATTACATATGCAGCGATTAAATCTAAATAGTTTCTTTTTGTTACTTTTTTGCTGGATACATAACATTTAACTGGTAAACAAGCGCAATACAAGTTAGGTACATAATTCTCATATTTAAATACTGACGCATAAAGAGTTTATAGTGATTGTGACCGGCTAAGGACGGATGCTATAATTTTCGGGGAACCTTACAATCAAGAGCTCGATTTTTTTTTAATTGCATTATTTTTATTTTATTTTTTTATTGCTTATGTTACGTGCGTTGTAATGTAATATTATTGTCGTTACGAGTTTTATAATAGTACGGGTTTGAGAACAGGTTTTAATGGTCAAAAGGCTTGAAAATGTAGCAGTGTTTCATATATTTTAATTATACAAATTTAAGTGCCTACTAAATAAATCAAAACGATCAATGGAATGTTTGGCATTCCACTGCACTCGCCATCCTGAGACATAAGATGTTAGGTCTCAATATGTCCAGTAGTTACTCTGGCTACAATATCCTTAAAACCAAAACACAAAAGTGCATTTACACTGCTGTTAGGTGGGAGAAGTAGACATTATGGTGGTATCTACACAGGGGGCCTCACACATATTATGAAAGACATACCACCAGCACATGTATTATTACATGCCATGCGTCTTAGTAATCTTAATTATAACGTAAGAAAAATAAGGAAAATAACAAAAGTACTGTCTCAGTGGCGCTGTTGTACTACATAATGATTACAATAATGAGCTCTGGGGTTCAAAATGTTATTAATTATAAGCTTGGAGTCCAGAATTTGTTTCCGATATTGCAATAGACTAGCGCCGCCATCACTTCATGGGACAAAACACACAGGGATCAATGTAGGCGTAGCACCTTTTTCTTACCTGAAAAAGGCGTGAGTTATGTTTGAATGTGAAGTACAAATTTAAATATGCAATTCGTATACTCATATATTATCTAATGTATATAAATTACTTTTAAAATTAATTTAACATTCCTGCGGCTAACTAAAAATACCTACCATATTGTATTACTTGCTTGTGGTTGTGTATACTATTAGGTAAAATATTTCCATTATATATAATTAAACACGTGTTTTACAAGTTTTAATTACAATGTCGTGTAGCGTCTATGCTGTTATTATAAGGTCTTGTAAATGACATACAGTTATTGTCGCAAACAATATTCACTTATATTGGGTGCGGAGCCTTGAATATAAATACCAACCTCATATAAAACGATGTATGAAAATAATATTATATTGTTTCCTGCAATTATTTTTATATGAATACGTAGTACTTGTGAGTTTCCGAGGTTTTTGCTGCAAAAAACTTTATTTAACCGTCATTAGGTATGTTTGCGAAAAGGGTTGATGACAAGGCAGACTGTCGGTCGTAAAACTATTCTGCAACATGTAAAATCATGTTGCGGCAAACCCATTTATATCTGCCCTATCTAAATGTTTAAGGACAAGGTTATATCATGTTTTTTACATACTAGCGTGCCAAAAGGAATTATAAAGCACCGAATTTTAAGTACTATGCATTTCTGATAATATGATATACATACATATATGTCTGGAAGATATCGCTCTTAGCGATAAAACCGACTACTCAACTAGATCTACTAGATCTTAGCTTTGCAATCATATCGTAGTCCAACTGCGCCACCGAGGCAGATAGTGAGGCAGGCAGGAAAATATCGATACAATAATGACGGCCCATCTGAAACGGGATATACACGGACTGCACCTGAAACGTATAATAAGTAAATAATAAATACACTAAGCAATCACATACATTGTCCTGATCACACAGTCTTGCGTCGTGGGTATCGGAAACTACGAGAGACTTTTTGAATTCACAAACCCCCAGACCCAAACAAATACCTGTGGATCACACAAATATTTGCCTCGGTGCAGGGATCGAACCCGCAGCTTCTCGTTTCACAGCCGGCGTCGAACCATCGAACCAACCAACAACCAACATTGAGGCTGTCAAATGCTTTCTTTCTCTTTCATAAGTAAATGAAACTTGTTTCTGTATTTCGAAATATCCTGGAGATCATTTATATTCCCACGATGACGAATATTAATTTCACGAACCTGTTGAATAACCAGGGCTATACAATAATTTGCGTATAATAAAATTAAGATTAGGTAATCTGTATCTGTATCAGCCCATATACGTCCCACTTCAGGGCACGGCCCTACTCTACAATCGAGAGTACCATTGATGGTAAGGCCATATAGTCAACCACGCTGGCGTAGTGCGGGTTGGCGGACTTACATACCAAAGAAATTCTTATAAATCGCTACGGTATAGTATGCAGGTTTCCTCGCGATTTTTTCCTTCACCATTTTAGTGCGTGGTGATTGACTATCAATACACACATGACTCCGAAAAGAAAAGTTGTTTGGTTTTGCTACTGTTCATTAGGAGTGGTACAGCTCACCATAAAGCGAACGTGCTTGGCATGAATTACATTAAAAAAAGAGTTTGTCACAAGATCTGAATTATTATAGCAAAGGTCGAAAAAATTAACTAAATTGCTTTTTTGTACCGCAACAAAAATAATAATTTTCAATAATTATTTCAAATAACAAAGCCTGTTTTCTGCATATTGAAGTGTGCCTACAAAAAACTGAAGACACTATAACAAGGAAAATTGCTTTTGGTTGTATACGTATAAGGTTTTATTTATTTATTTTATTTGCTGGTTGTAGAAAATTCATTGATGGTGTCCTCTTAATCGTTCTTGCAACTGATTCAAAGTAATTATTTATTTTTTCCTGCCTCGGTGGCATTGGATTAAACCGCTGCGGTGTAGGGTTTATATACCGGGTCTCGAAAATGATATTATAACAATTATATAAATATGAAATATGGAAAATGATATGAATTTTCTATTCGTTATCAGTTAGGAATATCTGCCCGATATATCGACAGGCTCGCCCCCTCTCACATTGTGTGATGGAACACACAAGGCGTAACGTAGGGGTCCTGGTAGCAACTATGTCTACCTCTTCTAGAGTAACGGCGTGATCTTTAAAATAATAATAATAATAATAACATTTTTAATATATGTATCTGTATCTGTATCTGTATCAGCCCATATACGTCCCACTGCAGGGCACGGGCCTACTCTACAATCGAGGATACGATTGAGAGTGGTTAGGCCATATAGTCCACCACGCTGGCCTAGTGCGGGTTGGCGGACTTACATACCATAGAAATTCTTATGAATCGTTATGGTATGCAGGTTTCCTCACGATGTTTTCCTTCACCGTTTTAGTGCGTGGTGATTGACTATCAATACACACATGACTCCGAAAAGTCAGAGGTGTGCCCTGGGATTCGAACCCGCGACCACCGTGAACATGTTGGCAGCCGCGTCTAGTCCGTTTACCAACAGGCCACCACGCACTTTTAATATAATTTTTAATATATATTTTTGCAAATTTATTTGCGTTCTGGATTCGTTCGCAGTCTGGGTATACCCTGTGTAATGTATGAATGTAATTTATTTACTTAATTTTCAACATAAAGCACCGCCAATGTCTCCTGGCATTTTTTACCTGCTTGAATGATTGTCTGGAAGAGATCGCTTTGAGCAAAAAGGCTTCCAATTGTTTCACCAAATGTACAACTGCTTCATATGTTTATTTTATGTTATGTGGTGTAATCATATAGTTTTATTTTTATTTTTATTGAAGCAACTTTAATTAACCATTCAAAACGTAATTAAAAGACAGTTGTTTCTTCTCCCAGGGACTAAAGATATTTAGTCGACCAGCGGCTCGACTTAAAAATGCCTGTAAGATCAAAAGTCAAACCAGTTGCACAGAATGTATCCGATAAAAAAATTCAAATTTTAATTTAGTCATTAAAAGTTCGATATTAACCTATGTTAAGAACTATTTTAATGGAGCACCTTGTATAAGGCGAGACGTTTTGCTTGCTTAATGTCTCTATTTTTACTGAAAAACTGCAATTATTTTTATAAAACTTCTTGTAGATTTCAATTTCAAAATTATCTAAAACTAGAGATCTTTTATTTCTTTTTTGAGTTCTTGGTAAAAAGATTTCCTGTATTTAGACTAACCAATTATTTCATTATATTAATACAATTATATTTTTTGTTTATTACAAGAAACATTAAGTTGCGCTTCCAGTATCACGGGCAAAACAGAAGAAGTATAGTCATATTCCATATACATTAATAAAACTTCGAATTTAATAGAAATAACGTTTCCTAAATGAACTATCAGCAATAAGAAGCCGTTTAAACGTCATCTATCTTCTATTAGTGTGTGGCGAATTTTGGAATAAACAAAACATTTTAAAAATATATATTTAAAGCTTTGTTTAAGATAGTTAAATAATATAAACAAGTATTTATACTTCCGGTCTAATAGTATTAACATTTTAACTGGTGGTAGGACTCTTATATGTGAGAAGCCACCTGGGTGGGTACCACCGCAATGTCTATTTCTCCTGCTAAGCAGCAGTTTTAATGCACTGTTGTGTTGCTGCTCGAAGAATATTGTAGCCAAAGTAACTACTGGACATATTGACACAACATCTTATGTCTCAGGATGGCAAGTGTAGTGCAATACCAATAGCTTTGGTATTCAATGTGTTTTTTTTTATTGCAATGAATGGCGAGACGAGCAAGCCGTTTGCCTGATGGTAAGCGATACGACCGCTCATAATCAGTAGCAAAATTCTACTTCGCTCGCTATCCTGAGACATAAGATACGAAGTCTGTGTGTGTTGTTTGGTTTTGCTGCTGTCCACGAGCGATCGTACCGCTACCCATCAACGAATGCATGCTGGTCTCGCAATTCATCGCAAAAAGAAAACAAAAGTCAGAGTTCATAGTTTTTTATTATAATTATAAATTATTTTCAAAAATATAAACTATAGGTCATTAAAACTATTTAATACTTAATCTGTCACTGTCAAGTCTTTGTTTTAATATAATTACATCCCCAGCGTTAGTAGAATATTTTAAATCAAGGAATATTTTGATCAATTTCGTTTTAGTCTTCGATCAAATAAACACTAGATTATAAGTAACGGCCTAAAACACGGCATGAGAAATAAGAACACAAATAAGCGTGTGCTATTATTTCATTTTAGTATGGTCCAAAACATAATAAATATTAATTTAAAGGAATAAGATTTATTGGTACCTGAAGTTGATTATAATTTAAAACATTTTGCTACATCTCTTAGTTCAATCAAATGTGTGTGATTTTTTTTGGACCTTTGTATCTACTCGTAGTATATATTTAATCGAAGGTTTTAGTAGAACAAAAATTAACAAAATTTTACGTCCGATGTTATGTATATAAAATTGAAAACGTGTACGTGCCATTAAGAGTTCCAGACTCAATTTTTAATCGATCCCACAACTACTCATGTCATATCAAAATATTTTCACGAACGTATTCAAGCATTTTCAAGCAGGTCGATAGTTTGAAACTAGCAAGAACCATCGACTGCCCACGTAGACAATTAAAATTTCCTTTACAAACTAAATAACTCACTTCAATAATTTAGCTCAATGGTTCACCCTCCAAATCAGGACTTTTATATTTATAGTGATTCCCAATTCTACTAACTCGATACAGAAACAAATTAATCAAAAAATAAATAATTCCATGATAATCGCACAATAGGGTATTTGACTGCATTTTTATTGTATTTATCAAAAGATTTTCCACATCCAAAATCCAGCAACCAGAGAATTTTGTCGATTTATTCAGAATAAAATATGTTCGAAACGTTTTCAATCTTGCTGTGAGAGCAAAACAAAACTAGTGATGTCACTAGTCTTGATATGCTTTACAGTGTTACGGTGTATGATGTCCGTCTCCCATTCTTACTTTTAAAATACTAATACATGCTCCAAGTCTTTTTTTATTGCAATGAATGGCAAAACGACCATGCTGTTCGCCTGATGCCAAAAGTTACAACTGCTCATGAAAAGTAGCAAAACTAAAAGAACACCTTGAATTACAAAGCAATGCAAGGCATTACACTGCGCTCGCCACCCTGGGACATAAGATTATATGTCTTAATAATTATGTCCAGTAGTTACTCTGGCTACAATATCCTTCAAATCGAAACACAACATTGCATTTACACTGTTGTTTGGCGAGAGAAATAGACATTGCCGCGGTACCTACCAGTTATGTTACAAGCTATTTTAATACTGTCTTGACATAACTTATTTCATAAATAAATTTTTAAATTATCAATATACATAGTCAAATACCCTCCTCAAGATTTAATTCTATACTAAATAGTCTTATAAATTACAAAACAGCCAAATCATCTAACGGTTGAGCTTTGAAATAAGCCTTTATAGAATTAAATATCCTCTGTTGGGGCTGATCTAAAACAGGTGTTCCAAATTCTTCAGTAAGTGTCCTCCAGTTTTGATTCATGAAATTGAGCATCACGTCGCCTGAAATAACAAAAAAAGTTGAATTAATAAATATGCTAATTTACCAGGTGGCGTCTGTTTCTTAATTAACGTTAATTAGAGATAAATTGAAACTTTTGGATTGTAATTCCTTTTTGAATGTAAAGATGTTAATGGTATGAAATAAATCTTGTGTGTGATAGTAATGTGTTTTCTTTCTTTTTTCTTTCTGGCAGTAATCTAGTTTGTTGCTTTAGAACTTTGTGTCATAAATATGTTCAGTAATTTTTATTTATTAATTTCTTTATTGATCTAATGCCCCGATGCAATTGCATTCCAGTGCCACGCAGGGTTAAATAAAAAGTTCTGAGTAATATTGCTCATGTCTACAAGCAGGCGTGACGCCTAACTATCAGGCAAACGAACTGGTTGTCTCGTCATTTTCAATGATAGCATAACTTAATTATGCGACCAGCCGGGGGTTAAATTTTGAAAATTATAAAATGTTAGTGGTGGTAGGATACCCACGTTTAAATTTGTGTGTTTCGACCGACGATGAAACGTAGGTACTATATGAGGAGCATAGTCATATTATGTACAAATTCCTGACCGTGCCAATAGCGACTAGAAAAATCTAATCAATTTGCCCGACCCGGGAATAGAACCCGAGAGTACTACTTCACCCCCAGGCAGTCCGCCACTGAGGCAATCAATGGAGTCTATCGGATCAATTAAATATAAAATAATAAAAGCAGTACTGACTCAGTTGCTTGTTGCCGTTGAATAGGTTGGTGAGATGGAAATGACCGTTGTCTTTCACTTTGTAGTCGTATTTGTAGCTTTTCACTTCAATTATGTCCTTGCCGTCAGCGTTCTTTGCTATATCGAACGGGTACGTCACTTGAAGTTCCAGATTTCTGAAAACATAGAAATTATACATTATATTTTAGTATTGTGTTCTCATTATGCATAAGTAATGAGTATATTCATAATTCTATAGTAAGTATCATCATCATCATCATATCAGCCACAGGAAGTCCACTGCTGAACATAGGCCTCCCCCAAGGATCTCCACAATGACCTGTTGGAAGCGGCCTGCATCCAGCGACTTCCTGCGACCTTAGTCAGATCGTCCGTCCACCTTGTAGGCGGGCGTCCGACATTTCGCTTGCCTGTACGTGGCCTCCACTCGAAGTAAGTAAGTAAGTATACATATATTATTAGATAGAGATATAGATTAGAGTATATTTATAATTAATTACATTCAGCCAAGCTATAATCTCAAGTTTCGCTTCGGGTGCGAGAAGGTAAATAAATAATAATAATAAATTGTGGGAGCGACGCTCAGGATTGCTACCGACATTCAAGACAAATTCTAATACATTCAGTAACACATAGCAAACATTTCTAATGATTTAATTATGTCTAAACTCTAAAGATGGCCTTTTAAATAAACATAATTTGTTGTAATAATCAATAGGAAGACTAACTTTGCCGGCCAAATGAGCATTTAAAAAAAAAGAGTTACATACTCAATTTAATCGTCGAAATTCCATCTCCGCTGATTGGTAGAAAGAGAAGTTTCCCTCCAGCCTTGTACTTAGACTTTAAAGCAATGTCCATGTGGTATACCAACTGTATTTGCTTTTTGGCCTGGTCAACACTGAAAAGAGATAAATAATAAGTTAATAGAATACTTATTCATCCAGTTTTTTAGATCATTATTCAAGCAAACAGTATTGCATTGGCAGATGCTTCCATTTGATGATAGTTGGGATTCTTACAAAAGTGATATTGTTAAGTAACTTTGCTAGTGTTCCGGTTTTGGACCCGCTCTCATGGAGATTTTTTATTGTTTTCGCAGCAGATGAGCATTGCGTCTTGTACGATGGAAAGCGATGCCAGGGGTCCAGCACACAAGGAGAGTACTATTTTAAGCCTTGCTTCAAGAAGAACAGATGGTAGCGCTCAGGCAACCGAAGCTGGAATTCCTTCCCGAGTTTCCATGTGCTTGGTAAAAAAGAATACGAAGCGGATAGTTTCCAGGTGGTAGGTATGAACTCTTCTGCTATGACTTGCGGTGTGATGGTGAAAAGGAGACAACGGCATCTCAAATAATTCCTCGGAGCACTCCTCGTGGAACGATAGAACACGCAGAGACTCGAAGTGTCCCCACAGTTTTAACTGCTCCACGTTCTCCTTGAAATCGGGATTATCAACGATTCAAAGAGCCCGTCACTGTAAGGAGATTAGTGAGTCGAGCTAGTATTTTGGGGCTCATGTCCGAAGGTGGGAGCAGTTTTTCACGAGGGGCCGGATCTGCGCTTTATACAGCAATATAATCACTGACCAGCTTAAAGTACCGCTTTGCTCTTTTAAAGATCCCCAATTGGGTGAACATGGGGGACCTTCCACGAACAGGAACAGGAATCCAGTTGGTTTTATAGAAAAGACGGTAAAGGCCCATGGTCAAGTCAGGGGCGCACGCCTTCACAATTACTGCTGGGATACAGTTTGGCCCACTCGACTTATGGATGTGGTGAAGCCTAGCTCCTGTCTGACAGCCCGCTGGGTGATTTTGATATCAGATAAGAGAGCTTGCCACCGTGGCATGTTCGGTGGTGAGGCCTACTACGTCATCCAGCGCATAGTTACAACTAAAAGGACAAGACTTCACCAATAATTACAGCAATTGTAATTTACCTTATTTTGTCTATAATAGTATTTTTCAGTCCTTGTATATCAGCGTCCCTCATAGTGAGCTTCAGTCCGGCAAGATCCACTTTGATTTGATTCACGTGCATAGGATCTAGAACTTCTGTGCCATATTCAGGTATTCCAGCAACGAACATACGTAAGTAACTCTGTGCTGTACTCTTCAAACAGCTTTCATCTGATAATCTGCATTTATGTAACGGTGGTGCTGGAATCAAAAAAAAATTGCATTCATGGGTAAATCTGTGTTAAATTAAATTTGGACATCTGATGAAAAAAATCCATGGATATGATGAGGATTGATGGATTAGTTAATGTGGTAGCAAAAAAAGGAAGGAACTAACACGACGAGATTTACTTTGTAATATAATTATCTTAAATCAAGTAAATTAATCAATGTGCGAATGTAAAAGTACAATGTACGAATGGATGTTTTTAAATCATAATTATGTGTTGAGTCTTTGTGCATATCGAGTCTTAATTCTAGAAATTATAACACGGCTTTGTCTTGCACTATTTAATGTAAGTAATTTAATATTTAATGGAGTGGCATGACACTGATAGTCGCTAATTAATAATAATAACATAACATCTATGTATATTATCAGAACAGTCTTTGTTCCAGCAAGGAAAAATACTCAACAATCAATTTATGTTATTACTCGTATTATACATTTTTATTTTACGTGTTGTAGATCTTTAAAATAGATAGTAGCACTATATGTTTGCAAAATATATTTTTTGCGAGGTTATTTACCTCTTTACTTCATTGTTTTTTCACCACTTTATCACCGAGGGAAGTGGACAATAATTAATGTCATTCTCCTCCTATTAATTTAACATTCTGATCAATTTCGTTGCGAGTTAAAGAAAAGTTACCCATTCCCGGAGACTCGCGGAGCTTTAATGATCGGTGTCATTATAATGCGAGCTACTGTTGATCCTGGCTTACTGGAGTTACAGTGGTGGGTGTGAGGGCGAGACAGTCTCTTAGCATAATATATATGGGTGATAAATACATGGATTTTACTAGAAAAAATAATTTGAACCCTCGCGTACCATTGCATATTTAATTATAAAGGGAATAAAATATATTATTATATTAATATATGTGTATTAATATATTATTTAAGACAAAAACTATGTTATAATATTTACTTCCTGAAATGAGGAGATCCGTAGAAGTTAAATAACCGACATAGCCGAGCGGATTAGTAAATTGAAGTGGCAATGGGCGGGGCACATAGCGCGGAGAACTGATGGCCGATGGGGCCGGAAAGTTCTCGAATGGATGCCACGTAGCGGAAAGTGCAGAGTAGGACGTCCACCCACAAGGTGGTCAGACGACCTGGTAAATGTCGCGGGACGTCACTGGATGCAGGCTGCCAGGCTGCTCCTAAAGGTCACTGTGGAAATCATTGGGGGACACCTTTTTTCAGCAGTGGACTTCCTTTGGCTTATGGATGGATGAAACACTACAATAGGCAAAAACATAGACGGCAGTTTTTGTTTAATTTTAGTTGCATTGTGTCTGAAGTCACTAAAATATCACCAGGCTTCTTTTTCAATCAGTCAGTCTTCAGTCTGGATATAACCGGTATATTGAAAAAGCATTTCTTTCTAAATATCCATAGCTTGCAGTATGTACATAATCACATAACAGTACCATATTCATCTGTTCTGTGTACATAATATTACAACTAGGTAGGGCTTTACTGAATATTATGCATGGTTAATACCAATACATTGACTTATATTCTAGTGATAGACGAGGCGCGTCATAGAAAACTATTTGTACCGTATTTGACAAAAGCTCAGTAGCGACATCTAGTACGTTTACTTGAATATTACAAATTATGATCAAAGATTATTAGACAGACAAGACAGTTCATGTCAATAATAGCTTTTCCTAAGATACTGCCTAAGTATCAATACCGTCATAGCAATAATAAATTTGTAATGCTTTTTTATTTACGTTAATAATTCATGGAAATGATGTAAATGAAATTAAATACTCTTAAAAGTGTACAAGTCTGACAATCAGTCAATCAGTGTCCAATCAGTCTGACATTTATTATATTAACATTTATGAATTTTAACAAGCTGACAAACTTTTTTCGGGACTACTAAATAGAAGGAATGGTACAACAGTAGTTTTCAAAAATGACTACCGCATTTGGAATATCTGAAATCTTCGTGTCGAAAATGAATTGAACAAATATAGGTATGTTTTGATGGTAGCCACTTATATCCGTTCCAATAATTCTGGACCAATATTAAAACCGTAAAATATTATAATATTGTAACCGACGCGTAAGAATATAAAACAATTTTAAATTATATTAGTCTTTAATAACAATCAATGGGTTCGAATAGTCCATTAAGTAATTCATATTAAGAAATGGGGTCTAAATACTATCCACTGTTTCAAAACATACATACAACACACATATTTTGTGTCATTAACTAACAACATATAATTAAAATAAAATACTGAAATCAATTTGCAACTACATTCTCCTACATATTTGTATTTGTAATGTATTTTATTTATTTTTATTTATGCTTTATATACATAGTTGTATACAGGCGGACTTAATGCCCGAGGCATTCTCTACCAGTCGACCTTTGGATGGTGCAGAGAGTGAAATAGTAGGCGCATAAATTCAAGTATTTAGCATTATGAAAATGAACGATAGAATAATATATATATAATAAATAAATATATAGATACAAATATACATGCAAAATACATAGATATACAAATACATATATACATATATAATACATATATGAAGTCTAAACAGGAAAAGTATGTTTAAAGTGACTCTGCCAATTTATTGAGTATTCGAATAGCTTATGCCTATTTGGTCGACTGATATGAATGTCCCTTGAATAATCTATCTATACATATAAATAAAATTGAAGTGTCTGTTTTAAGAGTGAAAATAAAAAAAAATGTCCTACTACATATCGTTATATACACGATACCTGTGCCGAAAATGATATTTAAAAAAATTTGTCTGTCTGTCTGTCTGTCTGTTTGTTCCGGCTAATCTCTGAAATGACTGGACCGATTTTGACGGGACTTTTTTTGTCAGGTAGCTGATATAACAAGGAATAACTAAGGCCCGGCGCCCATTATCGGCATCGGCAAGGAAAAGGATCCTTCGGCATCCTACATGCAAGCGCACACTATCGGCAATTATGCTTTGGCATGCTGCAAAGTTCTTAGGGATGACGAGGCGTCCTTAAGGATGCCGCACCGTCCTGTAGCTTGCCGAAGCGTCTCAATATCGTATTTCTCATCATAACAGTCTCAGAGTTGTTACAAGCTAGTTGTCTGAATTGTATTGTTAGTGTTAAGGTTTGGTACCACCGATCTCAAGGGGGCAGCACTTTCCATACATGCAAATTTTACTATAGAGTTGCTACTCTTCTCCATTATACTTACTTTACTCTTTGGTGTTGTGTGAGTCAAATGATGCAAATGGCGGATGCCTCCCCTCGCCCCGCAGGGCAAACTATCCCCCGAGTGTTGCCTCGGCGCCGGCGGCGTACCGAAGGTTGCCGAAGGATGCCGAAGCATCCCGAAGCATTCTCAAGGCTGCCGATACACCAGCCTCAAGCATACCGAAGCGGTATTTTTGTTATTACGACCACATATCACGGAAATTTCTACTTTATTGCCATTATGTTATAGTATATTGCTATTTGCCACCTAAAATCCTCAGTCGTACCGATGCCGATAATGGGCGCCGGGCCTTAGGCTACATTTATTTTAGAAAAATAAGTAACGTTGCAATGCTCAGTGCCGCGCGCAGCTCACGCGCATGCCACCACTGGGCCGTCACGTCGGGCGCCTCCCACCACTTCTCTTACCAACGAATCGATATCACAATTACAAAATATTGTATATAAATAAAATTTTCAATAAAGCTAATACAAAAAACTGATAATAAATGATAATTAAAATGTCATCATGGGACTGAATGAGACGGGACGTAACACGATAAAACGGGACGGGAAATATAGTCGACGGCGCGCGGGAAATATAGTTAGTACGCGAAATAATAAGTTGTTGCCAAATCAATACTGGACTCAAAAGCTATCTGCACCCGGGCGAAGCCGGGTCCGACCGCTAGTATCTAATATAGTTCGTCTCTCTCACTCGACGGGAAATTTTTATGCGCGGAAATGAGACATACGATTAAGAGCTCACCTTGTATTTTAACGAGCACTAAAATATATTTCATCCAATAATAAATAAAATATCTGTATTATCGGCATTATTCTACAATATTATACGAGTATCACTTACGTTGTATTCTTTAATTATATTGTAACATCAGAAAATTTTGCTGTCGGTTAGACGGGGAAACATCAAAATAAATTACATAAAGTTTATACAAAGAAGCGTACTGCTGCGTAGCTATCACGCGGCAGACTGATTCGTGTGCGGTGCATGCACCGCACTCGGGTGGGACACGTTTGTCACAAAAAACGTCTTATACAGGGTATCTCAAGACTGCTACCGAAAACGAAGCCGGGTGGTAGTTTTAGTGGCTACAAACACAATGCAATTAAAAATTTCGCATAGAAACGCGACAATTATTTTTTATGATCTTTTAAATATCGTCATTTTTGGGTGATAAATCCTTAGTTTTTGCTAAAATAATAATTTAAGCTCTTTTATACCTTATAGTATTAATAAATAAAAGGGTATACACTATTATTTTAGGAAAAAAACGTATTTACCACCCAAATATGGCCATAGAAAAAAAAAATAACAAAAAAAAATTGACGCTTTTTATTGCAACTTTTTCTGTTGCATTGTGTCTGAAGTCGCTTAAACTGCCACCCGGCTTCGTTTTCGGTAGCAGTCTTGATATACCCTGTATAGTGTAACATTAATATCGATGTATCAATAGATTCTCAACCCATCGTGCGGATAAAATATAAACGATGCGTGTGGTAATCTGCACTGATTGTAATTTATGGCCTTTTTTTATTTATACGTGGTTATTAGATGATAGAATAATATCGTTACAGGTACCGTAAACTGTACTGTATCAGCCCATATACGTTCCACTGCAGGGCAAAGGCCTCCTCTACAATCGAAAGTACGATTGAGAGTGGTTAGGCCGCATAACCCACCATGCTGGCCTAGTGCGGTTTGGCGGACTTAACGAACCATAGTAACAAATCGCTATGGTATGCAGGTTGCCTCACGATGTTTTCCTCCACCGTTATAGTATCTTATAATTATTGTAATATTCAATTTTATGTGGCACAAGATATGGATAACACACGATGGTGAAATTAAAGATAGTTTGTTTTGATTTTGTGAGTCAATATGTACACCAACTAACGAGGTTACAACCTTTGAACCAATTATAGACTAGCCTTGTGTCTAACAATGCGACCAATATAGGGACACTATGGAATAATTTAAATAAATAAAGATAGGTACTAAAACGGTTACCGACCCCTCTAAATTTCAATAGTTATATATGCAAACCCATGCTTTGATGTTTATTTACTGCTAATAAAATCCTTCGCATTGGCCTTTTAAAATAATATTGCTCAAAATGACGTGATGTGTGTACCATTATAAGCGACTACGGGGTACGAATAACAAACATGTATTGATTTGACCACTGGCACCTGGCATTGACCAAGAACATGACATCCTTTATAACCTGCGACTTGACAGAGACTTGACATACAAACCAATGCTATTCCATTAAGTATTAAGTGATGTTTACATACTTACATACATAAAATCACGTCTTTTTCCCAGAAGGGGTAGGCAGAGGAGCAAACAGGATACCCACATTTTGCCTTGTATGTTCCGTACCACGATGTGATAGCACATTTGTGCAGGCATTTGCCTGACTCCGGGATGATAATGAATAGAAAGAACCAATATCACTTTGCCCAGCACGGGATTCCAATATTAATACTCGTAGTATTAATAGTTCTTAAATTTGAATTATTTCACCACTCGTTATACGAACAAAATTAAAAGTATTTCCTTCATAAAATAATAAATTAGAAACGTGAATAAATTACACATGGTGCTAATTCTGCTCAAAGTTATTCAACAAAGTTGTATCAAACGGAGTCGACTAAAACTAATCCTGCTAATACCAACACAAATTCCCGACTTACTTCGTGAATAAATAATGATTTTGGTACACAAATTAATTTTTACCATACTAGTTACTAATTCCTGGTATTCATTATTTGGATGCTTTGAGTTGAGCTATTGCTTGGTTTTACTGTTAATCTGCGTTCGATTTCCGTATTGTATAATGCCTTGTATGTAACTTTACCAACTAACTACCTCCGATTATCGACTGCCTCTGTGGCGTAGTTGTGCTACGGTACGGTTACAAAGCTGAGGTCTCGGGTTCGAATCTTAGGTCGGGCAAAGTGATATGGATTGTTCTATTCATTACCGGCCCGGAGTCAGGAATTTGTGCCCGATATGGCGATAGGCCGCCTGGTGGACTATATGGCCTAACCACTCTCAATGGTGCTCTCGATTGTAGAGTAGGCCCGTGCCCTGCAGTGGGACGTATATGGGCTGATACAGAATGGCAATAGGCTCGCCTCCTATCCCATAGTGGGACGGAACATACAAGGCGGGTGTGGGTGGGTAAATCCCCTTCTGGCGTAAAAGGCGTGAGTTTATTTTATGTCTGTGTAATTTTTTTGGTTAAAAAATAATATTGTATTAGTTGATAGGAATTAGAATTTATGCTATGGATATTTAAAAAAATCCTTTTGTCGCCTCGTAGGAATGGGACAGAAATAGTTGTAGCTATATAAATATATTTATAAGAAATAAACTGAATCTATAATCTGTGAAAAATAAAAGTTGGGTCAGTTTTAGCGACAAGAAAGTATTTTGTTGCAAGAATGTAGACCCTAGGGTACCTGATCATATTAAAATCCTGTTAATAAATGCTTACTTCGCTTAACCTATTTAACATTTGTGGGAAATGAGCCGTGTAGGTATGGGCTCTATTCACAGGTGATATGAGGCAATCAATTTTTCGTGAATTTTCCAGTCCAATAAATCTTACACGAATTATTCTGGACTTGTGTCCATCACAGTGATAGCCCCTTTGAATCTCTAAATTGTAGGGGAAGCCCGTGCCCTATAGTAGGACTTATGGGCTGATACAAATACCTTGGGATGAAAATAGATCTGCAAAAAAATTTACGACCCTAATGTCACCTGCTACCTTCATGCATACACGATCACTTTCAAACGATCTATTATAAAATATTTAAGTGGAAATTGATTTGTTAGTTCTCCGACTGAATATTTCTCCATATTATTGAGAAATGTTGATTATGATGACTATTATACGTTTTCTTTATTTACAGTTACCATAATAAAAATAAAAATACTATGATAATTGTTTTTTGGTATCTGCGATACAGGCCAAGAGCCTAGTGCAGAATCGTAGTGAAATGTTTATGTTAAAATTACTAACTATACATATAAATGTATTGTGATACTGTTGTATTGTAACACTTTTGCAAATAAAGTTATTATTATTTATTATTATTAGTTTCCCTTTTAATTTTTAATTTAAATAATGTTATTGTTCACTCTCTTCAAGTGTGTTATTTTATTAAGGGAAACATTACTGGATTCTGTAAAACATTCGTCTGCTATCTACATGTAATATTTTCTGTTTTTTTACCAAATAATAAGAAATAATACAAGGATGAGTTTATGTACATCATTGCAGGAATACCTAGAAGCTAACGATGATCATAATCAGAGCAAATGTTCTACTAATTGGTTTTGCGTAACCATTGAGATAATATACTAGAGGGGACACTGCAAACAAAATTTTTGTAACAAAATGAAAGGTACATTCTATATTTGTCTCTGTCACGCCTACGAAGTAACATATCTTCCCTCTCGCTTCAATGTGTACCCGTGTGCACGCACCATACGCAGAGATTTTGTTCCCGATGTCCGCTCTAGTTTAATACCTCAATGTGCCTAACACAATAATTATTGTTTAATTACATACTTCCGGCATTTGCATAATCTATTATTAATTGCTCCGCATCTCGTAACACTTAAGAATACAATAATAATATATTTTGCACGTACTTTTACACCACGAAATTAAATCCAATTAGATATTTATATTTTGATGTTGAATGTTTATTGAAACCATAAACATGGTTAAGCGCGTTTACGCCTTCCGAGCGCTTTATGGCTTAAAAACAGTGCTTTTCGAATCAATTTTTATCCACCAAAACATTATTTAGAGGAAAAAAGAATTAGTAGTAATTTTAGAAAATGTTGTCATCTAGGGATTTAGGTAAAGAACATTTTAGATTTGTAGATAATTTGTGAATACTATTAGGATTCTGAACAGAGGTTTCCTTATTTAGGCTTCGAATGGCAATTAAGAAGCTCGATATATCCGAAATAATTAAATATAAGACGAAAATAAAAAGTTACCTGACTAAAAAGATCCTTTAGGAAGGGATTCTGTTGAGAAAATAATCCGTTTTGTGTTTCAACCTCGAAATAAAATTTAAAAAAAAATGCGAAATTATTCGGAAACTCTCGTCAAGAAAATTATTTTTTTCACCAACTTATCTTACATACTTTAATATAATAATGGCTTATTATAATAGAAGAACATCTTATTAATAAATTACCACTTTTTTATTTTTTTTATTGCTGTGAATGATGAGACGAGCATGCCGTTCGCCTGATGGTAAGCGATGCGACCGCTCATGAACAGTAGCAAAACCAAACAACACCTTGAATTACAAAGCAATGCTTGGCATTCCGCTGCGTTCGCCATCCTGAGACATATAGATGTTTAGTCTCAATATGTCCAGTAGTTACTCTGGCTACAATGTTCTTCAATCCGAAACACAACAGTGCATTTAAACTGCTATTTGACGGGAGAAATAGACATTGCGGTGGTACCCACTCAGGCAGCCTCTCACATATGAGAGACCTACCAGACTATTTTTATTTTTCAATAAAATTAGTTTTAATTTTTTCTACAAATATTGTAAAACCTACTATAAAAGATGATGTCCGACACATCTCAAATCAGAGACTGATTCGTCTTTTATAGGGGGTTTTAAAATATTTATAGAAAACAGTTACACAAATTTTGTGAAAAATAAAAATGGTAATTTATTAATACGGTCTCTAAGTAGCAATGATCCATAAGCCGACCATGAAACGTGATGTCGTAAATTCAGCCAAATGTTTGCACAATTACCAAATATTTGTTTAAAAAATTTAGTGTTGTGGAACTAATAGCCTCGTAAATACCTATAATATAAAGCAAATAATTCTTGTTAGATGAGACTATGTGACTGGTTCACTTAATTATTTGTCAATAATATACATTGTCACACTTTATTTTATAAATAAAATCATTGTGGGTAGTGCGAACACGGTCCTTAATATCACGGTAAATACATATATCATTGTCAATTTTATAGGCCTGATTAAAAGTTAAATACAAGTAGCTTATTGACTTACAACATCCAACAAATAAAGGAAATATTTTAGTAACACCGATTAAAATAAAGAATTCAATTCACACTGAACCAGAAATTGTATATTGAATTATTATAATTATTAATGACATCAAAATTACTTACACGCACAAAATATTAAAGCTAGTTGCATTAAAACACAAAATTCACGTAAAAAATTCATTGCGTTTTTGTATATATTTTTTTTCAACGCTTTCGATGCCCGCACCAATCGAAAGCCTGTCGACCATTTAATTCGTCGGGTCAGCTACCGTTATTTATAAACTGTCAAGTGGAAATGTCAATGTTAAGGCCAAGGAAAAAAATATTTATAAATGCAACAATGCCTTTGTTTTTATTTATTTACTCTTTATTGTAAATACAGAAGTAAGGAAATAACAATATACAGAAATAATAAAAAAAATTGTACAAATGGCGGTCTTATCGTGATAGGCGATTTCTTCCAGACAACCTAGGTGTGAATATCAGGGAAGGAGAAATAGAGGGCTGTTTAGAAAATAGAGACTATCTAAATAAAGGTATTTCAATGATAAATAAATTTATAAATACACGGACATACTAAGCATACGTGAAATAATTTTAATGTTGTTCAATACGACGAAATAATGTCATTCGGTATTTGAAAAATGGAATAACTAAAATTTGGCACCATATGCTCGTAATGTTGTGTTCCCATATTCGAAATATTAAAGTTGAGTAGTTCTTCATTAAAATATAAATTAACGAAACCACATATTTTGTCCTTTTATTTGAGTAATTGCTTCGACTTACGTTGTATCAACACAATTTAGCATTATTGTAATAGTTTATTAATCTGTAACTAGGAAAATTATCAGTAAGTACTGATTCCTGTAATTCCAATAAATGAAATGCTCCATGAAATTGTGATGTGTACATTCACAAAATAATTTATAATAATTTATAATATGGTGTAAATTTTGCGTGGTGGCCTGTTGGTAAACGGACTAAACGCGACTGACTTCTCCAAGAACTCCGGGCCTGGATCTAAATTATGTTTATATTTATTGAAAATATATATTTTTCCCTACACAAAAAAGTAGGTTTCATCGAGGGACAACAATCTTCGCACCGATTCTAAATTTCATAGTACAATGGGCATTCTCCTTTAATGATAATTACTTAATTTTTTTAACTTTGTCGCCCGGGATAAAACTGGAATATGTTTTAGGCGAAAGCATAAAAAATTTCATAATTTGTTTTAATCAATATCGGGATCAATGATATTTTTTACCGATACTATGAATGGGCATTCCCCTTTTTATTCCAGTGTGTAACATTCGCGTAAATCTAAGAACCGTTGGTACAAAATTATTATTATTGTACTGTAATACGTATGTACTTACCCTGTCACTTATAACCCTAAAAAGGTAAGCACAGGTACCACTACTGCCACCTGCCTTTCACCAAAACAATTTTTTTTCCGAAGTTGTGATAGGGGGTGATTACAAATGTCAGACCAAAATTCAGTTCCTCCAGGTAATTTGAGGTTTTCCAAAAGAAAATTGATGTGCAGAAATCGAACTCAATACCCTAGGATACAAAACCTACCGACACAGCTAATGTGTATGTTATATTGAGATGAAAATTTATTTATATTGTTTAAATCGAATACGGGGGTCCCAAGTTAGTTTGACTTGAGGAAAAATAAATACCAATTACCATGAAGAATTGTTTAGGTATGGCTTGTTGGCAAGTACTGCACAAATTATATTACCAAACACGTAGGTACGCATTCCGGGAACATCCCATAACAACAATATTATTTTACTCAGCTTGTTTTACAGTACATTAATTAAATTAAATTAAAGAACTATAGTTAAAGCGAACACTCAATGTACATTTGGTTATTTGCGGTAAAAACTAATAAGTCATTGAGGTATCATAGTAAAACGGATATCCAAACATTAGTGTGCGTAGCAGGCACGAGGAAAATCAAACACAGTACGGAATATGGGTATTATTCATATTGCCCGGTCATTATGAATAATGCCCGATTAATCACTTGGCCCATAACATATATATTAATATATACACAAATGTTATATATGTCTATTATAGGCATATACATTTAAATACATATACATCTTTATAATAATATAAAAGATAGTACAGGTTAAACATGTTCTGTGTAACGAGATCATATTATAAAGATGCTTGGTTCAAACTGTCAATTTATGCTGAATGTGATTATTCTATGACATTACGTGCCATTCTACTTTATGCTATGAGCCTACATCTTTAATAATATTAGCCAAAAAGTTTGCTTGTAGGTTGTTTTTCAATTCAAGAACAGCGCAAAATATTGTCTTTATATTTAGTAAGTTCGTTTTTAACATTTTGATAGGTACATACATATTAAAAAAAACAATATACTTAAATAAATATAAAATATATAAATAAAATATTGATCCCTGGGTGACGAGGCTTAAGACCCAAGCCACCGCGCGGCGGTTAGGGATCCAAAGTGAGGAACCTGTTCACTATGCGTGTCGTGGCCAGCGACACCGCCTTTCGTATCTGGTTCTTGACACAACGATCAATTTAGAGCCTCTGGAGATATTGGTCGAGGGTTTTGGTAGCAGTCCATGTGCAGAACCAACAACCGGGACAATAATTGTTTATTAATCCATTTATTTAAAAACTAGGGATCGGCCCTTCAGTTCATTTGGAGCTACAAAAGGATAACCGTGAAAATCACGTTGAAATAAATATTAATTTAATAGATTTTATCTAAACGGTGATAGAAAATTACTATTTTTATTTTTATTAAACTTTCTGTAATAATACAAGCAAGAATTTTCAGAATCGTTGCGAGTGACGGCTAATTTCAGTAACGCTTTATTAGAGATGTACTGGAGCGTGCACACCACTTACGTCGGAACACATTTCCCGCCCTTCCCATATATTTATGTTAATGTATTAATCATTATTAGACCGATGTATCATCATCACCTAAACTTAACAGGCACACTTCTTTTCTATTCTCTCTTCTTATTATAATCTAGATGTCAAAATAAAATATAAGTCTTATGTTGTGAGTGTCATAAATAATGAATGGCTTTGCCTCATTATGCGTCACCATCACCAAAGGCATATACGAAGATCACGCAATTAATATATTTTGTATCAATGAAGGGCTCATTCCGCGGCTTCTCGTTTCACAGCGATATAACTAAAGCTATAACTGTATAAAGATACTTGTCTGTATCAGCCCATATACGTCCCACTGCAGGGCACGGGCCTCCTCTACAATCGACAGTACGATTGAGAGTGGTTAGGCCATATAGTCCACCACGCTGGCCTAGTGCGGGTTGGCGGACTTACATACCATAGAAATTTTTATAAATCGCTATGGTATGCAGGTTTCCTCACGATGTTTTCCTTCACCGTTTTAGTGCGTGGTGATTGACTATCAATACACAAGACTCCGAAAAGTCAGAGGTGTGCCCTGGGATTCGAACCCGCGACCAACGTGAACATATTGGCAGTCGCGTCTAGTCCGTTTACCAACAGGCCACCACGCACACGCACTAATACCTTTTTTTGAATTCTTATTCATATATCCATCCTATGTAACAAATTATCTAGTTTGATAAGGCCGCCACTTGTAATATTATTGCTATATAGTGTAAAAGATGAAATAAATAAATAAAATATTAGATAAATAAGAAAACAATAGATTGGAGTAAAACGAGGCTTACCCAAATCTATTCATTTCAACCGAAAGCATTAATGACAGATATAGAGATTTGTGGAGTATTGGTAAAATAAAATAATGACTACTTCCGAGAATACGATGAAACCGCGAGCAAAATCTAGTTATTTATAATTTACTTTACTGTTTATATTTATTACAAGGTTTATTATCAACATGCTGGTATTTCAAAGTGCATTGTCCCTGAAGCGGGCAAAGTTTTACATCACGTATGGTTTTCAAGGTTTCAAAAACTAGTTCTAATGTTTTAGAAAAAATATATATTCCTTCAAACTAGGAGTTCTGTACCTGTATATGTTTTTTAGGATTAGCAAGTTGAAGTGGCAAAACTGATGCCCGTTGGGGCCGAAAATTTCTGGAGTGGAGGCCACGTACATACAAGCGAAAAGTCGGACGCCCGCCTACAAGGTGGACGGACGACGTAGCTAAGGTTGCAGGAAGTCGCTGGATGTAGGCCGCTTCCAACAGGTCGATGTGGAGATCCTTGGGGGAGGCCTTTGTTCAGCAGTGGACTTCCTGTGGCTTAGATGATGTTGTTGATGATGATATGTTTTTGAATAAGAATAACTACTATTGGCACGTTCTACGATTGGGCCTGAAGGATTTAATGATAGAGAGATTTTTCTATAGTCTATCACGCTGGACTAGCCCATATTTATGGACTTCCTACACCTCTGAACATCTAATGATTAATTATGAAGTTTTACTTACAATGTTCGCCACATAGGAAGGAATAACCACGTATGTATATACACAAAACGATGAAAAGTTTGAACCCTGGGCTTGAACTTGCGACTTATGTTCCTTAATACGATGCACTTCCAAGCTATTGGTCACTTGTAGGTATCTTTTTTATACAGGAATATTTTAGTACTTATTTCAAGAAAATAAGCATGGACTTTGAACTTAGTCTGACTTAATGACATATAATTTTCTTTGAAATTAATGAAATTATAAATGTAATGAGAAAGTGAACAGCAATATGTTAGCTGGATAACATCAAGTGAATGGTCTAGATTTAACTGATTAATGTCCATAACTCTTCTTTTTTTTACTTTCAACTTTGTGTTTAAATAATAAACATACATACATGAGCTCACGACTATTTCCCAGAAGGGGTATGATGAGGTGTTACCAAGTGCTATCTAATAAACGCTATTTAATAATCTCAGGTAGATGTAATTGCCAATAATGATGATGACCAGGGCACCCACATTTCAACTTGGGTGTCCCTACCCTCGATGTATGGAGTAAGAATTCCTGACTCCGGGTCGATAATGAAAAAACAAAACCAATATCACTGCCTGACTTGGGATTTGAACCGGCGACCTCGGCGATGCAATCATACCGCAATATAAAGGCGCGGCGCCACCGAGGCAAGCAGTTGTTTATATCTCGCATAACAGAAAATTAAAAAATGGCAACTAACTGTATCAATTGTATTTTAATCACCAAAGTTGTATTGCCATTATTTAAATTGTGATATTTATTTAGTTTACGTACGTGAGCGCAGTGTGTTCTACAGTTTGAGCGATAGTAAATATTTTTGAGCCATCCACACCCAAAAAAAAAAAGAAATCAAAATGGCAAAGCCTCGAAAACAGTTTAAAAATAACTTTTAACCGGTATTGGTATTGAGCTGCGCAAAATATCTGAACGATATTGGAAAAATTACCTTCAAATAAAGTTCAATGGCCCATTACAGATCGTTAGCATTGAAAGTTGTTTCAAGTCGTTCAATTCTCAACGAAATTCGTATATAAGGAAGTAATTGTAACAATGTATGTTAATAGGGCACATTTCTGTGACCTAAATATCACGTATATTGTTGCGATTTCATGGCAATATGACGTATGTTGATCTTTAATATTGACAGCCCAGTCCAACAATTAACATTTTTCTTTCCTAGTTTGAGAATAAATAAGTTGGGTTTATTCGATTGTTTTCCACCTCGAACGGTAGGTATATTTACTGCACTCAAGCGCGGATCTACCATAGTGAATACGATGGGCATGCCTACAACCCTAACGGACTTATTTCGTCATACTTCCACTTTTTTATGAGGGCGATAGACTGATAATATTATATCAAATGCCATAACACTATCAATATTATAAAATCGCAGAGTTAATTCTTTATTGCGTATAACGATTATGAGTAAGATCATACGCAGACACCCACTTCGTTGATTTTTGGGTTGCCATGCCCATAACCTTTTTTGAAGGCTGGATCCGTCCTTGACTGCACTGCGCCTGATGGTAAGTGAAAATGAAGTCCAGTTAGAGTATCGAATGACATCAGGCGGTGGTCCCATAGTATTCAATACAATTATGCCGGCCAACTTTGGCAATACCATAGCGGTTAGACGGTCTTTCCATTTCTTCTTCATTTCATTTTATATATGTATAACAAATATGCAGTTTGTAGATAAGAACAAAGAAAAATTCTGAGGTAAGGAGAAGATAAGCTGACTCATGGTCAGATGACATAGTCAAAGGAGGAAAGTAGGTATTATTCGCAAAAATAACAGCAAATTACTTATGACGCATAAAAAACTCAAGATTTTCACTAAAATATGTAATCCGTCCTTTCATTCCACTTGCATATTTGTTTGCGGAAACAATAATGCATTTATGACCAAACCCATCATTAGCATACTGTGTGATGAGAAATATATATTAGTACAAGACTAGGGCCACACAAGTAGTGATGATAATGTAACTGAGTGGTATTTTATGGTAATTAGATTTTCTTAGTATTCCTTAGTGAACATAGTATAATATCAAGTTGTTTATTTATTGCAATGAATGTCGAGACGATCATAATATTCGCTTAATGGTAAGCGATACGACCGTTCATGGGCGGTAGCAAACACAAACAACACCATGAATTGCAAAGAAATACTTGGCAATTGACTGCGCTCGCCATCCTGAGACATAAAATGTTAAGTCGCAATATGTCCAGCAGTTACTCTGACTACAATGTCTTTCAAACCGGAATATACTCGTAATAGTGCTCTACACGGCCGTTTCGTAGGAGAAATAGACCAAGGCGGCCTGTTACATTACGGAGAACAACTGTACTGTACTGTATCAGCCCATATACGTCCCACTGCAGGGCACGGGCCTACTCTACAATCGAGAATACGATTGAGAGTGGTTAGGCCATATAGTCCACCACGCTGGCCTAGTGCGGGTTGGCGGACTTACATACCATAGAAATTCTTATGAATCCCTATGGTATGCAGGTTTCCTCTTGATGTTTTCCTTCAACGTTTTGATCGCATTTCTATCTATTTTTTAAATATTAAAACGTAGTTAAAGTGACATAACTACAATAGTTAGTCATATGGTTTCCCGAAGTTTTTTGTAGATATTGATATATTCTATAATATTGTCGAACATTTTTTGTCCTATCATTAATATTCTTCGCAGCGTATGCGATGAAAGACATTTTATGGCTAATTTTTTTACACCTTCGGTTGGTTTTAATAGGAATTTCTAAAGATTATATAGTAATCTAGTACTAAATATACCCTATGTTACTCAGTGATAATGTAGCTTTTTAATGAAAAAGAATTATTAAAATCGGTCTAGTACTTTTTGAGTTTATTCGTTACACACAAAAATACAAATCTTTCCTCTTTATAATATTAGTGTAGATAAGTAACTAATAAGAAGCGACCGATGTCCACTATACTTCATATGAAATAGTACAAAAACACATTGCCGGATACAGGCCGCTTCCAGCAGCAGGGAGACTCTAAATAGTGATCCATGGGGCCGACCCTATCGCATGGCAATGAACAAGCTTCGCCCAGCAGCACCCCCGCTGTCACAGAGTCTCCGAACAGAACTATTAGAGGAAGTGGTCACGACCTTGTTTCCAGCCACAGTGGACACTACTCCTCCACCGATGGCGCCACATGAGCCTGCGCCATTATCGAGTTCGGCAAGGGAAATCCCAGAGGTTTCACCCGGGGAGCTGAGGGTGGCAGTGCTTCGGCTGCGGAGTAAAAACAAGGCTCCGGGGCTAGATGGTATACCTGGAAAAGTCTGGGTTCTGGCCCTGGAGTACCTTGGTCCCAGACTCTGCGGCCTTTTCCTCCGCCTGTCTGGAGCAGACCGTCTTCCCGTCCCGCTGGAAAACCGGGAAACTCGTCCTGCTCAAGAAACAGGGACGACCCGCGGAATCGCCTTCGGCGTACCGACCCATTGTGTTGCTCAACGAGATTGGCAACTTTTCGAGCGGATTATCCATGCACGCCTCGTGGGGCATCTTGACACAGTCGGCCCGAATCTGTCCGATCACCAGTTTGGCTTCCGGAGGCAGCGTTCCACCGTTCACGCAATTCTGCGGGTAAGGATATTGGCGGAGGAAGCAGTGGCCCGGGGCGAAGTTGTCTTGGCTGTGTCTCTTAACATTGCCAATGCATTTAACACTCTGCCTTGGGCTTGCATACATGAAGCACTGCGGTACCACGCGGTGCCACTCTATCTGAGACGTCTGGTTCATTCGTACCTGTCATATAGGGACGTGATGTATCCGGGTGCTGATGGGTGGCACCGACGAGCCATGACCTGTGGTGTTCCACAGGGTTCAGTTCTGGGCCCACTGCTGTGGAATATCGGGTATGATTGGGTGCTCCGTGGTACCAATCTCTGGGGCGTCACCGTAACCTGCTACGCTGACGACAATTTAGTAACAGCTTCTGCCAGGACTTTCCAGGAAGCTGTGACTTTAGCGGAGGCTGGCACTGGCCAGATAGTCAGTCGCATACAGCGTCTTGACTTAAGGGTGGCACTCGAAAAGACTGAAGCTCTTTGTTTTCATGTGCCTCGAAGAGGGCCACCTGCTGGTGCCTATATTGTTTTGAATGGGGTGCAGGTTCCCATCGGTTCCACCATGAAATACTTGGGCTTGATTCTTGATGGCCGGTGGGCATTTCGTGCCCACTTCAAAGCATTAGCTACAAAGCTGTCCCGGGCAGCGGGTGCACTTAGTACCTTGCTGCCTAACCTGGAGGGTCCTGGCATCTTTTGCCGAAAGCTATATGCCGGAGTCGTGCGGTCCATGGCTCTATACGGTAGTCCGGTATGGGCTGAGTCCCTGAGTGACCGTTGCATCACTCTCCTACGTAAGCCCCAAAGATTAGTGGCGCAGCGGGCCATCAGGGGCTACCGCACGGTTTCCTTCGAGGCGGCTTGTGTGTTAGCTGGATATCTGCCCTGGAATCTGACGCCAAAGCCCTTTCGGCTACGTTTTACTGGCGCGAAGAGGGCGTTCAGACTTGGACAAAGACCAAAGTGTCCAGAGAGGTTGAGGTAATGCGTGCCTCCCTGCACAGGGCCGCCGTGGAGGAGTGGCGTCTTAGATTGGACAACCCAACAGCGGGTCTGAGGACTGTTGAAGCAGTGCGCCCTGTCTTTGATCAATGGCTAGACAGGCGCCACGGCGTGGCGACGTTCCGACTCACACAGGTGCTCACAGGACATGGTAGTTTTGCCGAGTACCTGTGTAGGATAGTTGGCGTCGAAAGAGTGGCCGTTTGTCACCACTGTGGCAACGGTCCAGAAGATACGGCCCAGCACACGCTGGAGGTTTGTCCATCCTGGGATAGCGAACGCAGCGCTCTCACAGAAGTTATTGGGACCGATCTCTCTCTGCCGGCTGTGGTTTCGGCCATGGTAGGCAGTCCAAGGTCTTGGCGTGCGGTGGCAAACTTCTGTGAGAAAGTAATCTCGCAGAAGGAAAATGCCGAGAGGGATCGAGAGCGGTCAGATCCTTCCCGCCGCCAAAGAAGACGTAGGAGACGCCGACGTGACGCATGATCGGCGACTCGCGCCCTGTGGTATGGGGGCGCTTCGAGAATCCCGCCACGGTATCCCCTGCCTGTCGTAGGAGGCGACTAATGGGGAAGTGAAGGTCGCGGGCGCGCAGTGGGGGGCTGTTGTTGCGCCCATTGTACTCATGTACAATGCAACCTCGAGATGTTCGGCAGCAGGAGGAGGAGGAAGCAATTGCCTGTTGCCGGGAAATGAGGAGGTTTCCTAGCCTCCAACATACTTATGGTACGTGCCGCAAATTGAGCGGCATTGTGCAGGGATGGTCCCGGTAGAAGCTGGAGCGCTCTTGCTTCGGGTTCCCGGGGCCGTTCTAATTGCGCTGAAGAGGGCAACGCGGGGTTTTGGTTGGTATGCCTATCGGTGAACCCAACATAATCGCTCCACCCTCCCCCAAGGTGGGGCGTTTAGCGGTAATCCGGTTTCTAATCCCCGCGTCAACAAAAAAAAAAAGGCCGCTTCCAGCAGGTCGCCATGGAATTTCTTAGGGGAGACTTAAAAGTAGCAGAGGTTTACTTCTGCTGGAAAAGATATATATGCATCTTACATAGACACTAAACATGTAATAAATAAATACTGGTGTTGTTCTCCCTGTAAGTGCGTGGTGGCTTGTTGGTAAACGGACTAGACGCGACTGCCAACATGTTCACGGTGGTCGCGGGTTCGAATCCCAGGGCACACCTCTGACTTTTCGGAGTCATGTGTGCATTGATAGTCAATCACCACGCACTAAAACGGTGAATGAAAATATCGTGAGGAAACCTGCATACCATAGTGATTTATAAAGAATCTATGGTATGTAAGACCTCCAACACGCACTAGGCCAGTGTGGTGGACTATATGGCCTAACCACTCTCAATCGTACTGTCGATTGTAGAGGAGGCGCGTGCCCTGCAGTGGGACGTATATGGGCTGATACAGAAAATGTACGAGAATATTTTTTGATTAATTTATAACAAATCATTAAATTCTTGCTAAATCTTCTGAAAATTCTTTGTAAACCAATTGAAAATTAAAAACAATATAATTAAGTTTATTATAAGTTATGATTCAGTGCAGTAATGTGAATAGAAACGATTTTAATCACTTTTGTATCATAATAATAATTTGACATCGTGCTTTAAACAACTGCAAATAGTCTATCAAATACAAACCGACCTCACTCTATTCAAATCGTATTCACCTTTCATGACTACAGGAGGCATAAATTCTAACGATGGAGCCGACCAATTTCCATTACAAAGCCAAATCGTTGGATGATCTGCGATCTAAAGAAACTCGCTGTGTAAATTCCATCGTATAGAAAATTAAATTCCCCTCGACGGAGCATTAGGCCCGATTCTTTCCAATCTTATAATGTTAATTTAATTTCAGTTTCAACTCGCGACTTCTGTCTCATCTCGTTTCTATGCAAATTGCCGCAAAACGGTTCACATCTCTTTAATTGAACTTTGATGGGTCTTTCTCTATTTGGTATTTTGATACTGCTGTGTGTAATACAGTTAAATAATTAAACAACAATGACGATGTAAGGATCCGACAAGTGACGTCAGAAATAAACTCAAAAATGACGTCGGAAGTAAGCCTTCATACTTTGTCATAAAGCTCATATGACATAATACTGAAGCGAATTAATAATTATACTGGGTATCTCAAGACTGCTACCGAAAACGAAGCCGGGTGGTAGTTTTAGTGGCTACAAACACAATGCAATTAAAAATTTCGCATAGAAACGCGACAATTATTTTTTATGATTTTTAAATATCGTCATTTTTGTGTGGTAAATCCATAGTTTTTGCTAAAATAATAATTTAAACTCTTTTATACCTTAGAGTATTTATAAATAAAAGGGCATACACTATTATTTTAGGAAAAAATGTATTTACCACCCAAATATGGCCATAGGAAAAAAAAAATATCAAAAAATATTGTCGTTTTTTTTTGCAACTTTTTCTGTTGCATTGTGTCTGAAGTCGCTTAAACTACCACCCGGCTTCGTTTTCGGTAGCAGTCTTGATATACCCTGTATAATTATTAATCATGACAATTTGTAAGTGGATAAATATTTAAACAAGATTAATAAGGTACTCATAATACAATTCATTCATTAACTGACCTACTAATTTCGTTTATTCGTAATTAGGATTAATTACATACTAACACACAACAATTAAGTCAACAACGTTTAATGGTAGGCTACTATGACGTAATAATAGATATAATACCTTTTAAATTGGTTGAAATACAGCTGCTAAACGAAACGCAGCGGATTCGATCCCCGCACCAATTGGTGTGGCCTATAAATATGTATTAAATTCAGTTCTAGACGTTTTGAAACCGAAAAGTTTGACGTCTTTCCTGATCCTCTTGACACAGGTCTTCATATGTGGTCAGGACTATGCGTCAGACTATTGGGTATATTTATTAATTTACCTAAACATCGTTTGAGTACAGCTTCGGACCGAATTCCGATTACGAAACCCTTAGGTAAATACCTTTAAATGTTTGTACTAGCGATGTGCACAATTGCCGCATGAATGAATAAAAGCGATCCACACGCGATTCGTATTCCTTGAGGCTCTGGGCACTCCCATCATAACTATAATTATATGTTGTATATTAGTAACATACATATTATTCCCTTAAAAGTTAGAAATGCATAACTATTTGTTTTTAAAATTTAACTAAGTTATGGTTTGCTTTAATTTTATCTAATCGTTTTTATTACACCGGTATTCATCATTATTTATTTATTGAACACCACATACAGTAATAAGACAAAAAATATGACACGTCTAAATTAAGGTGATTGGTTTGATTATATCCTACTAATACATGTATAAAGGCGAAAGTTTACGTGTTTGTAAATTTTTCACGCTCAAGCGGCTAGACCAATATTGATGAAATTTGGTATGGAGGTAGCTGACCAATTCAGGGTGAATAAATAAACGGGCAACTTTTTATCCTCAAAAATGCAGTGTTCCCGTAAGATGAGCAAGGGATTCAAATATATTTGTTACTCTTTCAAATTCAAAGGGATGGGATGGAATGGGTTATAGGGCGGATGAAATAGGACAGAATAAGAGAGGATTGCATGCCTTGAGACATGAGATAGAATAAAACGGTACAGGACGGGATGAAACAGGATGGGATGAGAAAACAAATATAAGGGAGTCACTTTTATTTAATTGTAACCAGTAAGTATGCGAAATTGTAAGTCGTTGATGTGGATGGGACTCAAAAAGTATTTACACCCAAGCGAAGCCGAGCCAGGCTTCTAGTAGGCCATAAATAGTACATATTTAATTTCATTGGCTCATTGTTTTTATATCTTAATAATTTGATTATATGCTTATGTGTGTATACTCATGTTCATGCAAATAAAACATCTTTATCTTAAGCTCCTCTTTTATGTAACCGAAAAATAAAACTAGAGCTTGCTTGCCTTCGTATGATTTTACGTTTTAACTACTCTTAATTTAATCCAAGGCCGGCAGGTTACTTAATGATAATTTTAAGAAACTTTCAAAATTTCATTGTTTTTAATATTCTTTTATTAGCTTCGCCTGTATGTATGTACACAATATATTATGTATCTATGAATCAATGTACGTAATGGCATCGTTGAAATCGATTTCTGAGCACATAACACGTCGGATTAATTATTAAGGAGCGATGACAACGCAACAATTTAAGAAAAACACCGAAAATTTTTAAATTGGTAATTTGCGCGCCTGCTGCCTTTCTTGGATAGGATATTCGTTTTTATTATAAAAATATAATAGGTTAAAGAACTAAAAAAACATGCTTTTTTAAAAATAGCGCAGTGTGCTGAGCGATAATTGTTGTAAGCACCCCACGGTTTTTGACAAAACAGTTAAATATTACCTATTTTTATTTATTTATTTAATCCTTTATTGCACAAAATAAAAATACAGTGAAGAAACAACATGATAATAATAGTACAAGAGGCGGCCTTATCACTCTAGGTAATTTCTTCGAGGCAACCTTTGGATGGATATTGAGAAAGGAAAAATGAGCGGGCAGTCTAAGGTATATAAAATAGTTATATATATATACATACATACATATATACGAATACATACCAACAAAATATATTAAAATACACATACATACAATTTACCATATACATAAATATATAAACCTATCCTAACATTTACCAAAGAGGCGAATGGACAAGATATTCCTCAGCTATGCTCTAGTTGAGAAAGGAAATGGTCTTTAATCATTTTTTTAAAAGACGACAATGTTCGTGCCCGTCTTATCTCGACTGGAAGTGATTTCCACAGTCGGACAGCTTAGACTGCAAATAATTTGTCCATGAATACTGTGGAGTGCATGGGCATTTTCAGTTTCAGGTTCTCCGACGACCTCAAGGATCTTGAATGTGAGTAGTGGAGAAAAATGAATCGATCTTTCAGATAACGGGGCGATAAGAGGATTAAACATTATATTGTATAAAAGTGAAAGAATATGAGTATTCCGAAAAAACCGGATGGGTAACCACTTGAGCTTAGTACGAAATTCAGAAACATGGTCATATTTGCGAAGGCCAAATATGAACCTTACACAAAAACTCTGGAGACACTCAAGCTTATTAAGTTGGTCCTCGGTGAGATCTAGATAGCTGACATCGGCATAATCAAGGATGGGGAGAAGGAGAGTTTGCGCAAGTGAAATCTTCGTGGTAATGGGCAGAAGATTGCTTAACCTTCGCAAGGACCTTGCCGAGGCAAACATCTTTCTACTAAGTTCACGAAGCTGCAGGCCCCAAGTGAAGGATCTATCAATGAGTAAACCTAGATTTCTAACTGTGTCGCTAAATGGGATGGAAGTGCCATTACAGTAGACGGATGGTAGTTGGTTCCAGTTTATATTTGAGATTAATCTGGAGCTGCCAATAACAATGAGTTGTGATTTGGATGGATTGACCATTAATCCATAGGTCTTGCTCCACTCGCAGATCAGCTGTATGTCTGAGTTAATTCTCGCAATAGCGTCAACCATCTTATCCAAGGGCGCCCGGGTATAAATTTGGAGATCATCAGCGTAGAGGTGGTAGGAAGAACAGAGATTATTGGTTATGGAATTTATAAAAACTGCGAAGAGTAAAGGAGACAACACGCCGCCCTGTGGAACGCCAGCAGATACAGGGTACCAAGAGGAATAACTATCCTCAACCCAAATGCGTTGCCGGCGTCCAAACAGGTAACTACGAAACCAATCAATTGCCATTGGAGATATGTTTAGAGAACGTAGTACACCAAGTAACACATCAAAATCGACAGTGTTGAAGGCGTTGCTGAGCAATGCTAGGACTATACTATTTTATAAAAAAAATTGAACTATTATTCATTAATAATTAATGACGAAAATACATTCAAAAGACTTCAACGCATGTGTCATTATTGATGCTGTGTGTAATCACGGGTGGCGGTGATCACTTTTCTTAGTGATTCGATAGTTTTCAACCACAGATAATTGCCGTAATTAAAAAAGGCATTCTAAAATCGTTCACGCTTTTACATTCGAGTGGTTAAGCATAATAGTCACCAGTGCCAAGATAATTTGTCGAAGCTGTTTCCCAAGTAAGAGTAAAAGAGCTTTTCTCTCTAGCGGCCATAAATTCCAGATGGACATTATGTCAAAACCTGTAAAGTGCCCGTTTTGGAAACGGAACCAAGACATCAGGGTTCACAGCGCATACGCGCTCCCACTAGACCAATGAGATGATTAATCCAATAATGGGTGAATAAAATATGTTATTTACTGTGGTTACAGTACAGCAGGTCCAACGCAATTTTCCCGTCCTCTTTCTTTCCTTTCATCCCCAAATTTTAGAGGCTAGAAACGAATCAACTATCCAAAGTTATCGATATCCATATACGACGGTTACCGCTCTTTTGCTGGAACTGTGCAACACAAGAAAATTACATACATTGTAATTCATTCTCAAACTTATACGTACATACATAATACAGATATAATATATAAACTGTAAGTATATGATGCTAACTTCAATCGACTTAGGGTCTGCAAATCATACAATTTTCAGACGTCTAGGTTATTAACTCGAAGGAAATTACTACATCTCGTTGAGAGGAAATTAAAATTATTCAACTACGAAACGCCTCTTTCAGTGTATGTTAAAGGTAATTTTCTTGGTGGTATCAAAATGTTTTGAATACTTTGCGAAAATATTTAAAACCAATAAAATATATTTTTATATTACAAGACGGTGTTAAATTCTTTCTAGAAATAATAACTTGGATGTGAATCCTCCTTTGATTGTTAGTATAATAATTTATAATTTTAGGTGATTGTTATTATAATAAATAGATTATAATTGTTATTATTATTATCGGTTTAAAAGTCAGTCTGAACAAAAACAGTATAAACATTACGAAATAGGCACATGTACGCAATTAAGCTATTCGTACATCTACGAGTTTTTTTTTTGAGAATTATTGTAAAAATAAACCAATATCATCATCGTCCTATTGTCATAACACCGTATTACGTAATTATCCTATGGTAGCTAAGTTCAGCAGAAGACGGCAAGCGCTGGGCGTTTTTTCTTGCGTTGATACTTATATTATACTAATGCTTATGATACTGTTGCTATCATCAACCCGTGATTTGATCGCATTTATTTTAATACTATCAGTTGTTTAACCGTATTTGTAAGCCAGCCGAATACACCACTGGCATCCGTCAGGTGAAATTAGTTTAGACCCTAAAACTTATTAGCTGTAGTTCTATTACAATCCTAAATAATGTAAACAACCAAAAAAAAAAACTTGACATCTTATGTCTCAGGATTGCAAGTTCAGTGGAATCAAAAAACATTGTTTTGTAATTCAAGGAGTGGTTTGGTTTGCTACGGTTCATGACAGGTCGTATCGCCATTCATTGCAATAAAAAAATGTTTAAATAATTGCCGCAGTAGGAAAACTATTAATCAAAAGTAAACCAATAAATCAACCGCATTGCAAGTAAGGGCAGTTAAACTGACATCTTAGTCCTTACCTGGTCACAATAAATGTTGATTACACCGCTCGTATAGACAAAATAAATCAACGAGTACCCACGCCTTATCTCCCTTTTGCTGATATTCTTTGTAAATGAAAGATGTTGCTTCAAAATTATGGGACTTCGGTCTTTTTATTTATAAAGTAGGTAAAATTGTATTAAGTAGTAATGCGATTATTTTACCATCACCATCTTGTTATTTGTGATGCCTTAGCATGCTCTATATTTCTGCTATTGCTAATTTCCCCCCACATGATTTGCAAACAAAAAACTGTCCATATATTCTAACCACTGTTCATATCTATAATCACACACACAAAATTGACTGCTCAGTTTCATCTTTAAATGGTTTCGTAAAAAAAACCTTCACAGATTACACAATATCGTATAAAAATATTAGCCAATCGGCTTTGTGAAACGCAATCGTAAATCACAAAATATAGCTTATTTATATAACTTGTGAATTGTTATCATCGATTTCACTTGCTATATGTGATTGCTATTGCTAATTGTCCAACACTAGTATTAAGATACATTTGAAGGGCCAAATCTCCTTAGATTTGTACCTTAGTTGTTTTATTTAGTTTAAGTAATATTTAAGAGTGCGTGGTAGCCTGTTGGTAACGATAATATAGTACGGTCGCCGTAGTTTGAAATACCAGGACATACCTCTGACTTTTCAATACAGTGTGTATTGATAGTCAATCACCACGCCCTATATCTGTGAAGGAAAATATCATGAGGAAACCTGCAAACCATTGCGAAATGTAAGAATTTCTATGGTATGTAAAGTCCGCCCAACCACACTAGGCCAGCTTGGTGGACTTTAATGGGATGGTTAGCACTTTCAATCGTACCTTCAATTGTAGAGGAGACCCGCGCACTGCAGTGGGACGTACATATATGGGCTGATACAGAATATCTTCTTTATATTAAAATATATATATATATATATATATATATATTCAAAAAAATTCAATTTGTCTCAAATTAACGTTAATTACTATTTGAGAAATAGACGCCACCTGGTAAATTAGTGATACAGGATATTTCTGTCGCCTCATAAGCATCTACCGGGTATATCAAGACTGCTACCGAAAACGAAGCCGAGTGGTAGTAGTATAAGGGACTACAAATACAATGTAACTAAACATTTCAAAGAAACGCGACAATTTTTTTATTATTATTTTTTAAATATCGTCAAGTTTGGGTATTAAATCCATAGTTTTTGCTAAAATAATAATTTAAAGCCGGTCGTTATTCGCATAGAATCTATATTTAGTGGCACAGGTTTCCGCACATAAGGGAATGCAATTTTTTTTAACATTCATCCCTCAAGGATGTTTAACAGATATATTAAACGTTAATTATTTTAGTACCTATAAAAATCAGTATAAAAAGTATGCAAATTAATATATTAATATTCTGCGATGTTGAGAATTTCGTCCAGATATCTGCCTAGTAACTTGTTTCATAATTATAATATTATACTGCTAAATCCACGACAAAATTAAAAATATTACGTATCAATTTATGGAAGGCATGTGGGTAATTGCTAGTAAATTCGTCCCGCGTTAGGTATATAAGACCGCAGAATAAATCAAGCATAGTCCAAAATTTTCCTTAAGTTCAAGGCTCATTTGTTGCAACATGTCATTAGGAAAACGTTTTGTCGTTGAAAGACATTCGCAATTTTAGCAGGTAGCTAGATTAAAGATAACATTACAATGGTTTGTTTTTGTAGGCATTTAAATATAATAAATAGAAAGATGCATCATAATATCCAAGTTCTTTAAAAGGTTGTTTATGAGCAGATCGTCGTAAACTAGAAATTATGTGTAGTTGTACAAAAAGTCGACCTTTAGTCAATGGGATGAAGAATAAAACAATTTATGAATTAAATGTTTATTGTAAATATATTTTGACTACCTATAAGAATCAAACCCTTTTGCCTAGATTGGTCGGTTTATTACATAAATCGATTCATAAAAAGACGACTAAAGCCGTTATGGTGCAAAAATAAAATACTGAGAATTCGTGAAATACTGAAATAATACCATAACGTATCAACATACGATGCTGCGATGTATAAATATCATTTAGTATAGTAATTGATTGAAAAAAAAATGTGTATATTAATGTGTATATTACATATGCTATGTAATTAGAAAAATATAACTTGCATTGCAAAAATATAAATATTAATTTCAGATATCTTTTAAAAAAATATGAAACACAAAGTGACAAATGTCATAAACTTTAAATATTCCATACAATAACAATAAATGTTGCCATAATCGAGAAAATAAATCTATTAGAATTTAATCAAAATAATTAATTTTAGTACTTCGCAGCATTGCATTCTCAAACTTGTTTTGTTGTTTAAGCATGTAAAACTAAAATTAATATCGCATGATTCTCAATTGTTAAGTACAAAAGGTTGTATAAATAAATTGCATTAAAACATATTCAATAGGGTACTCGTCCTTTTGCATTACATATTTTATACATTCGAGAGAAGATACCATCAAAATATTTTTGTTAAAAAATCATTTTTATCTCACTATCTCTTTCACACCTAATACGTATAGTGACGCCACTATTCAATTGGAGCGCCTTTTTTATTTACTGCACTACCGTTTATTCTGAATTAATTATCTTTCTCTATAGATAAATAATATTATTTTTGTGTCAGATCTTAGATAATTTGATATTTCGTACAAAAGAAACAACAAGTGCCCTATTGAATTTGCACCAGTGTTTCCCGATTGTCCAACTTTCCAACTATTTCCATTATAACAATTTCACATAATGCCAGGTTTGCCGGAAGCTATTACCATGAAATGTCGGTGTACAGTCTTCTTGTATGTGGCAATTTCTTGGAGTTTAAATAGTTTATTTTCATGCTAATTTTATAACTAGCCAGACTGACATGGGCCTCTTGAGGTAAATAGATGAGCATAAGGCCAGCATGTTGTTATTTCCAACTATAGCACATGACTAATTAATTAGTTAAAGGCGACTCATAAACATTATTAGGGTCATCTGTCATACTTTGCTATCCAATTTGAGCATGACTATTGACGCTAAATCATTCGAGATTTGAACGGAGTTGGAATATTGAACAATCGTATGTGTCATTAATCTTAATGAAGTTGCTACATGACATTTTTTACACTGCTATGAATTTGGTTACAAGCCACCTCGCGCTAAGTGATCGAGTGAGTACCGACGAGAAATTATATTACGTCTTACGCATAGAATAAAGAAGCGGCCATAGATACTAGATGCGGCTAACTGGCCAATCAGGACAATGGACATACAAGGTAAGGTTATGCTTACGACTGATAATGTGCACATAACAAAAGAATCTATGTTCAGAATTCGGTCTATGACGCGTTTCTCTAGTATATATGGCTGCTTCTTTACTTTGTGAATTTACTCTAAGCCCTTAAAACGCGACACACCTTCATAAGCTTGAGTACCAATACAATTTTAAATATTGAAAAATTCTTTATAAAACTCTTTGTTTTTGAAGGATGTTGATATTACTATTTAAATGTTTAATAAACTCCAAATTAGAATTGTAATGATATGTAGATTATGTTCAAGCGAAAAATCGATTATGACTTAAATGTGTATAGCCTTAAAATAATAAATTAATGACTATAAAACCTCACTAAAATTAAGTATGCTATATTGAATTGACTATATTATTATATCAATTGGTTATACATTTGAAGTGAAAGATACATTCCCCTTACATAGTTTAGTGCAAATACGTGAAAAAATACACTATTTTTTTACATACTTATTCCAATTTATATAAACTTTCTATTATAATGAATGATGAAACGTGAATTTTAAGAATATATTGAATATAATTTGGTAAAAACCTTATTCCCAAAGGAGATGAGATAACCTTATACTATGAAATAATACATTGCGATAAAAAGTCTTACTGAAATACGAAGATATGTCAAAAATTAATGCATCAATACTGTTGCACAAATGTAAGTAAGTAATACTTTAAAATATAACACTTGAAATACGTGTAGCATTGAAACTGAGTGCATTAAAATTGTGCGAATTCACAATCAATTCCCAAGTATAATCATTTAAATAAGTTACATTGACAATCTCTAACCTACCATCGCGTCGCCTAGAAACGAATGTTAATAAAATACATACATACATAAACTCACTCCTTTTTTCCCAGAATGGGTAGGCAGAGGTGCTATCAAGATACCCATGTTTCGACTAGTGTATTCTGTCACACGATGTGATGAGGGGCGAGCCTATCGCCATGACTCCGGGCCGATAATTAATAAAAACTCCAATATCACTTTGCCCGACCCGGGATTCAAAGCCGAGACCTCAGCGTTACAATCGTACCGTAGTACAACTTCGCCACTGAGACAGACAATGTATACCTTATTTCATCATGTTTAGATTATCGGATTGTATACCTGATAGGCACTTGTATAAATGCCTTGCGTCGATTTGTTGTTGATAGATAAATTCTAAAATACCTACTGAATTATTTAACTTAATTTTTGTAATCATGATAAATAAATTTAAAAAAAGATGTCATATACAACATCAGATAAATACTATTTTGATACTGTATAACAAGGAGCAGACGCCTGATTGTAGCTTCCAATGGCAAATAATGTTTGCGAGTAAATGACTTGAACACATTACCCCCCCCCCCCCCCCCCCCCCCCTCTTACCCTTCGTATATAAAGATTGTCATCATCGTCATATTCGCAGGTACAAAGTAACTTATTGAAATGTTACCATAATACAATGTCAACATACAAACATACACGCCAGTGTAAATAATTAGACTAAAAATCGGTTAACTGAAATTGATATTTTTTCAACTTTCCGAGTTTGCTGTAAAGTAATCGAAACGTCGGGGAGTCAAAAAAAGTAAAAATCAGACTAAATCCGTGATAAATCCTTAAAACAAAACGGTTTTATTTGAAAAAAATATCAACTCCAAATAACCAACAGGAAATTATCATACTTAAAAGTAAATACATACTATTAATGTTCTGTGAACGATGATCAGTATGGAAATGTGCTTACAGTACGCACCATTAAAATATCAAACCTTACCTACTAGTTACATATTCAGACTTATAAAAAATAAAAAATACTCTTTCAGAGTAACTATTTTAGATCTAGATATTTTTCAATGCCCTAATTTAAATTCTATCACACAACAAAATTCGAAAATTTGGTTTTCACTCCGTTATAAACAATTCGCGTAATGGCAAGAAATTTTCTAACCTTTCCAAATTATTGCTTTTATTAATATGCAATTGAAAAAAGTTACCTATCAAAAGGCAACCAACATTCTCATTTATAGTACCGACTCTACAGGGCATATCCAGACTTCGACCGAAAATGAAGCCAGCTGATAGTTTTAGTGACTTCAGTTAGAATGCAACCACAAATTTTGCAAAAAGAAAAACATAACGATTCTTTTTTTTTTGTAATCTTTTTCCAATCGTCGTATTTCGGTCGTAAAAAGTTTTTCATAAATAATTAAATAATAAAATTAAAATAAAATACTCTATTGTATGCAAGGGTTTGAATTATCATTTTAGCATAAATCTATGGATTTACCACCCAAACACAATTATATTATTATCACAAAAAAAAAATTGTCGCAATTATGTTGCGAAATTATTAGTTGCTTTGTGTATGTAGCCACTAAAACTATCAACCGGCCTTATTTACGGTCGCAGTCTGGATATACATATGTACTTACCCCGTGTTATAAAAAGTCTTGTGTCAAAGATATCAGAAACCGCAAGAGGTTATTCAACCCAACAACACAAATTGGAAACAAACATTCATGTCTACGATGATTCACTAATTTAGTTTCAAAGTCGACTTTACGTACAACGCGCCTTGGACACTGTCAAAAATAGATATTTATTTATATACACCCACTAATATTTATCGAATTAAATATTACGTTGTTTTCACCCTACGATCTTTTCATGGTTACATTAACCCCAGACGATTGACAACTTGCCAACAAATATATTTTTAATCATTCTATTTTTCTACCAATATTCAGTACTTTTTTTGGCATCTAAAATTGCACGGATTAATAAAACCATTAATCTGAAGAGATTAAAGTAAAACACCAATGAGATTGACATACAATCGCGTCAGAATTATCTGACTTGTACAACCGCGTTACAAAGTATCAACTTCAATACATATTAATATCAAGAATTGGGTGGAAATCACTAGTATCGATAATTTTTAAGATGCACGTTTAGGTTATTCTACATAATACAGTTTGGTTGGCAATTTATTCAAAATGCATCATTTCGAGGGTAGTCATTACACTCAGTCATGCTTGACTTGTATTTATGTTATTAGGAAGTAAATCAAATCACTATATGGCCTAACCCCTCTCAATAGTACTTTTAACTGTAGACGAGGCCCGTGCCTGCAGTGAGACGTAAATATATGGACCGATACATACAGATCAAATCACAATTTAGTTGCAAACCAAATTGTGTCATGTAGAATAAACTTTATACATTACTGTCGATAAATTCGAAACCAGTTATAATAAATACTTTTTGCTAATTCCGTCAAACAAATTTAAATAAACACATACGAACGTATTATGAACCATAGACAAAGCACAGACTGAGCTAAACCGTAAATATTAACATATTTCGCGGCCAATACTTTAAGAAAACCAATGGCTGAAAGTTTATTTTTTCCTTCTCACTCACTTAATCAGTCCACGCTTCATCTATAAATCTAATTAGATTCTTGTTCAACCAACGCCGCTTGAGACAAAGATATTTGTGGCGAACTTCGTAAAACGCCTTGTCAAGATAATTTCATACATGGAGCCAATAAATACACTAATATTCCGGCAGCTATGATTGAAATAACGCATAATACCCATGGGCGGCTTTTATAGATACTGTTGCGTCTGGTTCTTGTTGAGCCAATTGGCATAAAGTTTTGAGAGAAGTGGAGACGTTGTATGGGCCAGTGACCCGAGCGTTGGGACCGCAACTGGAAGACTGCCAGTCGATCCAGCCGGCTGAACGGTTGAATATGACCTGTAAATCAATTATATAGAACGTTCTTCATAAGTCCATTGTTTAACTTTGAAGTTTAAGGTTGGGTAATGAGTGTTTCTGTTGCCTTATATCTGTATATGTATCAGCCCATATACGTCCCACTGCAGGATAGAGCCTCTGACACGCTCGGGATTACAATTGAGAGTGGTTAGGCCTATAGTCCAGCACGCTGGCCTAATGCAGGTTGGCGGACTTTACATATCATAAAAAATCTTATAACCGCTATGGTATGCAGGTCTCCTAGTGATGTTTTCCTTCACCGTTTTATTACGTAGTGATTGACTATTTATACACAGAACTCCGAAAAGTCAGAGGTGTTGCCTTATATAAATTAATGTAAATAACAAGTATAAATGGACTTTGCAGCATAACTCTCGATTGTAGAGGAGGTCCATGCCATATATAGGGACGTATACGGGATGATACAGATGGAGATCTGACAACAGACGATAGAGTCTAATACAATTAATACAGAATAAAATGGGTATCAACTACATCTTGAATTAATATTCACTTGTTATTAATAGATGCTAGTATAACAAATTCATATATTTAAGCGGCATATTCACTTAGTGAAAAAGCCCTGAATTCAGAATAAAACAAAATAGTCATAACATTATTATAATATGGAACGAACCTGGAATCCTTCCATTGCAGTATAACCGAGTACAGTTTCCGTGGAACCAGCCTCCAAGCCCAGTTTATAGCAGAATGCAGATACGGCTCCACTTTCAGAACTACTGTTGCCTGCGGCCACCACACGCATGTAATTCTGAAAAAGATAATAGAATATTTTTGTTCATGATATATAGAGTAACCACCCTATCCTTACTAATTACTTTACTCTATACTCCGATACGAAGTTGAAATTCGAATGTTCGACGTTCACGTATAACGTATTTCCATTTCTAAAAAAAATTCTATTTTTTTATGAGACTTATCATTTATTCCAAACTTAGTCTAAGGTTACGACGTAAGATACAGGATTCAAACATTTTGTTTGAATCCTGTAACACAATGTAGGCAATATTTTTACAGTTTTACGTACGATGTTCGAACATTCGTCCGTCGCGTCGCAGTATAGAGTAGCCCCCCTGATCTCTGGTATTCTGTGATAATGATGATTATGAATTGAAGGGTAATTATGTGCGAATACATGTATGTCTAGTAAAACCGTAGTGCCAGCAAATCTAGTATGCATCCATAATTTTAGCAGTCCTATTCAAACTTTCCCGTGTCTACCTATGGTAAAATAAATGAGATTATAAATACTAATATTTTAAATAATCGCTATGTGAAGTCGGCCAACCCGCACTATTCCTGAATGGTAGACTATAAAGTCACAAAAATAATTCATAGCCCTGATTAGTATGATATAAAATCCTGGTGCGTTTAGGTTTTTTGTTAGACATTTGGAATAAAAGTATGCAAATAATGTACCTGTGCGGTAGTTATAATTGTGAAATATGATGTCTTGATCGTAGTTCAGCAGATCTATTGCCAACCAGGGCAAAGACCACGTCCTGGGGCTCGGGCCAGCAAGCCGCCTGTGAATAAAAAAAAATGTTTATGTGCCATGAATAACGAGATTACCATGGACATTCGCCTGATTGTAAGCGATACGGGACCGCTAATTGGACAGTAGCTAAACCAAAGGGCACGATAATTACAAAGCAATACTTGGCATTCCATCGCTCGCCATCAAGAGACATAGCTGTTAAGTCTCAATATGTCTAGCAGTTACTATATTAAAATGTGATAATTACGATTCAAACAACAACAACAAACAAAGTCAAAATATTATTGTGTATTACACATGTATTTAGATTCACTTATTATTTATTTAAATCTTTATTGTACACAGACTTAACAATACAACAAACAGAAATTATAATAACAAAGAGTACAAATGGCGGTCTATCGCTCAACAGCAATATCTTACAGACAACCATGGGATGGATTTAAATGAGGAGAGGGAGAGAGGGCAGTGTAACAAATAAAGAATTACTTAAAGCTAAATAATACTAATTAAACATAACTACTAATATACATATACATATCCATAAAAAATACATAATATTATATATATATATATATATATCCTATATATATATATTATACATTCATACATCAATTATAAGATACTACAGGTTTCCAACTGATTTAATGAAAGAAGTAATAGTGAAGTCTGCTTTAAAGGGAAAGTTAGTGCTCTTAATCAGTTTTTTTAAATGACGACAGCGTTTGCGCTGCTCACCACAACAGGAAGCGCGTTTCCACAACCGAAACTGCTTTGACAGTAAAAGAATTATCCATTGCTGTCGTGGTATGCACAGGCATTCTCAGCTTAAGATTCTCAGACGACCTCAAGGATCTCGAATGGGAGTCATGAAGAAAAATGAATCGTTCTTTAACTTTCACTTAATTATAGAATCGTGATTAAGGATTGCTGTATAATGTATTCGTTATTAATAACAATAATAATATATTTTGCTTATCACTGCGCCGTAATATGAAAAATATATTTAAAAATAAATTTACCTCCCTTGGTACCAGAATTCATCCAATATCAACATATCGGAATGACGTGCGGCACTACGTAACCCGTCAACTATCTGAAAATTACAACATAAATAAAAGTTTTAAAAATACCATTACAAACTCTTTATGGTACACATAAAATGCTTGTGACATCGGACCAAATAAGGCAAAGTTCTTCTCCATCTTACTATGCTGGCTGGCAGTGAAAGGATAAAGAAAATGCATCACATAGATATATTAGACATGGTTAGGCCAAATAGTCCATCACGCTGGTACAATTTACGACCGAATATTATTGATTAAATGTGAAGATAATAAGCCCATTAAGAATGATACTTACTCTTTTAAAATAAATATTAGGTAACCTAATATTAGTTGTGCCACTATCAACTATGCTCTTCTCCTTATTCAAAGTCTGGCACATTTCCGTGTCAATATCACGATACCTTCTGTCTGTTACTTGATTACTTAAATTAGTATATGGCATAACTCTTATAGATATGACACCGACTTCGTACCAATGTTTGCGCAATATCGGTGTACTGAATGTCTTATTTTTATTCTCATTTATTGTGTCGTCATCTGAAAAGAAAGTCATCAATTATTTTATTTCATAGTTTCAGGAAAAAACCTATACTTATTCGTAATTATTATCAATAACCGTCACCCGTGCTTTTTTTTTTTTTTTGACAGTATTCACTTACCTAGTCCCACCACCCCCACTAACATAGTCTTATTTTTCTTGGCTTATTTTCTTTTATAATGAGAGAAAAAATTCTTCTGGGTAAGTACAAATGTAGTTGTAACAATGAATCACTCATCATTTCACATTTATCTTTATTAATATGTATAATATTTCTTTATCATTATGCAATAAAATTAAGAATTTTTTTTTTTAGTGCGAGCATTAGGAAATCCCTCATTTTATAATATGCTATTACTTATTATGTATAAGGACAGACTTTGAAAGCAATTACTTTATATTTTGGTTTCAACATCTAGACAAATCCTCCTCCTCAATATATGTCGGATGCGCTTAAACCATTGCTGCTCTCCAGTTCACTTGGCTAAAATCAAAATTCGAGATCATTCCCTCTGCGAATGTGGATTGGATGAGGGCGACCTGGACCATATATTTTTTAGCTGCCCTAATTTACGCCTCCCTCTTTATGAAATTCTCCCTCCAGAAATTCCCCGTCCCACCTGCATGAAAACGCTTCTCACCCTCACTTCTACTTCATTTATAAACTTATTAAATAAATGTATTAACGTTAACAGTATCAAAATTTAAATTTAACATATTAATATTAAGTATATATATATACATAATATTCTCGTATAATACTAAATCGTCTATGTATTTATCAGTTTTACCCATAGTTAGAAATGTGTTCGTCTCTGTGTGTTGCAGGTTTATGTCGACTTGGAAAATAGATTCCACAATTTCCATTTTCATTTGCTGTTTATATAACTTGACACTGGCAGAATTGCGGGTTGGTAATAACGCAAAGGCCAAAAATAAGAACTGAACTGAACTGAACTTTATATTTGAATTTCTACACATCTATAATGCATTCACTAAAAGTCTTAACAAAAAATTAAAATTAAGTGAATGCACCTAATGGTCAATATAGGGCAATGAATAATCCACACATAGAAGATTGTACCAGTCAAGAAAAAACCAGATATAGCCAATAAAATCTGAGGGGGTTACTCTGTACTCCGACACAACGGCAAATGGTTGAGCATTGTACGTAAAACTGTATGAATGTGTCTAAATACATTACAATATGTTCGAATCCTGTATCGTACGTCGTAATCTTAGACCAGGTTCAAAGCGAATGGTAAGTTTCAAAGAGAATAGTATTGATTTTGGAAGTGGAAAACTTTTATCTTATAATATTTTGACATTCAATGTCAATGTTTGGACTTCGTGTACAGAGTAAACCCCCTGAAGTGCAACAAACTTGCATGCACTACAGGCTTAAAAAGATATATTTAGGTAGGAGATAACATTAAGAAACCACAAAGGTTTGTTTTATATTATCCGAGTTAACAATTACCTAGAATTTGAAAACTTCCATAATGTGTTGCATTAGTTGGACTTAGTGCTGCACACAGCTTCAATTGAAATGACATTGGTTTGTTAATGTGTGCGATCCAATGATTCCAGCCATGATTCAACTATCACATTTCACCCCCAAGCTCCAACGGGCAAGTAAGCTAGTCCCAGCAATCCTAGAACATGGTAGAGTATGGGTAATACTTGAAGTTTATTGAATATCTCAGAAGTTGAAGTTACTAAAATTATTAATATTTTGTTGAAGTAGAATACAAAAACATAAATTTATTGGTTCTTAAACTATTATTTCAATAAGAGTTTTACAACTAAAATAGTTTGGTTTTTTTTGACAAGACTATATAATAATAATGCTGGTGTTCCTACCTGCCATCCAGAGCCATTCATGAAAAACTTGTGGCTTTTTGTTATCAGAGCAATATCAGATCTCACTTCTGGTACAGATGGTAGTGATGGAAACTGAATGAAATCTGATACCAATTGGCCAACCCACATGCCTTGGGAGTATGTGGCACGAACCTGTCATATAAATATGTTTGATCAAAAACATAATATTATCAAAACTTATTATCAATACTTACTTTAAAGAAAATCACACTCAAAATGAGAAATTGAGTGATATTTAAATCTAAATAAACAAGTGAAACTCAAATTTAAAATGTTTTGTGAATTTCTAGCAAAGCTGTAATTTTTTTAAATCATATAAATATTAAAATATTTACATGTGATATGTACATACGTACATTATTGACTTAGCCTTCAAGGCCCAATTTATGATTAAGTTCTATCAAACATTTGATTTGATTGTGAGATTTTAAACCCATAATGGTATTAGAAATAAACTCTTACTGCACTGTAGTCAAACTTTAAACTAGCAAGTTTAATCACTATTATTTTACAAGAAATATATTCATCAGCCTATGGCTGTACACAGAAAGGCATACGACTTTTTTCAAGATTACACAAATGAGCAATAATCAAGAAATACTAGTCCATACTCACACAACTTGGGTGGTTTAATAATAAATTACAAGTTCTATTAAAATTATTTAACACTTATTGTTCCACTAAGCCTATGGAAACAATAAAAATAGACTATGCTATAATAACACACAATCTTTCATACCTGTTTCCCATTATTGTAAATACTGCTTGAATTATTTGCATGAAAGTATTTGTCATTGTCTTGTCGGGGATAGGATGCTATAGCCAAAGTGGTACTACCAGTATCCACTAGGACATGCAACTAAAGAAAATAAATTATAAATAAAATAAATGCGTTGGTAAAATTATGGACGAGTGTATAATTGAGTAGCGGAAAGCGCAGCATAGGATGTCCACCCACAAGGTGGTCAGACGACCTGGTAAAGGTCGCGGGACGTCGCTGGATGCAGGCTGCCTCCAACAGGTCTTTGTGGAAATCATTGGGGGAGGCCTATGTTCAGCAGTGTTGACTTCCTTTGGCTGATGGATGATGGATGTATAATTGAGTGGTTATACGCTAATACTATAATATCAATTCAGTATTTAAATTGGGACTTTCAGTCAAATATTATTTTATCCAATAAGAACCTCTTACGAATTATAATTAGGAACTCAAACTAACGTGAAAATATGGCAATAGCATTATTACGATAGTAATGACGATTTGATTTAAGACACATAGATAAAGTATCTGAAACGACTTCGCATTATGTTTGTAACATTAAATATTAATTACCTTTTGGTGAGGATGTCCTATACTGACTTCAATGGCGTATGCTAGACCAGCATCTCCAAACAAATTAAATTCTTCAGCGCATATTCCATAAAAATAAACACAACAGATTTGTAACACAAAAAAAAATATTTTCGTCATGTTTTGCATGTAATACACTCAAACACAGCAGTGTAAGGCGCAAGTACGTCCGTTCCTCGTGTAGCCTTTTTATCGTAGCTATTTATAAATTAATGACAATCTTGATACAAATTCTTTTAGATCGAAAACAATATTGACTTGGCTGATTTTTGTTTGACAAATGCAATTTTTTTTTTTTTTTTTTTTTTTTTTTTTTTGTTCTTTTCGTTCCCTGAGGAACCGGCTAAGATCCAAGACCATGCTGCCAAGTCGAAAGTATTTCTTGTTTCTTAAGTATATACTTGTGGACTATTCTTGATATAATATATAAGATAAAATATGTCTTCAGTAGTAGTCATTTTTGTTAGGTACCTGATGGCTGACTTTATAAATTAAGCAAAGGAATGCTTATCTAAAAGTATAGCAGCCTATGCGTTGTGAATTATAAATGTTATAAAATTGAAGGAAATATTTTATTTTATATTAGAAAAGTGTTTTTTTTATTATTTATCAAGTAGTTAAAATCTTTGTCACCTGGTTTTATAGTAACGTTATGCATTATGTGATTAACTATGGAAACCTTTTCTTTTTCTTTTCTTCAATATATTTATTCACTCATTGAGTTTAAATCTTATTTATTTTTGTGTATTATTTTTTATAATTCATCTTTCACTTCGTATGTTTAATAATTAGGTATTTGTAAGTTACGAATATAAGGCTGTGTTTTCACTATATCCTTTTCGTGGTGTACAAAAAAAATAAAGTTTAAAAACACGATTTTTACCGCCAATTCAAATGTCAAACTGCAAATCATCAAACATCAAACTGTGGCCCATAGAGTATAGTAATACACTGGGTACTGTGGCCAAACTTGAATATTATTTAGTGGGTAATTACTCTAAGTTTAGTGGTGTTTTATTTAATAGTGTTATATTTTAATAAAAAATGAGTCTTTGGGTTGATAAACATCGGCCTCGAGATCTAATGAAACTAGATTTCCACAAAGATCAAGCAGCACGTTTAAAGAGTCTTGTGCAACAAAGTGATTTTCCCCATCTTCTCGTGTATGGCCCATCAGGTGCCGGAAAGAAAACGCGTATTATGTGTTTATTGCGAGAACTATACGGATCTGGTGTGGAACGTTTGCGTCAAGAAACAATGCATTTTACTACGCCATCAAATAAGAAAATAGAAATTATGACCATTAGCAGCAACTATCACATAGAAGTTAACCCAACTGATGTCGGCATACATGACCGTGTTGTTATTATGGATCTCGTAAAGAATGTTGCACAAACACATCAAATTGATTCATCAGGCCAGAGAGAATTCAAAGTTGTGATACTAAATGAAGTGGATGACCTAACGAAAGATGCCCAGCACGCCTTGCGTAGAACTATGGAAAAATATGTTGCCACCTGTCGCCTTATTCTCATAGCCAACTCGATATCACGTGTAATTCCTGCGATAAAGTCTCGTTGTTTGACTATTCGGGTACCAGCCCCTACTGAAAACGAAATTGCAACTGTTCTTCAACAAGTTTGTAAGAAGGAATCATTGAGTATTCCATCAGAATTAGCTATACGTATTGCTAAATGTGCTGACCGTAATTTACGCCGAGCACTTCTCATGTGTGAAGCTTGCAAGGTTCAACAATACCCATTTACCCAAGATCAAAAAATTCCAGAACCAGATTGGAAGATGTTTATCAAAGAGACTGCATCAATGGTTTTATCTGAGCAGAGTCCTAAAAAGCTTGGTGAAGTTCGACAAAAATTGTATGAATTAATAATACATGGTGTTCCACCTGATATGATTTTTGCAGGGTTGCTTAAAGAATTAGTACAAAATTGTGATATGTCTATGAAATGTCAGGTAGCAAGCTATGCAGCCAGGTATGAACATAGAATGAGGCTTGGTAATAAACCAATATTCCATCTTGAGGCCTTTATAGCCAAGTTTATGGCAATTTACAAGAAGTTCATGGAGGAAAGTATGGGTGATGCATTCTGAAGACTGAATTATGTGAGGTTTAAACAAGCTAGATTACAGACTACAAAACAGTTTTGTCACTGTTTTTAAAAAAAATGTAACACTGTTTATGTGTATGATGTTAATATTTTCTGAAGAAATTGAGAAAACACATTTATTTGTTGTTTTATTTACAGATGATATTATATTAAACTTAAGATTATTTCATAGCATAGATTTAGAGCTAACAATTTTTTTTATTTTTTTATTGCAGTGAATCGCAATACGAGCATGCCGTTCGCCTGATGGTAAGCGATGCGACCGCTCATGAACAGTAGCAAAACCAAACAACACCTTGAATTACAAAGTAATGCTTGGCATTCCACTGCATTCGCCATCCTGAGACATAAGATGTTAAGTCTCAATATGTCCAGTAGTTAAGATTGCTACAATGTCCTTCAATCTAAAACACAACAGTGCATTTAAACTGCTGTTTGACGGGAGAAATAGACATTGCGGTGGTACCCACCCAGGCAGCCTCTCACATATGAGAGACCTACCACCAGTAATTGATTGGACAAAAACTATTTCTAATTAGAAGTAAAGTATAATATTCAGTTTTTAAAAGAACATATCATTGGAGATTGGATGGAGTAAGTCTCATGGGCTATTACTCAACTCTGCTAAGTCCCAAGTCATTGTTGTTGGCAGCTCCAGGTTGATATCTAAATTAGATCACTTACCTCAAATTCTGTTTGATGGTTGTGCTACTCGATTCAGTGATACTGTTAAGAATTTGGGTGTAATCATCGACAAAAACCTATCCTGGGGTCCCCAATTGCAACAAGTAAGTTGCAAATTGTTTGCTGCAGCGGGGTCCTTGCGGAGATTGTGGAATTTTCTACCGATTTCCACGAAAATCGCATTGGTTCAATCTCTTCTTTTTCCCCTCCTTGATTATGCTGATGCTAGCTACCTCGACCCCACTGAAGCCCAAATGGAAAAACTTGAGACTTCAGAATTTCTGCATTAGATTCATATTTGGTCTTCGCAAATATGACCATGTTTCTGAATATTGTATTAAACTCAAGTGGCTATTAATACGTTTCTGCCTTAATACTCGAATTCTTTCCTTTTTATATGGTATCTTGTACAATCCCTCCAGCCCCCACTACCTTAAAAACCGTTTTAAATTCCTCAGTCAAACTCATGCACAAACTCTTAGATCAACAGAGAATTTGATCCTAGAGATTCCCAAGCACAGCACATCATTTCTAAGCAAGTCCTTTACAGTTCATGCTGCTCGCTTGCGGAACGAATTACCATTGTCTGTCAGACAAGCTAAGACATTACCAAGTTTTAAGAGACTTGTTAAGATACATTATCTCTCACTGCAGTAACGTATTATCCTGTTATAGTTTTATTTATTTTTTGCTCCTATTTACTTAAATCATCATTATAGTTAGCTCAATATATATTAGTAAGCATGTATGTATTGAGTTTGTAGTATGTATGTATTTATATTATGTAAATTAATATAATATAGCATGTACATGTAGGTACATCAATTATTATTGTTATTCTCTCACTATTTGCACTATATATCAATTTCACAATAATCCAGTCCATCCAAAGGTTGCCTGGAAGAGATCGCAGCTAGCGATAAGGCCGCCTATTGTAACCATGCCTTTAGTTTTAAGTATTTTGTATGCGTCTTTTATTTTGGTGTACAATAAAGCATATTTAAATAAATATATCATTTTATTAGTTCATACTATTAGGTATTAAGTTGTGGTTGTTAATTGCAGATAGGATTCCATCACTTCCTCATTTTTTTACCTTTTATTTAGCCAAATGTTTTTTTAACTGCAATAGCTCCTGACAGCTTTTATTGTTAAATCATAAACAAAAGTGAAAACATATGATTAAACGTTAAATGATTAAATGTTAAATAAATAGAAATGTATACTATCTTTTTATTTTTTTCTGGAATTAATGTTGTAAATAATTAATTAGTAGTACCTATATATTTGCATTAAACCAAATTTTGATTTCATAACATATTGAACAATTCTTGGTCTCAGATGTATTTATTGGTTTCCAACTTTCCATTTATCAATACCTATATACCTATATTTTCTTCTCATATTGAGTTGAAGATAGTTGGTTTGTTCTATCTAGCATTAACTGGTGGTGGTGAATGGTGGTATAATAGGCTGCTTGAGGTAATCATCGCAATTTCTATTTCCCCCACCGAACAGCTGTTTTAACGCACTGTTGTACTCAGTTTGAAGGATATTGTAGCCAGAGTTATTAGTGGACTTAATGTGTCTCCATTCTATGTCTGAGGATGGCAAGCACAGTGGAATGCGAGCATTGCTTTATAATTCATGGTCGATGTTCATGGTGTTTTTTATTTTTTTTTATTGCAGTGAATGGCGAGACGAGCATGCCGTTCGCCTGGTGGTACCTAAGCGATGCGACCGCTCATGAACAGTAGCAAAACCAAACAACACTTTGAATAGCAAAGCAATGCTTGGCATTCCACTGCGCTCGCCATCCTGAGACATAAGATGTTAAGTCTCAATATGTCCAGTAGTTACTCTGGCTACAATTTCCTTCAATCCAAAACACAACAGTGCATTTAAACTGCTGTTTGACGGGAGAAATAGACATTGCGGTGATACCCACCCAGGCAGCCTCTCACTCATGAGTTTGTCAATGTTAGTCTCGCCATCCAACGGCACCATCTCGGCAACCAACCTGAACTTCACGCCAGCGGTTAAGTCTATGGTGTTCGAGATTGTTCAGCGTTCACTTGAATGATAAATAAGGATTGTCATGAATGACAAACGCCATTCGATTTGATTCTTTATTTTCGGCAACATAATTATCAAAGACTTACTGTACATATTAATTGCAAAATATAATATTTTACACATTTGATTAAAAAAAATTTATTTTGCTACGAAGGAACATTAAAACAAACAACATTAAAAAACAAAAAATATAACATTGTCCTGGCTAGCACCAGATACTAAAGTATCTGGTGGTTTTTGACTTGACCCTAGTTAATACCCTTAAAATGGTACCTCTGCTTATCTAAATAAGGAATAAGACTTAAATGTATAAATAAGGATGAAATAATACAAATAATTTTAGTAATATGTGTAATAATGCCTCACAGGTACTTTTCTAGAAAATATTTTGAAGTTTTCAATAACTACATGCATTACAGCAGTCGTGATCTCGTCTGATAAGTGGTCCAGGATGGATGGCTTTATATCCAGCACGTTTTGTATAGCAAAAGATTCATCAGAAACTGAAACAAACATTTTAATTAATTATAAATATAATTCGTCTTGTGTATGCCATGCCGACACGATACCTTTGTAAATAGATGGCGTATGATAGCGGGGACGAAGGGTTTTAAAGTTATCATAAATCGCCCAATGCAAGGTGATTTCTCTAGATGGCGTGAGTGTCGTAAAATTTATTAGTAGATATTTTTATGGGAATCGAAAAATAAACTACCGGAAACCGTGTAACCCTTAAAATAATAAATAAAACACCCAACAGTCGCATACATAGTCCTGATCCCACACTAAGATCGAGTCTTGTGTCGTGGGTATCAGCAACTTCGAGACTTTTCGACCCTTCAAACACCCTGAAACAAATACCTGTGAATCACACAAATATTTGTTTCGTTGCGGGGATCGAACCCGCGGCCTCACGTTTCACAGCCGGCTTCTAACCAACTGCGCCACGGAGGCTGTCAAAAGGAGAAAGTTTAAGCTAAGCTTCGTTAATCAACCAGTTTTCGAAAGCTTGCAAGGAAGAGAATCCAGGTACCGTGTAGGTATCCACGTACGTCTAGAAACGTAGTGTAGTTTGGTGGTGCGTCGTTTATTATAACTGTATGTGATAAAAAAATATTTAATAAGAATGGTTCACTTATAGAATCTTTCATGATTGTATCAACACAATGAAATATCGATCATTGCTTTATGAAAAACAAAACGATTAATAACATTGAAATAAAAAAGATTAAAGATTGGCTATATCCTGAAGCGTGCTTCTATCAAATTCAAAACATACTTCAAGCCGCCCAAGAAGATTAGTAAATTTCTACCACCTGTTAAGTGCCATATATCTTTACAAGAACCGGGTGTATATACAACGTGTAACAGGATTAATTCACAACCTCAGACACCCCAACTTTAAAATATTATTGCAATCATAGTTTATGCTATGAAATCGTACTATCATAATTACAAAATCTTTTATTTATGAAATTAGTTATACCAAATGTAGGCACTTAACATGGTCACCTTACGAGTTACAAATAAGAGTGTACTACTACACACGCTCGCCGGACACGCACACATGTACACAAGACACATTCACACGAGTACCTAACGCCGGTCGCCGACCGCTGCGCCGCGCCGGCAGAAACAGCTGACAATATACGAAATACAAATTACAAATTACGTACGTAACTGATTACTGGGTGGTTTGGTAAACAAATTATTATTTATTTAATCTGTAAGCATAACATTTGTGTTTTAACTATAAAATCTAAATATTTTACTTACTAGATATAATGCGTACGAACCCAACATAAGACAATATTTTGCATGAATCGGCTATAAAATATTAGTAATTTCACTTCCCCTAAACTTAGTTCCTACAGGCGGGCAGGATACGGGCGTCATTTATTTTGCATTATTATTGAATAAGATAATAAGATAACGCAATATCTAACAACGAATACTAGATTGGGAATCACAACCTAATCACAACACAAAAAAATACAACAAAATTAACTTACGTGTTACATGGCACTCATGAGGCGATTTCTTTTTAAAATATGTTCGACATGTCCACCACCTTGATACACTTTGATGCACATTTGCGTAATTGTTCACGTAATTTATGTAAAACTTCAGTGTCACTCTTCACTTTTAGGAATTTGCTCCACATTACCCTCCTCATCCTGGATCCTCCACATTAGTACTTTCACTGAAGTATACCAGAGATTTATTACGTCCCCACAAAAAAAGTCAAGAGACGTCAAGTCAGGTCAGGTGACCTAGGAGGCCATTGCACAGGTTCGCCGCGACCTATCCAGCGCTCTCCGAACTCAGCATCGAGATACCGTCAGACATGCCAATGATACATTATCACCACACAGTGCCAAAGTTCTCACCATTTCAGTGTATTTGAATATTCGAATACCGATAAGACATCGCGCGCGAAAGTTATCGAAATATCTACTTAACACTTAAACACAAGTAGACACAGATAACTGCGGTGCACGACTAGATTTTTTTCACATATTCGGTGCCCATTTAGGGATTGCAATAACGGGATATCTGACACACCGGGATTCCGCATACATTGTAGCAAAATTACAAACCGAATTTAATCACCATTTTAACGTTCCCCGAAATTATTTTTCATAGAAATACCTATTTGTTGTTTCTTTTCATATTGATTTTGTTACATTTAATTTGTTTCATTTAAGTGCATGTATTGCGCGGGATTTGGATCGCCCGGCCTTGCAAATACCGGGAGTAATTTTTTTCGCGGCGCATCCCTATACCGCCGCGCGCGCCATCGTTTGTCGGATGGATCAAATTGCATTAAACAATAGCTGCATCCTGCTCTATCTAGTTGTAGTTAAATGTGCGGAAAAGAGAATATGATAGTTATTTATTTTGGTAGCTTATTACGTTTATTGAGGCCTATCGTGGTGTGCGTTTGATTAATGATAGATTGCTTAAATAAACTTTATGACTATCGAAATAAAGTTCATTTTTGTTCATTATTTAGTTTATTAGAGTATTCGTTTAGTGATTCATTTAAAAATGATCTTATGTGCTGGAGTTACGTTTCAATTTCGTTTGTTCGGAGTACTAAACGAAGGAGTGTCTGTAATTTACTTGGTCTTAACTAATTATTTTGAAAAAAAATACCTACCGAAAAAAATGTTGATATCGGTTCAGTAGCTGATTCTGAACGTACTACTTTCCGCTTTTACATTTAAATCTGTTACATGTTGTATAATAAAAAAATAAAAACCGACTTCAAAACAAAAACCGCTAAAAACCAAAAAATAACGAAATAATAAGTACCACTGCAAAGCAAAAAAATAATATTTGTTTCATGGAACTTGCGCTTGTTGATTAATTTGCTTAATGACTTGACTAGCCAACAAATCAAAATATATGCATAACATATCGAAGGCGGGCCGCCAAGTACCAAACATGTAGGACCTATGCCTTATATTATTTTATTAAAATGTAATAATATGAAACAAATATTATTTTTTTGCTTTGCAGTGGTACTTATTATTTAGTTATTTTTTGTTTTTAGCGGTTTTTGTTTTGAAGTCGGTTTTTATTTTTTTATTAAAAATTTTGGTTATTTTTATCTTTTTAGTGTTGATAGGAATCAAAATGAAGAAGATTTGGTCCCCACAAGGAATATGTTCTTTCCGATGATAATGAAATCGCTAAAATCGGCTAAAAGCTGCCAAAGATATTGGAGTATTCATATGTTTATTACTTTTTCTTGACCAAATGACAAGCATCAGCTTTCAATCAAAGAAAGAATGGTCGAAATCGGTTCACACAGTACAGAGAAACGAGGTAACAAACATATATAAAAAAAAAGCAACATACAGTCGAATTGAGAATCTCCTCCTTTTTTTGAAGTCGGTTAAAAATAGACTGCGACTGTGGCCTCTACTACATTGGTCAAACCAAAAGAAGCATAGGGACCCGCGTGAAAGAATATATAGCTGACGTCAAACATCGACGCTCAACCAAGTCTGCAGTTGCTGAGCACATAGAAGAAGGCTCCAAGCATTACCTTCGTTTTGACCAGCCCCAAGTCCTCGCGAAAGAACACCGTTTCCTGCCCAGGATGTTTCGCGAGGCTATTGAAATTAAAAAACATCCAAATTTCAATAGGGAAGATGGCTTGAAGCTTGCACAAGCATGGGATCCAATTCTACACTTAATCAAATCGGAACCCAAAAGACCAACTGCCAGACCTCAAGACACAGTGAGCTCCTTCTGCGTGAATCGGAACGCAATAACAGGTTAGTTATTTAAATTAACTTTTTAATAGTTCAAAATTAAGGTTAGTTAAATTGTAACAGTCACTGAGCGGATGACTAATACCTCAGTCCGCCCCGTGACCACGAAAGCTGTAAAGTAATCGATACGTCGGGAATTCAAAAAATGTAAAAATTAAACCAAATCCGCGATAAAATCCGTAAATAATAGTTTTATTTCAATGTGTAACATTCGCGTAAATCTAAGAAACCATTATGATTAATAACATTATTTGTGTAAATAAATGCCGCTTGTATTAGTGCGTTTGTATCTAATACATGAAATATATTTTGTAAACTTACGCCCGAATACTCGAACGCCATTCAATATAATAAGTTGCTTTTAACAGCGCACTGCCCATTTAGCCAGTACATTTAAGCGGGATTTACGTAGTTAAGTGCAACATAATATTTAAGTTGCGTTTCAGTATTCGGGCGTAAATGTTTTAAGTAGGGTATTAAAAAAAAGATGTAAGACATCCATAGGAATAGAAATCCCGAATTGATAACCGTTTAATACCTGATAAATGTTTTTAGGTCAGGGGTGCTCCTATCTAGTGGTCATGGCCTGTCCTAGAATAGGTGCTACGAGTACGCGACCTCGGCCCCCCGAGCTACTGCAGTCACTACAAACATTCCCTTCCATGACTGCAGTATCCACTCCTACAGGCCATACTCTCCTTTCCCATTATATCCTCTACTCATAAACCCTATTTCCTTTCCCCCGCTGATAATGGGCAGCAGCGTCGTCAGCGCGAGTCCCCTCCTGCGCTCGCCAACCCACCTGCCAAGCGTGGCGAGTATTGGCAAATACCCCTCAATGGCGACACAAAAATTGACCAGGCCCCCAGTCCCCGGCAGCCCCACTATTCCTGGCGATGGTAGCAGCCATGGTTACGGTGGGGCAGGGGGTGCTAAGAATCCCTGGGTTGGCCCCGGCTACCACCCCCGACGACGACTGGCCCTGGTAACACACAACATACGCACATTGAGGACAGACGAGAAGATTGTCGAACTGGAAGAAGAATTGAGCGGGTTACACTGGGATATTCTGGGGTTATCGGAAGTCCGAAGAATCGGGGAGGATACGATAACCCTGAAGTCTGGTAACCTGCTCTTCTACCGGGGGGACGACCAACAATCCCGAGGAGGTATCGGATTTCTCGTCCACAGGTCTCTCATCAACAACATCGTATCCTATACTCAGAAAAAATTCTTTACGTTTTAAATAAATAGATCGACTTGGCCATCGCATGAAAACATAATGTATCGTACAATTTATACATAATGCTACTGGCCAAGTCGATCTATTTATTTAAAACGTAAAGAATTTTTAATATTGATATGGAAATAACTAACGTAATAACTTTCTATAGAAGGTCCCTTAAGGACTAAATAAATTAATCGACTTGGTATTACATGCATCTCACAACTTTTTGCGGTAGAAACCTGAGCTGCGAGACTTGGAATTTTTTACAGGATGTTTTTGATGGGATCTCACGTCTTTTTGTAGAATCCTACTTTTTTCCTTTTCGGTACTTCTTACTTCTAGAATATCACTAACGATTTTTCTTAAAGCCTCTGTCTTATGGATTTTTCTTATTTTTGTAGGTATCAATTTATCACAAATATAGCGGATTTGATTATTAATGTTCTTTCCTTCATTGTAATTGATATTTTCGAGTTATTTAATCTATTTATTTGCAAGTTTTCCTTCGTCATGTTTTTCTAGAGAAATGTTGTACAGTTTCATGGGCTGAATACACCATTTCCCTCTCTATATCCCCTCCTATTATGCCTCATGTATATAGATATATATCTACAACTATTATTCCACTATATACGGGTACAATGATTCATTAACTGCAAATGTAACTTTGTAATCCTATACATTTATATGGGATTACAAAGTTATTCACGCAGTTGGTCTATCTAGAAAACTAGACACAAATTATGAAATGTTTGAATTTTCCCTTACTTTGGACACTAAACACTAATTATATTCTAAATTTGAAGGTTCTATGTCTGCTAGAAGTGCCTTAGACTTTTGATGATCGGTCAGTCAGTCATTGAGTGACAAAATTACGAAAGTTTGACACATTATAATTCTTAAACTACTAGTTCAAATTGAATGAAATTTTAAATATACCGTGTTTACGCAATGCCTACTTAGTAACTGAAAATTCAGGCTTCTTGCTTTAACCACAACGAAGTTATAGGGGGTTGAAAATGGTCTGAATTGCTTCGAGAAAAGGATGTTACGGCCTATAGCTCGACTTGGAGGGGGCTCGGCCGCGCCCCCAGATTTAGGACAAGTGGTCCGGTTAGGCAGGTCCAACTTCGAGAGAGAGGTCAATCGGCGAATCCAACTCGGTTGGGCAGCGTTCGGGAAACTTCGCGACGTCTTCTCGTCCAAAATACCTCAGTGCCTAAAATCGAAAGTCTTCGATAGTTGTGTGTTACCAGTGATGACATAAGGCACCGAGACGTGGCCTCTCAGTGTGGGCCTCAATAAAAGGCTCAAAGTCACTCAACGAGCCATGGAGCGGGCTATGCTCGGTGTTTCCCTACGAGATCGAATCAGAAATGAGGAGATCCGTAGGAGAACCAAGGTTACCGACATAGCCCATAGGATTGGCAAGTTGAAGTGGCAGTGGGCCGGGCACATTGCTCGTAGAACCGATGGCCGTTGGGGCCGAAAGGTTCTCGAGTGGAGGCCACGTACAAGCAAGCGAAATGTCGGACGCCCGCCTACAAGGTGGACGGACGATCTGCCTAAGGTCGCAGGAAGTCGCTGGATGCAGGCCGCTTCCAACAGGTCATTGTGGAGATCATTGGGGGAGGCCTATGTTCAGCAGTGGACTTTCTGTGGCTGATATAATAATAATAATAATAATATAACTTTATTTCAGACCATCGATCCATATTTTTACATTAAGAATATTAATTAATACTTATTTAATAACAATATAAACATTATTCATGGCGTATTACAAATTTCACCCAGTGCTTTCGAATAGGACAATCAAATCTTGCAGCAATCGCTTTCAAGATACTATTGGTACTCGTTCTCAAACGATGCAACATAGAAGCTGTTTTTTTACGCATTAATGCGTGAAAGCCGTCTGTACGACTTTCAGTGAACATATTAGAGGCACTACAGTACTTTGGTAGTCCCAAAAGCATCCTGAAAGCGTTGTTGTATTGCACCCGTAGGACGTTGTAAGCTCGGCGCGTATATGACACCCACAGGCCACTAGAATAGAACGATTGACAAAAAGCTTTAAATAACGTTATTTTGACGTCAGTGGTACATCGACAAAACCTGCGGGCAAGCATATTGCTCCTTACCGCCAACATCCTACGCTCCCTCTCTATATCGGCATCGTCCGTTAGATTATTAGTAACAATGTGACCGAGGTACTTAAAGCTATCAACAATATCTACAATTCCACCTTTAAGATGGACCGGAGGCACATGGCGTGGTTGCTGATTAGGTGGTTTAAGGACTACGATTTTACTTTTTGTGGCATTGTACCTTAAGCCATGCCTCTCCGTGTAACTCTCACATATATATAGTAGCTTCCTTAAGCCGCTTATCGACGGACTAAGCAGCACCATGTCATCTGCATAGCTGATATTATTGAGACATATCTCATCAACATGACATCCGACATGAGCGCTGCTCAGCTCCTCGATAAGCGAGTTAATATACAAATTAAATAGCAAAGGTGAACTCAATCCACCCTGTCTCACGCCACACTGCAATCTGTATTCATCTGATAAGGTATCGATCCATCTCACATTATTTACCTGATTAGAATACCAATACTTAAGGAGACACGTGTATTCCGCCGGTACACCGGTGCTCCCTAGCTTGTCCCATAGTAACTCATAGGAGACCAGATCAAATGCTTTAGACAAGTCAAGGAAACACCCGTACACCGGCGTCTTCCTCGCAGTGTAATAATTGACCGTGTGTTTTTAACTAAGAATAGCACTTTCCGTTGACATCCCTGCCCTAAATCCAAATTGTGCGTCATGTATCTTAACCCATTCAAGAAGGCAACTGTTCAACAAACTGTCAAGGATTTTGGCTGTAGTGGTAGCGAGTGAGATGGGTCGATAATTGCCGATATCAGATACATCGCAGGTCCTATTTTTTAAGATTGGAACGACTATTGTTCTCGTTAAAGCGTCCGGTAAGTATGTATGGCCTAGACACAGGGTGAAAAGCAGAGAGAGAAGCCTCGGCAAGTGAACCCCCGCATACTTAAAGTGCTCGATACTGAGACCATCGTAACCAGGTGATTTTCCATGCTGCATTGTTTTAATTATCTTGGCCACATGTTTTGCAGATATTTTTGAGTTTAAATTTAATTTCCTTTCTCTTACGATGATCTCAGCAGCATTCACCACACACGATGTTGTTTTTAAAGGTGATCTTACAATGAATTGATCTCTAAATTTATTTGCAATTTCCTTACTATTACAAACACCATCAACACTCACCGGATGACTCGGTCGAATATTCATTTTATTTGTATTTCTCCAAAAAATTTTAAACTGTTTTGCAGAGTGATCATTGGCGATTCTATCCATTCTAAGTTGGTCTTGCCTATTTTGGCACCATCCAAAAGTAATATTTCGACCGTGCCACCCGGTGACTGCTTGAAACATATTTATCCCAGCCTGTTAAATAGCCCCCTTTTTTACGACATTTTAGGGGACATGTCTCTCTTGCCGCGTCAGACAGAATATTAACAATTTCAGAATATAACTTATCAATTATTAAATAATGTTCCTTATTATTACAAACCCCATCACAGCATTCTCTTAATTCACATGGAAAGTCTATAAGTCTCAGTTTAGAATGACAAATATTATGATAAAGTTCAATCTGCCGTGACTGCCTCTCTCCCCATATAACACGATTTTCATGATTATTGATGCGAGGTTTAGAAAACCTCATACCAAGCTTGCCCAGATTGCATTCGACTATCAGCGGATAGTGGTCAGACCAATACACGTCGTGTAAAACTGTCACATTCATTACTGTGTTTCGCGCCGATTGTGTGACAATGCAGTGATCCAACCATCTATAGGAACTATGAGCATCACTATAAAATGTACAAGTTGACTTGTGACACATATCTATATCTACGCAACTCCACCCAATATCTTTACAAAAATCCATCATAACATTGTAGAATAATTCATTTGGATGGGCATTAAAATCTCCCAAAATATAAAAAGCTCTAACAGAATCACTCTCACTTTCAATTATTGAATAAATAGTACCAAGACACGCCGTAAACTCTGCAACATTATCATTGTTATTAACAGGCATATAAACGCTAAACACCATCACAAATCTACCATGACTAACCTGTAGCTTTATCGCACAAATCCGCTCGTTGTCACATTGTATCACTTTTACCGCCTCAAATGCTGATTTTCGCCACAACAGCGCCACCCCGCCGTATGGTCTTCCACTAACTATGCCCGTCGTAGTGTCAACTGCCGACACGCCAGTGCAGCCGAAATTATCATCAATAGTATTCAGTACTGGCAAATCATGTGGGAATAACCAAGTCTCCTGAAGGGCTATCACGTCGGCCAACCGACACAATTTTCTGACCCCATCTATTGATCTTTTAATTGATTTACAATTAAAACTAATTAATTTACTAAGGTTGTCCATTATTATAATCAAGATTCAAATTCAATTCAGTAATATCAAATAAATTAATTCAAAATATGTATATAACGTTTAATTCTATAAGCCTTCTATTTGTTCACTTATTTCCTTACCCTGTCTTCTATTAATAGTATTTACAAATCGCCGGAAAGATATTCCCGACGGCCATAATTTGTTATCTAAAAAAGTGTCAATTTTATACTTATTTACAAATAACTTATAGGCATTATAATCTCTTTGTCGCTTCATTTTGATTTTTACAAGCGAAACATTTTCTTGCGTTTTTTCATAAATATAATCCACAATATCCTGTTCATTGACATCTCTGTGTACGTTAGATATAAATAATGGGACCTTAGTGTCCGCCGCCATAAACTTATAACGTTTCTCGCCGGATTCAATCGCTGCGCTTCCTTTAAAAGTAATAAAACGATTCCTATACCTTCTTTTTTGTGCTATTTTCCATTCCTCAGTCATTTTAGACTCCTTCCAAGTACCATCTCTTCGTACCATCTCCGAAAACGTATCGCAATGTTCCAATACTGGATTCTTGTTTTGTTTTCCACTATAAATAACATTCATACCATTCATATGGTTTTTGCGCATCGCTTGTTTATCAGCTGTTTCTGTCGTCACCGTAAGACTCGGTTGTTCCGATAAAATCATGCTGCGATGTACTAAGCTATCACTTGCCGTCCCACTCATACCTTCTGAATTGTGGCATCCATAATCTTTATTTATATTCTTATTCAGTCTCGCATCTTTAGTGTCCGATGATTGAGAAGAATAGTTAGATTTACTTGGTGACTTGTGAGACAGAGATAGCCGCTCATTGCATTCACTAGGATCAATACATGAATCACTATTGCAAGATATTGAGCGCTCCTGAGATTGTCCGTTGGGCAAAAAATTGTCATGTTTACCTCCTTTTTCCATTATGTCAATACTTTGTTCCTTTTGTGGATGCGAAATTATGTTACAATATTCATTCATTTGTTGTTTTAATTCACACTTCGTAACATATTGACGTTGAAAGTCCTGTACAGATTGCTCCAATATAAGCATTTTTTTGAGCAGTACGGTTACATCTACATGGTCAAATGTCACCGGTGGAAGTTTTTCTAGGTTTTTGGCCACAAACACTGGTAGGTATATGTTCTGGGTCTGTTTCTTTAAATAAGCATATGATATCCTCAATATTTCGTAGGTTTTTTCCTTGACGTTTTCTTCTCTTTGGCCGCTTGCTCACTGATTCAAACAACAATGACTTAGCAAGTTCAATATCTTCAGTCCCAAAAGCACTTTCACATATTTGCACAAGGCTTTGTTCGTCCATTACGTCCAATTTATTTTGCACAAAAGCCAACACTTCACAAATTACAATGTTACAATTAGAACATTTTAACCTATTCGAACTGTTATCCATTTCCGTAGCAAAGCCGATCACTTTGCATCCACTCGCATTCGCGGTCAAGGCCGGACTCAACCGGATATGATAATGATGATGATGAAATGTTTTGAATAATACAATTTTGTTTATACTCGCTCCTTTAAAGCTTGAGAAATGACGCTAACTAAGCACCTGAAAACGGCTTTTAGATAAGTAATTACGGCCGAGTGAAACAAGTCGTTTGTTACACAGTGACAGACCCGAAATGATTAATGTTGACTTCAGCGGCCTGTGGGTGTAGACATGACGCTTTTTGAGGAAATAAGAAACTTTTTGGGTCGTCGCTTGGAGTACGCCTCGAATTGGATGTAATTTTAGAGAAAAATATTAATTATGCATGTACCTAATGATAAATGGGTCCAAGATTTGGTAGAATGGAATAGACAAATGGTTGGATTTGATGAGGATTAATTTACTGAGAAAACTATTATAATCTAATGATAATTTAAGTATTTTTACCTTTTAGACTGTTCTCCTGAAAGATTGGATTTGACTAGGATTGGGTTTCATCACATACCTACCTACTCACAAAGCTAGTTTCACTTTTGTGGTTTAATAACAATTAGTGTATGTTGTTATCTGATGACATTGAGTTTTCGAAATGATAAAACCATTCTCTATAATAGATTTGTATCCTTTGTGGTATAAAGCTGGCGAAAATATATAAACCATTTTCAACATAAAATTCTTCTGAAATTTAAATGACGACGAATCGGTGCAAGGTACCTATATCTATATTTTATAAGGGTAATAAAGCTTACTCCCGCTGAATACCATTTTAAATATTAGAGTGAAAACAATTAGTTTAAAATAGATAATATACAATTTAGTAACTAGGTAGATATACCACATAGAAAATATCGTCATTTACCTACCAAGTCATCGTCCTTGATTCTGATGCATTGTCCACTTTAACCTAACCTGTAGGTATATAGCCACCTACAAAGTTTTCGTAAACAGGATATTTTTGACAAATCCGCGCATAATAATAATTTATAATGTTCACCTTCAATGCGATCTTAAAACAGGCATTACTCATATCCGGAAATACGAGTTTCACGACACCAAGTCATTTAATTTTAGGTTTGTAAATTACTGTCCACACGTAAGTACTTACCAGGTTGAAGGAAGAATGTAGGCAATCGACTATTTCTCGGAACAATTCTTTCCTGTTTAATGATTAGGTAATCCTCATTGTCAATTCTTCTTTGACCTTCAACGGCATATGTAATGTTGGTCTCTACACCCTCTGAAATAAAAAAGCATTCGTTTAAAATACAATAGCACATCACCTTCATCATCTTTACCCATCATCATAATCTTTACTTGGTCGACTACTGAACATAGGTCTTCTCCAAAGATTACCACAGCGACCTGATTGGAAACGGCTGGTATCCAGTGAGTTCCTGCTGCTTTAATAAGTTTGTTCCCTAAGCTATGTATCTACGTAATTCGATTTTGTTAGGACATAATGAGCATAGGCCATAGTCATCTATTATATATCTCTTGGTAAATGGCTCCGCGTCTTTAATTAATGGTACTGTTTGGTTTTACTACTGTCCATGAGTGATCGTATCGCCTATCATCAAGGGAATGGCATGCTTCGCTTGCCATTAAATGCCATGAAAAAGTACCGAAAATAAACTTTAAAAAACGCTCGTCTTTTCATTCACTAAAATAAATAAAAAAGATGCACACACATGTTAGTTTAATTCAATACAGCGAAACATTATGAATAGTTTATAATTTTGACAGCCTTTATGTGGCGCACGTTGTGTAAGCCCCAAGTATTTTTTTCTGGTCTGGGTGTTTGTAAGACCGTAATCATAGTGTGAGGTCAGGACTATGTATGTGACTGTATTTCTTTATGATTTTATTATGTAATAGAATTAGAGTGAAAAAAAAATTCTTTAAGATTAACATATTACATGGTATACTATTGGCATTCCAAGAAATTAATTGAGAAATAAATATTTTCTAAACTGCAAATAAAGCCCCTAAAATATTATAATTAATATCTGAACAGATAAAATTGTTGTTATTTGGACTTTTCATTATTACCACAAATTTTATCACAGAACCTGAATCAAATGTAATTAAGGATCAAACAGCTGCCGTCGTAGCCATCTAATTTTCAGACAACCGCAAAATGAACGATGTTACTAAAATTTTCAGTGATCCAGAAAAGATGGAATTGGAGCTCAGCCTGCTAATAGGTACTAAATCTTTCGGGTTCTATCAAGCTTGCCTACGTTATAGTCTAGGTTCTCAGGTTACTGATCAGCGGTGCGTTAAGGACATTGATGGAATTTTGTTGCCTCTACTTAAAATATAACATTTTGTTAGATAAAATATCAAAATAAATGAAATTCAAATGCCAATTTTTTTAACTGATTTAGTTTTAAAAAGTTACCCGCTGTATACTCTGATTTTGGCCATTAAGGTCAGATAGTACCTCATTCAGAAGTTCATTCGATACACAGAAAATAGCCTTTCGTAGCGCAGTTGGTTAGACACTGGATGTGAAACGAGAAACCGCACGTTCGATCTCCGCACCGAAACAAATGTTTGTATGAACAACAAGTAATATTTTTTTCAGTTCAGGATTTCGTGAAACGAAAACGTCTCTCATCGTTTCTGATTCAGACTACACAACACGTGACCAAATTGTGATTTCTGGGGCTAGGAGTTAGGACTATGAGTTTGACTGAGGATGCGTGTCATTTATTTAATAATGTTCTCGTATAAATAAACTTACGAATGTCCATTGTAATAAATGCGTTGTAAGGATCTAATCTCTGGGCCGTTTCCATAATTATTTCTCCTGTCACGTGCAAGTCGCTGACAAATAAAACGCCGCTTCTGCTGCCTTCCAAGTTAAATCTGCCGACAAAATTGATAAATTTTTGATATGTTATTCCACTGATGAAAAAGAAAATAAATAGGTTTGATTGAATATAAGATAAGCACGTAACTACATTTGTGGTTGTCTGTAAGACAAAGACATTGCTTTAAGCGATAAGACCGCCATTTGTACTTTTTATTTATTCTTTTTGTTTCTGTACCTATATTGTTTTTTTTGTGTACAATAAAGATTTAAATAAATACATTTATATAAAAAATAGTAAGTAAATCTAACTCTTTATTTATTACAAGAAAAAACGTTCCGTAGCTTTTTGGCAGAGATAAGCTATTTTAATTTTTATTACAAATAATTTACTGGTGGTAGGTCTCTCATATATGAGAGGCCACCTTGGTGGGTACCACCGCAATGTCTATTTCTCCCGCAAAACAACAGTTTAAATGCACTGTTGTGTTTCGGTTTGAAGGACATTGTAGCCAGAGTAACTACTGGACATATTGAGACATAACATCTTATGTCTCAGGATGGCGAGCGCAATGGAATGCCAAGCATTGCTTTGTTATGCTGTTTGTTATGGTGCTGTTTGGTTTATCTCGCACGGATAAATAGGTATTGTGTAATATTTATAAATATATGACCGGTTTTAGACATGTTAGTGTTTGTAAACGCACCTATACCGTATAATGACCTAACAGTAATTCTAGTGTCGAGTAAAAAAGAAATACACACAAAAGTTAGAAATAACTATAGAAGTAGTTCGCACGCTAAAATAATATCTGTATATTGTCACTTTACCCAGTTTGTAAAGAAGGATTTAACTTGACAGATAAAGCGGCGCATTTGCTTAGGCACGAGTCGATTCCCGGATTAAGACAAATGTCGGTTTCGGATCTGGGCCTCTTTAGAGAAAAATCTTACGTAATTTCTAATAACAATGTCGCATGAGTTGTATATCAATGTAACGTCAGGATTACGTGTGTGACTGTTAATAGTATTAAAAAGTAAATAAAAACACATTTACACACCACATTAAGTTACGAGTCTTATGTCATGAGTATCTATAACTATTACTTTATACTCATAAACACTAAGACTTGAAACAAATAGCTGTAAAGCACACAAACATATGTCGCCGTGCCGAGATCGAACCCGCAACCACGTATCACAGCAGGTTTCTAATCAACAGCGCCAAGGAGGCTGTCAGCGCTGACCACAGGATTTGTGTATTTCTTATTAAATGAAAATATACGTACTTCCTTTCATGAAGTTTAGTCCACTGAGCGCCAGTTACTTTAACATTCCTAAGTAAGAACGACAAGCGCTCATCAGGTAGTGAGATGGCAACGCTGTTAATGATAGTTGGGTCAATTCGCTTCATGCCCAAGTGGCCAGAATCCATGAGGATGAAGAAGGTCCGTAAACCTCGTCGGAGGCAGTCTATTGCATCTGCTCTGCATGAAGGAAACGGCAGTGGTGGAGGAGCTGGAAAAAAAAAAGTCATTGTAATTGGGTGTGTAATAGTAGGTATGGCAAATAATAATTAAAGAATATAATTAAGGTTACAGGAAGTCGTTGGAAGCAGGCCTTTTCCAACAAGTCAATGTGGAGATTCTTGAGGAAGGTCTACGTTCAGCAATGGATTTCCTGTAGCCGAAGCGAGAGAGAGAGAGAGAGTATGTTGTACACGTATAAATGAAACGTAAGCATTCACAATTATATTTAGTCTCGGGATACACGCTGTTTATCCCGAAGAAAGATATTAACTTCGCCAAAGAATTCCAGAATAAAGTGTGAAAGCGGCCTGCATGCAGTCATATCATTATAAAAATTAGAAGCAGTAAAAAGAGTTCATATTCATTACAAAAACCTTTAGCTTAATATATGACTTTGAGATATTGTGTTTATCGGATAAAGAATTTCAAGTGTAGATTTTTCTGACAGTCGTCCTACGAGGCCCAAATCTGAATAATAATATACACAGTCAGGTCATAAGTATTGTCACACAGTAAAAACTTTTCTTTTATGCTGGCCACAAAAAAGTTTATTGAATTCAAATTTAAAATTGTTCATGAAAATAAAAATGTATACGTTTTAGAATTTTTCTCATTTTTAAATATGGAGTGGACGCTTAAAGAAGACCGTGTTGCAGTTATTGCGTTGCATCGTTGCGGTTACGCGCCAATTCAAATTTTTGACATACTGAAAAATTTGAATATAACCAAAAGATTCGTTTATCGTACCATCAAACGATACAATGAAGTAGATGACAGGTCAAGAAGTGGTCACCCTCGGTCTGTTAGGACTCCAGCAGTGATAAAAGCTGTAGAGGTGCGAATTCAAATAAATCCCAAACGTAAACAGAAACTGGTGGCCCTTCAGATGGGGTTAAGCAGAACCACGGTGAAAAGGGTGTTAAATGAAGACTTAGGGCTTTGGATATATCTAAGAAAAACAGGACATCGTTTGAATGCTCGTCTAATGGACCTGAGACTAAAGAGATGCCGCGCTTTGTTGAAGCGGTACGCAGGAAAAAAATATCGGGAAATTCTTTTTTTAGATGAAAAAATATTTACCGTAGAAGAGAGCTACAACAAACAAAATGATAAGCGCACACAGTAGTGAAGAAGCGATCAACCGTATTCCGCGTGTCCAACGAGGTCATTTTCCATACTCGCTCATGGTATGGTTGGGAGTTTCTTATTGGGGCTTAACAGAGGTGCATTTTTGTGAGAAAGGTGTAAAAACGAATGCAGTTGTGTATCATAATACAGTCCTGACGAACCTTGTGGAACCTGTTTCTCATACCATGTTCAATAACAGGCTCTGGGTATTCCAACAAGATTCGGCGCCAGTTCATAGAGCGAAGAGCATACAAGACTGGCTGGCGGCGCGTGAAATCGACTTAATCCGGCACGAAGACTGGCCCTCCTCCAGTCCAGATTTGAATCCGTTAGATTACAAGATATGGCAACACTTGGAGGAAAAGGCGTGCTCAAAGACTCATCCCAATTTGGAGCCACTCAAGATATCCTTGATTAAAGCAGCCGCCGATATTGACATAGACCTCGTTCGTGCTGCGATAGACAACTGGCCGCGCAGATTGAAGGCCTGTATTCAAAATCACGGAGGTCATTTTGAACAAACTTTAGTGTCATAAGAATCTATGTTTTGTTAAGTTCATTTTGGTATATAAATGGTTACATACTCGTAATGAATAAACTTGTTTCAATTATTTTATATTAAACATGTGACAGAATTTATGACCTGACTAGGTAATAGTAGAACATAATATTCAATCTATATCGTATGTTATTTGCTCAAATGCGTAGACCAACTCTCCAATACCAAGCCAACCACAAACCCTTCCATATTAGCCAATGGCCACATTCATCGCCTCCAATAACCATGAAGCATAATATGACAAATATTGAGCACTAATTCACTCCAAGTTACAACCGTCCACGCGGCACAGATCTACTTTGTTTGCCCGAGTGACAGATACGTGCTCTGGGCAGCTAGTTAACGTCGCCAGTATTCACACACGTTAAATGCAGCTCAATACACCACTTACAGAGTACTGTAGCACGTACTGAGCTATTGACGTAAGTTAACGTGCCAAACTTGATCGGATTCGCCTTCGTTGATTAGGGATATGTAGTGCCTGATATAATTGATTGAATTCAAGTTATTTCGGTCCCAAACGCGAGAGCACGTGTTGCCGATCACAATTCCAGCTCCTTGCATCACATAGGTATAAGATTTTTTAGAAATTGGTTTGGTGCCCTGTTAATCGGACCACAGACATTTGGATTCAAAGCCGATATTAGCTCACTCGACCAATCGGGCAATTCCGTTTTTTAACAAAATGTTCACAAAACTATTCGGCGAATTACATTATATACAGAAGCGTGGATCACTATAGCAGATCTTCTACCATCCGATGGTGACTATCGTATAGGTACGGTGACGGATACTAGCAACAAGTTTATCTATATAAACTACTAGCGGTTGGGCCCGACTCCGCCCGGGTGCAGATACAAGTTTGAAAACGGCGGTCAAAATGTTTAATTCCGACTTTCAATTTAAAGTATCGACCAATCGGACCATGAAAAGCGAATAAAATTTCCTCGTATTTTCTAGAAATTTCATTACTGTATCCCTCCTATAGGCCATAGCGTGATGATATAGCCTTTAGCATTCCTCGATAAATGTACTATACAACACTGAAATATTTTTTCAAATCAGAGCAGCGGTTCCTGAGATTAGCGCATTCAAACAAACAAACCAACAAACTTTTCAGCTTTATTATACAGGGTGTACAAGAAAACGGCGCACCTGCCAATATACATTATAGTATATGGTGAAGGCATCTTAATTAAGACGGATTTGCACGGCGCTAGCGAATATTAAGAATGATGCCGAGAAAAAAAACACTAACGTTACACATGCTACCCCTTAACACGTTACGCTAAAGTGATTGAACCTTACAACTGAACGGTAGACACCCAAAAATAAATAAGCAGAGCTCATTATTTACTTATAAGTCGTGCGATTGTTTACATCACGCTCAGGGTACATAAAAAAGATATTAAATTAATACTGTCAACAGTCACATACATGGGTACTAACCCCACACTAAGATACAAATCTTGTGTCGCGGGTATTTGAAAAATAATTATGGATCAGGGAAATAATTTGTCTCGGGGCAGGAACCGAACCCGCGGTTCTCATTTCACAGGCGGTTCTTACCAACTGCGCCACGGAGGCCGTCGGTGACTCATATGGGCTGGTTAGTTGTCATTATTGACCACAAAAATAGTTAACTGACCTTGTAATGTAAACTGTAATGACCTTGATAGGCAAGTATAGAAGCACAGGACCCGTCAAACCCCGCAAGAAAACACTGTCACAATTTGGTAGCACAAATCACTTTTTTTTACATTTCACATAACACAAGGTAGGTACATCAAAAGCTATCAAATTGGGTAATGTTCAAAGCTTAGTGAAATTAATAAAATTTACTCAAAATAACTGAAAACGAATTTACAATAATATGCACACGACTAATACATGCACACGCGATCGCAATCCGAATTCAACTAATAAAAAATAAATTGTTATTTTGATTTTTGAAAGATAAAGGCCTGTTCACATTAGATACAAAGCTTTCCTATTTGAGTTCATAATAATTCATCTGAAAAATTAGTACTGTATCAGCCCATATACGTGCCACTGCAAGGCACGGGTCTCCAGTGTAGTAAATTAGTAGTTAGTGTTTATTCACTGATTTTATCTCACAGAAGTCTCATATGCAAATTCTATGCTATAATGGTAGACGACATTTCTCTAGGTATAAGAATTTAGAAGAACTTTTACCACTTGAAAGTAATATTATTTTCAAAATACATTAAAGTAATGTTAACTTCGATCAAATATACACTAGATACACAGTTCCCTGTAAAAGTTCTGTTAAAAAGTGGCACCGATGCATGACATGAAAAAAAGTAAACAAAAAGATCACATATTCCAAATATATTAACACAAATTCCACTTTATTCCTGGAGCTTAAAGTAGCTTTTCACATAATATTGTCTAAAGTTCTACGACGTTTTAGAAGCAATGATCGGTGCGTCACTGAAGGCAAAAGAGTGCTTAAAGCACTCTTTTTTGGTGCCATTTTCTAAGCGTTCATGTTGTATCTAGTGTATATTTGATCGAAGAATGTTAAATACAATAATAAACAAAGTAAATAGACAATTTGTAACTGACTGGATCAGTTGTTGACATATTTACATAATATTATAATCTCTTGAGCAAATAAGGACCATTCTATCAGTCCAATAAGATCTTTTTTGTTTTAACGTAACTTTTACGTCGGAGTACTTAATCATATTTAGTTATATAAAGTGTGTAGTGTGAGCACACCTCAAGATATCGGGTTTCTTTTGCAAAATGCTAAAAGATACCGACAAAGAAATTGCCGCCTTTCGGCTCGCACTCACGGCGACGGCAACCTCAAAGGAAAAATAATCGAGCCGCGTTGAATCCGACGAACTACACTATGACCGGCGGCTTCCTTTGACTAATACGGCCGAATTAGGCCATCATTTTAAAAATCTTATTTTTAAGTAATCAGTGTCATCAGATTATTTTTTCAAAGAATATTAATTATTTAGATAATTTAAATGTTATGTAGGTATTACCAAAACTTTTCTAATTATAATTAAATTCGCAATCTTACATGATTTAAGCAATATTTAAGCGACGACCAGTGTGATTTCTTGGTATCTTTCAGTTTGGATTTGTGACACTAAGGAAAATAATGACAAACAAAATAGTCAATCCATACACGATGCAACTGCACCTAAAGTTATTATGTTGTTAATTTATTGACGCTTAAATCTAAGTACGTCCCTGTTTAACTGATTTGTTTATTTGAAATTAAACAAAAAATATCCTTTTTTGAAGTTAGAGAGAAGGATAAATTATACCGCTCGAGAGTTCATGACCTCGCCCATATGTAAACAACGGTTAAAGCGAAGTTTAAGAAAGTTTTGATGCTGTTAAAATGGTTTTTGTGGTATATTTCGTTAACCGTTCAATTAACGACGAAACGAAAAAATACGTATATGTTTAAATCTTGTTCTTCATCCATTCCAACTGGTTTAATGCGAAAAAGTGGTGATTAAACTTAAAACTTTAAACGGTCATAACTTCAAAACGGATAGGTATTTTCCAAATATTATTTTTTTATTATGATATTAATATTTTGCCCTTGAATCCCACTGAGCAAGTGCGCTATTTATTTGCGCTCTCTGTATTAGTATAGATAAAAATGACGTCTCAAAACAGTAAATACGATGCAATGTATTGTACTCTTGACATGTGACGTAATTTATAGATCCACAGCTGTAGTTGTTCTAACCACAAGTTCACATTTGTGGCGTTTTTGGTTTGTCTAGCATACACGTCACGAGAACACTTAAACGGATAATGCACTGCTAGGATTACAAACACAAATACGTTCATGTGAACAAACGTGAGCGACTTAAGCTGCTACCATTATTCGTACGGACATTCACGTTTCTCCCAGCGGATAAAAATTTGATATGAAATGTTCTTAGACAAATGTAAGATTTTATCTCAGAGAAAGCTTTGTGTAGGGTGGAATTACTTGGATATGTCGTAAGCTAGAGTAATCTATTCAAATACATGATGTAAATATTTGAGTAGGATCGACGTATGTACTATAAAGTATATGCAGATACGCGTCTTACGGAATGAATTTTAAGATCCTCGTTGTGAATCACAAGTTAAACTTCATTTTATTCGAATATTTTTCAATTTGAGTAGCATGATAAAAATAAATTTAAAATAAAACTACGTTTAAAAAAACCGACTTCAAAAACTAAAAAGTATAAAATAAATTAATAAAGATTCAATGTAACACAACTCTTATGCAAACATTTAAAACCAATAAAATTTTATTATTTGTATGTACTACCTATTGATTGTGTGTATTGATCAGCGGCGTGCACAGGATTATGACACTGGGTATGCGGCGGAGTACTCGGTCACAAAAACTTTTTCTTTTATAGTTTTTTAGCATAGCCACAGCCACGCGACGGATCTCTAAGTCGGAAACCATGCCAACATAACAAGTCTTAGATGTACTACTATTCATGTCCATCTTCTACGGCAACGCAGACAAAACAGCGATCGATCGTCGCGGCGGAAGAAATTCTAATAACTAAAATAAAAAAAACTCACCGGTTAGTTGAGATTACTATACCTATCCCGATGTACAATATACCGGATCTCAAGACTGCTACCGAAAACGAAGCCGGGTGGTAGTTTTAGTGGCTACAAACACAATGCAATTTAAAATTTCGCATAGAAACGCGACAATTATTTTTTATGATTTTTTAAATATCGTAATTTTTGGGTGGTAAATCCATAGTTTTTGCTAAAATAATAATTTAAACTCTTTTATACCTTAGACAACTTATAAATAAAAGGGTATACACTATTATTTTAGGAAAAAAATGTATTTACCACCCAAATATGGCCATAGGAAAAAAATAACAAAAAAAAAATTGTCGCTTTTTTTTGCAACTTTTTCTGTTGCATTGTGTCTGAAGTCGTTTAAACTACCACCCGGCTTCGTTTTCGGTAGCAGTCTTGATATACCCTGTATAAACGCAAGATTTCGGCCACCTCATTCATTCATTTGATAAACATACATTTTTAACACAAACCTCGCAATCAAATAACATTTAAAAAAATAAACAAACACACTAAAAGCAAATGACTACAATTAATATCGAAACTTAGTAATAAACTGTCAAATGTACACACTTTCAAATGTTAAAATGAAAAATCCGTTAAGAAATCTATTTTTTTTTACAAAAATACTAGTATAAAATAGTAAACAATGCAAAAACTCATAAAAAAACCAAATGGCCCCCGCGAAACACAAAACTTTTCTATTTAAACAAATAAAACCTTACTAACCAAAAATGCATAATGTGCATAGGTGATTTATTAGATTCCGGCCTATTAATTTTACTCGGATTATAGGCAACGAACATTTACGATTACTCCCGACAACTGCCGAACTCCCGAGGCCTGCCGCAGGAGTCGCGGCTTTCAATATTCATGGGTGTGTGCGTTTGCGACTGTGCACCGACACCAAAATTACTACACACATGCAAACAAATATAATGCGGGACGCGGCGGCATGACTTGGTTGATTAGATCTACATTATTTTGCTTTGCAGCGCCTCTTGCTTTTCGCGTGGCAACCATAATGTTTGCGTGATTGCAAATAGGTGCTATTTATAAAATATTAGGCGTTTTTAAGTTATTATATTTTGTTTATTCATTTATTTACTCTAAATTAAAGTCATCTAAAACGTACGAACGTTATAATAAAATATCTGTGAATGGCAAGTAAAGCACTGCATTTCTGCCTACAAGGAGTGCACGCCCCTAGTATTGATACTCAATCACCACGCACTAAAACGGTGAAGGAAAACATCGTGAGGAAACCTGCATACCATAGCGATTTGTAAGAATTTCTATGGTATGTAAGTCCACCAACCCGCATTAGGCCAGCGTACCAGTGGACTATATGGCCTAACCACTCTCAATCGTACTCTCGATTGTAGAGTAGGCCCGTGCCCTGCAGTGGGACGTATATGGGCTGATACAGACAGACTACCTATTGATAGATTTGAAGTCAATGTTAAGCCCTAAATTAAAAAATAATAAAGGCCACGGTCAAATCGCAGATACCTTGCTTAGGGCTAGTTATTTAATAAACAATATTATATTATACTTAATATTTTGAAGTCGGGCCGCCAAGTATCAAACACGTTAAATTAAATAATTTCACTACACGGACGCGTTACGTTACAATTCACATTATTGTTACATACATAATATTTTCCCCGAAAGGGGTAGCCGGTGGGCAAAGGTGCTATCAGGACACCCAAGTTTCGCTACGGGTGTTCTGTCCCACGATGCAATGTGACAGATTGCAAGCCTATTGCCATATTGGACAAAAGTACCTACGTGACTTCAGTCTGATAATGAATGGAAAAATCGTATATCACTTTCGAACTCAATACCACACCATTGTAACCGTACCGCAGCTACGCCATCGAGGCAGTCATCATTATTATTTAATACTAGCTGTACCCGCGACTTCGTCCGCGTGGAATTTAACAAATTCTTTATTTTTCCAAAAAAAATGTAGCCTAAGCTACTCCTTATTATATGACTACCGGATAGTAAAAGTCCCGTCAAAATCGGTCCAGCCATTTCAGAGATTAGCCGGAACAAACAGACAGACAGACGGACGACAGACGGACAAAAATAAATCTGAGGTAATTTTCGTTATAGGTATCGTGTATATAACGATATGTAGTAGGATTTTTTTTTTTTATTTTAATAATTTTATTTATATGTATAGATTGATTAATTTAATCGGTTATAATGCTAGTAATATTGAGCTGATGTCGCCAGTGCCACCGACTATCGAATATCCAAGGTAATATCGCTAATTTCGAAATCCGAATGGACACATACGTAAGAGAACACGTTGCTGCCTGTAGTCGTGCGAAATAGATATAGTATTGAATATTGATAATTAAATTTTATGATATTATTTAAAATCGAACATTATTTTAATGCATAAGAATTCGTCGTTTTTGTTTTTGTTTATTTTATCTTTTGAATTCTAGTTTACAATTAAATTACTAATCATAGTGTAGTACTTAGTACTTGTTTATTGATATTTTTTTTTAATTTGGTTTAGGTTTATTTTAAGCCAGGCACATTTATTGATTTTGACTTAATCTTCTTAAAGTGTTATTAGTATTGCTCAAGTTAGTTTAGGTTCTGTTGTTTTTGTTATTTTGGTTAATATATATATATATATATATATATATATATATATATATATCGTCGGTATAATGGAAGAACTCAATAACTCAAAATTTCAAGTTTCGAGATAATCGCGATTTACTGTTTTTTTTTACACTTTTTTGACATTATTAACAAATGGAGAACAATTTTACTGTCGCCAATTTTATATGCTTTAAACATGTTGGCTGTCAGATCTATGCTTAATCAACCTAATTTCTTTCATGTACCATAAATATTATAAAAATCAAAAACCAACTTATCCAATTTTGCCACACCGATATATTGCAAACATACCGTAGTTAGCTAATTCTTTATAGTAGTTATCTAGTTTTGTCACACATTAGATGGATGTAAATAGTCGAATTTGGGTCAACTAAGTACACTTATTGAGTTTTGAACCTAATAGAAATATTTAAACACGGAAGTTAGGCATTCTTAATTGGAATATCTGATAAATGTATATTTTCTGGAAGAAAAAAAAAAGTAATAAGTTTTCCTTCAACTTGACTAGTTTCATTAGAATATTTTCGTTCGTGGAAGAACTAAATAACTCAATTTAGCTAATTTATTTCATACTCAAATGATCAGAAGACTTAGTTGTTCATTTATTTATAGAGTTAGTCATTTTTTGTAATAATATTTTTTGTTCATTTAAACATATATGGTATGTAAGTCCGCCAACCCGCACTAGGCCAGCGTGGTGGACTATATGGCCTAACCACTCTCAAACGTACTGTCGATTGTAGAGGAGGCCCGTGCCCTGCAGTGGGACGTATATGGACTGATACAGACAGAAACAAATTCATTTCTACAATTGAAACACGAAAATGACTTTATTTTTGGATTGGGTTAAGATATGGGAACGTTTGGAAGATCAAAAGATGCGGCACATTTTGGGATTCACGAAAATGGTAAAAGGTCAATTTGGCCAAAATCGGAGTTATTTAGTTCTTCTATTATACCAACGATATATTATAACACTGTTACTACTCCGACGACATACATTGAAATCAATTAATATACACAGTCAGGTCATAAGTATAGTCACACAGTAAAAACTTTTCTTTTAGAATGCTGGCCACAAAAAAGTTTATTGAATTCGAATTTCGAATTGTTCATGAAAATAAAAATGTATACTTTTTAGAATTTTACTCATTTTTAAATATTGAGTGGACGCTTAAAGAAGACCGTGTTGCAGTTATTGCGTTGCATCGTTGCGGTTACGCGCCAATTCAAATTTTTGACATACTGTAAAATTTGAATATAACCAAAAGATTCGTTTATCGTACCATCAAACGATACAATGAAGACTCTAGTGTAGATGACAGGTCAAGAAGTGGTCGCCCTCGGTCTGTTAGGACTCCAGCAGTGATAAAAGCTGTGAAGGCGCGAATTCAAAGAAATCCCAAACGTAAACAGAAACTGTTGGCCCTTCAGATGGGGTTAAGCAGAACCACGGTGAAAAGGGTGTTAAATGAAGACTTAGGGCTTCGGGCATATCGAAGAAAAACAGGACATCGTTTGAATGCTCGTCTAATGGACCTGAGACTAAAGAGATGCCGCGCTTTGTTGAAGCGGTACGCGGGAAAAAAATATCGGGAAATTCTTTTTTCAGATGAAAAATTTTTTACCGTAGAAGAGAGCTACAACAAACAAAATGATAAGGTGTACGCACACAGTAGTGAAGAAGCGAGTAACCGTATTCCGCGTGTCCAACGAGGTCATTTTCCATCCTCGCCGGTATGGTTGGAAGTTTCTTATTGGGGCTTAACAGAGGTACATTTTTGTGAGAAAGGTGTAAAAACGAATGCAGTTGTGTATCATAATACAGTCCTGACGAACATTGTGGAACCTGTTTCTCATACCATGTTCAATAACAGGCACTGGATATTCCAACAAGGTTCGGCGCCAGCTCATAGAGCGAAGAGCACACAAGACTGGCTGGCGGCGCGTGAAATCGACTTCATCCGGCACGAAGACTGGCCCTCCTCCAGTCCAGATTTGAATCCGTTAGATTACAAGATATGGCAACACTTGGAGGAAAAGGCGTGCTCAAAGACTCATCCCAATTTGGAGCCACTCAAGACATCCTTGATTAAGGCAGCCGCCGATATTGACATGGACCTCGTTCGTGCTGCGATAGACAATTGGCCGCGCAGATTGAAGGCCTGTATTCAAAATCAAGGAGGTCATTTTGAATAAACTTTAGTGTCATAAGAATCTATGTTTTGTTAAGTTCATTTTGTTATATAAATGGTTACATAATGAATAAACTTGTTTCAATTATTTTATATTAAACATGTGACAGAATTTATGACCTGACTAGGTACATATACCGGGTATATCAAGACTGCTTAGAAGAAAATTTTAATAACTAATTATTTTATTGCATTGTAATGAACAACATTTTTCGTTTTTCCTTCTGGAGAGAAAACAAATAGTGCTGTTATTAAATTAGGTCATATAGTCCACCCCGCTGGCTTAGTGCGGGTTGGCGGATTTTATTTCAAGTAGAAATTACTCCGAAAAGTCGGAGGTGTGCCCAGGGATTTGAACCCGTGACCATCGCAAACTTGTTGGCAGTCGCGCCTAGTACGTTACCAACGGGCAACCACGCGCTTCTGTGAATTACTATTATTTATTTGAGAAGAGTATCTATACAGATACAAAGAAATAAAACCTTCATACTAGTCATGCGCAAAATGAATCACTGTAAAGAAAAGAGAGATATACATATTTTAAGTCAAAAGATATATATCACTCTTTTATATCTTTATATCTCTATCTCACAATGATTTATGAGCTAAAGAATGAGTTGATTAAAATTGAGTTATGAGTCTTTCTTTATATCTATATCTAACATTGACATTTTGGTGGAGTATATCTTGATATCTCTATCTCTTAATGATTCATGAGCTAAAAGATGAGTTTAAATTAGTTGATTAGAAATTTTGTTATGAGTCTTCCACAATATCTATATCTAAAATTACCATTTGGGTGGACGTTCAAGTGGCTATATTCAAGTAAAAATTGCTTTGTGGTTACGATATAGTATTGTTACAGTGAGATAAAGAGATTAATTATTTTCTGCTGATATCTATCAAGAGAAATAAATTGTGTTTAGAAATATAAATAAGGAATAGTGAAATATGTAAAAATTCATGGACATTTAAACATTGCATAAACTGGATATTTTTGTAATTAAAACTTTTGTGCTATGGTCACCACTGGTACAAGATATTTCACGGAAACACAATACAAAACCGATAAAAAAAAATGAATACAATATATCTTTGCTAATTTGAAATTAGGCCTTAAATCATTATCAATAGCTTTGTTTTCGCTTACACTCTATTTACTACTGTGATGGTATTCCACGGTCGTACGCATGGCCCATGCATTACATTGTGAACATAAATATTCTCTTTTCCGCTCACACAAATGTAAAAGTCTATATCTGTTTCTTTCTAATCTTTGCAGTGAAATTGAACCAATAATGATCTTTACGCGTACGGATATAATGAGTTAGTTTGAGTGCAAGGGATATAAAGATATAATCACTCCCTACGTCGGATATATATCTTTTGAGTAAATCACTCCTGAGTTACACATGTCTACTTCATACTGCCTTTCCAGGTGACGTAAGTGATAGAACAAAATTTTGAATAATAATCTGCATATCGTTTCATTATAATGTCTAGACACGGCATCAACGTACCAATATTTTTTTATTCTAGTTATTATCGTGACAATACTGATGCGGAATTTAAATTTGTCCCCCATCGCACCTAAAAGTATTAATTCAAAAAACAATATCCTTTATGAAAACGAAAAATTATAATTAGATCTATTTTGGTGTACTCCGGTAAAACGCTTCGATAGAGTATACCTTGTTTAAAACTGTTGCAATAATCTCAAAAAACTATGGGCTATTTTGGTAGATATGGATATCGTTTTATTTTACATTTAACAAAATTACGCGCAAGACGGCTTATCTAGATATTATATATGTTATGGGCCAAGTGATTAATCGGGCATTATTCATAATGCCCGATTAATCACTTGGCCCAATTGGCCCGGGCAATATGAATAATGCCCAATAAGAGCGGGCAATATGATTATAACCAATCAATTTATCACATTGCCCGGGCATTATGAATAATGCCAAGTGCCTATTGGGCAGAGTGATGTAAAGCGAATCAAAATCAAAACAATGAGCCAAAGTGGTAGAATTTAGAATAGGGCAGCACGAGGGGGTGGGTTGGGAGGAGTGGAGGGGGAGGGGGAGTGTCGCGCCTCCCTTGGTACCACTCCCATGAAAAGGTAACGCACCATTCCTGAGAAATATCTATTATAGCACATATCTATTATAACCCTTAAAATACTTGTTGTCAATACAAATTTGCTTCTGCATCGTCTCCGGCGCCACGGGAAGTTCAGCCCCTTCGCCCTTGCGTAACAAAAGATAGGCACCCATGCTCACCTCAGCCGCTACGATTCGCACGGTTGCCTATCCTTCGTTACAGCGGGCGGGGGCTACTCTCCCTCCGCGCCTACGGCTTTTTATATACACTCTAGGTCGGTAGCCAAAAGACTACGTGAAGTCGGGGTGTTCCGAGTCGGTTTTGGGGCACAGTCAACCTAACTGATCCATAAAGTGGGTACACTAATTTTCTTCTGAAGATAATGTTTCGGACGTTAAAAAACAACTAAACATAAGCAGATCAATTCAACCTTTCTAATTTATGGGTTTATCGCAGATGCGACAACGCGGCAGGCCACCACGTAAAAAATCACCTATTAATCATAATGCCCGGGCAATGTGATAAATAGGTGAGTTTAGATCCGTGGTTCCTAACCTGGGGGTAGTTACCCCAGCGGGGGTAAAGCTTGTATTTTGCGGGGGTAACAATGAGCTGATTATCGTCTTAAGTGAAACAAAACCTAATATCACCAAACTTGTAAAAGCTAAGCAGGACCTCGTACTGTGGTGATGTAAAAAATTTAAACTAATAGAAATTTCAAAAGCATGATAAGTTAAATAATAATAAAAAATGCGGCAGACATATCACACATGGCCATCTGATTTGCCATTTGGCCAAAGTAAACCAGTTAAAGCTTTTGTTATGGATATATGGCAGATAGTATATGCGCATAAATGCATAGAAAAATACATACAAGCAAGATAAGTAACACCCAAACACAAGTTGAGTATTAACAAGTGTTGTTTGAGATCATCCTTGGGAGGAGGGGTAAAATCAGTCACCCTACAGGGGAGGTAGGGGTAAAATCAGTCACCCTAGAAGGGAGGGAGGGGTAAAATAAGTCACCCTTAGATCATAGTGGTAACGGACCTAAACAGGTTAGGAACCACGGGTTTAGATTGTAATTAATCACTTGGCCCGATATGGCTCGGCAATATTCATACTGCCCGGGCATTATGAATACTGCCCGCACTAATCATTTGGTCCATAGCATATACACATTTTTTGAATTTTGTTCTATTTCGTCAGCCGTCAATGAAAGACAATGGAAAAACAGATCATTTTACGTTGGTTGATAGTTAAAGCTTGACCGTCTTTTACGTCTCCCGTCAAATAAACAAAGATCATCCTATATTGGCTGGACGCATCACGCTTGAACGATACCCAAAAAAAAAGGTTTTTAGTATCTTCGTCAGAATTTTTCCAATTTTTCTCGCCCCTAAAACCTTCCCAGGACTTTCACGAATATTTCAAGACCAAAATCAGCCAAATTTGTCCAGGCGTTGTTGAGTTATGTGCTTACCAACACATTTTGCGATTCATTTTTATATTATAGAAGACTAGCAGTCGGGCCAATTGGGCAATTGATACTTGGCGGCCCGAATTCAAAATATTAAGTATATAATATTTTTTTATTAAAAAAGATAATTTCAAAATATCGTTTAAAAACGTAGCCCTAAGCAAGGTATCTGCGATTTGACGGGGGCCTGTTTATGATATCTGTAAGCAAACATAATATATTAATATTATTTTTTAATTTAGAGCTTGGCACCGACTTCAAACCTATCTATAGGTAGTACATACAAATAATAGAATTTTATTGATATTAAATTTTATTGTTATTATGAGTTGTATGAAGTTATTTTAAACTTTTTAGTTTTTGAAGTCTGTTTTTTTTAAACGAAGTTATTTTATTTTATTTTATACTTTTTAGTGTCTGTAATAGGTTCTTTTGTAAACCACAATAGGATTTTTCTAGATTACACCAGGTAGACTTTTTACCATCTCGTTGCTTTTTCCTGTCATAATTTAAAATAGTAATTTAAGTAGCTATAGGTAGGCCAACGAAAGGTGTCGCACGCCTTAAACAAAATAGATCCCAAGAAACGGGAACGGAAATGGAACCAAATGGCAACTATTCCGCACACAATGAAAAAGAAATCACTAAAATCGGTTCAAAGCTGCCGACGATATTAAGTATTTACGTGTATATTAATTTTCTCATCCCTTCTTCACCCCCACCCCGTTTTCTCTACCTCATTAAAGTTTGTCTTTAATATGAAACCTATTGCAAAAAGAATTATTGGAATTCTACTCATTTTTGAAGAGTTTTACTCTTTAGGTCCGAAGATATTCATCAGGTCTTCACCATTTTTTTATGGGACCAAATGGCAACTATTCTACAGCAAACTAAACAAAAATCACGTAAATCGGATCATAAATCTCAGCGTAATCGGTGTACATACATTAAAAAAAACAATCAAATTGATAAGCTCCTTTGAAGTCGCTTAAAAACGGCAGGTTGAATAGCAATAAATATCAATTTATTTATAGATTTGGCATTTGAGCAAGTTTTCATTTGATTATGCCTTGGCACGATAGTGACGACATACCTAATTCTTGTGGATTCGACGGGGTCATTGTCATGAAAACAAAATTGTGATGAAAACTAGTCCTTGGATGATACTTAAAATTTAATACTTACCTACGTAAAAAAAGCAAAATGTTTGATAGAAACAAAATCCACCAATTGATCAACGATTAGAATAGCTATTATTATGACCAATACTCCTTCCCTATTCCTGCTCCCCTTGCTCCCCTCTCGATTTGATGGGCCGGTAACACATCTACGATCCAAGCGCTGTGGGTGTAATAGGCGGCAGTGATTACTTACCGTCAGGTGACTTGTTTGAGCAATAAAATAACATTTTTGTACCTATGCAATAAAAAATTATACGGGCACAAAAAGTGTCTACAATTCACCAGCTGTTTTTTTTTATTATTTTATTTATTTAGAAAACAAACAAATGTACAATCTGACTTACAAACTAAGAAAAATAATTATATTTATCATTGTACATTCCACTACGTTTTCACAGATTACAATAAAAAAAAAAAACAGTGGTACAGAAATGTATGAAGAAGATATACCTAAATTTTAATAATTTGTGTTTGTCATCAGAACATGCATAATTTCTTTTTTAAATATGTTTTTTCTAAGATTGAATATATCTATATCAACAAAATATTTATTATAATTTTTGACCATTCTATGGAGGGGCGCTCTCTCACCCGCATTTGTACGACAAGGGGTTGTGGCAAAAAGCGGGTGTACGCGTGTCCCTCGCCTAACTACAGTTCTTGGTACAATATAGAAAATATTATTGACTAGGTCGGGGCAGTCATACCTATTGTGTAAAATGCCATGGAGCATCATGGTTTGGAGAAACAGGCGTCTTGATTGTAATGTCAATAAACTATATTTTTTAAGCGAATCTGTGTATGATATTCGTGCTGTTGATGGAATTTTATATTCGACAAATCTTAAGAATTTGCGTTGTATTTTTTCTATCGCCAGACTATACTTTTCGTAATATGGGTCCCATATCATACATGCATATTCTACTTGTGGGCGTATCAAGGAATTATAAAGATAAAGGCATGTTCCTTGTTGTTTAAATTCCGATGAAGCCCTCATTACTAAATTGTACATTTGGTATACTTTAACAATTATTTTGTCTATATGTAGGTTCAAGTGCAGTTTACTATCCAAAAGGACGCCCAGATCACAAATATGAGTCTCTTTAGTGAGAAGATTGTTGCACAAGGAGTAATTAAAATTAATTAGATTTTTATTTTTTGTAAAATTGAGATATTTACATTTGGGAATGCTTAATTTCAAGTTATTCTTATTACAAAACTCAGACAAGTTATTGAGGTTACTTTGGAGGAGATGGCAGTCCTCTACCGATTTAATAGATTTAAATATCTTAACATCGTCAGCGTATAACAGGAATTTACAGTTAGGGAAACACTTATTAATATCGTTTATGTAAATTATAAACAAAAGAGGGCCCAAAATAGATCCTTGGGGTACTCCTGATGTAGCTACAAACGAGTCTGAGTGGTATCCATTACATACAACAGTTTGGTTCCTGTTACTTACATAAGACAGACACCATCGCAGTAAGTCACCTTTAATTCCGTTAAAAGAAATCTTATTCAAAAGAATTTTGTGATCTACTCTATCGAAGGCCTTTTTGAAATCAGTGTATACTACATCTGTCTGGATTTTGGAGTCAATATCATTAAATAAATGGTTAGTAAATATTATTAAGTTGGTAACGGTAGACTTTTTCTTAACGAAACCATGCCGCTCAGGTATGATGTATTGTTGAACAAATGGATAAATTGCATTGTGAACTAACTTTTCAAAAATTTTAGCTATCGTGCATAGAAGGGAGATGGGTCGATAGTTCTCGATATTTTGCCTCGATCCGCTTTTGTAAACAGGAACTATATTTGTTTTCTTCCAAATCGAAGGAAATTTGCCTGAACGAATACATTGGTTAAAAAGTATAAGCAAGGGTTTACTTATTGTATTTGCTGACCACTTTAGAAAGCAAGGGGGGATACCGTCAGGCCCCTGTCCTTTTGTAAGATCTAATTGTTTAAGTTCTTTTATCACATCTTTGTGGTCTAGATTTATGGAACAGAGAGATGTGCTGCTGTCTATTGAATCCTCCGATCCTGGAGTCCAATGTGGTGAAGTAATATATTCTTTATTCTTACACTGCCCTCTCAATCTCCTTCTCTTATATCTATCCAAAGGTTGTCTGGCAGAGATCGCTCAGAGCGATAAGACCGCCTTTTGTACTTTTGTATTTTATAGTATCCTTTATGTATTCCCTTATCCGTATTAGTTATAATAAATAAGTGTACAATAAAGATTAAATAAAATAAATAATAAATAAATAAATAATATTGGATGGTTCATACACAGGTTGGAAAAATTTTGAAAACATATTACATATTACAATGGGATCGTTAGATGTTTCATTTTTATAATACATATTTGAAGGTACCCCTTGTTTATCTCGACGATTGGCTAGGTATGTCCAGAAGTATTTTACATTTTTGGGAATACTACTTTCAATGCTGTCTATGTATTTTCGATAACATTTATTGCATTCTTCTTTGAGGCGAGCTCTATGTAAAGAGAACACTTCGTAATCACACACATTTTTGTATTTTTTCCACTTAGTCCAAGCTTTCTTTTTTGAGCGAAACATATGTATTAGAGCTTTCGTAAACCAAACAGGAAAATTAGAGTTTTTAGGTTTAGACATCGGTACATGTTTTTTTTATGATTCCATATATGTTATTATAAAATGTATTAAATCAACAGACTCTTCAGTAGCCTCAGTATTCAGTACTGCACCCCAGTCTATTTCATCTATTTCTTTATTAATGTGTACATAGTCTGCCTTACGGTAGTTATATTTCGGGCTATTATGATAATGCATATATGCTGTTAAGTGGAGTGGAATCTACTAGCCATCAGCGGCACATATTATGCTGCTTAGAACCGAGATTCGCAGAATGAACCCCATAGGCGGTACACCACCGTTAGACACTATTACAGGAATTACAAAATCGAGTAGTACAGTTATATTTAACCACCAGGTTGGCTAGTTGATCTGCGATTACTTGACGGGGATTTGGTAATCCAGTTGGCGAGATTTTATATTACAAAACGATGCTGGTGCACTTTTAAGTTTTAAAGCTTAAGGTCTCTCGGCAATTTATGGTGCCAGAAATATACTTATAATTCATTAAATATATTGCCCCTAGTGTCCTTATATTATGCATAAATGCCAGCCTTACTCAACAAAATGGTTGTGTTCCAAATTACACTTTATTTTTCTCATTTCTATTTTTTATTCCTCATAGTCTTACTCAATATTCAGATAAAACATATTACATCCTGTCATTGAACAATTAACGAATATTATAGGAAATACTCACTCGATATTTTTTTATATATAGCATTGAATCTAAATATAATTAGATCAATATATATTCCCTCAATATTAATTATTATTAATAATGCTGAGGAAGAGAAAGTTATGAAAATGACTCAGAAATTATAACCGACATCGGATTGTTTAATAAATAAGTAGAACCGTACCGGAGTTTTCCTTAATCCCAATATTGCTGTGGAGCAAATGGTTATATAAATACCTACCTTCTTTATCGAATTCAGTAAATTTCCTACCGTTAAACATAAAGAATCATCATAATATGTTTTTTTTTCAATAGGAATAATGTTGCATTAATTTGGAGTTTTACAAAACAGTATCTTTAAGAAATAGTAACTACTCCCACGATGGCGTAGTGTTACTAGGGTACAATTACAAAGCAGAAGCTCGGTTTCGAATCCCGGGCTAGGCAAAGTGATATTGATTTTTCTATTCCTTATAAGCCCAGAGTCAGAAAGTGCCCGATTTGGCGATAGATTTGCCCTCTATCACATCGTGGGACGGAACATACAAGACGAAATGTGCGTATCTTGGTATCATCTCCGCCTACACCTTCTTGGGAAAAAGCATGAATTTATGTATGTAGTATAGTAGTAAATAAATATACCCGCTAGTGTTACCTGTGATAAAAAGAGGACCTTCTTTTTCGTTGTATTATTATATGTATTGTTAGATGAGCTTTAGTTGTATTTTTACTTAGCTCGTTATCTTTAAATACTATGGTTTTTATAAATATGTATCTTAAAACAGCCTTCACGGGGCAGTTAGTTAAAGCTTGCTAAAAACAAGATGTTGCGGGTTTGATCCTAGCACCGAGCTCTTATACGTGTGTGAGGCCCAATATATATATATATATATATATATATTGGGCCTATATATATATATATATATATTTGTTTCTGGTCTGAGCGTTTGTGAAACCGAAAAGTCTCTCCAAGTTACACAAGACTTGTATGGTGGTGTGAGGACAGAGTTATGTACCTATAAATTACTATTGGGTGTACTTATTTTAAAATAAGAAAGAACAAACAAATGTTGAGCTGAGTATGATGAACGATATCCAATTATATATTTTTAATGCTAAGTTAAATTTAAGTTATCTAGAAAAAGGTTTTATGTTTTTTATTTAATCTTTTGTAACTGAAAAGAGGGAATTACAGAATTCCCAACTGAAATATTTGCTTTAAGCATTCCCTTTTCCAATAATTTGATAAAAACATTTTCCCCAGTAAAACGTTACTAGATTTTTATGAATCTCTCCACGGCTAAACAATGTGAATATTTGACGGTGACCCTTTTTAACTGGCTCCGAATATTAGATTTCTTTTCACACGTGCCTCTATACACCATATTCTCAGGTTTTATTTTGGTGTGTGGACATATGAGATCTTCTGAATATATGTACGTATTTCGTACATAATATAAAAGCTCACTCCTATGGGTTAAAGTTTAGAAAATTAAAGCGTGAGATGGGAGTTAGGAAGGGGTGTAGGGGAGGGGGAGGGTGTCCCATGTCCACTTGTCCATGTCCCCTGGTACCACTTCCAAAAGGCTACGTGAAGTCGGAGTATCCCGAGTCGGTTTTGGGGCATAGTCGACTTAACTGATCCATAAAGTGGGTACATTAAGTTCCTTCTGAACATAGTGTCTAGGACGTTATAAAACAACAAAACATAAGCAAATCAATTCAATATTTCTTATTTATGGGTCTATCGCAGATGCGATAACTTCGCCAAAAATCATCAACAAAACATTCATAAAAATTGTTACTGATGACGCAAATTGCGTAGTTTTTTACGTTCCGTTCACCAATTTTTGTTCACATTTTAGACCATGGACTAAATACTTGACATATTAATAACTATAGAGCCACAAACTTATCTGGCCCGGTGGCCAAAAGTGGAAACAACGACGTCATTTGGAATTGTCAATCTACCTGCCAGTCGCTGACATATCCGCCATTGATTGTTTACTCAATGTATTTATTTTTCCTGCATTATGTGCCATATATTTATAACATTTACCTTTCTCGGAGAACAATATATTGAGTGAATTTAGTTCCTAAATTGGAATTGATTTTCAATGATTTATTATCCCTTGTTGCTCTCAACATTTCTCTAATTTACTTAAATCAATCTATACATAATGATTAATGACTAAATACTTGATATCTAACTCAATTGGTCATGATAATGACTAAATAAATGAAATATGAAATAGTTAATCATCACAACATAAACGTCTGCTCTTAATCGGGTTTTGCGTGAACTATGGCATTTCTATGGAATTTTGTTATTTATGGTAGTGCCTGTGGCATCAGGTTTTGATGTTTATCACTTACCTAACGTAGATATTTTTATCCTTTTTCATAATTATTACATCATTTCAGTATATTCGCTTACTATATGACTCAGGTCTCTCAATATTTTAATTCAATAAAAAATCTTTAAGATTTGTTAAATTAATAGAGATGCATAATATAATAAATTTGTGTACCTATGCATAAGCTATATTTTTACGTTGCCTTGGCATTTACTGGGTACAGTCAGACTCTTAATAATCCTGATCGTAGCCAAATTAAGAGCTCTGGCACTTTATGCCTTCATCTCAGTAAACAGAAATTATTAAAAGTACAATAAATTAATTTTATAATATAATTTGTGTCGCATATTTTGTTGAAAATGCAGCAAAATAAAGCAACACCTTTTGTGAATAGTAGTGATGCTTTATGAGCAATGCAAAATGAGGTTTTGTCTTTATTTAGTTTATTTTAAACCCTTTATACAAATTGACTGGCCTTAAGCAATCTCTACCAGTTGAACCAAGGTGATAGACCAAGAGCCCGTGGCAGCCAGACCTTCGTAATTTTATAAAAGCTGAAAGTTTGTGTGCGCATGCCTCTAACATAGGCATCGCATAATCAGCTATTATGAAGTTCCGATCGTGGTTGCTGTAGAAGTTATGAGCTTCAATTTTTCTGGCAAGATGAAAGAACCATCAAAAGTGTCTGAATATCAAGAAAATATTTGTTTATAGTTGCTTTAATAACATATATAAAATTTAGCTTTTATACTATAACGATGACAAAATTACAGTATGTTAAACTTTGAAGATAGCGTAATATTTAATAACATGTAATTTTGCCGGCGTTGTAGTATAAAAGCTGAATTTTATATATGTTATTAAGGAAACTATAAACCAATATTTCCTTGGTATTCAGACAATTTTGATGGTTCTTTCAAGAATCATTAAAGCTCATAATTTCCAAAGTAACCACGACCGGAACTTCATAATAGCTGATTGTGTGATGCCTATGTCAGAGGCATGCGCAGAAAAACTTTCAGCTTTTATAGAATTACGAAGGTCTGGCAGCCACGGGCTCTTGATCTATGATGCAAAGATGAAAAGAGGTAGGTGCATAAATAAAATTACAATTGTTTAATTTTCTTAATTGAAATTAACACATAAATTACATAATTATATAAATTTTTGCATGGACTAATAATCGTTAAAAGAACATAAGAGGATTAGGATCATAAAAGATCGACATTTTACATTAGTGAGATAGCTCATATTTGTTATCTTTATAATAAGCAAAAATAAAGGATTAATATTCGTCTACTTTCTAAATTTTTATCCAGAAAATTAAACAAAATGTTACAATGTAAACATGAGATCTCGTTTATATTTTTAATTAGCTTTTATTAGCTTTAGACGTATGTATGTTAGTATGCAACGGAATCTTTAAACATGATTTTGACCCCCTTCAATACGTCGGATTAACTCGAAATTTAGCATACTTATTAAGGACTGATGACAATAAAATAATTTAAAAAATATATGACATCTTATCCAGAATCATCAGAAATATAAATTTTTTGAAAAAAAAAATTGGTAATTTGCTCGCAGCTGTCTTTCTTTGATAAGACATCCGTAATATATATGATTTTAGTGTAAGCAATTAAATTATAGTTTAAAAAACTAAAAAACACGCTTTCATAAAAGATCCAACTAAAAATAAAATATAATTGATAGTGAGTTTAAGATTAGAAAATGGAGTAAAATACATACATTTGACTGTTACAAAGCGTGGGGTGCTTACAACAATTACTTATCCTCCAACACCCTACGCTTTATAACACATTGTATTTATTTTACTCCATTTTCTAATCTTAAACTCATTTATCAATTATTTTTTATTTTTTAGTTGGATCTTTTATGAAAGCGTGCTTTTTTAGTTTTTAAACTATACTTATAGCATACATTTTTAATAAACACACCTTTCATCATTGTTTATCTTGAATTCACATTTTTACGATTAAAAAAATTACTCACTTGTGTGAATATTCCTGTAATAATTCTGCTGACTTTCACATAATATAATAAAACCAAACACAAAATACGCACTAAAAACAAAACGTAACGTAGCCATCATCTCGCCAACACTCATATTCACGAGAAAGGACTGCCTCAAAACGATTATGCCTCGGCAAATATATAGCGAGGTTTTTTTTTTCAAAGCGATAAACTGGATTTTGCAACAAAGGCGGATAGCGGTTTCAATATGTGGGGTTATTTTATAGTCTTTTTATTAGCGAGAATGACGAGACAAGCAGGCCACTCGCCTGACGGTAAGAGTTTAAGCGTTTTTGTTTTCAAAAACACCCTCATTTAGGAAGTTGGAGGTTGGAAGGGATATATCGCGATCATCAACCTCCAGTCTGGGGTGTAAGGATTTTTTTCGCAGGTTGCAGATGTTACTGCCGGACTGAGTCTCTAACCAAAATCCTTGACTGGCATGCCAAGTAACACTTCTCGGTGGCCCTCATACGAATTGTGGGCGGCAAGTTAAGTGGACACTGGACAGGTGAGAGGCGCCAATGATTGCTCATCGCACCTCGCAATCTCATAAGCGCTAAGAAGAGAGCCTGCTCGTAACAAAAACAAAGCCAACTATAATTTATTATTTGAAAGTTCTGTATGGAACTATATTCCGTCTACCACCCCGAGACATTAGGTATTGATATCTTAATGCGCAGTATTCACTGGCTAAAATATATTATTCCAAAATAGAATCTGACCATCAGTGGCTTAAATCTTAAGCTCGTCTTCGGACAATCAGTTTTGTATTTTTTATGTAGAAGTGTATAAAAAGAAATTTTAACATCAGGAGAGTGATTGTATTGATAAAGTACTACATAACAAGCAGCCCATATTCAAATCATTCATTCTTTTACGGATCTCGTGTTACAAACTACTACCCGTCACGAAAAACGTCACGAAATTTCGAGTTACGGATTGCATAGTAACCCCCAAGCCTCGTGCGGGTGCAAATACTTTTTGAGTCCATTTCACATCAACAATATATATTATTACTAGCGGTCGGGTCCGGCTCCGCCCGGGTGCATACACGTTTTAAAATGGCGGTCAAAATGTTTAATTCTCACTCTCAGTTTAGAATATCGACCAATCGGACCACGAAAAACGAACAAAATTTCCTCGTACGCACTAGCTGTTTTATATTTAAACTTAATTTGACGTCCACCATACTCCTTTTTTCATCCTGTCCCGTTATATCCCGTCCTGTCCCGTCTCATCCTTTCATTCAAGGCGTGCAAACCTGTCCTTTCTTGGCCCGTCTCATTACTTCGAATTTAAAAGAGTAGCAAATATTATGTTTATTAATTGAATTCCTTGCTCATCCCACAGGAACACTACATTTTTCGGGATTCAGTAGTTTTTGTGTGGAAGAATATTTAACCATGTATTCATACATCCATAGCATCATACATCCAATTAGTAATTACAAACTTTCGCGATTATATTATGCATAATTATATAAGTAAGGAAGTAAGGACTATTATTAGCAATGCTACTTGCAAGTTGCAACTGTGAATTCATTGACATTCATTTTTGAATCACATTAAAAGAATCTCGCTTTTTTGCTTAAATTAATATAGCTTCTGAATTTGTCTATCAATTTAATTTATTGATTGAAGGATATTAAATAAAAATTTGTTATTTTCAAAAACAATAATAGTGAGTAGATAAATAATAAGTCAAACTATGTCTATGAATCTGAATTACAAGCTTTTGTCCTAAATGCTGAGAGCTCCGGTGAAAACACCTGTACATAATCTAACCTTCAAATATCGCATAAAGAGAGTACTCTCCTTAAGGTAGGCAGCGACTTCGTTGTGCTAGTCCCCTGGCACTGCAGAGGTCCATGAGCAGCGCCGTAGCCGCTTATCATCGGCTGGCCGCTAGCTTGTCTGCCTATAAAAGCGATAAAAAAACTTTACTGGTTATCTTGATCGATGATCACCGTTTTCAACAGCAAAGTTGTTAGATGTTGCCAATTCGACAATGCTAATTTAGCTAGCTACACCATGACTCTAGAACTGTTTAAAAAGGTCTCTAAAAATTTCACGGAATTAACAAAACATGATAGCGAAATAATTAATACATCACGTTTTTTGTGACACTCTCATATCATCCCGATGATCGAAGCAGACTTTATTTTATTGACTTATCTACATATTTAATCTACGTAATATATTGTAATTTAATGTTTTACGACTACTAAGACTTTTAAGGCTATTACATTTTATACTTATAAATTCTCTAACCAAGTTAAATAGATAGAATCTAATGTTTCCGCCCTTGATTACATAGGAAGCTTGCTGATTAATGATCTGTGCTAATTTAATGATCTCCTTCAAGAATACTAAGGGGATGAACAAACAAAAGGGCTTAGTTGATCGTCAGTTGGTTGGGCCCAACATTATTCAGCTGACAGCGTGGAATGCTTCAACAATTTATCAATGGGACATCAACTTATAATGTATTGGACAACAAAGAACTCCTTTATGGTTATATTACGATGTGCAAGTTTAAACGAGGCTCTTAATAAACAAGCTATAATGGATATTCGTACACACACATTCGTCACAACTGGACAAAATGGGACTTAACATCTTATATCTCAGGATGCGCAATGGTATGCCAAGCAATGCTTTGTCGATCATTGGTTTTGCTGGTGTCCATACGGTCCTATCGCTTACCATCAGGCGTGTGAGATGCTCGTCGCAATTCATCGAAATAAACAAAATAAACAAAACTAGCAGTTCATCTGCCACGTTTTCGTGGAAAAACACGTATGTCCATAAATTAAAAAATTGCCTACAAATATGGTTCACATTTTTTTTGTTTACGTCCCACTTTTATTTACCGTATCCTTTTTTCCGGGAATTCACATAAAATGCCGTGTTTGCCAAAAATTGATGCAAGCTGGCAACCTCATATATACAAGTGAGGTCTCAGCTCATATCATTTCGTTGGCAATAATAAAGCCTCGATATTTGGCACCTTGGAATGTATAAACACAACCACATGGTAACTATGGTTGTTCCGAAAAAGGTCAATAAACAATTTCTTACATAAATTAACATATTAAGTGTTTATACATATTAGTAAATATATTTCCTGCGATAACGGGGCTGATGTTGAAGTTTTTTATAGTGCTGGGTATATGACTGTCCTAAATCTATACGAGTTTCATAAAGAGGAAAGATTTGATTTTTTGCATTGATTAGGCTTTGAAACTACTGGACCGATTTGAAAAATTATTTTACCATTAGAATCCTAAATTATCACTGGTGTACAAAGGCGATAGAGGGTGATAGATTATATTCAAAAAATATTTATATTAGTCTAAAGAAAGATAAACGCATGTCGTTTATTTATCAGTAGCAAAATGTCTTTAGCTAATTTTGTGCATTTTTTAAATGATTAAATCAGCTTTATCTAATTTATATTAAATAGCTACAAATAAGTCATATAATTTTGTGTACAAATCATATTTACTATGAGTATTAAAGTCGTTTGTACGACGTCAAATTTTTGATGGGCGTATTACGCAGGACTTTTCAAAATTAAACTGTGTAATATTGAAGTTCGTCGACTCCGGCCGAAAGGGCTTATCATAACGCAAGAGTTATTGCGTCATTGTGAAGAAAGCAAATGGCTTTTTTAATGTCCTTTTAACGTTCTTGTACTATGATAATGTTGAATGTTTTATAAAGTGCGAAATAAATACTTTGTAATGTTAGAAAATCTGAAAGTAAATTACGGGGAAGATTTTTCTCGCTTTTTATTTTTATTGGTGGGGTAAACATCAAATATTTTCCTTTTGTTTTGCATAACGTGGTTTTTAGACATCTGCAGGAAATATATATAATTCACTATAATTAATTTGTTTTCCTGTGCGACCATGTAAGCTTTGTTTATGTGTGATTTTTATTTATTTAATGTTTTTTGATCTTTTTGTAGCCAGCCGACATAGCCAACTAGGGCACATGGGTTTATGCTTTTTTCTAGCTACTATATTTCGCAGCGCCGGATCTTGATATTCTTCGAGGCGAAGCAAAAATTGAAGAATGCCGCCCCCGCCTCCCTACATTTTTATCTTTATCATCATCATCATATTTAGCAACCAGACGCCCACTGATGACACAGGCCTTCGGGAAAGAACGCCGTTTTACCATCATTTTAAGCATTTTTACACGCTTTATATTAGCTTCCTTGTAGCTGTAACAATTCGTGGTGGTAGGACATAAGTGTCCGCCCGGGTAGCAATCACCGTCCACGGGGCGTAAAGATCGCCATAGTGATCCCCGTAAGGGGACCGGTTTTTCTAGGGGTTTGAGTCCGGGTATGAGGTTGTACCGTATGGGTATTTTTGGTCGCTGTCGAAGGGAGGAGTGTTGACCCGCCGGCCTAGAAGACCCGTAGAAATGGTTGTCCGCTGGTCGCCTGCGGTGCACTACAGGGGCCCAATCATAGCTAACGAACATGAGAGGCTGCCTCACCATGCCGCGCATAATCTTGGGTGGGTCCGTCGTGCCGGTGGGTGACCGGATGTGGGGTCGCGGCGGCTCATCCCGGGAGGGTACGGGAGTCCTTCAATTAAACAGAGCAGGTCCTTCAGCGGTGCATAACCCCATCATCGCGTTCACTATGGAGCTCATACGAACCGCGGACTCCATACGAACGTCAATACCGTCCACCACCATTCCGAGACGGCCCGGTCTGCTTTGCTCCTACCTGCTGTACCCCCGTTATTCGCTTAAAGCAAACTTCAAGCTTAAAGTCGGGGTATGCATACAGGGTATATCAAGACTGCTACCGAAAACGAAGCCGGGTGGTAGTTTAAGCGACTTCAGACACAATGCAACAGAAAAAGTTGCAAAAAAAAGCGACAATTTTTTTTGTTATTTTTTTCCTATGGCCATATTTGGGTGGTAAATACATTTTTTCCTAAAATAATAGTATATACCCTTTTATTTATAAATACTCTAAGGTATAAAAGAGTTAAAATTATTATTTTAGCAAAAACTATGGATTTACCACCCAAAAATGACGATATTTAAAAAATCATAAAAAAAAATTGTCGCGTTTCTAGGCGAAATTTTTAATTGCATTGTGTTTGTAGCCACTAAAACGACCACCCGGCTTCGTTTTCGGTAGCAGTCTTGAGATACCCGGTATATGTATGTTCGGTCGGACATCTGCTGTCGCCATTTGCGTTGCATGGAGGACCCCTTTTGATCTTGGTTCCCTGAACCGCATCTACGTGTGCGTTTACAGGTCTCACAACGGGGACGATGATGACTCAGCTGTTCAGGTATTTTATCCAGGCGGCTAATGACGCGCGCCCGTCGGCCAAAACGGTGGTCTTGGGGGATTTCAATGCACATCCCGACCTGTGGCTGGGCTCCTCCAAGACAAATCATGCTGGTACCTCACGCCTCTGATCACTGCCTGGTTGGATCGTCAGTACCGTTCGCTTCACCTCCACGTCCCTTGCAGGTTAAGCGGAGGGTCTGGCATTACTCGTCGGCAGATTGGGATGGTATGCGAGATTTATTTTTGATTACTCATCCATTCCTTGGAGGTAGCGCTGCTTTGAGAGTAAAGATCCTTCAGTGAGTGTCAACGCTATTGCTGATAAGATCAGGCTTTGAATGGAATACTACATGCCTTCCTCTGAGATCGCCAGTAAGGGCCGTGGACGCTCCTGGTTCAATTGTACATGCGCCGATACTGTCGGTGACAAATAGGCGGAGTATCGAGCTTGGATCAGGGGTCACGCCATGAAGGATCCCAATATCAGTTCCCACAAAGAAGCCTACAACGAGCCAAGAAGGCCTACGTTAGAGCAGGTGCCCACCGTATTAGTAGGGTTGGGCGTGCGTTGGCCAATCACCCAACTAGCAGTCGTGCATATTGCAGTTTGGCCGTTCCGTCTAACTTTTGCCGTCCAGCGTTGCCACTGCTCAGGTATCCGGAAGGGTCGCTGGCTCACAAGCCGCAGGAGAAGGCTGCCTTACTGACAAATCTCTTTGCGGCTAATTCCCGCCTCGAAGACTGTGGTTCCCAGACGCTGCCCACACTGCCCGATTGCGGTTTCTCAATGGCAGATTCCATCTCCATCCAAAGTGTTTGCAAGAAACTTGTCTATTGGGCAAAGCCAGTTGTCTAGGCTTAAGACGGAAGACGGCCGCGTGGTATCGACGTGGGCAGAGGTATTAAGGGAGATCGAGAGGTTCTACGGACAGCTTTACACCTCGGTTGCCAAACCTGCTGTTAGCTCGGCCGAAGACCCGAGAGCCGAGTTGATCCGACACTATAGCGATGATATCCCGGACATCAGCCTGTGTGAGATTGAGATGGCCCTGAAGCAACTTAAAAACAACAAGGCGCCGGGCGAGGACGGAATAACTTCAGAGCTTCTGAAAGCGGGCGGAACGCCGATACTGAAAGTCCTTCAGAGGGTCTTCAATTCCGTTCTCTTCGAGGGCTCAACGCCAGAGGCATGGAGCGGGAGCGTGGTGCTATTGTTCTTCAAAAAAGGTGATAACACTTTGCTGAAGAATTACAGGCCCATCTCGCTCCTGAGCCATGTCTATAAGTTGTTTTCGAGGGTCATCACAAATCGTCTCGAACGCAGGTCTGATGACTTCCAGCCTCCCGAGCAAGCCGGTTTCCGAAAAGGCTTTAGTACCATAGACGACATCCATACGCTTCGGCAAGTTATACAAAAAACCGAGGAATATAACTTGCCGCTTTGTTTAGCGTTTGTGGACTATGAGAAAGCCTTTGATTCGATCGAGACATGGGCTGTGCTACAGTCTCTCCAGCGGTGCCATATCGACTATCGGTACATCGAAGTATTGAAGTGTATATACAACAACGCCACCATGTCGGTCCGAGTACAAGATCAGAGTACGAAGGCTATTCCACTACAGAGAGGCGTGAGACAGGGAGATGTCATATCTCCGAAACTGTTCGGTTCGATGGGGTCGGAAAGTGCTCGAATGGAGGCCACGTAGCGGAAAGCGCAGCGTAGAACGTTCACCCACAAGATGGTCCGACGACCTGGTAAAGGTCGCGGGACGTCGCTGGATGCAGGCTGCCTCCAACAGGTCTCTGTGGAAATCATTGGGGGAGGCCTATGTTCAGCAGTGGACTTCCTTTGGCTGATGGATGGATGGAATGGCAGATATTCGCATCAGGCAGTGTGATGTGCGGCGTGAGTTACGGTCTCTCGATGTGCGGAAAGCCAGTGGTCCGGATGGGATACCAGCGGTGGTTTTAAGGGCTCGTGCAGCCGAGTTGTCTCCTGCACTGACTCGCCTCTACCGAGCGTCCTACCGCACAGGTGTTGTGCTGGAATCTTGGAGGGAGGCCAATGTGCAACCGATCCCCAAAAAGGGTGATCGGTCAGTCCCTACCAACTATCGCCCTAATGCTATCGCCTCAGTGATGAGTAAGGTTATGGAGCGGATCATAAACGCTCAATTGATCCGCTAACTGTAAGTAATGTAACACAGTTGAATATTACGAGTATCTACTTGTAGATATATCGTTAGCGCTCAGTTAGGTCCATATGTAAACTAGAAACAAATTAATTTAACATATTGATCCTACGTGTACATTTCTTGAAATTTTAATATAATTAATATGTGTCATATGTGTGGTCTAATTTTAATGTATTGCATACGATTAAACATACAGTGGTCAAGGGTTTCAACTCCGGGGTACACCATTGACTTATTGGAGTCACTTGCATATTTATATACAATTACTTTAACAGTGATAGGAATCATAGTGAGGAAAGTATAAGAAAGGGAAGGGTTGTTAAGTTTGTATGTTTCCCACGATTGTAGATAAGTCCGATGCTCAACAATGTTGATTAAGAGCTGATATATTAAGGACGGGCGATTTTTCTATTAGTTATCAGGACAGGGACTGGAATTTGCACCCGATATGACTATAGACTCTCGCCCCCAATCACACCGAGGGACAAAACACGCAAGGCGTAACGTGGGTGTCCTGGTTGATACCAGGAAAATCTCTGCATACCCCTTCTGGGAAAATGGCGTGAGTTTATAGATATTAAGACAAATTGATATTGCGTGTTTTTTGCTAGGATGTTTTACACAAATTAAATTTAAGTGTAGGTCGTCGTGTTCGTCACTTGGCGACCCGCCTTCAAAATATGACGTATTTAAGATTTGTTGGCTAGTCTAGTCAATAAGAAAATTAATCAATGTGTACTAGTACAATGAAATATATATTATTTATTACTTTGTAGTGCACATTGAAGTCGGTCTTTTAATTTTTTATTAAATTATTTTATTTATTACTATTTAGTTTTCATAAGCATTGTAATGATGCCACAGGTAATCATATAATGAAAACTGGAATCAATGTATATAAAAAATGAACCATTGTGATCCTTTATAATTTCAAAAACGAAAATTAATATTTTATGATTTTTAAGGAAGCTACACTGTCATTTCGTTTTTATGATAAAGAAAATACTAAAATCGGCTCAACCTGCTAGAGATATTGAGTACACTTATGCTTGGTAATCATTCGTTACCCCCTCACCTCTACACCTTCTTCACTTCCTATTTTTAATAAAATACATATACTTAACCTAATATACGAAAAATCATTGCGTTTCTGCAAAGTTTTGTGGAGGTCTGCTCTTCAGATATGTACCTATTCATCAGATCATCACCATAATTTATGTGACCAACATTATGTATAATTCGTTCCGAAGAAAAGTTATTTAAAATCATTTATTTACTGTCGCAGATATTTAGTATTTACCCCCCCCCCCTTTCCACACACCTTTCTACTTTCCCCTTTCCATCCCCCCCCCCCTTGTAGTAATACATTTATACTGAATCTAATGTAAAAAGAATTAGTGCTGTACTGTTCAATTTTGAGGAGTTCTGCCCTTCAGGTCCAAAGATATTCATCAGGTCTTCACAATATTTTTTTGGTATATTCTATCATATAATATCTCTTCGAAAAAAAAAGTTATTTTTAAGTCGGTTAAGAACTGCCGAAGATATTAAGTATTAACTATTGTACCTATTTTCTACCCCCTCACCCCCTCACCCCCACCCTTTTCCCATTTTCACCCACGCTTTGTAATAATATACTTATACTTAATCTAACGCAAAAAGAATTAATGCTGGACCGTTTAATTTTGAGGAGTTCTGGTCGGCAGATCCTAAGATATTCGTCAGGTTTTCACCAATTTTATATGGGACATAATGGAAATTTTCAAAATCGGTTCACAATTGCGGGCGTAATCGCGTAATAAACATACAAAAAAAAACAGTTGAATTGATTACCTCCTCTTTTGAAGTCGGTCAAAAAGATGTTTGTTCTTCTTTGTTCGATTAATCAACTGAAACTAACTAGGAAACACAAATTGAATATTTGAAACTAAACATAGTCGTTGAGATCGATGAAGGAGTTTCCAAATATAGCTTCTACTCTTTTTCACGTGCCCTTATCGCATATTCATTAATATTCGCGCCCCACGAAAAAAAAAGTTCTGCAATGTCCGTGTAAGTGGTGTTATGTTATTGATGAGTTGTATAGTTGTCTCCCAAGATTCAATATGCCGCTCTCTGAACTTGCAGCTCGGGGTACAGACCCCGTCTTGCCCCCTCTAGACCCGGGTCTGATATTTCGTGACGCGAAACTGACTTTGATGAAGTCCTTCGAAAATAGTAGTTGCAAAACTCACAAGATGAAAATTTTCACGGCATTTTAATGGTTGGTAATTTTGATACATGTTTTTACATTGCGGAGTGTTTTGGTTGACTCCATTGTATATATCGATATAAGAGATGAATAGATAAGGGATAAGATGACAGCCTCTGTGGCGCAGTAGGTTAGACGCCGCCTGTGATGTAAGAAGGCACTGGTTCGCTTACCGCATTGAGATAAATATTTGTTCGGCCCACAAAGACCGACTGAAAAATCTTAGTTCCTGATATCCACGACACAAGACTCGATCTTAATGTGGAGTCAGGACTATATATGTGCGTGACTGCTGGGTGTTATTTATTTATTATTTAATGGTATGTTCAAATTATTTAAATATTTGATTAAATTACTAAGTATACGCTTAAAGTTGCCATATTAACAAGAGGTCAATCAATAACATTTTCAAAAACTATTTATAGTAAATTAAAAGGATACAGGAAATACCAGTGCGGTCAAACGTAAATACATTAAGATTATTTTATCATGTTTTTGTAACCCAATAAATATAACTTTATCATCATCATCAACAGCATTTTTTGTTTCCGTAGCCGAGGTTGTTGAGAGCCGTTTGTAGAACAAGTGTTTTATTGCATAGAACTGGCAATCAAACTAACAGGTCACCTGATCACTGCCACCCATGATCATACACAACGTATAGAACACAGGTGTGGTGTTGCTCCATCAAATCGTTAGGGGAGCGGGAAGGAAAAAGGATGAGACGAGGAAGGGAGAATTGGGCATACGACAATCTCACTCATCGGACGAAATGCGACGGCCAAGCTGTGATACCGCCCCGAACGAGCTTGCCCGTTATTATACTGAATGACTGACATAACTGACAACAACTTGGCTCTACGACTGTGCGATCTATATTTTTGTGAGATCAAAAATTCTCTCGTATTTTCTGATTCCCACGAAAATAGATATATATCCTAGTGTGGGGTCAGCCGTTGGACTATGTGTGTGATTTTCGGATGAATTTATTTATTATTTGCTAGTAAGATTGTAACGAATAGAAAAAAAATATATATGTATATAATTATTTGTCTTATTTTTGCTAGCATTTAATTTTTGCTAGCATTTAATTTACCACAAGGCATAGGCTTCCCTCAAGGATTTGTACATCGACCTGTTGGAAGCGGTCTGTATCCAGCGACCACCGGCGATCTTTATCAGGTCGTCTGTCCACCTTGACACGGGTTTATTAAAAAAAAATGGACACTATATTCTAAAGTATAAATCTAGAATATAGATTAAAATGTGACTGTGTCATTTTTTTGTCACTCCATATTTCATGTTATCTTTGATGTACTGAAAGCTTTGGTTATTTATGTGTTAATATATATGTAAGTGCGCGGTGGCCTGTTGGTAAACGGACTAGACGCGGCTGCCCACATGTTCACGGTGGTCGCGGGTTCGAATCCCAGGGCACGCCTCTGACTTTTCGGAGTCATGTGTGTATTGATAGTCAATCATCACGCACTGAAACGGTGAAGGAAAACATCGTGAGGAAACCTGTATACCATAGCGATTTATAAGAATTTCTATGGTATGTAAGTCCGCCAACCCGCACTAGGCCAGCGTGGTGGACTATATGGCCTAACCACTCTCAATTGTACTCTCGATTGTAGAGTAGGCCCGTACCCTGCAGTGGGACGTATATGAGCTGATACAGTACAGTACAGATATATGTATGAAAATGTTATGTTTTCAGCAATTATACATTTTCTCTTCTACCGGGGGGACGACCAACAGTCCCGAGGAGGTGTCGGAATTCACATCCACAGGTCTCTCATCAACAACATCGTATCCATCGAAGGTGTGTCGAGCAGGGTAGTGTACCTTATACTCAGAATATCAAAAAGTTATTCGTTGAAGGTCATAGAGGTATACGCGCCGACCTCGACACACCCAGATGAAGAAGTAAAGGAGATGTATGAGGACATAAATCGGGCCATACATACTTCCAAAACCTACTTCAATGTTGTTATTGGGGACTTCGACGCAAAGTTGGGCAAGAGAAGCGACGCAGAGTTGAAAGTGGGGCAATTTGGACATGGGCAAAGGAACCTCAGGGGTAAGAGGCTGGCCGACTTTTTGGAAAAAGAGGGACTCTGCGATGAACTCTTTTTTCCAGAATCCGCCTAACAGGAAATGGACCTGGCTGAGTCCTGACGGTTCTACGAGAAATGAGATAGATTTCATCTTGACGACGAATAGACGGATGTTCAGTTATGTCTCTGTGATCAACAGGGTGAAAACCGGCAGTGATCACCGAATGGTTAGGGGCACATTGAATATCGACGTCCAATTAGAAAGGCGTCGCTTGATGAAGTCTACGCTCCGACCTACTCGCGCCCATATCCAAAACCCCGAGAGCTTTCAACTCGAGTTGACAAATCGCTTTGATTGTCTAAAAGAAAACCTTGCAGTGGACGAGTTAAACAGCGGTTTGGTAGAAGCTGTCCATAGGGTGGGATCTAAGTATTTTAGACCTCGCCGTAGAGATAGACCACAAAAACTCTCGATCCACACTCTTGACTTCATGGCCGAACGTCGATCTTTGACGCTGCAGTTTTCCGATGACGCCGAAGCATATCGGCGGCTCAATAGACGGATCTGCAAGTCTTTGCGACACGATATCCGTGCTCACAATACTGTGAGCATTAAGGAGACAATTGAGCGAAACGGAGGCTCCAAAGTGTTTGCAAGGGACTTGTCTATTGGGCAAAGCCATTTGTCTAGGCTGAAAACGGACGATGGCCGCGTAGTATCGACGAGGGCAGAGGTATTAAGAGAGATCGAGAGGTTCTACGGACAGCTTTACACCTCGGTTGTCGAACCCACTGTTAGCTCGGCCGAAGACCCGAGAGCCGAGTTGATCCGACACTTTAGCGATGATATCCCGGACATCAGCCTGTGTGAGATTGAGATGGCCCTCAAACAACTTAAAAACAACAAGGCGCTGGGTGAGGACGGAATCACTTCAGAGCTTCTGAAAGTGGGTGGAACGCCGATACTGAAAGTCCTTCAGAGGCTCTTCAATTCCGTTCTCCTCGAGGGCTCAACGCCAGAGGCATAGGGCAGAGTTTGGTGATCCTGTTCTTCAAAAAAGGTGATAACACTTTGCTGAAGAACTACAGGCCCATTTCGCTCCTGAGCCATGTCTATAAGTTGTTTTCGAGGGTCATCACAAATCGTTTCGAACGCAGGTTTGATGACTTCCAGCCTCCCGAACAAGCCGGTTTCCGAAAAGGCTTTAGTACCATAGACCATATTCATACGCTACGGCAGGTTATACAAAAAACCGAGGAATATAACTTCCCGCTTTGTTTAGCGTTTGTGAATTATGAGAAAGCCTTTGATTTGATCAAGACCTGGGCTGTGCTACAGTCTCTTCAGCGGTGCCACATAGACTATCGGTACATCGATGTGTTGAGGTGTATATACAACAACGCCACCATGTCGGTCCGAGTACAGGATCAGAGCACGAAGGCTATTCCACTACAGAGAGGCGTGAGACAGGGAGATGTCATATCTCCGAAATTGTTCATTGCCGCGCTAGAAAATGCCTTCAAGCTTTTGCAGTGGAAAGGATTCGGCATCAACATCAACGGCGAGTATATTACTCACCTTCGATTTGCCGACGATATTGTAGTCTAGGCAGAATCGCTGGAAGACCTTAGCACTATGCTCGAAGACCTTAATCGAGTCTCCCAACAGGTGGGTCTTAAAATGAACATGGATAAAACGAAGATCATGTCGAATATCCATGTTGTGCCCACCCCCATTGGAGTTGGGGGCTCGACTCTCGAAGTTGTAGACGAATATGTCTATTTAGGACAAGTGGTCTGGTTAGGCAGGTCCAACTTCGAGAGAGAGGTCAATCGTCGAGTCCAACTCGGTTGGGCAGCGTTCGGGAAACTTCGCGACGTCTTCTCGTCCAAAATACCTCAGTGCCTAAAATCGAAAGTCTTCGATAGTTGTGTGTTACCAGTGATGACATACGGTATCGAGACGTGGCCTCTCACTGTGGGCCTCATTAAAAGGCTCAAAGTCACTCAACGAGCCATGGAGAGGGCTATGCTCGGTGTTTCCCTACGAGATCGAATCAGAAATGAGGAGATCCGTAGGAGAACGAAGGTTACCGACATAGCCCATAGGATTGGCAAGTTGAAGTGGCAGTTGATCGGGCACATAGCTCGTAGAACCGATGGCCGTTGGGGCCGAAAGGTTCTTGAGTGGAGGCCACGTACAGGCAAGCAAAATGTCGGACGCCCTCTTACAAGGTGGACGGACGATCTGGCTAAGGTTGCAGGAAGTCGCTGGATGCAGGCCGCTTCCAACAGGTCGTTGTGGAGATCCTTGGGGGAGGCCTATGTTCAGCAGTGGACTTCTTGTTGCTTATATGATGATGATGATGAATTATGCATTTTAGATTAAACTTGCAGTCACAGTTTGGATTGTTTCAGTTTAAGCTTTAAATCTTAATTTTTATTTGGATTGCATTCACCATTGGTTCATAATAGCTCTTGCGTTGGAAAAAATATATATTCGAAAAAAAAATATTTCTCAAATGCAAGTCGATCCCTTATTTACAAGAATTTAAAAATACAACACACAATTCCCCATACTTGTCTTTTTGTAATTACCATGGGATTTTCCGCGAGCCGCATTACTTTGAACAAAAAATACAATGGCAGGACCGAAGATACGCCTCTCACTTATCCGATGTATTTGAGATCCCAAGACCTTGAATTCATTGTAAATTATGGACCTAGGAATATATTGGTTTTACCATTTGTTTATGTTTTTATTTGGACGGATATATTGTTTAAAGGAAAAATTGTCATATTACAATAACAAAACCTTCCACGGTTTGGTTATTGTAATATGACAATAAGCCAAATGGATAGAGATAACTCAGAAGCGAGGAAAGGCTAATCAAGCAGTTAATATGGATTTCACTACGCATGTTGCAAGCGACCTGCCTCCAGCGATTTCTTGCAACCTTAGTCAGGTAATCTGTCCACCTTGTAGGTGAACGTCCGATGATTCGCTTTCGTGACCTATATTAGAAAGTTTTGGATTAGACGTCTTCATGTAGATTCAACAATCTCCTCAGTTAAAGTTGTCCTTGCTTACCTGCCATTGAACCTTAATATAAGCTGTCAAACTTGTTTAAGGTACTAGGTGTCATTTTTTTATCGCGAAGATCTGGGAAGAGGTCAATGTTCGTTCGGATGATAAATATTCTTTTATAGTGACAACTAGTCGTGATAGGTCAGTAAATAAAAATATGAAATCGCATCTCTCATTTTGCGCTCTATTGAATGCTATGTGACCTATGCGCTTCCTTTATCCAGATCGAATCTTGTTGCGTCAAAATTATATTTATTTATTGAATTGAAAGGAAAATGAAATTCGCAACAAAGAAAAAAATATAACCACAACGGCAGCTAATTAGCGCATTAGGATAACAAGTACTCTACGAATACGAATATCCAATTCTAGATTGGACTATAGCGTTAATTTTAAGTAAGTCATAAGTATAATACTAAAATGTGTTCTAGAAATTAATGAATTAAATAAATAAATACACCCAATAGTAACAAACATAGTCCTTTTAGATCAAATAAGTGTCGTGTCGTGGGTATTACTAACTAATTTGTCTCGGTTCGGGGATCAAACCTGCGGCACCTCGTTTCACAGTCGACGTCTAACCAACTGCGCTACCGAGGCTGCACTATTATCTCAAATCTGTTCATCTCATATGTCGATATGTACAATGTAGTAATCCAAAAAACTCCACAAAAATAAAATATGTATCAGAATTACCCGAATTTCGGAAAAAATAATTGTATTAATAATAAATATGGGAGTCAGTCGGTTGTTCTTTGAGCACACAAACTGATTTCATTCAATTGCGGACAACCCATCATTTATGTATGTCCCGGGCCATCCCAAAAGTGGGACTCGGTTATCCCAGGGGATCCGGCAAAACAGAACATTCGCGGCAACCCGCGAGCTTCTCTCGAAGGTAAAATAAATACAAAAAGGTTCATCATTCTTTGTTTAGGAACAAATAGCCGTGTTTTAAAAGCGTTTGTACAAAAGGAATTCTTTACCTCTATGTATTCCCCTTAATTTATGAAGGATAAGTAGCAATGATTTGTTTTTCAGTATCAGGCTTCTGTGTCATTTTGTTATACTTTTACATTTTTACTAAACAAAATCATATCGGTTTATTATCATTACTTTACCGGGCAATTAATTTTAGCAAGGGTAAATTAGTTTCATAAAATATTTGTATATTTTAAAATTCTAATCACCAATAATCTTTAATACGTTGTATAATTATAGTTGGTTATATATTGGTATATTGGTCGAATTAAGTAGAGACTATAAAAAACAACAATTGTTTTCACAACATAATAATATAATATACTCGTATAATTTAATATACTCGTTCCATGGCGGTTTTAAGAACTGCTTCAGAATCTGCCTTCCTACTTAATTTCGTTCACTCACAAAAGTTTCCTATTTAAGTCATGTTAGTGCTTTAAAGTGGCAAGTCTGGTATCCGACGTGGACGTCGATCTACAGTCGGTCATCTATAATACGACTGTTTTTAAAATCTACTTTAAATCAGATATATTACTTATTACTGGTAGGTCTCTCATATGTGAGAGGCAGCTCCATAGGTACCACCGCAATGTCTATTTCTCCCGCCAAACCGTAGTGTAAATGCACTGTTGAGTTTTGTTTTGAAGGAAATTGCAGCCAGAGTAGCTACTGGTCATATTGCGACTTAACATCTCATGTCTCAGGATGATGAGGATGCGCTCACCGCAGTGGAATGCCATTGCAATTCAAGGTGTTGTTTGGATTTGTTATTGTTCATGAATGCTCATATCGCTTACCATCACGCGAATGGCAAGCTCGTCTCCTCAATCAAGACATTAAACGATGAATGGGTTCTCCACAGGTCGATATTGAAAACTTTATAATATATTCATACATAAAACTCACGCCTTGTTCCCAGAAGGGGTAGGCAGAGGTGCGAGGGCACCCACATTTCGCCTTGTATGTTCCGTCCCACAATGTGATAGGTGGCGAGCCTATCGCCATATCGGGCACAAATTCCTGACTCTGGGCTGATAATGAATAGAAAAATCCAATATCACTTTGCCCAACCCGGGATTCGAACCCGAGACCTCAGCTTTATAACCGTACCGTAGTACAACAACGCCACCGAGGCAGTCTATCAGTCTATAAGGCATGTAATATATTTAACAGTAGATATCCTGCAATTAAAGAACTGGAAGTATTTAAAACGACAGTAAATTAATTAACTGAAAGTGCTACAGCGTACTGTTGGTAGAAAAATAAAAATCTTAACAAAAAGTACGAAGTGGATTCCAGTTCTTCAGATAGTGGTTAAAGTAATAACGCCGTCAAATAGTTCCAATTTTCCCAGCATGATTAATGGAGTCTTCAAGTGCAGTTATTTGAGAAGTTTTGCAACATTTTTGCACATAAAGTGGCAAGTCTTATGGAATATAATTAGTGAAGTTTCGTCATTGGGCCGCGGCTTACGGGAGGTATTTGGAAGTTTGGAATTGTTAAGAAGATTTAAAGATGCGTATGGTTCCTTTGTAAAGTATTACGGTACGGAGGTCTGAACTTGCGTCGTTCATGTGGGTATTAAGATATATTGTTTTTTCGTCATTGTTGGTTTATTTTGCAGTTAAACAAAGGTTGTTTGTCAGTATTAAAGAACGGAATATATGTATCCATTTTTTTATTGCCTTGGAATGTTAAATCAGTAGACAGCTCAATTGAAGTTAAATGATCACTGCAGCCTATAAACATCTACAAACTTCTAATCGTAGATGTGTTGCCTATCCGTGTGATTACACGGACAGGCAACACCCTTATTATTTTACCCTCCCGATTGGGAGGGTAAAATAACACCCAACAGTCACATACATAGTCATGACCCCACACTAAGATCGAGTCTTGTGTTGTGGGTATCAGGAACTACAAAGAGACTTTTCGGTTTCACAAACACCCGGGTAACGGGTTTCGGGTAGCGGGAAGGAAAAAGAATGGGAAAGGGGTATTGGTTTAATATGTTCCTATGAATGTCTATACGGCACATTGGTATAAGATGCCGGCTGTAATACAAGAGGATACGGGTTCAATTTCCTGTAGGAAATACTAGTGCTTGTATCATTCAGAATTAATAGTGGTTTCGAATCTAGGTTTGGGGAATGTCTGAATGTTGTTTGCAGGATACTTTTTGGAATCTAAGGCATGAATCTTATTGCGGAGCCAGAAAAGTGTCTTGAGCTTTGTGAGTCAGGTGTTTACCTTTTTACTACCATAAGATTATTTTGAAGTCTATGAGAAGTTAATATTATAAACTTGCCTACTAATTTGTGGCACATACAGCGATTGCATAAATAATTAAATAACATGCATTTTACGAAAAACAATATTATTGATGAAAGAACCAGAAAAATTACAAGAGTATTATTGTTCCACACCTTCACTGGAATTCCGTATACATTAAAAACATTCAAAAGGTCGAAACGTTATTGTGATTTTATGAATTCGCACGCTAAAAATGGAAACGTTGGATTCTCATAATCGTGCTATTTTGAAATGGAAGAAAGAGCAAGGTGATTCTGTTCGGTGCCGGTATGTCATTTAATCGGAACCCATTTGTCCGTCCTTTGTGCTTTGTTCTTTGACTGCGGTTGCGTGGTCAGGTAGAAGGAATGTTTCAATATCGAGCTTCTAGGTCCTGATTTTATAGATACGTTGCAGCAAATTGCATCGGAATGCTCTGTGGAGTCTTTGATTGCTGAATGCGATAACTTTTATTTGGTGATCAAAATTGCAGTACGTATAGGACCTACAGGGACTTTATTTACATTATAAATTAGTCTTTTTATATAGTTTTACAAGATTTAGCTTTGTTTGGATAACATCATTTTATTAATTATTAATGTGGATGAAAAAATGAATATGAAGTTATTCAAGTAATTTTTTACAAGATCTTTAGAATCTTCAAATAATTTTACCAATGTTTGGGAAAGTGTTGTAGCTGTAAAGAAAAAACCGCAGATGAAACTCGACCAGTCACACAAACTGTCTTTTTTCTTCTTCTCTTATATTTTTTAATGTGAACGTGGCTTCCTTTCATTTAACAAATGAAAATGAAATAATTTATTCAATAGGTTCAGTCTTTTTTATCCACCAGCCTGTAAGTCGCCCAGAATGAAGAATTAATATAGGTACCTACTCTGTTTCACCAACGCAACGTTACAATGTAAGAAAATCGGACAGATCAGTCCACGCAAATAGTACCTGTTCATGAGTACGATTCATGTATAATCGGCCTTTCAACCATGTTACATGGAAGTGACCGAGCCGGCATTCGACGCCACCGCAAACACAGACTTTTAAGCGAGCATGACATATCCAACCACTTACAAAACAAAATGAAATGTGTTAAGGTGCTGAAATGGTATCAGAAAATAATTTAAAAAATCTAGTTGTGTCTAAAAGTAAAAAGGTACGTCGACATGTTATACATAAATTATAACAACACGTAAATTATACCTATTTGTTTTAAATGATTATATTATTTGCCATAAGATAATTGATGAATGACAAGTGAATAGAATACAAACAATATCAAAATCAGCAAACTACAACCTGTCGATTGACTCAGCTACAAATGTTTTTTTTTCATCTATTAGAGTGGTAGAACATCGTTTTTTAGCTAGGACGAATAGATTTTCATGATCCTGGCTATACTATTGTACCATAGAAAATCAATATTTTATGTTTTGTTTGGTAAATTATATTACCGGAGGCGAAATTTGTAGTAGTAGATTATACTTATTTAAAAATCGATGCCAGGTGGGTGGTTGGTTGTACAATTTTAAGCCAAATGGTCCTACAGCTCGTCTAAAGTTATATTGGGCCGGCCCTATGTAATTAAAAAACTGGCAGAAAAACAAGAATATTAAAATTACACGAAACCTTTACTCTTCATCATCCCCACCCAATTTCACGTTAAAACAAAACCAATCAAAACGTCGAAAGCAGTACTTTGAGGTTTCATACAGGATATATCAAGACTGCTACCGAAAACGAAGCCGGGTGGTAGTTTAAGCGACTTCAGACACAATGCAACAGAAAAAGTGGCAAAAAAAAGCGACAATTTTTTTTTGTTATTTTTTTCCTATGGCCATATTTGGGTGGTAAATACATTGTTTCCTAAAATAATAGTGTATACCCTTTTATTTATAAATACTCTAAGGTATAAAAGAGTTTAATTTATAATTTTTGCAAAAAATATGGATTTACCACCCAAAAATGACGATATTTAAAAAATCAAAAAAAATAATTGTCGCGTTTCTATGCGAAATTTTTAATTGCATTGTGTTTGTAGCAACTAAAACTACCACCCGGCTTCGTTTTCGGTAGCAGTCTTGAGATACCCAGTATAAATTACTTGCTTGAAAATAAATTACATTTGAAACTATATTTGCATTTAAGTGGAACCGTTACGCGTTTATTGTTCCAGATTCTTCAATATAGAAATGAATGAAATTAGATTCAATCATTTCCGATTATTTACGAGAACGAACAAAAAAGAAGTGAGTATGTATTTCACATAGAAGAATAAAAGTCACAGACGTGATTCAAAGTATTAGCAATTATCATGGCTATTATCTGGGTATTGGGCTATCAGCAAAGGAAATGAATGACCAAGGGTGTCAAAAATTATCAAGGATAGCGGCAGACATTCACTTTGTGGGTGGTTAGACCACCTTATAAAGGGTTCAGGAAGATGATGGAAGCAGTTTACTTTTTACAGATAGCTATAGTAATCTTTGATAAGGACTGTCGTATTATTAATATTATATCATCGACTGTTAATCATTTGCTTCCAAAGTCTTCTCATTCGTCTGTCATTTTATTGGAAGGATTTTAGAGAATTGAAAGCTCTTTATCCTTTTTATCTGGAATATTAAAATAAAATCAATAACCGTTGTAATTGAATAAACAAATAGCTAAGTTAACAAAATTTTGTAAATACCTGATACAGTTTATAAAAGACATCGAACAAGCAAATATTTTATCAATTCGATATATTTGGAAACAAAATTAGAAACGAACTGATCAATATAATATGGAATATAAATGAAGGTATCTGTAAGGTTAATAACGTGGTTTGACAAATTCGTAGGTACATTTCTATATCTTTAATCCCTAAAGGAAAAGAGAAAATTATTGACATGATTCTTTTTTATTAGCCTTTAGATATAAAACAAATTGAAAGTATATGTTGAAAGTATATTTTACTGGTGGTAGGTCTCTCATATGTGAGAGGCCATCTGGGTAGGTACCACCGCAATGTCTATTTCTCCCGTGAAACAACACTGCTTAAATGCACTGTTGTGTTTCGGATTGAAGGACATTGTAGCCAGAGCAACTACTGGACATATTGAGACTTAACATCTTATGTCTCAGGATGGCGAGCGCAGTGGAATATTGCTACTGTTCATGAGCGGTCGTATCGCTTACCATCAGGCGAACGGCTTGCTCGTCTCGCCATTCAATGCAATAAAAAAAAAAAAAAATATGTATTGAAATAGCTGAACTTAATTTATTCTGTATCTGTATCAGCCCATATGCGTCCCACTGCAGGGCACGGGCCTTCTCTACAATCAAAAGTACGATTGAGAGTGGTTAATTTATTCAATTTACTGAATTTTGACAAAATTCATGACGCAGTTGGTTATGAACCCGTATTGAAATGAAGGAGAAAAGGATGAAAGGCGGCGGTTCGATTCCCGCAATAAGCCAATGTTTGTACAGCCTACAAATATCTGTTTCGATACCTAGGACAAAGTACTTGATATCTTCCTACAGGGTCAAAATTATGTATGTGGCTATACTATATTAGTTTTTAATGTCTATAAAACTCTTCCCCTGAATACAATTTTCGTTATTCCGTCTCTTATTTAGTAGACACTAATTTAGCAGCTCATAATGCCTTTTCCTATCTTAAAGGTGCGTATCATACAATTATACATACTTCTCATTCCTATTTCTGGTGAACAAATGGTAAATTGAACTGTTGTTCGTCAAGGACTGAAAACTCTTGGGAATTTGCCTTATCTTAAAAATGTATGGGCACTTTAACTTACTTCACAACATAAGACTTATCTAATCAATTTTATTTAACTGGAGCGCGTTCTCAATAGGTTTGAGTTTAGAGATCTTCGAAGTCAAATTGGGATTTGGCGTGCATATCTTTACTATTAAACTTTGATCTGATATTTTCATATCATGCCAAACCGAATCCACAAGAGTTACTTTATTCTGTGTCAAATATATTGCAGCTAGGCTTATCGCAATATTAAATATAGTTAAAAAAATAATTTATTAGAAAACGAAATACAATTTTCAAATTTTCTATTTTAATTATCTGAATCTGTCGGTATTAGTTAACGTCAGTAAAGTAAGCTGACGCCGGCAGCACTTTAGCTGATGCTCTGATGTTATGTACTACATCAACATAGCACAATTCCACAATCTTGCACAATATCCTTTCTCGGATAGCTACTCTGTGGGCTTGATATGACGGTGCGTAGGTTTTTGCATCACGATCTGAAAAAAGGAATTTATTAAAATAGTAAATGTATTATTTTTGCTATAATTAGTTGATGAATGAGTCTTCTTATTTAAGTCAATGTGTATTGATAGTGTAACATAAATGGTAATGGATATCGTGAGAAACCTGCACACCATAAAAAAACTGAAGAAACTATCCTTCTAACATTTTTTTCCTAAATGTCAATGCATGCATTGGCAACTAAAGGTAATGTATTTAATTTATGATTGGTATTTTTGTTTTTATTAAATTTATGTAATTTAATGTAATTACCACTGATTGTCCTTAAACAATAAAAATAAACACATCAATACAACTCCTATAAAAATTGATTGCTTTGACGATCGACGAGTTTAAGGACCTCGGTTTATTCGAATGAACTTAAGTAAATGAGGTGATGTTTCCTTGAATGTTCATGGGTGAATGTTTTGGTTCATTCTAACGTAATTTGACACAACTTTACTAAAATTATAAAAAAGAAAAAAAAAACTTAATTGGTTCTTCTGCATTTTCTGTTTGTATTTGTATATTTTCCATTGCAGGGCACGGGTGTCCTCCACAATCGATTGAGAGAGGTTAGGCCATGTAGTACACAACGCTGGCTAGCCTCGGGCGGGTTGGTGGATTTTATATACGCATGTGCATATATATAAATTATTACAAATCGCTATGGCATGCAGGTTTCCTCATATTTATTAGTTTTAGTGCGTGGTCATTGACTATTAATACATATGACTTGGAAAAGTGAGAGCTGTGCCCTAAGATTTGAACCCAAGACCACTAAAAATATTGGCAGCCGCGTCTGGTCTGTGACTAACTGGCCACCACCCTATTTTGCATTTTACATTTTATTAATTATGGTTTATATAATTAAATTCAATGTATTTGCATGTACCTCAATCAATCTTGCGTAATTTGTTGTGTTAATCAATTTTAATTTTATCTGACTAAAAATAAAATAAATAAGTAGAAAAAACACAATTTGAGAGAATTTTTTCCATTAAGTTTGTCGGTCACTGACACCAAATATACAGCTATTCATAAATATTAAAACTTTAATATGTTATGACAAAACTCGTTTTTACAAGTTTTCATTTGATTAATTATAATGTTTTCTTGTTAATGGCACTGGTACTTATGATGATAAATACGTAATAAATAACTTGATCTATCTTTTATTTCATATAGGTTTATGTTTTTTTTTTTTTTTTTATTGCATTGAATGGCGAGACGAGCATGCCGTTCGCCTGATGGTAAGCGATGCGACCGCTCATGAACAGTAGCAAAACCAAACAACACCTTGAATTACAAAGCAATGCTTGGCATTCCACTGCGCTCGCCATCCTGAGACACAAGATGTTAAGTCTCAATATGTCCAGTAGTTACTCTGGCTACAATGTCCTTCAATCCGAAACACAACAGTACATTGAAACTGCTGTTTGACGGGAGAAATAGACATTGCGGTGGTACCCACCCAGGCAGCCTCTCACATATAAGAGACCTACCACCAGTAACCAAAATTCTGTCGTAGTTTGTTATAATATGCACGACACAAATCTTTTATCTTAGGACTTGTATGTACTATTTGATAAATAACATATCTATTTATTACCATTTCTTTCATTTGTTTATATTTATTTTCTGGTTATTATTTACCTTTTGCGATATTTTCCGCCAATTCCGGACTAAGTACGACACCTGGTTCGCCGATTGCTTCACACGTAAACTTCTCGGGGCCGACCTCGAAATGTTGCACGCCATTTGAGTCTTTTTTCAAATCGTAATTATATTGAGCTGCTCCAATAATACCTATAAGTATTAAAATAGAATTTATACAACTTATTTCGTTTGTTCACAAAGGATTTTAAATTGAAAATATTTTTAAATAAAGAAGCTCTATAACTTTGATGTGAACGAATAAGCCCACTTCAAATTTAAGTCTTGTAAAGTAAAATAATGATTAACTGCCACAGAAATTGCTTCGTTTTCATCTTCAATCAAATAGTTTTTATATATTTTTATTTAACTGTCTGTAGTTATGATAAGTTTCTAAAAAAATAAAGCGATTTTAATGGAATATTGTATTTAAAAAGACGTTGTCCTTGGCAGTAAAAACGCCGACGCCAGGGTATTTACCTTTTAGATTCATACATATGTGGAATAAAAGGCAGTACGCTCGTTTAAAAATTATAACAGTGCCGTGGACACTTTCAATAAAACTACTTCAACTAAAATTAATATGTGGAACCAAACCAAATTAATATGTGGAAAAATTTATATCAACTTTTTAAAATGAAATTATATTATTAGTAGTTTTATTGAAAGAGTCTGTTGCATGTTGTAAAATACATGTTTTTTTTCGATTGTAAGTGATGATTTCATTTGATCAACCTTATAATTATTATGGTAGTATACACGGTATATCCAGACTGCGACCGAAAACGAAGCCGGGATAGTTTTAGTAACTACAGACATAATAAAATTAAAAAAAATCGGAAATATGCAACAATTCTTTTGCAATGGTTTAAATATCACCATGTTCGAGTGGCAAATCCATAGATTTAACAAATATAATAATTTTAACACAACATTATAGTTGTTAAAAACAAAAAAGGTTGTACATTACTATTTTAGGAAAAACTATGTATTTACCACCTAAATACTTTGATAGGAAAAAAGTACAAAAAAACATCTACGCTATTTTTGCAACATTTTTAGTTGAATTGTATCTGAAGCCACAAAAACTACCACTTGTCTTCGTTTTCGGTCGCAGTCTAGGTGTACCCTGTATAATATGCCAGATAGAGTTCTAATTCTTTTGCACTTCGTTATACTGTAACAGCTACTTTGTACAATCTACATCACCGAAAGGTTGACTGGCAGATAATTCCTTAGTCATAACATCCGCCTTTATACAACATGTATAAAAAAAAACTAACTTATACAGCTAAATGATAAGAAACTGGAACAAATAAACAAACTTTCGAATATAATTACTTATGATAAACAGAAGTTGGCAACCACTTTTCTTCAAATAATATATTAATTATGAGGAGACAAATAAACTAAATGCGCAACACACACACACACACACACACACACACACACACACACACACACACACACGCACGCACACACACACACAGACACACACAAAATTTGCAAACCTTTGTTATAAACGTTAGTCCAACTCAGGCACCCAAAATACAAGCATTGCGCTTAGTTTGGGGCCACAGTCTCTCAATAAGTTATAGTGTTATGTTACATTTCTTAATTGCTCTCATTAGTTCTTAAGGCAAACTTTGTAACGCAGTTTAAATAAATTTTATTATTATTATTATTATTATTACTTACTCGCTTGAAATGTTATCGTTCCGGGAAACGTCTTTGTTTGCTTGCTTAGTTCAATGAGGACGTCCGCGACAATATTTAAATCAGCTTTCGTCTTCAACAAGACTGATTTGCTTGTTGTATCCATTCTGAAAGGGACGGTGTTTGTGTTATTAATAATCAAGCTGCACAAGTCAAGTTTTAAGTTGTGTTAACAAAATATTCCGAGATTTGAATAGTTTGATAAATATAAAAAATACAGGAAACCTCATTTTTACTCAGTTTTCAGGCTAATACTCAGGATGATTACTTTATAGTCCGACATGAAGTTTGAATGTTCGGACATTGAACTGTCTATTTGTCCCGTGAAACAACACTGCGTAAATGCACTGTTGTGTTTCGGATTGAAGGACATTGTAGCCAGAGTAACTACTGGACATATTGAGACTTAACATCTTATGTCTCAGGATGGCGAGTGCAGTGGAACGTTCATACTGTTTATGAGTGGTTGTATCGCTTACCATCAGGCGAACGGCTTGCTCGTCTCGTCATTCATTGCAATAAAAAAAATCATTGAACGTTAACATATAAGATAAAAGTTTTTAAAAATCTTAACTTAGTCATTTCAAACTTAGTCTAAGATTGGGGCATACGATATAGGATTCGAACATTTTGTAATGTACTAAGTATATTGTTAGCATATAGTTTTACGTGCGATGCTTGAACATTGGTCGTCGTGTCAATGTACAGAGTAACCTTCAGGATAGGCAGATAAAGAAAGTTTAGTTCATTACAGTCTAGGCTATGTCATGGTTCTAAAACTACGACTTAAAACACACGACTACACACAAAATAATTGAATATGATGCCGTTCTGTGCATACAAATTATCATAGGAACCGAGAATCAATAACTTCTACTACGTCTTGTTATTGAACAAAGTAATTTTATTTATTTGATACAATCACAATTCACATTTATCTACAAATAAAATAAAATCGAATTTAAAACTTTTTCAAATTAGTAATTTAATCATTTCAAAGTAGTGATAGAGAACAGCTTTAGAAAATCGTTAAATTGTTTTAGTTTCTTTTTATGAATTTTATGTTTGAAGTTACTAAGCCGATAGAGCTTAAGAATAAAAATAGGCGATATAAATACAAAACTTTGATTGCCTCGTTAATATTTTTATTCATGTATGAAATGCGTACTCAACATTATTTAATATTATACATTTTTATTGAAATAAAGGATTTATTCACTGATTTATCGCGAATTTGATCAAGTTAAAAAAATGTAAAAATTAATCCAAATCCCCGACAAAATGCGTAAATAACAGTTTTATTTCAATGTGTACACTTTGCGTAATCTACGAAGCCAATATATTTTTATATTAAAATTATAAGAAACATTGATTAATTAATTTATTTTAACGCTTTTGACATATTATGCCGGGCTTAATGACATTTAATTGAAAACTGTTTTTATACCACAGGTCTTGCAAACGAACAAACATGTCACCTGATGGTAAATGATCACTGCCGCCCATGGACATCTACAACCCTTGGATCATCTGTTGCCAGGCCACCAAATCGGAATGGGCGCGGGAAGAAAAAGATGGAAAGAGGAAATTGATATTGAGCATTCGGCAATCTCAATCACCGAACGAAAGACGACTTATCCGTCCGTCAGCCTCATGTGAGACAGTGGTACCACCAGTGGCTTAACAGTCCATAGATTGTATTTTTCTTTGGACTGGAATAGTTCTTCCATTTGCAGTAGATGTCGCTTTTCATACATCGCGTAATTATTGTTGTTGAGAAAAATATGAAGAGAGAGAAACAAAAGTATATGCATATAAATATTATCATAAGAAGAAACATAACATAAAACAATACAAACATTAAACTGTTACTTCATTTACTTAGAAACCTACGCATAACTCTAGTTCTATTTTCCCTAAAGGAATTTCTAAGAGCCTACTCAGTGAAAATTCCGGGCTTTGGAAATTACTGGGGAATATATATATATATATATATATAAATTTCATATTAATAAGACCTGTTTTCTAGTCGAAAGTCGTATACCAACAGAGGGTGCTAATGCTAATAATCGGACTGTTGACTCTATCTCCATACATAGAATGTACTCTGTGGGTACCACCCCGAACAATCCTTCCCATTAAATCTTTGAAAGATAAATTCCGTTGAAATTCTGCCAGAGTACGGATACAGTACGCGGAGCACGCGATTTCCATGCAATTGTTCACCTACCCTTAATTTTAATTAATGAAGATCTCATTAGGAAACGTGATGATTACAAAGGAATATCCTGAGACGTGGAAATATCTTGCCGAATGTTTTGAACAAGACCGATATAATTAGAATATTCTGAGTTGCTCATTTGTTGAGCCTTCTTTTGAGGCACCAGTCCGTAATACGTTATGTTCTGAGACAATTATTATGGTGTTTTATGGTGTAGCGGTATGTTAAGTTCAACAACCTGTTTTAGATCAAAGTGTTGTATTATAAACAAAACCTGTTTGCTTTGTGTAGTGTTTCGTAAGGTATATAATATGCTTATGTTATTATTACTTAAGAGCTCATATAAAAATGATTCACTTTTATGAATGAAAAATAGTCTTAATCAATAAATACCGTCAGAATTCGATTAGATTTACATTCCCCAATATAAGAACAAGGGCTCCTTTAGTGTTCTGTAGGCCGAGCACGAAAAACTATCGAATTCGTAACGTAAACGTATCGAGTTCTCGATACGTTTACCAGAGTATGTCGATAGTACGTAGCACGAAGCACTTTCTGTCGACTATCGAGAGCTCGATACGAATACGTTAGTGACGTCATCCTAATGTAAACAGTGATGTTGCTTTAAGAGCATAATGTAATAACTTTATATGTAATAAGAAATAACTTGAAACGATGTAGTGCAAAATAATAAGATGTTGCAATTAAACAGCAATCTGAGAAATTTAATAATTGTTTTTATTTTTTACCGCAAACTGCATTAAGATAATAACAATTTACTGGGTTTTATAATAAACGGTTAAAATGTTCGCCATACCAACTTTATGGCTTAAACAATGCACAAGGAAAACTCCTTTTCTTATAATTTTAGAGGTCATTATTATCAAAAGACTACCGGGTCATTCATTACAGTAACATGAAATATTTTTACTTTTCTAAATTACTTTTGATTGGCAGTTATAAGTTTTTACATTAGTACCAGAGATGACGACCAAAGCCATGTATCATAGCAATACGGTCGAAACTGTATAAAATCGCTAGATTATGTGATTCTGAACCCGCCTATGTAGATATTAACGGTCAAAATTGCATGTGAGGCTATTTCTGCTGTGTCCAAAAAAAGGCAGTCGGTATAATAGCAATACGTCTGATTTTGGAAATGTACATAGATTTTATAATTTTATGACGAATAAGTTGGTTTTCAGACATTTTGCGCGTAGTTTATAGCTGAAAAATTTTTTTGAAGATGTCAACAAATTTTGCCGACATGTATTATACCAATCCGACTGAATTTTTTTTCAACCGCTCGTAAACTTGGCGTGATTGCAAAAAAATGTTTTCAGACAAGAGACAAAAGAGAAAATAACGTTTTGGAGTCGCTTGGCCGATGCCTGAGCGCTTCTTACGCTCCTGCCGCGATGGGAATGGTATTTTGCGTGTTACGCTCCTGCCACTCTCTTACTATACATAGTCATTCACTAGCTGTCCTAACCGTTGAAATAACGCTCACTCAAGGTAACAAACTATAAGTTGCTCAGGCGGACGTGGGTGTGTCGCTAGTTATCCGAGGGTTCGCGGACGTTTTTTTTTTCTTCTATTCCCTATGATAAGGCACGGTTTGCTCATCTGCCATTGACGAAGTTTTTAGGGATGGAAGAGTAGGTTTTTAAGAATTCAAAATTATCAATTACAATAGACGTTTTTATAGCATAGATACGTTGTCCGCGCTCTATTTTGGCAAGACAGCATGGTAATTGCCCGACTTGCAATCAGTCACGCTTCAACACGGTCGATATCGAAAAGTTGTCTGATAAAGGAGGTGCTACACTGAATTCTTCCGATATTTTTTTTATATCTGTTTAATTCATTTCATCAAGTTCAACAATTTTCAGACAGATTGCTATGATACGATCGGACGGATTGCTATCATCATTTTTTTTTTCTCATTTTTAATTTTTCTAAATGATATTTTGGGTTTGCGCTACATTATTAACTTCTGAAAAATATGTTTTCGGTATCTTAGAGCTATTATATAACAACATTCAGAAAATCAGACAGATTGCTATGATACAGTCCGGTAAAATTTGTTGACATTTTTGAAAATTCAGTTCGGTCAAATGCTACGCGAAAAATGTCTGAAATTGGTATTTTCGAGTTCGAAACAATCAAATCTGATGCGGTTCATCATGCAATTTGATGCGGTTGTGGCCGTATTGCTATGAGACAAAAATTTTGGTTGTCATCTCTCGTACTACATGATTTATGGCCAAATGCTTTAGTTGTTAAATACCATAAAATGTATCTTTAAGCCAGTCATTAAAATAGTGTTATAAAATGTCTTTATTGCAGTTGAAAATAAAGTTTAATATCAAATAAAATAGAATCCAAAAAATTTGTTTTATTAATTAGTTCGACGGCAATTTGCTTAGTATTTCAGTAAGATTTTCATTTTGGTTTCATTATAACATTAACTTATACTCGTACTCGTATGGGAGTTATTTTTTTTTCATTGTAATAATGAGTAGCAAAAACTCGTAAATAATTTCGTTTTTAATTTAAAAAAATGCCTGTTTGATACATAAAAACAATAATAAAAAACACTTCAAGCGTCACCCTTTAGTGAAGGTCAGAATTAATTTTGTCCACGCGAACTTCTGTAATCCAGAGACTTGTTAATTAAATAATTCCCTAAGACCATAGCTCCTTAAAATATTTTATTTATTTATTTATTTATTCATTCTTTACTGCACACAAAAAATGACAAAGTATACAATATTTTACATATAAAATTAAAGAGTACAGTTGGCGGTCTTATCGCCCTAGGCGATTTCTTACAGACAACCTTTGGATGGATATAAGAAAAGGATAAGAAGAGAGGGCAGTATAGAATTTAAATAAAACTAAAAACATGCTCTTATAAGGAATAGGTAAACAAATTATTTATAGTGAATATATACATGATATATAATACATAATTATATAATACACTTAATATACATACATATATAAATATTTCTATAGATAAACATAGACATAAATATACATACTAAATATAAATTATAAATTACCTATTGAGACAAAAAGAGGAAATAAAAACTTCTTAATGCAGCTACTTAGAGAGAAAGATAATAGTCTTTAAGCATTTTTTTGAAATATGTCAATGTTTGAGCTTGCCTTATGACAACTGGTAATGCATTCCACAGTCGAACGGCTTGCACTGTATAGGACCTATCCATGAACGTTGTGGTATGCATAGGCATTCTCAGTTTCAGATTCTCCGACGACCTCAAGGACCTTGAATGAGACTCATGGAGAAATAGAAATCGTTCTTTGAGATATGATGGAGTGAGAGGATTGAACAAAATATTGTAAAGAAGATTAAGAATATGAGCATTCCGACGAAGTCGTATGGGTAACCACTTGAGCTTAGTACGAAACTCAGAGACATGATCATATTTGCGCAGACCAAATATAAATCTAATACAGAAATTTTGCAAGGATTAGCAAGTTGAAGTGGCAATGGGCAGGGCACATAGCGCGGAGATCTGATGACCGAAGGGGTCGGAAAGTGCTCGAATGGAGGCCGCGTATCGGAAAGCGCAGCGTAGGACGTCCACCCACACGATGGTCCGACGACCTGGTAAAGGTCGCGGGACGTCGCTGGATGCAGGCTGCCTCCAACAGGTCTCTGTGGAAATCATTGGGGGAGGCCTATGTTCAGCAGTGGACTTCCTTTGGCTGATGGATGGATGGATGGACAGAAATTTTGAAGACGTTCAAGTTTATTAAGTTGGTCCTCGGTGAGATCGAGATAGCTGACGTCGGCATAATCAAGGATGGGGAGTAGGAGAGTTTGTGCAAGGGAAATTTTCGTGGCAATGGGGAGAAAATTGCGTAACCTACACAAAGACCTAGCTGAGGCAAAAATCTTTCGGCTAACTTCCCGAAGCTGAGGACCCCATGTGAAACATTTGTCTATATATAAACCAAGATTTTTGACTGTATCGCTGTATGGAACAATGATACCATCACAGGAAACAGATGGAAGTTGGTCCTGATCTATTTTCGATATCATCCTAGGGCTGCCGACAACAATGACCTGAGTTTTTGATGGATTGACCTTCAGTCCGTAATCTTTACTCCATGAACATATATATTGGATGTCAGAATTGATGGCTCCAATCGCATCAGTTATCTTGTCCAAGGATGCCCGAGTATAAATTTGCAGATCGTCTGCATAAAGGTGGTAGGAGGAGCGAAGATTATTGGTAATAGAATTAATAAAGACAGCGAAGAGTAAAGGAGATAAAACGCCGCCCTGAGGTACACCAGCAGATACAGAGCACCAAGAGGAAAAGCATTCCTCAAAGCAGATGCGTTGCTGGCGACCATACAGGTAACTACGAAACCAATCAACTGCTGTTGGAGATATGTTAAGAGAACGCATTATGCCAAGTAAGACATCAAAATCGACGGTGTTGAAGGCATTACTGAAGTCTAGCAATGCTAAGACTGTCAGCTTGCCTTGCTCCATGCCCAACCTAATGCCATCCGCAATATGAGTTAGAGTGGTAATTGTGCTATGCCCAGGACGAAACCCTGATTGGAGAGGATTAAGGAGATTGTGTTTCGAGAGGAATTCATTCAGCTGGGTATGGATTAGACGTTCAAGGACTTTGGATAGAAAAGGAAGAATTGATATAGGACGGAAATCTGCGAGATTGGATGCATTGGATTTTTTAGGAGTTGGGATAATATGTGCTTTTTTCTAAGCAGCAAGAAAATATACCAGAGGAAATAGAATCATTAAGGATATGGGAGATGATAGGAAGGATGTCGTCTAGGATAGGGAGAATCATATTGCGGCTGACACAGTCGCTTCCCGTCGCATTAGATGAAATGAGCATAATGGTCTTCTGAACATTACAATCAGCAAATTGTTTAATGACAAAAGCAGAACATGCGGGAGTCTTGAGGGTCGAAAGGAACTTTATAGTGTTATCTTTCATCGCCTTATCAAAGAATGGCGATGTACAAAAATAATTGTTTAAGGAATTTAAGTCAATTGACTTACAAAAGGACTCTTGTCGAGGCTTCCCCACTCCCAGTGTTTTCAGAAATTTCCAAACCGTAGCTGGATCTCCGTTTTCAATAGAGTTGTGAATATGTCGGCGTTGGGCATTCCTACACACCTTACTGCAATGATTTCTAATGGTGACGTACTTCTGCCAATTCAACTCATTAGGTCTACGGTTGTACCGGGACTTGGCCAACGCTTTTTTAGATAGCAGTTCTTTAATATCAGGTGTTAGCCAAGGAGCCGGTAGATGTTTGAGTTTTACAGGCCGGATTGGTGCGTGCTTGTTAAAAAGGTCAATAATTAAAAATAAATATTAAAAAGAATCAAGAAAAGTTTTGAAGCTATTTTGTTCCGATTAACATATTATATTACATAGAGTGTATTTACACGGTAAAACATTTTCCATTCCAAGTCCATTGTCACACACTTTTCGATTCAGTAATATATCGTGAGAAAACCTGGGGCCCTACTATATTCATCCGAAACGAAGTTCGAAACTTCGGATGATCAAAGTTTATATACGATACGAATGTACCTACATATACTTATGGTCGTTATTTGCTTATGATCGTAATCATAGACTTATGGTTACGATGTACGTTAAACAAATTCGAACTTTTACAGAGTAGATACATTCGTATCGTATAAAAAACTTCGAGCGTCCGAAGTTTCGAACTTCGTTTCGGATGAATAAAGTGGGGCCCCTGCCTACAATAATAGTCATATTCACAAAAAAGTGGAAAATTAACGCTGACCATTTTTTTGTTGCTATGAATGGCGAGACGAGCTTGCCGTTCGCCTGATGGTAAGCGATACGACTGCTCATGAACAGTAGCAATACCAAACACCATGAATAACAAAGCAATGCCTGGCATTCCACTGCCGCCATCCTGAGATATATGTAAGATGTTAAATCTCAATATGTCCAGTGGTTACTCTGGCTACAATGTCCTTCAAACCGGAATATTACAGTGCATTTACACTGCTGTTTGGCGAGAGAAATGCGGTGGTACCTACCCGGGCGGCCCCGCACATAACAGAGACTTACCACCAGTAACATATATTATAACTAGCGGCCCGGCCCAGCTTCGCCCGGGTACAAATAGATTTTTGTGCAATAATATGTACGTATTATTATTATACATATAAACATTCCTATATAGGCACGCTGCCGCCGCCCCGGCCGGCCAGTACCGCCGCAAGCGCTACGTCCCGCAATTTTAAATCTGTAATATCTTCGAAAATATTCATTTAAATCTTGTGCTGTAAAGGACCACATAGATCTATATTAAATCAACAATTTATTTAAGCTATTTAATTGGATAAGGATTAATGCTGTATTGGTTAAAATCGCTTCGAAAATTAGCCATTATTTGTCGTAAAAAATAAATGACAAAAAAATGTTATTGTGGGATATCCATAAGAGATAGATAGATATACCATCGCGGAGTTTTCTGTAGACCTTTTCAATGTGTACAAATATGTAGTACATTATTTTGATAAATCTCATAGGGTTCAGCCTGCGTTTGCAATGTAAGCGGAAAAATATTGATAATTAACGACATCACATTAGAAACCTCAAAAATAACAATATTTCTCCACTATTTAATGGATGTTATTATACATATAAACCTTTCTATTGAATCACTCTATCCAAAAAAAAACCGCATCAAAATCCGTTGCGTAGTTTTAAAGATTTAAGCGAACAAGAAAAATAGGGACAGAAAAAGCGACTTTGTTTTATACTATGTATACTATGTACGTGGCGCAGTTGGTTAGACGCCGCCTGTGAAACGAGTGGCCGCGGGTTCGATCCCCGCACCGAGAGAAATGTTTGTGCGGCCCACAAATATTTCTTCCGGGTCTGGGTGTTTGTGAGACCGAAAAGTCTCTCGTAGTTCCTGATATCCACGACACAAGACTCGATCTTACTGTGGGGTTAGGACTATGTATGTGACTGTTGGGTGTTATTTATTTATTTTATTTATGTAGTGATGTTGGTATATCAGAAAGAGTGGATCAAAAATACTTACTGAAAGTCCGATATCTTCTGATTTTTCAGTCCCGTCACATTCAGATTTCTTAAATGGAATATTAGTCCCATGTCCTCATTCGCCAGTACATCGACTTCTGGTATTAATAGAGGATCAATTGGTCTGATGTCATATTGTGGTATTCCTTTACATGTCTTCTCTAAGAATAGTTCAGTTGATTTACTTAAGCAGTCTATGTCGTGCTTGCTGCATGGTTCCAATAGAGCATCTGGAATGAATAAAAATAGATAAATTAAAAAAACTATTTCGTAAATGGTGCTTTTTTCTGCCTACATCATAATAAAGTACATAATATAAAAATATTCTATTTAAAGCGAAGAATATATTCTAAGATTTATTATACAGGGTATATCAAGACTGCTACCGAAAACGAAGCCAGGTGGTAGTTTAAGTGACTTTAGACACAATGCAATAGAAAAAGTTGCAAAAAAAAGCGACAATTTTTTTTTTCCTATGACCATATTTGGGTGGTAAATACATTTTTCCCTAAAATAATAGTGTATGCCCTTTTATTTTTAAATAATCTAAGGTATAAAAGAGTTTAAATTATTATTTTAGCAAAAACTATGGATTTACCACCCAAAAATGACGATATTTAAAAAATCATAAAAAATAATTGTCGCGTTTCTTTGCGAAATTTTTAGTTGCATTGTGTTTGTAGTCACTAAAACTACCACCTGGCTTCGTTTTCGGTAGCAGTCTTGAGATACCCGGTAGATAAATACTTTAACATACCAAACGATAAATCCTTGCATATTATAAAAAGAAGTTCCCCGGCCGCGTCTTTCTGTCTGTGGGAACGCGCTTAACTCGAAAACTACCAAACGGATTTTTATACGGTTTTCAACAATAGAAAGAGAGATTCTTGAGGAAGGTTTCGATAAATAATTTATTATCCTTTCATGTAAATTAGTTATATATAATTGTAACACACATTAACACAAGCCTCTTTCCCAGATGGGGTAGGCAGAGGTGCTGCCAGAACGCCTCGTCAACTTTGCTTCAGCGCAGGTCGACGCTGCACCGACAAAAAACTGCTGTTCGAAAACGCCAGTGGAATAGCGGCGTATGTACCCATTATTCGTTTTAATGTTCAATATTATTTCTTGATTTGTTTGAAATTGAGTATCTGATAAAATAATGTTGATTCAAGGAATTATAGGAAAACAATAAAACAGGGTTTTTTTATTACCTCGTTTAAGTACACTTTTTTATTATGATTTCTTTTATTATATTTTATATTCCTCATACTTGTAGCTTTCAGAGAAAATACTATAAGGAAACCTAAGAATTCTTAGCAATAATTTGTAAGATATCTGAAGTCTGATTGACGTATAAATGGGTTAATGGAGTTCACATAATATCTGAAGTCCCGGGTTCGAGTCTCAGGTCGGGAAAAGAAAAATAGGATTTTTCTATTCATTATCTGCCCGGAGTCAGGAATTTGTGGCCGATGTAGCGTAGGCCTTTTACATCGTGGGACGAAACATACAGGGCGAAATATATATAGGTCCTGGTTGCATCTCTGCCTACTCGTTCTGGAGAAAAAGGCGTGTAATATCTTTTAGGCATCGATTTTTTTTACCTACGATAACTGATTGTAATATAAAAATCGGAGATGAATATCTTAGGTTCAAAGGCCGTCTTTGTTTTGTTATTCTGGTCCCTAGTGAACTAAGCTTGGGCAATTTTTTTCCCCGCTTTATCTTTCACGTTTTTAAGTATAAGTTTTTTTTTAAATGGTATCCAACGAATGTATAAAAACAATTGTGATTCTGTCAATTGTTGTTGTCATGAAAATATATTTTAATGGATATATAGATATATATTTATATAACAGGGGTCAATATGTTAACTTTAGTTCAATAAAATATTTTAGCCCACTTTATTGTTCATGTTTTGTTTAATAAGTTACTATTAAATGGCACCCACTGAATTTAGAAAAACAATTAAGATTCTGTAAGACAAAACCCTTGTCTGTCTTAAAACAACTAATGTTAAAAGCTACGAGTTGTATAACTATGGGAGTAATCTTGTAACTACGGGTGGAAATATTTTTGTTGTAATGATAATATATTTTAATCTTTACTAATATTACAATTTGCGCCGCACTAGGCGCCAACCCGCACTAGGCCAGCGTGGTGGACTATATGGCCTAACCACTCTCAATCGTATTCTCGATTGTAGAGTAGGCCCGTGCCCTGCAGTGGGACGTATATGGGCTGATACAGATATTACAATTTGGAAAGTTGCTCAATCACGCAAAAAAGGCTTGACTGATTTTAATAAAATTTGGCATAGAGGTAGCTGACATAATTTTTATTCCAACAAAATGTAGTGTTCCTGAGGGGTAAGGAATTTAAATGTACATATTTGCTACTGCTTCAAACCCAAATGGATAACTCGGGACGGGATTGCATGCTTTATTATCGTCATGAAACAGAATGAGATGGGACAGAACGTGATACGTGATAACGGGAGGGGATGGGTAAAGCAGCATGGTCCCTAGCGCGGCGGTCACATTGAGTGTAAATATAAAACAATCAGTACGTATGATAATTTTATTTTGTTGATGTTTACTTGACTTAAAACCGATCAGCGCGGAGTGCCGGGCGCTGAGACCATTCGCTAGTTATTTATAAGAATCTATACAGTTGGAGAAATAAAATTAAGGAAAACGTTTAAAACTCAATATGATTTTAACTCAAGTTTAACACGCATGGAGCAATTGATAATTCATTTAATAACCAATTATTTACAGATAACAAAACGACCTGTATCCCACATTTATAAAATAATTCCAATTTGCACATATTTACATTATATTGTACACATCTTTGATATTTTTCATCAAAAATTATTTACGATGATAGATTTAAAGCTAAATTATATAAATTCATAATTTTTGCTACAATTGAGCGTATTATCTTAATAAGCTCGACCAGTCATTCAGTTAATAGGACAAATTAACAATATTATTGTAATATTCTAGGGAATGTGATAACCTCGACCTTTTCACTGGTTTTATTACAATTGGCGTTTTTGGTTGCGATTAAGCTATGTAACTTCATAATCATACAATGGAACTTCGTAATCATATATTTAAGTTAATAAAATTTATATTTTTGTTACTCATATCGTTTAGATCGACCTTCTTATCGTAGTTACAAGAGCTTCCAATCTGTTCTCTTTCTACAAGTACTTTACTTACTTTGTACTTTATATAACGCCATTAGCTACCTCACATTCAAATGCTATCCAAGATGCAATTTGATTAGCCGCAAACGAAACATTGTCGCTTGCGTCACAGTGTTACGATTGTAGAAAGAAAATAGATTAGAAGCGTTTGTAACGTGGCTAAGGTGGCTGGAGCAAGTGTAAATGGACGTATAAATATGACAAATATTGTACTTAGAATAATTTGCATGTTCGATTTTACTTTGGGTTCAAAAGAATTATATTATAATTGAGTGTCTTTGAACTAGTAGTTTTACTTTGTACTCACTCAAATTTCGATCTCGAAGTGTATTTAAATTAGAATTAGTCAAATATTCATGGCTGAATAAAGTAAACGTTAAAATCCTTAGAAAAAATTAGGTTGCTTAGAAATAAGATATTGGGTACAATAGGAAAGTCAAGATACTAATTGATATCAGATCGTAAATTCGTTTGTGATCTGTCAATGGAAACTATATTTAATAAATAAATTAGTGATTAACTGTAACTTAGAATATATTTTATGTGCTTAAAAATCGATAAATACTACCCTACACGTTATTTCACCCCAATTTCTCCCCTTAAAAGGAGAAAAACCTAAAACCACGAATGACAGTGTTATTTATTTGTGACTTTTCCGTCTCGTCCCGTCCCATCCTTGTATATCCCACTTCCTGCCGTCTCATTATCACTTAGGGCATCGAATCCAGTGCCATCACATCCCTATGAGTACATGAAAGTAACAAATATATCGGGGTAAAACTAGCCTAAGTGTTAATCCAGTGTGCTGGCTACATCCACACCAAATTTCTTCGAAGTCCGTTAAGCCATTTCTGAGTTCATCGCGCACAACCACACATACAAATAGATAAACAGAAAAATAGATAAAAAAATCTAAAAGTAATTGTTTTGGATTTTATAACGTTAATATAGTCCTCCCATATCGGTTCTTCTCATTTATATTCCACGTAGGGACATCGATCGATTACAAATGTATTAGGTATGTATCTATGGTAATAGTGATAATGTCCTTATTTATAGAACAGGTTCAATAACATGTTAATGGGCATAAGTTTAGTCCAAAAATATGACATACTTTGCATAATAAAAGGATAAACCTCTATTTTCGTTTAAATATTTATAAAAGTTGCTTCATTAAAATACCACTTCAAATTATGTAAAGTTTTATGTTTCAATTTGTATCGTTACTTGCTTACGCTATAAATAAGTCAGAATTGGGATATGTTCCCAAATATTTACCGCAGTTTCACTTCGTCAAACTTTATCTTTAAAATAAACTGTTTATTTTGATATTTAATTTACAAATACTTTTCACGAATGAATGATTTTGTTAAGTACTACTTTCTCACTTACCTTGCGCGATCACACACGTTGTAAACAAAACGACCAATAATGTTTTAAAACTATACATATTGCACACGGCTCTACCCAGTAAAGTAATAAGAGGAACTAACACAGATATGTACTAATTACATGCTTATATAGATTCGTATTATATCAATACAAACATAGTAATTACTGTGAAAAAGAATTTTGATATCGCAGGTCAAAAATTATCAGTAATGCAGCGAGAATCGATGTCTACGCTAGTATTTTACCAAATTCAATAGCATATTTTAAAAGTCCAGTCAACTTCAAGTAGATTGTTACAAGGGCATCCCGCGCTCTAATACTTATCAATCAATATACATTTAAGTCATTGATTTACGATTAGGTATTATTCTAATTTCATTAAAAGTACGTATAAGATGTGTGTATGAGTGTGTGTGTGTGAGTTTTAATATGTGCGAACAAAACAATGCCCACTATATCTGTATCTAATTCGTATTATATCTCATTATAAAAAGCGTCATATTTTCGAAAAACTCTTGTTATAGGATTCAAAGTTAAATTGGGTTAGATGCCCGTATCTTACATTATTTTTTCGTATACATGTGTGTTTTGATATTGTTTTAGGTTTTGATAGTCAAAGTGAAGGAAAACTATGTGAGAAAACCTGCATACCAAAGAGATTTTGTTAGAATTTATTTAAAAACATACTTCAAGCTGCCCAAGAAGCTTAATCAATTTCTAACACCTGTCAAGTGTTATATACTTTCGCAAGAACCGTACGTATAAATAATTAAATACACCCAACAGTCACATACATAGTCCTGACTCCATACCACAATCGAGTCTTGTAGTAGTAGTCGTGGGTATCAGAAGCCGCCGTGGAGGAGTGGCGCTTCAGGCTGGACAATCCTAGTGCTGGTGAGTAGACCATTGCAGCAGTGCGTCTTGTTCTTGACCAGTGGCTGAACAGGTGCCACGGCATGATGACGTTCCGCCTGACACAGGACCTATCGGGATATGGGTGCTTCAGCAGATACCTGTGGCGGGTGGCGAGAAAGGAAGCGACAGCCATGTGTCACCACTGTGACAACTGCGCGGAGGACACAGCCCAGCACACTCTTTCGAAGTGTCCAGCTTGGGGTGATGAACTCATAATACTCCGTGCAGCCGTCGGAGTAGACAACACGCTTTCGGCCGTGATTCCCTCCATAATCGAGAGTTAGAGGTCGTGGCAGGCAATGCTCTCGTTCCATCCATCCATCCATCAGCCAAAGGAAGTCCACTGCTGAACATAGGCATCCCCCAATGATTAACACAGACACCTGTTGGAGGCAGCCTGCATCCAGCGACGTCCCGCGACCTTTACCAGGTCGTCTGATCACCTTGTGGGTGGACGACCCACGCTGCGCTTTCCGCTACGTGGCCTCCATTCGAGCACATTCCGACCCCATCGGTCATCAGATCTCCGCGCCATGTGCCCTGCCCATTGCCACTTCAACTTGCTAATCCGGTGGGCTATGTCGGTTATTTTAGTTTTCCTACGGATCTACTCATTTCTGATTCGATCTCGTAAGGAAACCCCGAGCATAGCCCTCTCCATAGCTCGTTGAGTGACTTTCAGCTTCCTAATAAGGCCCATAGTGAGGGGCCACGTCTCGGTGCCGTAAGTCATCACTGGCAACACACAACTATTGAAGACTTTCGATTTAAGGCACTGAGGTATTTTGGACAAGAAGACGTCGCGTAGTTTCCCGAACGCTGCCCAACCGAGTTGAATTCGATGATTGACCTCTCTCTCGAAGTTGGACCTGCCTAACCGGACCACTTGTCCTAAATAGACATATTCGTCAACAACTTCAAGAGTCGAGCCCCAACACCGATGGGGGTGGGCACAACATGGACATTCGATATGATCTTCGTTTTGTCCATGTTCATTTTAAGACCCACCTGTTGGGACACTCGATTAAGGTCTTCAAGCATAGTGCTAAGGTAGGTAAGGTAAGGACTACAATATCGTCGGCAAACCGAAGGTGAGTGATATACTCGCCGTAGATGTTGAAGCCGAATCCTTTCCACTGCAAGAGCTTGAAGGTATTTTCCAGCGCGGCAGTGAACAGTTTCGGGGATATGACATCTGCCTGTCTCACGCCTCTCTGTAGTGGAATAGCCTTCGTACTCTGATCTTGTACTCGAACCGACATGGTGGCGTTATTGTATATACACTTCAACACTTCGATGTATCGATAGTCGATATGGCACCGCTGGAGAAACTGTAGCACAGCCCAAGTCTCGATCGAATCAAAGGCTTTCTCATCATAGTCCACAAACGCTAAACAAAGCGGCAAGTTATATTCCTCGGTTTTTTGTATAACTTGCCGAAGAGTATGGATATGGTCTATGGTACTAAAGCCTTTTCGGAAACCGGCTTGTTCGGTAGGCTGGAAGTCATCTAACCTGCGTTCGAGACGATTTGTGATGACCCTCAAAAACAACTTATAGACATGGCTCAGGAGCGAGATGGGCCTGTAGTTCTTCAGCAAAAAACCACCACGCTCCTGCTCCATGCCTCCGGCGTTGAGCCCTCGAGAAGGACAGAATTGAAGAGCCTCTGAAGGACCTTCAGTATTGGCGTTCCGCCCGCTTTCAGAAGCTCTGAAGTGATTCCGTCCTCGCCCGGCGCCTTGTTGTTTTTATGTTGCTTCAGGGCCATCTCAATCTCACACAGGCTGATGTCCGGGATATCATCGCTAAAGTGTCGGTCGTCAAGATGAAATCTATCTCGTTTCTCGTAGAACCGTCAGGACTCAGCCAGGTCCATTTCCTGTGAGGCGGCTTCTGGAAGAAAGAGTTCATCGCAAAGAGTCCCTCTTCCTCCAGAAAGTCGGCCAGCATCTGACCCCTGGGGTTCCGATGCCCATGTCCAAATTGCCCCACTTTCAACTCTGCATCGTTTCGCTTGCCCAACTTTGCGTTGAAGTCCCCCATAACAACTTTGAAGTAGGTTTTGGAAGTACGTATGGCCCGACTTATGTCCTCATACATCTCCTCTACTTCTTCATCTGGGTGGTTCGACAACCTTCTCGTCTGTCCTCAATGTGCGTATGTTGTATGTTACCAGGGCCAGTCGTCGTCGGGGTGGTAGCTGGGGCCAACCCGGGGATTCTTAGCACCCCCTGCCCCACCGTAACCATGACCGCTACCATAGCCAGGAATAGTGGGGCTGCCGGGGACTGGGGGCCTGGTCTCAATTTGTTTCGCCATTGTGGGGGTATTTGCCAATACTCGCCACGCTTGGCACGCGGGTTGGCGAGCGCAGTAGGGGACTGGCATTAATGACGCTGCTGCCAGTCACTAACCGGGGAAAGGAAATAGGATTTGTGGGTAGAGGATGTTATAGGAAAGGAAAGTATGGCCTGAAGGTGTGGATACTGCAGTCACGGAAGGGAAGTTAAGGTGACTGCAGTAGCTCGGGGGCCGAGGTCGCGTACTCGTAGCACCTATACTAGGACAGGCCATGACCACTAGATAGGAGCATCCCTGAACAAGCGAGATTGTAATTTCACAGAAGGAGAGAGACCGGGATCGTGAGCGGAACGATCCCGTTCGCCGCCTGCAAAGAAGAAGGCGCCGGGTAATAAACGGCTGAACCGGCGCCGTTACCCTGTGGTTCGGGGGTACAAGAATTCAGCCACGGTATATTCTGTCCGTCGTAAGAGGCGACCTAGAGGGGTCATCGGAGTCATTGGGCACAGGGCGGGGGCCGTGCGCCCTCGCGTATAACGACTCCGAGACGTGTGATGGAGCCTCGTCTCCGTCCTGGACGCCCATAATAGCTTGGCGGGCGTCCGAAAGGGGGTGTAAGTGGAGGTCATCTGGGCCCTCATAATGGAAATGGCAGGTCCAGCAATGGTTTTGCGCGGGGCGGTTCACGGCCTTAAATCGGGGCGACCTTCGCCCTGGGATGTCCTATGCTGCCCACAATGCGTGTGACGGCTATCGAGAGGTTTTTAGTCAGAATGCTGGCGTAGGTATTACTAGAGACCTAGCTTGGCCACAATATCCGCGTTTGTACCGGGCTGGAAGGCCCATACACTGACATACCCCTTTCGGCCTGCCCCGGGGTACCGAAAGGGAAGCTTAACAGCTTTTACTCTTGAACAAAAAAACAAAGAAGTATCAGAAGCTATGATAGACTTCACGATCTCACTAACACCGAGACCCGAAACAATTTTTTTTTTTATTGCAGTGAATGGCGAGACGAGCATGCCGTTCGCTTGATGGTAAGCGATGCGACCGCTCATGAACAGTAGCAAAACCAAACAACACCTTGAATTACAAAGCAATGCTTGGCATTCCACTGCGCCCGCCATCCTGAGACATAAGATGTTAGGTCTCAATATGTCCAGTAATTACTCTGGCTACAATGTCCTTCAATCCGAAACACAACATTGCATTTAAACTGCTATTTGACCGGAGAAACAGACATTGCGGTGGTACCCACCCAGGCAGCCTCTCACATATGAGAGACCTACCACCAGTAAAAACACATACCTGTGGTTCACACAAATCATTGTTTTGGTGCGGGATCAATGCCGTGGCCTCTCGTTTCACAGCTGGCGTCTAACCATAATATGCTCCACGGAGGTTGTCAAATATGTATATAAAAAAAATGAGTGCGACTGTGGTCTCTGCTATATAGGAAGGCTCCAAGCTTTATCTCATTTTGACCAGCCCCAAGTCCACGCAAAAAAAAAAACACCGTTCCAGCCCAGAATTTTTCGCAAGGCCATTGAAATTGAAAAATAAACATCCAAATTTCAATAGAGAAGATAGCTTGAGGCTTGCACAAACATGGGATCAAATTCTACATTTAATTAAATCTGAACCTAAAAGACCAAACTGCCAAACCTCAAGACAAAGCGAGTTCCTTCTGCATAGATCGGAAAGCAAAAACCAATGAACATTTTTAATTTTCTTTTAAATTTTAATAATTGTAACAGTCATTGAGCGGATGACTAATACCTCCGCCATGTGATCACGAAAGCTGTAAAGTACGATTACTTATGGTCGAGAAATTAAAAAAATATAAGAAATCGGTTAAAAAATTTATCCAAATCCGCGATAAAATCCGTAAACATTATTTTTATTTCAATGTGTGACATTCGCGTAAATCTAGGAAACCATTAAGATTATTATTTTTTTACTCAAGTGTTTATTGGACACTAATTGTTATCAGACGTCTGTTGAACTTAAATGCATGTTTAACAGATAAACCAGAATCAACCAATAATGTTTATATATATCAAATACTGTCGCATTAAAAGTCAAGACGACTAATGTTCAGATCAATAATAAAAATAATATAGAGCTATAACTGCATGGTGGACTAGAGATGCTGTTAATATACGTAAAAAGGCAACTTAAAAGTAAAACTAGATATTTTATAACATGGAAAATGGTAATATAATAAGATGCATGGGCATCTATTTGGTAATTGCATGTACATATTACTTGAATGAAAACTATGTTACATGGTAAGTTGTATACAGGATATATTAAGACTGCAACCGAAAACGAAGCCGGGTGGTAATTATAGTCATAAATGCAACTAAAAATGCGAAACGCGACAGTTATTTTTTGTGATTTTTAATGTGTCATCTTTTTTGGGTGGTAAATAAATGTTTTTGCTAAAAAATAAGTTAAACCCTAGCGTACCATAGTGTTTTTAAAAATAAAAGAGTGTACTTTAATATTTTAGCAATAAATAATATTTACCACGCAAGTACCACTATAGGAAAAAATAACAAAAAAAGTCTTGAGTTTGAAGTCAACAAAACTACCACCCAGCTTTGTTTTCGGTAGCAGTTTTGAAAAGCCCTGTATTGTGCTATACAATGAAGAAAAAAGTAAATGTCCACTATGATGATTGATGTCAATGGATATTAAACTTCCTACTCATTCCACCCCCGCGGACATTTACTGTATCAGCCCATATATGTCCCACTGTAAGGAACGGGCCTCCTCAACCATTGAGAGTACGATTGAGTAGTGTTAGATTATATAGTCCACCACGCTGGCTAAGTGCGCGTATATTAGTCACGGACACTCTTACCTTTAATACTGCAACTGCTATAAGGTCTAAATAAGCGATTTAGAGACCGTAATTTAAATTTAGGGTGATTAGATGATCATTTTACTATCTAACCGATAATTCCTGGAAAATGTACACACGGTACCACTATCTGATCTCTAGTTATTAGTTTCCAGTCCGTCAGTAACATTAACATTCACAATATCTAAATAAATGTATCTTTCCTCATCAGTTTGTTCGTGTTTATACGTAAAATGCTATACATTGAGATACATTCTATTAACTATAATATAATTTATCAATAACATATCTAATGCGTTACGTCAAACTATAAAACAACAACAGATAAATGCGGCTACTACACGTGTAAGAATATTTGAAACAATTAGAAAATTATTTCTGTTTACAATTAATTTATGGTTAAGGAATGTTGCTTGGGACTAGCTGTTGAACGCGGATGTATCTTGGTGAATTAAATAATATTTTAAGTTTTCCTCCTAGTGAAATTGTACTACAGAAACTTTTTATATCTGCGAGAAATAGCAAAAAATACTCAAATGCGTACAGAAAACTGCGTAATTGGATTTTTGGAACATCAAAATTCTCAGTAAGGATCGAACCCCAAGATGTTAAAACAACAGTAAAACATTTCTGCGTTTTATAACAAAGTTCGATAATATTGCTAATAAGGATCAAATTCTCGGAATTAACTTTATGAAATCTACATCTAAATGAAAGATATTATTTTAGGCAAAATATACTGACTGACTGACCATAGTGTTAGTAGCACATACGACATATCCAACTTGTGAGGTTTCATCAAGCTATAGTATGTAAAAATAAATGTATTTGGGTGCATTTTGGAATTCTTGTAGATTTTTTTTTGAGAATAGCGTCGGGCGTATTTTTTTTTATTGCATTGAATGGCGAGACAGGCACGTTCGCCTAATGGTAAGCGATACGACAGCTCATGAACAGTAGCAGAACCAAACAACACCTTGAATTACAAAGTAATGCTTGGCATTCCACTGCGCTCGCCATCCTGAGACATAAGATGTTAAGTCTCAATGTTCTTCAATTCGAAACACAACAGTGCATTTAAACTGCTGTTTGATGGGAGAAATAGACATTGCGGTGGTACCCACCCAGGCAGCCTCTCACATATGAGAGACCTACCACCAGTAACTATTGCTCGTACAAATACTTTTTGGGTGTTACTTAATAGGCGTGAAAAAATCTATTCATATATGATTCATATGTATAGCATAAACAATTAAGGGAACAGCCACAAAAATGGCTAAGCCGTCATGGTGAAAATAGGGGCCATTCAACTACCCACGCTTCAAAATGATCTTCCTACGGTATAGCCTCAGGGTTAATAAACAACAGCTATATTCTACCATTGCAGCCTTCCGACTCAGCCATCAGCCAATACTACAAAATCCAACACAAGGGGCTTATTCTATTAAAACGATACGAACTTCGAAATTCGAATTTTCGGATGTTCGACGTCCGGAGTAAGATTATAGATTTCCAATTTTAAAAATCAATACTATTCTATATTATTTTTATTATTTTCTCCGATGTTAGTCTATGGTTGCGATATACGAAAGAGGAATCCATAATTTTATGCAGTATCTAGGTACATTAGTGAAGCTTTACGTATGGAAAGAAAGAAAGAAAGAAAATACATTGATTACTGCATGGCCACCACATACAACAAAGACAATGTAACATATAAGAAGATTAAACAATATGCCATTATATGCGCATGGCCAGACAAGAATGACTCCCCATTCAGCTATATGCTGCAATACAACGCAGCTGTACTGCAGCGCTGATTTTCAATGGAGGGTCAGTGTGACATCCGGGACGCTATGTCCACTAGCAACACATTTGCTGAACATTTTTTTACATACAATAAGTTAACAAAAAAAAAAACAAACACACTAAGAATGGAAAAAAAAAACATAATAATAGCAACATCAAATAAAGAATAGTAATAACAATTCCAAATAATAAAATAACAGTAAACAATTCACAAACAAAATTCTAATTTATACTTTTGAAAAATAACACATTACAACACTGAAATATGGCAACTGAAATTCATTTTACCCACAGAATAAAGAGTTACATAAAAATAAGACCAAACAGAGTAAGACCAAACCATCAAGAAACAGAGATTTTTGGGTCAGTATACAGGGTATATCAAGACTGCTACCGAAAACGAAGCCGGGTGGTAGTTTAAGCGACTTCAGACACAATGCAACAGAAAATGTTGCAAAAAAAAAGCGACAATTTTTTTTTTGTTATATTTTTCCTATGGCCATATCTGGGTGGTAAATACATTTTTCCTAAAATAATAGTATATACCCTTTTATTTATAAATACTCTAAGGTATAAAAGAGTTTAAATTATTATTTTAGCAAAAACTATGGATTTACCACCCAAAAATGACGATATTTAAAAAATCATAAAAAATAATTGTCGCGTTTCTAGGCGAAATTTTTAATTGCATTGTGTTTGTAGCCACTAAAACTACCACCGGGCTTCGTTTTCGGTAGCAGTCTTGAGATACCCGGTATAATAAAGCAGATCAGTCGATTTGGTCCAACTACGGACAAGAAATTAAGTGTGACTAACAAATCAGGCGTATTTTTTTAGATTCATTTCTCAATTTATTTTTATCCTACACCGTCAGGAATTTTTTTTAAAAATTTCGATTTTTTAAAAAAAAAGGAAATCATAAAATATTCACCACTTTTGCATTTTTTGTAATATTATCAGAATTGACATCTGTCATAAAATTAGTGTTTGTTAAATTCTATTCTTTGTGCTTGGTCGCAAAAGGAATATGCTTTTGTGTTGTTGGTTATTTTGAGTTTATTATTTACGACAACTCTTGGCTACTCTAAAAAAGATTATAATTATTATATTCCCAAAAATAGCAGAGCTTGCTCAGTGCATCTACGCAATACCTCATTGGATTTTATGAGGGAAAGGCTCTATAATATTAATAATATTATTTTAGTTCCAACATGTACAAGACATGTTTACAATAATTATAAAGAATTCTAAAACATCAATCGATTTTAATGAGATAGTATGCCAGATCACTTAGTGCGTTATTGGTTAGGACAGAACAAAAATATGTTTTGTTTATATACAGATCGACAGCTCTCAAAATGGCCACAATGCAATAATACAACATTATACTTGGTTGGGCTAAGGTACCAAAATAATATCACACCTCCTGCAAAGCACCTCGACAATGTATTGTTACTACCAGGTACATAAGAAATTGTTTAGGAACAAGTTCAATAGAACTTTTTGTTATAAAAATATGTTTCTTATTGTCAATACCAACATTTTTACCGTCATCATTCCCTTTTTATAATGACTTACCTTCTTTTGAAACGGATATTTCTACCCCCAGAAATGCTTTTTTTACCAACTTTATATCGAAAAGTATTTAACGTGTTTACAATTATTTAATACACTTTACAATATTATTAAACGAAATTATTTACATAGTTACAGAAAATATAAAATATTGTCTAAATAAGATATGTGAAGATAGTAGAATATGGTAGTTTTTGTAAAACTTTAAGAGGATATATCTTAAATACCCCATATCGTAGCTCAAAAAGACTATATTATATTTAAAGGATATTGAATCTTTAATATTTAATTCTAGGTCTCATTTGTGTTCGTGAAGTTTTCACTACTAGGCCCAATTTCCTTAAGAAATCGAACGATCTCCTTTAAGATAAACTAATTGAAAAATACACTGCAATGTTGCTTTTGCATTATTATGTGCTAACTGCCAATGGTTGAGTAGTATGAAAGCAACTACACGTGCATTAATCAATTAGTGCAATTCATGCCTGCATAACAAGACGTACCTACAAGCATGGCGTCCGAACATTCGAAATTCGTATCGTTTTTATAGAGTAACCCCCAGAACAGGCATGGGTCAACAGCAAATATTAAATAGAAGGAGATGACTGCAATATCATGTGTTTTCACACATGTAAAAATATTATTTTGCCTATAATTCCTTTAATTTGCCCTAATATTCGTATGTCAGTACTGCCCAGAATTGATTCTTATTAGTCACATTATCGAATGACGTAACCGCATTGCATATTATGTTTCTTTTCTTAAATAATTGCATTATGATTACTTAGGAGATAAACATCTAAAAAAAAAACAAATATTTACTTTTCATTTTCATTTAAATCTTAAATGAGGCTCGTGACTTGACTATTTTTCTTACTCTAAATATTTACTCTTTATGGTTTATACTAAGAAAGTCCAAATATTATGTACCTCACTCAAATAGGCTTCGTAAAAAATATTACGAAAATAATTTGAATCTTAGGATCATTGCCTATCATGTCTCATCATCATAGCCATCACATCAAAATAAATAAGTTAAAGATAAAAATAAAAACGAGATCTACTTAATGTTCAACATAGTGCAGCTATTTATTAATTCGTGGAAACGTTAGTTTCATAAATATTGTGTTGAAAGTAGTTATAATAATGAGATTATATTTTTATATATTATCCATTACACATTTATGTATATATCACACACATAATAAACAAAATCTCGCTTAGGTACCTAATAAAAAATATACGGACTTAATGGGTATATTATAATGATTAATTGCATACCTATGGTTGGCTGCATTCGTATTCAATTTTGAAATCAATGATCACACATGACTATTTTTGTTCAAATTATTTAACATAAATATAGATTTTGACGTAGTCGCAATATTTAATGGGATAAGTACTTAATACAAAATATTAACAGCTTTAGTAATATAAAGTTTTAAAACCTATTTTAGTTTTAGAATGTTAGATCTTCGCTTTAACTGAATTCAAAAGTCGTTTGATGGGGACCATACATTCTATAATTAAATAGGTTATAAATATAAATAAATGTATCCAACAGTCTACATACATAGGCCTGACGCCACATTAAGATCAATCAAGTCTTGTGTCGTGGGTATCAAAAACTACGAGAGATTTTTCGACCTCACAAACACCCGAGATAAAAATTTGTGGGTTTCCTAAACCTTTGTCTCGGTGCGGGGATCGAACCCGCGGCCTTTCGTTTCACAGCCGGCGTCTAACCAACTGCGCCACGGAAGCGGTTTTTTTTAAGGAATAAAACCGTTAATGCTTAATGTTTAACGGGATTAGAGAAAATCTGTTTTCACCGGCAGTTAATACTTTAGCTAAGTTTCTGATTCTGTCAGTGCTTTTGAAAACAGTTGTATGGCCTTTTTTCTTATGGAGAAAATCCTCTGGAATTCTCGCATTAAGATATTATATAGTTTTCGTTGAAATTTCTAACTGATGAACTGCTCCCACAACTAAAATTTAAAAAGTTAAAATAAAGCATAAATGACGTTTGCGCATATTTTCTAATACAGAGTTGCATAAATATAAAACGATCTAATTGGAAGTCATAGTTAACTGCAGTTGTAATTTGCATATTTATTGGATGTCGCCTTTTCATTTCAGCTTGATGGGATTAATATTTCTCCCAAGCTTTTTACTTTTTTGCGTCATTCTTGCTGTAGAACGTTCCAGATCTAATATCTGCGTCGGTATTAAAACATATTTTATAGGTACTAGTTCAAAATGGAGATCAATCTTTATAATTATTGCTTATTGATTGCCCTAAAAATATCTTGTTTAAAGTTTGATAGTAAATAGTAATTTTGATAGCTCCTGGAAGTGCTCTCTGTTAGTTCTGATCACATAGATGTAATCCGCGGTGTTTATTTTTCATTTATTTAAGTTTCCCTACACTACAATTTATTTTTGATCATCATCAGACTCTCCGCGTCCACTGCTGGGCAAGGCCTCTCCTATCGCCACTGGGCTTGATCTTCAGCCCATCGTTTCCAACCAGCCATCAAATATCGTCACTCCTAATAGCATATTATAAATTATCTCGCAACCATTAGGGCATAATAATAAATCTATAAACCGTAGAAACATTAATCCCTGCATAAACCGAACTCTCAAACTTTGTCTCCGAAAGCCGACCGCTTTCCCGCAGGGCCAAACGGTCAACCTTCTTTTGACACTCAATTGTTTGTACGGCTTTTGTATTTTAAAAAATGCTTGGCATTATTATATTTTACTTTTTACAATTGCAATATATGACTCATTTAAACCACTATAAAATTATTTGATGATGTTTTAACGGCAGTTCCTAACCGTAAAATATGGTGGAAAACAATTTGTCGCGTGTAACATACAGTGATTAGTCGTCAACCATGTACTATATTGGTTACAGAATAGGCCCGGAACATGCGTCATAACTGCTGTAACACTATTTTTGCGATGCTTCTGCCGCATTTTCATGATAAATGCCCTCGTGATGTGAAAAGCTTCTGAGCTCCGCTTTATATGTAAACGAGTGTGTAATCTCGACGTGTTCAATTTTAACAAAATACTAGAAATCTCGCGTACAAATTCGAAACGATTTGAGTCACGGCGCAACCAAACCAAATATTAATTCAGAATTCGAACGATTGGTACTTGATAGGAAAATTCTGTGGACGTGAAGACTCTTAATGGAATAATTATTTGTAAGTGAATGCGATTTTTACTAGGTTTTATGTTGAATATGATTATGATTTATTTTCTACTGTATGGGCCTATTAAATAATTTTGTTTGTGATGTTAAGTCTCAATATGTCCAGTAGTTACTCTGGCTACAATGCCCTTCAGTCCCGGAACACAACAGAGCATTTAAACTGCTGTTTGGCGGGAGAAATAGACATTGCGGTAGAATCACCCAGGCGCCCTCTTACATATGAGAGACCTACTACTGGTAATTATTATTAAATATGTCGACGAGGCCGGGGTTAGATGTATGTCTCACATGTATTTCGTTCAGTAAATCTCACTGCGGGGGGCCCAATCAATCCCTTTTATTCGATAGTGTCTGCATGGCAACTACAATTAGTTACGCTTGACGGGTGTGGAGGTCATCACTCTCTATTAGGTGACTTGTTCGATTGCTATCCGCTGATACATTGTACAGAAGTCATTAGGTTAATTGACCACTAGAGTAGGTAGTAATATGTTAGTATACGTCTCGTTTCCAGGTTTTAATGGCTCTTGCAAACCTAAGTACATACTGTGTGGGCTAATTATCAGAACAAAATATTATGAAATATTTTTCGAACACATACCTATTTATTCTGACACTCGACTCGATAATTCACAGTTTATGAATGCCAAATCTAAATTACTAAATTATCTTGTTATTGGCACTTGTCTATATAAATAAATAACACCCAACAGTCACATACATAGTCCTGATCCCACACTCAAATCGAGTCTTGTGTATCGGGTATCAGGGTACTTTTCGATCGCACAAAACCCAGTCCCGAAAGTTTTTTTTTTACTAACACAAAAAATTCTCTCGCTGCGGGGATCGAACCCGCGGCCTCTCGTTTCACAGGCGGCGTCTAACTGACTGCACCACGGAGGCTGTCAAATATGTATACGTACAAAGTATTGTATACAAACACATGATCCACTCAAATCGTACAAACTGTTTCCCACGTGTAAGGAAAAGGAAAATTGTCACGTTCAACACGTATTTTAAAAGAAATGCACCTTGCTTTATTCTCTGGTGGAACCGTCGGAATCACTTGTCATGTTGCGTATAAGGTGTAAAAACAAGGCAGAAATACTCCGCGTAGAAACCCACTGAGCGTACTTAACGCGGCTTGACGGTGTTACACGGAGAAAATGCTTAAAGATACACAAGTTATATTCCGCCGGAACGACTTGAACAAAGCGAGGACCCTATTCCGGAATAAAGGAAAATACTGCGATTGGATTTAATTAAAACTTAATTATTCCTAATGCTCGCTTGAAATATACGCTGTACGGAACACAGGACAATTGCTGTAATATTTTTAGAATTTATTGCGAGCACGTGTTGGACTTACATTAAACTGTATTTAGAAAACATTAGGGGATATTATTTTGTTCGAATAACAGTAAAATTTACTACAGAATGAGCCCAACTAGTGTTCTAAAACTGGCAGCTTTGTTTATGTTTGACTAGGCTATAGAAACTATCTCGTCCACACAATCGCCACTACAGCTCTTTTTGGCCAGAATGTAATGTTTAGTAGCAGGAGCGGACCGTGAAATTGGCCGTAAAATTTGTAACTCGCAACGAAAATAATTGTATTAAGTATCGGAGTAATTTGTCGAAGACATTAAAATCCCTGTTTCTTATCCCTCATCACTGAAAATATTCTATCCCTGGTCACCAAAGCGTGGCAACAGACCAAAAGCAATTATATCATAGGTTTACATTATTGAGATGATTCAAACGGAAAAGGTCAAACATGTCCACCTGATATACAAAATAGAGATAATTTAATAAAATCTATTATTATTATTGCTCATAACTGCTTGGCAACTCGGTAACAATTAATCGGAATAAAATAGCAAGTACGGACCAAATGATTGCTGTATTGGTATTATGTTGTTGGAGATAGGTTCCGACGATAACTCAGTCTGTAAAAGATTTCTGACTATCATAAAATAGTTGTTTGAAATAATTACTATTGTATTTGAGAATTTAAGATTACTGACGTAAATCTAATAAACCTGAGGACTGAGACAACTCTGGGGGTTAAGGTTACCACTCATAGACCCACCCGGCACCGCCTTGCCTCGCGCGATTAATATTCTTTATATGAAATTGTATGAACATATGATTACTAGCCACTACATCAATTCCGCAACGACACCGGATCGCCGCCGTCCACGCGTGGACCACTCGGTGACAACTTGTAGCTCGCATGCTTGTCTTGTGTTGTTGCGCATTGACAATTCACAAGCCCCGAATGAGCCACGCGTTGCCATCGAGTGGCCCACGCAAGGTCCACCCGTGTTCCACTTGCGACAATGAGTGGGCCACGAGCGACGAGGCGGTGCTTGGTGGGTCTAATGAGCAACCTTTACTCCCGTTGTGGACTGCTATGAAGACTATACAACCCATTTGTAACTGCCACAAGCGATTTCATACTTCAATTATATTTTATGAGTTTTTCAGATATCATTATTTTTATTATTTTATTGACAACGCTCGGAACACACAAATATATCATTAGCTGTGATTACAATTAAACCAATAATAGAATTCCTAATATTAGTTATGTAAGTTTTCGTACACTTATAACTATGTTATTCCAGAAAAATAAAGTTATCACAGCATTAACATTATATAGCGATACGGCAGCTCACAATAGCACTTTATTTATATAGGTCAATTACAAATGTTGACCTTGTCAGTATCTATGCAGTTGTACGCACCTACATCTGTTTAGTTATCAACAATGTTTGTGTTGTTCATTCTAATTAGTTGATTAGTTTATAGTTGCATCATATTATTTATAAGATCAGGGTATGTAGTTTATGACGTCACGAAATATTTAACATTCAAATGATTATTTTTTTATACTAGCACGACAATTACTTTAAGGCAACTGAATATGGAGTACGCATCAGCGAGAGCTGTTTATATTGATTTTGACGTAAGTATAATATTTCAGTTTTGATGTGCCTCGAAATAAATATGGTAATACAGTATTGTGGGCTTAAAAACGTAAATTCTTAACTCTTATAAAAATATAATCAGCACGTTTAAATGAAGACTGCTGGTACACAGTTGTTGACAGTTGTACTGGGGTATGATTGCAATTATCAGGCCGGTGTAAGTAATTTAAGCCCGAGGAAACGTGAGTATCCTGGTAGAACCTCAACCTACGCATTCGTTGAAAAATTATTTTTCGCTATCAACGACAGTTTGCGACTACGTTTCCATTAAGTGCAGATTTGTGAAAAATTTAGTTGAATTTGTGAAACCCGAAGAGGTCAACTGAGTGAGGGTAAGCTTGTGCCTTCGATTCCTCCAGCCTGATTATACAATTTTAATATTTTTTTACACTTCATATAACCCAGATAAGCCTGAAACAATTTTTTTGTAAATCATCAGAACTAATGATTTTCTTTAATTTCATTACCCTCAAGACGAATAAAAAAAATGTTTAAAAAAATATCTGCCATAAGGCTTTCCGGGAAATGACCGTCCTATATATAGGACAGTAGGATAGTATATTTACTGATTAAAAGTGTCCTAAATATCTACCTGAGTCATGGACATGAATGTCGTGAAAGAAAAAGTCAAATCTACCCACATAAAAATTTTAAATTTCAAGCCAATCTACTGAAAAAGACTTCAGAACCTATTATTTCTGACCATATTATTTCTCGCAAGAAGCTGCCTAACTTGTAGGTTTGTTTTTGCGATTACTAATGTGATCTCTACCGTGTTGTCTTTGAACAAAGATAACTGCTACTGGAATTATTGTGTTTGTTGGCTTCATGTATGTTCATTGTATAGCATTCAGCGTCACATTCTCAACCACTGAGTCGTTTTTTACTCTGGCCCATAAAATTGTTCCATTGCACTTGATGTAAGCTTAGCGCGATCCAAACAGGGTATCTAATGGATATACACAAGCTGATCCCTGAATGCGATACACTTGCATGGGTCATCAACGAGTTTTCCACCAGTGTATATGATGACAGCCCAACACGGTTCGATAACCATCACCCGGCAATATGGTAATCAAGCACATTACCAGCTGTTGGTTCTTGGACAATCTCACTCGACGAATGAAACCCAACAGTGAAGATGCTGCTATACAATTCATCTGTGAGCTAGTAGAGCCTCCTTGGCTGAGGAGACATTTGTTTCGTAGCTTTAACGACTTACAGCAAAACTCTACCACTTAAAAAAGTCATTATACAAAAAAAAATAAAAACCGACTTCAAAATTCTTCTAGCCAACAAATCAAAATATATGCGTAACATATTGAAGACGGGCCGCCAAGTACCAAACATGTAGGACGTATGCCTTATATTAATTTAAATATCTATATGTTTCGTACTGGGCGACCCGCCTTCAATATGTTACGCATATATTTTGATTTGTTGGCTAGTCAAGTCATTAAGCAAATTAATCAACATGCACGAGTTCCATGAAATAAATATTATTTTTTTTGCTTTGGAGTGGTATTTATTATTTTTTGGTTTTTAGTGGATTTTTGTTTTGAAGTCGGTTTTTATTTTTTTTTATTAAAAATTTTAGTTATTTTTATCTTTTTAGTGTTGATAGGTATTTAAATTAAGAAGATTTGGTCCCCACAAGGAATGTGTTCTTTCCGATGACAATGAAATCGCTAAAATCGGCTAAAAGCTGCCAAAGATATTGGAATATTCACATGTTTATTATTTTTCTCCCCCCCCCCATCCCTTCGCGCCTACCTCTTTTTCCCTCAACCACTGTAGCCTAGCTTTTATACTGAAGCCAATGCAAAAAGAACCGTTGAAATCCTATTAAATTTTGAGGGGTTCTACTCTCCAGGTCCGAACATGATAATCAGATCTTAATGTTATGTTCCTGGGATCAACCTGTTAATACGTTCTTTCTAATGAAAAAGAAATCACTAAAATCGGTTATAAGCTGCTCAAGATATTAGTATTTACGTGTATTTTAATTTTATCACCCCCCCCCTCACCCCTACCCCTTTTTCCCTCCCTCACTGTAACTTAACTTTTATAATAAACCTAATGCAAAAAGAACCATTGGAATCCTACTAAATTTTGAAGAGTTATATTCTCCAGGTCCGAACATAATCATCACATCTTCATGTTGTATTCCTGGGATCAACCTGTCAATACGTTTTTTCTAATGAAAACGAAATCACTAAAATCGGTTGAAAGCTGCCGAAGATATTAGAATTTACGTGTATTTTAATTTTATCACCCACCCCCTCTCACCCACACCCCTTTTTCCCTCTCTCACTGTAACTTAACTTTTCTAATGAACGTAACGCAAAAAGAACCATTGCAATTCTCCTTAATATTAAGGAGTTCCCCTCTCCAGGTCCGAAGATATTCATCAGATCTTCACCATATTTTTATGGGACCAAACGACAAGCACCAGCTTTCAATCAAAGAAAGAATGATCGAAATCGGTTCACACAGTACAGAGAAACGAGGTAACAAACATAAAAAAAAAAAAAGCAACATACAGTCGAATTGAGAACCTCCTCCTTTTTTTGAAGTCGGTTAAAAATCTACATTAGTGTGTCAATAAATGTGAGTTAAAAATGATCATAATATATATATTGAGTTACCTCTCAGTATTTTTTCCATCGTCAGAAAAGATTTCAACATCATAATCCACGCGATAATTATGACATGCGCCTGTAATAGTGTGAATATAAAGTTACCCCGTATTATCCTACAGTCCTATATATAGGACACTACTTTTTATCCCTAATTATTTCCACTTTCCGAAGTATTATATTGAGGAACGAGTTTTCGAAAATAAGGAACAGGCTATCTAGAATAAGAAAAATGTGAAATATAAAACTTTACTGTAATTTACAGTTTTTTGTACCTACCTTTCGTGCACCTTGTCTGGGGCAAACTTTTATTGCGTATTTTGAAGTGAAATATTTCTATGAAATATATTTATATCATTGATATTCTATTTTTTATAATAAAAAATAGTCTCCTTACTTCAAAAAACAACAAATAAAATCAACCATTAAAATAGTTAGTTCAATATATTTTTTTATTTTGACTGTCCTATATATAGGACAGTAGGCTTATCTGGGATAAATTATGTATAGGTGAGGTCTAAATACCTGAGGCTACTTCATCTACGTCTGCTTCTATCGAAATAAAGCGAAGATTAAATGTAGATTTCAACCTATGCGGTTTGGTGTGCGCATCAAATATTACACCAAGCCACTCTGTTCGTCATTGTAAAAACGAACACAAGATATAAAAAGTAATAATATTGCATCGTTACAATAACTTTCAGCCACAGGACGTCCACTACTGAACATAAGCCAACCCCAAGGAATTCCACAGTGACTTGTTGAAGTCGGCTACGATCAATTGCGATTGGTCGTTACAAATCCTGGATCAGCCTGAAGTTGCTTCCAATCGCAATAATGAAAAATTACTACGTCAGTAAGATTAAAAATTGAGGCACAATTCACCATAAAAAGATTCTAATTCAATAAAGTTAATGAGAGTATGAAATTTAATTGCGACAGATATAAGTTTCGCCGCACAAATTACTTTTATAATTACTTGTGTTTTTGCATTAGTAAGAATATTTTATTCGGCACAGTCTGTAGTGGTCTCCCCGCTATTTACTCGTTCTTATAATAGATCAAGTACAAAAAGAAGGGGTGATGAATTAAAAGAGGTCAGGCGCATTTTAATGGCATCCCGTTCTCTTCGTTTGCGACGTGAAAAGGTTGGAAAAAATGTAAGGTCTCATTTATTGAGCTTCCTGAATTCAGATTATAATTTTTTAATGCTTTTGATTGGTTTTGCAAAAATACGAGCGTGCAATTTGTTCGTTTGGTTTATGCAATCTTAATTGGTAGATTGGAAATGTAATTCTTTTTATCGGATAAAGTAATAGTTTTTGGTTTACATTATTGCTTAAATGAAAATTGCAAATTGAAACTCAAGGATGAAAAGAACGAAACTGGTCGACTTGTTTTATGAATTAATGACAGAAACGTCGTGGCAGATTCAGAAAAGGATGGTCAAATGAGTTGGAAAGGTAGGAGAGAGACTGGAAGGATCGATTCCTGAACCAGACGAATTAAAGAATGTTAGAGAGGCCTTTGATTGGAGGCTGATGTTTGCATGTATAATACACAATTCATGATTCTGAAATGAGAAATGATTTACACGTTCTGCAAGAGGATGGTCCATGCGATTATAGTCCATTGAAATGTTACAATTTAAGGACCGAATATTGCATTTCTTACGCAATTTTATTTTTGGGCCATGTTTGGGGGGTCAATAGAAGCTTAACCTCAAGTTTGTGGGGTCGCCACCCTTGTCCCCCAGCCGCCATCTTGGCAAAAGGGGTGAAAACACTTTTTTTGCGATAATTCGGAAACTATGCGTCTTACAAAAAATTTGTAAGGACATAAATTGTAGCAAATTGTTTTGCCTACAAATATGTTTATTTATTTTTTTTCCCTAAATTAAAAATTAAAGAAGTTATAAGCAAAAAAGTGAAGAAGAAATTTCTCAAGGGAAATCTTCCCGTTTCTCTTAAAAGTAGACTCTTCGGCTTGTATCTTACCAATTCTCACATACAGTGCTCAATTCTGGTCTTTACCGAACTTCAGAGGTCCAGGTCCAGGTTTGTCAAAAAGCTATGGAGCACAGGATGCTAGGCGTAACACGCATGGACAGAGTAACCACTAACACCTTGCGCTCCATAACCAGAGTCAAGAATGTTGCACAGAAATCAGATAAACTAAACTGGGATTGGGTGGGCCACGTCACCTGGATGCACCCGAAGAGGTGGGCAAAGATTGCCATCAATGGATGCCTAAGGATGGCGAGAGGCCACGTGGCAGGCTTCAGAAAAGGTGGCACGACGATCTCGACCAATTTAGCAGCACTTGGATGGCATCAGCAACTGATAGGGATAAGTAGAAGGAGTTGTAGGAGACCTTTGCCCATCAGTGGCACAGAATAGGTTAATATAATAAAAAAATAGCAATATAGTGAGACTTTTTTTTTCATAAAAAGTTTTAGAGAAAAAATATTTTTTTATAAATATTTACTCACTTTTTTGGTTCTTTAATTTTTAATTTAGGGCAAAAAGTTACATAAACATATTTGTAGGCAATAGAATTAGATACAAATTATGTTTTTACAGATTTTTCGTAAGACGTATAGTTTCTGAGATAACGCGAAAAAAGTGTTTTCACCCCTTTTTCCAAGATGGCGGCCGGGGGACAAGGGTGGCGACCCCACAAACTTGAGGTTAAGCTTCTATTGACCGCCTACACATATCCCAAAAATAAAATTGCGTCCTCTAAAAAATGCAAAGCTCATGTAACATTTCAATGGACTATGAAGTCAGTTTGTCCCGTTTCACATTCACCTGTATATAGCTTGTTACAATCAGCCTGAGATAATTGTATCGACTGCAAGAAACGACCAAGCTGGTTGATACACTTGCTTACTGCTAACCATCTACAGTTACAGACACTTTGCCATAAAAGGAATTTAAAAAAAACAATCAATTTCCAATATACTTCTAATAATAAATAAGAACTCCCAACTATCAAATACATACGTAGCCCTGAATCCGAACTAAGAGTGGGTATCATAATTTGCGAGGGTTTTTCGGTCTCACCAATGCCCAGATCAGAAACAAATACCTGTGGATTACACAAACATTTGTCTCGTGCGGGAATCGAACCTGCGTACTTTCGTTTCATAGCCATCGTGGGAGATGGGAGGAGAAGGGGGGTTGGTATCTGTATCAGCCCATATACATCCCACTGCAGGGCACGGGCCTCCTCTACAACCGAGGGTACGATTGCGAGTGGTTAGGCCATATAGTCCACCACGCTGGCCTAGTGCGACTTACATACCATAGAAATTTTATAAATCGCCATGGTATGCAGATTTCCTCACGATGTTTTCCTTCACCGTTTTAGTGCGTGGTGATTGACTATCAATACACACATGACTTCGAAAAGTCAGAGGTGTGCCCTGGGATTCGAACCCGCGACCACGGTGTCATATTATTCCAACGTTATATTATGCAGGACTAAGTTTCTGTTTACCTTTAAGTTTTCATGCACCACGTTTTACGGTCTGATATGACATACATATTAAAATAATTGTTTGCACTCATATTAAACTACGTTGTAGCACGCCATATTAGAAAACAATATTTTGTTTCAACTACATACTAAAATGAGAAAACAATTTTCGCAATATGTTAACAATAACCGTTTTAACATAACACAAAATCTAGTAGCATATTTGATGTGTCGACGCGTCGTCAAGAGTAATAATTTGCATTCGATAATTTAGCAGCAATAGTTTGCTAGTTTTATAATTTTCTGGGTATTCACCATTCGCGATTTTATGACTTGTTTCTAAGTATATAAGATCGTCGATAATAATATTATACACTTTAGTTTCAAATGTAGAGCAGTTCTAAATTATATGAAGCGGTATTTTTGATGCAGTCATATTTGAAATTATAAGAATTGTCATCTATAAAAAATTCACAACCTTTTAATTATATAACGGACTCCATTTTGTGTGGTTATACTGATGCCTGAGTGTATTTTATAAACTGCCTTATGAGCTCCTAATATGCTTATACTCAAAATCTTCTTTACTGACTTTCTCCTAACAGAATAAAAACAAAATAACAAAAAATATAAATGTTGGTAGCAAAGTTAACTAAAATACCTCCCACGGCCACGCCGCCACTACGAAATCTTTGTCAAATAAATTTTCCCACAATAAAAGCATACATGAATTTAATAATGTACCCACACAAGAGCGAGATTGCTTCGCAATGTATTTGACAAATGATAAAATTGCCTCACTAAAATATTCAGAAAGAAATTCTTCGCTCCAAATGTATGTTATGAAGTTTTAAGTGGTTTTGGATTGACTCTTTGCTCGTATTTTACAAGTAGGTGCACGTTATTACAATATTTTCTTTCATGTAAATATTAATTCGAATGGATAAACTTCGTTGTTGGATTACACAAAAGAAGCAACATGAGTTAGAATGAAAATTTCTATTGACAGTCGATGTTTCATTATTGATATACTGGGGAGCGAGCCTATTTTATGCGAGAAGCTATCTAGGTTGGTATCACTGCTACATATATTTATTTCTGCCGCTACAGAGCAATATGTAAACAATTCTATTACTCTCCTAAGGTTTGAAATAGATTGTAGCTACTTACGGTTTACTCAAAGACAGTTTATTAAGCTATTTTATTTGTGGAATGTTTTGTCTTCGGTCATCAGCCCATGTACGTCCCACTGCAGTGCACGGGCCTCTTCTACAATTGAGAGTAGTTAGGCTATATAGTCCATCACGCTGGCCTAATGCTGTTTGGGAACTTACATACCATATACTTTCTCTCTCTCTTCCAAGCTATTTATCCCACATGGTGGGGTCAGCTTTCTTCGTTTTTCTTCTGCACCTCGGCCTGTCCCTGATATCGTCTTCGGAAACCTGGCATTCTCCATGTCCCTCCGCACTACATCCTTCCACCTCGTCTTCAGCCTGCCTCAGGTCCTTCGGCCGGTGATGGTTAACTGCAGTACCAAGTTGCCTACGTAGTCCAGCGGCTGCCTTTTTACGTGGTCGCCGATATTACGCACACACAGGCTACCTCTCACATACTCGTTGCGGGTCTTATCAAGCTTGGTCACGCCACACATCCACCTCAGCATCTTCATTTCGGCAGTTTGGATGGCATGAGTATTTTTCTGCATAACAGTCCACGTTTCGCTGCCATACATTAGGACTGGTTTTATAATTGTCTTATTTTTTTTTATTATTTATTTATTTAACAAAAAAAGTTAAATACATAGGAACTAATATAGTGTCCTGCAAAACTGTACATACAGTTTGACTGCAGGATCGGTGTTTACATCTCTAATTACATATTTAAACTCAAACATTAGGGCAAGTTGGCTAAATAATGCCTTTTGAGTTTATATTTAAATATGGTTTTAACGGACTCCTGCCTTATGTCCTCGGGCAGACTGTTGAGAGTGTAGGGTATGCGTTTTTTTAAAGTTCTATCTCCATAAATATTGTTGACTCTAGGCACAACATATTTGCCCGAGGTCATAGACCTCGTATTATAATTATTACACACAGATACTAAAGAACTATGCTCCTGTTTGCCATGGCTGTTAACAAGAAGTATCAATTTATGTTTCAGCCTGATTGGTAACAAATTACAAATTTTAAAAAGTTTATATGGATCATTTTTATATTTATTTCTAATTTTATTATCTACAAGTAATTTTATAAATCTCATTTGAACGTTCTCTAATTTATTAATATGCGTTTTATATGTAAGTCCGTAACAGTCAAGAGCATAGTCCAATATAGTAGATTCTATTAAAGCCGAATATAGTAATTTCAGGGTTCCTTTAGGAATCCTATAACTAAGGTGATAAAATTGACATAATATTACTTTAAGCTTTTTACAAATAAAATTAACATGTTCCTCCCAAGGAAAATGCTCGTCAACTATGACTACTAAATAAGTTACACACTTTACTCTCTCAATTGGCTTACAACTACAATCGACACGATTATTATGAAAACATTTATAACTATGTGTATATACTGGTATACAAAAATCATTTATGGGTATGTAGGGTGAATGTATCATTAACAATTTAGTTTTATCAGGATTCAATACTATGCCATTGTCATGCGACCACTTGACTATGGAATCCACATCCTGTTGAACTAGGCGACATGTTTCGGCTAGGTCTGTGCCAGCGAGCAGTATGCAGAGATCATCTGCAAACATGTGTGCCGAGCAATGGCGCAAAACTCCACATATACTGTTAACATGCATAAGATAACATACCGGGCCACAGCCGGAGCCCTGCGGCACGCCACATCTGTCATTTTTTTGTTCACTAAATGCGTCGCCAACTTTGACTCGATAGGATCGCGATGTGAGGTAGTCTCTAAACCACTGATTTAGTGGCTTCCCCACTCCGCAATCTTCTATTGCGATTAACAAGGTGTCTATATCAAGTGTATTAAAGGCTTTTTTGTAATCAATTATATACTAGGCCTTTGAGTTTCACGTGCATTTTTTTGTCGCATGTAACCCCAGTCACTTCTCGCCATTTTAGCCACGTTGCGGCTATTCGGTGTTGAATGTTATACTCCCAGTTCCCAGAATTATGCATTATACTACCCAAGTATTTGTAGTGATTGCATAACTTCAGCAACTGGCCATCGATGGAAATAGGACTGATGTCATCTGGTTCCGGTTTGTTGAAGCACATAAACTGGCTCTTTTCTACACTCAATACTAGACCACCGGTCTGTAACTGGTGTTTCCAGAGTAAAAGTACCTCTTGCAATTCCGAGCGACTCTCAGTGCAAATAGCCATATCGTCGGCATAGATAAAGGTCCACTTTGCTGCGTTTTGCGCCCGCTCTGTGAGCGAGTCCAATACCAAGCAGAACGGAAATGGACTCAAAACTGATCCTAGGTGTATGCCCTCTGTAACTACTATAGATTTTGTTTCACCCACTACTGTTCGTACCATCGATTTCGCTTCTTTGTACATGTCGGCAATAATGTTGACATACTGTTCGGGAACACTCTTCCCTTAACTTAAATACCATATACATTTTTATAAATCGCTATAGTATGCAGGTTTCCTCACTTTGTTTTCCTTCACCGTTATAGAGCGTGGTGATTGACTATATATATACACACATAACTCCGAAAAGTCAGAGGTGTGCCCTGGGATTCAAACCCGCGACCATCGCGAACATGATGGCAGCCGCATCTTGTCCGTTTACCACCAAGCCACCACACACTTCTTGGGTGATCCGTAGCTGTGGAGTGAACCGGTCAAGGCGGGGAGCCGGTTTAATTTACCGTCCCGTATTCAATGGACAACAAGTTAAATTACCTGCGGCTTATACTGAATTCAAAGGGACACAACATCCGAAACCTAAAATATGTTTATGAACTGTCTTGACAGCCTCCGTAGCGCAGTCGGTTAGACGCCGCCTGTGATACGAGAGGCCGCGGGTTCGATCCCCGCACCGTGAGAAATGTTTGTGCGGCCCACAAATATTTATTTCGGGTCTGGGTGTTTGTGAGACCGAAAATTCTCTCGTAGTTCCTAATACCTACGACACAAGATTCGATCTTACTGTAGGGTCAGGACTATGTATGTGACTGTTGGGCGATATTATTATGATTATTATTATTTAATTTCGTAGTGTCTAGTAAAATGTCACATAATGCTTAGTTGAATATAGGATCAGTATGTTGTGGTTTTTTATTAGCAGACGCGAGGCTCATCACCTACCAAGTGAGCTATTAGTGTCATGTCATAGTATGTAATATTAGTTGCACCAAAATATAATAGAGTTTCATCGTATTACCCGTGTAATACAATATCTGCGAGAGTGGTCTAGACTGTCATAAGTGGCCTTCTAGTTTCGATAGCAACCTAATATATTAAATACAGTAATTATATATCTTAACTATTATTACTTTATGTGAAAGCGGTTTAGTTGAGAAAAATAGTACATAGCCTAATTTCCCAAAAAAAAATCTGATACATTGGTATAGTCTAATATTTTCAAGCTACAGCATATCTTTGTTACACTTAATGTAACAAGAACATAGTGCATTTTTCTGTATCAGCCCATATACGTCCCACTGCAGGGCTCGGGCCTACTTTACAATCGAGAGCACAATTGAGAGTGGTTAGGCCATATAGTCCACCACGCTGGCCTAGTGCGGGTTGGTATAGTCCATTTTAAAGGGAGTAAATTATGTGAAGAATTAGTATTCATGTCACGCGTCTAAGCAAAAATATCTGAACCACGAAATAGCCTTTCCTTCTACATGGACAAACATTGCTTAACTATGGGTTTTTAATAGGGCCAGAAACAACGTGAACATTCCAGCGTGTCCGCAAATAAATTGGAACTCACGTAGTAATAAATTAAAGTAATAAGTCGTAAAGTGCCAACGAGTTACAGCTTAAATTATTCCACCCGCCATTTCTTCAAACCCGGCATTGAACTGCAATTTGGAATATCGTTTCGATAATGCTTTTTGCGTTTCCAATGTTGGAAATAAGTATTTGTTAAGTTTTCGTCGAACGAAGAACGAATATTTGAAAAATATGTTGTATTAATTTTAACTTGCAGTCTCGTGATTAACTGTTTGTGTTTCTATCAATACTCCATTTCGTACTTAAGGGTGATTCGATGATGCGTTTCACATTGGTTATCTTATTGCTGAGATTATACCATTTCCAAAGTGTCGTAACGCATTTAGGATCTGCTAACTATCCTAGTCTAACCGTCAAGTACATTCTTGTCACTCTCGTGGATGTTCAAAAATATTACAGAGAAATATTTTCTTTCTGCAAATAATATCGCTAGTCAGCGTATTGTTTGAAAAATATAAGAATTCTATCCAGATTAGCATTTCTTTGTATTTTGATCTCGTTGTTTTAAGTATGGGTATTAATCATAAGTAAAATGTATGTTGAAATAAACTCTAGCATTATTTCTAAAATCCGAGGATTTCAATTCTATAGAGTACAGCTTTCTATTAATTTTCATATTCAACAAGAACTTACTACTTATTCACATCAACAAACTTATTGCATACCTACTTGTATCCTACTTATATACTTGATTGTTTCCTCGGATTTGCTCGCGTTAACGTAGATTTGGTCAAGTTTAGATTGTTAGAGTAAATTGTAAACAGAAACCATAAATTTAATCTCTATACAGTCACACCATGCTTTTACATACTATAGAAATTCTTATAAATCTCGTAAGGATTGCAGGTTTTCTCACGATTTTTTCCTTCATAGTTATAGTCTGTGGTGATTTACTAATAATTCACACATGACTCCGAAAACTCAGAGGTGTGCCATGGGATTTGAACCCACCCCCACCATGAAAGTGTTATCAGCCGCGTCTACCAACAGACTACTATTTTTGTTATTACGATTGAATCGTATTTAAATGTATATCTATAGTCTATACAGGGAATATCAAGACTGCTACCGAAAACGAAGCTACTAACGAAGGTAGTGTTAGTGACTACAAACAAAACGCAACTAAAAATTTGGCAAAGAAACGCGACTATTTTTTTTAATGATTTTTTAAATATCATCATTTTTGGGTGGTAAATCCATTGTTTATGCTGAAATAATAATTTAAACTCTTTTACACCTTAGAGTCTTTATAAATAAAATGGTATACACTATTATTTTAGGATAATAAATGTATCCACCACCCAAATACGACCAAAGGAAAAAAAAAAACAAAAATTACTTTTTTTTCAATATTTTCTATTGAATTGTATCTGAAGTCGCTTAAACTACCACCCGGCCACATTTTCGGTAGCAGTCTTGATATACCCTGTATACATTTCTTCTTTATTACTTAATTTAATTATGGTTGGTAAATACAAAAAGTTTTTTTTTATCCTTTCACATTTTTCATTAATAGCGCGATATTAGGATTCCACTGCACTTACCACAACGTTAAATCACAGGATCGCGCCAGATTACAATTGCAAATAGTTTTTACCCCAACAAGGATTACAATATGTCACAGTCATTTATTAGCCTAATCACGTCTTAGTGACTTGCTCACTATTCCGTTACGTCAATCTGAAACTTAACTTCGAAGGAGTGTCGTCGAATTGGTGTTTGCCACTTTCATTCATGCTTTAACACCTTTTTAGCCTTTAATTTTATGTACTGTATATTTGACTTTATTTGGATTTATATTTGACTACCTCGGAGGCGTAGTTGTACTACGGTACGTACGGTTACAAAACGAGGTCTCGGATTCGAATCTCGGGCCGGGCAACGTGATATTGGGTTGTTTATTCATTATATCAGCCCATATCAGCCGGCCGTCAGAAGTTAGTGTCCGATATGGCGATAGACTCGCCCCCTATTACATCGTGGGACGAAAAATGCAAGGTGAAATGGTTATGTCCTGGCAATTCTACCTACCTCTGGGAAAAAGGCTTGAGTTTATGTATGTATGTATGTGATAAGTCTGTCTATAATTCTCTTACTACTTTTTTCTCTGCTTGTTTCCTTCCACAACTTCAAAATTGTTTTGTCTTATCAATTTCTGTAATAGATTTTCACCCAATTAATTTTCCAGTTTCAGTTCAAATTATATGATTATATTCTAAGAAATGTTCATACATGAAATCTCAAACATAAGAAACAGCACACGTAAAACACGTTTAAAGGGAACCACATACAAAAACAAGCACCGCAACATCAAAGGTTACAGGCTAATAAACCGGGCCTAAAGAGAACATGCCAGGTTACACTCAAGGGCCGCGCCCCAGCCGTCTTATTTACATCCCCTAAGTGAAATCCAGTTAACCACTAATAGCAGTTTCTCCTTCAGGAACTGCGGGTACGGGGATTTACACCGACACGTTTCTGTAAATGACGTTGTGTGAGTTATAATTGTAAATACTGGTTCTGTGAACATCGTTAGAGAGTGCCTATTTTAGGCTAATCTCGTTTGTGAAGTTTAGAGAATTCGTTTTCGGATTTTGATTTTGTAAGCGATTTTGATTGCGTGATGTGGGTTCATGCGGTGTCTGGCATTAGTCAGGATATGTGGTAAGAAGATCTGGGTGGTTAGGGGAGAATGGATGCAACAAAGCAAGGATCATATAAGTTGGAGGATAGGCAGAAGTTGCTTTTGCTACTAATAATAGTCACAATTCACCGATTTATTTTCATCCCACGCGCGATAAGCTTTTACACACATGATACGAGCTTATCGCTTTACTGAGTACATTCCAGTTCTGGGCGAGTTTTTTTTTTTCAAACTGAAATACTTTCATTAATTCCCAATCATATACATACATAATCCTATATTTAATTAATTTAGAATTTCTTAGTTCACACCCGAAAAAGACTGCAGCTATAGTATTCATTCTAGTCTATTTCAAAACAACAATAGAGGCTGAGACGACATTAGATATGAACGATACTATTCATACTCGAAAATCCTCTAGCTTTCAATCTACTGGATGAGATAAATATGTGTATCCTAAGCGTCAAATCCCTCATTCTATTACAACGAATTAGGGCGAAGTAATCGAACGTAAACAAATCGATACAACCGAATTATCTCAATATTTTCATTACAATAGGACTCGGCTCGGCTTTCCCTTTGCTCTGTATGCTTACGAAAAAAAAAAATAGGTGATAATAATTTTTACTTATAGGGGCATGGTATTTTGGATTCTTTTCATCTTTTTTTTGTTGCTCTGTTTAATTTCTATGCAATAGAAAATTAGCTTCTACGATACTGGATTTATCAATAAATCAAATATAGCTTGTGCTTAGATCGTTGCGTCCATCTTAAACAAGATGTAGTAACAATCATGGTAATGGAAGGATGATTGCGGTTTAATGTGATTCCACATGATGCAAAATAATTTATCTTATGGCTTTTGTATGACTTACTAACATAAGTATCTTCGTTTTTTTTGTCTAATCAAAGTCCAAATCTACGTACCTACAGCATTCATGCGTACATGAAAAAGATCAGAAACTAGTTATTAGCACCTATAAATATCAAAAGCCTAAGCCTGGAGGCAATGAGAGCATTGAAGAATTAGGAAATATAAGGTAAATATTGGAGCCGTAATAACTTGAATCTCAGCGCAAAATTTTATCGACCCTCTATTAAGACATTAAGAACCATTAAGGCTGGCTTCCGTTATATTCGAAAGATATTGGCAAAAAAGGAAATGTCTTCGGATAAGTGTATTTATTATTTACATTTTTAAGGCATTAGCAGTGAATTTTTACGGGCGTCTTTTAATTTCATTAACAAGCAAAATCTTATTTTTATATCGACGACCTTCTTGATTCGAGCAATTAGTCACGTAAAGTAACTTTGAGTAAAATGTATTTGTTTTGTAAATACTGTTTTGACATATTTATGAGTGCTTCAATTCATAATCCAGTCATCTAGCCAGACCAATTTTGACTGACTATTTCAAAATCAAAATATTATGTTCCCTGTTAGATATTTTGAATCATTTACTAATAACTTCAACCGTCGGAACTAATTAAATCTATCAAGAAGGAACTTCCCCGGAAACATTATGTTTCACAACATTTTCTTAAAGTAAGTCAGCTTATAATATAATGAAATGTCAACATTGCACCGATTATATGTGTACTAAAATTGTGTTGTTGCTTAGAATTGTACTTTACCAGCTTTCAACATAGTAAGGTCGCTGAAACACTCGCGGTAGTAAGGCCAGTAACCCGAACAAAGGCAGGGATGATAGCACTCACATTTTGTCGGCATTTTCATCCCATGCGGCTGGGAGCGACCCTACTGGCACAATCAGCAGAAACCCAATTCCAATAAAGTAAGCCTTTTACTGATTAGCATATAATAAGGACTGTTGACTTGATTGTTTTTAAATATTATTTTTGTTCGTTTCCGCTTCGCTATTGTACATTTATTTCATTTTGAAGAGCCTTATTATGTATGCTAACAACCCCATTTGATCGAAGTCGTTCCAATTCCGAAGAACATCAAACTCGAATTAATTATCGCGATACCATTTTATGCATCACAATTTATTCGTTGTAGTCAAGAACTGAGGCCATTACGATATCCTATCACGGTAGATCTCCACATCTGATGCATAAAGACGTCGGGATTGGACTAGAATAGATCAATGGTAACGACCTTGGCCACTATCCAGGACTAATAACGACATATTCAAACGTTCAACTGCAAAAGATTAATGTTTTCTGGAACTGTATTTGTAGGTAGCTATGTCATTAAAGAATTGTTTATGCGGATTAGGTGAAAATTGTTTTGTTAGTACTCGCCTATCGGAATGTTTTGTTGTCGTATGTGGGTTAATGAGTTTTTTGTTGACATTGGGATTTACCTAATTGATTGTTTGTGTGAGTATTTTTATTGTACGCAAGGTTTGACTCACTTGCATGACCAATTTCGTGGGTTTGTTATTGTCTTTTGTTTTTTTTTTTGTTCATTACGAAAAATTTATTGGATCCTTTATTAACTCTATAAATACTTTAAATAATTGCTTCGATAGAAGTAAATCCACATGTCTCGCCCCATTGCAAAACGTTGTTCTCTACTCGCACGCTTTCGCTTAGTTTTCTATGCGGCATTTTTTTATTCAGATAGAAAGCAATTAACAAGTCTGTTGTGATGTTTTTTATATAAAACTACAGTTTTACTTTTAGTTTTTAGCAATTGTTTTGTCTTTATATCAATACTAACGCCTTTTTTATATTCTATTGAGCTAACTTCTTACGACGCGTATTTCAAAATGCACTTATCTACTAAACTATAAAAATTTACTAAATTGTCATAGTCAGAATTCAGATAGCGTTTTAGTTCCGAGGGGAAAACTGTGTCTTTTAATATCCTGAACTAATTTCCTGTAAACAAAAATGTTTCTTCAATTAACAGGCAACCACTCGACCTGAAAAAATATGTGGCTAAGATAAAATCCACACACGTTCAGTGCAAGTTACTTGACGTGCTTGTACTCATATTATGAAGTTATGCATATTGATATATTATAAGGATTATATAAGGTAATGGAAATAAAGTTTTTCAGAGAATAACTTGATATAAATGGAGATAAATATATTATAAAACATCTTCTTCTTGAAGAAGAAATCATCGTCTTGAAGGTTTTCTTTTTTTCTCAATTTTTTGTTTCGAATCACGATACAATTAAAATGTTACCTCCAAAAAGATAAAGATGCATACATATAACTTAAAACAATATCTACCAACAAATAATAATAAATAAATACACCCAACAGTCACATACATAGTCCTGACCCCACACTAAGATCGAGTCTTGTGTCGTGGGTATCAATCAGGAACTACGAGAGACTTTTCGGTCTTACAAACACCCAGACCCAGAAGAAATATTTGTGGGCCGCACAACATTTCTCTCGGTGCGGGGATCGAACCCGCGGCCTCTCGTTTCACAGGTGGCGTCTAACCAACTGTGCTACGGAGGCTGTCGTTTTTACTAAAATCGTTTTTACCAAAACACAAAAAATACAATCCATCTAGGGCTTTTTCAATAAACCTCCACTCAGCCCATTACGATGGTCCAAGCCATTAGTAAATCATGTGTAAATTATTACCTAAACTGCGAAATGCTTCTAGTAACTTGTAAACGTTCGTGAAACGCAAAAACACTTTTTCTACTTCATTGAAATAAATCTACATAAACCTTTTTCGGACAGCGAAAACGTAAAATGGGTATCGTGTCACATTGAGAGCTCGTTAAAAGTCCCGGCACAACTTTTATCCAATAGCTCACTGTGAAAAATGCTGTATAACAGATTATGGATTTAAAGCCAACATTCGGCACAGATTACGTGATATACACGTAGTCATAGGAACGAGAACCCTTTCAGTGTTATATTATCTGTCGATGTAGTTTACTCAATAACAATATTACATTAACACATACGTCTGAACAGGGTCTTCTCCAATCAAGATTTTGTTTGAGAAATCTAGGTACCGTTGAGCAAATATGTTGGCCTATTGTTGGTAGAATGTACAAACCATGAAATTCTCGTATAGTCGTGCACCGGCACACGAAGCGTCAGATATCTTACAAGGCAAACAAACCCCTTTCAATTACAGATCTCTGTGAAAATCCTAGGGGAGCTATATTCATAAGTGGCCTTCCTGTATCCGAAGGGACAGGGAAGAGATAACACTTTATTGTAAAGTTTTCGTATCATATGCAGTATGCTCATCTTTTCACAATGTTTACTTTCAATCTCATAGCTTGAGCGTGTTAATTCCCTAACAAACACGGATGAAATCAAAAACTCAGAATAATGTCCTGGGATTTGGACTCCTGACCACAATCCGGTTTTTTAACATGGACTTATAAAAGTGTTGGTTTGTTAAGACTCAAAATTCTTTGTAGCGTAGTTCATTTATTTATTTTTAAATGCACATAAAAAAGAAAAAATCACCTAATTATATTACAAATTAACAAAAATGTACAGATGGCAGTCGCTTTAGGCAATTTCTTACAGACAACCTTTGTATGGATATAAGAAAAGGAAAAGAAGAGAGGACAGTCTAGAAAATGAAGGATACAAGCTCCAATAAAATAATAATTGGTAGACGAGTTATTTATAAATTAATATAAAAACAATATAATATGACACTAATACAAATACACATATAAATACGTCTATCGATGCAAATGTTAAATAATTGATTTAAAAATCATGGAATTATATTTTCATATTGTCTGTTCAGAGAAAGAGAAAGGTAGTGATCATTTACATTTTTTTTTAAATGTAGTTTGTATTTGAGCCTGTCTTAATACAACTGGTGCATTTCACACTCGAACAGCTTATCTCGAAAGTCGTGATGTACACTGGCATTCTCAATTTCAGATTCTTCGATAACATGCACACAATGCTTTCGAATGAGTCTCACGAAGAAAGAGGAAACGTTCGTTCACTTGTTATTGGCAAAGAAACACGACAGCGATTATTTTGCTACAATTTGACTACAGTGATGATCGCGCCTGCCTCATAATACTTAATAGTGTTGTGAACACATAGTAATATTTAAAAAAAACTAGCGGTCGGGCCCAGCTTCGCTCGGGTGCAGATAGCTTTCGAGTCCAGTCCACATCAACAACATATTATTTCGCTTACTAACTATGTGTATATTTCCCGCGCGCCGTGGACTATATTTCCCGTCCCGTTATATCCGGTTTATGTCCCATCTTGTTCAGTCCCATGACGATAAGCATGTCCTGTCCTCCCCTATCCCGTGCCACGCATTCAAATTTGAAAGAATACCAAATATTTACATTTAAATTCCTAAATCATCCTACGAGAATACTACATTTTTTGGGTCAAAGAGTTGCTTTTGTGTTTATCCTGGGTGTCAGCTATCACTCATCACTATACCAAAAGTCATCAAAATTGATTGAGCCGTTTTTGCGTGAAAGAGTAACAAACATACATACATCCACACATCCATCCATACTCACAAACTTCACCCACTTTAGTAAGGATTTTGATGTAGTTACATATAATTATATCTTTCTATTGAAATAAATATAGTTATCGCTATTAACAACGCTGTGAAGCGAGCACGAATGATTATTTTTCAGGATCCAAAATAAAATTGCAAAAATAGCAAATACAATTTATTTTTGCTGCAATCGAAATAGTAAATAAAGGATCATGTGTTTATTAACGGCGGACATTCAGTGTTTTCATCAACAATTTCAACTGCAGTGCGTAAGTGCCTTGTAAATTCACACAAGTGCATATAGTCAATTGCCAACCCGCATAAGCCAGCGCGGCGTGGTGAACTACGGTCTGACCTGTCTCAATTGTATTCGACTGAAGTTGCTTAACAGTGGGTATTTATGTCCTGCTACAGAACATTACTACTACATATTAGTATTGTAAATGTAAGAGTGGGGGCGTAGTGACGATATTTGCGTGCCATTCATCTCATGGTCAGCAATACGAATACAATGCTTGACATTCCACCACGCTCGCCATCCTGAGACATAAGATGTAGTCTCAATAAGTCTAGTAGTTACTCTAGATACAATTTCCTTCACACTGAAACACAACAATGAATTTACACTGCTGTTTGGCGGAATATCTTACCATCTCTTTCACACCCGCATACTGTAATGCGTATTAAGACTAGTGACGTTTCTAGTTTTAATTTGCTTTTGTTTTTCTCCCATTGCAAGATTGAAAACGCTTCTTACTTGCTTTATTGTGAACGGATTTCCAAAATTCTTTGTTTGCAAGATTTTGGACAAAGACACTTTATAATTACAATAATAATTTTTTAGCCAAATACCCTTTTGTAATTTTTACAAATTATTGATTGAAAATAAGTCTACTTACTGGTTAAGCTCGAATTCATTGGATATTACGGCCCACCTGAAGGGCGAACATTAAGTATGAAGGTGTAAAATTTATTACAGAGGTCCACACACAATCGTGGATCAACATCAATATTGGAACTACGAATAAGTTTATGTAATTATTGATACTGAAGCTGGATTACATTGGGCTGGACTTTAGTTTATTAGGCCACGAAGAGAGCGGCGAAAGTGTGGTAGGGATTGAGTCCCTGATTACAACAATACCACTCTTATTAAAAGGTGATGCATAATTTTCGAGAAATTAATGAAAATATTTTCTAACCTCAAATCACATATTAGGTAAAACGGAACGTTATTATGGGCGACTGACAAAGAAATCGTTATTAATATGTCAAATATATAGTCTGCGGTTTAAAAAAATGATGAAACGGAACGTAAAAATTCCGATTATATGTCAGTGTCACTTGTTGGTTCATACTTCTTTCGTTTCCCCCCGAGTTGCGTGAATGTGTTCCTTGAGTTTCGTGGTGTTTGTATTGTGGATTTCTTTGACGACTTTGGCTTTTCCATTGGACTTTGATTGTTTGCATTCACGATTGACCTACTCTCTCACACTAGACATTGATTTTCTTGTACGTACTTTGTGGGTAAAATAGGTCGACTTTGTCCCAAAACTGACATAGGGCACCCCAACTTCACGTAGACGTTTGGTTACCACCCCTAGAGCGTTTTTAAAAAGCCGGAGGCGCGGAGGGAGAGCAGCCCCCGTCCACTGTAAGAAGGATTTGTTACGCAAGGGCGAAAGGGCTGCACTTCCCGCAGCGCTGGAGATGTTGCAGAAGTAAATTTGTTTTGACAACAAGTGTTTTGAGGTTAGGTTACATTGATTGATTTTCTCGGGAATGGTGCGTCACCTTTTCATGAGAGTGGTACCAGGGTACATGGGACACCCTCCCCCTCCCCCCTCACTCCCTCCCAACCCCCATATCGTGGCCTAATATACTAAAGTTTTACCCGGTGGACAATATAGTCTAGTCCCTCTCAATCGTACTCTAAATTGTAAAGGACGCTCGTACACTGTAGTGGGATGCACATGTGTTGATGCAAATACATAAAAAATGTGTATGAAAATAAACAAGGAAGTCTATTTACTTGGGATAACGAAGGACACAAAGAAACTACGTCTATATAATAAGACAACCATTCTAAATTCAATTCCAATTGTGTCGAGGGAAATCGTTCTAACAAGAATTTATATCAACGTAACTTAATGTTAAGTGAGCCTATTTAAATGCTAATCCCGCTTACAGTTCGTCTTTGACTCTATTTTAGTATTTATCTCTCAATCAATTTAATTGTGGCCGCTTATATTCTACCAGGCACATCTAGTAATGGTTTCAACCCAGTTCATTAAGGGAAAATTTCCCGCATAGATTTAGCTTCGGGCTTCGGGTTTTAGCGTATGGTTTGGTATTAATTTGGCTCTAATTCTTACTAATGGCTTGTTTTGGCATTAGTGCGGCTTGTAATCTCACGTCTTTTTACGTTTGGATTGTTTAGTACCGAAAACGAAGCTGGGTGCTAGTTTTAGTGACATCAGACACAATGCAATTTTGTGCAAAAAATTGTGACGAATTGTTTTTGTTATTTTTTTTCTATCGTGGTATTAGGATGGTAAATAGTTACATAGTTATTTCTTAAATATTTGTGTACACCTTTTATATTTAAAGACACTATGGTATGCAAGGCTTTTAATTATTATTTTAGCAAAAACTATGGATTTACCACCCAAACTCGACGATATTTAAAAAATAATAGAAAAATATTGTCGCGTTTCTTAGCGAAATTTTTTGTTGCATTGTGTTTGTAGTCACTAAAACTACCACCAGATTTCGTTTTCGGTAGCCGTCTTGATATACCCGGTATAATACAGACGTGTTTCACAATTTAATTCAGCTTTTGTATCATTATCACCAAAATCATCCGCCGTTTTATTTTTCGACTTTGGACATGATAGCAGTTTTCAGCATATTTAAAAACAAAACAAAGAAGAAAAACGTTTTAGTAACAAACCCAATTAAAAAGTAATATTGAATAAGTTTATGATTCCATTGTGTAAATGGGTAACTATGAAAGAAATATATTTTAATCAATTGTCTTAATCTTAAACTCATTACCAGTTATTTAAGTTTTTTAGTTGGGTATTTTACTATAGCTAGTATTAGTTATTTAACTATTTTTCTTATATGTTCTACAAACTTTAATGAAATTGATCTGTTCGTTACATGTGTCCAATTATGGGTATGGGTAAGTATTGTTATCGCAAACTAGTCCATTGTGAATTTGACCCGGAGTAGGTTTCGTCGACAGCCTTTATCCATAGCGTGGTAATATGTTAAAGGTTGGCATCGGAATCAATTTTTTGAGATCTAAATCATTTAGAATTAAATACAGAAACATCTTACCGGAAGGTAGCGTGTGCAATGTTGCATCAACAGATAAGTATGATTAGTTCAAAATGATCACGTAACTTCTACTTATAAAATTTATTCATACATTCGTCGCACTGATTGTTTTGTATTATCTGTTTGTGAAAAGCCTTTACTTTAATTAGGTTTCACATTAAATAGTATGTTTAAAATGTGTAAGTATTTAACCATTGTGCATATTTCACAGTCATTGTTTTTATGGGTGTGGACATAAATGTTTGGGTGGTGGTAAATTAGTCTCAGTGTTCCATGCATCCATCACTCGCCCATGCAATAAATTTACTTTTTCACTGCTCTTTATGAGTTTTTATTAATTCGTTTTCTAGTGAAAATATGAGTTAAATGTAGCAAATTAGTTTTTTATAGACGTTGTTTGGTGCAATTTGTTCATAATTTGGGTTCCAACTAATTGAAGTAGGTTATGATTAAAGTTATGAGACAACTACTTTATTGTGTGTTTTGGTATGAAGATGAAAAACAATTTTGTATGAGTAGGCTAAAGTCTCCAGTTTACCGAATTAGGCCACGCAAATAGAATCAAATGGTCTTAGGGATAAATTTTAGCAGCTATTTCCTAACAATAACAGGCAATGAAAAAAAAAAACTGAAACATTATAAGAGTTTAGCTGTATTTCACTTGCCATTCAGAATTATAATCCTGAACGGCTTGACATTCTCGATGAAGTATGAGCTTCATTTTTATATAATTATCTATATATTAATATAACTAACTTTTTTAAACATATTGTAATTATGTATTCATTAGTACATGTATCTTGGAAAACAAGATAGTAATATATATAATGCTTTATAGTAGTAGTCACCATAATATTAGTTCATCGATATGTGACTACGACATTAATGGAATCATAAATTATTTCCAGCCTATCAAAATTACCCATTATTAACTATACCCATTTGTTATCGATGTTATATTGATTGTGAATAATGACATAACTTACATTACGTCACGAGGGAATAAAGTAAAATTGTGACGGAAAATTACATTCGTATATAATCCCTTTTCACCACCTTACTTCCATACATATATAGACAGAAATGACGCACTAATTTCTTCTTGAAAGTGACTAAACAGTTTTAGAGTATCTCAATTTATCTAGCGCTTTAGAATTACTTGCATGGTGGAGTAGATAATATTATTTGCAAATCTCATTATTCCCTTTTTATTTATGTAGCCAACTAATATAAATTATAAATATGCTATTAAAATTATCATATCACCAATTAGAGAGCACACTTAAAATTGACAAGTAATTTAATAAATGTTTATATTATATACACACAAATTAATTTCCATTTGTTAATATTATTATTAATCATATTGTGTTAGAGTTAGTGTTAAAAGAAATAAGAGCTTCCAACCATAGTTCTAATAACATGAATATATACTTGTTTAGTCAGTATTATCTATTTTTAAACGTTACTTGACAATATTCCTTTTCTGTTATTGTATTTTTCCTTTGCTATGTATTGTGTGTCATGTTGCTATATTAAAGTCGTACAAAAAGTTTAAGTGATCTGTTTTAATCACATCAGTTTCATTAAGTATAGATATTTATTTATATTTTCTTTTCTTTAAATGTTTCTCTAATATTTGTATTCTTATTTTAACTGGCCATTGTTCATCCAGGATTGCCCAAGATACGGGGTTGCCTACTTTGGGACACACATATTAATACTTATATAATTGTGAATGTGTACGCTGTTTTTTTCAATAAATGTATTATTATTATTTCACAGTATAAACTATTATACAATTTTGTACCTTATTTTTAACTAAAGCAACTTTAATCCGAGATGATCTAATTAGACATAAATTAATTTAACAAAAAAAATCTAGTGACTCATATACACAATACCCCTAGAATAAAATATGATCTTGACAACAAGAATCTATAAGGCAGTGTTCAGATATGTGACATCGCAGACGCTGCCAAATGTAAATAGGCATTGAGAGTACAAAACCTAATTGCGTTCTCACTTAACCTACTTAACATTGCCGAACACAATAACCTACTTCTACTAGAGTGGTTGACCTACCTGTATTAGCAGAGTTTTATAAACTAAAAGGTGCCGTTATCTTTTCCGGATGTATGAAACAAAAGCATACGCTCTATTTTTGATAGTCTATAGTTGGGGGTATTTATTTATTTTATTTGGTTCTTTACATTAATAGTACTTGTAATTTTATACCCAAAATGTTGGAATTGATCTGTATTTGGACAAATGATCGGTAGAGCAAACTAATAGGTATATTGGTAGTAGGTCTCTCATATGTGAGAGGCCGCCTGGGTAGGCACCATTGCGATGTCTATTTCTCCCGCCAAAAGCAGTATAAATTCACTGTTTTCGTGTGTTTGTGTTTCAAATTGAAGGACATTGTAGCCAGAGTAACTACTGTACATATTGCTTAACATCTTATATCTCAGAATGGCGAGCGCAGTGGAATGCGAAGCATTGTTTTGTAATTTAAGGTGTTGCTTGGTTTTGCTACTGTTCATGAGCGGTCGTATGATTACCATCAGGTAAACGGCACGCTCGTTTCGTCATTAATTGGTATAAAAACAAAATAGAATTTATAGCAGGCCTAGGGAAATGTAGTGTAGGACGTCATGTTCAATGTTGTGAAATAAACCAACGACTTGACAAAAATTGCGGGTAGCGGGTGGATAGTTGCTCAAGAACTGGATAATTCCCGCTTATTAGAAGAGCCTAATTCAGCAATGAACTTTCTGTTACTGCAAATAATTTTAAAATGTGATAGAAATGAAAGTGGTGACAGAGCATCCGGCAAAGGATTGTTATCGAATAATATTTTGTTGTACACTGCGATTCCCACTAGATCGAATGTAATCAGTTTCTCGTGATTGGAAAATCAAATTGTAAATCTCAATTGAACCATTAATATCAGGCGACACATTTCCGTTCAAGCCCAGTACGTTTTTTTACGATCGTTCAATAAGTATAAAAAATGTGGCACTTTACATTCACACGCGGTCAGTTGAACAGATTTAGATAAGCTAAACCATACGGATTCACGGCAAAAAGCAATTTAAATCTCATTTCGGCAAAATAGCTTCTAACAATCGCGCGGCGGAAATTAAAGTATAAATCCAGATATTATTCATAAGAATAATTAGTATTTGGATGAGTTTGGATAAAAGAAAAATTTGCATTGTTAATACAGAAAAAAAATATGTTCGGCTGTTATGACAGATTCATTTCAAGTTTAAAATCCAATTCCACCGGGGCTTTGTTTCTGAAATGATAATCTTGAATGAATTTAATATTGATTATTTGCTTTTTATGGCTCCAATAGAGTTGGTTGATTGGTTTACGCGTTTACGTTTACGATAAGCAGATAAGCTCGCGCCTATATTTTCAATAAGGTAGGCAGATTTAAAGATTAGTATTATACAGGGTATATCAAGACTGCTACCGAAAACGAAGCCGGGTGGTAGTTTAAGTGACTTCAGACACAATGCAACAGAAAAAGTTGCAAAAAAAAGCGTCAATTTTTTTTTGTTATTTTTTTCCTATTGCCATATTTAGGTGGTAAATACATTTTTTTCCTGAAATAACAGTGTATATCCTTTTTTTTATTAAAACTCTAAGGTACAAAAGAGTTTAAATTATTATTTTAGCAAAAACTATGGATTTACCACCCAAAAATGACGATATTTAAAAAATCATAAAAAATGATTGTCGCGTTTCTTTGCGAAATTTTTAGTTGCATTGTGTTTGTAATCACTAAAACTACCACACGGCTTCGTTTTCGGTAGCAGTCTTGAGATACCCGGTATACAGAGAGGCAGATTGACTAGCGTAATTCACAATTCGCCGAAGAATCCATGCTCATACTCGTATGTGTTAGGGGGCGACCGTATCGCGCATTCGAGCCCACATTCAGGTTCCGTGCAAACTTATATGAATGTTTCCAAATCTAAAACCTGATACGATTTAGATTCCCGGAAATCGAAGCTAGGTCCTCGCCGATCCATAGTCAATACACAAATTCACAAAACATTTGTCAGCATACAGATTTGAATCATGAAGTCATAGCGCGCGGACATAACGTAAATGCTTTGATATGAAAAGCAAATTTCCGTAGTACTTAATAATATCGTGGAGAGTTTGACTTCAAGCTGCCGTGCAATTATCGATAAAAACTATCAGTATAGTATCAAGGTACACTTCGTTAGAAATATTGTAAAAAAGTATGCCGAAGCTCATGAACATAGGCTTCACCATCACGTGAACGTCGAGGCTATCCAGCTCCTCGATAACACGGACTTAGTGAGAAGATTGAAAAGGACCTTTCGAGCTAGTGATGAACAGTTAGCGAAACATAGTGCAGTGAGTGCTAGTGAAAAATAACACGCGAATATTGTGTCTTCCCCTTAATAGAGACAATAAGAAACGTGTTACTGGACATATTCTTAGTCGTAGTCTCTTTAGAAGTTTAGGTTAAATTTAAATAACTTATTAGTCATTACGCTAGATCGTTATTAAAATGATGTATTATGGCTTTCGCCATAACACTTCAGTTAAAAAAAGTATAGTATCTATTCTTATGATATTTAATTGCATATAAATTTAATTTAATAATATCATAAACACAGCTGACTTATTACTTGCACACGCCACACATCCGATTGATTACAAATTTAATTAGATCATCAGAGCACAAAAAGCCTATTTAAACAGAAAGTTATAATTGTAATATCAGTATCCGATTTTAAACATAAATACAGTTTACCCTAGTCTCGTAGCTAAATATCGACTTATCTGTTATGAGCACATCCGTTCATTTGTGAAATTTGTTCACTAAATAATATATCGTACAAATATTTGTTCTGGGATAATTTCGCAGTTGTAAACTTTTCAATAATTACTGTGTCCTTTCACAATATCTGTCCGCACGTCGACGCATGCGCGATAGTCGTGCTGACTTCAGAAATACCAGTTTATTCCGAAAGCCCCTTGAACGCAGACCCTGCCATCATATGTCGTCTGAAACAGTTACGCGATACGAATAAAATCGATTGAGAAAAATACTCTCGATAGTTTATTATTATTATTATTCGTGAACCTATGAAGTGTGGTGGGATTTTTTCTCAAAGAACATGATGTGTTGCCGCTTAAAATGAAAGTTAAAAAGTGTTGAAACTGAGCAGTGCGATTTGTTTTACGGTTTGACGAAAAGTGTAAAAACTTAAATGTATATGTAAACAGTTTAGAACGAGTATTTTTGGGTAAGTGTAGTACCTAATATATTATGAAAGCATAACTATGTGTTTTGCTTTATTTGTGTGATGACTTTTTCGTTCGATCGTTTCCATTTAAAAGTTTATGCGTGCGTGTTTCACATAAAACATGAGTTGGAAATAAGTTTCAATTCAGAACTAACGTCAGGGTTAGGAAATAAACAAATACAAAAATTTTTTTATCAAAATCTGCTTCTGTATTTTCTCAGTCCTTATGTATTGTGGTTATGTATATTTTACATATCAATATATTTTTTCGCCAACAGTCTCAAAATACATAAAATTCTTGAACGGTTTCGGTTTGAAACGGAATTTCAGGGGCTCTCTTGCGTAATTAACTAAACGGTTGACACGAAAGCGACATTAATTGCTTACATTTAGGTGTAGTAATTAATGGCCGGTTGAAAGGTTGCTAAAGAGTAGAATAGTTAATTATACCTTAACTTCTTTTTTATCGTGAATCATACAATGCCAGATAAATCACGAATGTTGGAGAACTGGATACAAATATGCCATCATACATAATTACCATCAGGCGAACGGCAAGCTAGTCTCGCCATTTACTGCAAAAAAAAAAAAGATTAAAATTTCACTTAAATATGTACATTGTACATTTATGATATTTAATTATTTATTTATATCTCAGTTTGTATAGTATATTTGAAGGTTTCTCTCTTCTTAAACATATTATATATAAATATACCTATTTAAGATTTACACATTTGTTTAAGCTAAAATTAGCCATTGCCGTTGCCCACTTAGACAATCTTTCTTGGGTGTTGGCGTTCAAGACCCTTTTTACCCGGATTAATGTCCTTCGCTTAATCAAGTGTAGAGATTTTCCGGAGATTTTTCTGCAAAATTCTCTGAGTTTTTATTTGTGTATGTTGAATCGTTTCTAGGTGTATTGAATCTTAAGGTCCTTTTTATTTTCAAGTATTGTATGCTTGAGTGGGTGTCCGTTAACTTATTTTCGTTTTTAATGTGTAATAACACAGCGTATTAAGAAGATTGTTTAAATATAGATTTTACTGATCAATTAGAGAATAAATTTGACTTTTGACTATTGTTTCCAAATTGTATAAGTGGTATATACTGGTTTCATATCTTTAGTATGCGGTAGTCACAACAGTGTCTATTAAAACTGGATTTGCTAATGAGAATTGAGAAAAGAAAACCGCGATTTTTTAAGAGTGTTTATTAGGATTAAGGTGCACAGACCGTGCACAGCAGAATTAAAAAGTTAAAATTTGGTCGTAGGATATTCTTATATAGATATATGTGTATATCCGTCTGGATATATATCACCATACACGTTTTAGGACCGGTCACAGTGACACACATAAGTGTGGTTTCTTATCCTGTATACATCCAATTATTATCAAGCCAGGTATATCTAGTGACTACAGATACCACCAGTACTTACATACATAGTTTTGGTAATAAATTATAATTTGAACCTTTCCGTACTATTGCGGGAAAATCTACGTATTTACTACCTAAAACCGGTTAAAAAAATTGTCGCATTTATTATCTGGCGATTTTTTTTAGTTGCTTTGTGTTTGTACTCATTAAAACTACCACCTTGTTTCTATTTTGGTCGGCTGGATACACAGTATAATAGTGTCGATTGAATGATTGCCATCACGCAAATGTGGATACACTTTCTGTACTGCACTGTACTTGCTAGGTAACAGTCATAGAGAGTGGGGAATATGTACTATATACTCAGATCTCTTTAAAATCTGATGTTAGTATGAGTGAAGAGGAATGCAGTAAATATACTAGACAAAGCCTGGCTGCAACAATAGTTATGAATATAATAGCATGTTCTTGTTATTTTATACAAATAAATGTATTTAATCCTAGGTAGGGCATTTCAATTTTCGTAAGAGTTTCTCGGTATTGAAACTTATGTCCGCTTCGGCTATAGTCTACACATATCACATTTCAAGACATAAATTTTGGAAACTTTGGGTGGCAATAGTTTCACTGCTACCTCCCTAATTGAGGATATGACGCGAATTTATACCTATGCCAGTCAAACTACCAGAAATCTAAAGAGATTCAGTTATATTGTGTTATGTGTGAAAGAAAACATCCTAAAGAAACCTGTAAACTGTAGAGATTTTCAGAAATTTCTATGGTATGTAAAGTTGTAAACTTAGGCAACGACGTATTTAGGCAGCATGAACCATGACTTTATTCTAATTTAAAATCTAGAACGAAGGACCGCGCCTTGTACCGTGACATATATGTGCTGGTTTATTATTATCAAATATTGATTTCCAGTCCTAAATTCTTACGTTGAATATTCAACGCGGCGCCCGCTGATAGGAATGTTTGGCGTCCATACAAAATTGCCCAAATACCCGTTTTATAGAATGTAATTATTTCAAGACTCTTTTAATAAAACAGCGCTTAACTCTGCTAACATGTTCGTGGATATCGATCGCATTTTAATTGTGATTAGAGTATACTGAAAGGAAACAACATCTGTTAGTGCTTTTGTACAGCTTTTGTTGTCACGGGGTGGACGCCGCGTGACCAGGAAAACTGTTAAGTGATCGAAACGTCGGGAAGTCAAACAATTTAAAAATTAAACCAAATTGCGATAAAATCCTTAAAAATTGCTTTATTTTGACTTAATGTAATAATTAACAAACATAAACCTACCATGCTTACCTCTATGGTAAGCAGAGGTATAACTACTGCCACCTTTGGCCGAGCTTATATCTATCCAAAGATGTATTGGAGGCTATCGTCATTATTACATTAATTCCATCATATTTCATCATTCATCATCATTCCATCACACGACTGTTCTTTATTCATGCCGAGTATCTATTATAAATCCATGCTTACTATTATAATTAAATGACATACAATCACAACAGGTTTTTTTAAAATAAACAATTGTTCGGTTTGGCAAAAATAAAATGCGGTTTTTTTTACAAAAGCTTTTCGGCCATCTGAGAACTAGGTTCTTGATTTGTATGAATGTAGTATTATCTTAATATAATATATAATTCACGCGTTATCCGCGATGGACTCCTAAACCACTCAGCTGATTATAATGAAATTTTGTAGACATGTGTTATTTGTTCCAACTTAAATATGGGATAATTTTTATCTCGATTAAATTGACGAAAGTATAAAAAAAGGAAAAACATTTTGCCATACAAAATGTTCATGGGTTTGTAACTGTCAATCATTTGGTGTTCATACCGTCGATACGGTAAACTCTTCCCTAAAATTAAATCTGTATCTGTATCAGCCCATATACGTCCCACTGCAGGGCACGGGCCTACTCTACAATCGAGAATACGATTGAGAGTGGTTAGGCCATATAGTCCACCACGCTGGCCTAGTGCGGGTTGGCGGACTTACATACTATAGAAATTCTTATGAATCCCTATGGTATGCAGGTTTCCTCACGATGTTTTCCTTCACCGTTTTAGTGCGTGGTGATTGACTATCAATACACACATGACTCCGAAAAGTCAGAGGTGTGCCCTGGGATTCGAATCCGCGACCAGCGTGAACATGTTGGCAGTCGCGTCTAGTCCGTTTACCAACAAGCCACCACGCACTTTTAAAATTAAATAACGTATTTGAATAAAGGTTTTGAATCCACAACATATATCCACAATATTCGATTAATGGCGTATTTTAGATTTTAAATATGTAAATTAATGACAGTAATGAAAAGTGACATTTAAAAAGGGTTTTCAAATATTTATGCATGCGTTCAGAAATTTATTTTGTGTAAACTAAAGAGAATATATTATGAAGCTACATTAGTATGTATCTGTATCTGTATCAGCCCATATACGTCCCACTGCAGGGCACGGGCCTACTCTACAATCGAGAGTACGATTGAGACTGGTTAGGCCATATAGTCCACCACGCTGGCCTAATGCGGGTTGGCGGACTTACATACCATAGAAATTCTTATAAATCGCTACGGTATACAGGTTTCCTCACGATGTTTTCCTTCACCGTTTTAGTGCGTGGTGATTGACTATTAATACACACATGACTCCGAAAAGTCAGAGGTGTGCCCTGGGATTCGAACCCGCGACCACCGTGAACATGTTGGCAGCCGCGTCTAGTCCGTTTGCCAACAGGCCACCACGCACTTACACACCACATAAATATGGGACAATAAAATAAATAATATTCACACGTAAGAAGTTTTACTTCTTTTCAAGATAGAATGTCACTTGAAAATGAAAAATGTTTATTAAAATAACAACATAATTTTGGAGAATATTGTAGGAGTTTTCAAATTAGGCGTTGCCTGTGTCTTAAGAAACCCGTTAAATATAATTGATACGACATTAATTGTATGTGTGTGTGTGTGTGTGTGTGTGTGTGTGTGCGCGCGCATGCGTGCGTGCGTGCGTGCGTGCGTGCGTGCGTGCGTGCGTGCGTGCGTGCGTGCGTGCGTGCGTGCGTGCGTGCGTGCGTGCGTGCGTGCGTGTGTGTGTGTGTGTGTGTGTGTAAAAAGTAATGGAGTACTATTTTTGGAAAAACAGCATAGTGTGTGTGAAATAAAGGATGGAATATTGCATGGATAATCAAAACCGCTAAAGTGTTTAATGTCAAAGATTTATAAGGCACACTACTTGGATATGGATAAACGGGAGATAGAGTGAGAGGCACGGGAGAGGACTGGGATAGCTGACAGATTTGATAGGACCAAATGTAAATGCACGCTATAAGACGGGATGGATAATGAAGAGAAAGGACGGGACGGATCGGTACGTATCGCTTTGTAATTATTTAATATTTGTGAAAATAATCCAAAGACTGGACGGAGGGGAGTTAGAACCGAAATTTGTGGCCGTCATTTTGAACTTTTTTTGTTATTGATCCGACTGGTCTCGAAATCAATATCTGAGACACCCTTTGTTCGAATAACCTAAATTCGGAGTCAGAATCGAAATTTTGTGGTTTGAACTTTTTTGCTATTGATCCGATTGGTTCCAAAATTGATATCTGAGGAACCCTTCGTTTAAATAATCTGAATTCACAATAAATTTGGAATGGGAAAATTTTGGCCGCCATTTTGAAGTATTTAGTTATTGGTCGGATCGTTTTTTTTATTGCAATGAGTAGCTAGACGAGCATGCATGACTTACTTCATGCCTTTTCGCAGAAGGGGTAGGCAGAGGTGCAACCAGGACCCACGGTTTGTCATGTATTCGTCCCATGTTGTGATAGGAAGCCTATCGCCATTACAATCGTAACAAAGTTAAGACATTCATATTTTGTATTTTACCGAGATATCGGGATAATGCACTATTTGTATAGATGTAATACTAGAAATTTCAGGTGTGGAGTGGAGTGAAAGAAGATCTAGGCGAAGCTGGGCCGGGCCGCTAGTAATTTTATAAAAGAAACAGCTTACCAAAGTTGATATTAGGAATAATGATGAAGATATTTAAAGAGGGGACTATAAGTGCTGCTCTTGGTAAATGTCGAATTTATCATTTAAGTACCGTTGTTGATACTTTGGATTTATTTGTGCCACGAATCCCAATCCCCTAACTTTTTTCTCTGCCAGCTTGAATAGACTAGAATTAGAGCTAATTTAATCAATGATTTGTGGGCAAAGAAGGTCTCCGGAATAATCCCAAAAAAGATCGACCAAATCATGATGTAACAAAAAATCTAAAAATATTATGATGCGGTGTGTATATGTATATACTTTATGTGTTTAGGAGTCATATCTGCTGTATTTTACTTTGCCACTGTTTTTTGAAAGGAAATGATTTTTTTTTTTTACAATGGCCTGGCATAGTGGCGGCATTGCACCTGATGGAACGTGCCAATGCCGCCCAGGCAGAGTATCCATTGGCAATTAAATTTAATTCAATTTACATGAAAGTATTTGTTAAATTACACAAATCTATGCTTACACATTAAGAGATCGTACAGTAAGATTAGGTTTGCACATTAGTACCTTGTTTACTGTACTGTACTGTATCAGCCCATATACGTCCCACTGCAGGGCATGGGCCTACTCTACAATCGAGAATACGATTGAGAGTGGTTAGGCCATATAGTCTACCACGCTGGCCTAGTGCGGGTTGGCGGACTTACATACCATAGAAATTCTTATGAATCGCTATGGTATGCAGGTTTCCTCACGATGTTTTCCTTCACCGTTTTAGTGCGTGGTGATTGACTATCAATACACACATGACTCCGAAAAGTCAGAGGTGTGCCCTGGGATTCGAACCCGCGACCACCGTGAACATGTTGGCAGTCGCGTCTAGTCCGTTTACCAACAGGCCTTGTTTACATCTAACATTTTTACCACGGTCCCCCACTAGGCGAGCCTGGATCGGGGGCACCAAACATATGAAAAAACAGCCTCATGTTGGACTACACAGCACTAACTAGTTTGATGGTTATAATGTGTTGAATTTAAATACAAGCTTTAGTTAGTAGTTACTATGATAATTTGTACTTGGAAAACTTATTTTAAATTAGGATCGCTACTCTTATCGCCAGACATTCGTAAAGTTAATATACATATTTTACAGTAGCAAAGATTGGTAGCCCGAGCCCCTCTAGGTTTAGCATAAGCAGTGTTTGAATACGGTTATGTTTCGATTAATTACATTGTAACTAGTGTATACTGGGAATTAGGCAACATAACATCGGTAACAACATAACATCATTTTCGGTGAGATAATAAAGTGCAAGGTCATGCCATTCTTAGAACTCATTATAATGTCTAAGTGGTTTTTGCTCTTAAATAAATGTAATTTACCATAAATTATCATTATCTGAGCTACCTGATTGTATTGTTATTCTACTAATAAAATATATAAGTAAAAATAACATTGGCAAATATTTTCATCTACCCTGATAATCAAACTTCGTACTTAACAATTAGCTATTCAATTCAATATGAGAATGTCCACAAACGTATTTTCTCAACCTAAAACAATCATAACACACTCATAACTGGGTTAAGAAAATATCGAATAAAATATTTAATTTTTCGCGACATATCACCAATTCTCACACAACGGTTCGTATTGTAATAGGAGTTGGGCTGTTTCATGCAAATGTAATGTTCTGTTACCGTCGAGACTGTCGATTCTCTTTTGTCGTCCACTTATTCACTTCATTTTATATTCGCAAATCTGGAAGACCAGTTGCGTCACAAAAGTAGAAAAGCGATGTACGTCACTCATATGATTTTTTTTAGTAAAATGTAAAAGTTTATGGAAGTGATATATGGGGCCGGACTACCGAGCCGGATTCATACCCAGATCACACTTGAGTAACTTTACACTTTGGACTGACCCTTGCTCATCCTTTTCAAATATCCCATAGTTCTCCGTGATATATTGCGAAGACCGATAAGACCGTTTTTGCTTTTAAGTAATCTGTGTGATTTCTCATAATTAAATTCATTTCATGCGTTTAATAGAGTGTAAATAAATACAAATTATAGTCGCAATAAACATGAGGACAAAACGTCAGTACAATTTCAAATGCCCTAAATATGATCGGATAACTTCGTAAGCTCACAACGTAGGCAGTGGTGGAAATTGAAATGTCGCGTTTCTGACACACAGGGCACACTTCAAAATTTTAATTTTACCATTCCATTTATTAGTAATTCAACTTCAGAATTGCATGTAGAACCAATAAAGTAGACTTGTCGGCCAGAACATTTGTTTTTTGTTCCTTCCGTAGAGCAATACAGTTGATTAAATATCTTAAACATTCCCAATGTGAAAGCAAGCTTATAAATTACGTATGTATTCAACTGGTATATTTAATACTCCAATAATGAATAAATTAATATAATTGGGAATTAAAATTATCCGCATGAGTTATTAAAAAAAAATTAAGCAAAGCCATCCGTGTTCGACGATTTGTATTAAACAAACGCTGTTCACAGACCTGGATTAATATAGATTATTATTTCTATAATTGGAACTTAATTTAATACTAAACGGGAACCACTGATTTGGTTTAATTGGTATGAATGCATGCCGTTCTGATATTTTGACAATGGCGGAACTTCTATGTTTAGGTTTATTTCCTAATCGAATGAATTGTAATTGTATTACATTACAACATTAAGATATTATTTTCGTCACAAAAAGAAAAACAAAATAAGACTGTATTACTCCAACAGTAATAAGCACATCAATATTTTAATAAAAAAATAAAAGTTTCTCACAAGTGCACCTGTATATTTTTGTGCAATAATTTAATAAAATAATATGTAAAGTAATTTACAGGAATAACTTTTTTTTCGTTATTATATTAGAATAAGTATTTTAGACAAAGATAATTCAGCAGCCTCAAAAATATCTCTATTGTTGATGTGCCCAGTGGTTTGTCAAACATTTTCGTTGAGCGAAATTAATGGGGTAAATTTTCGGTTGGCAGCCTTGGTGCCGACCATGCAAAAACTCCGCTCTTTTTACTTTACTTTCGTTGGATGTCTCTCGCAGGCGATTATAACTGAGACGAATGTACACTTCTTTTTTATTCGATGGCTATACATCTCATGTTTCAGTTTACTTATGTTTGATGAAAGACGAATTTTGGTAGTTTTTTGTCCTGCGAGCGTTTGAAGTTAGTGAAAAATGCATTTTCAGAAAAGGTTTGGTTGTGGTATGCTAGGCGTGAATTCGTCATACATATTACATGCAAATTGGTATAATCCCGATGTGTATAGGCAACAACCTATACAGAACACTGTAAAGTCCTGTGTTCCATCCAATTAATTTTGAGATAGTTTTGGTACATTGATTGGGACTAGAACTTAATTGTGTTTGGAAATAATTTGTATAATTATGTTTAGCAGACTACATATTATCACATTGATATCTACTATTGATAAAAGAGTTTTGAAATTTGGTCTGCTAATTTAGTGATCCAAGAAAACTATGGCGTTAGCTAAATTTACTATCCATACTTAGGTATTCAGAACTTGGCTCAGCTTTATCGCGATGAGACAACTTAACAGATTGAGATCAATATTTGCATATTTAGGGCGGTGCATAATCGTGCATTAACCCTAGAAGACGCTTAGCTTATGGAACCAATGTTGTGATCTAATTTTACAATAATCATAATTGATGTTATAAATACGAAAGTGGGTTTTTTTTAATGTTTTCAAGCCTTATCTACTCACCTTACCAGAAAGAAACATTGCATACAGGTCAAAGGAACAAAAAATATATAGTATAAACAACAAGTACTTTTCCTGAGCGATAGAAAATAACTTTTAGATAGTCGTCTGAAAAATATGATAGTCTTTAGCATACAAATTAAGCAACAAGCAGTCTAGTCTGATATCGTAAAAATACAATATACATTGACTGTTTTGTTGTAGTGCGGTTTGAAATGACACTGACTGCTTCATCTCTATCATGTCAGAAAAATTCAGACGCGTCACAACACAACACATTTAAATTTCTAGCATTATAGGTATAGTATTAAGTGGCAAGCTGGCAGACTCGTTAAGCATAGCGTTTCTCGACATCACTCACATCACACAACACTAACACACATCACATTTGCATGTACATACAACACCACCTCACAACATAGTAGTGTACTCTACTTCCATCATTCAAAGCAAGCCAAACGCCATAACATAAATTCAATATACCGGGTATCTCAAGACTGCTACCGAAAACGAAGCCGGGTGGTAGTTTTAGTGGCTACAAACACAATGCAATTAAAAATTTCGCATAGAAACGCGACAATTATTTTTTATGATTTTTTAAATATCGTCATTTTTGGGTGGTAAATCCATAGTTTTTGCTAAAATAATAATTTAAACTCTTTTATACCTTAGAGTATTTATAAGTAAAAGGGTATACACTATTATTTTAGGAAAAAATGTATTTACCACCCAAATATGGCCATAGGAAAAAATAACAAAAAAAAATTGTCGCTTTTTTTTGCAACTTTTTCTGTTGCATTGTGTCTGAAGTCGCTTAGACTACCACCCGGCTTCGTTTTCGGTAGCAGTCTTGATATACCCTGTATACATACATATCTAAACGCATATCTTCTTTCCAACAAGAGGTAGTCAAAGGTGCTACCACGATACCCATGTTTCGCCTTGTGTCTTCCATCCCAGAGTCAAGGCCGCCTGGGTAGGTACCACCGCAGTGTCTATTTCTCCCGTCAAACAGCAGTGTAAATGCACTGTTGTGTTTCACAACAATGCAAGAGGATGATAACCATCACGAGTGTCGTAAATGGAAAGTGCCACGATCAACCACAATCTTGGGACGAATAAATATAATTGGCTAGCGGAACTTCATCGCAGAAAATCGTTTTTTTTTAACGCTGTCGCTTTTTCGCTTCGAACGACGGTTACTGCCCAGTTTGAACATGCGAAATCTCAAGTATGATAACTGACTTTAATGGTGATATGAAACGTCAAACGATATTGTCAGGGCTTGACAGGACTGCTGAATGAAATCATATATTTTTAGTATCATGGTTTTAAAGATTTACAAATATAAAATAAAAGCTATTATTTATCATAGTTTAGCATGCATATAAATAAATAAATAATAAAATCAAACTCCTGGTAGGATTGACATAATAATGTACGTGTCGTAAAATCTAAAATTTAATATGATGTAAAATGAATATGTTTAAATTAAAATCTAGATATATTTTGCAATGGTAACATCCATTAAATAATTTTGCTCCGTCGCGTCGCGTCGTGTCGTGAGTTAAGGACCGATTGCCACTTGTGATATGGCATGTGACAGGCCACATGTGTATAGCATCTAATACTGATGGGTTTAGTAGGTATTCGGACGAAGGATTAGATAAGGACTTAGTCCAGCTTCAACGTCTGCATGCGTGTCGGATTGGAAGGTCGATGACATTTGCGAATTCTTTTCTGGGTTCATCGGAGTGTGACGGGAAAGTAATACCATTGTTTATGTAAAAAAAAGTTGAACAGAGTTGGAAATAAGTTACCAGTGGAATGTAATATTCTACTCGTAAGATTTTTATGAATTGTAAAGTAAACGAGGATAAAAAATTCTAAGTAATTATCATATTCATTTGTGTGTTTGGAATAGCATTGAGATTGTCACAATTCTCTAGAGATGCTTACGCTATATTATCCAAAAGCAGACGGTCACGTCTCGATGAATTATGAAGGTTTGACTTCAACTTCCAACAGAACCATTTCTCTGTCGGATACTTAATTGAGTTTTAATTAGATTGCAACATGAACATGGTTTTTGTAATATATTTTTAAAGAGGCGTGAAACAGTAAAATGCATCTTATTTCCATATCCATTCAAAGGTTGTACTTTTTGTTTATCACTACAAAATATAAAACAAAGTCGCTTTCTCTATCCCTATGTCCCTTTGTATGCTTAAATCTTTAAAACTACGCAACGGATATTGATGCGGTTTTTTAACAGATAGATTGATTCAAGAGGAAGGTTTATATGTATAATACGTACATATTATTGTACAGAAATCTATTTGTACCCGGGCGAAGCTGGGCCGGGCCGCTAGTTTGTAATATATTTAAGTGCTTATCCTTTTTAAGTGCAGTCAAGAATAAAATAAATAAACAAATAAATCCTGAATAAATATCTGCATTATATTCCAAATAGTTTTCATTGGCGATAAGAGGGTCTATCGTCCATTTAACTATGTCAGCTTGATCGAAACTGGATATACGCAGGCAGAACCTTAAACGCGGCACACTTACATAAATAGGTATAATCGTTTGTCTGTTAAGAAGAATACAATGTTTCCAATGTATGTTGAGACTACTATGCCATTCGCCCGATGCAATGGTAAGAAACACGACCACTCATGGACATGAGCAAAACTAAATATCATCATGAATTACAAAGCAGTGCTTGGCATTCTACTGCGCCCGCCATTCTAAATATCCTTTATTCAAAAATATAATGAAATATGTGCAGAAAGTAAGCAAGGAACTAAAAATATATAACACAATTCCTTAAAGTGCACACAACATACCATAATTTTCAATATATTAATAGCGGTTTTCAATATCCCGCGGTGAGAGGCAATCAAAGTTTGCGTCAAGCTGCCTTTACCTTTATAACTCTATAAACGGTGAGATAGGACCTCAAAGTTGAAAGCGGAGACATTTATCTTGCTTTGCTAGCCGCTTGACTCATTACCAAATATCAGTTAATTACTGTTTTACTCCTAAATATAATAATACCTTTAAAGGCATTGCTTAGATACTCCCTTTTAATCACTGTATGCATCAGCCCATATCCATACACGTTCCAATGCAGGGCACGGGTCTCCTCTACAATCGAGAGCACGGTTGAGAGCTTTCATGCTATACAGTCCATCACGCTGGCCTTGTGCGGGTTGAAGGACTTTACATTTTTTTTTATTGCAGTGAATGGCGAGACGAGCAGGCCGTTCGCCTGATGGTAAGCGATGCGACCGCTCATGAACAGTAGCAAAGCCAAACAACACCTTGAATTACAAAGCAATGCTTTACACTCCACTGCGCTCACCATCCTGAGACATAAGATGTTAAGTCTCAATATGTGCAGTAGTTGCTCTGGCTACAATGTCCTTCAATTCGAACCACAACAGTGCATTTAAGCAGTGTTGTTTCACGGGAGAAATAGACATTGTGGTGGTACCTATCCAGATGGCCTCTCACATATGAGAGACATCAGCGGCGTGCACAGGATTATGACACTGGGTATACGGCGGAGTACTCGGTCACAAAAACTTTTTCTTTTATAGTTTTTTAGCATAGCCACAGCCACGCGACGGATCTCTAAGTCGGAAACCATGCCAACATAACAAGTCTTAGATGTACTACTATTCATGTCCATCTTCTACGGCAACGCAGACAAAACAGCGATCGATCGTCGCGGCGGAAGAAATTCTAATAAGCAAAATAAAAAAAAAACTCATCTAGTCAGCTTTCAATTTTCACATATTCAAGGTTCCGGTTAGTTGAGATTATTATACCTATCCCGATGTAAATAAACGCAAGATTTCGGCCACCTCATTCATTCATTTGATAAACATACATTTTTAACACAAACCTCGCAATCAAATAACATTTAAAAAAATAAACAAACACACTAGTAAAAGCAAATGACTACAATTAATATCGAAACTTAGTAATAAACTGTTAAATGTACACACTTTCAAATGTTAAAATGAAAAATCTGTTAAGAAATCTATTTTTTTTTTACAAACATAATAGTATAAAATAATAAACAATGCAAAAACTCATAAAAAAAGCAAAATGGCCCCCGCGAAACACAAAACATTTCTATTTAAACAAATAAAACCTTACTAACCAAAAATGCATAATGTGCATAGGTGATTTATTAGATTCCAGCCTATTAATTTTACTCGGATTATAGGCAACGAACATTTACGATTACTCCCGACAACTGCCGAACTCCCGAGGCCTGCCGCAGGAGTCGCGGCTTTCAATATTCATGGGTGTGTGCGTTTGCGACTGTGCACGGACACCAAAATTACTACACACATGCAAACAAATGTAATGCGGGACGCGGCGGCATGACTTGGTTGATTAGGTACATTAATTTGCTTTGCAGCGCCTCTTGCTTTTCGCGTGGCAACCATAATGTTTGCGTGATTGCAAATATGTGCTTTTTATAAAATATTAGGCGTTTTTAAGTTATTATATTTTGTTTATTCATTTATTTACTATAAATTAAAGTCATCTAAAACGTACGAACGTTATAATAAAATATCTGTGAATGGCAAGTAAAGCACTGCATTTCTGCCTACAAGGAGTGCACGCCCCTGAGAGACCTACCACCAGTATTATTACCACCAGTATTATTTAAAGATTGAGGGGTGGCTTTACATCAAACAGTATCGATTTGAACTTTGTTTGAAATTATTCTGTATCGAAATGCGAACATAACAATTTTCAATTCCGCGTGCGTATGCATTTTCATCAAAAATAAAAGTTTAAGCTAATCAATACTATTAGAAGTAATTCTGGGTCAATTAGATATACGTATAATATAATCTACGTGAAATGGAAAAGCCCGTGAAACCAAACGATTTTCTCGCCCTCTGGCGTTAACTTAATAAAACCGATGATTATAATTCGCCATCGCTTGTTCTAAGTTAAACCACCTTGATCGAGTCTTGTGTCAAGAGTCGTGTGTTTTTTCCGTCTAATAATCAATTTTACTATACTTAAGGTAATCAATTAAGTGGACAGAGTAAATCAGATCACTCCAAACCAGTAATCATTGTCATAACACTATAAGCAAAGCAGTTAATTGCTACACAGATTGCGTTATGGTAATATGCGAGCACAATCATGTATCAATTTATAAACAACGATAGATTAGTACAGTATTCGTTAATTAGTTCTATCCACGCAGAAACGTACCTTTGTCATATTAATCAATTCACTGAATTGTATATGTGCAAATGTTTGTGTTTGGACTTTATTCCATTAATATATCTATACATGGTATAAAATGGGGATGCCCAACAGGGTCCACATAGTCCATACCTATACGATTGTAACATCTCTATAACATAATATGGTGTGCAATAAAGATATTGACTATATCTATGTATACTTGAGTATTGAGTTCTTCTATACTAGGTGAAATTTCCAATAACTAAAGCCTGAATTATCGTCTATATAGATATTTTAATTTAGTTTGATACCAATAGGTACTAGGAGGTTGCCAGAAGGTTAGGAGGTAACCAAAATACGAGTCCATTGTTAGAAACAAATTCTAGTCCGTAGTTTACTCATATCAAACCAAAAGCTAGCACAAAGCTGATTGCTTAGCCTAAAAAGGATCATAGGATCTCACGTTTCTACGTATACTATTGGCCTGTCTTTGGTCACACAATGAGACTACTTTATAAAATGCTATACCAATGAATGAATTGTATAATTCATAATTATATAACGTTATTAAACGCAAGTGTCTTACAATTCAATTTTTATTTTTAATTTAAACTATATCTTTTCAAAACTGTTTAACAAGATATTTTTAATTAAAGAGCATGATTTAATGAATAAATTGTGCACATAAATATATGCCAAAAAAGTACAACTAAAATGTCCAACAAATTATGTAATGTATTACTATAGTGAAATCATTAAACTAACGAACTGAAAAATATAGCCGTCATTAAGACAGTAATTCAAAAAGCCGTGGAAAAGTAATTATGTGAGTGAAATGGAAATATAAAAACTAGACGTTTACAATGCAAACCGCAGTTGGCAGGGGCCGTCTCTACGAGAACTTGGAAGTCCCGAGTCTCGGAATTAACCTCATTAAAGTACTGCTATGTCTTAAGTCGCTTTCAACTGTGGATATTCTCATTTCAATACACCAACTTTGCACGGTATTGCTCCATCTACATTGTTTTATATTTTATGAAAAATAATCTCATGACTGGATGGAATTGCTGTGTGGATATTAATATGGAAACTTTTGCAGGAATGGTAGAAAGCAAATGTTTTATATGATCCAATTATATATTTTTCTAAACGACTATAATCTAATTAATTTCATTAAAAATATTTTTCTTAAAATTATCTTACCTTTCATAGGTACATATTAAAAAGTTGTTGTATTTTTCATGTTTCGGCGAAGTCGGGATCTTATTATATTTTTTTTCATCGGGGTATCACATAATCTGGATTATCATATAGAATACTTTTTGCGTTGGATAATGGCATCTAAGTCTGAAGGCTAACGCGTAGCCGTCCTTGTACGTATGCTGATTAGCGTTACTAAATATATTTTTGTTTATTTTATATCGTAACACACAAAAATAGATATTACGTGTATCTTAGCCTATACATATTAGCACGTCCTACTGTGTTGCGTACGAGCCTCATCTTTATTCTATTAAAATGAGCTTAGGTTTTTATTTTATCGTATTGGATCTATTGTAATAATATGTAGATTTTATTAATTTATTGTAATAATATGTGCTTGACCACTTTTCAGTCAGATGGTGTAACAATTATACTATGAAGTATCTGCAGCCTTACTGATTATTAGTTTCATATAATATTAATATATTATTTTAAATAAATATTTTGATACCTCGTTAACCTATCAAGGTAAGTGAAAGTCCCTTTTATTTCCTTTCTGATTAATCGTATTTTGAGGACAAGTTAGTATCTCGGGAGAGTTGGTAAGTTTTGGTGCTCTTACCGCTGTTATTTATTATTTCTGGCTTTACTGACACTATTGGTCATGATTATAGTTTGTACGGCTTGGTAATTTGATTGTAGTTTCATCAATGGAGTTTAGTTTTGATTATACCTTTTTGGTGGTTATAAGTGTAGGTATTAGAATAAGCACTCACTTCCAGCAACTAACAATAGTATATTTTATAATTTAACACTTAATACATTCAGAGACAGTGTAAAATTATAATTATGCGACTCGGAGCAAGATGTGCTCGTGACGAGAGATGGCAGACTGTCTTTCATCCAAATAAACCGACCCTTTTATAGGACTACCCGAATGAGGATCGGTGGGGATAAATCTTCCAGAAAATATATTTAAGCCATAAAATAGGGTCTATCCTTTCAACTAAAAATTAAGGTCGGCCCAAACATCTGGGCTATTGTCCAAACCGAAAGGTTTACAAAACATGTGTACTATTGTCTAAAAAACATAAATTTGTTGCAAAGGATTGCCGCCACTAAAGAACTTAACTATAATAATACAGTTTTATTGCCCCGGTATGAACGGGCCATTACAATTAGGAAACAATAATTTAGCACAGCATCTTTTTAACTAATATTATACAATAAGGTACACAAAAATTCTTACTGTAATAAAACGACTCGCATATGTTTTATGGTCTAACATCTGCAGTCATATCTTAAAATGAAATGCGTGTTTAAATAATGTTAAAATTACAAATAATAAGCGTGTTAATTTATAAGCTAAATCTAAGTTGGCGTATTGCAACCGCCACACCTTGTTTGTGAATTATAAATATAAAGAAATAACAAAATCGTGTTCTTCAGTAGTAGTCACTGTTTATGTCGCTTGATTTCTATACAGAAATAAATAAACCAAGACACCCCACTGAATCTAGATCATATTTGATTATTTTACCAAATTGTTGGTTACTCATTTCTTATTCACGAAAGAAGGCTTAGGAGAGATTGAAATTCAAGTGGCTTTTGCGCACTTCCAATCGCGAAAAGCATTGGATCTGTCTTATAACTCTCAATCGCTTCTTAAGATATAGAAAGCCAGTTGGATAGTCCGACTGTAGAAAGCAATTACCAAAATGAAATTTCCTTAAAAGTATTTAATATTAATTCATTACTGAAAGTATTATTAAAGGCGTGGATTTAAAGGGTAATCCTTAGAAAAATCTCGGACATCAAAGTGAATTAGATTTTTCAGTAATATTTTTTGACGTCTACTTCTTATTTAAATTTAAATGAATTTTTTAATGATTTCATTGTTAAAACTACTCAATTTTTCATATAGAATATACACGAAAATATTTTAAATAAATATGTTAATTAATGAAATAAACAAATTACAAGCCTACAAGGTGGATGGACTACCTAATTAAGGTTGCAAGAAGTCATTGCATGTAGGTCACCCTCAACATATCCCTGTGGAAAGCCTTGGTGAAGGCTCATTTATTTGCGACCTTATTGCGTTTGGAGACACAAATAGAGAGAGAAAAGTAAATCTTCCCTTCACTAAGCAAGTAGCATAATAAAATATCAATTTCATAATTAAATTAGTCTAGTATTAACATAATTATTCAAATTAAAATAAAAACACATATAATACGCCCGTATCTAAAATAAAATTTATCTCAACGTTTGAAGAAGGAATATACGAAATAATATCTCTAAATGATATGCATGCTTCTGTGAAATTGCTTTAAGTGTAGTCATAAGAAATTTAATCAGAGTATTTAATTCTAAGGTTATTTGCGCAGTCTGTAGGATAAAATGTTTCTGATTCACAATAACAGGGAAGTCATAACTACCTTATCAAATTGCTCAGACTTACATCCCTATGCTTATATTCGCAAAGCCTTCAATTACATCACAGTAGTTAACTATCAATATTATTATTCCATGCAGATAATCAAAATATTCGTTGAAATAAAACTATCTATTATTTACGGATCATACGAAAAAATATTTTTATTTCAATTTGTAATATTCGCGTAAATTAACAGACCAGTATGTAAAATATTCGTCTGAAGATTCGGACCTCGAAAAGAGCGGACATAAGGAGATACCGTACCTCTGGGATAAAATTCAACATCATCATCATCATATCAGCCACAGGAAGTCCACTGCTGAACATAGGCCTCCCCCAAGGATCTCCACAATGACCTGTTGGAAGCGGCCTGCATCCAGCGCTTCCTAAAAATAAAATTAATAAAATAAAATAATAAGTATTAATATAAAATTCATAATAAGTATTAATATAAAATGAAATGTGATTTCATGTTTGTATCTTGGAAATGTTGAACACCTAAGGTCCTAGGTCCTATGGTTGGCCCTACAATCATATTATAATAATATTTTAAAAATAGTAATGCATTATAGGGTAACTCTAGAAGTGTTAGAAAAGGTGGTTATTCAAATAAAATACAATCTTACGCTTAAGACGGTACTATTTTCCAACCAACCCGCACTAGTAGTGTTGCTGAAGGAGTTTATTGCGCTATTTCTTATTTACCGCTACATGTTCTGCAGCGGTTGTATCAGTAATGAATCATTCAAAAGTATATTGAAATAAAACTATTACAACTTTCGTGGTCCACTCCGCAATCACGAAAGCTATAAAGCAATCAAAACGTCGGGAAGATAAAAAAAAATAAAAATCAAACCAAAATTAGCGATAAAATCTGTAAATCATAGTTTTATTTCAATGATTCAAAAGATCTTGTGAAAGACTATTCGAATAAATAATATTTTAATTTGAACTGATTTTAGTCCTGCGTGGTGTAAAATCCTGTAACACGCAATCGAACATAAACTTAGTGTGCTCCGGACCATATTCGATTGTGATTTATGTGGTGGGCAGTTCGCCGCATATTACGAGTATTATTATTATTATCTGTTGGGCTGGTTCGACCCGGACCATGTGGTAAGTAATTATTGTCCTCTAGTCTATTGCGCAAAGTTCACTGCACTGTATGATGGTGCAGCCGCACCATGTTCAGTCATCTGTTGCCTGGAATAGCGTTCTCAGTCGAATTCTCAGTTGTAAAGGAATTGCGTACTCATTAATTGATGATTATGGAATGATATAGTACAGTACTATTTTCTCATTAATTCCTTCAAGCAACGACTAATAATAAATACTTCCATCGTGGTCGGGTTTTGTCTAATTAATCATAAATCATAAAATGGCTAATTTTATAAATACATCATTTATAAATTTCAGTCGGTTATAATATTATGGACGTATTCCTACACAGTTAATAAACCTGTTTTAATTATCGAATGTATCGTCTCATTTGTTCAAGCTAAATTTAACATTTGTTAAAAACATTCAAGAACTTAAATAGGCTTATAAACAATCTTTGTATAATATGTATGGTGATGCTTTGATTCAGCAGAATATAACAAACAACTATATTGGATTGAGTGTAACTGTAACTGTCACTAGTCAGTGTCAACTCTGCTTGTCTTTAGGGGATAACCGCGTGAGCTTATGTATGTATATTGGATTATGGAAGCCAGACAACTGACATGATCTTGTAAGAGTAATTCGTCTTATTATAGCTATGTTCTTGACAAAATACCACAAGTGCTTGAGGCTGGACTAATATTTAGTGTAACCGTACTATTGTGTCCTAATGATATTAAGTTCGATAGTTGAAGGAGATATTTATGCGATGTTTTGACAGCCTCCGTGGCGCAGTTGGTTAGACGCCGCCTGTGAAACGAGAGGCCGCGGGTTCGATCCCCGCACCGAGAGAAATGTTTGTGCGGCCCACAAATATTTATTCCGGGTCTGGGTGTTTGTGAGACCGAAAAGTCTCTCGTAGTTCCTGATACCCACGACACAAGACTCGATCTTAGTGTGGGGTCAGGACTATGTATGTACTGTTGGGTGTTATTTATTTATTTATTTATGTGTGGCCTAAAATAGTAATGCATATAAAAATTATTAAATTACTAACATCAAGAAAAATATATTAAGACAAATAAGGTCCACACTAGAATTAAAGTAATTCTAGAAAATATCTTGTACTGTTAAACACTTTTTTTTATTACGGCTCTTCATTTAGTATTCAAGTGATGTGGATTATAGGCGGTAGTAATCCATTAATTTTATAACATATTAAAAATGCTGCAGTGCTTGCCATCACGTTACACAATTAATGAGTGGAAGTTATTAAGAACTATCAAAAGTGTAATAAAAGAAACAGCCAAACGGGCCGCAATTACAGAACATTACATTACATGCTACGTGCCAAGTTAGACGAAATTGCCTTAACATTAAGACTTACGCCTTCCCGACGTACCTTAATGGCATTTCGCCTCATATCTTTGTTAGTGGTTCTTGCAGGGGCTTGAAGAAAAACCTATCCCGAATGCCCACTACCCTTACCCTCTCCATCCTTTTTCCTTCTCGCTCCTTTCCTGATTTGTTAGCTCGGCAACACATAAATGATCCAAGCGTTATGAATGTTCATGGACGGCAGTGATCACTTTCGTTCAGGTGACCTGTTTGCTCATTTAAGGAACTAAACAGTAAAAAAATCCAATTACGGATTGGAAATGACGTTATTAACAGCCGCTGCCAATAAACAATCCCAATCCAAAATTTGCCGTTTTAGATTGATATGACAGCTCAATCTTTTTTCTGATACTATATTGCCCAATGATATAATATTTGATATTGCCAATAAATCAATCTCGTTGTGAAAAAACTATGGTAACATGACAAGCAACCAATCGAAATTAGAAAACAATCCAGATTGACTTCAATCCAATTTTTTCGATTGCTTATTGGCATCGGCCGTAAGTTGATAGCGACTACTTCTCGGTATACTAATAGTTTTTGGACTAACACCATACATATTAGTTTCAATTTGTTATTGTAGACCACATGTGAGTGTTGTTTCAACAAAATCATTACTATAACATAATATAACACAATAGTAAGATCAACAACAACGACAACCTGTGATACGCGAGATAAATCGAGACAAATATTTGTGTGATTCACTGGTATTTTTTCGGGTCTGGGTGAAAATGAGACCAAAAAGTTTCTCGTAGTTCCTGATACCCACGACACAAGAAGCGATCTTAGTGTGGGGTTAGGACTATGTATGTGATGGTTGTGTTTAATTATTTATTTTATGATTTCTTTAGACAATAACATTCAACAGACAGCCTCTAAAAGTGGTGGTCATTTTTTGATGCTCTCAGACCGTGAATCTGACTCACATTTGATATTTTTCCACCATCGTATATTCGATTCGCTACCCGTACGGATAGGAATATCCTATTACGAGCCATTGGATCTCCGGCAATTCCACTCAAGAATCGAAGCGTGATTTTGCAATATGATATTGGATTTTTATATTCATCAGTCAATTTGTGCCCAATATGGCGATAGGGGATCACATCGTGGGAGGGAAAATTGTCTATTTCTCCCACCAAACAGCAGTGTAAATGCACTGTTGTATTTCTGTTGGAAAGACTTTGTAGTCAGAGTAACTACTGTCTCAGGATGGCGTGCGCAGTGGAATGCCAAGCATTGCCTTGCAATTGAAGGTGTTGTTCGGTTTGCTACGGCTCGTGAGCGGTCGTATCGCGTACGATCAGAAAAACGGCATGCTCGTATCGCCAATAATTGCAACAAAAATAATTTAAAAAGTACAAAGCGGAATGTGAGAAGAGTGAGTTGATTGGAGTTTATGTATGTATGTATGATTGTTCACTTTTATGCGTTAATACGTACTGCAACTTTGTGAAGCCTCTACCACCCACTAAAGTCTTTTATTTTTCATTCGAGAACCTACCAAAGGAACTGGTGTTTTCAAATCCCTGTAATACAAGTAAAAAATAAACCCGATTTGAAACGACAACCATGGATTATGACTGTCCTACAGTTCCACTCGGCTGTAATTGAATGGCCGGGCTCAATGAAATTGGCGCTACGCCTGTTCTTATTCAGTCAAGCGGATTTAAAAGCCTTTCTTAGACTTTATATTTAATAAAATTAATTTTATTGTGCTAAATAAAAAAGAAATTATATATAAATGGAATATTGGTGGTTAAATTAGTATAATTTCTAGTTCTTAATAATTTTGGGTATATTTATCACTTATTATCTATAAGTGATAAATATACCCAAAATTATCTAGTTCTAATGCCGCAATAACATATTTTTTTTTGAGATACTTGTTGTGATGTTGTACTGTGAGTTTCAGAAACTATGAACAGCTTTTTGCTATCACAACATTCATGGAAATAGTAATTCATGCGCCATACAATCATTTGTTTTTGGTGCGGGAATCGAATCTGTGGCCTCTGGTTTCACAGCTGACATTTTATCTACTGTGCCAAGGAGGCTCTCGAAGGCTGTCGCCATGGACAGAAACACATGAGTTGCTGAAAGTACAACCAGCTGACTGAGATTTTTTAGACTGCTTAGGTTTCGTTTTCAACATCAAGAAAATAAAAAAAATCAGGCTCTTGATAAATAAATAATTATTTGGATGTAGTGACGAGAATTAAGAAAGGAATGTTACGATGGTTTGGTCATGTAGAGAGGATGGATGAAAGGAGAATTACGAAACAAATACATAATACGAGTGTGAATGGAAGAGTCGGTAGGGGTCGACCTCACCGAACATACACCATCCAAATCGGTGATACCCTCAACAAGGGTCAGGTTAAAAGTACCCTGAACCGACGAGAATGCATGAAGACGTTGATGAAAGTGGATGAAGCGAATGGACAACAACATGGACAATGAGCAACCTTTGGATGGATTGGAATGAATGGGAGAAGAAAAAAGGAAAGGAAGAAAATCATGTACAACTAAAAGCTTTATAAATAGGCATTATATATATATATATATATATATACCGGGTATATCAAGACTGCTAACGAAAACGAAGCCGAGTGGTAGTTTTAGTGACTACAAATACAATGCCACTAAAAATTTCGCAAAGAAACGCGACATTAATTTTTAATGATTTTTTAAATATGGTAACTTTTGGGTGATAAATCCATAGTTTTTGCTAAAATAATAATTTAAACTGTTTTATACCTTAGAGTATTTATAAAAAAAGGGTATACACTATTATTTTAGGAAAAAATGTATTTACCCCCCAAAAATGGACATAAGAAAAAAATTACAAACAAAGATTGTCGCCTTTTTTTTTTTCAAAATGTTCTATTGCATTGTTTCTGAAGTCACTTAAACAACCACCCGGCTTCGTTTTAGGTAGCAGTCTTGATATACCCTGTATGTATGTATGTATTTTAAGGTTGGTCGCCAAGTGTAAAAAAGTAGGCTCTACGCGTTATACTGGGTTGTGTAAGGTATATTTAAATTTTTAAGGATTATGGGCTAATAAAATAAAGTTATGTGCAGTAATATGTATTAGCACAAACGTTGATTTTGCTAGTGTGCGGAAACTTGCATCTTCGTCAATCGCAATTACTAACGATCGTAATATCGATAAGATAAGCAATTTTGGAGAGCCAGCGCCAAACGTCGTCCACATGTGGCGCAACTTTGAAACCCACGCGTTGCATGTTACATGCTTCTTGTATAGTTTGTCACATGTAATTGCCACAATACGAGTCTGGGAACCAGTACTGTTCTTGAAACCAATCTCGTTTACGAAACAACAGTCATGAACAAGTCCGAGTTTAAATACTGGTCGCAAGTCTCTCATATGTGAGAGTTTGCCTGAGTAGGTACCACCGCAATGTCTAATTCTCCCACCAAACAGCACCGTAAATGCGCTGTTGTGTTTCGGATTGAAGGAAATTGTAGCCAGAGTAAAGACTTTACATATTATGTATCAGAATGGCGAGCCCAGTAGAATGCCAATCATTGCTTTGTAATTCAACTTGTTGTTTGGTTTTGCTACTGACCATTAGCATTCGTTTCGTATACCATCAGCCAGATGGCGTTCTCGTCTCACTATTCAATGAAATAAATTCGGATTACTATCAAAGAAAATCAAAATTAAACAAAATGTTGTTTAGAAATCAAAAAACTGTGTTTCCGTTAGAGCTGACGGTACACAGAAGGCAAATCGTGGATGTCCTGTTAGCAAATCTTCCTACCACTTCTGGTAAAAGGACGTGATTTTTTTTTTTTTTATTTATTGCATTGAATGGCGAGACGAGCAAGCCGTTCGCCTGATGGTAAGCGATACGACCGCTCATAAACAGTAGCAATATTCCACTGCGCTCGCCATCCTGAGACATAAGATGTTAAGTCTCAATATGTCCAGTAGTTGCTCTGGCTACAATGTCCTTCAATCCGAAACACAACAGTGCATTTAAGCAGTGTTGTTTCACGGGAGAAATAGACATTGCGGTGGTACCTACCCAGATGGCTTCTCACATATGAGAGACCTACCACCAGTATATTATTTATGTATATATGTGTGTAGAATTCCGGCTATCAAAATCAATCTAACCGAAGCATAACTTGGGTTAGTTGCCAGAACAGCAGAGCTACTATTATCACTCGATCTATTGGAATCAGACTGAAAAACTTTGAGATAAAACTATTATTTACGGATTTTATCGCGAATTTAGTTTAATTTTTTACATTTTTGACTTCCCGACGTTTCGATTACTTTACAGCTTTCGAGGTCACGGGGCGGACCGTCGCCCCGCGCCCCGATAAAATCCGTAAATAATAGTTTTATTTCAATGTGTAACATTCGCGTAAATCTAAGAAACTGAAAAACTTTTCATTTTCAACTCCTAATAGTTAGTACATTGACTTATTGTGCTTGGACGAGAAGAACATTTTATGAAATCTAAGAAAGCGAGTATTCTCTATGGTTTTCATAGTTCTCACATATGTCAGACTTATCACCAGGCAAAACACTGTGTATTCCGTTAATTGTTTTTTGCACACTTATGTGCAAATGATGGTAACCATGCAGCATTTTTAGTACTAGGGATTGTCAACTGTAGCTCTTCGACGTCGCTTAAAGAATGTTGCTCAAATTCAATTAAATCACGTAAGAGCTTCTAGCTCGGCACGCTGCGGATATTGGGTGGACTGAATCCTAACCAAAACTTATGCCAGCATACTGAGCAAAAACCCTTCAGTGACCATCACACGCATTATGGGTGGCACAGCGCCGGATATCCCAGGGCGGGAAGCGCTCCGGTTTACGTCCGCGTAACCGCCCGGCGCAAAACCATTGCTGGTCCTTCTATTGTGAGGGCCCTAAAGGTCCCACACTTACTGCTGTTTTAGGACGCCCGTTTGAGATTTTGTGGGTGTCCACGGCAGAGACTAACCCATGCGCTCTATCGTACATCTCGAATACGCTATGAGTGAGGGCGCACTGCCCCCCTAGTTTGCCCAATGACCCCGATGGTCCCTTCGAGTCACCTCTTAAACCTAAAAATTACACCTAATAAAATGGAAATTTGTAACGTTCATTTGCCGTTTTCATATTGAAGTAAGGCCATTCTTCTATGTAAATGGGTGTGAAAATTAAATATTTGAGTATTGAAAATTAAACTTTTCCTGCAATTTGGTAAACCTTGTATCTTAAACATCTTAATTTTTTAAATTGTGTATGTAGCTTTCACCAAGGCCACTCAAGCCTTTTACATGGCACAACAAAGAATGATTCAGAGAAAACCTACGCGGTAAAAACGCGAAAGTTTCGAAACAACATTTGGCACGATAGCGCAAAATTTCATGAAAATATTCCAGTATTTTACGAAATGTGACCCAAGTACAGTTGTCGATACTTAAACCACTGCTCCCCTGTGAAATTCAAGTTCAATTCAAAAAGGCATCGTTCACGCAATTGCATATTACAACATGTTCGGCGATTAGTGCATATGGTTTAAAATTTTGAGTAAATACGCAATATATTGTAATTACTACTTACACACTACCTAGTTTATGAAACCCACACTAGACCAACGTGGTGACTATATGGTCTAACGACTCTCAACTGTACTCTCGATTGTAGAAGGGACCCGTGTCCTTCAGTGGGACGTATGTACATACAATATATACACCACCGTACAGTGATTTATTAATTAGCCAGAGTCCAACCAACTGAGCCACAGAGGCTGTCAATATAATAATGTCAGTGCTTACTTATTACTGACATTATACATTTTTTAAATCTAAAAATCATCAATATCCTAATATTGGGGACATATCTATTTATTTACTGTTAGTAGATCTCTCATGATATGTGGGAGACCACCCGACTGAATAATAATAATATAATAATAACACCCAACAGTCACTTAGATAGTCCTGACCCCACATTAAGATCGAGTCTTGTGTCGTGGGTATCAGGAATTACGAGAGACTTTTCGGTCTCACAAACACCCAGACCCGGATTAAATATTTGTGGGCCGCACAAACATTTCTCTCAGTGCGGGGATCGAACCCGCGGCCTCTGGTTTCACAGGCAGCGTCTAACCAGCTGCGCCACGGAGGCTGTCAATCACCTGAATCTGAATATCACCGCAATGTCTATTTGTCCCGCCAAACAGCTGTTTAAATGCACTGTTGTGTTTAGGATTGAAGGACATTGTAGCCAGAGTAGTACCCACACAGGCGGCCTCATAATATGTGAAACCTACCACCAGTAAATGTAGCCTTATTCATAGATAGTTTTAAAACTTATTTTAGGTATCGAGTGTTTTGTATTCTTCGCGCAAACCGAATTCAAAGTCGTTCGTATAAGGCCGTATATCTTTTACAGTTTCGAAACCTATGAACATTTTAAATCGGAAATTGTTTTTTCTTCATATTTTTTCGTCAATATTTTGCTTTTGATAGTTATTCTGCTATTCTAAATGGCGACAAATACGACAAGTCAAAAACAATGAAAGTCAGTTAATGTTCGAACAAACTCGACTTCGTTTTAGTTAAATAGATGACATGTTACATCGTAATAATAAATCAACTATGATGTGGTATAATATCTGCTGCACACAACAGATAAATATGGTTAGAAGGGAAATACAAGCGTTTGACGCGTCGCAAGGTGGTGCATAAAAAGCATCACTGCCGCGGAATGGATGATTTGTCAAATCAGTCTTTGTCGAAATGCCTTAGAGCGTGAGGAAGAATTTTATACTACTATTAAAGCCGATTTTATTGATTTCACCTTTATTTCCAAAACATGCGGTTTTTGATTACGACATTTTGAAGAATTCGATAATATGATAGACGACAAATCAAAAATATACATTGCTGATTACGCATACAAACAAAGTACGCAAATGCCAAATTCCGACGCAATGCATACGACTCATTTGTGTAACGTCAATTTTGAAATTTGTCACATGTCACACAGTGTTGTAGTTATGTACATAGTAACTATATCGATGTATAAATAAACTCGTAAATCAGTTTTCATAGGCATTAAACAAAGAAAATGAAATCAAATCCTTTAGTAATTTGAAACTGTAGTACTCGTAACGTTTGATAACGTTGACGACCTATCCTTATGTTCTAATGTCATAACTCCGCCAACTCGAGAACAACATAATATGTATATTTGTGTCTGAATATACTTTAAATTATTAATTTATTCGTTTGTAGGTTTCCGAGAGTGAGTCGATAAAGGTAATAGGTAGAGACAATTAGATTCATACAAAATCCAGTACAATCTGTTCTAAGTATTCATTTTCGTAAAACAGAAGACGATAAAAAATCTGTATCAATAGTAATATACAAAACCAAAAATAATTACGGACTACGCTTATAGAAAAATTATATCATGGGGGTGAAATAACGAATTATTGTATGAAAAATCAAAACCAATGAAGCTATTGACGTAAAATAATCATAATTTTATTGTAATAATTGCTTAGGTATATGTGCTTTTCCAATAGTAAAAATGTTATTATCTCACAGACAACTGAAAATGTGGAAAATCCTGTAAATATAGATTTATGAAATAGTATACAAACCAAAATTAACTTTCAATATTAGATATTGTAGTCTATTTTGTTTTCCGTCTATCAACATAATATTAATTAAATAACTGTATCAGGAAAAACCATTATGCATATCGATAAAATAAATTCCGGTCTTATAAAATTTTTTATCGATACTTTAAATCGACTATTGCAAGCTTTCTATATTGGATTTGTAGAGTTTTTGTGTTTCGAAAACGACGCTGGTTTTCATACAATTTGACGGCTAATGCCTTTTTAACCATACTAGTGGTCGCCTAGTGGTCGAAATTCGACCAAATCAAGAAGAGAAAAAGTTTTTACCTGTATAATGATGTTGTTATTCTGATAATTCGTGCACATTTAAATGTACGTATCTCTCAAAATCACTTATTTATCCTGAAGTATATGCAATTACGCGGGTTCGAATCCCAGGGCACACCTCTGACTTTTCGGAGTCATGTGTGTATTGCTAGTCAATCACCACGCACTAAAACGGTGAAGGAAAACATCGTGAGGAAACCTGCATACTATAGCGATTTATAAAATTTCTATGGTATGTAAGTCCGCCAACCCGCACTAGGCCAGCGTGGTGGACTATATGGCCTAACCACTCTCAATCGTACTCTCGATTGTAGAGGAGGCCCGTGCCCTGCAGTGGGACGTATATGGGCTGAAACAGATACAGACAGATATGCAATTACTGAAATCGTAAACTACAATAATTGCTTTGAACCAGCAATAGCAAATTATATTTTTTTTGTACCTGAATGTTGTTATTGCAGATTGCTGCTACAGAACTTTCTTTATGCATATAATGATAGCCCGTATCCATTTCAATGTATTTTACTGCTACACAATTTATATAAGCGCTCAGTATTTCACGTAAGTAGTATTCGTCAAATAAAACTTTTCTGTTTGACATTCAACTATGCCTATAATAAACAAAAGAAACAATTTGACCAAAGAGTATGTATACATTACATTTGTACACGAATGCGTGTGTTAAATGCATGCTGGTTTATGTAATGTTTTATTTATTGATTTAATGCACTTTTTATGCATTATTATTAAAATCTTTTTTTAAATGAGGTAAATAAAACCTTTTTTTTTATATGTCTATGTCAGAAGAACAAAATGAAAAAGAAAGAAAAAATTTGACACCAGAGTATGAATGCGTGTACAATTACTTGTGTATGTATGTATGTGTGAAATGCATGGTAGTGTGTGTAATGTTTTATTTTTTGATTTAATGTACTTTATAAGCATTATTATTGAAAAATATTAGCGTTCTGCACTTCTCCTAGACATAAACTATAAGTGTGCCAAATTTTATGCTCCTGTGTCCGCGCAATTTTCGTAAAAAGGGGTCCAAAGTTTTTGCATCACGTATTAATATATAGATTAAACTGTTCTGTGATCTACTCTATGCTTTGATTATATACTCGTCATATAATCAAAGACTCTATGTAATTAGTTATATTTAATACCGGATTATAAAAAAATACATAGTTTTAGTAACGCTAAATTATATTGGTAGATATATGACTCATAATGACTGCATTAAATATGAAATGTAAATATTTTTAAATAATTGCATGGGTCAGTGGGCAATCAACAATATTGACCGGTTACTGTAATGTCACACCTGTATATGTTTAGTGAACAAATTTTTCCTCCGTGAATTTTATTTTATTTACAAACAATGACAAACTTGTAACGCTATAAATCAGACTGCGAGTGTGGAAAAGAGTTCATATCAATGTTTTGCTTTGACCAGGCACCTTAGACGTTTGATATGTAAGTATTAATTTATTAATCTATATTTCTTATATCATTATTGTTGGCGAAACCACAGTAGCATATTGATGGTTGGCGTATGCGCTCCCGCGATGTTTTCTTTATGGTTATGATATTGGTAATCCGTAATCACTACATAGTATAAAACAAATTCGCTTTCTCTGTCCCTATGTCCCTTTGTATGCTTAAATCTTTAAAACTACGAAACAACGGATTTCGATGCGGTTTTTTTTAATAGATAGAGTAATTTAAGAGGATGGTTTATTTGTATAATACGTACATATTATTGTACAGAAATCTATTTGTACCCGGGCGAAGCTGGGCCGGGCCGCTAGTTGACTATATTTTGATGAAATTCACATAGAATTATATTATTCTCAGAGTAATTACTTATCCTCCAGCACTTCATGCTTTAAAGCAAGAAAATATATGTACTTTACTCCATTTTCTAATCTTAAACGCATCATCAATTATTTTTACTTTTTAGTCGGATCTTTTATGAAATCGCGTTTTTTTAGTTTTTTAAACTATAATTTATTATTATGAATTTTCTCCGATTTCTCGTTTATGTCTTCGCTGGTGATTATTTTTGTGCGTTGTTCAGTGCAGCTACATATTGGTTCTATTTTAAAATTATTGTTATTGTTCAATGGCCATCTGTGATGCAGCAAGATACTTTTTAGATTCGTATTTTTTTTTATTTATTCCTTATGAACCCATATACGCACCACTGCAAGGCACGTGTCTCCCCTACCATCGAGAGTACGATTGACAGTGGTTAGGCCATATAGTCCACCACGCTGGCCTAATGCGGGTTGGTGGACTTGTATACCATAGAAATTCTTATGAATCGCAACGGTATGCAGGTTTCTTCACGATGTATTCCTTCACCGTTTTAGTGCGTGGTGATTGACTATCAATACACACATGACTCCCGAAAAGTCGGAGGTGTGCCCTGGGAATCGAACCCGCGACCACCGTTAACATATTGGCAGCCGCATCTGGTCCGTACTAACAGGCCACCACGCACTTCACTCTTTTTACTTCACTTCATTGGATTTTTATTATTATACTTATGTTTTTTTGGGTTCAATTTAGTTTCGAAGGAGCTCCATATAACCGTATAATATGACCAAGGGCTTCTAGGACGTCTGGAAACTCTTCAATATAGACTAATAGGTACACAACGGATCAAATTCTCAATTAACATCATATTTCTACAGCAAAGCATATAAACGAGTGAACAATAAATGTAATCAATAGGTAACAAACATTATGGAAGGCTCTTTTTATTCGATTTCTAAAAAAGGAGATTATGTTTATTCAAATTATATTTGATTCCGGACAAAAAATAATTAATTATTTCGGTGATTCTAGTAAAATTTGTTTATTCCACAGGCGAGCTGTTCTATTGCTGATTCTCAATTTGAAATGTGTGATAAGCTACTGGGATTTAGGAACCACTACGGAACGCTTTTCAAACCTTGAGGAAATTCCTAGACAAAGCTTTTTCAGATGGCAAAAGGTTGAATCCGATAGACAGAAATTCTGGAACCCGGATTGGGATTGGGATGATCAGTGGTACAGAAGAAATTTGTGTGCGGTAGCTGGTATATCTATAGGTATGTTACCGCTGTTTATGACAAATCTGGGGGCACGGCAGTGCCCCCTCCAAGTCGACCTAAAAAGCGGCACAGTCGTACCATCCTTTTCTTGAAGCAATTCAAACCATTTTCAACCCTCTACAACTTCGTTGTGGTTAAAGCAAGAAGCCTGAATTTTCAGTTACTAAGCAGGCATTGTGTAAACACGGTATATTTTTATATAACGGTATATAAAATTTCATTCAATTTGAACCAGTAGTTTCAGAATTGTAACTAGTCAAACTTTCTTAATTTTGTCACTCACTGACTGACTGACCGATTATCAAAAGTTTAAGGCACTTCTAGCAGACATAGAACCTTCAAATTTAGAATATAATTAGTGTTTAGTGTCTAAAGTAAGGGAAAATTCAAACATTTCATAATTTCGGTTTACTTTTCTAGATACACCAACTGCGTGAATAACTTTGTAATCCCATATAAATGTATAGGATTACAAAGTTGCATTTGCAGTTTATGAAACATCGTACCCGTATATAATGGAATAATAGTTGTAGATAGGTATCTATATATATGAGGCATAACAGGAGGGGGTATAGAGAGGGAAAGGGTGTATTCAGCCCATGGAACTGTACAACATTCCTCTAGAAAAACATGACGAAGAAAAACTTGCAAATAAATAGACTAATTAGCTCAAAAATATCAATTACCATGAAAGAAAGAACATTAATAATCAAATCCACTATATTTGTAATAAATTGATACCTAGAAAAAGAAGAAAAATCAATAAGACAGAGGCTTTAAGAAAAATCGTTAGTGATATTCTAGAAGTAAAAAGTACCGAAAAGGAAAAAGGTAGGACTCTACAAAAGACGTGAGATCCCATCAAAAACATCCTGTAAAAATATTCCAAGTCTCGCAGCTCAGGTGTTCTACCGCAAAAAGTTGTGAGATCTATTCGAGTCGATCTATTTATTTAACACGTTAAGAATTTTTAATATTGATATGATAATAACTTACGTAATAACTTTATACAGAAGGTCCCTTAAGCAAGGACTAAATAAATTAATTGACTTGGTATTACATACATCTCACAACTTTTTGCGGTAGAACACCTGAGCTGCGAGACTTGGAATATTTTTACAGGATGTTTTTGATGGGATTGTATTATTTACTAATCATTATCTATCCATCGCAGTACTTCTGCACGTTTTCCATTAAACCAGTGATTCCCAAAGTGGTCCAGGTCTCCCGTGGACCCCCAAGGGAGACTTGCTGGGGGTCTACGTAGGCGAGAACAAAAAACGGGGGTCCATAAGATGTTAATGGGGGTCCACGAAAATTTATCTGTTTTTGATAGTAAAGAGCAAAAATGTAAGCATAGTTTGTATAAGGGCCTACCTACATTTATTTCATTCATACATTATTCATTTTTTAAGTACCTAACTAAGCAGATAATAATTTAATAAGGCAAGCGACTGTCACTTGTCCAAACTTGCGTATTCGATACTACGTACAATTTCGTGTACAGACTTTCAAAGCGCTATCCGCCCGACAATGCTTAATGCTTGTTCAGACATGAACTTGATCACCACTATAAATAGTTGATGCCAAAGGCAAACTCATTCATTTGTTTCCGGAATTTCGAAAAAAAGGTGTGAGAAAATTTATATCAGTGTTTGCTAGTGCCGGAGAAAAGTAAGTACCTACCTTTTTTTGTTATAGTACTTAAGTATTTTGTTTACGTGTACTAGTCAGTTGATCACAACTGCTTGTATAGATAGGTAACTTAGTAACTTACAGATATTTTAATTGTCCTCTTTCGATTTGAAGACAAACACAGCACGTTTTATTCAATTGTTTTTTCACGAGAGAAGCACTGCCTCTCTAAAAAGGCCGAAATAAGCAATATTGCAGAGCAATTAATTTTGTAATTTTTCTTGCAAATAACTACTAATTTTATACAACAATAATTTCACAATCATTTTAAATTGATTTTGAAGTAACTATTTTATCAAAACTATTCCTTTTCGGAAAGAGCGAGCGGTGCGCGGGCGACGGGAAAAGGGCGGGGCTTGAGCTTCAATGCCAGTTTGTCACGTTTTAACAATGAAGCCGCAGACAAAAAATACGCAAATACAGCGCGTGAACTCATTGATTTGATGAAATGTTAGTTGTCGTTCTTATGGACAATTTTGGGATTTCGACTTTTATTTTTTCCTACACAGATATGATCAGTATTCGATACTGAGTACACCAATTTCTATTTGTACTATTAAAAATAAGTGGTAAATTAGGTACTTTAAAATTGATACCGTTTTGTGAAAACGTCTGTATTTGTCTTAGCGGTTTATTAGCTGGTCCCTTTACAAGCCGTAATTCTATTTCCGCGTGCTGACAAAGGCTGTGGTGTGATACCTATATTCAGAAAAAAACTTGGTTACTAAAACATTTTTTTTACAGGTAAGGTAACTGACACGAAACATGGCTACAGCAAAGACAAAATGTCGACAATATAGTGTCGATTATTTGAAATATGGTTTTGTTCCATCAGAGGCAGACAAACAATTGCCCATGTGCCTATTATGCAACAAAGTTTTGAGCAATGACTCTATGAAACCATCAAAGCTCGAAGTCCGAAGATCATCTAAAAAGGTGTCATACTGATAAAATAGGTAAAGATTTAAAATATTTTCAAACATTGAAGGAAAAATATGAAAAGAGACCCACCATGCACAGTAGGTTCGCTTCAACATCTCAAAGTAACGATGATGGCTTGCGGGGTATCTTACAATATCTCATTACTTATAGGAAAATCTGGAAAACCGCACACTATCGGAGAACAATTAATTTTACCCGCTGTTGAAGAGGTTTTAAAAACTGTTTTGCACAAATCTCCATTTGACGTACTAAAAAGAATTCCATTAAGTAACAATACTGTACAAAGACGCATTGTTGAAATGAGCTCTGATATCGAAAGTTTTTTGTGCAATCATCTGCAAAAAACTAATTTTTCTATACAACTGGACGAGTCAATATTACCCGGTAATTAAGCATTATTATTGGCATATGTCCGATTTATTATGGAGGAAGAAATTCACGAAGAATTGCTATTTGCTAGAACTTTGGAGACTGACACTAAAGGCGAATCAATATTTAATGTCATGAGTAATTTTTTTACGGAAAAATCGATTCCATTTACAAACATTATTTTAGTGGCAACAGACAGAGATCCTGTAATGGTCGGGCGATATCGTGGGTTTATAAGTCATCTCAAAAGAATTATACCAGGACTTACAGCTATTCATTGCGTAATCCACCGACAACATCTTGTGGCAAAACATTTAAGTGACAGGTTGAACCAATCTCTTCATTTTGTAATAAAAGCTGTCAACAAAATCAGAAGCAATGCATTGAATACGCGTTTATTTGCTCAATTGTGCAACGAAAATGATGAAGACTTTCAACGACTGCTCTTACATACTGAAGTACGCTGGTTGTCCAAAAGTGCATGCTTAACGAGATTTTACTCTGTCTTGGATTCCGTATTAGAGTTCCTAGAAAGTAGAGATCCAGATTTAAAAGAAAACTTGATCTAATTCAAAGCAGACATTGCGTATTTGACAGATTGTTTAAAAAAAATTATAATATTAACTTGCATTTACAAGGGGACAGCCTGAATTTAATAAAAACAAAGGGGATAATTTCGACTTTTCTTGGGAAATTGAAATTTATGAAGCAAAACACTAGTCGGAATCCTCTCAATTTCCAAACTTGTCGCAGGTAGAATGTATTGATGAGGATGGATATGGATATACCTACAGTCAACATTTAAGTGCCCTGCATGATGACTTCAAAACCAGGTTTGAAGATATGCTGACTATGGATATACCACCATGGATCATAAATCCATTTGATGAAACGGAAGTGGCCAATGTTGTATTACAAGAGGGGCTGCTCGAGCTAAGCATCAATGAGGAGCTTATGGAGAAATTTAAAAAAGGCTACCAAACATTTTGGTTGCAAGCAGAAACACCCGAAAAAAATCCTGGACTGTGGGAAATCGCAAGGAAATTTTTAATAGCTTTTCCCTCGTCATACCTTGTCGAAAGGAGTTTTACTGCCGTTACAAACCTCTTAACAAAACAAGGAGCGAATTAAACATCACAGAGCGGGGGGATTTGCGGTTATTGCTCACAAAAATAAAGGCAAACATTGATCGTTTGCTGACACTCCACCAAATACATCCTTCCCATTAATTAAAATTATGACCTGAACCTATATTACCTTATTATTTTTTTCTTGTAATTCTATTCTTTTAATAAATAAAGAGAAATGTCTGTGCAGCCCACAATATTTCTTTCGGGTCTGGGTGTTTGTGAGACCGAAAAGTACAAAGTTACTGGTAGGTCTCTCATATGTGAGAGGACACTTGCATATGTTCTACCGCAATGTCTATTTCTACCGCCAAACAGTAGTGTAAATGCACTACTGTATTGCGGTTTGAAGGATATTGTATGAAATAAAGTTATTTAGGTTTTGACGTTGTTGAAAGGGACGCAAGTTCGAATAATAAATCCTAGGTGTCGAAAAGCTTTATTTACTATATAATCTACATGATTAGAAAATATTAATTTTGAATCTACATATATGCCTAAATCCTTTACCAAGTCTACTCTTTCGAGTACATCGTCACCAAACTTGAAACCGTATATAATAGGCTTCTTTTTTTTCGGCTAAAACTTGTTACCTGACACTTATTAATATTAATAACTAATTTTTAGTCAGTATGCTGGCGTAGGTTTTTATTACGGACCCGACTCGGCCGAAAGTTATCGTTATTATATATATAATAGTATAGATATAGATCACTATACAATTAATATTATAATTATTATCTTTCACAGATTTTATACCGCTGAGCACAGCCACGATTTTAAATAGAAGAACTCTCATCTCAGCTGCAAACTGGGTGGAACCATACCTCGATAGGCAAAGGGACTTACGTATTTGGGCGCTAGGTCGAGGTGGACAATATATGACTCCTTACAGATATCGAGTATGGAGGGTCCAAAGATTATTCCCTCGCAGTCTCAACCCTGAACATATGCATGGACCAAGAGGCTATCACGTTCCCAGGCACGATATTTCTATTATACATAGCTTGGACCAAATATATATTTACTACCAATTTCCAACTAGTTGGATGTATCCTTACAGAGCTACTCTAACTAAAAAACACGACCTCATCGCTCCAGATCAACTATGGTTCAGCGGTTCTGGTCATGAGAGTCTTGACCATATTCTTGAAAATTATAAAATATTTTATTTAAAATTGGATAAAGAACAAATCGTGGATTGCTCAATTTATTTGCCTAAATGGTGGGGTAAATTTATCTGTATTAGGAATAACCGGAACGTAGCTGGCCTACAAAATGGTGGCGGATTATTCACAGTTCGCGTGCTGGTAGGAATTGGATGCTTTGAGATTAGATACAACGAAGACAAAATATTTGTCTTCACTGATTTGAGGTATTACATAGATTTTATCTATTCCTCAGCGACTATATATCCCGGAGAATACTATGAGTACGCATATTCACAGTGGTTTATACGATTAGGCTGGTTATTCGCAGATTCATCGAGTAACAATCCATATATTCCAGCTTGGCAAATTAAAGATGATCTATATCCATTAGGAAAAAAATAAAGTACTATTTACACATTACACAGTTTAATTTTCCAATTATATTTTTGAAATGCTAAATAGCTCATTTCCACCAGGCATTTTAGTATTGGTAAGTAATGCGATGCTATTCCTTAGTGCCTAAATACGAAAATGTTTGATTGTTTTATGTTGCCTGTGAAGACATAAGGCACCTAAACGTGGCCTCTCACTGTGGGCCTTATACGAGGGCTCAATGTGACTCAACGCGCTTTAGAGAGGAGAACTATGCTTGGTGTTTCCCTACGTGATCGAATTAGGAGTCAAGTGTTCCGTAGGAAAAGTAACCGACTTAGCCCAACGTGTTAGCATGCCGAATTGACTGTGGGATGGGCAAATAGCGCAAAGAACTTGATGGCCTTTGGTCCCAAAAGGCTCAGGAGTGGAGGCGTACAGGCAAGCCTAATGTCGGACGCCCGCCTACAAGGATGGTCGACTTGGTACATAACCTGCAGTCTGAACTGTTCCTTAATCATAATATTATGATTGCAATATATAAAAAATCAAAGCTAATTTAGCTGTGGCGCGACCACAATGTGGTTTTCGCATTTTGTACAAAATAATCGGCTGGATAAAAAGTTAAAAATAATTAATTTATTGCTATTGATACTCTTCGTTATTAAAATAGTATGCCTTATGAATTTTTGACGTTAAAAACTTCAACAATTTGTTTCTCGCATGATTTTGATACAACATGTCATTCCTTATTTCAACTCCATAATTTTCTTTAACAAAATTTTGGTGAACATAATTTTCTGTTTGTAATAAAGGACTGTAATATAACTTAAGTGTTTTCGATTTCCGATACAACCCTTTTTTCAACCTTCTTAGAAAACATGCAGCTAAAAATACTCAGGGATGTTATACCTTTCTACGGTGCTAACATATTTTAAAATTGGATCAGTAGTTCCGGAGCTTAGCGGCTACAATAACAACAACTTTTTTTTCACAAAGGTTCATTCATAAAATATACAATTGTGTATAAGATTTTAAATGATATAAAGGTGGGGGAGGATAAGCCATGGACCGACCGTGACCGAAAAACAATGAACTGTGAACCAATAAACGTGGAATTTTGAGTTCAGCTGGTGTATTAATTGGTGTTCACATTTGTCGGACAACCGACAACCGTTGGGGTTGCCTAGTCAAGCGTAGTGTAGGACGCCCTCTAACGAGGTGGAGTGACGATATCCGAAAGATGGCTGGTAGCGGTTGGAGATTGAGATGGGCTGAAGATCGAGCCCAGTGGCGTGCCTAGTGGAGAGGCCTATGTCTAGCAGTGGACGCAAATAGGCTGATGATGATGATGCCTTGGTGTCGGTCGGCCTTACGAGATTATATCGACCCGAGAAATTAATTTCAGATTTTATTACTTAACGTTTTTACCACAGAACAGATAAATATAGTTAGAAGGGAAATACAAGCGTTTGACGCGACGCAAGGTGATGCATAAAAATCATCACTGCCACAGAACGGATGATTTGTCAAATCAGTTGCTGTCGAAATGCCTTGAAGCGTGGTGCTCCCGCGAAATAGAGTAAAAATTCAGATTGGTGCTATTTTATCTTGCAGTTTTAATATTAAAGCATCCAATATCAATATAGGAAGAATTTAATACCACTATGAAACCCGATTTTATTGATTTTCACCTCTATTTCCAAAAATTGATTGAAATTACGACATTTTGAAGAATTCTATAATATGATAGACGACAAATATAAAATATACATTGCTGATTATGCGTACATACAATGCGCGTGAAAGCCAAGTTCCTAGGCAATGAATACGACTCATTTTTGTTATGTCAATTCGAAATTTGTCACATGTCACGTAGTGTACATGAGTATACTCATGTACATAGTAACTACATATATATCGATGTAGTTATAGATTTCCTATACTCGTAAATCAGTATTCATAGACATTAAACAGAGAAAATTAAAGCAAATCCTTGAGTAATTTTAAATTGTAGTAGTCGTAAGGTTTGATAACGTTGACGACCTATCCTTACGTTCTAATGTCATAACACCGCCAACTAGCATATATTTGTGTCTGAATATACTTTATAATATAGTAACTCATTCGTTTATAGGTTTCCAAAGGTGAGTCGATAAAGGCAACAGGTAGAGACAACTGGATTCCTACAAAATCCAGTACCCACGATTTGTTCTAAGTATTCATTTTCGTGAAACAGGAGACGATTTTAAAATCTGTATCATAAGTACAAACCAAAAAATTACGCTATGGAAAAACTATATCATAGGGGTGAAATAATGAATTATTGTATGAAAAATCAAAAGCACTATTGCTATTGACGTAAAAAAATCATAATTTGATCATAATAATACGCGTGACGACAGTATCAAAATATCAAATATTTTATGATGTTAGGGGGAAAAACATGTTAGAAGGGCTTAAAGCGATGTTTTAGTTTTAATCCAGAATTGGAGTTTAACAAGATTTTCAATAAAATAAAAGTACAAAATATAGTAATCGGCCATTTTGACAGAAACGCTAGCCACGACGCATGACGTCACGCCTATTTAAACCTGCCGTAAACATTATCAATTTCTTTAGAAATGTGGAATGCGAATTTTACCGGAACCACTTATAGACTTTAGAATTCATTTTTATCAAACGAAATATGTTTTGTTTCGTTAACTTTCTTCGCTGCGCATAGACACAATGACATGTTACCTAGTCGTGACGTTATAACGGACGCCATGACACCTACTAGCTTTTTCTGTGCACTATTGAAAGATTATTAGAAAAATGGCTTAAACCTGTGTTAAACCTTTGTTAATTCTTGAAATATAAATTATTTCGTATATAATAAATGTGTATCTATATTATAAAACATGATTTTAAAATAATTCGTCATGCCTATTGCATATCATCATCAGCCCGTTGCAGTCCACAGCTGGACATAAGCCTCTCCCAAGGTACACCACAGAGCCCGGTCTGTAGCTTTACGCATCCAGTTCCATCAGTCACGCTACGTTTGCCAAGACGCGGTCTCCACTCCAGAACACGATTACTCCAGCGGTTATCCGTTCTGCGACATATGTGGCCAGCCCATTGCCACTTCAACCTACTAACTTTCAGAGCTATGTCGGTTACCTTGGTTCTCTGACGGATCACTTCGTTTCGAATTTTGTCCTTTAGAGAGACTCCGAGCATAGCTCTTTCCATCGCACGTTGAGCGACCTTTAAGTTGTGGATTAGCCCCACAGTCAGTGTCCACGTCTCGGCTCCGTACGTCATTACAGGGAGGACGCACTGGTTGAACACTTCTTCTTTAGGCTCTGTGGTATATCCGATGAAAATATATGGTACAACTTCCTAAATGCTGCCCAGCCCAACTGAATCCTCCTATCGGCTTCCTTTTCAAAGCTATTTCTACCCAATTGCATTAGTTGCCCGAGGTAGACATACTCCTTGACAACTTCGAGAGGTGTGCCATCTATGATAACTGGTCCCGGAGCGACAAAGTCATTAGACATGACTTTCGTCTTGTCATGGTTCATCCAGAGACCAATTCGTTTAGAGGCTTCATTTAGGCTGTGCAGCATTTCTTGAGCTTCCTGCAGCGATTCTGCCATGACTACGATATCATCGGCAAACCTTAAGTGGGAGATGTATTCGCCATTTACATTGATGCCTCGCCCGTTCCAGTTAGAGTCTTGAAAACATCTTCCAAGGCATTTGTAAACAGTTTCGGGGATATCACATCCCCCTGTCTTACTCCTCGATGCAATGGAATCGGTCTTGTTTGACTATTCTGTACTTGGACGGACATAGTTGCAGCGTCATACAGGCTTCTCAGAACTTCGATGTATCGAAAATCAACTTGGCAGCACTGCAGGGAGTCCAGAACAGACCAGGTCTCAACGGAGTCAAAGGCCTTCTCATAGTCCACAAAATCAGACACAGAGGCTGATTGTATTCCTGGGTCTTCTGAATAATCTGCCTCACGGTGTGTATGTGGTCTATGGTGCCGAATCTTCCGCGAAATCCGGCCTGCTCCGGTGGTTGGAAGTCATCCAGCCTTCGTGCCAGCCTATTTGTGATGACCCTCGAAAACAACTTATATATGTGGGAAGGTGTAGGATTTGGGCCAATTAAATTCTTTGGTATTAACTCCTTTTATTAATTAATTTACAAAAATAACACTTTTTACATGCACTCGTCTTTACGTCGTCCTTCATTCCTCCACATTCCTTCATTCCATTTCACTCAAAACCGTCTTGCATTCGTTCCTCTCACGTTCCAGTTTACACGAATTGTTACTTAAATGTTACTTCAATATTAAATGTATACATTATCAAAACTCAATCCTACATATATGTGGCTCAGAAGCGATATAGGGCGGTAGTTTTTGAGTTGGGTCTTGTCCCCCTTCTTGAAAAATAAAACTACCATGCTCCTGCTCCACGCTCTTGGAGTTCTCCCTTGGAGGAAAACGGAGTTAAATATACGCTGTAGCTGCCTAAGGATAGGAGTTCCCCCAGCTCTTAAGAGCTCAGTTGTAACTCCGTCCTCGCCCGGGGCTTTTCCACTTTTTAGTTGTTTGAGGGCCAACTCAATTTCTTCAATGCTGACATCGGGAAGTTCGTCGGAATAGTGTCGGACTAAAGTAGCACGGGGATTGCAGGGGATTGGTTCAGGTAGCGGAGATTGCGAGGCATACAACTGGCCATATAAGTCTTCCACTTCCGAAAGGATCTCTGGCTTAGAGGAGACGACACGACCATCAGCGGTAGTTAACTTGGACATGTGGCTCCTCCCGAGACGCTTCACGAATACTTTGGAACCTCGGTTTTGTTCTATTGCCTTCTTAATCAGGCGTGTATTGGAACTCCGAAGATCCCGCCGTACCGCTTTTCGAATATGTCTCGTGAGTACTCGCTGGTCTGCCACCGCAGCCTCTGTATTTGCGCGTCTCTTTCTCATGAGGTCCAGGGTCTCATCTGAAAGTTTGGACTTTCTGCCTGCATGCCTATTCCGACAAAACCTGTAGCCCACATCCCTCACAACTTCCACTACTCTATTTAAGTCCTCGTCAACGTTGCACTCGGTTTCCAGCACATCGAATCGGTTTTGAAGTTCCATTTGGAATTTTTTGGAGCCGGCAATGGTTTGGAACATTGAAGGTCGGAGCGTGGAATTTATCAGACGGGTACGTTCTAGCTTAAAGTTTATATTCAAAGTGCCTCGTACAAGTCGGTGATCACTTTCGGTGTTGAACCTGTTGATCACTGAGACATCTTTGAATATACGCCTCTTATTCGTCATGATAAAGTCAATCTCATTTTTAGTCACGTTATCGGGGCTCTGCCAGGTCCACTTCCTATGGGGCTTCTTCTTGAAGAAGGAATTCATCAAGAATAGCCCTTCTCGTTCCAAAAAATTGACCAGCATTTGCCCCCTGTGATTCCTGGTCCCACTACCATGTGGGCCCATAACCGATTCGGTGTCCGTGCGTACTCCCGCTTTGGCGTTGAAATCCCCCATGACAACATTGAAGTGGGCCCTTGAGGTGTTGTCTCTATCTATGTCATCGTACATAGCTTCACTTCGTCATCCGAGTGTGTGGTGGTCGGCGCATAAACCTGTATGACCTTAAGAGAATACCTATCGGTCAGTTTGAGTACAAGATACGCTACCCTAGACGACACACTGGATATTTCCACAACGTTGTCAGTGAGGGACTTGTTGACGAGAAATCCGACACCGCCCTGGGAGAGGCTGTCGCCTTCTCGGAAGTAGAGTAGATGGCCTGATTCCAAGGTCACTGTGTCCTCCCCCTCTCTACGGACTTCAGACAACCCCAGAACATGCCATCGTATTGCATATATGCCTTTCCAATAAAAAAAATGTTAATACCTCACACACAGCTGAAAATCTTGAAAATGCTGTACATATGGATTTATAAAATAGTACACAAATTAAAATTAACTTTCAATATTAGATATTTTAGTCTCATTTATTTTCCGTCTATCGACATAATACTAATTAAATAATTCCATCAGGAAAAACCATTAAGCATATCGATAAAATAAATTCAGGTCTTATAACAAAGACAATATTGTGCAACAAAGACAATATTGTGCAATAGAACTAGTTAGGCAAAAATTAATTATAATTTGTATATATAGACCACCGTATAAATCAAATATTAATACTTTTTACGAAAAATTGGAATCTATCCTAAAAACTCTATGTTCTAAACCTAATGTTACTGTGGTTTTATGTGGCGATTTTAATATAGACATACTAAAGCCCAATAGATTCTCTTTGGATTTTGAATATCTCCTTCTTAATTACAATCTTAGATTAGAAATAAGGCAACCGACGAGATTGAAAAGTAAAACCTGTCTAGATAATTTTGCCCATAATTGTAGACATCATTGTACAAGTGATGTGGTCGATTTTGCTTTATCAGACCACACTGCACAAATATTAAAGATTAAAATTAATAAAACATGCAATATTAATTCGTGGCGGACGGAAACATTTGATATAAATAAATACAATTTACAATTATTCAAAAAACACTTAAATAGTTTATCTTTCTCTAATGTATTTAGTACCAACGATGCAAATGAAGCCTATAATAATTTCTTAGAAGTTTTCACTCTCCTATATAAGTTATGTTTTCCGATTAAAATAGTTCAAATAAAATGTCGAAAAAGATAAAATGGATCTCACGAGGGCTAAAAATATGCAGCAAAAAACAAAGATATTTTTTGTGGAAATATAGACTAAACCCAACTACTGAAAATAAAAATTTATTTAAGACATACTCAAACAGATTTAAAAAAATTGTGAAATTAACACAAAAAGCACAGAACAATTATTTAATTACTAAATCATCAAACAAATCGAAAGCCTCGTGGCAAATAATCAATAATAATAACAACTTCATAAAAGAACCCATACTTAAGGTGAGAAAACTTGATACTGTTATTACTGAACCTAAAGCAATTGCGGAAACTTTTAATAACTACTTTATTGACGAGATTGAAAATATATCAATAAAAAACATTAATAAGATAAATATACCAACATTACCAATACCAAATAACCCTAATTCCATGTTCATGCCTCCGACGGTCCCCGAGGATGTAATAAGGATCATAAAATCTTTGAAAAACAAAAAAAGCCATGGAAGCGACAATATTAACACAAGTGTAACTAAATATGTAGCAAGCATTATAAGCCCACCTCTAAGTCATATTTTTAATGCAAGCATCAGTTCAGGCGTATTTCCGGATAAACTTAAAACTGTAATAATCAAACCAGTTCACAAAAAGAATGTCAAAGAGGATATGTCAAACTACCGGCCAATAGCCTTAATTCCAGTTTTCTCCAAAGTTTTTGAAAAGATCATATATGAAACAGTGCAAAAATTTTTGAATACGAATAATATACTGTGTGATGAGCAGAACGGCTTTAGGAAAAATAAAAATATTAATATGGCAATCTATAATCTACTACATAATATTATGCCTAATATGGATAGAAGAAGTCCTATATGTGCTGTTTTTACAGATATGACTAAAGCTTTTGATTTTGTTAAACATGATATTCTATTGAAGAAGCTTGAACGTTATGGCATCAGGGGGAACATTTTAAGCCTAATTAAGTCATATCTTACTGGTCGCATGCAATATACTGAAATAGCAAGGGTATGTCTGAAAGCTAAGCGAGAATACAAGTATTTGTCCCAACCAAGAGAAATAAGATACGGGGTGCCGCAAGGTAGTGTTTTGGGCCCGCTATTGTTCCTTCTGTATATAAATGATCTGCCTCGTCAGACTCACCATCCAGTTATACTGTTTGCCGATGATTGTACGTGTATAATAAAGTGTGACATTAAGGATAATTTTGAACGGGATATTAATAATACGCTAAAAACATTATAAACTGGCTTGAATCCAACAATTTAATAATAAATTTACAAAAAACTAAAGTCATACACTTCCGCCAGCGAATAAATATTGAAAAATTTAATATTAACTACAACGGACAGAGAGTCGATACTACCAATGTAACAAGATTTTTGGGAATATTAATGGATGATCAGCTATCATGGAAACTTCACTCAGATGACGTTTGTACTAGATTAAGTAGAGCTTCATTTATACTTTTCAATCTGTCGAAAAGGTTAATAAACAAACTCTCATAATTGCTTATCATGGTATAGTCGCGTCAGTATTGAGATTTGGAATTATATTCTGGGGAAATTGTTGTGACAGGGAGAGGATATTCAGGGCCCAAAAACGTTGTATTCGGTCCATATTTGCCCTCAAAGCAACAGAAACCTGCTCACATATATTCAAATCATATAAATTATTAACATACCCATCGTTATACATATTGGAAGTTGCTATGTTTGTTAAATCTAACCCACATTTATTTAATACGTTGGCTGATACTGCAACACGCCCACATCAGATAAGAACACAATATCAGAATCTATTACACGTAAATAGGTATAACACTGCATTGTTAAGAAAAAGCATCTTAACAATGGGGCCGAAAATATACAATAAAATACCACATAGCTTCAAAAACCTCCCTACAAAGTTGTTCAAGGAGAAACTAACAGCATTCTTAATAGATAAGTGTTATTACTCTTTAAATGATTTTTTAAGTAGTGAATGTTTTTGATGATGTTATACAATTACAATACCTATATACATATATACAATTACCTGACGAATAACTTGTAATGTAATTTATAGTATATGGAACTGTTATTTTGAATAATTATTGACCATTGTATTTTTGTCACTGTCAGATTGTTGAATATTTAATTGTAAAAAATATATTTTTATAATCATACTTGTATGCCAATTAAGGCGGAGCATAGAGCGCTTAATTTAATATTATTCCAACTATGTAATACCTATGTATCACAAGTAAATAAATGATTGATTGATTGATTGATTGACATATTTCCATGTGGCCTCTCACTATGGGCCTTATTAGGAAGCTCAAAGTCACTCAACGAGTTTGGAGAGAGCTATGCTCGGGGTTTCCCTACGAGATCGAATCAGAAATGAAGAGATCCGTAGGAGAACTAAAATAACCGACATAGCCCAGTGGATTAGTAAGTGGCAATGGGCACATAGCGGGGAGAACTGATGGCCGATGGGGCCGGAAAGTTCTCAAATGGATGCCACGTAGCGGAAAGTGCAGCGTAGGACGTCTACCCACATGGTGGTCAGACGACCTGGTAAAGGTCGCGGGACGTCGCTGGATGCGGGCTGCCTCCAACAGGTCACTGTGGAAATTATTGGGGGAGGCCTATGTTCAGCAGTAGACTTCCTTTGGCTGATGGATGGATGGATGATATAATAATTTTATCGATACTTTAAATAGACTATTGCAAGCTTTCTATATTGGTTGGATCTGTGGAGGTATTGTGTTTCGAAAACAACGACGCTGGTTTTGATACAATCTGACTGCTAATGCCTCTCTAACCATATTCAACTGTTCTGTGGTATTTACCATCAGTGCAGTGGCTGTCATACCAGTATTTAAAAAAAAGGTTTTTTCACATTTCGTCGAAGAATTCTACAACGTATATTTAAAGATAATATGACAATACAATTTACAAACGAAATTGTATAAGTGAGGGTGACAAAAATGTAAAAGTTTTTTCCACGGTTTCGCTAATCATATTCCTACTGTTTAAGACTAAGTTTTATAAAAAAATCCTTATAAAATAAAAATTAATATTTTTCGAGATGTCTTGATATTTTAAGGACTCCATATTCCATTTGGTTCTTAAGCTGGGAGGGAGTAACAATCTTATTATGCTAAGCCCCTCGGTAAGCTCACGCCTAGTGTGAATTATATAAAAGGTTGTTTACCACTAAAAGCCGCGTATTAATAAACTGCTCTTAAGTTAAGCAACAGTAAATTGATGCATGAAAGTATCTACGACATACGAGTATACGTTGAATATATTTTTTCTTTTGTTTAATGTATGTAAAACAACCTTACAGATTGCAGATTAATAATAATTATGATACTAATAATATTTAACCGTTTCATTGATTAACAGGAATGCTGGTGGTAGGTCTCTCATAATATGTACTGATATGTCTATTTCTTCCACCAAACAGCAGTGTAATAAATTAAAGTTTAAAAAACTAAAAAACACGCTGTCATAAAGTTTCAAACTTAAAAGTAAAAAATAATTGATAGTGAGCTTAAGATTAGAAAATGGAGTAAAATACATACATTTTATTGTTACAAAGCATAGGTGTTGTAGGGTAAGTAATAATTGTTGTCAACACCCACGCTTTGCACACAAAAAAAATACAAATAAAACGAAAATCACAATCATAAAAGTACAATTGGCAGTCTTATCGCTCAAAGGCAATGTCTTACAGACAACCATGGGATGGATTTTATAAAAGGATAAATGAGGGCAGTCTAAAGTGTAAAGAATAGGAGTTAAGACGGAAAAATATAAGAAATAAAAATAATTAATAATAAAAAATTACATAAGTACATCAATACATATATATAACAAATATACATACATAATAAATACATCATAGTAATGTTCTGGATGTGTATATAAGACAGTATTTCAGCGCCCGGAATAAGAAATTCCTTGTTGTTTCCATCGAATTGGCGAATATCCATAGAAATGTGTAGACCTCATTTAATCTGCAATTTAAATTTTATAAATCCTATCTTTGAGCTATTCTTTACACTAGTGGTCGCCCAGTGGTCGAAATTCGACCAAATCAAGAAGAGAAAAAGTTTTTACCTGTATGATGATGTTGTTATTCTGATAATTCATGCACATTTAAATGTACGTATCTCTCAAAATCACTTATTTATCCTGAAGTACATGCAATTACTGAAATCGTAAACTGCAATAATTGCTTTGAACCAGCAATAGCAAATTATATTTTTTTTGTACCTGAATGTTGTTATTGCAGATTGCTGCTACAGAACTTTCTTTATGCATATAATGATAGTCCGTGTATCTGTAATCATTTAAATGTATATTACTGCTACACAATTTGTATAAGCGCTCAGTATTTCACGTAGTATTCGTCAAATAAAACTTTTCTGTTTGACATTCAATAAAACCACAGTAAACAAACTTTTCTGTTTGACATTCAACTATGTCTATAATAAACAAAAGAAACAATTTGACCAAAGAGTATGTATCTGTATCAGCCCATATACGTCCAACTGCAGGGCACGGGCCTCCTCTACAATCGACTACCGATTGAGAGTGGTTAGGCCATATAGTCCTCCACGCTGGCCTAGAGCGGGTTGGTTGACTTACATACCATAGAATTTTATAAATCGCTATGGTATGCAGGTTTCCTCACGATGTTTTTCCTTCACCATTTTAGTGCGTGGTGATTGACTATCAATACACACATGACTCCGAAAAGTCAGAGACGTGCCCTGGGATTCGAACCCGCGACCACCGTGAACATGTTGGCAGTCGCGTCTAGTCCGATTACCAACAGGCCACCACGCACTTAGAGAGAGTATGTATACGTGTACAAATACTTGTGTATGCGTGTGTCAAATGCATGCTGGTTTGTGTAATGTTTTATTTATTGATTTAATGTACTTTTTATGCATTATTATTAAAATCTTTTTTATATTAAATGAGGCAAATAAAACCTTTTTTTTATATGTCTATGTCAGAAGAACAAAATTAAAAGAAAAGAAACAATTGGACACCAGATTATGTATGCGTGTACAAATACTTGTGTATGTATGTGTGTGTGAAATGCATGGTAGTGTGTGTAATGTTTTATTTTTTTATTTAATGTACTTTATAAGCATTATTATTGAAAAATATTAGCGTTCTGCACTTCTCCCACACATAAACTATTAGTGTGCCAAATTTTATGCTCCTGCGTCCGCGCAATTTTTGTAAAAAGGGGTCCAAAGTTTTTGCATCACGTATTAATATATAGATTAGGTTGCAAGTATTTGTAATGACGGAATAAATGAGTTTTGTATAAATCAATAAGTTAACAATAAGTTTTCATCACAACTTGTAACGTCAAAAGAAGTATCCAAATTAATATTGATAATACTATCCCCAACTTCCTTATTGGTACTGGTTATCGCAGTTACTTATCTCGGGTGATGAAAATACAATCAGACAGTCCGTAGATTTTCTGCTTTTAGATAAATTAATCTTCCTTAAGATAACGGTAGCTTTTCCGCTTAACAAAGCCTTGTTTATGGGGGAAAGAACGGGTTTAATTCAAATGTTGTCCGAGGCGAGGAAGAAATACTCTGTATGGGTTTGTCTATTGTTTCTCCAATCAACCGAAGCACAGTCGAATTATAACATATCTACGCTAAGTTATTCGATTACTATAATAAATATATAGGTATGTATATGACTAATAATAATAAAAAACTATCTAGTAAATGTTATACGCATCGTAAATATCATATTCTTATATGGACATTTTTGTAGAACTGAAGAGAACAATACTGAATAACGTATAGTGGAAAATATTAAAATATATACCTAATAAGTTATTTTATTTCTATTTTAAAGTATCCCAATTGATGTGCAAATTAAACTCGATATCTACTACGAGTACGGTGCTGATCATTTTTATACACAGGAACGTGTGCGTATGAGTGTGTGTGTGTGTGTGTTGTCACGTACAGTTTAAGTATTATGATTTTTGTTGATGACAATTTTGAATAAAATATTATATACTATATTATACTAACGCGCAGTATTCATTAGTTTGAACCTCCTGTCAAAATTTGAATACTAATTGGTAAATAACTATGTATAATAGTTATTTACACTAAATCATTGTTATCTGTGAAAATATACTAGGTTAGTCATAGACGTCTTACTATGGATCCCATACCGAAATCGGGAAACAAAACAAAAAAGGTAATCCATACATTTTGAAGATTCAAACGATTGTTGTTGTCAATCAACGTAGATTTCATAATATCAATCTTATTAAATCTGCATCGGTTGATCTTGTAACATTATCACCCTTAACACATAAGCTACGGACAATTTCACAATATGCCGATTGAAGAAGTAAAGATAATCGAACAAAGGACGAAGAAAGGTAACAAAAACATTAACATAAAAATAGGACCCATAGTAACAGGTGCAAACAAAAAGGTAAATTGAGGATTCAGACCATCTGACTACTTTTCGATATCACTGAAGAATTTTATTTGCTAACTTCCCAGGTAGATTTGAGAATATAACACATATATGTTATTGAAAGTACAAACAATGTTACGATGCGAAGCTTTTTGCTGATAGTAGTCTTATTTTATGTATAGGGATGTATAATATTTTATGTTATATCCATTGTGGTACATATCTTTGTATTTACTGGTTACTGGTGGTAGGTATATCATACCGGGTATATCAAGACTGCTACCGAAAACGAAGCCGGGTGGTAGTTTTAGTGACTACAAACACAATGCAAGTAAAAATTTCGCAAAGAAACGCGTCATTAATTTTTAATGATTTTTTAAATATCGTCAATTTTGGGGGGTATATCCATAGTTTTTGCTAAAATAATAATTTAAACTGTTTTATACCTTAGAGTATTTATAAATAAAAGGGTATACACTATTATTTTAGGAAAAATGTATTTACCACCCAAATATGGCCAAAGGAAAAAAATTACAAAAAAAAATTGTCGCTTTTTTTTTGCAAAATTTTCTATTGCATTGTGTCTGAAGTCGCTGAAACAACCACCCGGCTTCGTTTTCGGTAGCAGTCTTGATATACCCTGTATATAAGAGGCCGCCTGGTAACCACCGCAATGTAGACATTCTCTGTCTCTTATCTGCCTCCCGCCAAATAGTAGTGTAAATGGCCTATCGTGTTTCGGTTTGAAGGACATTGTAGCCAGAGTAATTGGACATATTGATACATAACATCTTATGTCTCAAGATGGCGAGCGCAGTGGAACCCCAAGCATTGCTTTATTCATGAGTGGTCGTATCGCTTACCATCAGGCAAATGGCATGCTCGTCTCGTCATTAATTGCAATAAATCAAATTTAAAATATATTTTTTTATTGTTTTTTTAGACACCTTCAATAGTCATTTCCTAGCACGTGCTAGCTAGTGGCACTAGTGTGTTCATCTTGTATATTATAATATTTGTACTAAGCCTTAGTCATTAAAAGTTTATAAACCTATTTTAGTTCTTAAATGTTTTGTCCCTTTCCAACTACTTTGAATTCAGTTTGAGCGAAGAAGACAAAACATTCAATAGCCAAATTGGTTAATACCCTGTATACAGGGTATCGAGAGTTAAGCCATATAGTCCACCACGCTGGCCTAATGCGGGTTGGTTATAAGGGAGTACACTATTATTAAAGAAAAATCTATGTATTTATCACCCTATTAAGACGATAGAAAAAAAAAGAACAAAAATACATAGTCACAATTTTTTGCACACAATTTATTTGCATTGTGTCTGAAGTCGCTTAAACTACCACCCAGCTTCGTTTTCGGTAGCATTCTTGATATACCCGGTATTCGGTATAAATATATCCATCCTGATACCAAGAAGCAGCTAAGACAATATTTTTACAGTTTTATTATTATTACGCTTATTGGAACTCTGAACGGTTTTGTTATAGTTCTTACGTTACTAAGACATTAATCATCATTACGACCACTAGCCTCTATTAGTCAACTGCCAGCCTTAGTAGTTAAGAACAGATCTACCAGACTAAGGTTTTTGCGTTTTTGACGTCATCATTTTTCATCGCCGGAAAACTTGAAGGTATAATTAAAAATCAAGGCGCTTTTTACTTGAAAACGAAAAATAATAATCATGCACAGAATAGAAACACAATATTATAAAAATTGTATAATCCTCTCAAAAGTACTCTCGATTGTAGAAGAGACCCGTGCCCTGCAGTGGGACGTATATGCTGATACAGATTATACTAAAATTATATTGATTTTTATTTAGTCACTAATTCTTTGCACAAAATAAATGTTGACTTCATAATGTTATCAAGAGTTTCCAAATGAGGTCATGCTTGTATTTTGACCCGAACACGTTTGATATTTTCGCCAAAAATCAAGAATATTGCCACTAATTCAAGTGTATGGTATTTTTCCCATTATTCTGGAAACGACATATTCGTAAAGGATAAAATACGCATGAATTTTTATAAATGATATTTGAGTTCTGTATTGACTAAACTATGATTATTAAGAAAACCAGAGCAAGTTTAATCCTATAAAGTAAGTTTTAATTTTCTTCGCCTTTATATCACGAGTTTATTTGCTATGAGGTATTGTGTACAGTTCAAGTTTCAAACTAGTTGTTTAATAAGCAAGTACTGTTATTAAGTAATATTGAAAGTTTTTAAGCTGTCTGCCATAGATTTTAAAGATTGACTCTCAACCGATTTGAGACAACCACGTATATTGAAACTCGAATATAAGCGTTACATATAATATATTGTATTTAGACTGTGTATACATTGTGTTTAATATTATAAAAAAAGTTGTTAAAAGAATTATGGTTGAAATATTTTTAGCTTTTGTAAGTAAAGGCGAAATTCGTATCCATTAAAATATTCGTTATTACAGCTTGACTGGAATGAGGACCATAATTTTTATGTAAAATAGCATGAATGATTTGAAGTTGCAGAAAAATATGCCATTTCATTCGTGCGATGAATATGTAACCGTATACATTCCTAGTATGTTAATTGCATTATTATGCTTTCCAACTTTTCGGACGCAATTTCTTGCCTCATAAAATTAATTCAGTATTGCAAAGAATTCACATTATAACGAAGCAGTTGAAGAAAAAGTTTGTTCCGATAGAGTTAAATACAATTTATTACACTAGTATTTCTTTACGAATTAGCTTGGAATCAGTGATTATTCAAAAAAATTAAACTTGCTTTTCAGTTAGCGTGACAAACGAATTTAGGAACTATTTTTCTTTTCTTGAGGATTAAGTTAAAGGGAACAAATATAGTTGCGCCAAAATTGACAATGAAGGAACCGACAAAGTACATTGGCGTGGATGTAATACTAGTTTTTTTCCAATTATTAACACGCTTATGATCTTATTATCACTTATGATTTTCATGGAATACATTTGTGACTGATGTCTGTACAGGGAAGAAATTTTAGAAAATCTATTATGGAATATGACCTATTAACGTAATAGAAACATATTCACGTCACACAATTTTCGCGCGAAAGAGAAAGAAAGTATACTATATTTTACAACCAATTTTGATGCTTTTTAAAATTACTATTGGTTATAATAACCAGTGTGTGCGTTGTCTTATGTGACTAATAAATGAGTTTTGTTTGTTATAAAGAATATTTTGCAATAACAATTATTAAATATATTATGCATAAGTAAATGTTGAAAACATGACTACTACCGAAGGGGCATAACAAAAATAGCTGATTGATATTATTATCAAATGCCAATAGTTAAACTTTAATCTCATTTGTAGAACTATGTCAGTCCATACTGGCGGGCTACGGACTAAAGGAAGAGTTTCAAAGATACCTTGAATTCCTAAAGACCACGGAGAAGTTAGCATGCCTTGAATACAGTTAAATACTAAAGAGTGCGCTCCTAAATACTTACTGCGGTAATTATACGTGAATAAATATGGTTAGTGGCTTGCATAAAACTATTCACTTTTTAATGAAGATGTTTCTATGACGTTTCAATGCGATCACGTTTAAGATGTTAAACTACCAATGCATAGTACGAAGACAAAAATGGGGAAGGTGGATCAATTTAAGAGAAAAAGACAAAAAATATGTAGATTAGATATAACGGAAAGAATAAAAACATATTTATTAGTCAAGCAAACTGACGCACACACTCGCGGCACATAGAGACATAGAGGTGACCACTCAGCCTTAATAAGAATCATTTTACTGATATATATCGACGGTTCCTACGTATATAAAGACATGTCGAAAATGCCATTTTTTTTTATTGTATCATTGGCTTTAGATGATCTATGCGCACATACTGACATACTCTTTTTTATTTTATTTTATTTATTTACCTTGTTTTACAAATCGTATAAAAGAACAAGTATTATAAATACAACAAATAAGTGTCGTAGATACAGACATCTATACATATCTTTTTGTACGGTGTTTTAAAATGCGCCCCACTCGGTGCGAACGTGGTCTTGTCAGACTTGTCGCCATTTACGGGAGTTCCCCGGACGAGACAAGTCGATGCTAAAGAAAAGAAATAAACTAATTTATACACCAGATGAATGGTACACACTGGTTCGTTGGGCTAAACAGAATGATCCACCATATACAGTTGTAGAAGTAGATCAAGATCTAGTCTTAGATTTTAAAACTTGGCTGCATACTAAAAACTGGACAAAAGATACAAATTCAGAGAAAATTTCTTGGAATAAGGTAAGAGAAGTAAAAGTGCAAGGGAATAATCCACACAATAGAATTGAAGTACGATTTTTCTGAAGAAAATTATAGAAAAGTTAACTGAAGCAATAATCTAAAATTGACCAGAGGAAAGAAAAAGAAGGAAAAGAACTAATTTTAGAGAAGATATACAATAATCCTATTACTATCACTGTAGTGAAATATAAGGATTTGATTAAATTATGCGATACGTTAATTATTCCTAATAAGTATCACAACTTTTATAAAATCTTAAGCATAGTGAGGAAGAGGAAGAACAGGGCAATGATGAAGAAGATTGTTAAATTTATCATTACGTTTTTATAGATATTGTTTTGTTATTTTTTTTTTATACTGACCCCGCATTGTGGCGGCTTTGCACTTGATGGTAAGTACTAATGCCGCCCAGGCAGAGTATCCATTGGCATCGGACGGCGGTCCCATGCCAATGGAAACAATTATGCCGGCCTGCTAAGGTGCCTCTTCACGCTACGGCGGAAGGACCCAGGAGTGTAGGAAGGAGTAAAAAATAGTAAATTTATTCTATATTTTCATATAACATTTTATTTAAATTCTATATCAGATACAGTTTTTTTGTTTCCTGCGTATAAAAAGATATCATAGACATGACTTACATGCTTCTATTTTACTATCGGTGTAGAAACAGTCATCTATCAAGTTTTCTAAGTAAACGTAAAAAAATAAAATATGTGTATAAAGCTCTTAAAATAGTTAAATGATTGTAGAAAGATGTTTTTAATTTTTGGTCATAGAATAATTTCTAGGGCGAATTGAACACAAATTACGCTCTCCTGTAAACCTTGGTTTTTGACTTGTCCTTATATACGTAGGAACCGTCGATATATTGAATTTAAATTTACATCTAAAATACACATTGAAATAAAACTATTATTTATACGTCCGTGACCCCGAAAGTTGTTGTGATCGAAATGTCGGGAAATTATAAAATGTAAAATTAATCCAAATCCACGATAAAATCTGTAAAGAATATTTTTATTTCAACGTGTAACATTCGCGTAAATCTAAGAAAAGAAACCATTATCAAATATATATTTCCTCGCGATGGTTAAACATAATGGAAAGAGTTAATATCAGCTACAAGCTAGTCAAAAATGTCATAAAATATTCAACCACTTCGCGGGCATCGGTGAAAATCAGCGCTATGGTACTGCTTTGAAAGCATTCATGCCGAGACAGTGTCCATATTTGGCATCGCATAGCTTTCGCTACAATATATCCATTGTTTCTAAATTTATTAGTTCAGTTTGCTCTTTGTTTTTTTATTACTTTTATCTGCCAAGATATGCACGTGGTTACTTAGCTTTTTACGTTTTTACATTGTTGATAGTGACTATGACAAATAAAATTGTTTCTACGTCGATAAAAATAAAGCTTCAACAGGACGTACAAGTATTAAATTTTACTCAAACTGAATAAGCCGAAATGAAAGATAAATCTCACTTTCGATTTAAATAAGGGATTAATTTTGAAAGTAAAATGTTGATAGTAGATTCGGTCTTATCGTAACTTAGTATTCCGGAAGTTTAAATTGACTTCTGACTCGGAAAACAGCCCCTAGAACAAAGTAATATTGTTCAATTACAATTTAAGGTAAGATTGATCCGTTAAAATTAGTGCATTTTATTTTTATTCTATTTTATTTACTGTAGATATTAAAATATATAAATTAATCTTTATCATTGTATTCACTGATGAGCACAAAGTTCGTGTTTTCTAATCTGGACATATCCTTGCTATTTGATAAAACGGAGTTCACTTTCGAGCCGCATCAAACCAGTCTAGCAGACTATGCCTAAACCTTTTATAGGATATATCTGCAGTAGTGTCTGGATCAGGTTTCTTAACAAAATATACTTAAATCACTTACATATAAAAGAAGAAAAAAAGGAGTATTAGTCCTTCGGTAATATTTCTTACATAACGAATAATCATATAATTTGTTACTTCTAAAATGAATGTTTTACAGATTCAGGATAGCCGTAATTCCTTCAAGTTGTTTTGAAATAATATATGTAAAATAATAGAAGTATGAAGTTGTCGATTGTAGAGGAGGCCCGTACCCTGCAGTGGGACGTAAATAGGATGATTATACTGCTTAAAGTTTTATAACAAACATACTACGTCTAAGCTGAATTAATATGCGCATAGGGTACATGTGTGTTAACACACCTAGTTTAATTACAGCACGCGATTGGCGGAACATGTGCGCCGACTTACATTAGTATCTGTCAACAACTGTAGCATAATAAGGTTATACGTTTAAATTGAATTTGTAATCGTTATGTTCAAATATAATTCATGCCTATTAAACTTATGGACTATAATGATGTATTACCCTTATGGACTAGGCACCAAAATTATGTTATAAATGCCTTGAGCGATACAGTCGCTTTTTGTACCAAGATGTAATTTATTGTTTAATTTTTAAGATTCATTTAGTGAAGAACATTAACAACTAGCGATCCGCCCGGTTGCAGATACACCTTTCAAATTGGCGGCCAAAATGTTAAATTCCGACTATCAATTATTATTCATCAATTATTTAGAATATTTACCAGTCAGACCACGAAAAACGAATAAAATGCCCTTGTATTTGTTAGATTTTTCACTAGTTACTATAGCAATCGTCGATAAATGACCATCCAACACAAAAACAATTTTCGATTCCAACCTCCTAGATTAGAGGTAACAAACGAACAAACTATTCAGCTTTATATATTAGCACAGATAAAAATTAACACCAAAACAACGCTTACATTTGTAATGTAAATAAAATCTAATATTCTATTACCAGATATTCGTAAATATTTCTTGAATTTTATAAAAATATACCTACGTTAGTTTCAAAAGGACAAATAAGATTCACAATTTGTAGCATGTTATGTTGGGGAGTGCAGTGTTTGTTTAGCGTCTGCAGAGTACAAAACATGGAGCTCCCAACAAAGCCGTTAAAGAGAACAAGTGAAAATCTAATTTATCTCAAAGAAACTGTGAATACATTGATAAGGGCGGACAAAGTTGGAGCAGTTGGGGTCGGACGGGGCCAGAATAGACAAAACCGTGGAAACCAAAGTTTGCAAGACTCCGACAACTTTGAACACTGATTGCGATCAGACGAGCAAACGAGAGCATAATTTCAAAATTGTTTTGTTACTTAAAGAGATTCCACCAGCATTAGAAATGTAGATGACAAAAATATGCTTGAAACAGGATTAGGAAATGTAACTGTTATCACAAGTAATTTTAAAATAAAACTATTATTTACGGATTTTATCGCGAATTTAGTTTAATTTTTTACATTTTTGACTTCCCAACGTTTCGATTACTTTACAGCTTTCGTGGTCACGGGGCGGACTGAGGTATTAGACATCCGCTCTGTGACTGTTACAATTCAACTACCCTTATTTTACAATTATTAATTTAAAAATTAATTTTAAATATCTAGTCTGTGTATGCGATCCGATCTACGCAGAAGGAGCTCACAGTGTCTTGAGCTCTGGCAGTTGGTCTTTTGGGTTTCGATTTAATTAATTAATTATTTTTATTTCAATGTGTAACATTCGCGTAAATCTAAGAAACCATTAAGTAATTTTAAGTTTGAATGGCATGAATCTAGTATTCTGTATACTAAAGCTTAAGATTTAATTTTGTGAATAGTTTAAGTCATGTTTACTTTTGTCAGTAAGTAATCATCCAGGCCCGAGACTAATACTAATAGGCCTCACAAATCTTTGTCACGATGTGATCCCGAATTTGTGGCCTCTCCTTTCACCATCGGCGTTTAATCAACTGCGCTGTCTAAAAGTTACTATTCACTATTCAGTAGCAAGGCCACAAATTTCAAGAACAACTTACTAAGACGTTTGACTGCTGTGAAGGAACAATGATGTTTCCTTTTGTATAGAACAGGAAGCTAATGAGCAGATGGCCCACCTGATGGTATGAATTCACCGCCGCTCATAAACCGACAGCAGCACAGGCATGGATCGTTCGTTACCAGCCCACAAAACAACAGACTCCTTAAATTTACCTTATTAGGATCAAGTTAGTATGAATATTTCGCAAGCTGTTTTCTGTATAATCAAAGATTACACGCAGTTTTGACAAACATATATTTTTTTCTATTACATGTACTAAGGAATTAAGGTCGCATCCATTAGGTTACCGAATTCTGACACGGTATTATATTCCTCAGATGTACTGGAAAAGAGGTCATCTGCATACAAAATAGTTATATATCAGCAGTATAAAATCTTCACTCTCCACTTGCTACATTATATCGTTAGGGCATCGACGTCTCTTAGTAGTAGGCACTTTTATGTGTAATGTAGGTCAACATAGAAAGATTTTCTTTTATACAAATTCTAATTTTTACATATTTTTATTCATCTAAACTATATTAGCGTGTGTCGTATCTCGGAACTACAATTACACTTTCACAAATATCTACATTCTATCTATCTATCTATATCAGCCCATATACGTCCCACTGCAGGGTACGGGCCTCCTCTACAATCGACAGTACGATTGAGAGTGGTTAGGCCATTTAGTCCACCACGCTGGCCTAGTGCGGGTTGGCGGACTTACATACCATAGAAATTTTTATAAATCGCTATGGTATGCAGATTTCCTCACGATGTTTTCCTTCACCGTTTTAGAACGTGGTGATTGACTATCAATACTCACATGACTCCGAAATGTCAGAGGTTTACCCTGGGATTCGAACCCGCGACCACCGTGAACATATTGGCAGTCGCGTCTGGTCCGTTTACCAACAGGCCACCACATGGCCACCACGCACTTATAATATCTACATTGTCAAGAAGCAATTACAATTGTCATCTAATAGTATATACAATATACGAGTAACAAAATGTGAAGAGAGAAAAACTATTTCCTCCTTCCTTTTGACAACAACTCATTCGGACGCCAAAAGATCGTAGACAATCTATACTACGTTATCGTGATTAAAAGGGATAAAAAGGCTCATCGACATACCTGTAACCAAATCGGTGATATTTATTAAAGGTTACTGACATGAAAATGTATGAATGATTTAATAAAAGCTGAGCATCTGAAAGAGGTGTCGGATTGAATAGAATGGAAGTCTCTAGCGCTGTTAAATATGTTTGCGCTTAAACCTAAAACCTCATGATATCAGGTGCGTAGGTAGTAAAGAAGGACTATTAACATCCTACACTTTAAATATGAATGTTTTAGTCTGTATTTTTAGACATATAATACAACATACGTATTAACTTTAACGAATTATAATGTTCTTTCTTACTCGCATAAACTTTTTTCAGTTTTCTCTTAAGGATGTTGTTCATTATGATTATGTTTATTATGACTATAATAAACTATAGTAGTAGACTATAATATCTATAGAAAAAAATGTGTCACATTTATAAAATGCAAGTATAACAAGCACCTTTAATATGGATGCTATGGTCATAAGTATCATCTCCCTAAAAGAAATTATTATGTATATCATAATCTATTCATTTGTAAATGTTTGTGCTCCTAAACGAGTCTCATAAATATTTCCACGTCAGGATGACAGAACCCACTTTTAAAACTCAACAATACATATCTCTGGGAGTGCAAATTAAAAGAAAATAACCAAACAATCTACATTGTGCTCTTATTTTTTTACCTGAAGCAATCTATTACTGTACCTCGAAATTTTCTTCGTTTCGGTGACGAATTGTCGTCAAAACAGCCTCAATTTACTACCAGATTGGATATCTGCGAGATTAAACTTTCTGTTACGTGTTTTCCGTATAATAAGTGAGTAGGTAGGAGGTTGTTTGTTCTGTCAAACGCACATATTTCCCTGGACCTTTATGTCGTTGGATTTCATTTAGTTTTATTTTGTTTCATTTCAAAGCTGTAAAGGTAATTTCTTTTTTTCTTAAATAATGATGGGAGAATATTTAATCAATTTTAACATTAAAGAAGACCTTACCTTGTTAACACATATTTTAAGGGTATTTCCTTCAATTTCTTTCGTCTAGTGGTAAAAGTCTATGAGGTAGAATATGGTCTTAACGATGTCTATCAATATCTTGTTTAAAGAGGAGTCTTGATTTAGCAATAGTCAATTACGCGATGATACCAAATATTTCAATTACAATTGGGTGAGGATTTTATTTCTTAAATTCGTTGATGATATGCCTACAGCTGGAATTAATGCTTTGCATGGTGAAAAGGTCGAACACATTTTGGGACGGAATAATTTCCACATACGTAGATGACACTAGTAGCACCTCTGTTTATCCTACTGGGGATACAGATTTATGCTTATATGAGGAATTTATCTATAGGAGAAGTAAAAAATAAATTATCACTTTTATTCTCGGTAATAAATAAGGTGCAATGAATCGTTAGCCTCTATTCCCGATGGAATTTTTAATCTGTACCTTAATTGAGAGATTTGCGGCGTCCTTTTAACAGGAGAGGGAGGCAATCTATTGTATAGCAAAATTAATGACGAGAAATAAATCAAATTACTTGTTCGAATAAAAATATGCATACATTAATAAGTAAATTTCTCTTGCGCTTGTTTCGTATGTCTATTCTTGTGATAATAGTTAATTTTCGAATTCAAATTCCGAATTCGAATTCTATAATAAACTCGAATTGTATATTGTTGCTTTAATAAACAGCTTTTGTAAATATACGTGTAGTCCGAATTACTATTGTAGTGGCTCATTAAGGATATAATTATATTCTACCTATGAACTACAGTTTCTGTAAATATGAAATGGAAATAATTTTTATGCATAACGGATGATATTATGAAATCATTCCTATAGGAAATTGCGGCTGTTAATGAAGTTAGTAAGTGTATAGTAAATCCCGTTCATTATCTAGTCGACGCGTCGGTCTACCCAGGATTGTGTATGTAACTGTTTTTTTTTTATTGCAATTAATAGCGAGACCAGCATGCAGTTCGCCGGATGGTAAGCGCCAACCATTAACAGTAGCATACCAAACAACACCTTGAATTACAAAGCAGTGCAAAAAATTGCATTCAATTGCTGAGACATAAGATGTTAACTCTTACTATATCTCTTAGTTACTCTGGCTACAATTTCCTTCAAACCGAACCACAACAGTGCATTTACACTGATGTTTGACATTGCGGTAGTATCTACTCAGCTGACCTCTCACATATGAGAGACCTACCACCATTGAAATATTTAATTTGTTCTTTGCAGGTAATGAAGTAAAGAAACCAAGCGGCCTACATGAACCCTGGTATTGTAAGTATATTAAACCGCCGCGAGGTACCGCAGCACCGATGAGGCTTGTGAACCATGAGTGCTTGGTGTTGCATCGCGATCATGATGTCCACCATCAGTACTGGCGTGCTGTCACCGGCGCCGCAGAAGACTGAGGCCAAGGAGACATATGGTGAGCATTTTGCTAATTCTGAGTTGTAGGACCTTGTAGGCCCTACTATATTCATCCGAACGAACGAACGAACGAAGTTCGAAACTTCGGACAAACGAAGTTTTTTATACGATACGAATGTATCTATTCTGTAAAAGTTCGAATTTGTATAACGTACACCGTAACTATAAGTCTATGGTTACGACCATAAATCAATAACGACCATAAGTTTTATGTAGGTACATTCGTATCGTATAAAAAACTTCGTTTGTCCGAAGTTTCGAACTTCGTTCGTTCGTTCGTTCGGATGAATATAGGGCCCCTGAATTGATGTACTGGCAAATGAAACATCAGGCGTTTATTTATCAGGTATCTGACTTAATAAAGGGTAGTCACTGACTAGTTACTTACGGCATGTTTGTATTCTATCAGTGCATATACGTGCCACTGAAGGGCACGGGACTACTCTACAATCGAAGATACGATTGAGATCAGTTAGGTCATGTAATCCACCACGGTGGCTGCACTAGCAACTTGGCGATTTTTTACATATCATAGAATTTCATACAAATCGCTATGACATGCAGGTTTCCCCGCGATGTTTTCTTCACAGTTTCAGTGCGTGGTGATGGACATTCAATATTTTCATTGTATATTGATCAACTTTGAAACGTCGCGTCGTTGTACTGAAAAAAATATGGACTGTAGTGTTATGGAGAGTTTAAGAAAGAATCACATTAGAAAACAAATCATACTACTACCCTATAATAATAACCAATGACTATAGCATTGAATAAAATTTAATTATTTTAGGTATTCGAACTTCTGTGAAGCCTTGTGTGTGGTTTCAATTAATTTAGTCATGTTCGTAACATCCACATAGTTGGAATACATTCCAAAAAACAATTGCCTTTATAGCAGTTAGGAATACCGATAAATTTTAGACAAACAAGCAATGAATTACGCAAACATTTGACATACTGCGGAAATTGTAACCCTGACCTTTATGTCCGGAAAGAATATAAAAGAATAAAGCTACAATTGACGAAACGGTAAAATTATTTTGTGATAAATATACAATCTTCCTTACAAATCTTCATGTTCTATTTTTGCTTAAATCCTACAAGATCTTGTAGATTTATTTATAAGAGATGTGATTCAGATATCTTTGAGTTATGTCTCAATACATTTCTATAGACCTTAGTAAAATTGTTGAGACTATTTTGGACTGATTCAATATACATAAAAGTATAATTATATTTTATTTTTATTTTTACATTAGGAGGATCCACAGCTACACAATACAATAAAATATATGGTTATAAAAAGCAGCTTAAGCCATTTAAGGATCTACACGACTAATACATATAATATTTTTCCCTAATATACATACATAAATAAATAAAATAAATAAATAAAAATAATATATAACATTACACGCAAGCAAACAAAGGTAGCAAAATATTAAGTAATATTAAAACTAGATACTGAATACAATATTGGAAACTTAATAGTTCTAATGAAGAGTGATAAATACTAAAGATATCAACGAACATAAAAAAAAATTACAAAGAGTAATATAAAAGAATAATATACAAGATTATTATTCAAGGTCTGCTTGTTATTTGTACTTTGTGGTTCATCCTTTGAATGTACTTCCTTGTTATTTTATCAACCAACAAAACATATTGTCTCTGATGCCGTGAGTAGTGTCGTCAAGATCGTATGACTAATGGCGAAGGATTGTCACTCCCCAGAAAAAAATTGCCATTTCACACCATTATGCCGGCCTTTTATCTATTTATTGTGACTGTCTCGGTGGTACGATTACAGTGCTCAGGTCTTGGGTTCGAATCCCGGGTCGGGCAAAGTGATATAGGATTTTTCTATTCATGATCGGCCTGGAGTCAAAAATTTGTGCCCGATATAGTAATAAGCTCGCCCCCTATCAAATCGCGGGATAAAACACATGATGCGCAACTTTAATATCCTAGTTACGTTAGTTTAATACCTACCCCTGTTAGGTAAAATACGCGTGATTGTGTATGTGTGTACATTTCGTGTTTTTTTTTTCAATTTAATTTCCTTTTCAGATCGCCAATATTGGTATGCCCAAGCACAGGAAACACTGCAGAAACGACTTCAATACGCTGCTGATAAAAATCCAGTGGCTAAGTAAGTAACACGCCATCAGTAGTATTGATTTGATTACTAGTTTGTTTTAGTGTAATATAAAAAAGTATAGGCTTTATGTACCTTATAAAATGAAAATAATACAGAAATAAAATGCATTTATGAGCTGTGAAAATATTAGACAATGTAATGAAAGCAATTGCCGTTAAAAGTTCGCCTACAACTTATTCGTACAGTAAATAAAATTAAAAGTGCGCAATTAAGAAAAAAATTGATATTCGCATACTTTTTGTTCGAAAACTGATTGTTGGTCTCAAAAGAAAAATGAACAAGCTAAACTTAGACAACTTTTTATTTAAAAGCCCGGAAGAAACATCGTGGAACGAAACAAAAAGGTCTATAACAAGCTTAACTTATCCCCACTGAAGGCTAATTAGCTACTAAGGATTTTAAAAAGATTTCCCCGACCAGTTAAAAGTTACGCGAGTAATGTATTCACGGCAACAGTTTAAGAACATAAAAATATTTTTTCAAATAGAGTTAACAACCCATTACAATGAAAGTTGATGGAATAATTAATTTTCTTCTACGGCTCATTATGATTTTCATCAAGCACCGATATTTACTTGGTCATGTAAGCATTGATATAACAGAGTTCACAAGCTAATTATTAACAAACAGTTTGGGACGGCCCAAGCATCCTATGATGGGTTGTTCTCAAATACGCCGAAAATAATTTATTATAATATAACAACCGTTTATATTTGAGTTTCACGAACGCCGAAACATTGAGATATATAGCGTACCAGATTAAAATAATCTCGTAACCTTCAACTCGTTTACAAATTGTAGGGATACTTATGCGAGAATAAATCATTGAACAATTAAAAAAAAACAATGTTTTCTTTATTTAATTGGATATGAATTCATAGTGAATAATAGTAAGTCATTAACATCTTAGTCCGGCTCCGACTTACTCGCGCCCATATCCAAAACCCCGAGAGCTTTCAACTCGAGCTGACAAATCGCTTTGATTGTCTATAAGAAAACCTTGCAGTGGACGAGCTAAACAGCGGTTTGGTAGAAGCTGTCCATACGGTGGGATCTAAGTATTTTAGACCTCGCCGTAGAGATAGACCACAAAAAAAAAGCCAGACGTCGATCTTTGGCGCTGCAGTCTTCCGATGACGCCGAAGCATATCGGCGGCTCAATAGACGGATCTGGAAGTCCTTGCGACACGATGTCCGTGCTCACAATACTGTAAGCATTAAGGAGATAATTGAGCGGAACGGAGGTTCCACAGTGTTTGCAAGAGACTTCTCTATTGGATTTGCCCAAGTTTTGCCAGTTGTCTAGGCTGTAGAATGACGACAGCCGCGTGGTATCGACGAGGAAAGAGGTATTAAGGGAGATTGAGAGGTTCTACGGACAGCTTTATACTTCGGTTGCTCAACTTGCTATTAGCTCGGCCGAAGACCCGCGAGCCGAGTTGATTCGACACTTTAGCGCTGATATCCCGGACATCAGCCTGTGTGACATTGAGATGGCCCTGAAGGAACTTAAAAACAACAAGGCGCCGGGCGAGGACGGAATCACTTCAGAGCTTCTCAAAGCGGGCGGAACGCCAATACTGAAAGTCCTTCAGAGGCTCTTCAATTTTGTTCTCCTCGAGGGCTCAACGCCGGAGGCATGGAGCAAGAGCGTGGTGGTCTTGTTCTTCAAAAAAGGTGATAAGACTTTGCTGAAGAACTACAGGCCCATCTCGCTCCTGAGCCATGTCTATGATGATGATGATGATGATCACAAATCGTCTCGAACGCAGGTTTGACGACTTCCAGCCTCCCGAACAAGCCGGTTTTCAAAAAGGCTTTAGTACCATAGACCACATACATATGCTTCGGCAAGTCATAAAAAAAAACGAGGAATGTAATTTACCGCTTTGTTTAGCGTTTGTGGACTATGAGAAAGCCTTTGATTCGATCGAAACTTGGGCTGTGCTACAGTCTCTCCAGCGGTGCTATATCGACTATCGGTACATCGAAGTGTTGTAGTGTATATACAACAACGCTACCATGTCGGTCCGAGTACAAGATCAGAGTACGAAGGCTTATTCCACTACAGAGAGGCATGAGACAGGGAGATGTCATATCTCCGAAACTGTTCACTGCCGCGCTGGAAAACGCCTTCAAGCTCTTGTAGTGGAAAGGATTCGGCATCAACATCAACGGCGAGTATATTACTCACGTTCGATTTGCCGACGATATTGTAGTCTTGGCAGAATTGCAGCGTTCGGGAAACTTCGCGACATCTTCTCGTCCAATACCTCAGTGCCTAAAATCGAAAGAATTCGATAATTGTGTGTTGCCAGTGATGACTTACGGCACCGAGACGTGGACTCTTACTATGGGCCTTATAAGGAAGCTCAAAGTCACTCAACGAGCTATGGAGAGGGCTATGCTCGGGGTTTCCCTACGAGATCGAATCAGAAATGAGGAGATACGTAGGAGAACTAAAATCACCGACATAGCCCAGTAGATTAGTAAGTTGAAGTGGCAATGGGCGGAGCACATAGCGCGGAGAACTGATGGCCGATGGGGTCGGAAAGTTCTCGAATGGAGGTCACGTAGCGGAAAGCGCAGCGTTGCAGGTCCACCCACAACGTGGGCCAGACGACCTGGTAAAGGTCACTGTGGAGATCATTGGGCGAGGCCTATGTTCAGCAGTGGACTTCCTTTGGCTGATGGATGGATTGATTGAATCTTAGTGTCACAATTTAAATTATATACTTTTTATTTTTTTAATTCGCCAGCATCTTTCTCCAGAATAATTGTTCTCCAAGTTACGAATTTATTTAGCATAATGTTTTAGGACCGGCTGCCAATGATCCAATCCAATTTTCGCTTCACAATTGAAATTTTTAAACAATAAAAAAAATATTTTAATAAATAATTTGCAGTCGGCTAGGCGCCGCCTATGAAACGAGAGGCTGCGGGCTCGATTCCCGCATCAAGAGAAATGTTTCTGCGGCCTACAATATTTATTTCGGGTCTGGGTGTTTGTGAGACCGAAAAGTCTCTCGTAGTTCCTAATACCCACAACACAAGACTATATTTTAATGTGGGGTCAGGCGTATGTGTGACTATTGGGTGTTATTTATTATTTTCTATGTCCTAGGAATGTGATACTAGTGGTAGGCGACGGTATGAGCCTGACGACAGCTACTGCGGCCAGAATACTTCGCGGTCAGAGACGGGGCCAATCGGGCGAAGATACAGACCTCGTTTGGGATACTTTTCCATCTGTAGCTCTAGCTAAAGTAAGTACTTTATTAATATTTTTCACTGTAATAGTTGGCTAATGGTGTTATAAAATATGGTGTAATACATTAATTAGTAGACGCTTTTGAAAAAAAAAAATATTTATACATTATAGGTTAGAGTGAATACTATAATATTCAATAGGTAACAATGACGGACCTAGGAAACCTTATTTTTTAATTACCTTTGTACGTCGATTTTTGAGACTATGGTGGTATTACTAAAAGTCCTTGATTGTGCAAGTTTTAGGTCGATATTTTTGTTTTTTAAATTTGTCAAAAAATTGATATTTTTTTAAATATTTACCTGTAACTAAATTTATCTCAAATGCTTATTAATATTAATAATCGCCAAAAGCGACATCACAAAACTCGACAAAGGGCTTTGTGAGACCGATTCCTTTTCAGCCTTCATTACTTTTACATTTAAAACCTTAAAAGTGATTTATCCCATTATTTCCGACCTCATTTAGCTCTTTCGTGTAGGGCTTCGTTTATCCATCGAATTTGATACTCATATTTTAAGTTAAAAATGTAAAAAATTAAACTAAATTCGCGATAAAATCCGTAATAATAGTTTTATTTCAATGATACTCATATTGTTATAATCAATTCTGATTCATCATGTTTTAAATAAGGTTATAGGCTTTTCATATTGAGTTCGTCCTTACTGTGTGAATCAATTTTATGCTTATCATCTTTTTTCCTGGAATAATGTAACGGGGTTGAATTAAATCGGTATTTGAGATTTTTTCTTTATTTATCAGGCTTAAAAAGGTACATATTTTTAGTACAATTTGTTAAAGGTTTAGGATCGAGAAATAAAATTGGCGTAAGATTTCTATACTTGGTTTCTTTTTTTCAGTGACACACAAGACGTAACACATAGCAAAACAACAATGACATGTTTCGTGATACTAGGAGTTTGAGATTAATGCTTTAATTTGGACATTATTGTCAAAGTAAACCTTAAGTTTATGTTTGATGTAGAACTATCACGTAAATCTGAAGGTTGTTTGTTAATTAAACACGTCACAAGATGAGGGGCGGTTCGTTTGCTGTGTGCATTATTTTTATTAATTACAATCTAATGAGATCTATGATGTACATCGATGTCTCAATGCTTAAAATCTCCATTCGAAATAATGGTACAATATTTTACCTGTAAATAAATAATATGTAGTTGTAAGCGTGCGTAGTTCAAGAGCACTTGTTTATTGATGATGACTTTTTCAATAAATATTGTTTCTTAAAAGTTATAATGCTTTTGGGTTCAAAGAAAGAGAATGTCTTGTCTTGCCTTTGATGTCACTATAAAAATTTACTCAGTTATTACGTAGTCGTGTCTATGGGTTCATTTTTCTATTTTCTGTTCTTTCTTTAACGTGTAATCAAATTTTATACAGAAAATAAATCTGTATCTTAGCCAGTGCATTTTTTTTTTTTTTGGTGTCTCAATTATTTTCATAAATGTATTTTCTGAAATTTTGTGACTTGCCGTAGTTCAGTGCAGACACAAGCTAAATACGAGTACTTTTAAATACAGTTAGCCTTATTCTAAATTAAAAGTACTTTGAGCAAAATGCAAGCAACATAACTGGTTCGATAAAATTATACAATATCAGCTTAATAGGCCTAACGAATGTGGCAAGGCCACCAAATAAATTGCTTGGCATATCCAGGTGATACAATATTAAACAATGTATTTGGCGGTTCCGTAGTATTCTACTGATATATTAAAAGCCATGTTTGGTTTAGCTATTAATGTAGACATGCTATTTCTTATGTTTTGCGATCCGAACCTTGCCATTACCAGATATTGCAAAAGAAATATCACTGGAAAAATTGCTTTCTGTTTTCAGAGCAAACAGGGATATATACATATTCTATAGTTTAACACGAAAACTTGTCATAAAGTGCTATTATTTTTATGTCCAATATTTTTTCTGCGACTGTTTCGTAGGAGTTATGTTTGTGTGCATTAGTAAATTTCTGTGGAATTTTCAGTATATTACGTAAGATACATACATTCGTAACAGGAATTCTTGCTAAGATTATTATTTTATGTCAAGGTTATTCTTCTTTGTTTAAAATGATACAATCGTTATATATCTATATTATCAACCCACATACACGTTGGTATAAGTCTCAAATATGCCGTAAAAAAGTTAATCTCACCTAAAACATTTTCATGTAGAATGTTGCCAAGACGAGTCCGTAATATGTCTCGCGCTGTTAAGAAATAACATATCTCATCTAGGGCCAAATTTTGAATTGAGAATCTTCACGCTCTAACTCTACAAAGCCTTGCTTTACAAACTCTGTGCCTTAGGCAAAATATGTAGCTGTGTGTGTGTGTGTGTTCTATTTAATTAAATTGTGGATTGAGTTCACCAATCCATTCACATAGGTTCCATGAAAGTACTATCTCCAAAGTACGCAGATTTAAGGTTAAGTCGGTAATAGCCCCTCTACACGATGGGCCAGAGTTGGATCAGTGAGTTGGCTATCAATGGCCATATGAGTGATGGAAACGCAACTTAAAGATAGCGACATTCATTAGTGATCAACCACTAGATGTGCGCCGGAAAAATCGACACCGACGCTATTCCAAGACCATCGCACGCGCCATAAGCCATTAGCCACCTCTACGTCCTCTACTCGATGCGACATCATAGTGGACCATCGCGCTGGCCCATCGTGTAGAGGGGGCATAAGACGCCTCCAGCGGTCCGACTGCCATTTATACTGATGTGTAATACAATGTTTTATTGTTAAGTTTATTTAGTATAAAATAGGATATAAATAATATTTTTTCTGTAATAGACCTACAACATCGACGCTCAGACGGGCGAGTCTTCAGCCTGCGCCACAGCTCTTTTATGCGGTGTTAAAGCAAGATATGAAACCCTGGGCCTCGATGCTGGTGGAAGATTTAACAACTGTGCATCAACTATCAACTCTAAAGTTACTTCGTTGGTTGATTGGGCTCATGAAGCTGGTAAGTTTTTATTACGTATGTAGATTTTTTTTCTTGCTGTAAATGCCATTCCCCTGATAGTAAGTGGTACGACTGCGCATGGACTGTAGCAATGCCTGGCATTCCACTGCTCTCACCATCCTGAGATATAAGATGTTAAGTTTTATATGTCCAATAATTACTTAAGCTACAATGTCCTTCAAAACGGGACACAACGGGGCGTTTACACTACTGTGGTACGAGAAAAAGACTTTGCGGTGGCACCTACCCAAATGGCCTCTCACATTTGAGAGACCTACCACCACGGGGCACTGTTGATTCTGGACTTTGTAAATACTTATAAGTCTTTGCTTATCATGTAGTGAAAGCCTCCTTTAGGCTTCTTTGTAAAAGAGAATAATATGGACCAAATACCATTACAACATTATTTGTGATGATATTTAGTCTATTACCAATTCCAATGTTAAGTCAAAAGAGCTTTTTGACTGATCAAAATCATTGGCGATTCACAATACATTTACAATTAAAACCTTTAAAGAATTTGATCCCAGTAATTACAGCCCGTCCCATCTCCCTCATCCCTGTAACGTTTCATTTGTAAGGGACAATCCACATTGAAGTTACCGTTTCAGCTTTGTTTTGCTATCATTTCCAGTGATCTCAAAGCGGCAGTATCGATATGAAATTCTTTATTACGGTAACTATAGATATTAGGACGAACTTTTTTTGCGAATAGCAATCGTTACTTAACATTGATATTGGTAAATACATGCATACAAATGGTCAGACTTATTTCCTCGAGGTGGTAGGCAAGAATGCCACTAGTAGCATCCATAATTCAATTGACATGTGATAGGAATCTACCCGCTATGCCGGGACAAATTTCAGTCCCAGCTCTCCGCTGATTATTAAGAGATTTCTCAAAACAAAACATCTAACTGACTACTGGAGTGCACAGTTTTAAATAGAAACAAGGACCACGCAGTACATACCTACCATGCATGCTGCCAGTAAACCACAAAATATATACCTGTTATACAATAATTTCATATTAAACATTACATTTGCGGTACAGATTCCTGTTAAAGCAATAGTTTATTTCGAATGTATTATCATTTTAATACATCAAAATGTATCAAAAACATAAATAAATAATATTCAATTGTTGCAAAGAATCAAAAGGTGAAAATTGATTGTGTAAAAAATGTTCGTGTATATTGTATTCAGAATGCATTCATCGCTGTAATAAATATTATACATATATTTCGGTAGAATTTAAAGTGGGTCATTTATTTCTCTTCTGAGCCGGCAGTATTATATTGTAGTTTGTTAAATGTTTTCAAGGTATCAGCCGAAGAATTTTTATCAATTAAAAATATAATATGTCTATCTATATATAAAATATAATATGTCTATCTGTATATAAATATAATATATCTATCCTTATTCTATTTATGTATGAAAGGGTCACTTAGCAGTAATAGAGCGACTGCCGTACTCAGTCATTTAATGTCAATTATACCATTGCTTAGTGGAGATTTTGCGAACAAAATCTTTACTGAGGAACAATTTAATTGACATTAAATGTCTGTGAGAGCGGACGTGAGTCGCTTATTAACACCCATAAAGATCGTAAATTCAATGCTGGCCTTTGCTGAAAAATATTATTTACGATTACTTCATTTATAATCACCACACCCATATCATTTTCCAATGGCGCAATAAAAGATACTTACAGCACTTATATCAATTAATGTGTTGTACAAGGTATACCCAGGCTGTGACGGAAAACCAGGCCAGGTGGTAGGTTCAGCGACTGACACTAACCAATTAAACATTTCGTGAAAACGACGATTTCTTTTTACCATTTTGTAACTATCGTCTTGTTCGGGTTGTTTTTGCTAAGATAATAATGTAAGCCCTTGCGTATCATTGCATGTTTAAAAATAAAAATAAAGGGTACATTTTTATTTTGCGAAAATTTACGTATTTACCACCCAAATACGACGGCAAAAAAAATCGCTTTTATTGCCAAATTTTTAGTTGTATTTTGTTTGAAGTCACTGAAACTTGGCTTCGTTTTCAGTCGCAGTCTAGATATACCTTGTTTTTTATTTCAAACTAAGCCGAGGAGGTAGCTGCTGTTGCCTACATACATACATAAATTCTCTACTTATAACGCAATATTATTCCTCGGATGCAAACTTCCTGCGATTTACAGTGAATGATGACTTAATAATCTATGCATGTTTTATGAAAGTTGCAGTATTAGATTTCTTGATAAATTAGGCCCTATTTATGTATGCAGATTAAAAAATATTAATATATGTACTTAGGTGAAATTTTATCATGCTGGAAAAACATGTGACAACCTCTTTGGCGCAGTTTGGAAGCGTGTTCGATGCCCTCACTGAAACAAATATTTGTGTGAACCACAAGTTTTTTTTTCTGGGGTTTTGTGAGGCCGAAAAGTCTCTCGTAGCTTTTGATACCCACGACACATGACTAAATTGCTCTTATTGTGGGGTCAGGACTATCAATGTGGCTGTTGGGAATATTTATTTATTTTTTATTTAATGGTCCAGTTTCTTTGCGATCCTAAAGTTACGCTAGAAATACCATGATCGCATTCATAAAACCGAGCCGGCAAAGAATGATTTACAACAAAAATGTACGTGCCTAACCTAACCCTGCAAAGACTACGAAGCATCACATCATACACGAGGGAAAATTGTGACCGACATTCGAAAACGTATTGTTGACGTATTATACCTTCGTGTTATACTATTCCGTGTAACACAATGCTGAAGTAAATATTTTGAACGCTTCCGAAAAACACGGTATTTTGTTACTGCACTTGGGGTATCATGTGAGACATAAATAAAATGATTCGCTCCGTGACAGTTCTCGCATGGGACTCGCAAATAGGAGTGAGATAGCGAGATGAATGGATTTATTTTTCCTATACGTCTTCATGAATAAAAATATATCGCTGAAGCCTTGGGAGCGACGGCATAAACCGTTGTTTTATGAGGTCGAGCGCTCGTGTAGACATCTTAAAGTTTGGATGTACAATTTGCGTATGCCAAAATATTCGTATGTTTTTCATGCACGCTTTTATTTTCTGGTTCGGTGTGATGTTTAGATTTTGTTTTGATGGATTTATGACTGCCGTATTCTTTTACCATATTTACAAACCAGTTTCGTTTTAAAGGTTTTGTGAATTATCGTTTCCGAAGGATGGTCCTATTGCCTGTGGCAAGATATTTTAATCACCATTAAAGCGACCAACTTATATATTATACAGCGGTTAAGGAACCGTCTAAGTGACTCAGTTTTGAGTGCATCCTGTGTATATCCGGATGTAATAAAATGTCGGCGTAAGATAGCAAATCCATGCTGTATGCTCTTTGATCAGCCAAGTACTACATCGGGTCAGTCTAGATACTTTGCAGAGGTGATGTAAAAAAATCTATCATAAAATTTTCAAATCCAGTTCTGTTCGTTCCTCTTATAAACATCCCTTCTTAACAAAACTGATTCAAAGTTCATCCACATTGTAAGACAGCGTTTGTACTACTGAACTTCCAAAACTGATTCAAAGTTCATCCACATTGTAAGACAGCGTTTGTACTACTGAACTGTATTAGTCAATTGCAGGGCACGTTAATGGTTTGGCCATATAGTCCACCACCATCGGGTTGGTGGATTTTATATACGCTATGGTATGCTAGTTTCCTCACGACGTTTTCCTTCACCGTTTTAGTACGTGGTGATAGACTATCAATACACACTAGTCTACTAAAAGTATGTGTTTTAGCTTTAGTTATTAGAATTTAGAATGTAAGTATCTTGGATTAAGTCTGTAAACTTACATTTATTTAAATAAATAAATAAATAAAAGTAATAAAAATATTACTTGAAGTAGGCTTTATACTTTCTCCTAGGCGATCGTTCAGAAGTTGAGTATAACTTTGTTACTTATACGATATTAACTCTTTCCTTGAGTTTTGTACCACTTTTTTATGTTCCCCTAAAGATTGTTTGCCTTATTAATTTAACTTGGCGATTTTTTATTTGTTACATAGTTTATCTATTTTAATGTATTCGAGATTTTATTATTTCTTTATAGCAGCTGTTAAATAAAGAATTTTCGAAAGAGACTGACTTCTGTAGGCAGGACTTCCTAGTTTATGAGTCAGGGTGTTATTATATTGTAAACATGATGGAATGAAATAAAGATTTATTATTTTTATTATAAAGTTTACGTATTCTGAAATATATTAAATTAATATAAAAAAAAATCATTTAGTGAATAAATGAATTGTATCCAAAAATCTTATATCATACCAAGGAAAAATAATGTTGAAGATTTTTATGACGGAAATATAATCACTGATAGAAAGCCATCCATTCAGATATTATAACAACTGTTATTATAAAAATTATTTGAATAAATTTACTTGATTTCCACTTAATATTTCTGTATCAGCCCATATACGTCCTACTGCAGGGCACGGGCCTCCTCTACAATCGACAGTACGATTGAGAGTGGTTAGGCCATATAGTCCACCAGGCTGGCCTAGTGCAGGTTGGCGGACTTACATACCATAGAAATTTTTATAAATCGGCTATGGTATGCAGGTTTCCTCACGATGTTTTCCTTCACCGTTTTAGTGCGTGGTGATTGACTATCATTACACACATGACTCCGAAAAGTCAGAAGTGCGCCCTGGGATTCGAACTCGCGACCACCGTGAACATGTACCACTTATATTATATTCTACTTATTATAACATAAGCTGTTGATCTTCCTATGTAAAACACAGGTTTAATAGCGGCCCTACCCAAACGAAAATATCAAAACTAAGCACATAATACGCCTACGATTACGGGTATTTATCTTTTCCAGTCATAACCCTTTCTCCAATTATCATTATCACGTATAAAAACAGGCGGTCGCAAGAATTTGGAAGTAAAAGTTAACACAAGTTAATTTAGTGTATCTCTAAGAGTTACAAATGTCTCATCAAGCAAGCTATTGTAGACTCTTTTTTTATTTTATTATTGATCTATTTACTATTGTCGTATGGCGGAATTTGGAACTACAAATAAATTAAAAAAATATTTACCCAACGCACTATTTACGACAATGTGTTTTCCTGTTTTACTGGGTCTGGGTGTTTGCCAGACCGAAACGTCCATCATAGTTCCTGATACCCGCGACACAAGACTCAATTTTAGTCTTATGTGTGACTATGTATGTGATTGTTAGGTGTTATTTATTATATACAACAAGTATTTACACTCGTAATTAAATAGTATTATGATGTCCAATATAATGAAATGTGAAGGGAAAAACTTACTAGTATTGATAGCAGCATTTAAACAACATATTCGGACGCCAATAGATCGTAGAACATTTATATTAAGCGTGATATTAGAGCTACGAATTTTGGTTAACTTTCAAATAAAGCTGTCAAGTGCAATCAAACTTGATCAAAACTACAATCAATGATAGTAATTTGCTGAAATATTTAATTTTAAAAAATTGTTTTGGATTATAATAAATAGAGTTATAGCGTTTCCAATGTGATTTCTCCCCTCCTTTAAAACTAACAGGCCTAAAGACAAGTCAATCAGTTTCAAGAATGTGGAAGCGAATGTTAACACAAGGTGATCTGGCAGGTTATTTAGTATTGCTGTGGGAGTCACAAATGTCTCCCGGCAGCACATTACGGCACTGAACAACTCTTGTTTACTACCATACAGTTAAGCTTTGCATTATGTGTGGGAAAATAGACTTGAATTTTAGAATCAGTTTCTGTGAACTGTGGTTGGCCGTTTGTGATAACGATTACCTAAGAAAGTATTCAAATTAATTTTATTTCATTTGAGCCTTCGAAATTAAAATGTTGGTCTTACTTGTATTACTCTAATAAATATATTTTCGTACTCACAAGTATGTCATGTCATACGTATAATTTATAAACTCGATATTTGAACCATGTAATAACCTTTATATTTTACATTTAAAGACAAAAATATACACATACTTACATACATAAACTCCTTTTTCGCAATGAATGAAATGAAATGAAAAATATTTATTGAATCCATAAAATGTCATACACTATTTAGATTCAGTCATTTTTTTTTCCACTACCACCCAGTTCACAAGGCTGTTTTCGCCAGAGAAGAACGGGCAAGAAACTCTAGCGTTGCTCTTTTCAAAATAAGTTTACAATACAGTGATCATACAGGAGTGGAAATTCAGAGCAGTTCATAAATTATTCATAATAATAATTATATTGTACGGCTGAGTTAAGTTTGGTCGCCCTGACCGCGGAATCGGTATAAGATCCCAGAAGGGATAGGCACAGGTGCCAGGGCACCCACATTTCGCCTTGTATGTTCCGTTCCACGATGTGATAGGTGGCGAGCCTATCGCTATATCGGGCACAAATTCCTGACTCTGGGCTGATAATAAATAGAAAAATCCAATATCACTTTGCCCAACCCAGGATTTGAACCCGAGACCTCAGCTTTGTAGCCGTACCTTACGCCACCGAGGCAGACAAAAATAGTAAAAGAAACTTTATACATGATTTATTATAATGCCTGTTGGTTTTACATACATCAAAGTACTAAACAGCTAAATGAGGACACTAACTAGAAACGAAACTATTCGTTCCTGGAAATGACACATAGTGGAAACTCGCGCTAGATCAAAAACAGTAACATGCACGATTTCAATAACATTATCATACTAGTAGTACTAAACAATAAATGTAGACACACACAAAATATGACGACTCATGTTGTTAATTACATTTCATGACAATACACAGATTTTGATCGGGAACAATACACAACGAGAGATCCGACGAGCAAGCTGGGTAATGGCAGCAATAAATAGCCGGTGAACGAAACCGCTGACAAAAGCTAGTATTTATTATCTAGTACCAGATCCCTCTTTAAGTACAACATAATTTGTTCCAGCTTTATTGTTAGTCTTACAATGGTAAATGAGTGTTGATGTCAAGAGTTCAGTTCTGCTCATTAAGTTAGGTCAGATAGACCTTTGTCCTCTAAAATCTTTTATCATTCTAAAGCATTATCGTGAATAGGTTGTTTTTCTATTTTTCTTAATGTAGGTCGCGCCTCTTCACTTTTCACGCTTTTGTGAGCTAAGTAATCATTTACCATTTCCTGCGGTTCACGTAATTTACGGGTTTAGCGAACTTCTTGCTTTTTCTCCTTGGAAAATATTTTGAGCGGCTCGCGGTCTCGCCCGCCGGCTGAAATATTTAATTTCATTTACGGCTCAAGATAATTCCATAATTCAATTATTACTCAAGTTGTTAATTAAAATTGCTCGCATTTAAGTGAAATTATATTTTATTAATACCTTTTTATTTAATATGTGTAATTATTAACGAATCTGAGTGAAACCAATAATCAATTCCACAATGTTGGAGTCTGGAGAACATAAATTTCAATGTGTTCTATCTGAAATTATGAGCGGGTTTGAAATATTGGATACTCGGATTACGAGTTGTCTGTCACTTCAATAATTAACAATACATTTTTTATGAGAATATAACAATTTTAATGTTAACAATTTCACGAAGCTTTTAAGTTCAGTTCATATTTTATTTTCGATGTAGAACTTATACACGGTCTGAAAACAACTTGAAAGAATAAATGAAATTCTCAAATATCTTTTATCAAGTTATTGTCCTCCTTATAAACCGTATATAATAATATTACTACTGTTAAATTATTTATAAATCTGCTTCAATGGTCCTACATTCATGAATTTATAATCTTTTCTCTCTCACTGATGAGGATCATGACTCCGACTTGATACCGTCAACCAGTTGTCGATGACCCTTCCACGGAGTTCTCTTGGGAGTTTAATCGTAGTGGGTTCCCATTAATATCTTTACCATCATCATATTTTTATCCTACTTTTATACCATTTTGGACTTGGGCCTCTTCATTATCACACCTCTTACCTTGATCTTACCCTAATCTCATCCATACTTTGCTTTATACAAGCTTAGTGATTAATTGTCTTATTTGAATCAGGTAAATCAAGCGGGATCGTGACGACAGCCCGTATAACTCACGCGACTCCGGCGGCTTTGTACGCGCATGCACCGTCCAGATACTGGGAGGATGACAGCCGAGTACCTCCGACTGTGAGGAAAGACTGCAAGGATATCGCCTTGCAACTCGTCGAGAATGAACCGGGCAGGAGTATAAATGTAAGTATTTTACCAAGCTCTTCAATTTTATTTGTATTCGAATGCTAACCACAATTTACATTAACACGGTAAGAGTTTCTCGAAGCAAAAATGGTATGCTATTATCGCGTGACATAACCATCATAAAATTATTTTTTGACAATTTTTTATTTTCTTATGATAATCGCATCTTCGGGGCAAAAAACTAGACCCGTGTAACTGAGCTTTATGCGATAGCACTAATACCTGAGGGTGAGTGCAAATTATTTCTCAATACAAAACACTTTAGTTTAGATCATTATAATGTAGACCAAGATGTCCGTGGCCCCCAGATTCGTCATTAAGTAAAAGCTGAAAGTGTTTTCTGTGCATGCATTTGACATAGGCATTACACGATCAAAAGTGTCTATCCACCAAGTAAAGCCCTTTTGATAGCTGACTTAATAACGTATATAAAATTCAGTTTCTATTTTATGACGTCGGCAAATTGTATGTTATTAAATATTACGATGTATTCAAACTTTCAGCTTTTACATAAATATGAAAGTCCGGCGGCCACGGTTTCTTGATCTAGCAGACTTGACACCATCTGTACGGTGATAATTACAAATATCCTAGTCTGGTACTATTTGAACCTCAGCAAATCGCATTGATCACATTTAGATTGCGATGACAATTCGTTAAGTCTGTTTCATTATTGTATAGCTTTTGAATTAACCCAAATCACTAACCATTCCTGACTTCGCCTCATCTTAAAATTTCGCTTTCGTAAACGACCCATTTTTATTTTATAAATATGTGCATGTTACATATGTTAACTTTCGTGTTTTAACATAACAATAGGGATTTTCAGTGTCGAGTGTTAAAATATATTTCTTTCTTTCCTTTCATCTTTAGTTTTAAAATTTAACCAACATGTTATGTAAATGAATCACAAACATTGGCCGGTTAATAAATTCATAACAGCTCTTTATTCTTCTTTTAAGTGATCCAGAATTTAATGTCTAATTCTAGTGTCATGATATGCTTGGCATTCTTTACAGCCTTGATGATAATGAAAATGAACGTACGCTTTACAAACATGTTAATTATGATATTATGAATGTTAAACCTTCGTATACTGTTCATATTCATATTTAAATCTTTTGTTAAACCAACAGATAAGCAATAATGTGAGAGGCTTTTAACTAGGGTATACATTGATTTAAAGTCCTTTTTACATCTTTCTTGCGATAACAATACGAGTAATAACAATGGCGTAATATTTTTTATTGCAATTCCAATATAGTTTTACAATGTTTATCAATTTTGGCTAGAATAGTATTACTATCATATAAATGGGATATACAAATACAAAAAAGAATGAAACGAGAAAAGATATTTCGTATTACTGATTGATTTTCTAGTGCCGTTTCTGTGTCGCAGCCACACATTCCGAATAAGTGGTAGTTTTAACAATTTAAAAGATTCATAACGACTATTTGAATATAAAACCACAGAGTACTGAAGATAGCCTCCATAATTAACCGGATATGAAACGAGAGCTCTCAGGTATACCTGCACTGGAACAAAAGTTCGTATGAACTACAAGTACTACGGAAGTATTTACGGATTTTATCGCGGATTTGGTTTAATTTTACATTTTTTGAGTTCCCGACGTTTCGATTACTTTACAGCTTTCGTGGTCACGGGGCGGACTGTCCGCCCCGTACAAAATTTCATGAAAATCGTTGGAGCCGTTTCCGAGATTATATATATATATATATACAAGAATTTTTAAAGATATAAGATAATAATAGTACAAGTAGCGGCCTTACCACACGAGGTAATTTCTTACAGGCTCTTAATATTTAGATTTGATTTTGAAAGGTAATCATGGGTGGAGGCAGAAGACACTTCCTACCCACAATCACACCAGACCCTGAGCATCCAAATCGAGAAGGAAGAAGACTAGATGGGAGAAACTTAGCAGAAGATTGGGCGAGAGAGAAAAAACGCCGGCGATTGAGAGCTCAATACATACATTCTAGAGAGCAGCTAGCAAAACTAGATCCTAGGACGGTGGATTATGTTCTAGGTAAGTGGCAAAATTATATACTGCAGGTCTGGGCTTTTCTCTACAATCGAGAGAATAATTAAGAGTGGTTAGGCAATATAGTCCAACACGCTGGCCTAGCGCGGCATGGCGAACTTTACATACCATTTAATTCTCATAAATCGCTATGATATGCAGATTTCCTCACATAGTTTTCCTCCACCGTTATGGTGCATAGTGATTACCTATCAATATACTCATGACTCCGTCAAAAGTCAGAGTTGTGCACTAGGATTCGAACCCGCGACCACCGTGAACATATTGGCAGCCGTGTCTGGTTCGTTTATCAACAGGCAACCACGCACTTTTTTAAAGTATATTTTTTGTTTAATTTTAATTCTAAGTAAGTTTCTTTAAATACAGCGGCTGATGATAAGCGATAAAGCTCTAGGTTACTGGAACAATAAATAGAAAAATTATAGTCGCTGTTTAAAACTTTTTAGTTATTGATACTATGCTATCAAAATCGATATCTATAGGTCCATTACGAAATTACTTCAAAGTAGCCAAAAAAGTGGTGATCTATCACCGTCAAATTATTATTCTTTAATGAAATTCAGAATGTGGAATTTTGAACACCGAGCGACCACTAGTCTTTTTAAGGTTACGTAACAAAGAGGTAAAAACGGAAACCTATTACTTAGACTCCGCTGTCTGCCTGTCTGTCTGTCACCAGGCTGTATCTCATAAACCATGATATCCAGAAAGCTGAAATTTTCACATATTATGTATCTCCGTTGCCGCTATAACAACAAAAACTAAAAAGAAGAAATGAAAATGTTGGAGGTCCCCATACAATAAACGTGGTTTTTTTTAGTTTTTTTTTTCTCAATAATAATAAGCGTAATAGGTAGATGCTTAACATTTTCACAAAATATTTAGTTGTATATTAGTTTTCAGAATAAGTAAATAAATAAAAATAAAGTAAATATTAAGGGAGACCCCCTTAATATTACATACAACAAACGTAATTTGTAAGCAATTTTTAATAAACAGGAACAAACGTGATTTTTAGTGTGTCTTTTAAAAAAATGATGGTACGGAATCCTTTGTGCGCGAGTCCGACTCGCACTTGGCAGTTTTTTTATATTTGTTTGCTGTATTTCCTGATGTCTGATGTAGAAAGATCATGTATCCTTGGTTAATAAGTAATTGAATATACTATTTATCCCAAAGCTATAAAAAATTAAGCATTACATGAGAGCCAATAAGGAAAGATAGGGATGTTATTACCTGTCTGACCTGTCATATAATGTGATACAGTACGTCATAAACCTCAACGTGGGTTTTATTTTGGCTGCTATATTTTATTTTGGGAGCAAATATAGAAACATACACTTGTGTCAGTTATCTCATATGAGATGTTTGAAGGACATTGTATCTAGAGTAACTACATATATAATGAAACTTTCTTGCGTCTCAAGATGGCGAGCGCAGTGAAACGCTAAGCATTGCTTTGTAATTCAAGGTGTTGCTTTGTTTTGCTATTGTTCATGAGCGGTCGTCATCAGACGAACGGTAAGCTCGTCTCGTCATTCATTTCAAAAAAATAATCAATTTTGTCCATAATGTGCTAAAAAAAATCGGAATATTTAATTATTATTTTTGTTAATCAAACAACTTCTTGATAATACGATATTTAGTTATAACAAAGGAAAAAACAATATAAAAATGGAACATTAACTAAATGTAAACGTTATCAATTACCAGCCTTAATTAACAAGAAGCAAGAGGTAACCAAATATTGGTGAATCCCTGAAACAAACAAGGAACAATAGAATGAAATTTAATTAATTGTTATTCGTATTTCTCTTTTAAAATTCTACATCACAATACTTTTAACATTTTACTTGGGAAATAAGATTTTATGTATCCAAATATTTCGCTCTCGATTATATCTATTGATATATTTTTGAATATATAACATCATTCTTGAAAACATATTCGTCGCTGACCCAAAAATTTATCAGAGCCGTATGATTAATGCAAAAAGGACTGAATTCCATGGGACAAATCCTATCAATAAAATAGTAGAAAAAAGGTGTGACATTCACCTGTTATATGGCTTTGAAGGCACGTACCGATGAAAAATGTTCTGTTATTCAAAACCATTTGACCCGAACATTCAATTTTAAGCACTATGCAAACGAGTTCACGCCAACGGCGCATTTCAATAAGTGCGCGAATAGAATCTATCATCCGTTTTAGTTTTAAATGTTGGAGGAAAATCGTGCGAAATTTAAACAATTTTTCGCTTACAACATCGCGTGGAGATCCGGTCGGTGTTTTTTGTCGATGTTCCGTTTGGAAAAAGCTTTTTTAATTAGTTCTCAGCCTAAAAATATTGCTCGTATTGTGATCCCTTCGTGTTGTGTTTTTTACTAAAGCGTAGAGTGAAGACTGAGCTCGAGTGATTTAGAATCCTGATTTTGTAGCATTTAAGTGAAGTTAATGAGGTAAATATAATATATATAATATTGTATGGGTTTAAATTTAACAATGGTTTTAAAATATGCCAACCCAATAAAATAATCTCTCACACATTTAATAATATTTTAAAAGAAATGGTATTATTTCTTCCTACCACTTGTATGCAGACGATTTACAGATTTACTACCATGCCCCGGTGGACAGAATGGCGGTAGCTATTGCTGCAATAAATAAAGATCTCACTCGGTCAATGAGTGGAGTGGGATGCATGGTCTCACAGTAAACCCTTCTAAAACTCAGGTCATTGTTGTTGGCAGCTCCAGGATGGTTTCGCAACTGAATTTAAATCAATTACCCCAGGTTTCATTCAATGGCTGCCTTATTCCTTTTGTGATGTCGTAAAAAACTTGGGCGTTTTAATCGACAAAAACTTATCCTGGGGTCCCCAATTGCAACAACTTAGTCGTAAATTGTTCGCTGCAGCGGGGTCCTTGCGAAGATTACGAAATTTTCTACCTATTCCCACGAAAATTGCGCTTGTCCAGTCTCTTCTTTTTCCTCCCCTTGATTATGCTGATGATATCTAGCTACCTAGATCTCACTGAAGCCCAGTTTGAAAAGCTTGAGCGACTTCAAAATTTCTGCAATGGTTTGTATTTGGACTTAAAAAATATGACCACGTCTCTGAATATCGAACTAAACTCAAGTGGCTATCAATACGCTTTCGCCGGAATACTCGCATCCTTTCACTTCTCTATACCATATTATTTCATCCCACGACTCCAAATTATTTAAAACGTCGCTTTCATTTCTTAAGCAATACCCATGTATGATCTCTTAGGTCTTCAGAAAATTTGATTCTAGAAATTCCTAAGCACAGCACATCATTCCTAGATAAATCTTTTACTGTCCATGCTGCTCGCTTATGGAATGAGCTACCCCTGACAATAAGACTTGCTAAATCTCTGCCTATTTTTAAGAGATTAGTCAGAACGCACTATTTGTCTCAACAGTAATATATTATGTATAAATATATTTTCTCTCATATATATATATATATATTTTTTTTTCGTTACGTTTATAGTATAATATATTTAGTAAAGTCACATTTTACTTTGTGTAGTTTATGTAAGTGTATACTTGTATTATAATTTATTTTTATTTATTTATAATTCTTTATTGTACAAATAAAGATAAGGCCGCCGTTTGTACGTACTTATGTTATAAGTTCCTTAGTTGTAAAATTATTTTATTATTATTTTTTGTACAATAAAGAATTATAAATAAATAAAAATAAATAAATAATATTTTAAATTCCAATATTGTTACGTGGTTTCTATTTATATGTTTATTCTCTTTTTTATATTTTTTATTGTCTTTTTTGTGTTTTCTCTATGGCATGGTATAATGTTACTGTACTCTTAAAATATTAATATTAATTTAAATGATAAATTTTATCTTTCTGTTTTTGTTTTGTCTTATTCAAGTTTTATTAAAATGTCATTCAATTTCTATAGCTAATTTAATTCTGTTGTGATTTTGTTGATTTTATATTGCTGTGTTACTGTATTACTATTACTGTGATTTTTGTAGTTAATTAAGTTTTAGCACTTAATGGACTTATGTTGTTTTAGAAGTATGTAATTTTGTTATATTTATATTATGTTTAGTATGATTGTCATTCACAGAGTTTTTACGTTTCTGTTTTTTATTGTGTTCTTGTAACCTTGTTAATTTCACCTTAATTTTAATGTTAAGTCTGTCTAATACTCCAAAATTATATTATGCATGTTGTGACACCTGCAGGCAATGCTTTAAGCATGATACCGAATCAATTATGTATTAGATTTAAAAAAACATTGTAATTGCCTTTGGATGTCCTCGAAATATAAAATAAAAATAAAATAAAATAATATATTTGATACTATATATGTCACTTATTTCAGATACAATTATATACCACTTATTTTTTCTATCACATAAGGACCAAAAACATCCAGTAATCTAAAAATCTATTTCAACTTATCAGTTTTATGTTTTCCATACGTATTCTATGAACACATTATATAGATATTTTTTCGAGAATATTAAAATTTTGTCACGTGATATGATGACACAATAAAGGATTATAAATGAAGGGTAGAAATCATAGAAAAATGGTTAGGGAATAATTTTGCACCAATTGCTTTATCAGTATAAAAGTACTATCATTTATGTGGTAGAATACAATATTCATTTATTGCGCTATCGTACACAAACATGACAATTTATATTACATTAAAAATTTAACACTTTAAAACTATTACAATTATTTTACATTAAAAAGTTTATCTCTCCGAAAAATCAACTTTCATCCATAATTTCAACGACTTTTTCACCATCATCATTACCAGAACTATCATCGCCAATCTCTAAAACTGATACGATAGGTTTATGGTAGCTGAAGTAAGAAACGAACAGTTTTGATTCGAACCTATTTAAATGTCTAATAAAGACCGCATCAATAGTAGTTTTGTATTTCGTTGTGCTAAGATTGCGATCATTCGACATAGTTAAACCAAATTCATTATTTAAAAATTCAATTAATAGTTGATTTTTATCGTATGCGAAGTTTATGTTGAAATCTCCACTCAAAATCATTGGCAATTCATCAAAGCTTTATAAACTGACAGTTAACTGACAGCTGTCTACTCTCCATCCGTCTTACGCTTTTCGTCTTACGATCAGGTCACGTGTCCTGACGCGAGTTTAAGATTTTATACCCATTACAGAAAAAGTGCTCAACGCCGCTAAAGAAGTTTTCACTTCAAAAATAATAATGGCCATTCCAGAACTTCTATGTTTCCTATTAAAACGGAATACTATATTAATCCTAGAACTATATGAATCAGTGCTGAAAAATTGAAGCAGGCTTACAAAATATCTGTTATTAAGATATTGTTATATGTGAACTCCGTGGATGTTACCTCGTTGGCACGCACCCTCTCAAGAGAAGACGAAACACATGTGACAGTAGTTTGAATGTCTTTGGATTATTATTGATCGTGACTTTGTGCAAAGCGGATACCTAATTTTATTAAATAATGTAAAACCACTTCTGGTAGTTTATATCAGAAGTGGGATTGCTCACTACGTCCACTTTGAAATTTTCAAAAGTCAGTTGGTTTATTTTGTTTGAGTGTCCGTGAAACACAAGGTTGCGATTGATAATCTCTGGTAAGCTTGTTTTGTATTGCTGTAGTAGAAAATGGGTCGATCCCGATCTCGTGACCGGTGTTATTCTACTACCAGCCGCTCGCGCGGCGAACGCTTGGTGAGACATCGTTCGCGCAGTTCAAGTAGAGGGTATACCCCTCCGGTAAGAAAACGACACTTTACTTGTAGTCGCAGCCGTAGCCGAAGCCGCAATGAACGTCGTGGTGAACGTCACACGCGCCGAGATCATAATAGCAGTCGCAAGAGCAGTCGCGATCGTAGCCGGAGTTGTGACTACGGGCGCAGTCGTGGCCACAACCATTACCGCTGTGATAGTAATCGGCGAAACGATAATCGTGAGTTTAGTGGTTATGAATCCTGGCACACTATAATGTCGCGTCTTCAGGCTTTAGAGTCGCAAGCGTATGATTCGCATTTATCAGGTCGATTAGCCTCTACTGAGTCACGCAACCCGAGCGGAACAGAACAGATTGTCGAAGCGATTCAATCATTGAAATCGGTAAGTACACATAGCTATTATGTGTCTAATTTTAACCCTAATATACATGACGTGGATTCCTGGTTTGAGGAAATTGATCGGGCCAAGGTTGCAAATCGGTGGGATGAACGCGAGTGCCTCGCTCGTGTTGGTAAGTGTTTGAAAGGTGATGCAAGGTCATGGTTGGATGAGTGGGTTACCAACGACCGTTCATGGACCAACTTTAAAGAGGACTTTAGATGTTTATGTACCAAAAAGGTAGATCGGGCAACAATCTTGTATGAGGTAATGTCCACTAATTCTAATGGTTTTCGTACTTATGCTGAATATGCACGAAAATCATTACTTCAGTTGTGGGTTGTTAAGGGCCTTAGTGATGACCTAATCACCAATATTGTGCTTCGGGGTGTTACGGATCCCCAAGTTAAAGCAGCGGCTATGAACGCAAATTTAGCTCCGCGGGACCTGGTAGGTTATTTGGCTACCTTCTCAAAATCGGAAAATGCAGATGCTCGTGCTATGCGCTATCCGATTGCGCAAAGTGGTACCGAGAAAACGACAGTTACCAACCGACCGACTCCGGGAATTGGAATAGGCGTTAAATGTTATTTATGTGGTAAGTTGGGACACAAACAGTTGCAATGTTCTAAGAAGTCGAAACTTGCTGCCACTGGTTCTGCAACTGAGCCGGCCCTAAAACCGACCGCTGCTAAGATTGATCGATTCGTCTCATGTGCATACTGCAAAAAACAAGGCCATCACATACGTGATTGCTTTGTAAGGAAGCGTGCGGATTCAGGTAAAGTCAACTTTTGCTCAAGTTACTCAGCTCAAAAACAAAAAGACGTCGTTGTTGGTGTCATCATGGAATTCCAGTTGACATACTTATAGATAGTGGTGCTTGTTTCGGCTTTGTGTGTGAGGTCAGGCTCTTCAATCAAATCCTTATTTGCGGATGAAACTTTTAATTTTTATATGATACAATTGTTACAAAATATAATATAAATTGAATGACATCGTCGTCGGTGAGCGCAGAGGCGAAAAAAAAAAGTGAAGTGGGCTCCTTGTCCGCTCCCGCAGCCACTCGCCCCTCGTCCCGTGCAGTCCCCGCGATCGTCCGGGCGCGGTCGTTCCGTTTTGCGTGAACATACTCCCGGCCTTGGAAGCACCTGGTTGATTCCAATAAGTGTGATAATGATGCGATCGATGTCTTCAGACTGACTGTGATGTCATTAATTTTCGTTTCCTGTAATCAGAGGAAGTGGACATATGCGTGGAAATGATCTCATAATTTCTCCAGTTGATATCTTGATCCTGGCAACCCGTGCTAGCCCATCCTTGCCTGGATAGATTTGCAGTACTCGACCCAAGCGCCACTGCAAGGGTGGTGTATTAGCTTCTTTGATAAGAACAAGACTATCAATGGTAATAGTATCTTGCTTAGTCTGCCACTTTGTCCTCTTCTGTAGTTCGGAGATGTACTCTTGAGACCACCGTCTCCAGAAGTGCTGTCTCATTTTCTCAACACGATCGAAACGAGAAAGCCGTTGTGTAGCCGTTGTTGTGAGGTCATCGTGTGTGACAGGCGCTGTGAGCGGTCGGCCAATCAAGAAATGGGCAGGACTCAATGGAAGTAAATCATTAGGGTCTGTGGACATAGAAGTTATAGGTCGGGAGTTGAGGACAGCCTCAATTTGTGATAGCACTGTGCTCAGCTCCTCGTAAGTAAGATTAGCATTTCCTACTACGCGCCGAATATGAAATTTACATGACTTGATTCCAGCCTCCCACAATCCACCGAAATGAGGCGAATACGGAGGAATAAATGTGAATTTTATAGAATGACTACTAGTGAAATCAATAATATCAGATTTACTGTTGTCTAAAAATTTTGAAAATTCTTTTGTCGCTCCGATAAACGTTGTGCCATTATCAGAAAAGATTTCAGAAGGTTTGCCACGTCGAGAAATAAACCTTTTCAAAGCGAGAATATACGCTTCCGAGGTGAGATCTGTGACCAATTCCAAGTGCACTGCGCGTGTTGCGAAGCATATAAACAAGCAAATATAGCATTTTTGTAATTTCGCGCCCCTCCCTTTGCGGTTAAGCATGAACAATGGCCCGCCATAGTCTACGCCACAGGTTAAGAATGGATACGATGGTTCGATTCTCTGAATAGGTAAGTTACCCATTTGTATGTGTAAAGATTTAGGCTTTAACCGTGCGCACCTAAGGCATTGATGGACTGTTTTCCTTGCCAGATCTCGTCCCCTAAGTGGCCACCAGCTATCCCTAATATTAGCTAAAAGTAGCTGAGGACCAGCGTGTAGTAAAGTCTGATGTTGGTGAATAAATAAAAGCTGCGTGAATTTATGTTTCGCACACAATAACAAAGGATGTTTTTTATCAAAGGAAATTGTGTTTGAATTACTAAGACGACCACCAACTCTAATGAGATCATACTTATCTATAAATATATTAAGGCTTGAAATATTACGTGGGTATTTTATATTCGATTATTTTTAAAGTCATTAAAAACTTGTGAAAATGATTCATGTTGACAAATTTTAACTAAAAAACGTGTGCATTGATTTATTTCGTCAACAGATAATGTACCATTAGCACGCAGTGATTTATTTTTAATACGACAGTTATTAATGAATCGCAAAATGTATGCGGTTGTACGTATTAATCGATTAAACGAAGAAAAACGCTCGAACGGAAAGGAATAAGATTCGTTTTGACAAACTAATGCGACCTTGTTTGTTTTGAGTTCCGGTAACTCATCGAAATTACAACTGGATATGTCTGCAGCACCAGGCAAAATAAATGTGTGTAGAAATTCCGGCCCATCCCACCAGATGTCGGAACATTGCAATGCATCTAAATGTATCCCGCGCGATAGCAAATCAGCTGGGTTTTGTTTACCTGAGACGTGTGACCAAGTCGATGAGTCACCTACCAGTTCATTAATTTCTACGACTCGATGTTGTACAAATGTTTTTAATAGTGTTGGAGATATTCTAAGCCAACTTAACACAATAGTGGAGTCGGTCCAAAAATGAATGGAATTGAATTTAAGTCTTAAAGAATTAACAATTTTATTACATAACCTTGCCCCTATCAATGCCCCGCACAGTTCTAATTTAGGTATAGTGAGGGGTTTTAAGGGTGCGACCTTACTCTTCGCACATAATAGACGAACTGTAATCTTTGAGTCATGTGATATGGTACGTACGTATACACACGCGCCGTAGGCACACTGCGATGCGTCTGTGAAAATATGCAATTCCGTTTGCTTTGTGTTTTCGCCCATAACATGACGTGGAATGCATAAGTTTGGTAAATGTGTTAATTTGCTAAGAAAATTTTGCCAGTCATGTAAAATATTATCAGGCACAGGATCGTCCCAGCCCAACTTAGACAGCCATAACTTTTGCAATAATATTTTTACAATGATCGTAGTTGGTGACAATAGTCCTAGCGGATCGAAAATCTGCGATATTATAGAGAGAATTTTGCGTTTTGTTGTGTTAGTAATGTCCTCATTGCACTTTGTAGTGTAATAAAATTCGTCAGAATTGTTGAACCATCCTAAGCCTAGTGTTTTTGTTTGATTATTCTTACCCAACGATAAATCTTTATATGGAAATTGTGACTCTAAGAACTGAAAATTAGACACCCACTTTCTTAACGGAAAACAACCAGATTTTAACACTTTAGTCACCTCTTCACAGATTTTAATTAAGGTATTTTTGTCGTCATTACCAGTAATTAAATCATCGACGTAGAAGTCGTCATTAATGACTTGACGAATGACGTCATCTGTGCATTCAGATGCGAGTTGTTTTAAACATCGTATACTGAGATATGGTGCGGAGGCTGTGCCATATGTCACCGTGTTAAGCTGGTACACATTAAGTGAATGACTAGGATTATCTCTCCAAAGAATAAATTGCAACTTTCTCTGATCGGGTTGTATTAAAATTTGCCTGTACATTTTTCTATGTCTGCACACACTACGTATTTAAATTGCCGAAATCTGAGTAAAATTGACATAAGGTCATTTTGTAATATAGGGCCAACAAATTGTATATCATTAAGTGATTTGTTAGAAGTGGTTTTAGCACTCGCATCAAACACGACCCTTAATTTGGTGGTTGTACTATGCTCCCTAAATACGCCGTGGTGAGGTAAAAAATAACAAGACGAATCAAATTCATTGATGCGCTCCATGTGTCCTAGGCTTAAATATTCATTAATGAACTCACTATACATTTGTTATATGTCGGTGTGCATCGATGAAATTTGCGTTCAAGTGCAAGAAACCGGTTCTTTGCCGTCACAAATGAGTCCCCTAAAACATCAGCTGACTCGCGTAACGGTATGCGTACCGAAAAACGGCCTGTAGTATCGCGTAATGTTGTTTCTTTGAATAATTTTTCGCATGCACTATCCGACTTATTTAATGTGTGTTGTGTATTGATTTCTTCGAGTTCCCAAAACTGCCTTAGTTGACTATCTAATGCGATGTTACATTGAGCTCGCTTGGCGCGTGATTTAAAATTTGAAATGGGTCCCGACATAATCCAACCCAATTTTGTGTGTTGAAGGTAAGGACCATTGGATAAGCGTATTAAACCATCGTTTAATAACTCCCAGAACTTATCGGCACCTATTAACAAATCTACTTTATCAGGTGAACAGAAATTAGGGTCAGCCAGTTGTATGTTATCAGGTATGGAAATATTGTGATTATTTCCTAATGATGGTAACTGAGCTGTTATTTGTGGTAAAACTATGCAATTAATGCGTGTGTTATAAGAGTTACACATTGATTTTAATTTTATTGTGCATGATTGTGTAGATTGCGTAACGCAATTACCTATGCCTGCGATTTGAACAGTGGACTGTACCATGTGAATATTTAGTTTATTACAAATCGATTGTGATATAAAACTGTGTTGACTCCCGTTGTCTAAAAGCGCGCGAATCGTAATGAATTTATTGTTTACGTCCGCTATCTCAACCAAAGCCGTCGATAATAGAACCTGTTTATCGTCGGAGTAAAGCGTTGTACTTGGTGCGATGCAGTTTGCTTTGTGCGTGTGTGTGTGGAGCCTACACTAGCATCACGCTCTTGCGATTGTTGTGATGAACGTGTGACAGCTGAAGATATTAATGCACCAGTGTCAACATCGTCTTTGTGTATTAATGTGTTGTGTTTTTGTTGCATTGTTTGCACGGGCCGTACCAGCAATCTTTTAATGAATGACCGGCACGTAAGCAATTGTTGCACAGATTCTTTTCGTTAATGCATTTTATTCTATCCTCAACAGATAAACAAAGAAACGAATCGCATGCATAAATTGGATGATTGTCTTTGCACAAAATACATGAATAACGTTTCGCCCGATTTGAGTGTAATGACGACTTGTTTGCATTTTGTGCGACATGACTTTGTGTGTGTTTTTGACTCGACGACGCGGATAATTTTTTGTGTGATGTGTCTTCCTTACTACTTTTGCTTTGTGATAGTGTAATAGTTTCTAGAACGTTAGCTCTGTCTTTAAGAAAATTAATCAAATCTTTCAACAATAATCTATCATTATTTTCACGCATAATAGTGGACTTGTGATGTTCCCAATCACGGTTTGTGTTCGAATCCAATTTCGTTACTATGAGGTAGATAATTAAAGTATCCCACGAATCTACTGGTTCGCCCAAACTCTTCAAAGCGCGAATATTTCTCGTCACTATGTCGATTAAATTGCGTATTTGTGAAGCTGACTCCTTATTGACTGTCGGAACAGAAAATAATGCTTTGCAATGATTGTGTAAGAGTAAGCGATTATTGTTGTATCTCGCGTTGAGTAATTCCCAGGCTTCTAAATAATTATCGGAAGTGAATTCTAACGATTTTATAACATTTAAAGCATTACCTGATAATACAGATCGTAAATAGTGAAACTTTTGAATATTGTCTAAATCAGTGCATTTATGAATGACTGATAAGTAAGTGTCTCTAAATTCCAGCCATTGATCGTAGCTACCGTCGAAATTAGCGAGAGAAATAGTGGGTAACTTGATTTTATGCTTCGTGGTATATTCCGTTTGTGTATTGGATGAATCATTTAAAATACATTTACATTTAGATATAATAGCATAATATTTATTTTCAAAGGTTTCTCTCTCGAATAGCTCCTTTTCTGATTGATCTTCTGGTACAAGTAAATCGAGCTCATCTTGTATTGTACAAAACCGAGCCAATAATGTGTAAGAATTTTCAAAACGTGAACTTAATTCGGCTTTTAAAATTTGTGACAAATCCGAGATATCTAATGATGCAACGTATTTTGTGAATAAAGTTAATTTACTTTTAATTACACTTCTTTTCTTAACAAGTTCCCGAATAAGATCCTCGTGACTTTCAATATTTACGCTAGATTGCCTCCTTTTCGTCATTGTGAAATGTGATTGTGCGAAATAAGAATCAAGTACTTACAGTTCGAGAATCTTCTGTTTGAAATGGCGGAACAAACGTAACGTATTGCGTGGGTAGGCTGGAAGCGGTCTCAAGCACACGCGAACTTCACTGGAATTATGAGCACAATGTTAACGCAAAGAGTAGGAAGGAAGGATGAGAAAGGATTTAATTGACCTGACCGTTTTTGCTGTGCTGATCCAGGAAAAGATGATCCGGCTCGTAGGTCCAAGATGTTTCGGCTTTTGTGTGTGAGGTCAGGCTCTTCAATCAAATCCTTATTTGCGGATGAAACTTTTAATTTTTATATGATACAATTGTTACAAAATATAATATAAATTGAATGACATCGTCGTCGGTGAGCGCAGAGGCGAAAAAAAAAAGTGAAGTGGGCTCCTTGTCCGCTCCCGCAGCCACTCGCCCCTCGTCCCGTGCAGTCCCCGCGATCGTCCGGGCGCGGTCGTTCCGTTTTGCGTGAACAGTGCTATAGGGGTGTCGCTTATCTCTTCAGTGGTAGTAAATCATCTTTCTTGTACCAAGAAACCCACCAGTCGACAAATAAAAGGCGTAGGTAAGTTAATTACGCATGTTAATTTTTACGTCTCTCTCGTGGTCAGCTGGAAGACGTTTCATTAGATGTGGACTTCTTGTTTGTCCCTAGTGAGTGTATGAATGCTCCAGTCATTATTGGCACCGATGTGCTGAATCGGGAGGGCGTCACATATGTACGTACCAAGGACTTGCAGAGAATCATACGGGCTCCTGAATGTGCTGTTTCTTCTGTGCATGATAACCGACAACGCTCGTATAAAACCAGTTTAAGCGGTCCTCATTTGGTTGATCTCAATAGGATCTTGGACGAGTTCTCCGAACACATGATTTCAGGTACGGCCACTTCCACGGTTACAACAGGTACCATGAGCATTCGTCTAAAGGACGATACACCAGTTCATTATAGACCGTACAAGATGTCATATGACGAAAAGTTGAAGGTACGTCGAATTATTCAAGATTTACTTTCGAAGGGTATCATTCGTGAGTCAGAGTCGCCTTATGCAAGCCCAGTGTTGCTTGTTAAGAAAAAGGACGGCTCTGACCGGATGTGTGTCGATTTCCGTGCGTTAAATGCCCGAACGGTAAAAGATCGATTTCCGCTACCCCTAATTGATGACCACATTGACCGTTTGGGTAAAAGCACCTACTTTACGACTTTGGACATGGCGACTGGGTTCCATCAAATAAAGCTTGATGAAGAATCCATACCACTCACCGGCTTCGTGACGCCAGAGGCCCATTATGAGTACGTAAAAATGCCATTTGGGTTAGCAAACGCGCCGATTGTATACCAGCGCATTATTAGTAAAACTTTGCAGAAATTCATCACTGATGGGAAAGTTCTGGTATACATCGACGATTGTTTGATCTTGTCTTCTTCCGTTGAAGAGGGACTGCAAACTTTGCGGGGAGTACTACAAACATTGACGGAAGCTGGGTTCTCGTTAAATCTGAACAAATGTTTCTTTTTGTGCACAGAAGTAGAATACCTGGGGCGGGTGATATCTAACGGTGAAGTGCGACCCGCTACTGGTAAGGTTCAGGCTCTTTCAGATTCCATTGCACCACAGAATGTTAAACAGGTTAGACAGTTTCTTGGGTTGGCGGGGTATTTTCGAAAATACATCCCAGAGTATTCCACCAGAACTGCTTGCATTGCGCGCCTGACTTGTAAGGACGTGCAGTTTCACTGGACTGCGGAACATGAAACTGTACGTCAAGAAATTATTAAAATTTTAACTGGTGCACCCGTACTTGCGATATTCGATCCAAGTTTACCTACGGAAGTTCATACGGATGCAAGTAGTCTTGGGTATGGTGCGGTTCTACAACAGGTTCATAGGGATGGTAGTCGGCGTGTTGTGGCCTATTATAGTCAGGTCACAAAAGGTGCTGAACCGAAATACCATTCCTATGAACTCGAAACCCTTGCGGTAGTAAATGCATTAAAGCATTTCAGGCACTATCTCATTGGTATTCAGTTTCTGGTGGTAACGGATTGTAATGCCTTAAAATCCACCCAAAATAAGAAAGACTTGTTACCCGCGTGTGGCGAGATGGTGGATTTATCTACAAGATTTTAATTTCACCATTCTTTACCGAAAGGGCACCATGATGCCGCACGTGGACTATTTAAGTAGAAACCCATGTAATGTTAACAATGTCGAACGCCCACGTAATTGGGCTCAAATTGCTCAAGCAGGTGATGAGGAGACTCAAAATATGATTCGATTGCTTGAACAAGGTCAATTGGATGCGTCAAGGTATGAAGTACACAATGACATATTATATTACCGATATATGCCGACGGGTGAAGACCCGAGGCTACTTTGCTTTATACCTAAAGGTAACCGTTTGAGCCTCCTCCGCATCTTTCATGATGAGCATGGCCATGTAGGCGCAGATAAGGTAGTGGATCTAATTTTAAGACATTTTTGGTTCCCTAGTCTTAGAAAGTTTGTCACTAAATATACTTCTCATTGTTTAACATGTGTCGCCCACAAGCGTGTACCGCGAGCACCTTTACAGCCAATTACATCCTGGGAAAAATCCGAAGTTCCCTTTGAAACCTTACATGTTGATGTTCTCGGGCCTCTCCCTATGTCCAAGGGTTATAAGTTTGTCATGCTTGTGGTAGATGCGTTCACAAAATATTGTCTCTTGACACCTATATGTCGACAAGATTTTAATGAACTGAAACGAGTATTTAAAATTGTGTTATCGTTGTTTGGTACTCCTAAGTTAGTTGTATCAGATAGGGGACGCATGTTTGAGTCGACGGGCTTCACTTCATGGATGAAGGTCCTTGGTGTACAGCTTCACTTCATAACTCCTGAAATGCATCATGCAAACGGACAGGTTGAACGTTACATCCGTACGGTCTTGAATATGCTTCGTATTGCGGTCAATCATCAAAAAGCTGAGTGGGCTGAAGAACTATGGCATTTACAGCTCATTCTTAACCTAACAAAGCATAAAACTACGCAGACTTCTCCTCTTAACCTTTTAATTGGCCATGAAAGCGCAACGCCTGCAATCCGAACGTTGGTGCGAGATGTGGCATTGAATTTAACCAAAGGCAACCGGGAAGCAAAACGGGAAATGCTCAGACAAAGGACGGCCGAACGGTTGAAAAACAATCAGACTCGTCAAGACATAATGGTCAATGAGCGCCGGAAGCCTCCTCGTGAATTCCAGAAGGGTGACCTGGTGTTTGTTGTCAAGTTTGCTCAATCTCAGGGTAAATTGGATTCTGGCATGCGGGGGCCCTATAGGGTAGTGAAAACCCTCTCTAATCACCGATATGAGTTAAAGTTACTTGCTGGATCATATGGAAAGTCTACTTATGCGGCTGCTCAGTATATGATTCCATGGAAAGGTGAATGGACCCCTGAGACGTGTGCAATATTCTTTGAAGGTGTGTGTTCACTCTTTAAGTACCTGTCTTAGATTGAAGCTGGTACCTTGGTTTGTTCCTTTTAAAAGCTTTTCGCGAAGAGTCATCGAGGGAGTACAGTGTCCTTTTCCCTCGGTGTGAAAGCTTTCCGTGTTCGGAGAGTCGTCGAGGGAGTACAGCCTCCTTTTCCCTCGGCGTGAAAGCTTTCCGTGTTCGGAGAGTCATCGAGGGAGTACAGCCTCCTTTTCCCTCGGTGTGAAAGCTTTCCGTGTTCGGAGAGTCGTCGAGGGAGTACAGCCTCCTTTTCCCTCGGCGTGAAAGCTTTCCGTGTTCGGAGAGTCATCGAGGGAGTACAGCCTCCTTTTCCCTCGGTGTGAAAGCTTTCCGTGTTCGGAGAGTCGCTAGGGGGATTAAATGCACCCTGACCCCTAGTGTAGATTTAAGTATTTCCTCGGTAGGGGCCCATACCGAGGACCTGTGTATGTGCATATGTTTAGACTTTTATATGTTGAATGTTTTAGCTTGTATAAACTTATTTGACTTTGACTTTCTGACTGGTTTGACTTTTATGACAATCTCTAACAAATTTACTTTGTTACATGTAGCAATGGAGCTCTGAAGTAATTTGGACTTTGGTTTCAGAGACTAATCATGGTGTGGATGATGAGTGTTTGAATCTAAATAAATAGATTCCAATGGGGCTGGCCCATCCTCAACGTTTGACTGAACAACTAGGCCTTTGCCACGCCTGGTTTCAACGTCTTTGCAAGAAAAGGAACTTGCCGATGGCGTTGGATCATTACTTCGGTTGATTTCTACATCTTTGGTCGACGACGACTAAGCCTGTCGGGACGCCAGGGTGTCAGGAGAGGCCGTGTTATATGTGAACTCCGTGGATGTTACCTCGTTGGCACGCACCCTCTCAAGAGAAGACGAAACACATGTGACAGTAGTTTGAATGTCTTTGGATTATTATTGATCGTGACTTTGTGCAAAGCGGATACCTAATTTTATTAAATAATGTAAAACCACTTCTGGTAGTTTATAATATAGTAATATTGCAATAATTTTGAAATAATGCAATTAAATGGATTTTTTTGGTACATCGAGTTACAATACATACTCACTTAAATATTTCATTATTATAGATCACAAAGTTGAATTTATAGTTCTTGATCTTCCATTTATGAAAAACATAGTATTAAAAAAATATCAAAATCGGGTCACCCAGCACAGAGTTATGAAGTAAGTCAAATTTGTTATGAAGTAAGAGAAACTTCTCCTTATATTTAAAGTCGGTTAAAAAGAGGCAAGTTTAAGCAACAATGTCTGTGTTGGCAGCCAAAATTAATGCTTTCCACAACCACGTACTGTAGCATTTACATCGGTAGAACTAATCTCCTCATCTCTTAGGGGCGTCCTTAAGATAATTGCTTTTCCTATTATTCTGACCGGAGCTCCTTGAGGATTTGTCCCTTAGCCTATTGACGCTGTAAACTAGGTATATAGCACAACTGCGTACAATTTGCCAGAAAATTCTACTGATGAAATATTTTATCAGGATAATGCGAGACAGACTTTGTATTATTACAGATAAAAAGAAAGTTCGAATATTATGTATAAGATAAAACAAGCAATAAAAAAAACGTAGTAAATACGTCTGAGTAACAGTGGCCTTGTTATATGATATTTTAATGCCGATGTTTCAAGTTGAGTTACATGATAAAGAACTTAAAACCCCAGAAATCAAAAATACATAATGCTAGTTCATCAGCTATGAAGTATCAGAACTAAAGCAACATAAAAGCTAAACTACATACATACATACATAAACTCACGCCTCTTTGCCAGATGGGGTAGGCAATGGTGCTACCAAGACACCCATTTCGCATTTCGGTTTGTATTCTCCGTCTCAAATGTGATATTAGATATATGAAGCTGATAGTCAATACAAAAATCTGATTTGAATTTACACGACCTGAGATTTGAAGACGTCAGTTTTGCGATTGTGTCGTAGTACAACTAGGACACCAAGGCTTTGAAAAGCTAAACTGGATTTTAAAATATAATAGGTCTATTACTTATCGACATATTGTGCTCATTAAAACAAGCAAAGGTAATTTAATAGCAAAGCACTAAATTTCTTTTAAAGAGGGCAGTAGCCGTTATAATAACTTAAAACACATTTAAAACCAATTACTTTATGTAACTAGGTTTTGCAAAAACTTTTTTAAGCACCGCACCAACCGGACGGAATATTAAAGAAAACCTTTTTATATGTTTTCGTTGGGTTTATTTAAGGGTTAAGCTTACGCAGCAATTTAAGTGCCCACATTGCTTGGTCGACCCCTATTTTAAATTCTAGACGCATTGCGAAAATGGACTGCCAATATTAAGTACAGCTTCGTGAAGTTTACAATTTAATTAGTCTTTACATTTCTCAATACCATTATGAATTAAACAAACTAAAAAACACGCTTTATATAGAAAACCCAACTAAAAATAGATTTTTTTTTAATAATACTGAATTAAGGATAGTGTAAAACATTAATAAGAATAAAATATTTTTATTGTAAAAAAAGCGTGGGGTGCTTTTTAAGATATTATCAAAATGATTATCTTTCTACTTATATCTGTCGATAAAATAATTATATCTATTGAAAACATGCACCCCACGCTTTTTTTACAATAAAAACATTTTATTCTTATTAATTTTTTACACTATCCTTAATTCAGTATTCTTAAATTTATTTTCTATTTTTTAGTTGGGTTTTCTATATAAAGCGTGTTTTTTAGATTTTTTAAACTATTATTTATTTTCTACTTTTTAGTTTGGTTTATTTATAAGAGCGTTTTTTCTTATTTTCAAATGTCTGTCTTATCAACTGTCGATGGTAGGTTTTAGGCCGACATCTATGTATGTATACGAAACAAGACGCAATTACCATAAGAGTCCCTACGCGCATGCGTAGTTCGCGCACTAGCCCTCTCTCTTACTCTCATGCAAAGGATCCGGAACGAAATTAATGAATCCTGGCGAATCTAATCAGGATAATCATATATTTTATTTACGAATTATTGTATTGTCATCGGTCTTTGACAGGTGTGCAAAATTTGAATGAAATCTGTCCGTTTAAAGTGGGTCAAAATCGCGTCTTAAGGAGTCGGTTAAAAACATACAAACATACAAACATACAAACAAACATATAAGTGAAGCTAATATAAAGCGTGTAAAAAGTAGGATTCCCACATTAAAAGCCACTTTATGTGGCTACAGATGTTCATGAGCGGTGACCACTTACTATCAGGTGAAGCGTACGCTTCTTGGGAATTTTTAACGTAATATTTTTTTGACGTAAATTTAGCTAAAAACAATGTAATTTGCTGGATGTACCGCATGTCTCTGTATATTCACGACCAATTTTTGAAATACAATACATCATAATTATTATCATAATAAAATTTTGTCCCAGATCCTAACCGTGGTTTCGTCCATATAATTAATATGCGCGACATTGTTACTCAGATCTCACGCGCGTTGCATTACGTTCTGGATCTAATAGAGACCACGTATTTTCCGGGATGAAAAAGTAGTCCAATTCTCCCCGGTCCATAAACTATCTCTATGCAAATTAAGTCGATTCGTTGCTTTTTTGCTACGCGAATAAAAGAGGAACTAAACAACATAGTTTCGCGTTTTAATGTTATTATGATTAACAAAATAGACTTGCTTATTAGTTGCATAAACATTTTTTTAAGGTCGGTTACAAAAATAACCTAAAGCAATGTTATGAAAAACTCAAGGATATTTTTTATTAGTCACACAATTCATAATGTCGGTAGGGAGAGGTGTTCGGTGTCTGATTTACTTGTGTCAGTTCTCGTATACTGGATTTCATATCGACTCATTTATTAACCACCTTTCCCGAAACAATGTATTCATCGATTGAGCTGTCGACAATTCAATTTACCTTTCATATATACATGTAACATGAACGATTCATACCTTACAGTCGCTGCCAATAAACAATCCCAATTCAAAATTTGCCGTTTTAGATTGACAGCTCAATCTTTTTTCTGATACTATATTGCCAATACTCAATCTCAGTAGTGAAAAAACTATGGCAACATGACAGCAGACCAATCGAAACGTAGAAAACAATCCAGATTGACTTCAATCTAATTTTTTCGATTGATTATTGGCATCGGCCGTTAATGGTAGTAGGGCCCAGTAATCTATGAGTTTGAAAAAGCCTTTATAGGATAGCATTATGTTCATGTTTAATTAAAAATAAAAAAAAATATTTTTGCTTTGGTAAAAATATTGGGTTTAATTCAATAGCTTATTTTGAACGTGTACTTCCATCAGGATGTATTCATGTTTTCTTATTATATAATGATATCACTAAAATATTTTTATTTATGTATTTTTAGCCTGTACTCGTATATAGGGCTTTTATAAGGCTATAAATAAAAACATAGTATGAAGCAGATACATACCAGATACCAACAATAGTATATTAGATACGTGTAGACACCATTATACAACACAATATCATCGAATTACCTATCTACATGATTGGATTTCGAGCATTGCAACGAGGTGAAACACGCTAGTAGGTATTATCGAGCATCACATAGATTATTCATAATTTACATATTTTTACCGCATCAAATATTATGAGTTGATTTTTTGGTGATGAATACTCCGCTGAGGTACATGGAATGAAGCTTAAAATTTGTGTCTCATTAAAGAAGGACATAGCATATATAGCACTCAATATTCTACCTTTAAATGTATACGGAAATAAATGTATCAAGAAAGATTTAAAGATAAATAAATCTGCAAGATTTTCATACAGAACAACAAAAGCCATTTTGCGCAAGCTGCCATTATTTTGAACATTGAGTGGTATCTATTACTCGCTCGGTAATATTCTATTTGGATTGCACTAAGCATCACATTATAGTATATTTAATTATTTGAAATCATACTCCGAACCATAGTCTCAAGTTTTTTGTTAAATTCGCAATAATTTGACATTACAGCAACCAGTTCTCTACACCGACCTTTTCAATTTCTTTATAAACGTATTTCTTCGATATCGCACTATTCGGATAACTTAACTTGAACCGTGGCAGATTGTGCGTCGTCTATTACGTATTTTACGACTATATCAAGTCCGTATTTTGGGCCGGCCGCGTTTCATTCAACCTCAAGAGACTATAAAGATCAGAACCAGCGATAACTTGTGACCTTTCGCTTCTAGTTACTGTCGGGATTATTATAATAAATTGTCAAGTTATGTGGAAAGGAGACCGAGAACTACCAAATTGCACTTAAGCTGACAACTTAGAACTACTTTTGCGATTTACAAAGCAGTATTTTATTGCGATAGAGCACAATATATTCAAAGAGTAAAGATTAAGGCTCCCTATTTCAAAGTAAAACATGTCTGTATAAATTCTACAGACATGAGAATTTTACATTTATTTTTTAAAAAATCCGTCGCTTTTGCTGTCTCATATGTGAGAGGCTGTCTGGGTACGTACCACCGCAGTGTCTATTTCTTCCGCCAAACAGCAGTATAAATGCACTGTTGTGTTCCGGTTAGCAGGACATTGTAACTAGAGTAACTGCTGGAAATATGTAATTAGAAGTAACGTCATATCTCAGACATTGAGCGCAGTGATGCAAGTATTACATTGTAATTTATGTTTCAACATAAATCAGAATAAACAAAATCAGTGACATATGACTGATATTGAAATGATACACACCCATGAATAGTTCAAAGAGACCGCACAGTTGTGTAGTAGGAAAATTAAAGTCCGCAAAATTATTCAGACGGAAAAAAATATAACACAAGTTTTATGTTCAAAGTAATGTTCACAATTCGAATTTTAAGCATTGCGAGGCTACCGCTCCTTTATTTCACCGGCTGAAGTTAAATTGGTACTTAATGAAAAGCTAAACACTTGACGGTCGGTTGCCGTCGTCGTGTTTATGAATTTACCGGGACTTTTCCCAGTTTACCGTTATGATCAGTGGGCGGCTGTTTAGTAATCCCGCACAAATCCTGTTTAATCTGACCCTGTCTGACGTAAAGAAGCATTTGCATTTCAAATTGTGGATTACGCAGTTACCTACATTTTTAATTCAAATATGGCGTAATCTCGTTTTTATCCGTGCACAGCATTGTGTTTGAAATGTAATAATTAAATGAGCTTGTTGTGAAGGTAAAAGAATTTGTTGGCAGGGCTTTTTGAATATTCACATATGGAATTCAACGCTGAGCGCGGGGCGGTAGCGGATGCGGAAGAGGGCGCGGGCGCGGCGACCGCCGTGAAGGCGGACGACCCGTCCCTTGCCGACATGACGCGCGCTGCTCTTTCAATATTACTGAAAAATGACAAAGGATTTTTTCTACTTATTGAAGGTACTTTTCCGATCAATTTACATGAAATATTTCATCACCCCAGTGATTTTTAATTTAAATTCTAAATCCGAAGCTATGTTGGATATATTAAATTAGATTGGAAGGTCAAATGAAATCGAGCGCGATACTATGTTTTCTAATTATAGCCATTCTAATTTTAATTAGCGTGAACCGTAAATCCGTAGGGTAATTTTATTAATTGAATTCTTTATGTTTGTCCTTCACGATTTTAACACGTTTGACTAATTTTATGGATTATTCAAAAAGGATCTTTTAAAATACTTGAATAAAATATTTTAATTTGATTTAGGTGGGAGGATAGACCACGCGCATCACTACAACAATCCTTACAGAGCGCTAGATGAAACCTTGGAGTTAGAAACAGCTCTTTTAGCTGCATTGGAGAGAGTGAATCCAGCAGAAACGTTGATTGTCGTGACTGCGGATCATGGACATGTCATGACATTTGGTGGTCAAGCGACGCCCCGAGGGCATCCTGTGCTAGGTAAGAACATTTCATGAACAAACAAATTGAGAAAAAGGGTATTTGCTGGATGCAAAAATCCTCCATCAAGTAGCCACTTTTGTCAACCAACCCTAAACATAATTCATAAATCCACATTCAGCGTACAGAAATGCTGATAAATACAATTTGATAATAAATCTGCCCGTATAAACTAATTGCGGAGCATAGGATGCCTGTACACTTGTATTAAAATGAACATGGATAAAACGAAGATCATGTCGAATGTCCATGTTGTGCCCACCCCCATCGGTGTTGGGGGCTCGACTCTTGAAGTTGTTGACGAATATGTCTATTTAGGACAAGTGATCCGGTTAGGCAGGTCCAACTTCGAGAGAGAGGTCAATCGTCGAATCCAACTCGGTTGGGCAGCGTTCGGGAAACTACGCGACGTCTTCTTGTCCAAAATACCTCAGTGCCTTAAATCGAAAGTCTTCGATAGTTGTGTGTTGCCAGTGATGACTTACGGCACCGAGACGTGGCCTCTCACTATGGGCCTTATTAGGAAGCTCAGTCACTCAACGAGCTATGGAGAGGGCTATGCTCGGGGTTTCCCTACGAGATCGAATCAGAAATGAGGAGATCCGTAGGAGAACTAAAATAACCGACATAGCCCACTGGATTAGCAAGTTGAAGTGGCAATGGGCAGGGCACATAGCGCGGAGATCTGATGACCGATGGGGTCGGAAAGTGCTCGAATGGAGGGCACGTAGCGGAAAGCGCAGCGTAGGACGTCCACCCACAAGATGGTCCCACGACCTGGTAAAGGTCGCGGGACGTCGCTGGATGCAGGCTGCCTCCAACAGGTCTCTGTGGAAATCATTGGGGGAGGCCTATGTTCAGCAGTGGACTTCCTTTGGCTGATGGATGGATGTGTTTGTTGAGTGCACTTCCGATTAGATATTGACAATATTATACTAGATGAAATCATTTTATTTAGTCACTGTAATATTAACAATCTGTCCAAACTAACATTGTTATAAAGGTGCGGACACAGTGTCTTCTGACATCGACGGCTTGCGCTACACCACGCTACTCTACGGTACGGGGCCCGGACATTCTGAACCCAGAGCTCTTCCACTCAATACTTCTTTATCCACCAACCCTGCTGATGCCGTCCACGCCGCCGCTGTGCCAAGACAATGGGCCACGCATGGTGGGGAAGACGTGCCGATATATGCCCTGGGTATGAAAATTTTAACGTACGATTTACTTTTTGTTTTTTTGAAGGGGTCCGGCAAATAGCAAATAGCTGAATAAATGGTAAGTAATAACTGACCATGACATCGTAGACTGGGAAATGGATAATGAATAAAAAGGGGGGAAGAGGGGGGGGAGTAAAAAACGGGTAAAGGGAGGAAAGGCTGAACAAGACGTTAAAGACATTGATTTGTATTTACAAGTATTTAGATACTTACATCATGGCACTACCACTTCCAACGTTATGTACCAGGTATGGGTTCAACGTTTTTCTTTATTATCAATTACTATCCACGTGAAAAGCGTTTGATCAATTTGTGTATCATGTTTACCTACTCAAGATTCGTTAGTCATGTTCGGAATCTCGAGTTCGTTTACTTTCGCTATAATTATGTTTATTCAGAATGTTGATTTTACAATTTTATTTCACGATCGTATATACATTTTGATTGAATTTTATACTGTTTTTTAGTGAGTAAGTCGAATGTAATAATTTGGAACCAATTCGACGTAATCTGTAATTATACATATTAATACAGTTTTATTGTTCCAATAATCCATGCAATATAAAACACACAAATGTTGTTTGTCGGGTCAATAAACCAGATGTAATGAAGGGTTTTTGTAAAAATAATTATATTGTTCTAGGTCCAATGGCAACAGTCTTATTCACTGGGGTGGTGGAACAGAGCTACATACCCCATGCGATTGCTTACGCCGCCTGCATCGCACACCAAGCCCGGAGATGCCAAGAAAAAAACAACTACACTCAACCGATCATAAATGTACGTAAATACTTAAAAATATTTATTGTAATATTATATACGAAACATTTTGCAAGCTATGTTTTGTAAAGATTATCACAAAAATGTGTATAAATTGAATTCAGATTTGAATACCTCATATTATTCACTATTAAACGATATGATATATATTCCTAAATCTACATATTTTTCTGATAATTCTTACAAAACTTGCAAGGTGTTTCGATTTTTCTCATGAGAAGTATATATTTGTATGTTTTCTACAAAACATAAATTACTTATCTCAAGATTGCTCGAAGCCTATGTCAATAAACCTTATTCTATGAACTTTTTCTTTCAAAACAGGAAAAGGTTCCGAATTGCGTCCCGCCGGAGGTAAGTAGCGTGTCGGCGCCAGATGAGACGCGGACTGACAGTTCGAGTGGACGACGCATTGTGGTCGCGTCTAGCGTCATGGCCGACGAGCGAGCGCCGCGCTCATCCGCTCCGCTACCCTCTCCGCTTATCACCAAATACTACCTTATCTCAAGCTTAGCTTACATGCACATAAATGTCTACGGTTTATTCGTTCAAATACTGATTTATATCAATTTGTAAATACAATATAGGTGCACACGTCGACACAATTTCAAATGTAGTTATAGATATTTCATAATTAAATCGAGATTTACGAGTAATTGTATCGGCGATTGTACAACGTTTTGTATCGAATGTACAGAGGAATATTATAAATATTCTGTTACAGGCACTGAGATGTACATAGTTTATGGTAAATGTAAATACAATTATGATAAATTTTATTCAGTCTTTTATTTTCTTAGAATGGGGAAAATAAATTTCCATTTTGAGTTATTATTGAGTCATCTAACTAGTAACTCAATCGGGCAAATGGGTTTTCTCACCCTGTTCCAACGTAATAACCGAATAAAGGTCCGAAAAACACTTTTATTTTCAGCTTCTTAAGTTTCCTTTTATTCTGTTAAATGAGACGCAATGAATTTGTTTTTATGAAGCAATTATGCGTAATAAAATTATTTAAACCAGATCTGATTTCGAGCATGAAATTGACTTAAATAATATTATTATCGCATATAATAAAATGTTATATAGATGAGTGCCTTCACAAAATATTGAATAACAGATAAAATGTATTTTTCTTTGTTAAAATAAATTCACTTAGAACTCTGAGAAAATTTGATGAGGTACATTTGAGGATAGCTATATAGACAACCTCTAAGGCGTAATTGGTTCAAAATCGAGTGTCGAACGATTCGACGGGACTTCATTATCCATGACGAGGCAAACAATTAATTGACTCACAAATACAGGCTATATCAAAACTGCTACCGAAAACGGAGCCGGATGTTAGTGACTTCAAACACAATCCAACAAAAATGTTTGCAATAAAAAGCGACGATCTTTTTGTTATTTTTTCCTCTCGTCATATTTGGGTGGTAAAAACATAGTTTGTCTTCTAAAATAATAGTATACAACCTTTTATTTTGAAAATGCTATAGCAATCTAGGGTTTACATTATGATGTTGGTAAAAACTATGGATTTACCACCTAAACACGATGATATTTAAACAATCTCAAAATAAAATTATCGCGGTTCTTTGGAAATTTTATATTTGCATTATGTTTGTAGTCACTAAAACTATCATACTTTTTCGTTTTGGCTACCAGTCTTGATATAGGTACCCTGTCTTCGTTCTAGCGCAATATGTTGGATCAATTAATATTACAATTTTTAGCAAGTTAAAATTATCTTCAAAACTGTACCCATAAATACAATTATATTCATCGTATCAAACTCAGGCGTGGTTTTCATTGTACTCAGTAGATCCTATCAGCTCGTCGTTAACACAATTGTCACATCTCCGAACATGTAGATGGGCTTTATATCACGGCTTTGAGACTTCATGTTGAGTTCGGAGGCATTGTTCATAGCTGAAAGCTTTTGCGCGGCGCGGTTCACAAGTAAAATGTCTGAATGTGTGAGTGGTGCGCGCTGGGCCAAGACCTCTCGCGAACAAAAACATGGAAGCAGTAACAATGCTTGCATCTTTCATTACACGCTGAGGGAACTATTTTTAATACTTTTTTCTTATAGCTCAGTTTTCGACGAAATTTAACTTTAAGTGTTATGACGTTACTTGGGAAAATAATCGAGAGGGTTTCGTTGTGCGGCAATTGTATGGTTATTTAGTTAGTCTGATAATATCTAAATGTGCTGTGAGCCGTGAGACAGTGACATTAGGCAGAGTAACTCACTTTATATGAAGTTTTTAGGATACTTTGTTGCGTCCTAGATATTTCTGAAAGTATCCATGATGAGCGTTGATAGCCTATCCCGGGATTTGAAAATAAGGCCTCAGCATTGTAAGCATATCGTGGTACAACTATGCCACCAAGGCAGTCAACGGTAATAGTAAAATCATAATTATTTTCTAATATGCAACGATCTAATGAAGGTTGTAAAAAGCCAATGGGTGTTGATTACTTCCAAAAGGCTTTTCTAAGACAAAAATCCACCAAACATATGAATTCTAGGTACGACATCAACATGACATGAAAGGGGAAAGAGAAAGAAAAAGTACGGAAGAAGAAAAAACGTCGAAACTAGAATAACACTCGAATGTCGTCTAATTAATCTTTGATATGTTACAAAAAGCATTTCATTTCAAATTTCCTATCTCAGAGAAAATCAATGTAATTGAAACTAGGCATATAATAAGGAAATTACGTTATATTCACAAAGACCGCAATTACATTAATACGTAGCCTGAATGCCAAGGTCAAAGACACGGCAACAACCCCGCATGATTAGCTCAACATAGTTCAATTTGTCAAAGAAACTCAAAGGAAAGTACTTGTTTGAAATATGTACCTTTAGGGTAACTACCGGCTTAGACCGTCAATTTGAATTATCCATTCCGTATGATTGGTAGGAAAAGTTTTCAAGTGATCGCGTGGGTTTATAAAAGAGGAACGAATACGTAAATGTTTGAAGTTATGTGGTAAAAATAATACAGGGTATATCAAGACTGCTACCGAAAACGAAGCCGGGTGGTAGTCTAAGCGACTTCAGACACAATGCAACAGAAAAAGTTGCAAAAAAAGTGACAATTTTTTTTTGTTATTTTTTTCCTATGGCCATATTTGGGTGGTAAATACATTTTTTCCTAAAATAATAGTGTATACCCTTTTATTTATAAATACTCTAAGATATAAAAGAGTTTAAATTATTATTTTAGCAAAAACTATGGATTTACCACCCAAAAATGACGATATTTAAAAAATCATAAAAAATAATTGTCGCATTTCTATGCGAAATTTTTAATTGCATTGTGTTTGTAGCCACTAAAACTACCACCCGGCTTCGTTTTCGGTAGCAGTCTTGAGATACCCGGTATGTGTTTTATAGCGCCGCACAATTCAGTTTTATAAATCATAAAATAATGTTAATTGCAACATTGAATTATATCACATTGTAGATGAGTTATAATTTAGACAATAACGATTTTAGATAATTAATTATTTATGTTTATACTGGCGCGGCTGGACTAAATAAGTATAGTACACCTAGTTATGTAGACCGACATAGATATAGAAATCTATTTCACACGTATTGGTACAATTAAGGCATTTAAAGCTTGTACACGTCTATGGTAGGACCAGTGTTTTAGCTTAAAACGTCTGTGCTTTTAAAGATTATATATACTCCTTTTTCCATAAGCATCCAATTTCTACAATATCGAGAATTGTGAGCCCAGTCGTCGGCCTAGGCTGTAGTTGACCGCATGTAGTTTCCACTCCAATATCTTTCGGTCTAATGGCCAACATTATGGCGAGGAACATAGCCGGGGTACAATTCCACCCAATAAATTCGGCGGGCTGCGTCGGTCACGTTAATTCTGCGACGGATATCCTCGTTGCAGATTTTATCCATTAAAAATACTCCAAGCATAGTCCGCTCCATACAAAATATAAGCTCCATTTACTTGATTAATTAATAAGGGTTTTGTACATCCTTTTTTTCGAGACCCGCCAATGGTTAAGTAATTTTTTTCACAGGCCCGGTCCATTGTATCACATAAACAACTTATTCAATGAACTTTCAAGTAATTTATTTTATATTTGTGCCTGTTAATTTAATAATATCGGTATGGAAGTAGCGCCCAATATTTTTTAACACAGCAACAATAATAGGCGACTGTTTTTTTAAATTGTGAATACAAACATTTTTGTTCAATCATGGATTTATTATTCTTGCTTGAAAAAGAGACAAGACTGTACCTGATGGTGCGTTGAATCCCGTTCTGATGAACTTATATCATTTATATATAGATTGGCTACCGACAATTATATCCTGCCATTCGACACAATTGACTGCCTCTATGCGCTACGGCGGAAAGAACTGAGATTATAAAAAGGGATAATTTTGGCAAGCTGTCCCATAATATTTACGGCGAAAACATGAATTAAAGCACCTCTTTGTTCAGACTACGTTAGACGAAACCACAAAACTGTGCAAGCCAGCGAGCGTAGATATGAGGTGGAAAGAATTCCTCACAACTGATCGCGAATTTGAAAAAAATTAATATTGAGCGTGCTTGCTAGTTAAAATTGTTTATTTATTTTACAATATCATCTGGTTCAATAAAAATAAAATCTGGTTGGGTTGTTGCTAGATAGCTATCTATATTGATTTACCAAAAATCATAGTATGCAGTTTTAGTTTTCGTCTAAATCGGGCTTGTGACTGACTCCTTTCAGTATTTTTTGCTGAACGTGAAAAATTCACTCTTTATATGTATTTAGAAAAAAAAGTAATATGATCAAATACTTACGAATATTTTATTAATAATATGTATATTTTACGAAAGCTTCCAAAAATATATAAGCTAATTCATTAGGAAAATCATATTAGTAAACAAACAAAAAAAACAGGCAAATAATTTGAAAACAATTGAAATTTTGGCGTAATCAGAACAAAATTGCAACGTCAAAATACTAAAAAGGTAATCTTAAAAATAGCTCTTAAACAAAAAATAAAATAAAATCCAAAAATACTAAATGAAGTCGTACTTAATAAAACCACAATAAAGCTACGGAAATATGTGTGACACCACATATAAAGTTGTATAGAGACGCCACATAAAAGCCATACAAGTGTGTCGGTGAAACGTAATCCCCTACAGCCGTGTCCGGAAGGTAACTCTAAAACCTCTAATGGCGCGTGACGAAATAAACGGAAGATATAGGATATTGTTCACCTCAAAAGGTTGCTTACAAAGGACGGATTTTATAGCTCAAAATAACATTTGCTTTTAAATTACTATCTATCTGTATAAAAATATCAGCCCAGAATACATACAACCCGATTCCTAGCGGCTTTTATTTTACAAAGTATCTTTACATACATATATACATACATACATAAAGTCACGCATTTTCGCAGAAACGGTAAGCAGAGGTTCTACCAGGACACCCACAATTGTGGTGGCATGATGTTTTAGAGCGAGCCTATTGCCATATCGGGTCTAATAATGAACAGAAAATCCAGTATAACTTTGCCTAACCCGGGATTTGAAGCCGAGACCTCAGCTTTGTAACTGTACCGTAAAACAACTACGCCACGACACGACGCTACGAGCCAGCGAAGTATCTTCAAATACCAAAAACATTTATTCATTTATAGGGGACTTCTCTTAAAACGCTGGAAGCTAGAATCCCTCTTTATTTGCAAACAATTTAGAAGTTTGTGTAGAGAGACTTTGTCAGCAGTACCGTCTGTTTTTTTAAAGGATTTTTCAATAAAGGACTTTGGAAGCGTCTGAACGACCGCTGTCATTAGCAAAGAGAACTGAATCACGATTGGGACCAGCGAGAATACTTCGTCATAATAAAATTTTGTTCTTAGTTTTTTTCAGTTCTTTAATAAAATTAAATCTTTAGTACTCGTAAAAATATATCAGCATATACATACCTATATTACGTGCTATCTGTGTGTTTTATTATCTTTTTTTAGTATTTTTATAGAATATATTTTTCTTCTTTACCCTTAATTATTCTACAGCTGCCAAATGCCATTAGGCATTAAGTCCGCCTTTACTATTTAAATTATACAAAGTGTAAAAATAAAAATTAGTTCAAATATGGCGGTGATAAGCAACAACCTCATTGAATAACATTCATTATTCAATGAATTTTGTTTTAACAAAGATTTCAGTGTTTGTCAATTTGAGCAACCCCATAATTATGTTTTTACTCTATAATATTTTTTTACAATGAATGGCGAGACGAGCATTCCCTTCACCTAATGGAATCGATACGGCCGCTTGTGAACAGTAGCATAATCAAACTTCACTAAAAATTACAATCTCTCGGCAATCCACTGAGTTCGCCATCCTGAGACAATCATAAGTCTCAATGTGTCCACTAGTTACTCTTGCCACAATGTCCGTCAAACAGCAGTGCATTTTAATATAATTAATTTTAAAAGATCATTATAATACTTAAGTCGTGTTATATTTATTTACTATAGCTGAAGATCACAAAACGTGAAATAGTTAAGTGTATTCCAGCATAAACTGAAACCAAAACGAATACAACAAGGAAATTTGAGAACCACTTATGTGCCGTTAAAAACCTAAAACTGTTACTAAAGCCATTAATATTTACAATCGATACACGCCCTCTAATTGCTGCAACCGTGCAGATATATTTCAGCAATTAGAATCGATATTCAATAAAAAGCAACACATGCAACGCGTATCGTATTGCAATCGTTTTACGTCGGGCTAAAAATTCCATTTCCTGTCATATTTTTTTAGCGGGTTCACTTTGGCATCTCCTGTGTTGGCGGGTAGTAATAAATAGCTCGGACGTGAGGTCTGACAGGGTAGAAATGTAGAAAGAGACTAAACAGTAAGGATACGTGCTGTTTTTTGCGTAGAATGCAAATCTCTGGTGTCAGCGATCCAATTTGCAACGTGGAAAATGGTATTCATACAAATTATCACGTTAATAAAAGCGCAAGTATAGAGCTGATATATGGTGTGCAATTTAAAAACAATTTGCAGCTTGATATGTTTTTTTTTATTGCAATGAATGGCGAGACGGGCATGCCGTTCGCCTGATGGTAAGCAATCCGACTGCTCATGAACAGTAGCTGAACCAAACAATACAATTACAAAGCAATGCTTGGCATTCCACTGCGGTCGCCATCCTGTGACATAAGATGTTAAGCCTCAATATGTCCAGTAGTTACTCTGGCTACATTGTCCTTCAATCCGAAACTCAGCAGTACATTAACACTGCTATTTGACGGGAGAAATAGATAATGCGGTGGTACCCACCCAGTCGGCCTCTCACATATGAGAGACCTACCACCAGTATTTTTTATTTATGAGAAAGTTTCCATGGTATAGTTACGCGCTGGTTAAAAAGTTGAGGTCGCCGGATCGATCCCCGCACCAAGGCAAATTTAATATTTGTATGATCCATGGGTATATGTTTCGGGTCTTGGTGTTTGCGAAACCGAAAAGTCCTTCATCGTTCCTTATACCCACGACAAAATATTCGATGTTAGTGGGTGCGGTAAGGACAATGTATCTGCTTGTTGGGTATATTTATTTATTTATACTTATTGTATAGAAGTTATTGTATAGTACAGTAGTTATTGTACGGTTCATTATGGCCAGTAATAATCGGTCACAGTTATGTTTCACTTGTTATAATTGCTTGAGGAAACAATGTAATTGAAGCCCGGCTACTAATTAATTACTGATATTATAATTAGTGATCAATTTGAAATTATACTGATACTCTTTAATTAAACCTCCTGAATTATTTTTTTAAAGTGGTAGATCCACGCTTTTGCCAGTCAAGACTCTGCATCTATGTTCAGTCTCCCTTGGTAATACTACTGTTTCACATAAGATCGACGTGAAGAGTCAGCTTTGCTGTCGCGTTTTGTTTGGTGAGTGAGATTGTCTGATTCTCAGTACTTTTACCATATTTTCTCCTTCCCACTCCGTTTCCAATTCGATAGGCTGGCAACACATCCATGGTACAAGCATTATGAATGTTTATGGGCGGCAGTGTTTACTTACCATCAGGTGATCTGCTTGCTCGTTTGCCGGACCAATGCAATAAAAAAAAACATGCAATAATTAAATAGGTTCATTTTTTAGACGAGAGGAACTATACTTTGTCCCATAAGTTAATAACTTAAAATAAGTCAGAAATAAAAATGCACAAATAATAAATCAATAATTACATTAACCTTACCCAATATTTCAACATGCAAGTATCAATTTTCTACATCTTAATTTATAAATTAGTACATTGTACCACTCAGTTCATTTTTGCTGTGCACCGCGTTAGTTTTATAGGTGTAGATTCGCCAGTAAAGCTCCGGTTTACTGCAGATGTTCCGTCTTAACCATTACATTGTAATCCCGAGGTGCTCGACTGAAGACGTGTCACTAACATCCAACTTTTTAGTTTATTACCTCGCAAGCTGTTGATGACGTTTTTACTCAAGAAATTATTTAATGGGACTTAAGTTTGTGTATTTTAATAACTGGGTTATATGCATTTGCATATTACATTAGTGCATATTTTAGCCGCATTTACAATGTATTAGTATTTAGTAGAGTATAGCAGTAAAAGCTATTAAAGTCGTAGCCGGCTTTTCTATCCGCTTATGAAATTAGTTTTAGTGAAATATAACACAGTATAAGTACTTACAAAATATTCGTATAGGTTCATCCAGGCATAATGATGTTGATCGGAAAAAGATTGTCATTTCGCTTTAATGGATATGTGGCAGTATAAAAGTTTTTTGAATAAAACCACGCTTGTTTTTCTAAGCAAAAGTAAATTTATTTTTATTCAATTGCATACGAACTGTAGGGCTTTATTATATTTCGTAAGCTTCATTCTTCAGATATAAAAACAACAGTAGTACTTTTATCCTGCTGGCAACTTCCGCACTATAAAAAAAAATGTTAAGAGTAGGGACGGTAGTCATTGTCGTGGCAACATTGTAGGAACATCTCATTCTTTTTTCGTGCGCGGCAACGAGCACTTATCAGTGGCACTAGTTTAGGTTACTTTTTAAATAAGTTGAAAAAATGCCGAAACGAACAGCTGAAGAAAAAATTAATTATTACAATGAAAAAATTCGCAAGTTACAGGCAAAAACGCGTAAACGCAGTAATAGAATATTATCTTCATCGCCAGAACCTGAAAGTATTGCAGGTGAGTTTATAATATCTTATTAAGCATGTGAAGTGATTAAAGTTCCGCTATAATGAATAGAAGGTCTATTCTCTATACCTAAGTGTTATAACTAACGTCTTTAAGCTTCCTTGGAGGATAACTGCGGGTTATCACGATAGGCAAGTATGACGTTTTAATACCAGCCTGGAGGTTTGACTGCGGGTCAACACGAGGGCGTTACTTTGGGCAATCTCTTATGAGTAAAATTTTAAACATTTTTAACTACCTACCCACAAAAATGTTATAGCATACATTTTATTTTTGTAGATGTTGGGCTACAATGTGAAGATGAAAAACTATGTAAGACACCAGAAATACCTCCCGATGACTTAATCGCGGACTTAATGCCGGATGAACCTCAACATTCTTCGTTAGTAGCCGACGCATTGGACGAACCGGAACTCGACCCACAACTGTTAGATGCTTTAGGCGATACTTGTGACGATACACCAGTATATGGACCAAATATCCACAATAACTTAGCAAAGCGTTGGCTTCCTATTTTGAAAAAGGGCTTACAAGGAGATATCAAAGAAAAACTTTTGAAAGAGTACAACATACCCGACAATTGTCGACTTTTAAAAGCCCCAACATTGAATGCAGAGATATATGCAGCCGTAAATGATTTGATAAGAAATCGCGACAAAAAACTCCAGGTAAAACAAGATCAATTGGGCTCAGGTATAGCAGCCATCAACAAAGCGCTTACTTTACTCCTAACGGAAGATAATAAGATACAATGTATAAAAATCTTATCAGACGGTTGTCGCATATTAACGGACCTGCATTATACAGAAACACAGGTACGAACAAAGCTGGTTACACCAGGCCTGGATAAAGCATTCTTGTCTATAATTCAAAACCAGGAAAGAGATGGTACCTTATTTGGGGAGACCTTACCCGAAAAAATTAAAGCTTCGCGAGCTATCGAAAGACAGGGACTCCAAATTAAGAAGTTTCACAGTGCAAGAGTACCAATGACAAATACTATGACAGTCACTCGCGGTTCCAATCAGGGAAACTGGGCGGCGCCCCCTCGTTATCCGCCGCCGAGAAGGGGGGGGCACACAACCTCCTACAGAACTGCGGCACACCAATTTCGGAGGACTCCACAAGCGCCAGGACCAGCACAACCGAAACGCCTTCCGGCGAACTCCAATGTCAACAAACGTGTCCCTGCGAGACAATAACACAGGTACATGGGGGCAGATTGCAATATTTTTATAAATGTTGGCTTGGCGTCACAAAGAATAAAGTTATTTTAAATTTGATTAACAAAGGCTATCGTATACCTTTCAAGTGTAAAGTTGAACAACATCTTTTTACCCAAAATTCCTTTTCAAATAAGGAAAAAACAATAATGGCTTCTGCCATTAAAGATTTAATCAATTTGGGTGCAATTACAAAATGTAAACCTAAAGTAGGTCAATTTATATCCAATATTTTTTTAGCACCAAAACCTGATAATCAATATAGATTTATACTTAACCTTAAACAATTAAATAAATTTATTTCAAATACCCATTTTAAAATGGAAGATCATAGAACCGCATCTAAAATGATACCAAAAGGTGGTTTTATGTCAACTATAGACCTTAAAGAATCATATTTACTTGTACCTATAGCTACAGCGCATCGCCAATATTTAAGATTTGAATTTGAAGATGAAAAACGATGTAAGCATACTTATGAATTTAATGCTATGCCATACGGTTTGTCATCAGCGCCACGTACTTTCACAAAAATTATGAAAGAAGTGGCTTGTTTCCAAAGACGTCGCGGCTTTCAGTCCGTAGTGTATCTAGATGATTGGTTATGCATAGGGGATAGTTATGATAGTTGCAAACGAAACGTTACTGAAACTATTAAGTTACTTAAATGCCTAGGTTTTGTAATTAACTTTCGGAAGAGCCATATAGAACCACAGCAGTCTTGTAAATTCTTAGGTTTTTTATATAATTCTGTGGATTTATCAATATCCTTACCTTTAGACAAGCGTTATAAAATATTTCAATCAGTCCAACATTTTATAAGATTACCGACCTCATCTATTAGAAATTTTGCTCGGTTGATAGGGCTATTAACATCAGCCTGCCCAGCCGTCAAATACGGTTGGCTGTATACTAAAATACTAGAACGACATAAATATTTAGCTCTTTTAAAATATAAATCGTATGGAGAAAAATTCCAACCTTCACAAATAATTTTACCGGACTTATATTGGTGGAAAAGAAATATCCTTTCCACGTCAAATTCATTCGAAACGCCCAATTTCAGTCTAGAAATATTTTCTGACGCATCTAGAATAGGTTGGGGTGCATTTTGTGACAATAAACGCATAAACGGAGCCTGGAAAGAAAGCGAAAAGTTATTTCACATAAATTATTTAGAATTACTTGCAGCCTTTTTCGGACTGAAGTGTTTTGCCCCAAATATTAATAATTGCAATATTTTATTACGCATCGATAATACGACTGCGGTGATTTATATTAATAGAAAGGGCGGGATTCAATTTCCTCATTTAACAGAACTTACAAAAAATATTTGGCAATGGTGTGAGGATCGTAATATCTGGCTGTTTGCTTCATATATTAACACAAAAGATAATATTGAAGCTGATCAAGAGTCAAGAAAAGTTAACTCAGATATCGAATTGTGTCTATCTAACTTTGACTATCAACAGATTATTAACAATTTTGGTGAACCAATAATAGACCTTTTTGCATCTCGTACCAATACAAAATGTAAAAAATACATTTCATGGAAACCCGATCCAGATGCCATGACCATAGACGCCTTTACGATTAATTGGAAAACCATGTATTTCTATGCATTCCCACCATTTCCACTAATACTAAAATGCATACAAAAGATTATTTGTGACGAAGCCACAGGAATACTAGTATTTCCATATTGGCCATCCCAACCATGGTTTCCTCTAGTGCTAAGAATGATTTCGTCAAAGATAATTTACTTAACACAAAATAAAAATTCTATTTCATCGTCTTCCAGGACGCCCCAACAATCGAAAAAAGCCGTTTACCCTGGCTGCAGCAGTGTTATCAGGAAAGCCTTCGAGTTAAGAGGAACTCCAAAATCTGCACTGGACTTAGTCATGGCATCGCTCTCAAAAAGCACACTGGCTCAGTATAACAGTACATATAAATTATGGTGGCAGTATTCGCAGTCAAATAATTTTGACCCTTTCGAATGTTCAAGATCCTCAGTAATTATTTTTCTAACAGAGCAGTTTAGTAAAGGCAAAGCTTATGGGACATTAAATTCTCATCGTTCAGCTCTTTCTCTTTTGCTAGGTAGTCCTGTAACAGGTGACGAACAAATTAAACGCTTACTTAAAGGCGCTTATAAATTAAGACCCACGGCTCCTAAATATAATTTCACCTGGGATCCACAAGTAGTTTTAAATTTTATAAATAACTGGATACCCAATAGAGAACTACCCCTTAGAAAAACTAACTAAGAAATTAGTCATTCTCTTGGCACTTTGCACAGCGCATAGAGTACAAACGTTAGCCTCCATAAAATTAGAAAATATTCTAATAAACCCTTCCGGGGTAAAGATAGGTATTTTTAATTCAGTTAAAACATCCGCCGTAGGACGCGAACAACCAGTGCTAGTCTTACCATACTTTAACGAAAATAAAGCAATCTGTCCCGCTACAGCTATTGAAGACTACATTTTCTGTACAAGAAATATCCGACCATCAAACACAAGTCATCTTTTGATAACATACAAGCGCCCTCACAAGCCTGCTACTACCCAAACTATTAGCAGATGGGTTAAAGATATACTGAAGCTAAGCGGGATAGATGTGTCAACATACAGCGCGCACAGTACAAGGCACGCCGCCACATCAGCAGCGCGAGCATCTGGTATATCCTTGGAGATGATTAGAAAGACGGCTGGATGGACTACTACGTCCCATACTTTTGCAAAATTTTACCACCGTCAAATAATGGTTCAAGAAGATTTTGCAAGATCTATTTTATTACCAAATATTTGTGATTAAAATCTGTGATATATATAAAAAATAAAAGTTGATTTGTTTATATTGTCTGAAATTTTATTGCATTAATTTTTACACAAAATTTTCGTCTCTAAACATCTACTGTTGTTTTTATATCGGAAGAATGAAGCTTACGAAATATAATATATGATCAAACGAACTTACCAAGTGAAGTTCGATCGATATTATATTAGTATGCTTCATTCGAAGATATAAACACCCACCCACCCTTAACCCAAACTAGAAAATTTTGTTAGCTAATCTCTAAAAAGAATGAGATGTTCCTACAATGTTGCCACGACAATGACTACCGTCCCTACTCTTAACATTTTTTTTTATAGTGCGGAAGTTGCCAGCAGGATAAAAGTACTACTGTTGTTTTTATATCTTCGAATGAAGCATACTAATATAATATCGATCGAACTTCACTTGGTAAGTTCGTTTGATCATATAATATAAAAAACAAAAAAGTTACAGTTTCGTAACAAAATGTTTATATAATAACATTTTAATGATGAATTATTGAACGCCATTTCATTAATTTGATGCAGTTAATCGGATAGTCTGTGTCGACATAAAACCTCGTTAGTACTCTAAACTCAATCCAGTATACAGGATACATGTCTGTATTTGTCTTCTAGTGTAGGTCTGCCTTTGTTTGAAGTGCAGCACACCAAGGCTTTGTATCCGAAGTTCACAAGTGTAATCTTAAACTGCATTCAAAACTTTTTCGCAGACTCATTATATTCTTCTGTTCAAATAAGCTAATAACCTGAATCACATGACTCTTATTTAATTTAACAGCAAAAGAAAAATCTAATTGTTAAGACAAGTAATAAAAAATTGTATTATAACATAAATTTTATTTTCTTACAACCTGTCTTCATAGAATTGTTAATCATTTGATGAAATAAGGTTCTTAGAATTTTCGTCGTAATATTAGAAACTATGCTCAAAGAAAGATTAAGCATAAAAAGCTAAGCTTAGTCGGTGAACTTGTTACAGAATTGCCAATTATCTTGATTCCAAGATGGCTTGAGATTAAATTGCTTTGTCGCCAGTGTTGTTGCAGTCATTTTTTTAACTAGCCCGGTATAATGATTAAAAGCAAGGCCACTATAATAAGTGGAGGGTAGTTAAGATAAAACCTCAATGGAAAACAGATTATCATTTCTTGTGTATTGACGCAAATATTCCGGCTTGCGTAATCGGATATCGAGAAGTTAAAAGAAATTGATTTTTTTTATCACTTATGGGTATTAGCTAAAAATGATCGTATACAAGTATTATAGTTTCTTGTGTAAGTTCCTTGCATTGGTTCGGTCCACAGCTATAACATCAAAGTCGCTAACAGTCATGACAGATTCATACAATAGTGAATATTTATCACAAGTATTTATAAAACTATTCCGTCTTTATTTTAAAACTGTTCCAGTTAAAATTTACGCCTTTTCTCTTCTCTTAAGTTCGCTGCTGAAACTTCAGTTCCGAGGATTTTCATAGCGACTCCTTGGATTCCGCCTGCATCCAACCCCTTTTTTCAATCTCAATTAGGCCGTCTATATACCCTATGCTTGTTTTCTCTTACGTTAACTAATACTCCCAGAAATAAAGGTAATAGGATTACCGCTATGGCCGATTAAGGGACAAATATTTCAACTTTTAGTAGCTGTATACTCAATTTGTGCTCTATACCGCCTTTGCAACAGCAGTTGGTTTTAGTTGTTGATCTAACTTTGCCAATTCTGTAACAGGGTTTTGCTCGGGGCACGTTCGTTAGTTAGTCGGTTGCACTGAGCACCCGTAAGACTTTTTGGTAGAAAATAACCGAGTGAGAACGCGAAAAATATTTTGTTGAAGCGCTATATTTAAAATGTTTCGTAAATGTTTTTTTTATCATTTGTTCTCGAAATTGACATATTCTGTACATTCATTTGTATATTTGGATTGGGATCATTTATTGATCAAAAACATTAGTATTGTTGGAATAAATAGGCTTTAACAAAAGCAATTATTTAACGCTTGGTCACATTCCTAATATATATTTTACATTCTGGTTTCCCGTAATTTGTATGTCATATTCGGGGAATCACTGATGATTTTACATTTCAATAATATTGGCAACATACAATATGAAAAGAAGGTATTTCAGTATGAAATATTTCGTGATTAGTGTGTATAAAAAAAGTTACGACGAAATAACTACGAAACATTGGCTATCATTTACCGTGGGTATTAAGGAATATTTTGTGTCATGGGGTCTTCAACTTATTCTTTATCAGGGGATATTGCGTGCCAGGGTGCAATAAAAACTTGGATCGCTAGAATTTTGCTTTAATTCCCTTTCGACGCCGAATAGAGCGTGAACCTTTTTTAGTGCTGCCCCTTTTCCCATATAAAAACGACTGTATCTCTTTATAAAGGTGACAGTTTTGACGAAGATTTATAACACTGTGACCTCAGTCGGAAATACTATAAGTGATTAACTGCCAGTGGACTTTCTTTTGATAGTTAAGGAAGACTGATGGTAAGATGTTACGTCAAGATCAACATTGAGAATATTCGAGTTAAACCTTTATAAATAAAGCCAATTTTACCTACTCAATCTGGCACTACAGTAAGTTATATTCATACATTATATCAAGGGCATGGTAAAGTCTCTTTACAGTGACTTATAACATAATTGGAAAAGATATTTCATTAATCATGATTCTTATTTTATATACTTGAACAACGAGTTCGGTTTACCCCATAATTACATGTACCGAGGGCATAATCGAACTATTGACAGTATAGTTATTTGATGCGTATGTAAGCAACATGATCTTGATTATTTTATATCTTGATTGTTTCTGTGGCGAGGAAGCGCTTGAGCCACAGATTCTTCAGTCAATGAGGTGTTTATTTAAGTGAAAACTTGTTAATATATACTGTGTCTCATATAGCCGTTAGTTTTCCATGTTTTAAATAGATAATTAGTGAATATTTTCATTTCATTAAAAATAAAATTAAAATAAAATTTTGAAAAAAGAAATAATTCAGATAATAGTAAATGCAATAAGTAAAGCATTGATTGGCATTAGAATTATCATCTCATGACACAGAATACAAACTAAGTTTATTAAGAAAGGCTGGAGAGATCATTTATGCTCCTGACATTCGTCATTTGTTCGTCGTAATGATAATAATGTACAAGTTTCTTAAATATATACGTATATACTCTCGCTGAATTCCATTCCCATAAACAAGAAAGAAACACGCTAATGTCTTATAATTACCATAGAAAAAAACTGCTGGTTACGCATTGGTTGGCCTACGCTTTTGGCAATTCTCTACAAATTGACTGAATGACAGTGTAGCCAGAAGTAACTACTAGACATATTGAGACAACATCTTATGTCTCAGAATGACGAGTGCAGTGGGATGTCAAGCACTTCTTTGTTATTCAAGGAGTTTGTAGTAATAGATTTCATTTTGCTTCCGTTCATGAGCGGTCGTATCGCTTACCATCAGGCGAACGGCAAGCTAGTGTCTCGCCATTTATTGCAATAAAAAAATTGGATCAATCAAAGCTTTGGTGAATAGTGTTTTCATTGAATCTGATTATGACATCGGATCCTACACCAATTTACGCTTAAGTATTGTCAACAAAGATTAAAAAAATCCTTAAGTGCGCACCCTTTTCAGTTAAGAAGCAAATCGGACCGCCCGAAGGCTGACGATTCGCTCTGAAACGGTATTTATAAACAAATTGCTTTCCGTCTGTCTGGTTAAATGTAGGCGCACAATCACAAAAAAGCATCCTTAGCGAATTACATTTTGATTAAGATAAATTCTGTCCTTTTGCAGATATTTAGGTGCTTAGCCTTTCTTGTGTTTGGCGTTTTGTTTATTCCCCCGTTTTATTGTTAAATGATGCTCGCAGACACTGTAATCTAAAGTAATTTGACTTTAATTTTTTGTTTTTATTTTCGTCTTTTCAGGCGTGAATTATTTCGGATTTAATTTTCTCCTTATAGTCCATTGAAATGTTACAATTTAAGGACCGAATATTGCATTTCTTAGAGGACGCAATTTTATCTTTTGGGACATGTTTAGGGGGTCAATAGAAGCTTAACCTCAAGTTTGTGGGGTCGCCACCCTTGTCCCCCGGCCGCCATCTTGGAAAAAGGGGAGAAAACACTTTTTTCGCAATAACTCGGAAATGCGTCTTACAAAAAAATTGTAAGGACATAATTTGTAGCAAATTGTTTTGCCTACAAATATGTTTATTTAATTTTTTGCCCTAAATTAAAAATTAAGAATAAGCAAAACCATACTAGACGAGGGGAACGACTGACGATGACTTGCGGGCACGCTCTCGCGCAGCTACAAAATGCGCCTTCAGCAAAATATAAATTCTATGTAACATACAGTGTGTCCCTACAGTATACTCAACCCTATTTTCCAGGATAAACCTTGCTTGATTTTTATTTTTCCCTTCATTGTCTTTTAAAATATATCACCAGTACTATAATATTTCAGATTTTTGTTTGCCAATTAAAACAATATAAAAATAACTATCATAACAAGAGAAATCGCTACAATGGATTACCAAAATACAAAATCCGATCAAAAATATTTGATCCTCTATATCGTAAATATTATATCCAACCATTGACCTATGGCTTATCCTGGATAATGTACCTATTCTTAGCGGAGCTTTTATAAGATATTATATGATTACTCGGACCGCTTATCGGCTTTGTGACCTCTCAGTTTCCTTCATTTAATGGCCGATTGATTTCACTATCGGTTATTTAAAGAATACCTTTTTCAATTAGAGAGTTTTAGTAGGTACGGGAGCTAAAAAGATTCCTTTAATGTACATTCTGTCAAAGATATTAGTTTTTTTATATTCAGTATTTTTGAAGTAACGCTATTTTTGTTATAGATAGCAAAATGGTATTGTGAAATTCGAAATAGAATCGGGATATTATAACAAAACTCGTTGCTATATTAATAAATATTTTACACTAGCGCGCAGATCTAATCGAACAATAAATTATAGCCTAAATAATTGATTTAAAGTAACTAATATCCATTTTCACTTTCAAATTAATTTTATTAGTACGACTTTTTACCTTCTCTTCATAAATAACATAAAGTTAAGAAGCTAAAAAATTACTTTTAAGTTTTCAGTACTTAAAAAATAAGCGTATCAGTAGTAAAAAATGCTAGACAAAGCCTCATTCATACGAGAATAGTTTCTCACCTCTAATTTGCAATTATCGTAAGAATATCAAACATTGCATCCCTTAAACATTTTTAAATAAAATAACCCGTGTAAATGGTGCTTGAATTGTTACTGCGAAATAAGGGTACCCAGTATTATCCTTGTCGTCTACAAAGAAACTAATCAAAACTGTCGGTAGAAAATTCAAATTCAAAGCGAACAATGTTAATGATTGGGAAAGTTTCAACAAAAACAGAGAGACAACTTCGCCGCGTGAAGTATGACGCGTGGAGTTTGTGTTACAAGTTTGCTAAGGCCAGTGCAGTTTAGCAGTCATCGTATCTCGCTTGAGAACATCTGCGCCCCACTCAGCTTCCGTGGGACATGACAAATCTTTGTAAAATATTAATGCACTCATCTTGAGTGAAGGGAGTGAAGACCATAAAATTGAAAGAGGATTTTCACGACGCGCGTTGCACCCGGGGCCGATGCGATTGGGGGCCCGCAGAATGCTGATATGAGTGACCAAATTGTGCGGGCGTAAATTTATTCGTGAAATGTGCGTTTTTTTTTCATATATATCTGTATTCTACAGAATCTAGTTACGCAACCGCAGCGGCTGGCGGGTTTAAAGCGCGTCGTGAGAATCCTCTCTAATTCAAGATTTACGTTCTGTAGAGTTAGATTTGTGAGAGTGTGATTTGAGAGTCATATGTAAGTGAAGTTTGGGAGTAACGAAAGAAATACGTTTTTTTTATTTCTATCAAATAACGCTAGTAAATATAATAAACTGATATAATTAATAATCTGTAATAGTAATAGATAGATCTGAAAAATATATATTGTTTTTAACGATTTCTAGGGTTATAATTACAGATATAAAAACTGTTGTTATATTGTATTTTTAGTATTTTTTTATCTATAATAAAGTATTATCTGTAAAATTCTGTTGATGTATCTAGTTGATGTAAAAATTCGAATATAGTTTCACAAGATAAATCAATTACGATGTAACTGATGAAAAGTGCAATGGAACAAAATATACAGAAACGGTTGACATTTTTTAATTGCAATGTATGGTGAGACGAGTATGCTGTTCGCCTAATAGAATGCGATACAACCGCGCATAGGTAGGTAGAAAAACCAAAAAACGCAATGAATTTCAAAGCAATGCTTGATATTCCGATATGCTTGCCATCCTGGGACCTAAGTTGTTATGCCTCATTATTTCCAGTCGTACTTTAGCTTCAATGTCCTGCAAATAGAACACAAGAGTGCATACAGTGCACTATTATGGCTTTTACACAATTGCTTACCATAATCGTTAGTCGAGCATACGAACAGAATTTAGTACTAATTTTTAACTGGCCTAAGCATCTTAAATATAATCCAAAATTCCAAACAGTAATAATACCAACACAAAACTTTCAATATCAGTTGCATGAATCAATTCATTCTTTGAAAGTTTATCTATTCATTAGAACTAAGAAACATCTGTAAAGTTGAAACAACACATGTTTGCTTTAATTGGCATTCTCGCGCAAAAACACAGCTGCAAATTAATTGCGCGATTGTAAAAACGTTCCAAATGAAACACCATTGGAGTTTGTAGTAATAGATTTTTTTAATTAACTTCTGTTAAAAATAAAAATGCAAGTGATGCATGTATTTAGATTGCGTTTTAGCAATGCGCAGGATTTGCAAATATTTTTAGATTTTGTTTTGTATTTCAGGAATTGTCAGTAAATTGGAGACTTTGAAAGGTAGAATTATCATGGGATAAAAAAATGATTGAAACTATTTTTACTGACCGCCTGAAACGGGAAAGTAATAATTAAACTTCCTATTAGTTTTTAAACAGTGGTTCTTTTTCTTATGTAATTTTTCATACTATAAATAAAATAAAGTACTCTGTATCAGCCCATATACGTCCCACTGCAGGGCACGGGCCTCCTCTACAATCGACAGTACGATTGAGAGTGGTTAGGCCATATAGTCCACCACGCTGGCCTAGTGCGGGTTGGCGGACTTACATACCATAGAAATTTTTATAAATCGCTATGGTATGCAGGTTTCCTCACGATGTTTTCCTTCACCGTTTTAGTGCGTGGTGATTGACTATCAATACACACATGACTCCGAAAAGTCAGAGGTGTGCCCTGGGACCACTGTGAACATGTTGGCATTCGCGTCTAGTCCGTTTACCAACAGGCCACCACGCACTTACATAAAATAAAATACATCCTAAATAAATCCATCCTTACCGAATCGGGATACTCAGGATTTATAAGATCGATCGCAAGCTCGTATGACCAATATATTGAGATCTTTATGAGAAGTACAGGTAAGGTTAAGAAGAAAATTTATTGAGGGTCGTCTCTACCGGGTATAGAGATCAAGTGAAGCGAATGCGAATTATGGCCTTTCAAAGGTTCTTTAAAAAGTTATTTACGTCAAGTAATGATTTGTCTATCACTAATGCAAGGCGTGTATCAATTCTTTGAATCAGTTGGGCGAATGCTATCTCCGGGAGATCGAGATTGGATTACCGGTTGGACCAATCATTTGATTAAAGACAGGTGTTTGTTCACGACGTCAGCTGTTTGTACTTGTATTGTTTTGGTTCCGCACCGCTCACAAACCCTATTGTGTTGTATTTTTTATTTATAACGAGGCATTGTTTTCCTGAGCTTTCCTATGTTTTGAAGGAACATATTGTTAGACGAAGGCTTCACTCGTAATTAAAGTATTTATGTCAGGTTTGTGTATACTTCTATGTTACATATACCTAAACTTTCAAGGTTTTTCCAGCATTTTTGTTTGTTGATTTAATGTTAATTACTAGTATGTTAAATACAGAATACATGCTATCGGCTTTTCCTATCAGCAGTTCAGTGAATATGAGGGATTTTTTAATAGTGTATCCGTATTGGCTTATATTATTAATTTATTACTGCCTGTCATTGGCTGTAACGGCGGGCTAAGTTGGTCTGAATTTTTTTGATATTTTCTAACCAGCTTACAGTTATAAATTTTCTTGTAACATTTTCATCTGGTCTGACTATGAATATAAAGAAAATCAGAAGTATAAAAACCACCAAGATGAAATTTCAAAGGGATTTAAAATTAATCCTAATATAAAAATAAATAATTCAAGCAACGTTATTGGTCTTTGGTTTAAAAGTGTATTTACGGTAACATCTACTATTTACACTTGCATTTAAGCAGCTTAAGCTGGAATAGAAATTTAAGACAACAGTTTCAAAGACACTTCTACACACAGTTTTGTCTTGAAGGAGAAAATAGGATTAAAACTGTTAAAGTACGTGATTGTAAAAGGAACTTTTAAAGTGAGTTCGCTGTGGATTAAATAAACTGAGAGATATGTACAATTATATTGATATTTCTTTAGTTTTCAGTTTTTCTCCTGATTCAAAAAAATTTTTTATCTATGGTGGGTGAGAGAATACAAAGATTGTGTATGAAGTTGAGCTAATCGGGTTAAGTTAGATATTTAGTATCTTCTTCTATAAAAAATAATTCTACCATCTTCACTTAATATACTAGAAGACGAAGTTGTGAGGTTCTGATGGTTTAGCACAATAATAAGTAATTTGAAAAAAGATAGTTCATAGACCTAAGATTAATATCGACCAATTTTATGCCAAACATATATAATACCTTCATTCGTTGATTTGGGTTTCATTTCAACTGACAATATTTATGACAATAACGGACATGAAACTCAATATTTCGGGTACATAAATCTTGCATCAGTACTAATGTGCTCTAATAATTGTATTTCCTTAATGAGTTACCGCTGGCAAGTATACAAAATACTGGAAATTACAAGAATACCTATAGAAATCATTTATGTCCGTATTTATCGGTCCCAGGTGGCCCCGCTGAATCTATATCGGGCGCAAGTTAACAGCACTGTATTCAAAGATAATTAATTGAAATTCAATTGATTTATGTATCAGAACGCACAAAAGAAGAAATTCATTCCCGCCGTTAGCATTGGGTATAATTTTGATATATATACTGATTCCCCCATTGAGAGGAGCATCCGTCTATTGTTTGGGCATCGTAAAAGCAAATTGGATGTGCCAAAGCGAGGTGGGAGCTTGGGCCTACCGCTCATACCGGTTCTCAGGAATCACGATGATTAACGATACTGAACCTATATTGTGTAGTACTCGTTAAGCTTAATAAATGTTTGAAAACCCTCATGGAATATTACACGGATCAACGAACGGCCCGTAAATCCTTTAGGTTGTATTTTATACAACAATATTTAGAATAAAGCGGTTGCTACTCTTTGAAGTTGATTTTAGGAAATATGTTTCATACAAACACGCTTTCTCGGAAGTGCTGGCAGAGGTGAAAAGGGTATGTACTTAAGTAGTATGAGTATTCTATAATTTCATAGTAAAGATGGTCTGTCAGGGCTATCAAGCAGATTTAATCGGTATGTTGAACCAAAGAAATTTCGAGGGCTGAGTTATATTTAGCCTTTTGGTAATTCACAGAATACTGAAAAAACAAATAATTCAGTGGTTCCTGATAAGGTAAGTCGGAAGATGCTCTTTAATATAATAAACATCACTTAAATAAGAATTAAGACTAATGATGAAGATGTAGCTTATGAATACCATCAAGCGCCGAAAGATGTCATACGGTGGTCACGTATTGAGAAATGACAAGTATAGACTGCTCCAGCTCATCATTCAGGGGAGATTGTTTGAAAAAGAATAATAAATAAATAAATAGTTTTGGCAGAAGGCGACACTCATGGTTGAAGAACTTGCGGGACTGGTTCGGCTTCACCGCTACCTCACTGTCCAGAAGAAAGAAAGAAAAAACAAGACAGTTCGTGTAGCTAAGGGAATTTCTTGAACGGTTTCTTCTTTACAGCTACAACACGTTCCGAATCGGTGATAGCAGAAATTAACGATTCAAAACATATTGTGAAAGACTATTTGAATAAAGAATATTTTTATTTTGATAACAGCAGCTTCAAAAGTCAAAATTGCCCTTGATGTCCAACCTCCGATAGAAGAGGAACTTGAATAAGAAGTACCTATCGTATTTTAGTAAGAAAAATAAATCCCCACTAATGTTTAAACATATGCTCGCTATGTAAAGACAGACGTTAAACATACCCTTCCATTTATTTTGGATGTATAAATATTGACATGGCCCTGTAACTTTCTCAAGTATAAGGGAGTTAGTTTCCAAGTGTTGGTATGGCTGTCTATTATTTAATACACGATACACGCATAACCTCTTGAAGTTCAATTAAAACTTTACAATTTGTGGCTACCGTAACTAGTTGATTTTATTGAAATAAAACTATTATTTACGGATTTTATCCCATCGTGTGCAAAACCTCCAAAATTGTATGGATTACCAAAAATACACAAGGAAAATGCTCCACTACGTCCCATTGTGAGTCAAATTGACACACCAACTTACAGATTGGTTCAGCACGTAGCAAAAGTGCTTTCATCACTCAGAGGAAACACTAGAGCATCTGTGAAGGATTCATATCAATTTGTCAGCGAAATTAAACATCTACAATTAGCTGACAGTGAAACAATGGTTAGTTTTGATGTTCAGTCACTTTTTACAAGCTTACAAGTACAAGACTGCATCACAATTGTCACTAAGAAGTTAGCAGAGAACAACTTTCCACTAGAATATGCAGAATTACTGAAACATTGCCTCACATCTGGCTATATGTTGTGGAATAATCAATACTATGTACAAACGGATGGCGTCGCTATGGGCTCACCTGTATCTCCGGTAGTCGCTGATATTTTCATGGAGGACTTTGAGAAGAAAGCCCTTAGTACAGCCCCAGTCTCACCAAGATTTTACAAGCGGTACGTAGATGATACTTTCACAATTTTACCATCTAACCAAGTAACTGCATTTTTAAACCACCTTAACTCCATTAAAACAAAATTCAATTTACTATGGAGTTAGAAAATAAGAAATCTCTTGCGTTCTTAGATGTATTAGTAATCCGTAATCCTGATCAGTCCTTAAGTCATACTGTGTATAGGAATAAGACCCATACAGACAAATACTTGAACGGTGATTCAAACCACCATCCAAAACAGTTAGCTACCGTGGGTAAATCTTTGTTTCAGAGAGCACAAGGAATCTGTGACGAGAAACACCTGGCGACTGAGCTGCAACATGTCAAGCAAGTACTGCGAGACAACAAGCTCCAAATTCCACGCCGCCGTCACAGAAACCGAGTGAAACTTGCCACAGTTGAACGGGTCCCGGTTGTCTTGCCATACATAAAAGGTGTCACGGACAAGATTGGCTATATCCTGAAGCGTGCTTCTATCAAAACATACTTCAAGCCACCCAAGAAGATTAGTCAATTTCTACCACCTGTCAAGTGCCATATACCTTTGCAAGAACCGGGTGTATATAAAATAGACTGCGACTGTGGCCTCTCCTACATTGGTCAAACCAAAAGAAGCATAGGGACCCGCGTGAAAGAACGAAATCTGCAGTTGCTGAGCACATAGAAGAAGGCTCCAAGCATTACCTTCGTTTTGACCAGCCCCAAGTCCTCTCGAAAGAACACCGTTTCCTGCCCAGGATGTTTCGCGAGGCTATTGAAATTAAAAAAACATCCAAATTTCAATAGGGAAGATGGCTTGAAGCTTGCACAAGCATGGGATCCAATTCTACACTTAATTAAATCGGAACCCAAAAGACCAACTGCCAGACCTCAAGACACAGTGAGCTCCTTCTGCGTGGATCGGAACGCAAAAACAGATTAGTTATTTAAATTAACTTTTTAATTTAATAATTCAAAATTAAGGGTAGTTAAATTGTAACAAAGTCCTGCGTGGTGGCCTGTTGGTAAACGGACTAGACGCGGCTGCCAACCTGTTCACGGTGGTCGCGGGTTCAAATCCCAGGGCACACCTCTGACTTTTTGGAGTCATGTGTGTATTGACAGTCAATCACCACGCACTAAAACGGTGAAGGAAAACATCGTGAGGAAACCTGCATACCATAGCGATTTATAAGAATTTCTATGGTATGTAAGTCCGCCAACCCGCACTAGGCCAGCGTGGTGGACTATATGGCCTAACCACTCTCAATCGTATTCTCGATTGTAGAGTAGGCCCGTGCCCTGCAGTGGGACGTAGGTATATGAGCTGATACAAAAAAAAAATTGTAACAATCACTGAGCGGATGACTAATACCTCAGTCCGCCCCGTGACCACGAAAGCTGTAAAGTAATCGAAACGTCGGGAATTCAAAAAATGTAAAAATTAAACCAAATCCGCGATAAAATCCGTAAATAATAGTTTTATTTCAATGTGTAACATTCGCGTAAATCTAAGAAACCATTAGTTGATTTTATTTTTTCCCGATGATCTACTGCGGGTTACTCTGTACTCTGACATGATGAGGAATGTTCGAACATCGCAAGTAATATTTTACGACTATTTCTAAATACATTACAAATTGTTCGATTCCTGTACCGTACGTTGTAATCTTAGACTAAGTTCGAAGTGAATGATAAGTTTTATAGAGAATACTATTGATTTTTAGAAGTGGAAAAAGTTATCTTATATATTGACGTTCATCGTCCGAACATTCGACAGTGTAGGAGTATAGAGTATCTCCCAGGGCTCGTTGGCAACTGAAACTGTTGAGGGTTTCGATAAACCAGTAAATGCTCTGTTCAATTATTACTGTAGCAAGTTCAATGGTTTATGAGAAGTTATTTTGGAATTATTAATGAAAAGATCAAACACTTCTGAAATTATTCCTTGACTTGGTACGTGTTTTAATAACTATTTTTTATTGTAAAAAATCGGATTCGTAGAACATTTACTTTGAACTGTATTAAGATTAACGGTATTATATATCAAAGAGTACACCTATATTTAAATATTTGTTGTTACAAATAAATCTATACATTCTCGTGTATTAGCAATATTCCAGAAAAGATATGCAAAACTTTCATTTAAATGTTTTCGTGCATACAAGTATTATGTTTTACGAGAAACGATGTCTTGTAGCTACTAAGCTTATAACACACGTAATATATACCTGTTGGTAAACGACTAGACGCGACCGCCAACATGTTCACGGTGGTCGGGGGTTCGAATGCCAGGGCACACCTCTGACTTTTCGGAGTCATGTGTGTATCACCACGCACTAAAACGGTGAAGGAAAACATCGTGAGGAAACCTGCATACCATAGCGATTTATAAAAAAATCTATGGTATGTAAGTCCGCCAACCCGCACTAGGCCAGCATGGTGGACTATATGGCCTAACCACTCTCAATCGTACTGTCGATTGTAGAGGAGGCCCGTGCCCTGCAGTGGGACGTATATGGGCTGATACAGATACAGAATATATAAAAATCCGGTATATAAGGACAAAATATCGCATTTCCTATAAGACGAATACCAAATAAATATGCTACCCTTCGTTCTCGGTAAATAGAACTTGCACAAAAAGGTATGAAAAAAATAATTATGTTCCGGAAAAACCCTCACACAAGTATACCACGAACAACAATGCCAACGATTTAATATAGCCTTATGTGTTAAGAAAAAATATGTTCTGTTGAAATGAAAAACGCTTGAGTAGGTCAGATGCGGGTTAAAAATAGCGAAGGCCTAGACAAATAGGATGTGTGGCTGACATCTTAAGATACGCTGGATAAATTACGACCTCGGAAATGTTCCTTACAGATAGGAATAAAAGTAACCTTCAGGCGTCGGATTTTTTTCTTCCAAACTTTATCGCGTATACGGTAACTCTTTACGATGACGGCCTTGATAATAAGAGCTGATAAAGGCCCTAATACGTATTATGTTGTACTTAAATTAATAATATATTACAATGTTTTATAGCTTAAACATTATACCACAATAATTTAATGATTGTTCCAATTCCACTCGAACGCACACACTTTATTTTTTATTGCTATGAATGGCGAAACGAGTACGCCCATCACCTGATAAAAAGCGATACAACTGCCTGTAGACAGTAGGAAAACTAAACCACACCATGGATTACAGTGAAATGCTTGGCATTCCACTGCGCTCGCCTACCTGAGACATAAGATGATAAGTCTCAATATGTCCAGTAGTTACGCTGACTACAATGTCCTTCAAACCGGAACACAACAGTGCGTTTACACTATTGTTTGGTGGCAGAAATAGACATTACGCTGATAACGAAGAGACCTCTTACATATGAGTGACCTACCACCAGGTAAAAAAAATTATGCCATACAAATATAATATGAGGCTATAACTTATCAATTCACAATAGCTTTACTGGTCCTGAATACTAACTTCATACGTCACTTCCCTGAACTATAGCAATAACAATTGTAGTATTTTGACAGCCTCCGTGGTGTCGTTGGTTAGATGCCGCGCCGGCCGTGAAACGAGAGTCCGCGGGTTCGAAATAAATTTTAGTGAGGCCTACAAGTATTTTTTCGGGTTTGATTGTTTGTGGGACCGAAAGATCTCTCGAAAAGTTATTCAACATCAGGAATATGCCCTTGAGTTGTTTCTATTTATCACTTCATTTATTAATCTTATACTGACTATTTACTTAAGTATTTCGTGATTGAGCTAGAGATACACGATTAAGCCCGTTATGAATAGTTTACATAAAACATAAATTTTGTCTTACATACTACGTCGATGATGTTTGATGTCGGGCAAGACGAGATAAAATTTGGAATCTTATGAGCTCTAAATATTTCAATACCAGTCTGTACGCTGTTTGAAATTCTGGATAGTTTTACTTATTCATGCATTTAAGTAACCCCGACCGCAGCTTTAAATATATCACTAATATTCAAAAGGAGTTTTCAAGTTAAATTTATTTCATTTTTATGAGAGCACCAAGTAAATAAATAAATATAGCATTTCTTGAGAAATGACTATCGTCGCCATTAAAAGACTAGTATGTTAGGAAAATTTCTAAACGTTTACGAAATAAAAGAGGAAATAGGTAAAAAGTGGTCGAACCAAACCGTGGTAGCAAGGCTGTAACGTTACATCAGTTTTTTTTGTAATATAGAGGTTAATTGAGATAATGTTCAAAGTGGATTTATGGTTTACATTTTATTTATTTCTAATGACTTTATAGTACACCACAGAGATCAGACAGAAATAATGACACAAAGTGCTCAAATATGTGGAACAACGGCGGTCTTATTGCTGTCGGAAATTCCTTTTATACAACCTTAAGATAGATTGGAGTGAACAAAAGCATGAAGAAATGGAAAGAAAGAATTATAATAAGAACTGTTTATTTAAATCACCACAAAGATATTACAAAATAAAAATATTGAAAAAAAAAAAAGAATTATAGTGTAATTTACACCTCAAAAATGAAATTGATAAAAGGATTTTGCAAAATACTATACATATTGGAAATATCTCATACAAAATAACACAGTATCAATTGACATAAATTTTTGATTAATCATTTATATACAGTACAATAGAGTTAATTCAGAGTATAAAAAATGCCAACGAAAGTATTGTTTTAACATTTAATAAATTGTATACATGCATGGAAAATTAAATGCATGGAATTAATATTTCATTGTTGCCCGTTTTACATGTAGTGCATAAAGTAGGTGCGTAAATAACAACATTAATCCATACATTCGGTATATGTTTTGGTTCAATGAGGTTAAAAAATGTTGATATGTCCAGTGGGAACACAGTAATTTTATGACAGTTTCACAAATCTGTTAAAGAAAGCCCGTATAGAAATAAACAATAGCATCTGGTACGCGATGCTTATGCAGGTTGCGGGCAGCGCTGCAAACCGTTATTCATTCTAAGCCGGCGCCGAAAAACGAACGGACAAAATACGGCCGCGGAGACCAACAGTGGTAAATCTGTTTAAAACATCCACGGGGAATAGTCTAAAACATTTTAAAGGCGCTTGGTTTAGTATTGTTCGGCTTCTTGAACTAACTATGTGTGTCGTAGACTGTATTGTGCATATGTTGGATTCCTTATTTTTATTTAGAAGCACCAATGAAGTACTGCCTCATCAGGTTATCGTGGAGTATTTAAGCTATAGGATGTGCACGACGATGAGGTGAACGGTTCGCATCAATATTAGCACACCTTTATCGGCCCCAGTCGTTATGACACCTACAACCTCTTTCATAATTACGTAATTAAATTCTTAGTAACACATTAATTACTAAAATGTCGGTCTTATGGATAGTTTATAAAACTATTTTAGTTATCTAAGTCTTTTTTTTTCGCTATAGAAAAATGTAATATCACTTCTGACGTCAGATTTGCCGTATACTAACCGTAGTATAACTGCGCCATCAAGATAGGTACAGGTCAGAGTCTTTAATATTCAATTTAGTTCACAATTACGCTTAAATATCTATTGAGAAAACTGGGATGTATGAGAGTACAATAAAATACCTGGAAATTTTAATCAGATATAATTTACTCAGGGTCAGTGAATCTGTTTACTTTTCACATTAGAAGGAAAATGTCTGAGTTTTACATTTCCATTGATTCAACGGAAAGTAATCCATGAGTATAATGATGAATTAGTCAACGTCGAATGAGTCCTTTATACATTAAATTATTAAAGATATAATTATTCGTCAAAACCTTGATAAAATCGGTCCTTACTTATTCATACCATCGGATCTTTTTATAAACAGCTAGGAATTTGGAATAACTGAGAAAATATTTAATTATACAGGGTATATCAATACTGCCACTGAAAACGAAGCCCGGTGGTAGTATTAGTACTTTCAGACCCAATGCAATTAAAAATTATATTTTTAAATTAGAGTGTAAACCTTTAATTTTTAAAGACACTATTGTACGCAACTGTTTAAATTATAAGTGTAGCAGAAATAATGGATGTACAATCAAAAAAGATGATATTATAAAATCACTTTGCTTATTGAAATAAAACAATTTTTTTACGGATTTTATCGATTTTACCGATATAAAATCCGTAAAAAAATAGTTTTATTTCAATGAGTAACATTCACGTAAACCTAAGAAATCATTATCACTTTGTTTCTTTGCCAAGTTTGTAGTCACTAAATCTACCACCCGGCTTCGTTTTCGTCCGCAATTTTGATATACCCTGTGTCTACAATTTATTAAATACCTACCTGCTTATAGTGAGTAGTATGTTTATAAACAAAATTAAATTTTAAAAATCATTTCAATGAAAATTATTTGGTATTTATAAAGTTTAATTTTAATTATTTTCAATCAAAGTAAGTTCGCAGTTAACGAATTTGCTGCTCCAAGAAATGCCACTGTATTGGAAGCCGTTGGAATCCATAGTTTCCTTGCTACTATAATTAAGTATCCTTCAAAGCAGAAAGCTGTAGTATTTAAATTTGCAGTAATATTACAGTTTCATTAATTAAATTATATTGAAAATATATTTTTTACCAATCAATGACGGTATCGGGAAACAAAACAATTTTATTGAATAAATTGCAACATAACAAAGCAAACCAACAAACAGCAGTGTAAAATTTAATATAAATGTAATAATATAAATGTATATAAATGTAAATACACTGTTGTGTTCCGGTTTGATGGACATTGTAGCCAGAGTAAGTACTGGACCACAGGGGTGCGACTTCGTACATGAAAAATATTAAAAACAATTATTTCGATTCTAGCGCCACGCTCTGGCGAGAACGGGAAACTATCTTGTAATCAGTTTAAATCTAATTGTTAAATGGCGGAAGTTTACCACTTAACCAAAAATATGTTTTGTATGTTGAAATTATGAACTTTCTTGATATTAAAAACAATTCCAACTTGATATTGATTAAAATTACAAGAGGTTACGAAAGATAAACATTTTGAAATATTTGAATAACAAATATGAAATTTCGCGCATTTGCCGCGCGCCCTCTGATGCCGAAATCAGGTCGTAAAATAAAAAAATAGAGTTGCGCATCTATCTCTGTATACCGGGTATCTCAAGACTGCTACCGAAAACGAAGCCGGGTGGTAGTTTTAGTGACTACAAACACAATGCAACTAAAAATTTCGCGTAGAAACGCGACAACTATTTTTTATGATTTTTTAAACATCGTCATTTTTGGGTGGTAAATTCTTAGTTTTTGCTAAAATAATAATTTAAGCACTTTTATACCTTAGATTAGTTATAAATAAAAGGGTATACACTATTATTTTAGGAAAAAATGTATTTACCACCCAAATATGGCCATAGGAAAAAAATAACAAAAAAAAATCGTCGCTTTTTTTTGCAACTTTTTCTGTTGCATTGTGTCTGAAGTAGCTTAAACTACCACCCGGCTTCGTTTTCGGTAGCAGTCTTGATATACCCTGTATAATTCTAATCTATGTACTGGACACAAAGAGAGGAAACATCTCACGTCTCAGGATAGCAAGCGAGGTGGAGTACCAGGCTTTGCTTTGTAATTCATGGTGTTGCTCGGTTTTTTTACGGTCCATGAGCGGTCGTATGGCATACCATCAGACGATTGGCATGCTCGTCTCGCCATTCATCGGAATAAAAAAGTAAAAATGGCAAAGGTCACGTACATTCAGTCACATTGTAGCTGTTTATTTATTTATATCCTTTATTGTATACTGAATAAACTTAGCAACAACTAGTCATATATTAGGACTGCTACCGAAAACGAAGCCAAATGGTAGTTTTAGTGACTTCAGACACAATGCAACTAAACATTTTGCAAAAAAAGAGACGATTTTTTTATATCCTCGTATTTGGGTGGTAAATACATAGTTATTTAAAATATAGTAATAGTGTATACCCTTGTATTTATAAAGCCGCTATGGTATGCGAGAGTTGAAATTATTATTTTAGTAAAACTTATAGAGATTAGCACCCAAACACAAGATTCAAAATATCACAATAAAATGTGGCGATTCTTTGCGAAAATTTTAATTGCATTGTGTTTGTAGTCACAAAAAATACGACCTGGTTTCATTTTCGGTAGCAGAATTCGTATACCCTGTATTAATTAACAATATAACATGTTCACATGTTATTATCAGCTGGTTATCCCAGTGTTCACTATGACAAATATTAACCGAAAACAAACGTGATTCTGTGTTTTGTATGCGTACGTAATTTTAGACCTTTCCGGCTGACATTTGCCAAAACGTGGCCGGATTACCTATTCCTCATAAAGGCGCTTTTCCACTGAGCGATACAAATGGCGATAAGTTACATTTTTATCCCATGAACATTAACCTTGATGTGGCTGAAAAATGAGATGAATCTGATGTTTATTTCTTATTCTTTATAACAAAAAAGTGCATCTATAATTGGATAGGAATTTATCCTTTTGCCTTAATTTAGGAAAGTATATCTAATGTTGTCAACATTGAGGTTCATTTTATTTCCTACTCAGTCCAATATATTGGAGGCATTGATATTCTACTATGTGTTAATGTTGCCCGTACAATCCTCACGATTAGGCATCAATGCGGTCAACGTCCAAAAAAAATAATATATAAAAATATTTTTAATGATTCTGTATCAGCCCATATACGTCCCACTGCAGGGCACGGGCCTCCTCCACAATCGACAGTGCGATTGAGAGTGGTTAGGCCATATAGTCCACCACGCTAGCCTAGTGCGGGTTGGCGGACTTACATACCATAGAAATTTTTATAAATCGCTATGGTATGCAGGTTTCCTCACGATGTTTTCCTTCACCGTTTTAGTGCGTGGTGATTGACTATCAATACACACATGACTCCGAAAAGTCAGAGGTGTGCCCTGGGATTCGAACCCGCGACCACCGTGACCATGTTGGCAGTCGCGTCTAGTCCGTTTACCAACAGGCCACCACGCACTTCACCACGCACTTCTTTTAATGATTAATATGTCTTACATGCTTATATTAGATTTACATAACAAAAAAAATATATGAATAGCACATTTGACTTGTCAATACAAAATGGATACTGTGATGAAAAATACGTCATTATTCTTCTTTAAACTTCTATCTTCTATACTGTTCTCCGATCAATAACAAAAATTTACCAATAATAAATCTGTATCTCTGTATCAGCCCATATACGTCTCACTGCAGGGCACGGGCCTACTCTACAATCGAGAATACGATTGATAGTGGTTAGGCCATATAGTCCACCACTCTGGCCTAGTGCGGATTGGCGGACTTACATACCATAGAAATTCTTATTAATCGCTATGGTATGCAGGTTTCCTCACGATGTTTTCCTTCACCGTTTCAGTTCAATAATAAATACATAATGAAAATGATTTTATGAAAGAACATCTTCTACCCCATCTTAAATTAGCTAAAGTACTCCTTACTCGAGATTGAAGATCAAAGTAACATTTGAACGATCCCTTCAATGTAAATAAGTATATTTAAATGTCGATGATGTGTGTAGAGCTTTAAGGTCAAAGGTATTCATTGAGGGCAGGCCATATAAAACCGCGTGTTGTGGCAATTAATTAGAAACCTACAGAATGCTGATTGCTAGTGGGAGTGGGGAATGTCTAAACAATGATAGAAAGAAGTTTATTGGCTTCTTTGAAGGAATGTGTAACATGTGCAGCCTGGCCACAGATTTTCTAGGGGAGATGGTATGTGAGCAATATTTTTGAAAATGCAGTCGATTTTATTATTGATTGGTTACATTGTTTTTTATTGGCTAAACTAATTTTTGTTTCAATTGTGTCTTCATAACTTTGACTAGATCAACATTCAAAGTAGGTATTATAATATACAATGAAGCTGAAACTATATGTTATCTTGGGATGCTTAATTATCTATGTAAATATTGTATGTGTGCTCTAATAATTTGTTAGATGAATGCGCTTTTCCAACCGTTAAGCATAAAACCACATAACGAACAAGGGCTCATGCATATTTGTATATCAATTTCAAATAGGCGAGCACAATTTTGCTACCACTGAAATAAAGTAATAAATATTTTTCATGTCGACCGTACTACCTTCACCATCGGGTATCAATGCGTCCAGTGCTCCACAAAAAAAAGGCAACCCGCGACGTGCTATAAATTGGTGGACTCGAACCACAATTTAAGGGAGAGCTATTGTCCAGCGTTAGGCCGCAATGCCGCTCCTACACGCTGACAGCGCATGAACGTGTTAAAGGACGTTCCCACTAAAACATTGAGTTGAAAAACGTAGAAAGTGCGCTTCAACGGACCATTGTTCCATAGTGACGCGGTGATGAAGTACCATTGAATGGGATTTAAAAATGGCAGTTTTGACTGTAAGGGCTCGATATTGCTTTTGCCGAATGGAATCTGAGTTTTTGCTTTGACTATTATAAGTGGAAATTAATTTAATTACACTATTTGTGCAATTATAATGTGATTACAAACTATACATATCATTTTACTAAACGGTTTAACATGGGTTCAGTATAAAAAGAGTGATAAAGGCTTAATCAGCTGCATCAACGTTTTTATGTTTAATTTTTACTTCTTTATCAATTAGAGGAAATCCATTTTTAACAAAGACATTCCCAAAGTTATGTAAATGAGAAAAAATAATTTGTCTTTTGTGATATGTATTATTTAAATACATTATTACAGACTAAATATACACATATAATACTAAATAAAAATAAACGGGTATTCTCCGATGTTTTTTTCATTGCGTTCTTTATTCAATTGCCAGCGTGTTTTAACTGTGAATCGTGGAGATTTTTTTTTAATAGCCCTGTGGTCTCTACTATATCGTAAGATGAATATAAACATCAACGAAAATAAACAAGACTAAAAAATTCGCAAAAAATATTACGATGTGTTACCTATCATCGTAATAATGTACACCCCTTTTAATTTTAAAGACAATGGCAGGGAAGGGTTTAAATTATTATTTAAGAAAAAATCAATGTATTTGCCACCCACCACCCAATACACAGACATTAAAAATTATTTTTTACATTCCTCGCTATTTGCATTGTGTTCGTAGTCACTAAAATTGCCATTGGGCTCCGCTTTTTCGACTTACCCGGTAATTAACTATTGCGATAATTTCGTTTCCATCAGTTAGACATAGAATGTAAACAATATCAAAATCAATGCGATGAATGTTACACATCAAAATACATTTTCCATCCAAAATTTATTGCGATACAATTTTGTTAACTGTTATTGCAATTATGAAAATAATTTTGCGGCTGTCAATTATTTTAACACTGCCATTTTAACGCTTCACCGTTTGATGTAGCACGAAACATTAATCACACAAGACGTATTAACTTCATTTATTAAATATGTATTCGTATTTCATGGCATCGACAGCCTCCGTGGTGCAGTTGATTGGACGCCGACTGTGAAACGAAAGGCCGCGGGTTCGATCCCCGCGCCGCTTTTTTATGTGATCCACAGCTGATATTTGTTTCTGATACTACACGGACCTTGTAGAGACTAGGACGAATTTCCGTGCTTTCCGGCGTTTTTGCCATACCTATTACTGGAATCAAGTGTAACAGCTCACATATTAGGTCCCATTTAAATGTAATAAGGATTTGATCCGTGGTGCTTTACAGCTGGCTTCTCCGGCTGTAAAAGTCTTTTTGCGAGGTTATTTACCTCTTTATTTCATCGTTTTGTCACCCGCTTTGCACGGAGGGAAGTGGACAATAATTTATTTCCAACTCCTCCTATTAATTTAACTTTCTGATTGATTTCGTTGCGGGTTAAAGACAAGTTAGACATTCCCGGAGACTCGCCGAGCTTCAATGCTCGGTGTCATTACATTGCGTGCCACTGTTGATCCTGGCTTACAGGAGTTGCAGTGGTGGGTGTGAGGGCGGGACAGTCTCCAAAATTTGTTTCGGGTCTGACTGTTTGGGGACCGAGAAGTCCCACGTAGTTTCTGATACCTACGACACAAGACTGGGTCTTAGTGTGGAGTCTTGAGTACATAATAAAATATGACAGTATAAATATGACAGTAGAGTGCATTTATTTATTATCTATAGTAAAACTTGTTGGGGACAGGACAATTTATAAACTTCTTTTAGCCATTGCATATTTTGTCTTTTTCGCTCAAACTTAATTTCAAAACTCGATCGAACAAGACAAAACATTCGAAAACTAAAATAACATTATAAATTGTTTCTAAACTGTTTATGAGTAATGCCGTTAGTTAGTCGTGCCAGTACAAACAAGAAAACTTGAAATTCCCATTTCATTTCATTTGTATCAAAACGTTGTTCCCAAAAATAAACTTATTGTTCTTTTTCCTAGCAAAATAGCTTTTAAATTTAACCAAGGTTTTCAATTAAAAGTTTCATTAAAGGAGCCGGCATTACTGGCCATCATCCAATTGTCGTATTTATTCGGTCGGTACACTACGGGACGCGTGCAACGTGTAGAGTAAAATCGTACTCTCTGTTTGTGAAATCATTAACAATGGAGTTAATGCTATTGTCTTTGCAAAGTTATAACTTGCAAGCGGGTCTGGTTCGCTTCTTGTGCTGAAGTTTTGGAGGAAATGTTTTGTAGTGCGTATTTAATGGAACAACTGGTTTTACAAAAGTTCAGCAAGCAAGCAACTCGACTTTTGATAGTAATCAGTGTGACAAATTAAACTCACTAGTGGTAGGTCTCTCATATAGAGAGGCCATCTGGGTAGGTACCACCGCAATGTCTAATTCTCCCGTGAAACAACACTGCGTAAATGCACTGTTGTGTTTCGGATTGAAGGACATTGTAGCCAGAGTAACTACTGGACATATTGAGACTTAACATCTTATGTCTCAGGATGACGAGCGCAGTGGAATGTTGCTACTGTTTATGAGCGGTCGTATTGCTTACCATCAGGCGAACAGCTTGCTCATCTCGTCATTCATTGCAATAAAAAAAAACTGAACTACTGAAAAGTTAGAGCAGTGATTCTCAACCTTTTTTTTTGTTGCGGCACATATTTAACGATTTCAAAATTTGGCGGCACACAAAGAAAAAAATAAAAAATATTTACTTACTACAACACACTGCATAAATAGTTTATGACAAAAATTTTAAATATACGAAATAAACGAATATATACTACAATAATAACTAAACGTTTATTAAGGGATTAATTACAAGCAAAAATTTTGTAACAAATGCTTCTCGATGCAAAAAACAATGGGTAACTAATATATCCTCATTCAGTTCTTTAACATGTGCTACAAATCCTTTTAGATGTCCAGTCATAGCTGGAGCACCATCTGTGCAAATGCCAATGCATGATTTCCAAAAAACTTTAATTTCTTCTAAATATGAACTAATTCCTTGAACAATATGTTTACCAGTTGTAAAATCAGGTAACTCAACATAAAAATTGATTAATTATATTTTCTTGAATAAATCTAACGAATGAAATTAATTGAGCATTTCCTGTAATATCTGTTGTTTCGTCGACTTGTAGAGCAAAATTCGAATTTGCAAGAGTTTTTGCAGTACTTTGCTCAATATTTTCTGAAATATCTTTAACTCTGCGATGGATTGTATCATTTGAAAGTGGTATTTTGCAAATATCAATATCAACTGAGCCACCAATCATTGTTTTTACAATTTTGCGACAAGCAGGTAATATAATTTCTTCAGCCAAATTGTGAGGTTTAAGTTCCTCCTCCTCCTTGAGTCGATTTCCTCATTGCTGAGGGTCGTGACCCCCACCATGGGCATGTTTTACTTTGGTAACTTGGTTTGGTGGTTGGAGGTTTAAGTTAACAGCAATCAATTCAGCTATTTCGTACGAAGCTACTTGAGCCTTTTCAGACACACATACTTGTTTTTCAAAAACTTTTACTTGCTTAATTTTTGATGATAAAGACCTTTCAAAGTAGCTTTTATCTTTAGTTGAAAGCGAAGGATGATTAGTCACCAAGTGACGTTGGAGTTTGCTAGGAACCATAACACTGTTTAATAATTTAAAACCACATATCACACACTCGGGAACAACTATGTAATTTTCCATTGTAGAGGTAAATCCAAATTTCAAAAAGACATCATTGTATTTCCGATGGACAACCTATTTTTTTGAGCAAGAAGTATTTTTACTTCTGCCGAGGGTAGGCTCATTAAATTGGTCCCTAACGTTATCATTATCACTATTATCATCATAAACTTTCTTCTTTTTAACCATTCATCCATTTTCAGAAGGATCTGATAAAATAAAATAATATTGTCAAAACATTAAAAAATTGGTTCAAATATTACCTTTGAATTTATTTATAATAATCTAAATTATGCACTCATATATACCGGGTATCTCAAGACTTCTACCGAAAACGAAGCCGGGTGGTAGTTTTAGTGACTACAAACACAATGCAACTAAAAATTTCGCTTCGGCGCTCATGTCGGTAAATGCCGGAGTTCTTCAGGGCTCGGTGCTGTCGCCCACCTGGTTTATTCTGCATATCAATGACATGTTGTCGCTTGGCAACATTCATTGCTATGCAGATGACAGCACGGTTCATGGGCGATACCACTGCGGGCCTCCAGGTTGCCGTGTCGAAACTGTGAAGGGACGCGAAGATCTTGTCATTGAGCTCAACCGGACCTTGGATCTCATTTCTACATGGGGTTCCAGGAATATGGTTGAGTTCAATGCCAAGAAAACCCAGGTGTGTGCGATCACGTGCAAAAAATCCCCGTTCTCTCCCCTCCCCATTCTTCAGGGTACTCCCCTCTCAGTGCGGAATGACCTGAGTATCCTTGGTGTGGATATCCGCTGTGATCTCAATCCAAGGAATCACATCGAGGGCGTAATATCTGCCACATCACGCAGGGTTGGAGTCCTGAACAGGGTGCGTCGGTTTTTCACGCCCGGTCAGCTTTGTCGCTTATACCGGGTATCTCAAGACTGCTACCGAAAACGAAGCCGGGTGGTAGTTTTAGTGGCTACAAACACAATGCAATTAAAAATTTCGCCTAGAAACGCGACAATTTTTTTTATGATTTTTTAAATATCGTTATTTTTGGGTGGTAAATCCATAGTTTTTGCTTAAATAATAATTTAAACTCTTTTTACCTTAGAGTATTTATAAATAAAAGGGCATATACTATTATTTTAGGAAAAAATGTATTTACCACCCAAATATGGCCATAGGAAAAAAATAACAAAAAAAAATTGTCGCTTTTTTTTGCAACTTTTTCTGTTGCATTGTGTCTGAAGTCGCTTAAACTACCACCCGGCTTCGTTTTCGGTAGCAGTCTTGATATACCCTGTATAAAGCGCAGGTCCGGCCGGGTATGGAGTACTGCTCGCACCTCTGGGATGGATCCGCCCAGTACCTGCTCGATGCCTTGGATGGATTGCAGCGGCGGGCCATCCGCATTGTGAATGATGCAGACGTTACGGGCAACTTAGAGTCGCTACAACTCCGCAGAGATGTCGCCTCTCTAAGCGTGTTCTACCGCCTGTATCGCGGTGAGTGCTCTGAAGAATTGTTCAACTTGCTCCCCTCCTCTCTATTCTTAACCAGAACCACGCGTGCTGGCTTGCGAAGCCATAGCTTGACGGTCCACACCATCCCGGCGCGAACCAAACGGTTCTCAAATTCGTTTTTGTGCCGCACCGTCAGGCTGTGGAATTGTTTGCCGCCGCACGTGTTCCCTCCTTCCTACAATCCTGGTTCCTTCCGCCGCGGTGTGAAGAGGCACCTTAGCAGGCCGGCATAATTGTTTCCATTGGCATGGGACTGCCGTCCGATGCCAATGGATACTCTGCCTGGGCGGCATTGGCACTTTCCATCAGGTGCAATGCCGCCACTATGCCAGGACAGTGTAAACAAAAAAAAAAAAAAACACACTGACTTAGAGAACAAATTTTTAAGAGTATGGGTTAAAATTAAAAAAATCAATTCTAAAAAATATAGTATGTTATAAATATTATGTAAAGAAACGAACCTCGTTTCAGAAATCGCTCATTACTCAGGGATATTTGTTGGAAAAATGTGATTAACAAATATCAATAATTTAATTAATTAATTAATCAAAGACACCATTTAATAAAACTTTTCGCGCACTTTGTTAGATAAAAGGGTCTTTACCAAGAAATACTAGAAACTTGCTAATTGCAATGTCAACATCAGTCTGAAAAACAAATAGTCAGATAATTACGTAGCTTTATAATTGTATTGGCATTAATCTTCTAGACCATTCTCTGAAGTTGATAGCTAAGATGGCACTTATCCAAGGTCTAATAAGATGACAAGTAGAATTACTTGAAATAAGTGGTCTAGTAAAACTTTTGCGCCCATAGGATTATATTTCTAAAAATTAATCTTGAAAGTACCATTCGTTTTGATTAAGTCATGCTAACTAATAATTAATATACACATATATATATCAACAATTTGGTACGGTTCATATATTTAAATAGAATTGGGATTAATATAGTTATTACCTTTATTGTGTTTAACATCTTAATAAACCAATATATATAATCGCTAAATTTTTCTAACTAATATTATTCAAACACATATTACGTCCTACTGCAGGGCACAAGCCTTTTCTACAATTTAAAATACGATTGATGCAGATTTGGCCATATGGTCCACCACGGTAGCTTAATGCGAGTTGGCTAACTTTACATACCATAGATTTTTTCAATAATCTATATATTTTCGTCATAATGTTTTATGGTACGTAGTGATTGACTCAATAAATGGAATTTGAATGGAAAGTGAATCAATAAATGGAATTTGAACATACCTTACCTCAGATATACTAGCTTTTCATCAAACTAAATTAATGCCACTATTTGTACGAATTGCTTCCACTAGATTAGTACAAGTGAACTTAAATAAAAATCGCTGAATGTAAAACCGCCTCCCCAAACACGTTCCATTATGATGGTAATTAAAATTCGATATGTTATCATAAGAATAATTAAATTTGATATAAATTAATTACAAGGTATTACTGGGCTCCGCGTTGAAGAGGATAATATTAATTTTACCACAATTTATCCAATATAATTGCTGTCGACTCGCATCTCGTAATTACAGAGCTCTTTACGCAACGCGCGCACTGCCCAATAATCACGGTTTAGTATCAATGTTACTTCGAAGGTGCAATCAATTGTGAACTGTATATTATGAACAATAAAATCAATTATTTCTGGCATCATATCCACGTCAAACACAGGTCGTTAGCTCGCCAACTATAGATCATCTACGGTCTTTTGGTGTGTGAATGCGTGGTTGTCAATTTATTGGAATCATATTTCTCGGCGGTAAAAATACTCGTGTCTATAAATTATGGGATATCCAAAAAACATTAAAACTAATATCACGATTTGTGAAAAAAATTCTTCTTATTTTTTTTCTAGTTATTTACAATATCACCTGGGATAATGCGAAATATGTGGATTAAATTATGTACCACGTGTAAATGTCACTCTGTTTAGAATTATCAGCATGTTCTCTAAGAACTATATTTACAAAACATATCTAAAACAATGCTTTAAATAAAGAAAAAACTGTTCCTAATATTTTGACTGCAGACTGTATACGGTGTAAACTTTCATATGAAATGCAATTGTACTCTGCTTTCGCCGTAGGACATGAAATTGTCATAATGGTCGCTGTAATTTATAATACCTATAAATTTGATTCTCTCAATGACGACTAACGCCACGTTTATTGACTTTAAAAATTTCCTGAGGTAGAAAAATGAATGGTAGTTTATCTCTTTAACACCCAAAATGTTCGACGTCGTATATTGCTTATCACTCAAATATTTCTATGGTATATCATGTTGATACATGACAACGTATGTAATATGTTTATGGCCTAAGCTCTTTCAATCGTGCTCTCGATTTAAGAAAATTCCATGCTGAAGAGCTGATATATCATATAACAGTACAGTATGAACAAAAATGTACTACAACATTAATTAGCAAAAAATCCTATTCATGTTTACCACCGCAATGTATTTAAATTACGTGCAATTTATAATTATTCAACATTGCACAAATTGGGTTTTATTCGTTTTCTCAACTCCAAACAGCCATAAATCCGTGTTGTTTAACAATAACGTAACCCGGTGCATTTCCACTTTCTACATCAATTTTAATTCGCAGCTTTTGTTTTAAACTGCATCATTAAGTCCTTTTGAAGCAGTCGCAGTACATTTGTGAATAAATGCAGTTACGGGCTGTAAACTGCCGGTGTTCAGGTGTTACAAGTTGGTGTAAATGCGCACGGTGCGGAGTGGATTAAATTGCCCCGTCTTCTGTCCGTGTCTTGTTGAAAGTTATTTTTATTGTATCCACTTAGTTTATTTGCTGAAATATCAATAACATAAAATATACTTTTAAAGGTTCTGTGGCATTGTTTCTGTTGATTTTAATTTCATAATGCTTTTCCAGATTGTTTTCTGTTATAGATAGTTCAACAGTCGTAGGTAGTTCTGATCGTAAAGACGCATTTTTTTAACCCGCATGACAAAATGAGTGCACTGCATATGATGGTAATTTCAAAGTCCCCCAGAAAAATTACAAAATGGTAATGTATGTACTATTATCCGACATAATTAAATGTATAAAATGTTTTAATAACTCAGTCATAGCCTAACTACAGATTTTCATACATTTAAGTATCTATAACATTGATAATATTTTTGCGCATTTTCTGTGTTTTAAAATTGTACTGCTACTATTCTTTCCTATAATTACATTTATGAGATAGTTCTCACGTAAGGCCCGAATTCCCCGTTTTTAATGAATGTTCGCGATAAAAGGACAGTCGTTACCAGCATGTGCTTGGTCTGTTCGATGCACCGGATGCGCGCAAGTGCCTTGTTTTTTAAAACTCCCAGTTACGTGTACTACTATGATAAATAACTTTGTTTTTATTGTATAGATAAATGTCTTGAAGAGTTTGTAAAGCATTGTTTTGTTAAACGGTTTTATAATTAATATTGTAACAATGCAATTTAATAACTATGAAATTTAATAATTGTAAATGATAGACAAAATTAAGAAAATAGTGCTGAATAAAAAGGGTGTCACATCATTCATTACAATATTTATCTAAGTAAATATTATATACTCGAAAAAAAAACACGAAGTTTTCATTGAAAAAAACAATACGTATTGAAGGTATTGAAGTTACTTTTAACAATATTAAATTTATCGGTTATTTACGCCCAAATACTGGAACGCAACTTAAATATAAATGGCGCTTAACTACGTTAATCCCTATTAAATGTACTGGCTAATTGGGTCGTGCGCTGTTAAGAGCAACTTATTATTTGAATGGCGTTCCAGTATTCGGGCGTTAGTAACGCTAATATACACTAGCATTTTAATTTTTCACAAAAACTTATATTTTCAGAAGTGGCCATTACACGAACGTCCTTCGTAGTCAAATATTAAGCATCAAAACTTTGATATAAAAGGGTAAACGTATGATTTTACTTTAATACTATTTTTATAGGACCGTTGGGTCGTTATGCAAACCCTTCGAGATTCTTGGATGTTAAAAGTTTCCGCGCGTCGATTTTTTTATTTTGTCTTACATTGCTTACATGAAGATAGGGTATGAGTTAACTTGAAACGTCTGTCGTGAATCTGAAGTAGGTAGATATTTTGCTTTTACTTTTTTAATAACATTTTCTCACTTTGGCCAAAGTTGCAGGAAGTGGCTGGATGCAGGCTAATTCCAACAAGACGATATAGAGATCCTTGGGGGAGGCATGTATTCAGCAGTGGACTTCCTGTCGCAGAACAGGAAGAGAGAGGAAAGAGATTACAATCTTTATTGGTATATATAGCACAGACTTGCTTTACTTGTAAAAACTTATAGCGTGCAAATCGAAATAATAAAGTTTGATGAATAGATTGCGGGAATGAATAAGGCGATTAAAATATGTGAATTTAAAATTGCTAAAGAAATCAGGTTGTGTAATAATTTAAATGTTAAATGAAACAAAATACCAACGCAAGATTTCAATAATAATCGAATAATGACATTCATAATTTTTAAAAAATCTGTCCTAAAATCCGACTTAATGACAAAACGACTTATCACATGGCTTCTATGAAGAATCAGGAGGCGGGCATACACCAATTATTCTTTGTCATAATCATTGTTTTGGACTAAAGGAGAACCAGTGCTAAACATATCCAAGAAATCCCATAGCGACCTAAGGGTCGGCGACATAATAAGTTATGTTACGGATCAATGTTTGCCCTTGGGTAAATTTATAATTAATAATGGTTAATATCTAATGTCCCGCCTTTTTCCCAGAATGGAACGGTAGGTAGGATAGGCAGATGTGTTACCAGGGCAACCACGTCTCGCATTGTGTGTTTCGTCCTACGATGTGATAACGTGTATATCGCTATCTCGGTCATAAATTCCCGACTTCAGGCTGATAAAAAACAGAAATATCCAAGATCCCAACCCGGGATTCGAACCGAAGGTCTCAGCGCTGTAATCGTACCGTAGTAACACTATCCCCCGAGGCAGTCGTACAATATTACATATCCAACCGAATAAGTCAACCCAAATCCCCACAGTCTAATTCACGTATCTGAATACTCGATGGAATGATAGAATGGTGAATTATTGGGATCGTTGGACATCCCTCTCCGTTTGTGGAGCATACTAGACGGAAATCAGACGTGCAAGGAAGCACGCGCCGTTCGACCCCGCTTAGAAACTCGACTTGAATGTTAATTCTGAGAGGAAATATACGAGGGCAAATTGATTTAAGTATATATTCGCTTATAATAGTTTATTTTACACCAAATATAGATTTAGAACACAAAAATGAGACTAATATAAATGCGAAAGATTCTTTATTCGTCTTCGTGACGCAGATGTTTGAAACGTGAGGCCGCGCGGTAGATCCTCGCACCTAGACAATTATTTGTGTGATCTACAGATATTTCTTCCGGGTCTGGGTGTTTGTGAGACCGTAAAGTCTCTCGTAGTTCCTGATACCCACGACACAAAATTCGATCTTGGTGTGGGGTCAGGACTATGTATGACTGTTGGGTGTATTTATATGGTTATGAAAAAAATTGCAGGAGGCCGATGTTCTGTGATTCCGTGTTCTGTGTTATGTATTGTATGCGTCGCGTCGTCATAAAATTAAGCCAAAATGGAAATGTTGTCCTAATTTTTCCTACATTGATTGAATACTTACTATGGTCTGAAACTTAAAGTGTCGTCATAAGACTTAAATATGTAACATATTAGATTCAGGCCACGATATTAAGATGTTCTACTTTATACTTAGCTTGAAGTTCCAAGAACTTTAAATTAAAGGCTTTATACAGAAACACACTTTCAAGGAAAACGGGGACATCAAATTGCAATATAAATAGCGTGGTAAAATATCCTTAGACACATTTCATGTTTACGAGTCGAATTTATTAGCCTTGTATATATTAAAATATCTAGGTAACTTTATTTTTATTACAATGAATGGCGAGACGATGCCATTCGCCTGATCGTAAGTGATACGTCCGCTCATGGACATAGCAAAACTAAACAACACCATAAATCACAAAGCAAGGTAAGACATAAGCTATCACATGGTTCCAATGTCCTTTAAACTGAAACACAACAGTGAATTTACGCTGCTACTTGGTGGGAGAAATAGACATTGCAGTTTTCGATCAAAGATCAAATATATACTATATTCTAGGTCCGGAACATAATCACACGCCAAAAGTGGCTAAGGTTGCTAATACTTATACATTTGAATTTCGAACAATGAGATGTAGCAAGTAGTCTTAAATTATAATCAACATCAGGTAATAATAAACCTTATTCGTTTGGGTTAAGATTTATTATGTTTTGGACCATACTAAAATCAAACTATACCAGACGCTTATTTGTGCTGTTATTTCTCTTGCCGTTTTTTAGGTCGTTACTTATGATCTAGTGTATATTTGATCGAAGATTACAGTGTACCTACTTATTACTTATTTACTAACAATGCTACACATCCGAACGTCGTCTACTCAGGAATTCTGACCTATGTTATTCAATTGCACACCCTAAACCAATCTGGCTACAAATCTCACAGCAACGTTCCGCAAATACCTTTGTTGGATAATTACATGCAAGAGTATAGCCATAGTCCATATAGTACATTCGTTCGTCATCGATCCACAGACTACTAAATATGTATGAGTTAATATACGAAACAAATTAAGATAAGTAAAGCTTCTTAACCATTAAGGTAAAATACCTTTCGCTTATATGATAGTAAGATATACAGGGTATATCAAGACTGCAACCGAAAATGAAGCCAGGTGGTAGTTTTAGTGACTATAAACATAATGCAACTAAAAACTTTGCAAAGAAATGCAACATTTTTTTGTTGTTTTATAAGTGTCGTCGTGTTTGTATGGTAATGCTATAGTTTTTTGCTAAAAAAATAAGTTTAACAAATGCGTGCCATAGCGTCTTTAGAAATAAAAGGGTGTACAATGTAATTTTAGAAAAACTATATAAATACGTAGCAGCAAAAACTAACTAACTAAAAATCGTCATGCAAATATTTTGTTTCATTGTGTCTGGAGTCACTAAAACTACCACCCGGCTTCGTTATCGGTAGCAGTTTTGATACACGCTGTATATCTCCAGTTCGTGTTATATGAAATATGGAACTCGATTGGAAATGGTTAAGGAAAAGAGTGAGGTATTACAATGGTTTACGGCTTTAGGTTTATCATATTCTCGGAAGCTGTTATAAGTTTTGTGTCAAAGTGGATTTTTTTCCTCCTGTGCTCTATTATGGGGGTAATGATTAGTGTCGCTGACAGATGTTGTGATTGTACATGTGGGATGATATGAGTTACCAGGCACAAAGGAAAGGTATATATATATATATACCGGGTATCTCAAGACTGCTACCTGTAATAAATAATCTCCAGGGGCTCCAAACAATAAAACTCCACCAGCTCGTTACCAAATATTTAATTACACTTGTGATTATACACTGCCAATCTGGCTTAATACACTCTCTGAAAAACTTCTATCTTTTCTTCTTGTGTCCAAATCGTCAAGAAAAATACCTCCACTCCGTTTGTATTCCCCAATTTTATATTCGCTCCCACCACCATCACTCTGACCGTTGTTTTTTTTCTGTCTTGCCAGTTTTTTAAAATAAATTACTTCTTCAATAATTAATTTTTATAATATATTTTTAAAGATCAGAGTGTTGGTTTATAAAAATAATTGTAATTATTTATAAACACCTGTATCCAACTTTAACCTTACATACCGAAAACGAAGCCGGGTGGTAGTTTTAGTGGCTACAAACACAATGCAATCATCTCTCAAAAAACTTGTCAAAGATTACTATCTTTCTCACTGAACTGACACATTTCTGTGGATAATTTACCTATTTGTATGTACTGGTATTTTAATATATATGTATATATCTATATATTGTATATATTTATCTTCCAATGTATGTATTGTTATTATATTATTTATGTATGCATATTTGTATATATATATATGTTTATATAACATAATATGTGTATTTATTATTTGTATTACTTGAAATATTATTAAATTAATTGTACTTATTTGCAAAAAACACTTTTCCTTTCTAAGCAAGTTCTATCCTTTACACTTTAGACTGCCCTTTATTTATCCTATTTTTAAATCCATCCCATGGTTGTCTGTAAGACATTGCCTTTCGGCGATAAGACCGCCAATTGTATTTTTTATATTTGTGATTTCTGTTTGTATTTGTTTTCCTTTTGTGTGCAATAAAGTGTAAATAAATAAATAAATAAATAAATGCAATTAAAAATTTCGCATAGAAACGCGACAATTATTTTTTATGATTTTTTAAATATTTTTTATTTTTTTTTATTTATTATACTTCATATACATTGTATCGCTTTTTTTTGCAACTTTTTCTGTTGCATTGTGTCTGAAGTCGCTTAGACTACCACCCGGCTTCGTTTTCGGTAGCAGTCTTGATATACCCTGTATATATATATATGCTATTTGATACAATGGTATGTATTGCTATTTTTGCGTTGTTTATAATCATTAGCTCACATTTTTTTTCTTGAGATTTAATTTAATGCTAGCGCTTCGGTTCAAAGTCTTACTCTATGACCCGAAACGAAGTTCGAATGTTATACGTAAAACTAAAAGAATACCTAGTTACTACACAAAATTAGTATAAAAGAGAACAGTATTGATTTTTACTAGTGAAAAACTTATGTCGTCATACTTTGGGCGCCAGACATTTGAACATTCGAATTTCTTTTCGGATCATATAGTTACCCCCAGCTTGGGTGGCTCCATACCGACGCTGTGTGTTTTTAGTAAACACATAATAGTAAATATAACAATTATTGATAAACAAACAACCAGTTTCATTGCAACTAATACACTTCGATCTTATATTTTTGATAAAAAAAATATATATTATCTACTGAAGGGTAGTTATAGTAGAAATCTTGTGACACCTTGCTAGAATATTAGTCAGTTTCCGTGTACGCTTGCAAAAGCATGGCGTGTGCTCCGTTGCTGCGCTAGATTTGTTGACTGATTTAGATAGTTTTGTGTTATATTACGGTACGCTTAGAACGTCGTGGTCTTAGGTTCGAATACCGGGTCGTGCAAAGTGATATTGAATGCTTCTATTAATTATAAGCCGGAGTCATGATTTTGTGCCGCGATATAGTGCCCCATCATGGGACGGAATATACAATACTTAGTTTCTGTTTTAGTGCAAAGGTGCCCATGCCACTCCTTCTGTAAAAAGGTGTGATATGTGTGTGTATGTAAATGTGAGTGTGTGCGTGATTTGTGGACAATATAGTGCAATTGTTATAGTGATATCGAGTGCTACAACAATCATTGTTGTCGTAATCCAACTGCAGCTGCAAGATTCCGGTGAGTGATAGAGATGTATTATATTATTACTATTTTCATATCATTTTTTGTATCCGCTGTTTTTACACCATTATAAAAAACTATTTTGGTACATTTTCCTTTCAGATATAATAAAGAAATATATGTGATTTTTATCCTGTTTATATTTATATTTGATAAAATCTACAATCAGCATTTAATTAGCGCCCTTCAGTCAAATGTCTTTAAAACAAAAACTTACACATAAGGTACCTCTATATCGCAAGCACTAATAAATCTAGATGTTCGTAGACTACCACCCTATTGGAAGCTATTGCTTGCTAGCGTTCTTATATTAACACCTTTTCCACTCCAATCATTTTGATTTCACGGACTTTGGTTTTCGTATAGACGGAGTCGGTTCTCAAGTCGTAAATAGTTTTGCCATTGTCTATTTACAGTTGAGTGCACTTCGGACCGGTATATCAAATCTTGCTTGGAATGTTTCTTGTGAAATATCTACACTTACTTACAATTTATGTGTTCATATCATTGACAATATATTAAATATGGATCAATTAGAATTGTTTGAAGGATTACCAAATCATTGAAATAGATCTATATTTTTGTTCTTTAACGAGTTTATCCACCAGCACTCGTGGCTACTGCTACAAATATACAAATATACAAATGTAGACAAAACCACCTAAAGGCATTTTTATAATAGACGCATATTTGGACTAAAGTCTGTAACAATTAAAAAAATTTTTTACTTCACTCACGATGGTAATATAGTCTCTATAAATGTAATAATGATCGTCATTATTGTACAGTAACAACGAAGAATGAATTTGTTTCTCCATGACCCTCTAAATCAATAGCATTTTAAGATGGCGACGGGGGAATTAAGTAAATGAAATAAAGCGGGTACTTATGCTGACAAAGTAAGCAAGTATGGAGAGAGCTTGTAATGTCGTATTTTATGCCTGTCAGTGAAAAGGGACGGTGAAAAATTGTCACCTAATTTTCATTAGGGACAAAATTTACTGCCTTCGTAGCTGAGCTAAAATGGAAAAACACGAAATATTGTGAGAAAATTTGGAGACTTATTAATAGTTGGTAATAGCTTGTCGCGAAAATGATTTAAGATCCTGGTGTAAGAAATTTTGCTGTACGTAAGAACAGTCATTACTTACCCAGTATACAGGTTGACTGTTTTTGCAAAATTTAAGTTCGAATTCCTTGTTTTCACCAAGGTCAAATATATACAAGGTATATCAAGACTGCAACCCAAAATGAAGCCGGATGGTTTTAGTGACCGACACGACGCGACGAACCGACCGACCGAGTGACGAACCGGCAGACACAATGCAAATAAAAAATTTGCAAGAATACGCAACATTTTTTGTGATGGTTTAAATGTCATCGTGTTAGGGCGGTAAAACGATAGTTTTTATTTGGATTCTCGCCGCGGTGTGTCTGTGAGCAACACGTGTGTCAGAATTATTTTCTTTATATTTTGTTATTTTTTATTGTATTAAATACTGTAACCTATTGTGATTGTTTTTGTGAAGCGTCTGTGTCTGTAAATATTAGATATTTATTCTGTACTAACAACTGTTTTAGTGTAGTTTCGTGTTTTAGTTTTTTAGGTTAACATGAATAATAATAAACCCCCCGACCCTCCCGACCCTCCCGATGTAACTCCACCGTTTTCTCCATCCTTCTCTTCCCCCCCTGTTCTACAGGAAAATCCCAATCCCCTTTCCCAATTCGCTGAAGTTGCTTGCAGCCTAGTGGAATCGGACACTATTTCCTCAACAGGCAGCACTAACAAACGACCGGCAGAAGACAATAGACCTTCCGATATACGTCCATCGAAGCATTCGAAAAGCCAGGTTGGGCGAACTAAATACAACACAGTAGACCGGGGCCCTTTCGTTGTTCACGTTTCGAGGATTGAAACACAACCTAATTCTGGTACCACTTTACACCCTGTCACTTTTGGCCTTTTCCTCTTCAAAAACAATATATACAATGTAGTGAAAGACGGAGTCAAGAGAGTTGGACGAAATCGAGTCTCTGTTGAGTTTAGTACTCAACAGGATGCAAACGCTTTTCTCTCCAACAACCTTTTAGCAAAACACAAGTTCGCTGCCTCCATCCCAACATTTCATGTGACTAGAATGGGCGTCGTGTCTGGAGTCCCTGTGGACATGTCGGAAGAGTCGGTTAAACAATATATTACTGTTCCACCTGGATGTGGCCACATCCTTAAGATTAGACGCATTAATAGAAGAGTGCTTAGAGACGGGGCTACTGAGTGGATACCAACAGAGACATGCGTTCTAACATTCGACGGTCAGATCCTGCCTAAGCGAGTGTTCTGCTGCTACACTTCTTTGCCTGTAGAACAATATATCTATCCAACAATACAGTGCAGGAATTGTTGCAGATTTGGCCACATAGAGAATGTTTGTAGATCTAAGCCTCGTTGCAGTAAATGTGGCCGTGACCACCCAGGGAATGGTTGCGACATATCTGAAAAGGAGGCTTTCTGTGTGCTGTGTTCTGGACAACACTTTGCAAACAGCAAGGCATGTCCGGAATATAGTAGACAGAGAGCTATTAAAACTACGATGGCTGAAAAAAACGATTTCATACGCGGAAGCAAGCAAATGCATCCCAGCAGCTTCACGTAGTTATGCTGATACTCTGAAATCCCCCCAAACTCCCCTCTCCTATCGCAAAACAGTTTTCAGGCAACCCAAATCCCATATTCCTCTTTCCCCATCCTATGATAAAGTCACACACCGGTCTATTACTAACCCACCCCCACCGTCACAGCATAATGGCTGTGCTATAAATACTGCTCACTCCAATACTAACACTGTTGATACCATAATCCAACTTTTAACATCTCTTTTAACCTTGAATTCCTTTCAAAATCCTTCACCCTCGACTTCACATCAACCGTCCAACGTTGCCCAACAATTAATTAATACATTAATCAATTTTTAAAATGGCTACGCCAATAGTATTCCTTCAGTGGAATGTGAGGAGCGTGTCTCATAAGAAGCACGACCTCACCTTCCTTATTAATAAATACAAACCTTTAACTTGCGCCTTGGCTGAGACTTGGTTACTTCCAAATCTCAGCTTCCGTATACCACACTACAACATTTTTAGATGCGACAGGCCTGATGGCTATGGAGGTTCTGCATTGTTAGTTAATAATCAAATCCCTTTCGTTACGTCCCCCATCAACCCCTTGATGGGAGACATAAACATTGTCGCTGGCAGAGTGGAGGGTATAAGTGTAATGTCTATTTATATCTCCCATCCTGATTCAGCTTTTCTCCCTATTATCAGGGATTCACTTCAACATGCAGATCGACCACTACTAGTCATGGGTGATTTTAACTGCCATCATTACAGATGGGGTTCTGATCGCTGCGATTCTTTCGGATCAGGCTTGGTTGATATTTTGGATGAACTCGGTCTCTGCGTGCTCAACAATGGTTGTTCCACTCGCCGAATCTTACCGGGACAGCAAAAAAGTTGCGTCGATATCTCCTTTTGCTCACCTGATATCGCAGCATCTGCATGCTGGCAGTGTACAGACTTGTCACATGGGAGTGATCATTATCCAATTATTATTACCTTAACCCAAAGAACCTATTTGGCAAAATCCCTTCCCCCCCTTCTAAAATATAACCTATCAGATCCAGATTGGTCAAAATTTGCACGATTACTAGACGAAAAAATTGTATCCTTACCTATAATTAATGATCCAAATTTAACTGATATTAACCCCTCCCATGTAAACTTCTGTTACGAGCAATTAGTGGAAGCCCTAACATCCTGTGCAGATTCTTGCTTCCCTATTAGAAACAGCAGCAGACAAAAAATACCATCCCCACCGTGGTGGGACAGTGAATGCACCATGGCTATCAGGGAAAGAAAATCGGCAGAGAAGAGATACAATCAGGACATGAGCGCCCAGAATTTATTAAGTTACAAACAAATATTCGCAAAGACTCAACGAATCCTGAGACGGAAGAAACGCGTGGGCTGGACTAACTTTTGTAGTTCTTTGTCGCCTTCAACTCCATGCACTGTAGTTTGGAAATCTATTAATAGATTCCGGTCTGGATGTTCTCCAACGGTCTCCTCTCCTATCTCCCGTGATGTTGCTGAACTCTTCTTCGGAAAGATTGCTCCTCCATATGTACCGTCGCTACCAGAAACATATATCGGCCCGATTGTCACATCAGATGATCCACATGATGTCCCATTCACTGCAGAAGAACTAGACTTGGTTCTTGGCAGTGTACGAGATTCCGCTCCGGTTATTGATGGCTTACCTTATTCTTTTTTAGTCCACTCTGGTAAAAATACAAAAAAGTACTTTCTGGACCTTATAAATTTTTGCTTTGTAAATGGGCTAGTACCGAATCCCTGGAAGACGCAAATAATAATCCCAGTTTTAAAACCCGGAAAACATGCAGATGACCCGAATAATTTTAGGCCCATCGCTCTATCATCTACAATGGCAAAAACTTTCGAACACCTAATAAAAACCGGCTAGAGTGGATAACAGAGTAGAGAAATATTCTCCCTAACTCCCAATTTGGTTTCCGGAAGGGACTTGGTACGGCGGATAGTATTGGAACCCTGGTGACGGATATTCGATTAGCCCTGTCCAAAAATAAATCAGTTGTGGCTTCATTCTTAGACATATCTTCTGCATATGATAACGTCCTCCTTCCTCTTCTCAGGCAGAAAATGCAAGAGCTGAGATTCCCGGCAAGGTTGATTCAGTGCATATGCTCAATGCTTATGTCGAGATCCCTGACCATAAGATCCCAAGGTGTAGAGTTTGAACAAAGGCTGACGTGGAAAGGGCTGCCTCAAGGTTCAGTACTCAGCCCAATACTTTACAACCTTTACACAGCTGATATCGACACATGCTTAAACTACAACTGCCATATTTTGCAATATGCTGACGATTTGGCTTTGTATGTATCCAGTTCCTCAATTTATGATGTTAAAGGTCTTAGCTGGCGTCTGGTGGGGCGCACATCCCTTCACAATGAAGCTGGTATACAACGCTTTGGTGCGAAGCATTATGGACTATGGCATGTTTCTAATATCCCCATGCAACAAACTAGCTCTATCAGGTCTAGACAAGGTTCAGGCTAAATGTCTTCGGATCATTTCTGGCTGTATGAGGTCCTCACCGCTGAATGCAATGCAGGTTGAATTTTCCGAACCTCCCTTACCTGTACGGAGACAATATCTTGCCAATCGGTTCTGGAGCAAAATTTGCGGCAAAAATAACCACCCCCTGTCTAGAAAAATCGACAAATTAGACATTGCTTGCAACAGGTCTACTTACTGGACCCATAAAGAAGTACCGCTACTTGTTCAGGCCTATCGTTCTTTTAAAAATTTTGAAACTCCTGTGTGTACATCTAATAGACTTCCAATCTTCAACACAGAATTTGAAATTTTATGTTTCAGACCAAATATTCTTTTTGACATTGGAGTCTTCAAAGACTCCGTTTCAGCTGACAGAACTTTTAATGCTTGCTTTTAAATTTTCCCAAACTGAATATACTGGTGTTGCAGTATATTACCAAAATTCTAAGATCATATTGCAATTTAAATGCCCTAGAGAATCCTCGGTATTTACTGGTGAATGCATTGGCATCCTAGAAGCTTGTCTTTACATCCAAACCCATAACATTACAAAGGGTATTGTATTCACAGACTCACTGAGCTCTCTTAAAGCCCTAATACAAAATCCCTTTAAAAGTAAACTACACAATTCCTTACTCCTCCAAATAAAAAAATGTCTATTTTGTTGTGAAAAAATGGGTAAAATTGTTCAATTGGCATGGATCCCAAGTCACTGTGATATACTTGGGAATGAGTATGCCGATAGATTGGCGAAAAACGCAACTTTCTCTGAATCGGCTGATCTAAAACATTTTATACTCCATCCCTACGATCTACTGAGCCTTTCCCGGAGGACTCTGATGATTTCGTGGCAGAACCAGTGGAATAATTCATCTAAAAGAGTAGGCAAACATTATTACGCCATACAGCCAGTGATACCGCCGAAACCCTGGTTCTATAAATATAAAAAACTTTCAAAGCTGGTTATATCGACAATCTGTCGAATTCGTATTGGTCACTGTTCATCTCCTGTGTTCCTGAACAAAATTCGGGTTCGGGATTCGTCTTTATGTGAATGTGGCTTAGATGAAGGTTCTCTGGAACACATATTCTTCAATTGCCCCAGGAACAATTCGGCACTAGATTTTTACAAAGATATAATTTCTCTTAATATTCCCGTCCCCATTAATTTTCCTTCTTTGTTAACACACTTCTCTAATGAACTCCTCGAAACAATGCTGAAATTCATACGGACTAATGCCATCAGACTGTGAACCTGAAACGTCAGAAATGTTTAGGGTGGAATACAAAATATTTTATTAAATAGTTTTAATTATTTTACAATTTATTTTATACAATTGTTTTAAATATTTATATTTTTCATTACCTTATATTAACTTTATTTTTTACTAATATTCATTTTGCCTTATTTGCGTGTCCTTTTGTATCAATGTACTAACCACGTTGCCGTTATTTAATACATTTAGTTTAATGTCGATTTATTACTTGCAATCAATTGATAATCAAATGAAATAAACCAATCTTTACTTCCTTAGATTATACATATGTCTAGATGACATATCACACCTCACGGCACGGCCCAAAAAAAGTCTACCAAATTTGGTAGACTCGCTTCTCACGTACGTCAGTGTCATTTGAACTACATATGGATAACGTGCTCCCGAAAAATAATTAATTATGCCGGTTTGTGCTGTCGAATTGTATCGCAATTATGTGGGAAAACTGTATAATAACACCAATATCACTTTTCATGGGTAACCTTTGTTGTTAAACCACTATTATTTGAAGAAAACACGAACTTTTAATTCGTTATTTTGAGGATGTGTTTCATTGGCCAGTGTTGTCAATTTATTACTAGGGAGATTTGGTGAAACTATGGGAGATAAAATAAAAATATCATTATATCATATTTCGATTAGAAGAATAATAAGAAGAATGGTATTAATTATTTGATGAGCAAATAATAACTTATCTACACAATATGAATGAAACTCATGAGGTCATGCACTTTATAGTAATTTTGTTAGTTCTTTCTAATATGTATTTTTAGGCTTCCTACGGATTCCTTGCTGGCAAATTGCTGGAGAGACATTATACACCGGAAACGAAATGAAGACCATTCGTAGCCGTGTGTTCCGAACATTTTTCTTATGATGATTTATATTTTACATTAATACAGAAATCAGATAACGCAGCCCAGGCAATAAATCCTAAGAATTAATTATATTCCGAAACAAACAACAGGAGATGGGTTTTGATTTAAAAAATACTGTATACTTTTACCATTGTATTTATTGCTTTTACTAAAATGCGTAATAAATATAATAATAGTAAAATTACTTTAAATCATTGAGTTACACAACTGGAGGGGACATCAAGACCAAATAGTTTGGAACATTCGCAAGAGTACATGTACCGTTAGGCTGTCAGTCGTTCCTGACGTTTCAGCGAAGACGGACCTAATTAGGTGTAAATATAATTGATCCATAAATGCCGTATTGCGTGCTAAAACATGCAAAAACCATTCCAGAACAATAGGAAGAAAAGATGGAGTTTCATTCGATAGGTAAATCAACCGTACTTTAAATAAAGAAGCACGAAATTAAATTTAAGAAATTATTGACCGGAGTCGTTTTGACAACCGCCATTTTTAATGAAATTATAGATGAATAGTAATGTAGTGACAGATAGGTAAAAATTGAAGTTTTCATTTAGGGATAGTGGATATTGTATATGATGATACGATATATATTTTTAAAAATTCTAATTTATTTCTAATACAAAAATATGGCATATTTGGACATTTTAATTATAGTTTCCGTTAACATTATATATTTAATTAATTGGTTAATTGTATATTTATTGCTATAATGTTTTTTTTTTTCCAAATAAAGAAAATAAAATAAAACTTTAAATTCAATATAAGAATTTATAGGCTCTATCAGGCGTATATAGATATAGGTAGAAATTTCTGAAGTGTCGCATCTGCAACATTGCCGACTTTATCTATACTTCACTGTCATATTGAAATGAGCACAATTTTTCTTCTACGTGTCCGCTCCAGTTGTAATACCTCAATGCTTTAAATAAAGAAATTATTTTATTTTACCTACTTTGTTTATCAAATAATGGAGAAAAGTTCAGTTAATAATCAGGAGTAGGCATCCCTAAACACACACACCTTGTCAGTTGGATTACAATAAGTACACGACCGGTACTCACACATATCAACAAAAGTGGGGACATTTTTGGCGCGTCGTTTGTTGGCATTGCTCAATCTAGACATGTATATAATCTAAGCTTTACTTCGTACTCGCAGCCTACCAAAACACACGGGTACTCATAGCACATTTGACATTGGCAGAATTGTCGACATCGGCACTGTTTGCCATAAACAAAAACTGAACTGAACTGATAATTTTTATTAAACGGTTTTATTTAGCTCACCCCGTTTGTTTGGGTCAAATTTAGTAATTGAAATTTAACCCTCTTCCCGTTAACCGATTGATCTGAAATTTGGTATACGCCTTTGATTCTGGTGACAATACAATTATCCATATTCAATATTATTGTGAATCCAAGATGGCCGCCACTACAAGATGGCGGACAACTTAGTTTTTCAATCCCATCAATATGGGTATCAAATGAAAGGGCTTGTCAAGTAGAATTCAGTGCATTATACAAAATCAAAATCAAAGATGGCCACTGCTACAAAATGGCGGATAATGTATTTTTCAATCCCATCAATATGGGTATCAAAATAAAGGGCTTGGTAAGTATAATACAGTATACTATACAAAATTACAATATGAATCTCCCACCCAAGTCAAGAACTCAACGAATTGAATAGAATGAGAAATAAAAACTAAAAACTTAAAAATAAAAAGTAAAAAAAATATATTAAGTTAAACGGTTTTATATTGCAGATAAATGTACTAAAAACTAAAAAATAATTTGATAATGTTTGATAAAATAATGCAATATAAAACCGTTTAACTTAAAATATATTTTTTTTACTTTTTTATTTTTGATAACATATTATTTTGGTACTTGCGTACCATAGCATCTTTAGAAACAAAACGATGTACATTATTATTTTAAGAAGAACTATGTACTTACCATACAAATACTACGGAAAAAAAATACAAAAATATGTCGTGCTTTTTTTATTTTATTTGCATTGTGTCTGAAGACATAACAATTACCATCCGGCTTTGTTTTCGGTCGCAGTCATGATATTATATAATTAAAAGTAAGAAATTATTCACTGTATACAAATAAGTGGAGTATAAAGAGTAATAAACTATAAACACAGATCTTATTATAACGCCTTTCAGTGTGTAAGCACCGCACTACCAAACAGTTTTCGAACAAAACATTCTACTTTAGAAATTAATTAATCGTGTTTGTCTATTCAGTAAAATCTTATTCAACGAATTGTGTAGTCCCCGACAACTCAGCATAAATAAATATTTAGGTTTTACAAGTAATTATATCACACCTCGATGTTTTTATTGCCTTTACAATTTAGTATTTCAATGGTCTCGTCTAACTACCTTTTGATTATTATTCAGAACACGAATAATGTTTTCTAAGCATGATGAATATCTAACGCGATTGAATTAATATTTAGAATTTATAGACCCTATAGCTAGTTGCATAATTTGCTTATGGGTTCGGGTGATAAGCTTCGGACATGATTGAAAAACACGTAAATTTTTCAAACATGTCGGGTTTCGAGTTAAGACTGTATAAATCCGACTTCGAGCTGAACGCCAAAATTGCAAGACAAACACAATAACAGTCTTATGCATGAAATTATATCGGGTATCCCACTATCATGCATGGTAGTCGCTATCCGAGAAAATGAAAATCTACTGACACCATTTGCTATACATTGGAAATACGTCTACCAAAAAGTATCAGTTCAAACAACTACAATTTTTATTCGTTCTCGCATGTGGAACTATCAAAACATCCAAGTTTTATTACTAGTGTCATAACATGCATACCACGTATGCAATAACTTCCAGATCTATTTTATAGTATAGTAAAAACTTGCGTCTCAAATGCCCCGTAAGGACAGTTAGCGAAACTTTAAGCCAGTTTTAAACAAATTGCATCCGACGTAACTGTTTTAAAGGATAAGCGTGGATCCTTTGCATTTCATTCGGAATTATTTTACATACTAAATGACACTTCGAACTTTGTATACTTGGACGTATTAACGTTAAATTAAACAAAGTATAGCTTTTGGTTTGTAGTAATTTATTTTGCGTTTTATGCGCTATCTGCTAGATTTGATAATGTAGAACAATTAATCATTAAATTAATTCAATAAGGAGAAATTGTAAATGATGAAAAAATACAATGGTTATGATAATTTTCATACCGTGTCAGACAGGGCACTTACGGTCATCATTGGAGAGTACTTAATAATTAAAAATCGATTTTGAAATCACGCCAAAATTCTTAGATCTGAGTTACCTCTATTTAAATAATATTTAGAAATAGATATAGAATATTATTGGGGTGTTAATTTATAATAACATACCTAATTAAAAACAATTTTAAAATCTCACTCTAAATCTTAGATCAATGTCACCACTATTTAAATTATATTTAGAAGTAGATGTAGAACATTATTAAAGTGTATTTCATATGAACATTAAATCTAACATAACATAAATATGAACTAAGTCATGCCTATATTCCGACGAAGCCTACGGATCTCAAATGTGCACAATCCTGACATGTCACTTTTGCTTCATCCATATTCAACAATCTTTTTATGCATTTTTGTCGCTTTAGATATCTTTTGACCTGTTTGCAATGTCACTGCATAAATTTTGTTCACTTCCAACATAATATCGATTGAAAATATTTTAATTCATCAAATTTCGGCACAAAACGTAAACATTCAAAAGCACATCACGAAAATATATGACAGCAGCACTTTTATTGAATTATGTTCCCCTTGAATGGTCCTTACTATTTAATTATGTCAATAAAACTACTGGCATTGAAGACGTCTCGACAAGGATTGTATTGCAAATCGACTGTACAAGTCGTAGTTTCGACGATCATTGCACTTAACTGAATCGTGACAACAACCTTTTAAAGTTATAGACCAAATACGAAATAAATCATTTGTTTATTTAAAACCTTGTTATGCATCAGTAAACAAAACTAATAATGTAAATTATGTAATAAAAATCTATATATATAAAAATAAAACCCGTTTTGCGTTGTCACGGCATCACGTGTGAACGGCTGAACCGATTTCGATAATTCTTTTTTTAAAATGTTTGTGGAAGTCCAAAGATGGTTCTTACGGCGAGAAAAAATCGATTAATTGCCGGAAAAACCCTAAAAACAGCCCTTTTCTTTTTCCCATACAAACGTTTTCTAACTAAAACGTAAAGTCAATTTGAGCTTTATGGCTATTGTATAAAGTTCATATTAAATTACAAGCACTCACTGTTGTTTAAACAATGTAGGTATGTTCCTAACGTCAAAGAGTCAATTTTCACTTTATTACCGCTAAACAAAGTTCAAATTCAATCATATCTATCAAAACAATGTGCGTGATTTTCCCATACAATATGTTCATGGGTTTGTAACTGTCAAACATTTAATTTTCACCCTGTCGATATGGTAAACTCTGCCCTCAAATTAAAGAACGTATTTAAATAAAGGTTTCGAATCGAAAACATATATCCACAATATTCGATTAATGGCGTATTTTAGATTTTAAAGAAGTAAAATATTGACAGTAGTGAAAATGGATTGACATTTTAATTGATTTTCATTGTTTATGCATGCGTTCAGAAATTTATTTTGTATAAACTAAGGAGAATATATCTAGCTACATTAATGTAGGACAATGAAATAAATAATGTTCACACGTAATGGTGGATTTACTTGTTGGCTGAGGCTGGGTCAACGTCTACCAACTCCAAGCTATTAACTATGAAAAACATAAGGCCAGCCGAGCCAAACACTCCGTTTACACGCTGGCATTGGTGGAGGCTGGCTGAGGTTGGCCAAGCGTGTAAATGCAGTATAAGAAGTTATACTTACTCCTTTTCTTTTTTTTTTTTTATATACTGGCCTGGCATAGTGGCGGCATTGCACCTGATGGAAAGTGCCAATGCCGCTCAGGCAGAGTATCCATTGGCATCGGACGGCAGTCCCATGCCAATGGAAACAATTATGTCGGCCTGCTAAGGTGCCTCTTCACACCGCGGCGGAAGGACCCAGGATTGTAGGAAGGAGGGAACACGAATTTTCAAGATCGAATGCCATTTTTATCACGATTTTTTACAGTGGGCTTTCCTTCGCTATAATTCACTGATAGAAATGTACATCGTATCGGACTGAGATAGGTTATATTATACCTAAAGGGGGTAAAAAAGGGTTGAAATGTTATATCTAAGAAAATCGAAACCACTGAAGTTATGTCTATAAAAAAAAAATTAACTCTTTATTACTAACAAAAAGTAATGGCGTGCAATATTTTTTGGAAAAAACAGCATTTTGGTGCTGAAATAAGGGAAGGAATATTGGATGGACAATAAAAAACGCAAAAGTTTTTAATGTAAAAAATTCATAAGGCAATCTTTATATGTATTTATTATTATATGGATGTATATGGAGAGAAGGGACATAAAATAAAATAGAATGGAAGGTACGGGAGAGGGCTGGGATAGCTGACAGATTTGTTAGGACGAATGTAAATGCACGTTATAAAACGGGATGGATAATAAAGAGAAGGGACGGGACGGATTGGGAAGAGACTGAACGGGCGGATGAGACGGGATTGAGCCGGACAGCAGGATAGCTACGTCAAGTTTAGATATACAAGAATTTAAACGAAAAACAACATGTTTCTGGTGTACAGTGGAATCAAAAAATATATGCACCCAGGCGAAGCTGGGTCGGGCCGCTAGTTATTAAATATAATTCACTCACGGCCTTATCACTTGAGGCGATCTCTTCCTGGCAACCTACCATAAGAAGGATAAGACAAAACAACAATTAGATGGTATCACTGCCCTGTCTGTATTATCTGCCCTCTCTTTTTTTCCATCTCTTACTGTCCATCCCAACGTAGTCGGTAAGAGATTGCCTCGAGCGATACGATCGCCTTTTGTACCACTATGTAATATAATGTTCTGTAATTAAGTTAACTTAGTGTACAATAAAGCATTAAAATAAATAAATAAATATCACGGGGTGCACGAAAACTTAAGGAAATATTTATTAATTTGGAAAACCAACAGCTTAATTATAAAAAAATGGATGACAACTCAATAACTAATAGCTTTTTTTTTATACTGGCCTGGCATAGTGGCGTCATTGCACCATAGCTAATTACAGGTTTTCAAGGATATCATCATCATCATCATATCAGCCACAGGAAGTCCACTGCTGAACATAGGCCTCCCCCAAGGATCTCAACAATGACCTGTTGGAAGTGGCCTGCATCCAGCGACTTCCTGCAACCTTAGTCAGATCGTCCGTCCACCTTGTAGGCGGGCGTCCGACCTTTCGCTTGCCTGTACGTGGCCTCCACTCAAGAACCTTTCGGCCCCAACGGCCATCGGTTCTACGAGCTATTTGCCCGGCCCACTGCCACTTCAACTTGCCAATCCAATGGGCTATGTTGGTAACCTTGGTTCTCCTACGGATCTCCTCATTTCTGATTCGATCTCGTAGGGAAACACCGAGCATAGCCCGCTCTATGGCTCGTTGAGTGACTTTGAGCCTTTTAATGAGGCCCACAGTGAGAGGCCACGTCTCGGTGCCGTATGTCATCACTGGTAACACACAACTATCGAAGACTTTCGATTTTAGGCACTGAGGTATTTTGGACGAGAAGACGTCGCGAAGTTTCCCGAACGATGCCCAACCGAGTTGGATTCGACGATTGACCTCTCTCTCGAAGTTGGACCTGCCTAACCGGGCCACTTGTCCTAAATAGACATATTCGTCTACAACTTCGAGAGTCAAGCCCCCAACTCTAATAGGCACCCCTATTAGGCACAACATGGATATTTGATATGATCTTCGTTTTATCCATGTTCATTTTAAGATCCACCTGTTGGGAGACTCGATTAAGGTCTTCGAGCATAGTGCTAAGGTCTTCCAGCGATTCTGCCAAGACTACAATATCGTCGGCAAATCGAAATGAGTAATATACTCGCCGTTGATGTTGATGCCGAATCCTTTCCACTGCAAGAGCTTGAAGGCATTTTCCAGCGCGGCAGTGAACAGTTTCGGAGATATGACATCTCTCTGTCTCAAGCCTCTCTGTAGTGGAATAGCCTTCGTGCTCTGATCCTGTACTCAGACCGACATAGTGGCGTTGTTGTATATACATCTCAATACTTCGATGTACCGATAGTCTATGTGGCACCGCTGAAGAGACTGTAGCCCAGCCCAGGTCTCGATCGAATCAAAGGCTTTCTCATAGTCCACAAACGCTAAACAAAGCGGCAAGTTATACTCCTCGGTTTTTTGTATAACCTGCCGTAGCGTATGAATATGTTCTATGGTACCAAAGCCTTTTCGGAAACCGGCTTGTTCGGGTGGCTGGAAGTCATCAAACCTGCCTTCGGGACGATTTGTGATGACCCTCGAAAACAACTTATAGACATGACTCAGGAGCGAGATGGGCCTGTAGTTCTTCAGCAAAGTATTATTACCTTTTTTGAAGAACAGTACCACCACGCTCCTGCTCCATGCCTCCGGCGTTGAGCCCTCGAGGAGAACGGAATTGAAGAGCCTCTGAAGGACTTTCAGTATTCTTGTTCCGCCCGCTTTCAGAAGCTCTGAAGTGATTCCGTCCTCACCCGGCGCCTTGTTGTTTTTAAGTTGTTTGAGGGCCATCTCAATCTCAAACAGGCTGATGTCCGGGATATCATCGCTAGGGTGTCGGATTAACTCGGTTCTCGGGTCTTCGGCCGAGCTAACAGTAGGTTCGGCAACCGAGGTGTAAAGCTGTTCGTAGAACCTCTCGATCTCTCTTAATACCTCTGCCCTCGTCGATACCACGCGGCCATCGTCCGTTTTCAGCCTAGACAACTGGCTTTGCCCAATAGACAAGTCTCTTGCAAACACTTTGGAGCCTCCGTTCCGCTCAATTGTCTCCTTAATGCTCACAGTATTGTGAGCACGGACATCGTGTCGCAAGGACTTCCAGATCCGTCTATTGAGCCGCCGATATGCTTCGGCGTCAACGGACGACTGCAGCGTCAAAGATCGACGTTTGGCCATGAGGTCAAGAGTGTGGAGCGAGAGTTTTTGTGGTCTATCTCTACGGCGAGGTCTAAAATACTTAGATCCCACCGTATGGACAGCTTCTACCAAACCACTGTTTAACTCGTCCACTGCAAGGTTTTCTTTAAGACAATCAAAGCGATTTGTTAACTCGAGTTGAAAGCTCTCGGGGTTTTGGATGTGGGCGCAAGTAGGTCGGAGCGTAGACTTCATCAAGCGGCGCCTTTCTAATTGGACGTTGATATTCAATGTGCCCCTAACCATTCGGTGATCACTACCGGTTTTCACCCTGTTGATCACAGAGACATCACTGAACATCCATCTATTCGTCGTCAAGATGAAATCTATCTCATTTCTCGTAGAACCGTCAGGACTCAGCCAGGTCCATTTCCTGTGAGGCGGCTTCTGGAAAAAAGAGTTCATCGCGAAGAGTCCCTCTTTTTCCAGAAAGTCGGCCAGCCTCTGACCCCTGAGGTTCCGTTGCCCATGAGCAAATTGCCCCGCTTTCAACTCTGCATCGCTTCTCTTGCCCAACTTTGCGTTGAAGTCCCCCATAATAACATTGAAGTAGGTTTTGGAAGTATGTATGGCCCGACTTATGTCCTCATACATCTCCTCTACTTCTTCATCTGGGTGTGTCGAGGTCGGCGCGTATACCTGTATGACCTTCAACGAATAACTTTTTGATATTCTGAGTATAAGGTACACTACCCTGCTCGACACACTTTCGATGGATACGATGTTGTTGATGAGAGACCTGTGGACGTGAATTCCTGTGTGTGGACTGTTGGTCGTCCCCCCGGTAGAAGAGCAGGTTACCAGACTTCAGGGTTATCGTATCCTTCCCGATTCTTCGACTTCCGATAACCCCATAATATCCCAGTGTAACCCGCTCAATTCTTCTTCCAGTTCGACAATCTTCTCATCTGTCCTCAAAGTGCGTATGTTGTGTGTTACCAGGGCCAGTCGTCGTCGGGGGTGGTAGCCGGGGCCAACCCGGGGATTCTTAGCACCCCCTGCCCCACCGTAACCATAGCTGCTACCATCGCCAGGAATAGTGGGGCTGCCGGGGACTGGGGACCTGGTCAATATTTGTGTCACCATTGAGGGGTATTTGCCAATACTCGCCACGCTTGGCAGGCGGGTTGGCGAGCGCAAGAGGGGACTCGCGCTGATGACGCTGCTGCCCATCATCAACGGGGGAAAGGAAATAGGGTTTGTGAGTAGAGGATATAATGGGAAAGGAGAGTATGGCCTGTAGGAGTGGATACTGCAGTCATGGAAGGGAATGTTTGTAGTGACTGCAGCAGCTCGGGGGCCGAGGTCGCGTACTCGTAGCACCTATTCTAGGACAGGCCATGACCACTAAATAGGAGCATCCCTGACCAAGGATGACCTGACCTGATTCAAGGATATAGTAACAATATAAATAAACAGTAGCCAGTATGTTTTCAACACATTACAATTATAGTTACAACATTACTTATGCAATAAATGAAAGGCTCAGCAACCGTCTTGCTTTAATAATGCTTGGAGTATATGGGTCTATATAATGGTTCTTACAGACATGATTAAAAAACATATTAATAAAAAATAAATACTTCGCATACGGTTTGCATACGGTTCATATTTGGTTTACGCAAATATGACCATGTTTCTGAGTTTCGTCTCAAGCTCAAGTGGTTACCCATACGGCTTCGTCGGAATACTCACACTCTTTCACTTTTATACAATATATTATTTAACCTTCTCACCCCCTCTTATCTCAAAGACCGTTTTATATTTCTTCATGATTCCCATGAAAGATCCCTGAGGTCGTCGGAGAACATGAAACTGAGAATGCCCGTACACACCACGACATTTATGGACAAATCATTCTCCGTACTAGCTGTTCGATTGTGGAACTCACTTCCAGATGTCGTGAGACGGGCTAGAACATTGTCACCTTTTAAGTCACTAGTCAAGGAACACTGTCTCTCTCTCTGAATTTACACATTAATGTGCTTTAACTATTTCCATTAGCATTTATTATGTATATATTTATTATATTTTATGTCTATTTTGTATATGTATATATGTATGTATGTTGTACATATTTATATGAATGTATTACTTTTATTTTGTGTTTTTAATTTGTTAGTATAGTTTGATTTTTTTTTTCTTTCATTATACACCCTAGACTGCCCTTTCTCTCTCCTGTGTCTTATCTCCATCCAAAGGTTGCCTGGAAGAGATTGCCTAGTGCAATAAGGCCGCCGATTGTACTTATTTTTAATATTATTTATAATTTCTGTTATTGTATTTGTTTTTTTCTGGTGTACAATAAAGTTTATAAATAAATAAATAAATAAATACTTCCAAGTCATTTATGTAAAAGTAACTACATAAACTATACATTTCGAAATACATATTACAGATAGACGGTACGAAATATCTGAGACAAATTTACAATAGAGATAAGATTTTATAAACAAACAGACTTAAGGGGCGGCAAGAGGTCCAATTAATAAGTGTCTCCGTAATGAAGACTGCAGGCTCGAGTTCTTTTTAACGTTCAAACGGACATTCGGATCATTAAACAATTCCTTATTTACATCGCAAACTCCCGCAAATTAAGTTCGCTTAAATGCCGTTGTCGCTACAGATGCTTAGCGAGAATTCTTCTCTACCAAACATTTTATTCCAGCTGCCTTTGTCCGTTCTATTATCTTCGTTCTCAAAGAAAAACGTTTTTTATCGCCAACAACAACAGATACTTATATTAAATTTTGTTTACGACAAAGGTATTTGTCATTTGTCTTCAATATCGAATTACTGTTCATTTCGTTTTACCCAACTACCCCAGAAGGAAATGGTTTTTCTTGTTTATATATTGTCTAGTCCTTTGGCACGTGTAAAAATATTAATGGGTTTTAACCTACGATCAACAAATTTTATGCAACTTGGATTGTTTGTTGTAATTGTAAAGTTTATCAAAGGTTTTAACTTACAAAATATTGCGTGATATTTAGAACTACCACTACAAAGGTCATTGCCCTCTACGACGTAGCAAGTCATACTAATAATATTTTCATAACTGATACGTTCCTAAGATACTCAGGCGTCGTACCAGAAACTTTACGTAACTATAAATGAAAACAAAAGACAAACGACGATAAAAACAAACAAAACTCAGTATTCCTAATAACATTATTCTTAAATAAAGAATAGAAATTCGCTGGCCAATACGATTTCCAAACAACCTTTTGCAATCAGATCAGACCACAAGTCTCCCGCAGATTAATGGTTTTATGTGACCAGTTGGGGCTTTGCTGAGTCGGAATTTTAAGTACCAATCGGGGTTTCATTGAGACAGACTCATTTCCTTTTATTGGAAATATATGGTCAAATTATGCATTGAATGAAATTGTAATAATTCAGTTTTGTTTAACATATAGTAACCCAAAAAATGCAACCAAACTTATGTACAGTTCAGGTTATAATATCAAATATTACATTAGGAACTAGTGGAAAAACATCATATTATGTACATTAATATGACACAAGACAAAGTTCGCGCCACAGTCAAATCAAAGAATTGTTTTTATGGAAATGTTACTGACTTGTTTAGTACATCGTAAAACCATCTATCATTTATTTAAGGACTCTAAGTCTATGAAACATTTATTCTTGTTTAATTTCACGCTTTCATTTCAAGTCGCATTAAATCAGCTTTTGTACCCATAATTAATTTCCATTAGCATTGAAACACTCATTAATTCTTTTAAAGTATATTATGAAAACAAAATAAGTTTATGCGAGATATTTTAGAAAACATAATGCGAAATTAAATCTGTTGGCGAACGGACGCTTAACCTGGACGATGCTGCCGCACACGCATTTGCATCTTTTACATTGCAAATTCAATAGCCACACAAACGTCCAAGGAATATTATTTGAATTTTTCACAAGTTCGATTAAAATGACACCTGTATACGATGTTTGGTTTGATAGCTCTTTTCCAGAGTACATTTATGAATATTTTAATATTTATTACGGACTTTTAAAATACTCATTTGCATACATAAAGTATGCTGTTGAGTTTTTAAGTACGACGAAAGCAGAACTCGGTCGTGGCGTTAAAGGAGGGGTCATTTTTCAAGTATGCGGGATGAGTTTCCATCTTCAAGGCGTATCCGAAACATTGTTGTACTTGAGAACAACAATGTTAGAGAACCTCTTCTAATTTATTATATGCTCTGGCATTGTACGGTTTACATGTAGGCATGTTTCATACAGTTAACGAGAAATAGTCAAGTTAGTTTTATATATATACCATCTTGTAGCCGTTAGTTTCCTTTAAACATCCAGTGATCTTGGTCTTTAGCCAAGTGTAATACTTTGATACTGAGATGTGAGGCAGCATGTTTGATCGATGATTTGCACGGGACTGGCGGACAATCCTTTTCTCCTAAGTGGAGCTTTTACGATGTAACTACATAGTTTAAAAAATGTAATAATAATATGCTATGGTCTCCAACTTGTGATACCATCCATCTGTTCGGCTTAATTATTTTTAGCTAATAAATATATGAACTGGTAACATAACACATATTTATATCGTTTTCCACTTTTTGGAATAATTAAGGCAGATCAAAGTAACATATTCGCAGGTTAATTGGCGAAAAAAAATATCAGAAAATATCAAAGGGACGCAGCAGCGTAGTTTTGTTGAAAGTTGCGGCGCAGTTGTGACGCCGCGGCGCGTCGTCCTTTTTATTTGGCATACAGAACGCTCCAGTCGGTGAGAAAATTCTGAAATGGAAATGATTAAAACGGGACTACACTCACATTGGTCTTTCGAAAAATATTAATTTTCAGTCCATCTACGAGTTGTGATTATCATTTTTGCTTCTGGACGCCTTTAATGTACTGTATCAGGCATCAACCCATAAACGCCCAAACTGGCCACGGGAATTCTGTGGGAGCAAGGATTTGATGGAAAAGATTTTGGCCACTGTCCTACACTGAGCATACCATTCTTGTAAAGATCTTTTAATCTTATAACTTATAACATATTATAAAAAAATCATTTAGTTTCATACAGATTTTATGCTTTGTTCATACACGTCATAGAGGATGAGAACAACCAATATTTGTATCCCAATAGTTTACTAATATCGCGAAATATAATATTATACAAAATAATATTCCAGATTACCACCGTACCAACAACTCTACTGTTACCTTATGCTATTTATATCATGATGCCTAAATATAATTCCCCTGTTGTAAAAATGTATCTACCATGATTCCAAATCACAAATTCGCTCTTAAAGTAAGTTCAACAAAAATCTCAGTGTCTATAGTAAAATGGACACGGTTATAAATAAAGGTAGCTCTCTCAAGCTTAACAATATTTCCGCCTCGACGAAGTACGAATTATCAAAGACTGAGTTGCGACTGCTTTTACAACTGATGTAACAAAAAACGATGTCGTTATTGTTTTGTATTTAAGTCTATCTAAGGGCTGTGTTTACAATATTTAAATAAAATTTATTATAAAATTATCGGTTTGTAGTCCATCTCTCTTTGTTAATATATAAAGCTTTTTGCCATAAAGAATTTCAACTTTCTTCTAACTTCATATTGACGGAAAGCTAATAAATTCTTATCTTTAATGTAATAAGAAAAGCAGATACTGAAATTACATTCAACCTCGTTTCCCAGCTGATTAATTTATTACTAAAACCAATAAGGTACGACTGGAAGAAACAGTAATGATATATTGCACTAAATATTAAATAGTAATTTACTTAATATAATCAAATCTTATCCACTTCAATTAAGTTTAAGTTTATTCCCAGTGTGAGCATCGTTTACAATATTTATGCTATATTATTTGATGATTCAACTTCAATTACAGTCCAGAGCAATACAGTCAGTGCACCTTGACAAACCATACAATCTAAAACTTTCTGATTTTGTAGTGCTTCCAGCACAAAGTCTAGATTTAGAATTTTATGCACCAAGTTTCAATTCGATCGGTCAATAAACGAAGCCCGGGCGTGCTTACAAATTTCTTTAAACTTTGTGCATTTGGTATCAAGGGACTACAATCTGCATTGAATATGAGATTTTGCACACTGAAATCAGTTTTACATGTAAAAAGGATTGCAGATTTAGCTATCAGATTGATAAAAATGTGGATACGTTATACATACATCGACTCACCATACGGTAATAATTTTGTTGGAAACATTTAGAAATCTTCTTCACTTATCAGTCTTTGTTGGTTCAAAATGAAAGAATAATTCTCCCCGGGCGGTGGTAAGGCTGACAGATAAAGCAACCCAGGCCTTAGGGCAAGTCGGTGGAAAATGATAAATTGTGGCTATATTCATATTTAACTACCGAGCAATTTCTTGCGAAAGCATGTACTTAATCTACACGCGAACGTGTCTGATTTTGTAATGAAGTTCAAGGAATGGAAGTATTTGATACGCAGTATTATATTATTTCTTTAATGCGTGTATTTAGGCCAATTTTAGGGCTTCGTACTGAAAATAAATTAATGTTTACAATTTTAATATTTAATTATTCTAGTAAATATTCGTAATAATCGATGTGTTTAACAACGTGTGATACAAAATAACTTGAGAAGAAATAAAATTACGTTTAATATAATTTTGACATTAAGTTGCGGAATATTAAATCGTATATTTTTCATCTCAATAACGTCAAATTAAGACTGAAAATACTCAAAAAGGGTGAACACAATTTACTGTCTAATAAAGAAAAATAACGGAAAAATTGTTAAAAGTCAGCCGAGTAATTTTGCGTGAATGTGCGAACAGTAATTTACAAAAGCATTTCCTTATATACATTTATAGATGTTCAAAATTACAGAAAATGTTAGCTTTCGCGTGCTAATGTATATTGTGCCTCAGATACTCAAATAATTTTCAAAATTATTTAAACTAAGAAGGGTTTTTATTATTAAAATAATATTAGGCAAGGCTCAGAAGTTTTTAGCTTCTAGAGTTAACATTTTAGCACATTTTTTTGAATATTTTATGTAATATTGTAATGACGATAGCATAATAATAGAAACTTTAATAGTGAACGACACAAAGAATAATAGCAAAGTTTTTTTTTTAAATTTAAGTGGTAAGATGAGTATGCCATTCCCCTGATGGTAAGCGATACGACCGCTCCCGGAAGGTAGCGAAACCATGAATGAACCTCTATGATGAATTACAAAGAATAATTATAAGAAAGATATTGATTCTCAATATGTCCAGTTGTAACTCTAGCTACAATGTCCTTTAAGCTGGAATACATCGGTGCATTTTCATTGCTGTTTGGCGGGAGAAATAACCATTGCAGTGATACCTTTGTGGCGCCCTCTCACATATGAGAGACCACCAGTAAAACGAATTATTTTAAATCATCAATAATCGGGTCATTGGTACTATGACTAGGCTTTCCATTGTAATCTATAATTTTTCAGCCTGTAGTACGGTCCAGTTAAGCGGGAACGTTGTGATAACATACTCCATGGGTACTCAAGTTATTTTCCATTAAGTACGGTCGACAAGTGGTGACCGCCCTTATTATTGCTAATAACATTTCACCCGAGGTTATAACCGAGTTACAATTTCGTAAATATTTGGATTGTTATTGATATGGTTTTGTACGATTAAAAATATTTAAGTAATTAATTCGTTAAGTGTATGAAATTGACTGGACTGCCTCACTGAAGTAGTTGTACTAGGGTACGGTTACAAAGCTGAGGTCTCGGGTTCGAATCCAGGGTTGGGCGAAGTGATATTGGATTTTTCTATTCATTATCAGCCGATGTCAGGAATTTGTGTCCGATATGCCGATAGACTCGCCACCTATCTCATCATGGGACGGAACATACACGGCGAATTGTGGGTGTCCTGGCACATCTGCCTACCCCTTCTTAAAAAAAGGCGTGAGTTTATGTATGTATATGAAATTATTAACAATTATTATATCAGTATAGAGTTTATTTTTAACCTAGTTTAGATATCGAATATTCTATCAATTTCAAACGAATTTTGAATTCAGTTTAAATAAAGGATACATAACATTAGATATCTACAATAGGTTTATAAATTATTTATGAATAAGGTCGGTAATATAAACAGCATAAATACACAAGTATTTTAAAATGAAAAGCTGACAAATTAAAACACCTTATGCTGAATGAAATTTGATCCAATTAAAATATCTTCGGGCGAGAAATAAATAACTATCTTTCACTGATTAAAACATCCGTATTTGAAAACTTGAATCAGATGCTTACTATTTCTGTTTAAAGAGCATTTTTATTCTCTTAATTTGTCCAATACAAATGTTTTAAAAGACTCAAAGGGTACTGTTGTAAAATAAATATTTTGTTTATTTTTGTATACATATTTAATTGTAAAAGACACAGGCTTATATATTGAAAAATGGTATTAATAAACTGATGAATACCACCGATGGATAAATTATGAACATTTTGTATTCTTTAATTAAACAACATTACCGTATTCGATGCAATGGAAATTCATTACGGTATCGTATGTTAATAAATGATAACCCAGTCAGTCAATATTTACTTACTTAAAGGCTCAGAGTAATATATTAAAAATCTGTGGTATGTTATGAATTGGTTTATTTATTCATCGTCAATTGGACATTAAATAAAATCAATTTTAACTTAATCAAACTCAAATTAAATTCATACATGTATGAGAGGTTTGTTAGATATTAAAAACATATTATTTTTAAGCTGTTAATTGTTTTTTCAATCAAATTTGGCATTTCAACCACAGAATGTTTATTTTTGACTTTCATATTAGACATATTTCCTTATTCACATCGGTTAACTCTTTAGTACTAATTATTTACGAAAAATATAATAGCAAACATTTTCAAAAGCACAATAGATGATAATAAAGACGACATTATTGTATCTCCAGCATCGCATCTCTTAATAAAATGATTAATGTTAGAAAACAATATTATTTTCACATGTTGTAGGAGTAAATTTCTCAAGGTCATCCATTTCGGCAGCGCTCACGACAAAAGGTTGCAAAGGAGACTCATCAATCTTAGTGAAATTAGGCGTAGCGTAAAATCGTTGCTCCGTCTGCCGTCTTATGCTATAAGATCTTTTCACATCACCGATATATCTAATGAAAACCCTTATTTTCTAGAGATAAAAAGTGCCTTGTCAGTTAGGAACTATTCCAGAAATTGGGTTAACGAATGTTTGCTCGATCAGAGGATCAAAGGGTAACATGCTAACTTTTGGGTTCATCACATTAAATAAAATTAAGGATCTCACAAGGAACTAAGAAAAGGAACAAGAATCCTCTCAAGTGTAACTCTACATTGAATTGGACCTTGATCAACTTGATTAATTAATATTACTTATGTTAGTAAGGTAACTAATGTTTTTGTACAAGTTTCAGTTGTTAGTGAATTTGAATCACATTGGAGTTAGCAAGCCGTAAATATCCGGCAGTTAATGGGTGCAAAATGTAAATGCGAGGTCCGTCATTACACATAATTCGTCGGTGCTATGCAAGGAAATGAACGTGTTGACCGCGTATTAATGAGCGCGCGCTGTATGTAATCGAGCCATTACTTTGATTGTTTCAGAGTTTGACAGACGCTTTGCATTCGTAATAAGTTGGAGCTTGTGTGGACCCGAGCTAATTAGGGGCGCGTTCCCAAGGGTTGTTTCGAGCATTCGCTGCATTATTGATGAGCGACGGTACAAGTGCCGTGCGAACTTTAAGCTATAAAACGCCAGGTTTTAGAATGCTCATGTTGTCTGGCACGTCAATGTCACTCTTAGAATGAATTTGGTCGTGACACGTGTGAATTTATAACGAATTCTGTTTTAACCGACTTCAATAAAGGAAGAGGTTCTAAATTTCACTGTATGTTATTATTTTTTTCATTTGTTGTTTTAATATGCTTGTAACTATAGTTGTTTCGTTTTATTTCGAATAGCATAAATGCCTTGAGTTTAGACAGTAATAAGACAAAAGAGTAATGCCCAGTGTTTTATAAGTGCTACGAAAAATTTGAAAAAATGAGTTGGGCTTATGACCCGTAAAGAAAAATACATTATAAAACAGGTTTAAGCATAAAGTATAATTCTTACAGTAAAATCATTCGTGTTTTACTTAATAAATAATTATAAACTCGGAAGATGCATTAACTGATTCCAATACTTATTTATCTGATTATGATTATGTAATTTTGCTTGGTGATTTCAATATTAATATATTAGAGTTAAAAAAAATAAATACGACAAAGCTTTATAACTTTCTACACAGTTTTGGACTTAGTCAAGTAGTCACTGAATCTACTCATTATTCTAACACAAATGAAACTCTTTTGGATTTAGTGTGCACTAATGCACCTGTGCGTGAAGTGAGCGTCAGTAATATCACAGGAGGGTTGGGTCATGCTATGACTAATGTAACAGTAGCTGTGAAAAGGCCGCATATACCAACAAAGACTGTAACTTGCAGACGGATCAAAAATATAAAATTGGAGGACTTTAACTTATATCTGGAAACGTTAGATTGGAATTTGGTAAATCGTGAAGTGTCAGTGGATGGTATGATTAATACCTTCAATACTCTTATTACTTCTCTTTATGATAAGCATGCACCTCTCAAAACTCTTAAAATAAAACCAAAAAATAATTCACCTTGGATCACTGATACGATTAAAATAATGATAGATAAACGTGACAAAGCCTATAAAACATTCCGCCAGTTAAATACTGAACAAAGTAAGAAAATGGTAACATGTAGTATATTATATGAAAAAAAGGCGTATTTTGATACTAAAATTAACTCTAATAAAAATAACTCAAAATTACTTTGGAAAAACCTTAAAAGCACAATTTTAGTTAACAAAAAGATAACCGAGAGTCTACCGGAACATTTTAATGATCCATGTCAAATAAATGAATGTTTTCTTGATGTGCCTGGAAGTATCATGGTGCCGTCTTCGGAGTTGCAGTACTTTGAAACACACAAATTCAATGATAGTATCTTTGTATTGAGACCCGTAGATGAAACGATAGTTGGTAAATGTTTCCTATCCATTTCCACCGGCGCTATCGGTGCTGACGGTATCAGTAGGGATATGATATTATTAACTTTGCCGCATTTATTACCGGTTATAACCATAATAATTAACAAATCGCTTGAGACGGGTAGCGTACCAAGTGTGTGGAAGTCGGCTATCGTGACACCATTAGCTAAAATACAAAACCCTGTTCATCCTAAAGATCTGAGACCCATAATTGTTCACCCTATATTCAAGAGTGGGGACAGACACAGTGTTAATAACTACAGACCAATATCTATTTTACCTGCTATCTCTAAAGTTTTAGAAAATATAATCAATAAACGTCTAGTATCCTATTTAGAAACATATAATATCTTAGCCAGAAATCAATTCGGATTTAGAAGTGGTATGTCCACAGAAAATGCTGTTTCATCATTGATTGACCATGTTGTGGATAAATTGGATTCAGGAATGAAATGCTTGGGGATATTTCTCGATCTGACCAAGGCGTTCGACACTGTGTCTGTGCCCCATCTTCTATCTAAATTAGAATCTGCCGGCATACGTGGACATAGTCTAAACATTTTTCAAGACTACCTTAAGGATCGAACTCAATGTGTTAAAATAAACGACTCTGTTAGTGATAGTCGAACTGTGAGTTTCGGTGTTCCTCAGGGTTCGATTCTGGGACCAACATTATTTTTGATTTATATAAACTCACTATGCAAACTTTCTTTAACAAACTGCTCTATCTATACATATGCTGATGATACAGCTTTACTAATACACGGTCATAGCTGGTCGGAGACGTATATGTATGCTGAAAAGGCACTAAAAATTGTAACGAGTTGGCTCTCTGCAAACCTTCTTACACTCAATCTTGCAAAAACAGTCTATATGCCTTTTGCGTTAAAATATTCCGCAACAAATTTTCTCAACTCCCATACAATTAAAGCCCATGCCCATGATTGCCTTATAAATTCATCTAGTGCACCGTGCAACTGCCCACAATTGTCTAAGGCAACTTCAGTTAGATACCTTGGGGTCGACATCGATACCACATTGAGCTGGAAGCCACATTTACAAAAGTTAACTTCACGAGTCCGCAAGCTCTTGCCCATCTTTCGGAAACTGAGAAACTCTGCAGATTTTAGTTTACTAAAATCTGTTTACTGTGCTCTATGCCAGAGTCTGCTTACATATTGCATAACAGTATGGGGTGGAGCTTCCAAAACGAATCTTCTATCACTAGAACGATCACAAAGAGCGGTTCTAAAAGTTATGTGCTCTAAGCCGTTTAGATACCCTACCTCAGACCTGTACAATGATTGTAAAGTCCTGACGGTTCGACAACTCTTTATCTTACACACTATCCTCAGAAAACATGCCACACTCATATTTAAAGCAGATTGTACGAAAAAGCGCCGCTCATATAAAGTTTGTACTACTTATAAGTCAAATACCGCCACTGCCCAGCGACATTACCACATTATAGGGAGCTATCTCTATAACAAAATCAATAGGATATGTAATATATTTCCGCTTACTAGAAAATCCTGCAAAATGAAAGTACAACAATGGCTACAGTTCTTGAATTACGATGAGACAGAAGACATAATCAAATTATCTATTATTTGAACACATGCTGATATTAGCTATATTTTTGCCAATTTTTGTATTTTTTTTTTTTGTTATGTATACCATTAGTTTTATTATTAATATTTTATGCCTTAATTTTCAATGTTGTTAAATAGCATGGATCACGTTCATTTCCGACTACAATGTAACTCCCTTTGAAACATGTTGTAAAGCGCTAACATCCAAAACTCAAGTTAACTCTTACCTTGGATGTTAGAGTGTAATTTTTATCCTATCTGTTGTTATATTGTATTACATATAAGCGATTCATAAAATGGATAATGTACAAACTTGCTTGAAAATAAAGATATTATTATTATTTATTATTATTAATAAGGATTTTACCCTATCTATCTAAGATTCTGGAAAAGATAGTATATACGCAGTTATGCAGTTACGTAGAAGCGAATAATATTTTGAACCCATATCAATCTGGTTTTCGAAGGGGTATGGGAACAACAACTGCACTAATGGATGTTGTCGACAATATTCTCGGGGAACAAGATTGCGGAAATAGTACATGTCTTGTGTTGCTGGATTTTTCACGTGCATTTGATAGTATAAGTATTCCTTTACTTTTGTCTAAGCTGTCAAATTATGGTGTTGATTCAAGAACTTTGGTTTGGTTTAATAATTATCTGAGTCATCGTACACAGGCAGTAAAGTTAATTAGGGAGGACGGTAGTGCATATATTTCTTCTCTTAAATCAGTTGATCGTGGGGTCCCCCAGGGATCAATTCTTGGTCCTCTATTATTTATAATATATAGCGCAGATATAATTAAAAGTATAAAACATTGCCGGTATCATCTATATGCCGATGATCTTCAGTTATACATATCGGGACCGCCCCAAAAGTTAAATGAATCTATAATTAAAATAAATGAAGATCTCAAAAATGTGTCTTCATGGGCAGATAGGAATTGCTTGGTTCTTAATCCGAGTAAATCAAAATTTATGATCCTCGGTTCTAAGGTGCAGATATTAAAGACCCTGGCAAACAACCCGGTTATCAAAATTGGTAATGAATGTATTGAACGGGTGAACGAGGCTAGAAATTTGGGTATTTTGTTTGATAGTCAGTTGCGTTTCGAAAATCATATAATAAACTTGGTGAGATCGTATTTTTATCGTCTTAAGATTTTATACCAAATAAGGAATCTGCTTAGTGAGAAGGTGCGTATTACACTTTGTGAATCATTAATTCTTTCTAAACTGAACTACGGAGACCTAATATATGGACCACGCTTAATATCTAAAACACGTCGACTTGTGCAACGTGTCCAAAATGCATGTAGTCGGTTTTGTTACAATATACCACCAAGAACACACGTCTCTCCACACCTAAACAAAGCTTCAGTATTAAACATGAGTTCTCGTAGACACCTCCACTTGGCATGCCTGTTGTTCGACGTCATGAAATACAAGAAACCGGAATACTTATTCTGTAAGCTACAATTTTCAAGTTTTCACCTTAGATACGGCTCTAGAGATGCGCGTGGCACTTTAGAGTCACATCCTCATAGAACTACGGCGTTTACCGGTAGTTTCCGCTATCTCTCAACCAAATGTTGGAATAATATTCCTCCACCTATAAAACATATAAAATCGAAGTACTCATTTAAAAAGCATGTTAAAACCATGCTTCTAGAGAGGCAAAAATCAAATGTACCTAGTGGTTGGTTGTTAGCGGATTTTGCTGTGTGATTCACACTAATTTGTACTTATGATAATTTCCAAAATAAATCTTGTATTGTTTTGTTATTGAGAGGTTTCTGTGGTGTATTGTGTGGTTTTATTTACCTATTTCTTTCTCTTTATTTAAAATCTTTTTTTTTTACATTTTTATATATATATAGTAAAAAACAAAATACATATAAAAATATAAAAAGTTATCCAACGATGGCGAGGCTTGAGACCCAAGCCACCGGTGGTTAGGAGCCCAAAGTGAGGAACCGCCTCACAATACGTGCCGTGTCAAGCAATACTGCCTTCTGAATCTGACTCCTGACCCAACAGCCGATTGAGAGCCTCTGTAGATGTTGGTCGAGGCTCTTTGGTATCAACCCATGGGCAGAAACGACAATCGGGACAATAATTGTTGAGTCGACATTCCACATGTCGGTAACCTCGTGTGCCAAGTCTAAATATTTAGACATTTTGTCTTTTTCAGCTTTGACAAGGTTATCGTCATGCGGGATGGTGACGTCAACAAGTATAGCCCGGCGCGCCAATCGATCTATTATCACAATCAGTCAGGATAGAATAGTCCTGTCTGTGATAATAGATCGATCCCAATACAACGTTGCATGACTATTTTCAAGAACTGGTTGAGGAACATACTGGTAATATGGCACTTCAGAAGTCACCAGTCCATATCGAAGAGCAATTTGCTAATGTATGATCTTGGCTACTAGGTTGTGTCTATGCAAATACTCGCCGTTAGCAAGATACGAACAACCGGAGATAACATGCCTGATGGACTCGCCAGGACGGTGGCATGCCCGACAGATGTCGACCGTACCGTCCTTCAGGATGTATTTCCTATAGTTGTGCGTCTTAATAACTTCGTCCATAATTGCAAAGACAAAACCCTCGGTTTCCCCAAAGAGGTTACCGAAGCGCAGCCAAGACACAGACGCTAGTCGGTCCACATCAGGCCCATGAAGGGCTCGATAGAACCGACCGTGCAGCTCCTTGCTCTTCCATATGTCCTCGCGATCCCTAATGCCTACCACCAGAGGTTTCCGCCAGTTCTCAATCGCCAAAGACAGCGGAGTAAATCCTTTATCTACCATAACTACAACCCTATGCATATCCACGTCACTGTCAAGGAAATAATCCCTGAGATTGCACACCTCGCGATTATGTAGGTCCTTAGCATTAAGAATACCTCGGCCCCCACATCTACGCGGGATGTACAATCTCATCACTGACGAACGTGGATGATGCATACGATGTGCAGTTAGGAGAGTTCGGACTTTACGATCCAGGGCGTCTAATTCGGTCTGAGTCCATTTGAGTATGCCGAAAGAGTATATTTCTTTTATTATTATAAATTATAATTATTATTCATATTAATATTACTACCAAGAAATCATAACATGTTTTTGTTTACGTGTGCATAGGTAGTTTGTGTGTCATTTTTGTAGTGTGTACTTCTTAAATTGAATTGCGTCAAAGACTAATGAATTCATTACTCCGCCACTATTCTCCAGCCGGGTAATGGCAGAATATCAGTGTTTGCTCGTGTGAGTGAACGTATGCTGAGTCATCACCCTTTTGTTCTGCTGCAACACATATGCTGCTACACTTTTTTATTAGATATTTGTAATATTAGTATTTGTAATAGATTTGTATTTTAGTTTTGTATCAGTGTATATGTACTTTAATGAACAAATAAAGGTTTTTCTATTCTATTCTATTCTAAGAAGTAATAAGAGTACTTCAATCAGAGTGCGGTTGGAATAAGGGAACATAATCAACTGGAAACAATAGATGGGGGTGCAGTAGTACCGCCGTTCCCTATATACGTATGTAGAAAGTTGCGTGGCGTGTTTGTATGCAAGAGAGTTGACGAAATGCAAAACGTTACGGGCTTGGAAATCTGAGGTTGGTTTCAAAGCATTTTCTATTGTTATAGATGAAAGAGCCAGCCCTATGAAAAGTAATGCTACGACGTGAAAGTAAGCTGTGTAAGGAACGAAATCTAAAATCCCTGGCTTGTTTTTCTATATTGCTTTGTTGGGGGAACTACATTGAAATGTTGTTAATGTAAACCAACAGATTCAACCTTCACTAGTTGGAGTGGGGTTAGAAAAGAACAAATATAGCGTTCGTTTGACTAAATTCGTTCATAGTCCAAATATTTGAATGGTTAATTCGCACAATAGTGGTATAGAATCCGTTAATTTATTTGTTGGAACCATAGAAACTTGGATATGCATATTAAAGTGATATATTGCATGCAGTTTTAATTTTAGATTGAAATAACATGTGTTTTCGGGATGGCATAACTTCCCGAATGCTGCGAAGGCGGCGGCAAGCTATAAATTCAAATGTCCCTTATTTTTACAGATTGCCAAAAAACATGTTACGTTGAGCTCACGTATGTGAGGGATGAAGACAGCTACATGATATGAATTCTTACCAAAGTATTATTCTTATATTATTATATATAAAAACTAAATCATGGTATAATTTGTAACCAAGAAATTATCATTTTACTCTTTCATCTAGTTCGAAATAGAAAAAATATGTAACAAGTAATTTTAGTTGTAAGTTATTCCAATAATAGTGTTACAATAATTATGGATGCCAATAACAGGATAATTGAAGTTTGACGGCAGACGATAACACTTGCCTATAATAAAAATCCTATGTGGTAATATTAACTATGAAGACCTAGAGACAAATAAATTCGCATTGGCTTGAACATGAAAAAATATTAAGAGGACAATTCCTCAAATCTGCCAATAAGATAGATGGTTACGTAAATGTCACAGGTTTTGCTATACATGAAAAACTAAGATTGGATATGTACTATAATAGAAAAAAATACATAAATTCTGAATTCAATTCACAAAACATGTGTTTGCTGAGACATTGAAAATTGCAATTCGTGCGAATAAAATCCATTTTACAGGTGTTCAATATGTCACGTGTCCTTAGCAATAAGCCGTTATTATATTCGCAAAGCATAGACAGGGATGACAAATTTGAACCAATTGCTGCAATAAATCGCATTTATTACAATTACCGCCGACCGCATTTTTCATTCCATATTGTTATGAAACATTATAGAAGAAATAAAGAAAATGCAAGGGTATGGATTAATCATTTGAAATGTGAAAAAATTGTAGCCGCAAGCGATAAACTATAGAACCACAAAGTTATCTGACCCGGTGAGAGAGTCGCTGTAATCGAATTTGGTGTTGCCATTAAAAATAGATATTGCAATAAATGGGGTAAAGTAAGATTTTTCAATCCGATCAATAGTGTCGAGAAAATGACCAGTTTCATCTGCATATTATTTTTCTTTCACACGATTTCTAACAAATCGCTCCCCAAAACCCTTAAAAAAGTGTATCTGTATTCTCCTTCACAATCGAGAGTACGATTGCGGGGGGTTAGGCCATATCACAGGCCATATAGCCCACCACGCTGGCCTCATGCGGGTTGGTGGACTTACACACCATAGAAATTCTAATAAATCGCTATGGTATGCAGGTTTCCTCACGATGTTTTCCTTCACCGTTATAGCGCGTTTTTATCAATACAAGCATGGCTCCGAAAAGTCAGAAGTGTGACCTGAGATTCCAACCTGCAACCAGCGTGAACAAGTTGGCTGCCGCGTCTGGTCCATTTACCAACAGGCCACCACGCACGTAACGTAAAATGAGACGAGTAAGATACATTTTAGTTTATGATATGTACTTACATATTATATTCTACTAGCACGTACATAATTCTGTTTTCGTGGAATTTATTTTATAAAGCTGACAACACAAACCTTTGGTGGCAGCTACGCGTTAATACAATTTTTCGAAGGTTATTATTGATGTCGGAAGACGCTTTTCATCCTACGTAAAATTTAATACCTGAAGTATAACGTTCCTAGCATCACTTTTTAAAGCTTTCGGCATTTTTCACTAGTTTTAAATAATGCAGGAAAAATAAATACATTGAGTAAACAACCAATGGCGGATATGTCAGCGACTGGCAGCTAGATTGACAATTTCAATTGACGTCTTTGTTTCCAGTTTTGGCCACCGGGTCAGATAACTTTGTGGCTCTATATTTTCCTGAAACTACTGTTTTTTTTTTAAAGATTGGTATTATTTTAGCGACTGCCAGGTTCATTGAAATGACGGCAATATCCCTTACCGATTAAAAACCGAGCCATTCATGTTTGGATTTACTTCACAGTCTGACAATCAAGCCTGGCGTTCAAAACAGCCAGTACTGTTTGTTTACGTATCTATAGGTATGACGGCGCTGGCATCCTTGGCGCCATCTATTGAGTTGTGAAGGAACAAGATTGGCAGTTGTCAGTCTAGCGGAGCGTCTGGTCGATGGAGCGTTGTCATGGAGCGTTGTGATGATTCTGGAGGAGTAAAATTGGGATTGTGGAAAACTGTGCACCACGTCTCAGACGAACCGCTATAGTTCCTTGCAACGTATCAATACTTCCGAATTAAAATAACTTTTGTTTGTATCTCGCTTTAAGATCATGTGGCGGTAGCAATACGCCAACTTAGATTTAGCTTATAAATTAACACGCTTATTATTTGTAATTTTAACATTATTTAAACACGCATTTCATTTTAAGATATGACTGCAGATGTTAGACCATAAAACATCTGCGAGTCGTTTTATTACGGTAAGAATTTTTGTGTACCTTATTGTATAATATTAGTTAAAAAGATGCTGTGCTAAATTATTGTTTCCTAATTGTAATGGCCCGTTCATACCGGGGCAATAAAACTGTATTATTATAGTTCTTTAGTGGCGGCAATCCTTTGCAACAAATTTATGTTTTTTAGACAATAGTACACATGTTTTGTAAACCTGACACTGTTTGGACAATAGCCCAGATGTTTCGGCCAATCTTAATTTTTAGTTGAAAGGATAGACCCTATTTTATGGCTTAAATATATTTTCTGGAAGATTTATCCCTACCGATCCTCATTCGGGTAGTCCTATAAAAGGGTCGGTTTATTTGGATGAAAGAAGACAGTCTGCCATCTCTCGTCACGAGCACATCTCGCTCCGAGTCGCATAATTATAATTTTACTCTGTCTGTGAATGTATTAAGTGTTAATTTACAAAATATACAATAGTTAGTTCCTGGAAGTGAGTGCTTATTCTAATACCTACACTTATAACCACTAAAGTGGTGACCCCGAATCAAAAAGAGTGATTTGAGTGTAGTGTGTTAAAGTTTAATAGTAGTACGCAAGTTTTCCGTGAAAGAGACATTGTTTTTGAGTAAAACATAGAAAAAGTGAGCAGTATAATGAACACCGGAAGCGTTAGCGAACAATCTGCCCCGGAGGTTGCGTCGTGTTCTCCACACATACCAGAGTGCAAATCGAATGACTTAGAAGTTTGGATCGCCATAGCAGAAGCTGCGTTTGCTGCCGCCCGCATCAACTCGGAGAAATCGTGCGTATTTTACGCAATGATAATACAGAAGATACCAACTAAAATCATAGACACAATGCGTGATGTCATTTTAAGCCCGCCCGAAGACGCTCCGTATACAACGTTCAAGACGATTTTGACAAAGCGTTGTGGTACATCGGAGAGTCAGCGAACACGTCAGCTGCTGAAACGCGAGGACCTGGGAGATGATAAGCCGTCACAGTTTCTTCGACGTCTACGAAACCTAGCTGGTGAGAATATGTCGGAATCTACTGTCCGTACACTTTGGCAAGGACGATTGCCAACGGTCTTACAGCCCATCCTAGCAACTGTTAAGGACCAACCGTTGGAGAAAGCTGCGGAAGTTGCAGATGCAGCATTAGAATACTTGCCAATGCGTCCAGCTATTGCAGAGGCCGGAATTCGTCCTACTTACACTTATAACCACTAAAATCATTTCAATCGCCCAAATACCCACGCGAGACGCTATGGCCAATTCTGATATAGGCAAAGATCGCTTATAGGTACGTAACAAAATATCTGCCTAAGCCCAATGTTAACCGATTATATAAAATCACTATAATACTGCTCCATTTAACGAAATCAAGACTTAGATCTTAGACATGTCTAATAGGTTAATCAGTGCTTAAGTGGCTAAAATTCGGGTCAAAAATTTGAATAACTTTAAATAAATACACCCAATACACATACATAGTCCTGACCCTACACTAACATCGAGTCTTGTGTCGTGGGCATCAGAAACTACGAGAGACTTTGAGGTCTCACACACACCCGAAACAAACATTTGTCTCGTTGCGAGTATTGAACCCATTGCCTCTCATTAATTATTTTTAGTGTGTTAAATGTGGTGTTGGTTATGTGTAGGTGCCAGTAGATACAATATTGTTTAAATGTCATTGGCGGTTAATTCACGTAGATATGTAATAACTAATAATGCTACATTATGATACAATTGTAATCAATTCTTTTTCTGAATCCAGTTTAAAAAGTATATTGCGGGTTGCAATTTCGGGAGAACGAAAATTAAACTCTAGAGAGTGATATAAAAGATACACGGTAATATATAGCAGACCAGAGTGAGTGATGTCTGTATACGGCATTATTAAAACGTTGCGCGATAAAGGATAATGAGGTTCATCGGACGTGGCATTTATTATTTCGTACACATATTGCTGCGAACATTCTCTGCATTGTTCGCGTGCATTATGAACGTTGTCTTGTCACTTGTAATAAATTAACAGACTTTGAACATGCTTTTCGGAGTAGGAGAAAGATGTTTCTAGATGGAAGCCTTTCTTAAGATTAATTATATTAGTGTTATGACTTATCTGTCTGAAAATAAAAGGGGATGTATGAGCTTGGTGATCTGTTAGGCGATTTGTTAATTATTTAGCAGCTTTTCAAGTAAATCATGATCCCGACAAAATTTAACACTCAAGAAAATGAACAAAACTTAACTATTAGAAAACTCAATCGTTGCTTTTAGTTCAAAATTTTCAAATTATTATGTCTGTTTTAGAAACTATTTATTTTTATTTTAGTATATTGCGATGGATTGGCAGCTAATCGAGAACATACCAGAGTGGGTGGTCAAGAGCCTGAATCCCTAACTGTAGGAGAAACCATTGACCCACATTGAAACGTAGTTAGATTTATTATCTATATGATAAAATATAATCCAATAAGGGTATAAAGAGAGGTTAAATTCTGGCCTTTGATACTATTGGGACATGTAATAGATGTCAAATGACTGATGAAGCTGATACTGAAATACGAATAACCTAAATATAACTGATAAAAGCTAATTTACATCCCCGGGTTAATTTCAGATGCAACTTCCGAAAAAATATTTTCTCATCGCGCAATGAGCACTATTTTAAATGAAAACACGAAAACCTTGTCGTTTATATATACACAATACATTTGTAAATATCATATTGTCAATCAAAGGGACTTATTTGTATGAAAATCCAATGAAATATACGAATTGAAGTTCACCGTAGCGTAGTAGCCAAAAGCCGGTTGTGAAACGAAAGCTGCGGGTTCGTATATTCCTTGCTAATATGATAATCCAAAAGTGAATTTGTTTGTTCCGCTTTTTCACCTTAACTACTGAACCGACAGTCATGAAATTTTCGACAGATGTTGTCTGGGTAACAGAAAAGGATATATAGTACTTTTCTTCCAGGAAATAATCACTATCTCTGGGAAACAGGAAACTAGCTGTTTGATGGCCATCCGAGAAAGAAATACGGTAATCCAGCAAAATAATAAAAGAAATGAGAGGTGTGGGATAAAACTCTGACATCTAAAATAAAAAGATATTCCCAGACAATCTTAAGGACGTGAGCGGATCTCTAAATAAAATCTAGAATAAATATAATGACGCACCTTTTTCACTGTGGGCCGTGGTGTATTTATAGAAATACAGTGCAAATTAAAAATAGGTATGCCTACGTCTAATCTATTTTGCGATTCCATGCGAATTTAGCGCCATAAGAAATTATATTTGGCGACAAGTTGTTTGATATTTCGAAAACGCGGAGATTGAGCCCTGATTCTCACGGTTCATAAATTATACAAATTTGACAAAAATATTTCAGATTTCTGGATTTCTGTTTTGAAATCGAAAATTACCACATAGATGCACAACTTTACAAGAGTCAAATATATTACTATTTGTGACTGTGGGTTTTTGTTTTTATTGCAGTGAATGACGAGACGAACAAGCCGTTCGCCTGATGGTAAGCGATACGACCGCTCATAAACAGTAGCAACATTCCACTGCGCTCGCCATCCTGAGACATAAGATGTTAAGTCTCAATATGTCCAGTAGTTACTCTGGCTACAATGTCCTTCAATCCGAAACACAACAGTGCATTTACGCAGTGTTGTTTCACGGGAGAAATGGACATTGCGTGGTACCTACCCAGATGGCCTCTCACATATGACGGACCTACCACCAGTAATGGATTTGTTTGCTTATTTATGAAAGTGATGCCTTGAGAATTACTATTCTATGACAATCACGTAGGGTTGTCATGCGAAATTTAATTTGCATAAAATATAAGCCCTCGACATATTCCGTAGGGGTGCTATAAATGCTAGAAATGCTATGCAATTATGTTCCATGTAAATTGTGCACTCATCACAGTGTACAATGTCCAATAATTTCCACCATTCCATAATTGTTTTTTTTTTATAATCCCCAATATTTTCCTTAATTCTTATAACCCTTCATTCCTTTCTCTTTTTCCGGCCATTCTTCATCTTAATGGCCTACATACATACTCTAAGTGATTAAGTGTCGATAGTGTTTATTGGCGGTGATTACAACCAAATAAATAGTTAACTCTGTGCTCGGATTGATAAAAAAAACTCCAACGTTAAATCCAGCTATTGTAATCATTAAAAATCAAAAGGCGGAATCGATAAACCAAACCTACATGAAAGTTTTGAAGTGGAAAATTGCGAGCTCCATCTCACCGCAATCGAAAGACAAAGACTCGCCGATGAAACAACGGGATTAATGCGGCGCGGCCCTAACGCGCCATGGTTATCATAAATCGAGGCGATACATCTCCGACCTGGATTCGACGCTGGACTGCATATTGAACTTCGGTGTAATGCGTTTCTGTTTCACTTATCAGCTAGTTTCCATTACGTCCGAAATTCAAGGCGAGAATTAGTTGATTTGGGATGGACATTTCGAGGTAGGATTTTATCAGTTGCAGATAGATCGTTAAGGTTTGATTGACAATATATAGGACGTAGAGAAATATAGGACAGACTTGGCTTTACTTGATTGTAAAAAAAGCGAAATTTTATTTTGGATCCGGTTATTGCAAGATTGAAAAGTCTGATATATTATTAATGTGACTTTAGGACTGTGTTTAGGTTTTAATAATACCATGTTTTTTTTTTGTAATTTATGCAAATGTTCGCCTACTTTAGCGCATATTTGAGTTTATCCAGAACTTAAAAATACTTCACAGTCTAAATGCACAAGAAATGTGGAACCCAAGGAAAATAAATAATTAAGTAATAAGCAATCACGGAAAACCTCCAGTAATATTCCTTAGCATTTCCTTGAAGATTTCCCCAGTCGTAATTATATTTTATAATCAGTGGGAGCCTCTTCAAGATATGTAAAGTAATACACAACTATATCAGCCATTTAACAAGTAAAACCAACTATGTAAATAAATTATGTAAAACGCCCAGGCAAACACCATCTAACCGCCTTTCAACAACATTGTGCAGAACTTTTGAATGTTCCAGGGTCTTAGACATAAGATGTTACGTAACTCCGACCTTCATTTACAGTGCCCGTTCATATTTAGCAAAATTCCCGGTATTTTTCGGACCATGGACTAATTTTCCGAGCCGTGTGAGTAGTGTTAATGACATTGCCGTTGGGTTCAGCTCATTTGAGCCAAGCTGACCGTGTCTTATAGAGATGTAACAAGGACCATGATAACATTACGTGCCAAATGGAAGCGGCCTCTCCTAATCAAATTATTACGTCATTACCGCCCTCGTATGAAATGATAGTAAAAATAAAATTAACACAATTAGATTGTTATTTGGGGTGTATTTTATACGGCTATGATAGGTCCTTTCTAAAGCTGTATAACATTGGGTGAAAATATTTAAATATTTTCGGATTTATTTATTCGTGCTGTGTATGTCTTTATTATAATTAATTATTAATAAATAAAACTTTAAATTGTGTAAAAATAAGTGTTAATTGTCAACTTAATTACATTTTGTGTGCAACTGTACTACTTTGTGACTTGGGAAGCAACTAATTTGTACAAGACAGGTTTACCTAGTTTAAGCATTAGTAAATAAGCGTAATTGTATTTTTGTATGCTATGAATAACGAGCATGCCATTCGCATGGTGGTAAGCGATACGACTACCCCTGAGACATAAGATGTAAAGCCTCAATATGTTTAGTTACTCGGGCTACTACATCCTTCAAACCGGGTCACAACAGTATTAAATACTGTTGAGAAATAGACATTGTGGTCCCACCCAAGCGGTCTTTCACAAATGAGACCAAAAACAAATAACCAGACAACATAAAAAACTTAGAAAGATGACTCCCAAATCACAACATGTAATCGGAAGATACATTAAAACACGCCCGAACTAGTCCAAAGTACCCGACCAAGTCGACGACACGATCTGTCAGTAAATAAGGAAGTTAATGTAATGTGTAGGAGTATCCGTAAAACGAATAGCTGTGAAAAAGCAAATCTGGTGATTAATGAAGTGAAAAAAACAAAACTTATCCTAAAGAAAGTGACTTGCAAGAAAGTTAAGAACCAAGGAATGAGGTATGCGAAGTAAATTTGTTGTAACGAATATTTGAGGGGGACCGTGGAATTTTTTGCATATTCCACGTTGTATGAATATATTTACATTTCATGCGAAGTTTGATAATGCTGCGTTCATTTTATTTTTCAGTACAAATGGAGATAAATGTACATTTGGTTTTATTATTTTGATTGCCTTTTTGGTCTCTACAGTTTATTCTATACATCCACAAAATTATTATTCACATTATTTTATACAACGATTTTTATAACTGAACTGAAGTGCGTGGTGACCTGTTGGTAAACGGACTAGACGCGACTGCCAACATGTTCACGGTGGTCGTGGGTTCGAATCCCAGGGCACACTTCTGACTTTTCGGAGTCATAAGCGTGTTCTACCGCCTGTATCACGGTGAGTGCTCTAAAGAATTGTTCAACTTGATCCCCTCCTCTCCATTCCTAATCAGAACCACGCGTGCTGGCTTGCGAAGCCATAGCTTGACGGTCCACACCATGCCGGCGCGAACCAAATGGTTCTTGAATTCGTTTTTGTGCCGCACCGTCAGTCTGTGGAATTGTTTGCCGTCTCACGTGTTCCCTCCTTCCTACAATCCTGGGTCCTTCCGCCGTGGTGTGAAGAGGCATAATTGTTTCCATTGGCATGGGACTGCCATCCGATGCCAATGGATACTCTGCCTGGGCGGCATTGGCACTTACCATCAGGTGCAATGCCGCCACTATGCCAGGCCACCAGGCCATAAAAAAAAACATGTGTGTATTAATAGTCAATCACCACGCACTAAAACGGTGAAGGAAAACATCGTGAGGAAACCTGCATACCATAGCGATTTATAAAAAAATATATGGTATGTAAGTCCCCCAACGCACGCTTGGCCAGCGTGGTGGACTATATGGCCTAACCACTCTCAATCGTACTCTCGATTGTAGAGGAGGCCCGTGACCTGCAGTAGGACGTATATGGGCTGATACAGACAGAATTTATAACTACTGGTCTGCTGCACGTCGTCCGCATGCAGATAATTTTGAGTCCAGTCCACATCATCACAATATTATTTCTCATACTGTTTTATTAATATTTAATATCTCAAGACTTATTGTTTTAAATTAGAACAAAATTCTGGATTGTCCTAAAATAAGTACGAATGAAAAATAATACAGTAATCATTGGTTGTTGCCATACAGAACAATACCAAACAAAGTCCAAATTCTGAATTTTTCTTCTTTTATGTACATTTAGGTACCAGGCGAATTAAAAGAGAGTTTAAGGACAGCATTATCTTACGTTCTAAAATATGAATTCTATCCTAAATATATTTTAAACAAGTCGGTCATAACAATGCACTACGCGACACGCCCGGCCCTATCAAGAATGTAGGATCAGCAAATACGCAACTTTTCAGTAGAGCAGTTTAATGTTTAAAAGTGCAATAAAAAAGTTATCTCAAGGGATAAGATTATGAATGTTGACATCAGTGTCAAGTATCCTATTGTCCATTAAACTAATGATATATGTTTACCAAAATTGGAAAACTAGGAAAAATTGTACTTGTACCTATTTTAGGCGGATATTTTTAACTGTATAAAATCTGATTTATAGGTTTGATATGGCAGATAAGACGTTTTTGGCGGGAAAAATATATTTAATTTTGTTGGTTCTGCTACTTAGGTACGTTATTGGTGTAGTGATAAATCTATACAAATGCAGGGGATATTACAGCTTAAATATCTTAAATAATATTATTTTATAACAAGTATCGTGCACTTTTTATGTTAAAATCGAAAATGAAAGTGAAAAAATACAATAATAAATTCCATAAAATGAAATAAACAGTTATAATAATTATCAATAAAATATTAAATGAAAAAAAACAAATACAATAATACACATTAACAAAATTACAACTACATGGTATTTATATCCTAGACTCGTATATTTATTATAAGTATTTAAATAAAACGCTATTCTAATAATTTTCCTAAAATAATAAGGTTACAATTAATTAGTCTTGATGTATAATAACCTACAAAATATATAAACTTTTGAAAGAATCAATAACAATTACCTATCAAGAAAACCAATTACTCTGACTTTAAAAAGTTATGATATCGCACTGGAATCATTCCAGCTTTACATAAATTGTTTACATCTTTATATTTTTCATTATGTATAGAGAGCGAGCCACGATATACATTTGAAGTCAAATTCTCTAAGACGCAGTTTAACCACAATAATTTCAGGGTCAAATTCAATCTTGTCATAACTATTTCTTAACATTTTCACCTCTCGGATTTCACTCCATCTAACCTTTGCATAAGACGCAGATTTAAGACAGTTTTTGTTGGCCAAAACTTTGGCTTTGAAATCAAATAACTGGGGTGTTTCCATTTTCTTTTACCAAATATGAATTACTGAGTATTTTTTTTTTTTTAATCTGGCCCGGCATAGTGGCCGCATTGTGCCTGATGGTGAGCGCAAATTCCGCCCAGACAGAGTGTCCACTGGCATCGGACGGCAGTACCATGTCAATAGACACAATTATGCCGGCCTGCTGAGATGCCTCTTCACACTACGGCGGAAGGACCCAGGACCAGGACCCACAAAAAAGAATTTGAGAACCGTTTGGTTCGCGCCGGGATGGTGTGGACCGTCAAGCTATGGCTTCGCAAGACAGCACATGTGGTTCTGGTTAGGAATGGAGAGGAGGGGATCAAGTTGGACAATTCCTCAGAGCACTCACCGTGATACAGGCGGTAGGACACGCTTAGAGAGGCGACATCCCTCCGGAGTTGTAGCGTCTCCAAGTTGCTCGTAACGTCTGCATCATTCACAATGCGGATGGCCCGCCGCTGCAATCCATCCAAGGCATCGAGCAGGTACTGGGCGGATCCATTCCAGAAGTGCGAGCTGTACTCCATACCCGGCCGGACCTGCGCTTTATATAAGCGACAAAGCTGACCGGGCGTGAAAAACCGACGCACCCTGTTCAGGACTCCAACCCTGCGTGATGTGGCAGTTTTTACGCCCTCGATGTGATTCCTTAGATTGAGATCACAGCGGATATCTACACCAAGGATACTTAGGTCATTCCGCATTGAGAGGGGAGCACCCTGAAGGATGGGGAGGGGAGAGAACGGGGATTTTTTGCAAGTGAACGCACACACCTGGGTTTTCTTGGCATTGAACTCAACCATATTCCTGGAACCCCATGTAGAAATGAGATCCAAGGTCCAGTTGAGCTCAATGACAAGATCTTCACGTCCCCTCACAGTTTCGACTCGGCAACCCGGAGACCCGCAGTGGTATCGCTCATGAACCGTGCTGTCATCTGCATAGCAATGAATGTTGCCAAGCGACAACATGTCATTGATATGCAGAATAAACAAGGAAGAAAAACATTTCCAAAAACTATTATATAATATATATATTATATAATTTAAAATAGTTTTTGGAAATGTTTTTCTTCCTTGTTTATTCTGCATATCAATGACATGTTGTCGATGAAAGGGGTTACTCCTATCCCATAATCATCTCAGATTCATGAACCTTTTACCAGTCCATTTTGTACCCAGTGTTCAGAGGTTTTTTTAGTAACACCCGTTGGTTTATTTGGAATTATATCGATTTGTGTCATATATTGCAAATAGCGCTATAAGTCTTTTTTCTTTTACTTCTTCTATCATAAGTAAAAGAAAAAGATACTTAAAACAGATAAAAGAATGATATTAATAGGTGGCGCGTCCTGCCGGACGCGTCGTGTAGTGACCATCGCCTGATTGTGTACGAGTTCTTGCCTAGATTGACACAGGATCCGGTACAGAATAATTTTAATTTTAGATATAAATCTAGAGGCACTAACTGGGATTTATTTAGCTCGCTTTTTGCTCGGCATGCTGGGAACTTCACTCGCAATGATCTATCAGCTAAAACCTGTGCCGAGATTATGTCGGACACTTTTACATATTGCGCAGACATTACCATCGGTCGAGGTTCCATCACTAACACTCGGAGGTGCGATTGGTGGAATGACTTACTGGTCCAACTACGTCGGACTTTTCGCAGAGCGCGTAGGCGTTTCAACGGGCTTAAGAGACGTTGTGTCACAGGGGAAGCAATTACATCTGCTTTAAACAAACTGAGAGTTGCCAGATCACATTATAAAGCGGCCGTCCAAAAATCGAAAGGTAATTTGTTACGTAAAATTGTGGCCCGGTTAGATAGTGAGGCTCCGTGGTCTCCTCTATACCATGAATTTAAAGCGAATAGGTCAATCAATTTGGCTTATATTGAGAATTTAAAAATTGACAACAACTTCACAACTGGTATTGAGGAGACAACGGAGGCTCTGTTACAATTGTGACGTTGTGGGAATGTCACCTTTTATATTTGCGATCTATAGCTCAATAGTCGACATAAATCCTATTGTCTATGCCAATCAACGCCTCCGTTGCGCTGATTGGTCGATTCATTTACTGACTGACATCTGTCAAATTTGACGTGCGAACTGTCATCGGCGTTCGCATAAATACGCGTGTAACGTCGCTCGCGTCCTTTTCCCTAACCTGAAAGCCGCGTGCTACCACGCGTCTTTCTGAACCCGCTGGGGTGAGTGTTCAGTGTTCTATTTGCTAATCGCTTTTAACTGCTTGTTTGTCAGTGTATTCTGTCTGCCGGGCTTGTGAGCTACCACGAGTCGCTGGCACGGAATGCAAACCTAGTTTGCATTCCGATTTCTTGGACGCTGATTCCAGGTTCTTCGTTCTTCGTTCTTCTTCGTTCTTCTTCGTTCTTCTTCTTCGTTCTTGGCGTACTTGGCGTACTTGGCGTTTTTTTCGCTAACTCCGTGCCTACTGCCCGTTTTGCTCCGCACCGCTTCCTGCCGGACTGCATCCGAGCCTGCGCCTGCCGCTGACCTGCGCACCGTGCCCGGCCACGTGGCAGCTGACTTCGCCGGCGAGCTGTCGCCGGGTTCCGCCACGTGCCGAAGACCCGGATCAGTGTCCAGTGAAGGCCAGTGACTCCTGTTGCATACCACCAGCAACAGTGCCGGGTGTAAATAGTGATGCGAAATTATTAAAGCCCGAACCACGTAACTACCCTGAGTTCTCATTTAACTACCTACCCCTACCTGCGGGCGGCCTAACCCGCCGCAGTGGCGCCCAATTCTTTCTAATACGTGGTTTTTCGCATCACCGTTATACCCGGTACTCCACACACAGTCCGGTTGCGCAGTCTGCAACTGGGCAAGCGAGCGGTTTAAAAGTGCAAACAGGTTTGTCAATTTTTCTAACTAAGTGAAGTGTAAAGTCTAATCGTGATAACTAATTTCCAATTACATTGTTTGCATTTTTTTTCCGTCTTATCTTCTTTTTTATCTTTTAAATTCATTCATTTTTACTTATAATGGACACTCACCCTATCAAGTACTTTTTATTAAATAAAAATGAACTGTGTTACGAGGTATTAATTCGCGGCGAAGATCCAGCCGACACAGTGCTACAACTTCGTAAACAGATTCATAAACTGTCATTGTTATACCCATCTGAGGACATTGATGAGTCGGGATTAGCATTTGATATAGATCTAAATTCCTTAAATGTTTCTTTTAATGACTTAAAATCAAAAATTTCAAACCTAGAATGTTCATTTGATATAAACATGTTCAAACGTACATCCACTTTGTCAAATCATATTTATCACAGAGCACGTAGATTGAAACCGATAACATCTGCCGATAAAAAACTATTGCATACATTTAACACTGATTATGATTCATTTATCAATAGGCTTAAAAAACTTAACTCCAGTGAACCGACTACTTTTAATTTACCCACATCAGTTGATAAAACAGATGTTACAACGTATCTATGCGAGCGTCCTCGTTTGTCAGATTTCAAACTACTAAAATACGACGGTTCTACTTGCGTTCGTATATTTTTGCAAAAGGTCGATGATTTTAAAGCCGCTAGGAGTATTTCATCTTCTGATTTGTTAAATTTTGCTACAGAAATATTTTGTGGCAATGCACTACATTGGTTCCGTAGCATTAAAAGTAAAGTCAAGGATTGGGATCAATTGTCTAAATTTTTGATAGAGGATTTTGGCGAATTCGATTATGACTATCGTTTGGTTTCAGAAATTCGTAATCGTACTCAGCATGAAACTGAAAACATCACTGTATATTTTTCTATAATGTCTGAATTTTTTTCTCGTCTTTCTAAAGAATTGCCTGAGTCGGAAAAATTGGAAATTTTGTTACACAACATCCGTCCGTGCTACTCTAACGTTATAGCATGCTCACCAAAAATTTCTAGTATCGAGGAACTCCGTTTGATATGTAAAAATTTCGAAAATATCCAATGTAGGACAGCTCAATATCGTGAACCGCCTCCCATAACTAATAATACGCTAGCTCCAGATTTAGCCTACTCTAATAACACTACTAACCCTAATATTCAATTTAATAAAAAATTTACACATTCCTACAATTTCAATAAACTAACAAATACACAAACTAACACTTTTAATACATCTATTGGTACAAGTAAACCGGTTTCTCGCTTATCGCTCGAGAACAAAAGACGCTCAGGTAGTCATTCACATTGTCCCCGCTGCCGCACTAATGACCACACGCTCGCTGAGTGTAAACAAAATAGGTTTCCAATTTGTTTTAAATGTGGTACCAAAGGTGTTATTTATACTAATTGTACGAATTGCCATTCTAAATCGAAACCAAAAAACTTCTAGGGCCAGATTGTTGTGATATTACTACTAAAAGTGTTAATTTTGATAAGGAAGACTGGGAACAATGGCTTTCCACTATTAAATTTTTTTTTTCTACTTATAACATCACATCAATCTGGGAACGTAAACCGGATAATGATTCTCGCCCGTATCTTAATGTAAAAATTGGTGAAATTTCTTTTTGTGCTTTGTTGGATTCTGGATCTTCAGTGACTATACTGGGGAACGATTCACATAAACTATTATTATCAGCTGGTTTTAAGTTGTGTACAGACCTTAACGACATATATTTTGTTGCCGCTGGCGGCCAACGGTTAAACCCTATAGGTTATATAAATATTCCTATAAGTTTTGAGAATAATTTTCATATTCTTAAAGCCTACGTGATACCTACAGTGTCATCGTATTTAATTTTAGGTATTGATTTCTGGTCTAGGTTTGAGATTTGCCCCAAGTATTTAAAATCAATAACTTTAGGTGATTCTAATACCAGTAGTGTTTCTTATTTGAATAATAACAAGAGTAAATTATTTTCTTATGACGATTTAACCAAATCGCAGCGTCTAAACGCTGATAATACTATTGACCTATTTCGTTCTATTTCTACGGAAAAGCGAGGCCTAGGCAGAACACATCTCATCACTCATCGCATTGATACTGGCAACTCACAACCAATGCGACAACGATATTACAGACTTTCTCCCGAAAAACAACGCGTGTTATGTAACGAGCTGGATGAAATGTTAGCACTCGGTGTTGTCGAACCTTGTGAAAGTCCTTGGTGTTCACCTGTCTTATTAACTCCTAAAAAAGATGGAACATTGAGATTTTGTTAAGACAGTCGTAAACTTAACTCAGTTACTAAAAAAGATGCTTACAAATTACCGTACATGTCAGAAATTTTGGACAATTTAAGTAACGCTTGTTATTTAAGTTCTATCGATCTTTCGAAAGCCTTCTGGCAAATACCTATTGAGAAGTGTGATCGTGATAAAACAGCATTTTATATTCCATCACGTGGTTCGTTCAGGTTTGTCACTACTCCGTTTGGTCTTACCAACGCACCTGCAACGCAGCAAAGATTGGTTGATATTTTATTCTATGGTCCTGAATTTGAGAATTGCGTTTTCGTTTTCTTAGACGATATCATTGTTGTATCACCTAATTTTGATCATCATATGGCTATGCTTTTACGTGTCTATAATAAATTAAAATATGCAAATTTGACAATAAATTTTTCTAAATCACAATTTTTTCGTACTGAACTAAAATATTTAGGTTATGTTGTTAACTCGAATGGTCTGCAAGTCGAACCTGGAAAGGTCGATGCCATTCTTAATTTCCCTACACCGACCAACCCTAAGGAGGTCAAACGTTTTTTAGGCACTGCATCTTGGTATCGTAGATTTGTTCCTAACTTTAGTTCAATTGCTGGTCCCCTCAATAAACTTACTTCTACAAGTAAGAAAGCTAAACCCTTCATTTGGTCTCCAGAGGCGCAGGATTCTTTCAATAAGCTAAAAGATTGTCTAGTGCAAGCTCCCATATTGTCGTGTCCTAATTATGACATGCCCTTCGAAGTTCACACAGATGCTAGTGACTATGGTGTCGGTGCTTTACTGACTCAAACTATTGATGGCGTAGAACATCCCATTGCCTATATGAGTAAATCACTGTCTCCACAGGAGCGTAACTACAGCATCACTGAACGCGAAGCTTTAGCAGTCTTAGTTGCTTTAGAACATTGGAGATGTTATTTAGAGAATGGTAAAAAATTTACTGTCTATACAGACCACTCAGCTCTTAAATGGTTTCTTAACCTTAATAACCCTACAGGTCGGCTCGCTCGCTGGGGTGTCCGCCTCTCTGCATTTTCTTTCGATATTAAACATCGTAAGGGTGCAGATAATGTTATTCCTGATGCTTTGTCTCGTTCTTGTCCTAAGCATATTAGTACTATTGATACTTCCATGCACGTTAATAAAACAACTGATGAATGGTACCTAAATATCTTTCACGGTTGTCAAAATTCACCAACTTCATACCCTAACTATATAATTAAAAATAACCGTCTTTATCGGTTTATGAAATCTAAATGTGTACTTAATACTGAATTTGAGTGGAAGGAAGTTGTACCTCAGGAACTTCGGTCTTCTATTATTTCTGAAAACCATAGTAACCCTTTAGCTGGTCATTTTGGTATCTTCAAAACTTACAGAAGGCTGGCACAAAAATACTACTGGCCAGGAATTCATGCTAGTGTAGTAGAATTTGTTTCTTCTTGTGATACCTGTATTTCTCATAAGCATCAAAACCACACCACTTTGGGTGAAATGGGCAGACCTAAGTCGTGTTCCCGACCATTTCAAATGTTAAGTATAGATATTGTTGGACCTCTCCCTTGTACTAGAAAGCAAAATTGTTACATTTTTGTAGTTACTTGTTGTTTTTCTAAATATTGCTTACTTTTTCCATTAAAACGCGCTACCGCGGAAATTATTACCAAAATTTTAGAAGAAAATGTTTTCCTTGTTCATGGCATTCCATCAACCATTCTAATGGATAATGGACGTCAATTTATTAGCTCAACTTTAAAGAATATGTTAGAAAAGTATAAAATTCCAAATATTCATTTTACACCTAAATATACGCCTCATGTAAATACTGTCGAACGCTACAACAAGACTATCATGACAGCTATTTCTACATTCATTGAAAATGATCATCGAGTATGGGATCTCTTGATTCCCAAAATACAGTTTGCTATTAACAACTCTGTTAATGAGGTGACTGGCTACACTCCCTCATTTTTAGTATACGGTCGTGAATTAGTCACTTGTGGCTCACACTATGTGGACACTAATACAGACCAGGATATTATTTTCATACCTCGAGATCATTATGCTGAAAACTTAGGCATATTATCTAATATTTTTAACAAAGTACAGTCGTTGCTCCTGCAGGCCCATAAGAGGAATAGTGCTAACTATAACCTAAGAAAGAAACCTGCTGAATTTAATGTTGGCGATGTAGTTTGGAGAAAAACTTTTTATCAAAGTGACAAAGATAAACGTTTTAATAGAAAACTTGCTCCCAAGTTTATAAAGTGTAAAATTATTTCTAAGAAATCACCTTTGGTATATGATTTAGAAGATATGAATGGTAATCCACTAGGTACCTGGCACATCAAAGATTTAAAACTTACTAACTACAAATATTAATGTATATTCACACATTTAACATTATGTTTATTTTTAAATACATGACATTAACTGCGACACTTAACAGATCCCGCAACTTACTAACATCGTCTATTTTACAAATTTTCTTCTTGTAGTTTTGGAGAGTCCTTTAGTATCGCAAAGTATTCTCTTGTCTATAGGGTCTTGGTCATAATATATTTTGATGCTAGACATTTTGTAAGGATGAAGTATGTAAGAGGATGGAATGAAAGTGTAACCTAACAAGAATGCTAAATAGGCAGACGGATTTTACTCATATTCAGTTATAAGTAAAATCCTGGTCTTTTCGGCGGGGTACTGTGACGTTGTGGGAATGTCACCTTTTATATTTGCGATCTATAGCTCAATAGTCGACATAAATCCTATTGTCTATGCCAATCAACGCCTCCGTTGCGCTGATTGGTCGATTCATTTACTGACTGACATCTGTCAAATTTGACGTGCGAACTGTCATCGGCGTTCGCATAAATACGCGTGTAACGTCGCTCGCGTCCTTTTCCCTAACCTGAAAGCCGCGTGCTACCACGCGTCTTTCTGAACCCGCTGGGGTGAGTGTTCAGTGTTCTATTTGCTAATCGCTTTTAACTGCTTGTTTGTCAGTGTATTCTGTCTGCCGGGCTTGTGAGCTACCACGAGTCGCTGGCACGGAATGCAAACCTAGTTTGCATTCCGATTTCTTGGACGCTGATTCCAGGTTCTTCGTTCTTCGTTCTTCTTCGTTCTTCTTCGTTCTTCTTCTTCGTTCTTGGCGTACTTGGCGTACTTGGCGTTTTTTCGCTAACTCCGTGCCTACTGCCCGTTTTGCTCCGCACCGCTTCCTGCCGGACTGCATCCGAGCCTGCGCCTGCCGCTGACCTGCGCACCGTGCCCGGCCACGTGGCAGCTGACTTCGCCGGCGAGCTGTCGCCGGGTTCCGCCACGTGCCGAAGACCCGGATCAGTGTCCAGTGAAGGCCAGTGACTCCTGTTGCATACCACCAGCAACAGTGCCGGGTGTAAATAGTGATGCGAAATTATTAAAGCCCGAACCACGTAACTACCCTGAGTTCTCATTTAACTACCTACCCCTACCTGCGGGCGGCCTAACCCGCCGCACAATCGTTAATTCCGGATGATAATATTGAAAATGATACGGAATACCATAAGCAGATTAGGATGTGGGCCATGGAGGTACCAAACTCTTCCGATTCAAATCTCGCGTCGTTTGATGAATTTAGCGAAATTGTACGAGCTTTGCCCCTAAACAAGGCTTCCGGTGACGATAAAATAACTAATAAAATGATCAAAGAAGCGTGTAAATCGGCCAGCGATGCATTACTCACTGTTTATAACAGATGTATTGCTGAATGGGTATTTCCGCGGGTATGGCGTACCGGTTTCATTCGTATAATACCCAAGGGTGGCGATAAATCTCCACATGATCCTAAGTCGTATAGACCTATTACACTCTTACCGTCTCTAGGTAAACTTTTAGAACGTCTTATCGTCCCTCGATTGCTACCGGGTGGACCAGTTTCACGATTTACGCAGTGTCGCTGGTTCAATTTTAAAGGTATGCATGTACAGTCGTGTCGATAGAGAGCTTAATATATTATTACAGAGCAAAACGACGACTAGCAAAAGAAAAACGACAGCCAGGAAGGCTGTTTATTGAATTTAGGTTGCTAGGCGGAGAATTTGTTGTAAAGTTCAGTAAATTAAGAGAAAATGAAAACTCATTGTACAAATATTTTAAAGTTTCGATACCGGTCTATGGCGAATTATCTTCGAAACTGGAACCATATTTGATGGTCAACAACTTAAGGGTAAAATCTGTATCAGTCATATCACCAACGGAAAGGCTAAAAAATCTTTATTTTTGCTCAAGTATATTCATCATCATCATCATCTCAGCCACAGGAAGTCCACTGCTGAACATCGGCCTCCCCCAACGGTCTCCGCATCGACCTGTTGGAAGCAGCCTGCATCCAGCGACTTCCTGCAAATGTAGCCAGGTCATCCGTCCACCTTGTAAGCGGGCGTCCGACATTTTGCTTGCCTGTACGTGGCCTCCACTCTCGAACCTTTCGCTATGAATCATCTATAGAATCCTTTGCGCTATGTCGGTGACCTTTATTCTCCTACGGATCTCCTCATTTCTGAGTCGATCTCGTAGGGAAATACCGAGCATAGCCCTCTCGATTGCTCGTTGAGTGACTTTGAACCTTCTAATGAAGCCCAAAGTGAGAGGCCACGTCTCGGTGCCCTATGCCATCACCGTCATGTTACCGCTGGCGGACACCGCGCGCTTTACCGCGCGTGCCCCCGCGACGGGTTCCGACGCACGAAGGCTAGCCCTGCGGCGCGGGTGCGGGACGCGCCTCCCCGTGCTGGACGCCCGCGCGGATCCCCGCGACGGGGCACTTTTGTATGAAACCGCGCGAGTGCCCGCTTAACGCAGTTTCGGCCCTTATAGAGTCAAATAGTAGGTCGGGATTAGAAATTATGTCGGACGCGTGTTTAAAACTAATATGTGATTGGGGCCATCGAAATCGCTTAACCTTTGCACCACAAAAAACGTTCCAATTACTTCTGAAAGGAACTTTAAAATCACAGCCGCGAATTAAATTTAATAATATTAATGTTAAAAAAAAGGAATCGGTTTGTTATCTTGGTTTAATTTTAGAAAGGAATTTTTCCTTTCTTGAACATATTAAGAACGTCGGGGAAAAGTCGAAAAGGAACATTTTTACTTTGACAAGAATATCAAAATCAACGTGGGGGCTATCTTTCAATACACTAAAAATCATCTATGGAGCAACTTACTTAGGATGTATCTGTTATGGATCTCCCGTATGGGCTGATAGGGCTACTATCGGCGCTGTGCGAAGAAAACTGCCCCAGAGCCAACGTTTGGCGTTGATATTCTTGTGCAAGGCATATAGAACTGTTAGTACCGAAGCTTTGCCTATCCTAGCGGGCGTACTTCCAGTCGACCTGGAGGTGCAACGTCGCGCCGCGATGTATTACTCTAATAGAGAGAATATGGATAAAAGTTTGTTCACCGCACGTGAACTTTTAAAAGTTGACAGATTATTTAAACCGGTTTCAGTGGTATATAGTGAACTATTAGATGAATGACAAAATAGATGGGAGGTATCTTTGAAGGGCCGGCATCTATACCAATTTTTTCCTTGCGTACGTGATCGTTTAACAAAGACATGGCTAGATGTCGATTATTACGTATCACAATTTCTCACTCTTTTAAGCTTGTTGCGTCGCCTGCGTGTCCATGTTCAACACCTAATTGCGAGTATGAGCAGTCCGCGCATCATATACTTTGGGAGTGTAGTCTTTGGCATAATGAGCGTAAAACCATGCTAGATAGTATGCAAATATCATCTGGAGTTGTATACTACATGGACCTTGTAGAGACTAGAAAGAACTTCCGTGCTTTCCGGCGTTTTTGCCATACCTATTACTGGATTCAAGCATAACAGTTCACATAATAGGTCCCATTTAAATGTAATAATAATTTGATCCGTGGCGCTTCACAGCTGGCTTCTCCGGCTGTGAAAGTCTTTTTGCGAGGTTATTTACCTCTTCAGTTCAATGTTTTGTCACCCGCTTTGCACGGAGGGAAGTGGACAATAATTTATTTCCAACTACTCCTATTAATTTAACTTTCTGATTAATTTCGTTGCGGGTTAAAGACAAGTTAGACATTCCCGGAGACTCGCCGAGCTTCAATGCTCGGTGTCATTATTTTGTGTGCCACTGTTGATCCTGGCTCACAGGAGTTACAGTGGTGGGTGTGAGGGCGGGACAGATAAAAGAATGAGCGACTTATACCTGGAGTAAACTGGAAAGTGGTTCAAAGTAAATTGCTGAAGTAACAAGGCAAACTTACATAAACCAGAAAGAAAACCTTTCCAAATCTATTATATAATATATAATAGTTTTTACCGGGTATATCAAGACTGCTACCGAAAACGAAGCCGGGTGGTAGTTCTAGTCACTACAAACACAATGCAAATAAAAATTTCGCAAAGATACGCTACAATTATGTTTTATTATTTTTTAAATATCGGCATTTTTGGGTGGTGAATCCATAGTTTTTGCTAAAATAATAATTTCAACTCGTTTATACCATATATTATTTATAAATAAAAGGGTATACACTATTATTTTAGAAAAAAAAAATGTACTTACCACCTAAATATGGACATAGGAAAAAATAACAAAAAAAAATTGTCGCTTTTTTGCAACTTTTTCTGTTGCATTGTGTCTGAAGTCGCTTAAACTACCACCCGGCTTCGTTTTCGGTAGCAGACTTGATATACCCTGTATAATAGTTTTTGGAAATGTTTTTCTTCCTTGTTTATTCTGCATATCAATGACATGTTGTCGATGAAAGGGGTTACTCCTATCCCATAATCACCTCAAATTCATGAACCTTTTACCAGTCCATTTTGTACCCAGTGTTCAGAGGTTACAACAGCTAAATTAATATTTATATCATGATTATTGTTGGAAATAGGTTCGTGAATCTGAATCTGAGATGGTGATGAAATTCCAATTGAAGTTTCGTTAATATGTGTAACATTCGAACTAATATCCAAATATTGATTGTTATTGGCGTTTACATTCGGATTTAAATTTTCTTTGTGACGTTGTGGGAATGTCACCTTTTATATTTGCGATCTATAGTTCAATAGTCGACATAAATCCTATTGTCTATGCCAATCAACGCCTCCGTTGCGCTGATTGGTCGATTCATTTACTGACTGACATCTGTCAAATTTGACGTACGAACTGTCATCGGTGCTCGCTTAAATACGCGTGTAACGGCGCTCGCGTCCTTTTCCCTAACCTGAAAGCCGCGTGCTACCACGCGTCTTTCCGAACCCGCTGGGGTGAGTGTTCAGTGTTCTATTTGCTAACCGCTTAACTGCTTGTTTGTCAGTGTATTCTGTCTGCCGGGCTTGTGAACTACCACGAGTCGCTGGCACGGAATGCAAACCTAGTTTGCATTCCGATTTCTTGGACGCTGATTCCAGGTTCTTCTTCTTCTTCGTACTTGGCGTACTTGGCGTTTTTTCGCTAACTCCGTGCCTACTGCCCGCTTTGCTCCGCACCGCTTCCTGCCGGACTGCATCCGAGCCTGCGCCTGCCGCTGACCTGCGCACCGTGCCCGGCCACGTGGCAGCTGACTTCGCCGGCGAGCTGTCGCCGGGTTCCGCCACGTGCCGAAGACCCGGATCAGTGTCCAGTGAAGGCCAGTGACTCCTGTTGCATACCACCAGCAACAGTGCCGGGTGTAAATAGTGATGCGAAATTATTAAAGCCCGAACCACGTAACTACCCTGAGTTCTCATTTAACTACCTACCCCTACCTGCGGGCGGCCTAACCCGCCGCAGTGGCGCCCAATTCTTTGTAATACGTGGGTTTTCGCATCACCGTTATACCCGGTACTCCACACACAGTCCGGTTGCGCAGTCTGCAACTGGGCAAGCGAGCGGTTTAAAAGTGCAAACAGGTTTGTCAATTTTTCTAACTAAGTGAAGTGTAAAGTCTAATCGTGATAACTAATATCCAATTACATTGTTTGCATTTTTTTTCCGTCTTATCGTCTTCTTTATCTTTTAAATTCATTCATTTTTACTTATAATGGACACTCACCCTATCAAGTACTTTTTATTAAATAAAAATGAACTGTGTTACGAAGTATTGATTCGCGGCGAAGATCCAGCCGACACAGTGCTACAACTTCGTAAACAGATTCATAAACTGTCATTGTTATACCCATCTGAGGACATTGATGAGTCGGGATTAGCATTTGATATAGATCTAAATTCCTTAAATGTTTCTTTTAATGACTTAAAATCAAAAATTTCAAACCTAGAATGTTCATTTGATATAAACATGTTCAAGCGTACATCCACTTTGGCAAATCATATTTATCACAGAGCACGTAGATTGAAACCGATAACATCTGCCGATAAAAAACTATTGAATACATTTAACACTGATTATGATTCATTTATCAATAGGCTTAAAAAACTTAACTCCAGTGAACCGACTACTTTTAATTTACCCACATCAGTTGATAAAACAGATGTTACAACGTATCTATGCGAGCGTCCTCGTTTGTCCGATTTCAAACTAATAAAATACGACGGTTCTACTTGTGTTCGTATATTTTTACAAAAGGTCGATGATTTTAAAGCCGCTAGGAGTATTTCATCTTCAGATTTATTAAATTTCGCTACAGAAATATTTTGTGGCAATGCACTACATTGGTTCCGTAGCATTAAAAGTAAAGTCAAGGATTGGGATCAATTGTCTAAATTTTTGATAGAGGATTTTGGCGAATTCGATTATGACTATCGTTTGGTTTCAGAAATTCGTAATCGTACTCAGCATGAAACTGAAAACATCACTGTATATTTTTCTATAATGTCTGAATTTTTTTCTCGTCTTTCTAAAGAATTGCCTGAGTCGGAAAAATTGGAAATTTTGTTACACAACATTCGTCTGTGCTACTCTAACGTTATAGCATGCTCACCAAAAATTTCTAGTATCGAGGAACTCCGTTTGATGGACAGCTCATTATCGTGAACCGCCTCCCATAACTAATAATACGCTAGCTCCAGATTTAGCCTACTCTAATAACACTACTAACCCTAATATTCAATTTAATAAAAAATTTACACATTCCTACAATTTCAATAAACTAACAAATACACAAACTAACACTTTAAATACATCTATTGGTACAAGTAAACCGGTTTCTCGCTTATCGCTCGAGAACAAAAGACGCTCAGGTAGTCATTCACATTGTCCCCGCTGCCGCACTAATGACCACACGCTCGCTGAGTGTAAACAAAATAGGTTTCCAATTTGTTTTAAATGTGGTACCAAAGGTGTTATTTATACTAATTGTACGAATTGCCATTCTAAATCGAAACCAAAAAACTTCTAGGGCCAGATTGTTGTGATATTACTACTAAAAGTGTTAATTTTGATAAGGAAGACTGGGAACAATGGCTTTCCACTATTAAATTTTTTTTTTCTACTTATAACATCACATCAATCTGGGAACGTAAACCGGATAATGATTCTCGCCCGTATCTTAATGTAAAAATTGGTGAAATTTCTTTTTGTGCTTTGTTGGATTCTGGATCTTCAGTGACTATACTGGGGAACGATTCACATAAACTATTATTATCAGCTGGTTTTAAGTTGTGTACAGACCTTAACGACATATATTTTGTTGCCGCTGGCGGCCAACGGTTAAACCCTATAGGTTATATAAATATTCCTATAAGTTTTGAGAATAATTTTCATATTCTTAAAGCCTACGTGATACCTACAGTGTCATCGTATTTAATTTTAGGTATTGATTTCTGGTCTAGGTTTGAGATTTGCCCCAAGTATTTAAAATCAATAACTTTAGGTGATTCTAATACCAGTAGTGTTTCTTATTTGAATAATAACAAGAGTAAATTATTTTCTTATGACGATTTAACCAAATCGCAGCGTCTAAACGCTGATAATACTATTGACCTATTTCGTTCTATTTCTACGGAAAAGCGAGGCCTAGGCAGAACACATCTCATCACTCATCGCATTGATACTGGCAACTCACAACCAATGCGACAACGATATTACAGACTTTCTCCCGAAAAACAACGCGTGTTATGTAACGAGCTGGATGAAATGTTAGCACTCGGTGTTGTCGAACCTTGTGAAAGTCCTTGGTGTTCACCTGTCTTATTAACTCCTAAAAAAGATGGAACATTGAGATTTTGTTTAGACAGTCGTAAACTTAACTCAGTTACTAAAAAAGATGCTTACAAATTACCGTACATGTCAGAAATTTTGGACAATTTAAGTAACGCTTGTTATTTAAGTTCTATCGATCTTTCGAAAGCCTTCTGGCAAATACCTATTGAGAAATGTGATCGTGATAAAACAGCATTTTATATTCCATCACGTGGTTCGTTCAGGTTTGTCACTACTCCGTTTGGTCTTACCAACGCACCTGCAACGCAGCAAAGATTGGTTGATATTTTATTCTATGGTCCTGAATTTGAGAATTGCGTTTTCGTTTTCTTAGACGATATCATTGTTGTATCACCTAATTTTGATCATCATATGGCTATGCTTTTACGTGTCTATAATAAATTAAAATATGCAAATTTGACAATAAATTTTTCTAAATCACAATTTTTTCGTACTGAACTAAAATATTTAGGTTATGTTGTTAACTCGAATGGTCTGCAAGTCGATCCTGGAAAGGTCGATGCCATTCTTAATTTCCCTACACCGACCAACCCTAAGGAGGTCAAACGTTTTTTAGGCACTGCATCTTGGTATCGTAGATTTGTTCCTAACTTTAGTTCAATTGCTGGTCCCCTCAATAAACTTACTTCTACAAGTAAGAAAGCTAAACCCTTCATTTGGTCTCCAGAGGCGCAGGATTCTTTCAATAAACTAAAAGATTGTCTAGTGCAAGCTCCCATATTGTCGTGTCCTAATTATGACATGCCCTTCGAAGTTCACACAGATGCTAGTGACTATGGTGTCGGTGCTTTACTGACTCAAACTATTGATGGCGTAGAACATCCCATTGCCTATATGAGTAAATCACTGTCTCCACAGGAGCGTAACTACAGCATCACTGAACGCGAAGCTTTAGCAGTCTTAGTTGCTTTAGAACATTGGAGATGTTATTTAGAGAATGGTAAAAAATTTACTGTCTATACAGACCACTCAGCTCTTAAATGGTTTCTTAACCTTAATAACCCTACAGGTCGGCTCGCTCGCTGGGGTGTCCGCCTCTCTGCATTTTCTTTCGATATTAAACATCGTAAGGGTGCAGATAATGTTATTCCTGATGCTTTGTCTCGTTCTTGTCCTAAGCATATTAGTACTATTGATACTTCCATGCACGTTAATAAAACAACTGATGAATGGTACCTAAATATCTTTCACGGTTGTCAAAATTCACCAACTTCATACCCTAACTATATAATTAAAAATAACCGTCTTTATCGGTTTATGAAATCTAAATGTGTACTTAATACTGAATTTGAGTGGAAGGAAGTTGTACCTCAGGAACTTCGGTCTTCTATTATTTCTGAAAACCATAGTAACCCTTTAGCTGGTCATTTTGGTATCTTCAAAACTTACAGAAGGCTGGCACAAAAATACTACTGGCCAGGAATTCATGCTAGTGTAGTAGAATTTGTTTCTTCTTGTGATACCTGTATTTCTCATAAGCATCAAAACCACACCACTTTGGGTGAAATGGGCAGACCTAAGTCGTGTTCCCGACCATTTCAAATGTTAAGTATAGATATTGTTGGACCTCTCCCTTGTACTAGAAAGCAAAATTGTTACATTTTTGTAGTTACTTGTTGTTTTTCTAAATATTGCTTACTTTTTCCATTAAAACGCGCTACCGCGGAAATTATTACCAAAATTTTAGAAGAAAATGTTTTCCTTGTTCATGGCATTCCATCAACCATTCTAATGGATAATGGACGTCAATTTATTAGCTCAACTTTAAAGAATATGTTAGAAAAGTATAAAATTCCAAATATTCATTTTACACCTAAATATACGCCTCATGTAAATACTGTCGAACGCTACAACAAGACTATCATGACAGCTATTTCTACATTCATTGAAAATGATCATCGAGTATGGGATCTCTTGATTCCCAAAATACAGTTTGCTATTAACAACTCTGTTAATGAGGTGACTGGCTACACTCCCTCATTTTTAGTATACGGTCGTGAATTAGTCACTTGTGGCTCACACTATGTGGACACTAATACAGACCAGGATATTATTTTCATACCTCGAGATCATTATGCTGAAAACTTAGGCATATTATCTAATATTTTTAACAAAGTACAGTCGTTGCTCCTGCAGGCCCATAAGAGGAATAGTGCTAACTATAACCTAAGAAAGAAACCTGCTGAATTTAATGTTGGCGATGTAGTTTGGAGAAAAACTTTTTATCAAAGTGACAAAGATAAACGTTTTAATAGAAAACTTGCTCCCAAGTTTATAAAGTGTAAAATTATTTCTAAGAAATCACCTTTGGTATATGATTTAGAAGATATGAATGGTAATCCACTAGGTACCTGGCACATCAAAGATTTAAAACTTACTAACTACAAATATTAATGTATATTCACACATTTAACATTATGTTTATTTTTAAATACATGACATTAACTGCGACACTTAACAGATCCCGCAACTTACTAACATCGTCTATTTTACAAATTTTCTTCTTGTAGTTTTGGAGAGTCCTTTAGTATCGCAAAGTATTCTCTTGTCTATAGGGTCTTGGTCATAATATATTTTGATGCTAGACATTTTGTAAGGATGAAGTATGTAAGAGGATGGAATGAAAGTGTAACCTAACAAGAATGCTAAATAGGCAGACGGATTTTACTCATATTCAGTTATAAGTAAAATCCTGGCCTTTTCGGCGGGGTACTGTGACGTTGTGGGAATGTCACCTTTTATATTTGCGATCTATAGTTCAATAGTCGACATAAATCCTATTGTCTATGCCAATCAACGCCTCCGTTGCGCTGATTGGTCGATTCATTTACTGACTGACATCTGTCAAATTTGACGTACGAACTGTCATCGGTGCTCGCTTAAATACGCGTGTAACGGCGCTCGCGTCCTTTTCCCTAACCTGAAAGCCGCGTGCTACCACGCGTCTTTCCGAACCCGCTGGGGTGAGTGTTCAGTGTTCTATTTGCTAACCGCTTAACTGCTTGTTTGTCAGTGTATTCTGTCTGCCGGGCTTGTGAACTACCACGAGTCGCTGGCACGGAATGCAAACCTAGTTTGCATTCCGATTTCTTGGACGCTGATTCCAGGTTCTTCTTCTTCTTCGTACTTGGCGTACTTGGCGTTTTTTTCGCTAACTCCGTGCCTACTGCCCGCTTTGCTCCGCACCGCTTCCTGCCGGACTGCATCCGAGCCTGCGCCTGCCGCTGACCTGCGCACCGTGCCCGGCCACGTGGCAGCTGACTTCGCCGGCGAGCTGTCGCCGGGTTCCGCCACGTGCCGAAGACCCGGATCAGTGTCCAGTGAAGGCCAGTGACTCCTGTTGCATACCACCAGCAACAGTGCCGGGTGTAAATAGTGATGCGAAATTATTAAAGCCCGAACCACGTAACTACCCTGAGTTCTCATTTAACTACCTACCCCTACCTGCGGGCGGCCTAACCCGCCGCATCTTCATTATGTAGTTCATGTAAACAAATGTCACACCCTAAATTTTCCAGATTCCGTTCAGATTCACCGTCAAAAACACCTTTTAAATATAACATCCAGTTTTTTTCAAAGCATGTTCTGCATCAACAGGTACAGGCGAGTCTCAAAAAAATTCTTAACCAAAAATCCTATTAAAATCTTCAACATTTTCTTGTTAATTTTGGTAAATATAGTAAATTCTTTATAGTTAGTATACATAACAAGTATATTTAAAAAAATGCATTTTTTCGAATTAGGCATGTGCTGACAAATCGACTATAAGGTAATAGTACAAATGACACCATTATATTATTTAACGATCAAACTAACAATAATTCGACAGATATAATTTAACCATCTGCGATCGTTAACGTCGGTTATGTCAGAATCTACACACATATTATTAGGTATCCAATCAACAACGTCGGTTATGGCAGATCTTACAGTATACATTATAAAGTGTCCAATCAAAAAAGTCGAATGTGGCAGATCCTACACTATGTAGTTCATAATTTACGGTCAAAAATGTCGAATGTACCTGATATATCGTTTATGAGCGGACTAACCAAAGTCGTACTGTACGTGAGCGAAACCTTTGTAAGCGTTTGTGTAATGTTTATGATACCAGAAATCGGAACAAAAAATAAGTGACGGCATTAACTCGGGAACTGCCAGATCAGCACGCTTGTTTGCGCGATTCGGCCGGTCAACATTGTCGCCAAGTAACTACCAACGTTTTTGAGCGAATGCAAGCGTCACTTCCGACAATGTTGACGTAATTTTCTTTGTCAATTGATTAAAATAAATTAAAATTTAAATGTAGGATTATGTATTACACTGTTTTAAGTGTTATTTCATAAAAACAAAAACACAATAATTCAGATCCGACATTGTTGATAGGGCGTGTCGAAATATGCCTCAAAATGATAAATTACGGGCTTCATAGCTTTGTCTTAAAAGCTGCCCAAAACAATGTTATTTTTGCGTTAAATAAATTAATTACTTTAACAATTACGACTTTTATAGTGATTGATTGGAAATTAATTATTTCTTTAGTAAATTAATGACATTCATTAAAATTGCTATAAGAAATAAATGAAAGAGTATATTGAGCTGCCGAAGTACTATTCGCGTAAGTAATAATTGGACTCTATCGAATTAATCACAAAGTTCTATAATTGATTAATTTTCACGGTTGTAATTAGTGATGGATTGATTCAGCTCGCTTCCACCATTCAGTCCATCCACCATATCAATTTCATCCAAATATGCCTATAATAACATAAATCCTACTGATTGCGCTGATTTTATACTGCTATCCAACAATGCGTGAATGCAACAATTCTTGTAAGACTTCTCATCAGCTATGAAACCAAACTTCGTTAAGTGAAAAACGTGCACCACAAACGCTTCTACTGGTTGCTTACCACTCAAACTTAATTAAGCGCTCGAGTATCATTCGGCTTATCAACGTTGACTTAAACTGTTCCCGATGAATACCAGATTAAGCGTTGCTCATTTCCCCTAATTAATTAAGATGTAATGATATTTCCCTATTAGACCTGGTTTAATCTACCTAATCCGTACAAGACTTGGCACTGAGGCATCTGTCGGTAATTTTCGTACACAATTAGTTAGTAATGGCTTCCAGGAGCTCTTCTAATACCAATGTATTAAATTGAAATTGTGATTAAGTCACAGAAATGAATAATAAATAGGGGACTCAAACTTCCTTTAAGTGTATGAAACTAAGCGTATCATTTTGCTATCTACGGTGGCATCAGAACAGTGATTTAACGTTGAAATTCTCTGTTTGCGTAAAGCCAATTGTAAGCTTAATATTACTATGAAACTTGTATAACCGATTGGAATATAATTAATTATTTCAAATAGCGGTAGAACTCGAGTAAATGAAATAGTTATCTTTTCTTCTTTGCAAAAGCCCGGCTAACGAGCAAACACGTCACCTGATAGTGAATAATCACTACCGTCCTTGACCATCCATAACGCTTAGATCATGGATGTGTTGCCGACCCATCAAATCGCGAAGGGAGCCGGAATGAAAAAGGATGGAAAGAGGGAAGGGATATTGGACATCCGGCAATCTCACCAGGGGAACGAAACGAGACAACAAAACTATCGGTTTACATCGATCTCCTGTGAGCTATGAGACAGTGGTACCGCCCCGGATGAGCCTGTCCATTCATGCTAAGTCATGAGTATCAACTGCTTGGCTCTACAATGTTACAAAACCAAGCTTGGTAGGTCTCTCATATGTGAAAGGCCGCCTGGTTAAGTGACACCGCAGTGTCTATACTTCCCGTCATACAGCAGTGTAAATGCGCTGTTGTGTTTCGGTTTAAAGGATATTATATCCAGAACAACTACTGGACATATTCAGACTTAACATCTTATGTCTCAAGATGGCGAGCGCAATGCCAGAGCGCAGAGCCATTCATATTAATACAAAAAAACTTGAAGTCAGTAAATCAATATTACTGTGTCCAAAGTAAGCAAATTGTACTGCGCAAAGAGTATGCTTGCGGTATTGATTTAGGTACTGGGGGTTACTCTATACTCCGACACGAAGTTCGAATCTTCATTGTTGAACGTCAACATCACTACAAAGTATAATACAAAGTCGCTTTCTCTGTCCCTATGTCTCTTTGTATGCTTAAATCTTTAAAACTACGCAACGGATTTCGATGCGTTTTTTTTAATAGATGGAGTGATTCAAGAAAAAGGTTTATATGTACAATACGTATATATTCATCATCATCATCATATCAGCCACAGGAAGTCCACTGCTGAACATAGGCCTCCCCCAATGATCTCCACAATGACCTGTTGGAAGCGGCCTGCATCCAGCGACTTCCTGCGACCTTAGTCAGATCGTCCGTCCACCTTGTAGGCGGGCGTCCAACACTTCGCTTGCCTGTACGTGGCCTCCACTCGAGAACCTTTCGGCCCCAACGGCCATCGGTTCTACGAGCTATGTGCCCGGCCCACTGCCACTTCAACTTGCCAATCCTATGGGCTATGTCGGTAACCTTGGTTCTCCTACGGATCTCCTCATTTTTGATTCGATCTCGTAGGGAAACACCGAGCATAGCCCGCTCCATGGCTCGTTGAGTGACTTTGAGCCTTTTAATGAGGCCCACAGTGAGAGGCCAGGTCTCGGTGCCGTATGTCATCACTGGTAACACACAACTATCGAAGACTTTCGATTTTAGGCACTGAGGTATTTTGGACGAGAAGACGTCGCGAAGTTTCCCGAACGCTGCCCAACCGAGTTGGATTCGACGATTGACCTCTCTCTCGAAGTTGGACCTGCCTAACCGGACTACTTGTCCTAAATAGACATATTCGTCTACAACTTCGAGAGTCGAGCCCCCAACTCCAATGGGGGTGGGCACAACATGGATATTCGACATGATCTTCGTTTTATCCATGTTCATTTTAAGACCCACCTGTTGGGAAACTCGATTAAGGTCTTCGAGCATAGTGCTAAGGTCTTCCAGCGATTCTGCCAAGACTACAATATCGTCGGCAAATCGAAGGTGAGTAATATACTCGCCGTTGATGTTGATGCCGAATCCTTTCCACTGCAAGAGCTTGAAGGCATTTTCCAGCGCGGCAGTGAACAGTTTCGGAGATATGACATCTCCCTGTCTCACGCCTCTCTGTAGTGGAATAGCCTTCGTGCTCTGATCCTGTACTCGGACCGACATGGTGGCGTTGTTGTATATACACCTCAACACTTCGATGTACCGATAGTCTATGTGGCACCGCTGAAGAGACTGTAGCACAGCCCAGGTCTCGATCGAATCAAAGGCTTTCTCATAGTCCACAAACGCTAAACAAAGCGGCAAGTTATACTCCTCGGTTTTTTGTATAACCTGCCGTAGCGTATGAATATGGTCTATGGTACTAAAGCCTTTTCGGAAACCGGCTTGTTCGGGAGGCTGGAAGTCATCAAACCTGCCTTCGAGACGATTTGTGATGACCCTTGAAAACAACTTATAGACATGGCTCAGGAGCGAGATGGGCCTGTAGTTCTTCAGCAAAGTGTTATCACCTTTTTTGAAGAACAGTACCACCACGCTCCTGCTCCATGCCTCCGGCGTTGAGCCCTCGAGGAGAACGGAATTGAAGAGCCTCTGAAGGACTTTCAGTACCGGCGTTCCGCCCGCTTTCAGAAGCTCTGAAGTGATTCCGTCCTCACCCGGCGCCTTGTTGTTTTTAAGTTGTTTGAGGGCCATCTCAATCTCAAACAGGCTGATGTCCGGGATATCATCGCTAGGGTGTCGGATTAACTCGGTTCTCGGGTCTTCGGCCGAGCTAACAGTAGGTTCGGCAACCGAGGTGTAAAGCTGTCCGTAGAACCTCTCGATCTCCCTTAATACCTCTGCCCTCGTCGATACCACGCGGCCGTCTTCCGTCTTCAGCCTAGACAACTGGCTTTGCCCAATAGACAAGTCTCTTGCAAACACTTTGGAGCCTCCGTTCCGCTCAATTGTCTCCTCAATGCTCACAGTATTGTGAGCACGGACATCGTGTCGCAAGGACTTCCAGATCCGTCTATTGAGCCGCCGATATGCTTCGGCGTCAACGGAAGACTGCAGCGTCAAAGATCGACGTTCGGCCATGAGGTCAAGAGTATGGATCGAGAGTTTTTGTGGTCTATCTCTACGGCGAGGTCTAAAATACTTAGATCCCACCGTATGGACAGCTTCTACCAAACCGCTGTTTAACTCGTCCACTGCAAGGTTTTCTTTTAGACAATCAAAGCGATTTGTCAACTCGAGTTGAAAGCTCTCGGGGTTTTGGATATGGGCGCGAGTAGGTCGGAGCGTAGACTTCATCAAGCGGCGCCTTTCTAATTGGACGTTGATATTCAATGTGCCCCTAACCATTCGGTGATCACTACCGGTTTTCACCCTGTTGATCACAGAGACATCACTGAACATCCTTCTATTCGTCGTCAAGATGAAATCTATCTCATTTCTCGTAGAACCGTCAGGACTCAACCAGGTCCATTTCCTGTGAGGCGGCTTCTGGAAAAAAGAGTTCATCGCGAAGAGTCCCTCTTTTTCCAGAAAGTCGGCCAGCCTCTGACCCCTGAGGTTCCGTTGCCCATGTCCAAATTGCCCGACTTTCAACTCTGCATCGCTTCTCTTGCCCAACTTTGCGTTGAAGTCTCCCATAACAACATTGAAGTAGGTTTTGGAAGTATGTATGGCCCGACTAATGTCCTCATACATCTCCTCTACTTCTTCATCTGGGTGTGTCGAGGTCGGCGCGTATACCTGTATGACCTTCAACGAATATCTTTTGGATATTCTGAGTATAAGGTATACTACCCTGCTCGACACACTTTCGATGGATACGATGTTGTTGATGAGAGACCTGTGGACGAGAAATCCGACACCTCCTCGGGACTGTTGGTCGTCCCCCCGGTAGAAGAGCAGGTTACCAGACTTCAGGGTTATCGTATCCTCCCCGATTCTTCGGACTTCCGATAACCCCAGAATATCCCAGTGTAACCCGCTCAATTCTTCTTCCAGTTCGACAATCTTCTCGTCTGTCCTCAAAGTGCGTATGTTGTGTGTTACCAGGGCCAGTCGTCGTCGGGGGTGGTAGCCGGGGCCAACCCGGGGATTCTTAGCACCCCCTGCCCCACCGTAACCATGGCTGCTACCATCGCCAGGAATAGTGGGGCTGCCGGGGACTGGGGGCCTGGTCAATTTTTGTGTCGCCATTGAGGGGTATTTGCCAATACTCGCCACGCTTGGCAGGTGGGTTGGCGAGCGCAGGAGGGGACTCGCGCTGACGACGCTGCTGCCCATCATCAGCGGGGGAAAGGAAATAGGGTTTGTGAGTAGAGGATATAATGGGAAAGGAGAGTATGGCCTGTAGGAGTGGATACTGCAGTCATGGAAGGGAATGTTTGTAGTGACTGCAGTAGCTCGGGGGGCCGAGGTCGCGTACTCGTAGCACCTATTCTAGGACAAGCCATGACCACTAGATAGGAGCACCCCTGACCTAACGTATATATTATTGCACAGAAATCTATTTGTACCCGGGCGAAGCTGGGCCGGGCCGCTAGTAGATGATAAAAGCATTCCACTTCTAAACATCAATACTATTTTCTGCGAAACTTAAACATTCACATCAAATTTAGCCAAGATTACGACAGAATTCGACATTTTGTAAAGTGTTAATGCATATTCGTACAGGTTTCATCGTCGTTTCAGAGTACAGGCTAACGCTTCTGTGCTTCTGTACCTATAGACAAACGACCAAACATTTCTCCGAATTTCATTTCATAATTAGGGTTTACTCGTATATATAGCTAATAGGCGGTGGTTTCCAATTATGAAGCCATGCTGAGTATGCATTTTGAAAACTATTACCAGCGTAATTGTACACAGAACAAAAGTGATTATATAATGAGAGGGGTATAATTTATTACCAATTTTAACCATGTATTAATTTGAATGTTTATTGACGCAGCGGTTCAATAACAAATATAATATTCTAATTTGTATGATCTACAGATTTTTCGTAGTCTTTTTAAATGGAAATTTGTAAAGGGACTATATACATACGCACTTTCATGCCTTCTTCGATTGAGGTGCGCAAAGATAAACATGAGCCTGAAACGCTGAAGCAAGAACCTTATAAATTAGTTATAGTTAAGTAACCTTACATAAGTCACTATATGAAACCATCTCATTTCTACATGGGGTTCCAGGAATATGGTTGAGTTCAATGCCAAGAAAACCCAGGTGTGTGCGTTCACGTGCAAAAAATCCCCGTTCTCTCCCCTCCCCATTCTGCAGGGTACTCCCCTCTCAGTGCGGAATGACCTGTGTATCCTTGGTGTGGATATCCGCTGTGACCTCAATCCAAGGAATCACATCGAGGGCGTAATATCTGCCACATCACGCAGGGTTGGAGTCCTGAACAGGGTGCGTCGGTTTTTCACGCCCGGTCAGCTTTGCCGCTTATATAAAGCGCAGGTCCGGCCGGGTATGGAGTACTGCTCGCACCTTTGGGATGGATCCGCCCAGTACCTGCTCGATGCCTTGGATGGATTGCAGCGGCGGGCCATCCGCATTGTGAATGATGCAGACGTTACGAGCAACTTGGAGTCGCTACAACTCCGGAGAGATGTCGCCTCTCTAAGCGTGTTCTACCGCCTGTATCACGGTGAGTGCTCTGAGGAATTGTTCAACTTGCTCCCCTCCTCTCCATTTCTAACCAGAACCACGCGTGCTGGCTTGCGAAGCCATAGCTTGACGGTCCACACCATCCCGGCGCGAACCAAACGGTTCTCAAATTCGTTTCTGTGCCGCACCGTCAGGCTGTGGAATTGTTTGCCGGCGCACGTGTTCCCTCCTTCCTACAATCCTCGGTCCTTCCGCCGTGGTGTGAAGAGGCACCTAAGCAGGCCGGCATAATTGTTTCCATTGGCATGGGACTGCCGTCCGATGCCAATGGATACTCTGCCTGGGCGGCATTGGCACTTTCCATCAGGTGCAATGCCGCCACTATGCCAGGCCATTACAAAAAAAAAAAAAATCTATTACGTAAAATGTTCGCATTTCATACCAATACAAATATCTTACCATCAGTCACTTATAATACGAGTAGATATTTTATGCCAGTAATGTTTAAAATTCACGGCAAAATTGAAAATATTTTTCTGAAACGAAATTAAATTATAAGCAGCAAAACAGCCTATTTCAAACTACATAAAGGAGTAAACCAAAGTATCAGGTGTATAAAGCGAACAGATAAGAAACCCTTTAACTTGAAACGTATGAACAGGGCTCTTATCGAAAGATTCTTTACCCGAGTCCAAACTTCCAATTCCTTTTCAGCTTGCGGTGATGTTCATGATTAGATACCGATATTCGACAGAGAAAGTTTGTTGGAAAACGTTTATCCTCGTTTAGAAACTGCTCCTATTTAGTTTCAAAGATAATTATCATGAATAAATTCGAAAATATGATGATAGATTTTCATCAGGTTGTTTATAAATGTATTTTATTTATGAAACATTTTATGTGTGTGGGGTCAATCTAAGGTAAAATTGAAATGTTAAAGCAAAATCTCCTTCTACTATATATTGGAATGGAAATGAATAAACGGCGGACTGGAGTGGCACTTATAACACATCTGCCTACTCCCTTGCAGATACATATACAGGCGTGAGTTTCAGCAAACAAACATACCGCAATACCAATTTTAATTTAGTTTATTAATGAGTTTTAATTTCTCATTTTATTTTAATTATATTGTTTGAGCATTCGTTGAGCTCGTTGTGATTTCCTATAACTGAGGAAACACGTTAATTGTTTACTTTGTGATATATTATTATATTAATGCAATGTGTATTCCTTATGGGAAATCGGTTTTTTTTACTGCCGTGAATAAAATATGACACACTTGTATCGTACATTAACCTTTATCCAAGAAAGCATCGATCCCCATTGTAATTGTATATATTTTTACATCAATTCTAGGTATGTGTTTTCGTGGAAAATATGCATTTTTAAATTCATTAATATTAAAAGCAAATAATTTTTTTGATTGTATTATTTTTTGTATTTTACGTGTATAAATATTTGTTGCCAAATATATTTATGTTGCTAGTTCAAGCATAAGAATGAGATAGCTATCTCTATTATTGATTTATTATGGGCTATACACACCGATATAACTAAACAATAAGAAAAGCCTCCAACTCAAACAAAAACACTGTTGCTTTAATAATAGTTTTTCTGTTTGATTTGGTAAAAAGTTTGGGCACACTAATAAAACTTTTGATATCAAATACGGCCTGATAGTGTCACCTGAAATGTCTAGGGACAAAACTCTGCAAACTATAGAACAGTATTGACATACTTATACAATTTGAAACAAAACTTTGAGTATAACACTGACCCAAAACTATAGGACTTGGAACAAATAATAAGCATTTTTAGGACATAAGTCCAACAAACGAGCAAACGACCTATCGGATGCTAAATGTCATTATTAAGATCATAAGTGCATAAAGACTTCGAAAAATCAGACAAAAGACAGAAAGAGACGGGCATTAAGCCTTGGAAAATCTCTCCCATTTAACGGAACAAGAGAGTTGAGAGACCAACTCGATGGAACTAGCTCATTCTTACACCCAGATCCCAATCACTTGGGAGTGATGTGTTTCTAAACAAGTCGAAATGAGCGTAACGTTTTAATATATATCATGAAACAATAAGGTTTGTTCCACGAGCAAAGTGAAAAAAAAATAGTTGAAAGAAACGAACTAATTTAAAAGTTTAAGAGCCTTATTCTTAGATAGTTTATAAACCTATTTCGGTTACCGAATCCTTTGTCACTTTCGAACGACTTCTTCGACTTTTATATCAATTGGAGCGAAGAAGATAAAACATTTGATAGGTAAAATATACAGTCTTAAAACTAGGCGTTTTATTGAATAGGGCCATATAAGTATAGCCCTATTAGAACTGTACTGTGTCATCCCATATACGTCCCCCTGCAGGACACGGGCCTCCTCTATCATTGAAAGTACTATTGAGAGTGGTTAGGCTATATAGTCCACCACGCTGGCCTAATGCGGGTTGGCAAACTTTACATACAATAGAAATTCATACAAATCACCATGGCATACAGGTTTCGTCACGATGTTTTTCTTCACCGTTATAATGCATGGTGATTGACTGTTAATACATACGAGACTCCGAAAACTCCTGGGATTTGAAACCGCGACTTCCTATTAAATTATCATGACACAAATTAAATACAGTTGCTCTAACAACATAAAATGTAACGAAAGAGGAAGTTTGAAAGTCACGTTCTGATTGTAAATAATTTTGAAGCGATGCCCGGAAGGTCCCAGGTGTATCTGCTTAGATCAAATTGAAGGTACATTGAAAAGGGCCAAATAAGGCACATCCGTTACTGTCAAGCTTGCAAGATTATACTTACAGCTGGCGATATTATTAAAGATTGGTTTTTGACATCTGTATAAATAAGTATATAATCTAGAGGAGATAATCAATCAAGAGGCAAGAAATATTATAAATGATAATAAATAAATACACCCTACTGTCATACATACATACATAGTCCTGACCCCACACTAAGAACAAATCTTGTAACATGGTTTTTTTTTTATTGCATTGAATGACGAGACGATCAAGCCGTTCGCCTGATGGTAAGCGATACGACCGCTCATAAACAGTAGCAACATTCCACTGCGCTCGCCATCCTGAGACATAAGATGTTAAGTCTCAATATCAGACAGCCTCCGTGGCGCAGTTGGTTAGACGCCGCCTGTGAAACGAGAGGCCGCGGGTTCGATCCCCGCACCGAGAGAAATGTTTGTGCGGCCTACAAATATTTCTTCCGGGTCTGGGTGTTTGTGAGACCGAAAAGACTCTCGTAGTTCCTGATACCCACGACACAAGACTCGATCTTAGTGTGGGGTCAGGACTATGTATGTGACTGTTGGGTGTTATTTATTTATTTAATATGTCCAGTAGTTACTCTGGCTACAATGTCCTTCAATCCGAAACACAACAGTGCATTTACGCAGTGTTGTTTTACGGGAGAAATAGACATTGCGGTGGTACCTACCCAGATGGCCTCTCACATATGAGAGACCTACCACCAGTAAATGGTGGTGGTGGTGGTGGATATCAGGAAGTACGAGACACTTTTTGGTCTCACAACCACCTAGACCCAAAACAAATACCTGTGGATCACTCAAGTATTTTTTAGATGCGGGGATGGAACCCGCGGCCAAACATTTCAGAGCCGGCGTATAACCAACGATTATATTCTAAAAATATCTTCCTAAATCCAGTTTTACTAGGCCATGTTTTTAATTTCATCGTTCATCATTCAATCATAATCCAATTTGCATCGATTCCAAAAGAAAACAAACATATTTACATTTGATAAATATTTTATAAATATTTATTACGAATTAAATTGATAATCATAGTTTACGTTATTTTGTTCATTTATATATATCAGCCCATATACGTACGTATTACTGCAAGAATTGAGCCTCTTCAACAATTGAGAGTACGATTAAGAGGAGTTAGGCCACCTATGTTCATTTATTTAATTATTGTTAATTTCATTGATGTCTCTCCAATTTTCTCTCAATATTTTAAGTAAACATTTATGTTATCAAAACGAATTTCTTCCAATTGTAGTTTGAACATATTCTATGTTCTCAGCTAGCTTATTTGCAGATAATGTTTAAAATATCATCCTTTTGATTATTCTCGACCTTCAATTCAATTCCACTGTCGCAACAAACTACTACGACCTGCAAATATTTTTCTTGACTCCGGATATTGTAACAAAGAACCAGGGATGTTATGCTGCTTCATAACCGTAAATAAAACTTTCAGATATCCGAAACAAATCGTATCCGAAACTATCCGACATAGTAGTTTTGAAGAATGTTGGATATGAGCGGAGATTTAAAAATATAGATCCATAATAATACATTTTTGGAATAATAGTTTTTATTTATGATTGTAGAAACAAGGTACTAGGTTACTTCGATACAATCTTAAACTGTTACCTTCTAAAGAACTCTTTGTTTAATTTTATTCCAGGGTTATCTATCCGAAATTACCGCATATTCTGCAATAATTTCATATTCGTAACGAAAACCACAATGACTATTTCTCCCGCCAACCAGCAATGTAAATGCGCTACTGTATTCCAGTTTATAGGACATTGTAGCCAGAGTAGCTAGGTACTGATTCATATTGAGATTTAAGATCTTATGTCTTAAGATGGCGGGCGTAGCATTCCTTTGTAATTCATAGTGTTGTTTGGTTTTGCTACTGTCCGTGAGCGATCGTATCACTGACCATTATCAGAATGGCATGATCTTATCACCATATATTGCAATAAAAAAAATAAAACATGTACACTCAACAGTCAGCCAACCCGCACTAGGCCAGCGTGGTGGACTATATGGCCTAACCACTCTCAATCGTATTCTCGATTGTAGAGTAGGCCCGTGCCCTGCAGTGGGACGTATATGGGCTGATACCGACACTCAACAGTTTGCCCGAGGTCATAAGGCAGTATCTGTCAAAACCATATTTAAGTCCAAACTAAAAATGCATTATTTAGCCAACTTGCTTGCTTGCCAACTTGAAGTATATGAGTATAAAAACTTGAAAAAAAAATAAACTTATCCATCAAACAAACTGGTTGTACAACTTTGCAAGACACTGTAATAGTTCCTAAGCTTATCCTTTTCTACTAAATGATAAATAAAAATAAAAAACAGGTGTATAATGCATCATAAATCCATATCCGAAATGTGTTAACCCTTACATCCCTAAGAGCCATGCGGTGATTAGCGCCCGTAGCCCATGGCATTCTCCACGGAATAAAAGTCACAAAAGGCAAGTTTTTATTTTTTAAAAGACTTAGTTACGTCTACTGTATTTTGCACCACTTTAATCTAGAACAGTGTTTATTTTTCTAGTCCTTAAATAATTTCCAAGAAATGCCAGGTGTTTTTATTATTAGAAGGGAAGCTTGGATTTTTTTTAAATTAGCTAGATTAATAATTTAACTGATTAGTAATATAGGATACATATTATTTGTCAAAATAAATGTTGTTTGATTCCTTTATTATTTATAATAGATTTTATACCTAAATTCCTTTGTGTTTTGTATACGAAATATTGTCATATTTTTTGGAGAAGCATCAATAATTCCAACTTCGTTTAAATGAATATTCATTTTGACAAAACACCTACCCAATACAATGTGCAAAAAAAATGACATTAATGTTGTAAAAACGTAGCCAATAGTGGATTACGGAAGGGAGCAAATTTAATAAACGGTCCCAGTGAAAACAAGATGAAATTACCGTTAGGGTATCAAGATCACGAATTTGCCACGTAAGGCGGATATTAGATTAAAGTTTGCGCCCGTAAGAGTTAGATCCAGTAAGCATTGGCTTTTTAAATGGAAAACTTGGTACAAGGGATTTTAAACCTTAAGGAGTTGACATAAAGTACTATTGCCGGAATATAAATGTTTGTAAGCTTGATGTACTAAGTCTGCACCCCTACGGGCTCAAAAGGAAACTAAGTAACATTTTAAAGTCTGGGAACTGAGTTCCTATGTTTTTGCGGAAAGTTATTGTCAAACATTGGACTTTGTTTTAGTTATGGCTAAGTTTAGACAAGGTTTGATTGGAAATCTTTGTGTTGAGTTCATTTTAAAAACTTGTATGAGTGTTTGTTTTATAGTGAAATATCATCGGTACAGGATAAAGTAAAGACATAATTTTTTTATTCTATAGAAAATAATGTAGAAGAAAAACTAAATTTAAATCAATAACAGCTGGCTCGGTGAACTGATATGAAAGTCACCTAAACATCAAAACTAATACAATAAATAGGTCAAAACCAACTAGTTTTGAAATATAAATTGCATTATTTGTCGAACATTATTCCAAATATCCATATACAAAAGAAACAAAACAAAAATACTTTTCTCTCATATATGAGAGGCAATAGGGTGTGTGTGTGGGTAGGTACCAATGGCAATGTCAATGGCACTATTGGGTTTCGGATTGAATGACATTGCAGTCAGAATAACTATTGGATATATTGAGACTTAACATTTTATGTCTCAGGATGGCGAGCGCAGTGGAATTTTGCTACTATTTATGAGCGGTCGTATCACTTATCATCAGGCGAACGGCTTGCTCGTCCAGCCATTCATTGCAATAATTAAAAAAAAGGTACTCAACAATATAAAAACACACGCACTTTACACGGAATGTACTTATGTAAAACAATACTTACGTAATAGATACACGGAAGGCTAGCTTGCTTGCTATCATCATATTTTTTTGTTTAATTTTAAATTTTTCTAAATTATTTTTTGGGTTCGCGCTACACTATTAACTTCTGAAAAATATGTTTTCGGTCGGAAAATCAGACAGATTGCTATGATACAGTCCGGTAAAACTTGTTGATATTTTTTAAAATTCAGTTCGGTCAAACGCTTCGCGAAATAATCAAATCTATCAATTTGATACGGTTGTGGCCGTATTGCTATGAGACAAAAATTTTGGTTGTCATCTCTCGTACTATAACCGACGACCCCGGTTGGCTTAAGCATTTCAGTTTTCCACGTGTATATTTTAATTCAACCTTTAAACAGGATAAAACTGGAAAGTTACTTGTTATACATAATATGTTTCAATTAGTGTGTTTCCAAGAAAGTTTCTAAAAAAGTATATGTCGTGGGGTTATTCTGCGGATTATATTAAAGTTTGGTAATAATTGTTTGAAATTAAGTATTCATATTTGCCTGCGCCGCGTTGTTTTATATTTTTTAAATAAATAAAACTCATTTCTATGATTTAAAAGGTTGAATTCACTATTTTATCTTTCGGGGAATATGTTTATCGACGTACCTCGAATGAACCCATTCTGTATCAGCCCATATACGTCCCACTGCAGGGCACGGGCCTCCTCCACAATCGAGAGTACGATTGAGAGTGGTTAGGCCATATAGTCCACCACGCTGGCCTAGTGCGGGTTGGCGGACTTACATACCATAGAAATTTTATAAATCGCTATGGTATGCAGGTTTCCTCACGATGTTTTCCTTCACCGTTTTAGTGCGTGGTGATTGACTATCAATACACACATGACCCCGAAAAGTCAGAGGTGTGCCCTGGGATCCGAACCCGCGACCACCGTGAACATGTTGGCAATCGCGTCTAGTCCGTTTACCAACAGGCCACCACGCACTTGTTTGAACCCATGAATGAACCCATTACATTCGAAGATATATTGTTTTTTAGAAATTACATGAGTGCCTACATTTGTGTAAATATTGGGAGGTGTTATAATTAAAAAAAACAACTCATGGTCGATGCCAAACTCAAAAACAAATACCAAAAATACCTAAAAAAATTAACAATATATTTACATCGCGCTCTTTCCAATAGTAGCTAAATTCACCCTTCAGTTAATAGCTAGCTAAATTAAGTTGCCGTTATCTCGAAAAGGCATTGAGCACACTAATAGGTACAGCAGGTCGGCCGTATAAGTACATAATCTTGTGGCAACCGCTTTGTATCGCAGCGAACATTGCCATTCAGCTTTGCATATTAATTTTTCCTCGGTACTCGTTAAACGGAACACCCGACAACCGGACATAACATTTCAAATGGTAATTTAAATTAAACAGTTTTATGTTATGATTATCGCGATGGTAATTACATCTTCCAACTACGCCGCCTGTTTAGAATTAGTACAGATATTCAGAATTAAAGGACGTCAAGAGTCTACGTGACATTGTAGGCTGAAATCGGCTAGTAAAAAAGAGATCGTAGGCTGCGATCAAATATATACTAGATACAGGGTCCGGAACAAAGTTACACGTCAAAAGTGGCCCACGTTGCCTATACTAGTACATCCGAATTTATAACTACGAGATGTAGCAAAAAAGTCTTAAATTATAATCAACTTCAGGTTACAAATAAACCTTACTCTCACTCCTTAGTGCTCTTATTTATCTGCTGTTTTTTAGGCCGTTACTTATGATCTTGAGCAAAGAACAGATGAATATAGTTAGAAGGGAAATAAAAGCGTTTGACGTGTCGCAAGGTGGTGCATAAAAAGCATCACTGCCGCGGTACGGATGATTTGTCAAATTAATCGCTGTCGAAATGCCTTGGAGAGAGGTGCTCCGGCGAAATAGAGTTAAAATGCATATTTGTGCCATTTTATCTTGCAGTTCCAATACTAAAGTATGAAATATCAATAGAGGAGGAATTTCATACCAATATCCAACCCGATTTTATTGATTTTCACTTACAATACCACAAGAGCTTCAAAATTATCGGGTATTTCCCGATAGGTTCGTTGCAAACAAATGAAGGAGTCAAAACTTGACGACTTTATTTGTTTGCAGGGAACCTTGAGGGAAATGCCAGATAATTTTGAAGCTCGTGTGGTATTCGGGGGATTATTTTTCCGTCCCAAATTTTAATTTCAAACTCATTTTCATGCAAAATCTCCAATTTTCACAATTGAATTCAACCTGTCAGTTTGACGTGTGGTTAATTTGACTGGATCATGTTTTGTTTTTTATATATAGCAACCACCAGAGAAAATTTTCAAAAAATTATCAGTATAATACCATGTAGGTTGTACCACGTGACGTCGAATGGTGCAATTCTATTGGTCGATATTTGGGTCGGAAAAATAATCATCTGTATTTTCAAAAATTGCGGTTATTAATTACAAAATTTTGAACAATTCGATAATATGATAGACGACAAATCAAAAATATACATTGCTGATTACGCGTACATACGACGCTCGCGAATGCCAAGTTCCTACGCAATGCAGACGACTCATTTTTGTTATGTCAACAGCGAAAATTGGCCCATGTCACGTAGTGTTGTAGTCTTGTACATAGAAACTATATCGATGTAGTTATAGATTTTGTATACTCGTAAATCAGTTTTTAGTCATTTTAAATTGTAAAATTGGATTGTATGTTTTAATCCTTATGTTCTAATTTCATACCTCTGCCAAAATGAGAACAACATATTTTTGTGTCTGAAAATACTTTATAATATAGTAACTTATTCATTTATACGTTTCCAAAAGTGAGTCGATAAAGGCAATAGGTAGAGACAACTGGATACCTACAAAATCCAATACGATTTGTTCTAAGTATTCATTTTCGTGAAACGGAAGACAATAAAAAAATCTGGATCATAAGTAATTTCTGTATCAGCCCATATACGTTCCACTGCAGGGCACGGACCTCCTCTACAATCGACTACCGATTGAGAGTGGTTAGGCCATATAGTCCACCACGCTGGCTTAGTGCGGGTTGGCGGACTTACATACCATAGAATTTTTATAAGTCGCTATGGTATGCAAGTTTCCTCGTGATGTTTTCCTGCACCGTTTTAGTGCGTGGTGATTGACTTTTAATACACACATGACTCTGAAAAGTCAGAGGTGTGCCCTGAGATTTGAATCCGCGACCACCGTAAACATGTTGGCAGTCGCTTTTGTCCGTTTAACAACAGGCCACCTCGCACTATATTTAATATACAAACCAATAATAATTACGTGCAACAACTGAATCTATTGACGTAAAAAAAATCTTAATATGATTATAATAATTGCCTTTCCAATAATAAAAAAGGTTAATACCTCCCACACAGCTAAAAATCTTAAAAATCCTGTACATATCGATTTGTAAAATAGTATACAAATTAAAATGAATTTTTAATACTAATCTCATTTATTTTCCGCCTATTGACATAATACTTATGAAATAACTGTATCAGAAAAAACTATTAAGCATATCGATAAAATAAATTCCGGTCTTATAACAACGGCATATTTCCATAATTTTATCGATACTTTATATCGACTATTGCAAGCTTTATGTATTGGATTTGTTGAGGTTTTGTGTTCCGAAAACGACGACGCTAGTTTTCATACAATTTGACGGCTATTGCCTTTCTAACCATATTCAACTGTTTTGTGATCTTGAGTATATTTGATCGAAGATCGTAGCTTTATTGACATTATAGATTCAAATGGTCATTCAAATTTGTCCAGTTAGCTAACGCTTTCTTAAACGCTAATTTTATTGTAATGCCACGCACAACTCTATCGGGTTTTATATTAATTCACATTCACCATGTGTTTATCTGGTTTCTATCCAGCTGGCTAAATTGTATCAACTGGAACGCACCATTATAATGTATTGATAGTCGTAGTCGAAGTTTCGTAATCTCCTAACTTACGTAGTTATATTGGTCTTGTTCGGCAAGAAGTCAATTCTTTTTCATATAATTGAGTTGATTGGTATCAATAAGAAAGCAAATGAGCACTACACAGGACAGCAATATAAATAATGTAGTCAGATGCCGATAAAAGATATAATTAATAATCAACAAACAATTACTATTATACCGGAATTGTTACTTCACAAAACCAGATCAGAATGTTACACATCATTAATAATTTCGAACCGAGTGGGTGCGAAATTTCTAATCCATTGAGTCTAATATGAATGTAATATTATCAGTATTCACACACGCAGCGTTACGTGCGAGACAAAGCCTTGGGGACTTGCACTTACTAGAACAATACACATCGTTGAGCAGTCAACGGGACACTAACATCTACACAGGTGAATATGTCAATATTTGACGTAATTGGTCACGCTGCGGCTAATAAATGACAAATTATATGAGAAATAATGGGATATTATAATTTATACCTGATAATAAGCTACCATATTACTGGTACTGGTGAGATGCGGCCTGGGTAGGTACCACTACAATGTTAATTTCTCTCGCCAAACAGCAGTGTCAGTAAATGCACTTTTTTGTTGCGATTTGATGGACATTGTACCCAGAGTAGCTACGGGATACTCAATGTTAATTTTCATTGAAATGTCAATATATTTTATTTAATTAGTCACGCTGTTGTGACAACTACTGTGTGTGTATCAGCCCATATACGTCCACTGCAGCGCACGGGCCTTCTCTACAATCGAGACTACTATTGAGAGTGGTTAGGCCATATATAGTCCACCACGCTGGCGTAGTACCTGTTGTCGGACTTTACATACCGTAGAAATAATTACAAATCGCTATGGTATGCAGGTTCATACCCTAAAACTACTTCAAACTAGAAACAAGTTTTCAAATCTCAACGTTTATGTTGACTATATTAAAACTGAACCGTACTTTTATGCAGATGAATATAGCAATGTACCAGCAGGGAACTAACTAAACGAACAAAGATTACGCGCCGTGTGCGAGGTTAAATCAAGGCGTAACGGTTATTCACGGGAGACATTAACTTGCTGTTGTGAATTAATTTGTAGTCTTTGATAATCAGTTTAGCTCGCTTCGTCAATAGCAGTTCCAATCTACGGCTTACTAAGATTAAGACTGCTTCGATGAAATATAAATTATATTTTAAGAGGGAATTATCGGTACCTGGTAAAGGGATCTAGGTTCTTTCCTTTCATTAAATTTTTAATAATTGGAAGCGGGCCCATCACAACTAAGGAAGATAATCCATTCCAGATTTTTATTAGTTGAGTATAAATAAATAACTTCTTGTTCTGTATCAGAGCATTTAAATTAATGCTAGTCTACTCGAGTGATTAAAATATATTTTACGTAAATCGCTATCTTATATTAAAATGTGGATAAACCTTATGTTGAGAAATTGAAATGGATAACTAAAGTATAATTTATTTTTCAAAAAAATGATTATTTTTTTCTGTTTCGAAACTCTAGATAAACATATTTAATATTCTGTCGCGTTGTTTGCTGTAGGGTCTAGTGACATCTTTTGTGCAGGTTGAAGTCCCCGAGTAAATACACTGTTGTTAGACTTGAATGCGAATCAGCAGGAATTGATTTGTTTATTAAACTTTGTCAGTTCTTCTGTTGGCTATTAAGTCAAATTCAAAGAATATTAATCATAGATATTTTAGACGTCCATAGATTGTTTTATAATCTTGTGACTATATACTGTAACTAATAGTTATTCAGTAGATTTGAAATATCTAACAAAAAATAATATTGAAATGGTGTTATATTCTAAAAAGTTTTGTGACGCTTAAAATCTAAATGCTGTCTCAATATCATTGCGTAACTAGTTTTTTAACAATCATGATAGTGGACATTTTCTTATTAGGATTATTGGGTGAATTTATTAATTACTATACTCAATTATCAAATTTATTCTAATTTAGGCATGACATTTGAAATTTAATTTTAGTTTTTACGCCACGTCGTTCAAATGTCATTTCCGGATGAGATGAATAAAGCTTATTCAACCCATCTAACACAATTCATATTACGCAATGTATGCGAAATCCGTCAAAATATATACATAATTGTCATGCATGTTATATTTATGTAAATTTATTGATCATTTCACACAGTAATTTTATATTAACAATTGACTAGTAGTTGGTCTAAACAACTATGCCACAGAGGCTTCTGTGGCATAGTTGTTTAGACCCAAACAAATATTTGTGTGAACTACTTTAGAACACAGAAATGAGACTGATATAAATGCGAAAGATTCTTTATTCGTCTTCGTGACGCAGATGTTTGAAACGTGAGGCCGCGGGGTAGATCCTCGCACCGAGACAATTATTTGTGTGATCTACAGATATTTCTTCCGGGTCTGGGTGTTTGTGAGACCAAAAAGCCTCTCGTAGTTCCTAAAACCCAGGACACAAGACTCGATCCTATTGGGTTCAGGACTATGTATGTGACTATTGGGTGTATTTATTTATTTATATCAATAGTATCGGTTCAAGATTGAATCGACATAAATAGAATGATGAATAAAGATTGCATGAAAGTGACCGCTGATTGTTATACCATATATGCGCTTTAAGTTTTTGTTACTGGTTGTTTGTGTCGTATATAAATCTAATAAAGCATTAATAAATCAACAAATACCAAATTTGATGAAAGACTGTGTAGTATCGCTATCTATATTTTCCACCTACCCCTGTGTGATGCAGGCGTTATATTATGGATTTGAATGTTGATAGTTTACAACTTGCAGCACCGTTGATATTTGAGGCACCCGTTGTGCTGATGAGGCTTTGCTCCTAGTCACTTCAACAGTGACACAACAACAGAGTTCAACAACTTTCACATTATTGAAAGGCACTATACTGAGCGCGATTAAACATTACGCAGTTTCAGTGATGGAAAGTCTTGCTGTATTCTTTAAGATGCAAGGGACAAGCGAATACATAGCAACGGTTAGATGGACTGAGCTGGAAGGTAGGACGTGTTAGGAGGGTAAGCAATAGATTATTTCTGATATTATGACATACACATACCTGATTAATATTATAAATGTGAATGTAAGTTTATTTGTTACGCTTTCACGCTAAAACTACTTAACCGATCATCATGAAACTACACATATTCTTGGAGGTATTATAAGAAACCTAAGACACTTATTACGAAGAAAAAATATAACGAAAGGTAAAAAAATATTAAGTAAGAATTGAAAATTTTTCCTGCCATTTTGAAAAGTGCATCGGCACCTGGGTGAATCCGGGCCGGACCGCTAGCAATTTAATAATTTTAAATTTGAAGCCTACAAAATTTAATGAAAAAAATCGTTTAATTTTGTCGGCTTGTATAAATCACGGAGCACTATACAGGGTATATCAAGACTGCTACCGAAAACGAAGCCGGGTGGTAGTCTAAGCGACTTCAGACACAATGCAACAGAAAAAGTTGCAAAAAAAAGCGACAATTTTTTTTTTGTTATTTTTTTCCTATGGCCATATTTGGGTGGTAAATACATTTTTTCCTAAAATAATAGTGTATACCCTTTTACTTATAAATACTCTAAGGTATAAAAGAGTTTAAATTATTATTTTAGCAAAAACTATGGATTTACCACCCAAAAATGACGATATTTAAAAAATCATAAAAAATAATTGTCGCGTTTCTATGCGAAATTTTTAATTGCATTGTGTTTGTAGCCACTAAAACTACCACCCGGCTTCGTTTTCGGTAGCAGTCTTGAGATACCCGGTATAAACACAATCCTATGCCAGAATAACTCCTGCATCGTTTATTGTACATACAGATGTTTTCACATGTATAACCACCGAAACCTGGATCGGACGCGTATCACGTACAAATATTTATTTGAGTGTAGCACGAAATCGAAGCATTCGGGGCAGAAGAATAATTGCTTTGCTGGTAATTGGTCGATAAAAATTTTCACTTTTTTGGTTTGTATGAGTCAGTGAAAATTCGTAGACGGCATGTGCAATCCGAATAGAGCACCAGTGACGAGACATCTGGGGGCGCGGCCGAGCCCCCTCCAAGTCGAGCTATAGGCCGTAACATCCTTTTCTCGAAGCAATTCAGACCATTTTCAACCCCCTATAACTTCGTTGTGGCTAAAGCATGAAGCCTGAATTTTCAGTTACTAAGCAGGCATTGTGTAAACACGGTATATTTAAAATTTCATTTAATTTGAACCAGTACTTTAAGAATTATAACTTGTCAAACTTTCGTAATTTTGTCACTCACTGACTGACTGACCGATCATCAAAAGTCTAAGGCACTTCTAGCAGACATAGAACCTTCAAATTTAGAATATAATTAGTGTTTAGTGTCTAAAGTAAGGGAAAATTCAAACATTTCATAATTTGTGTCTAGTTTTCTAGATAGACCAACTGCGTGAACAACTTTGTAATGCCATATAAATGTATAGGATTACAAAGTTACATTTGCAGTTAATGAATCATTGTACCCGTACATAATGGAATAATATTTGTAGATAGATATCTATATACATGAGGCATAACAGGAGGGGATATAGAGAGGGAAATGGTGCATTCAGCCCATGAAACTGTACAACATTCCTCTAGAAAAACATGACGAAGAAAAACATGCAAATAAATAGATTAAATAACTCGAAAATATCAATTACAATGAAAGAAAGAACATTAATAATCAAATCCGCTGTATTTGTGATAAATTGATACCTACAAAAATAAGAAAAATCCATAAGACAGAGGCTTTAAGAAAAATCGTTAGTGATATTCTAGAAGTAAGAAGTACCGAAAAGGAAAAAAGTAGGACTCTACAAAAAGACGTGAGATCCCATCAAAAACATCCTGTAAAAAAATTCCAAGTCTCGCGGCTCAGGTTTTCTACCGCAAAAAGTTGTGAGATGCATGTAATACCAAGTCGGTTAATTTATTTAGTCCTTAAGGGACCTTCTATATAAAGTTATTACGTTAGTTATTACCATATCAATATTAAAAATTCTTTACGTTTTAAATAAATAGATCGACTTGGCCAGCAGCATTATGTATAAATTGTACGAAACATTATGTTTTCATGCGATGGCCAAGTCGATCTATTTATTGAAAACGTAAAGAATTTTTAATATTGATATGGTAATAACTAACGTAATAACTTTATATAGAAGGTCCCTTAAGGACTAAATAAATTAACCGACTTGGTATTACATGCATCTCACAACTTTTTGCGGTAGAAAACCTGAGCTGCGAGACTTGGAATTTTTTTACAGGATGTTTTTGATGGGATCGTTATTTCTTGTAAGTCGAGGGAAATATGCTGAGGTCATCGAACCCGGACGTACAAATAGAATCTAAAATGCGACATATTGTGAGTAAAAAGAGGAATGGCGCAATATCCTTCATTGAGTACGGTGGTTGGTCGCTTAGGGGCAGTGTACGAATTCCTATCCTCATCTTTGGGATCCTAGAAATTTTACTAGTCGAACAAATCCCAACAGTTAAGTTAACATTTACGTTAGTTATCTGAATCAGACAACTATAAATTATTTAATTTAACAACCCCTTATTAAATTCCATTAACATAGTATTTGATTTTACATCTACAAAATATCGTAATCCATTTAACAAACCAAACAAACGTGTGAATAAACAATTATTTACGCAAAAATTGCCTTCACAATTTTGCACAAAATATATTTTTCGCGAGCGTGTAATTAAGCGCCAAAACCGAGCCTAGACACATCATCACTCACTGCGCGTCGCAGTGAGAAATATCCCGGGCAATATGTTGCCGGTATATCCGGATATAATCCCGGGTGCAATTTGTCGCTTACCCGGGTGCGTGTCTGTACATCCAAGTGGGTTGTCGGGATAGACGATAGGGATAGACGTGACCGCAGCGTTCACCGGGTAACCTTTAAGCGAAAACTTGTTGAAGTGTGCTGTAAAGTTTAACTTCAGTGAATAAAATGCTTTGGATAAGTTACGTGTTTCTGCGTTTAATAACTGTTTGTAAATGTTAACCTGGATAAACCAAGCTTAAGTGATTAATTGGATAGTGTTATCTTCTGAAGAACAGAATCAGTGCTGGTTCCATTAATTAAAATTATTTAATAAAATTGTAGATTAATCTAATTCTTCAAAGGATATCTCAAAGGTAATCCATTCATTAAATTATTACTACAATATATAAAATCCTTAAAGAATAAAAAACCCTAATCTTATACGATAGGTAATCCTCTCAATGTGATAATACTACAGTTTATTAGATCCTTAAATGAAAAAACCTATTTTTCAAGACATAAGCTAAAGTTTCGACCATTTGAAACTGTTCATACTTAGCTGCAGAAATTATATTAAACATGAACAAACACAAAATATTTTCAAATTTAATTTAAATGAAAAACTAAAGCAATAATATTCAATTTACGAGCATAAATTGCGACGTCGAATTTCGTGGCAAAAGAGCTATCTATCTTCTTAAAAAATGATAGTGAATCTCGTCAGTTTATGTCCACATATCTGGAGAACGCGATATCAATACATTTTTTGGCTTAGTCAAAGCTAATAATAAAATATAATAATCACATTAATTTCGTATCTACTAACAGTACATTTAACATTGTCGACTACTAATGTCGATAAACATTTTCCACTATCTGAAACTTCTTGGAACTGCGACGATCGTGGCTACATAAGCTGATTGCTGTTTCGCAGAATACTATAAAGCAGAAAACTTAACCGTTGCAAATCGTGTATTGAGTGATATTGCTTATGATTACACCAGAAACAGTTCGGATTTATGAGGGGTCGATCAACAATTGACGCGGGAGTATCTCTCCTAAAGCAAATCAATGACGCTTGGGAAGAGTCGCAGGATGCACTTGGTGTATTCTGTGACTTATCTAAAGCCTTTGACTGCGTAGAGCACGACACTCTGGTCAGGAAATTACGCCACTATGGTATCAGGAACCGAGCTCTCAATCTTTTGTCCTCCTATTTGAGCAATAGGGTACAGAAGGTTGATATTAATGGAAAACTTTCTGGAGGATCTGCGGTCACTATGGGAGTACCGCAGGGTTCAATTCTGGGACCTTTTCTATTCCTGGTCTACATAAATGACTTACCTTATCACGTCGGGAATAATCACGAAGTTGTGTTGTTTGCGGATGATACATCTTTGACATTTAAAATTAAAAGACAACAATTTGATTTTGATGAAGTAAACAGTGCCCTTCGTGAAGTTGTACATTGGTTTAATATTAATAATCTATTACTTAATGCTAAAAAAACTAAATGTATTAAATTCACACTGCCCAATGTTACGCAATTATCTACCACTGTATAAATTAACGGTGAAGAATTGGATCCTGTTGCGTCTACTACGTTTCTGGGCATTACGGTCGACGCTAAACTCCAGTGGGGGCCGCATATCAATAAACTATCTGGTAGACTAAGTTCAGCGGCATATGCAGTTAAAACCATTAGGCGTTTAACGGATGAGGCAGCGGCAAGAATTGTCTATTTCAGCTATTTTCATAGTATAATGTCCTATGGAATTCTTCTCTGGGGAAATGCTGCGGATATAAATAGCATTTTTATTTTACAAAAAAGAGCTGTTAGGGCCATTTATCAACTTGGTCCAAGAGTTTCATTGAGAGATAAGTTTAAAGAAGTAGATATTCTTACTGTTGCATTTCAATATATTTATGAAAATTTATTATATGTTCGTAAAAATATAACTCAATTTAAGCGTAATAGTGACATACATAGTAAGAACACTAGGAACAAACATAATCTTGTCTCACACATTACTCGTCTCCACAAGATAAATAATTCTTTTATGGGTCAAAGTATACACTTCTATAACAAGCTTCCCAACAGTTTAAGAGAAATTCCAATTAATAAGTTTAAAAAAGTGATAAAAGTTAAGCTGTGTAAAAAGGCATATTATAGAATCACAGATTATGTGGAAGATAAAACTGCTTGGGAATAAATTTATCATGTTTTGCATCAAATTGACATCATTGTAACTTGTGACATGAACCATTGTTATTGTAATTGGCGATATAAAAAAAAAACAAAAGAAAAAGAAAGGAATAAGAAGACAGTTCGTGTTGCTGAGGGAGTTTCTTGCGCCGCTTCTTCACAGCTACAACACGTTCCGAAGCGGTGGTAGCAGAAAAGGACGATTCAAAAGATCTTGTGAAAGACTATTTGAATAAAGAATATTTTGATTTTGATTTTTTTGATTTTGATTCACATATCACAGAACAACAAAACAATTTCGAGGAAACTCATATAATATTTGCCTATATCGGGAATTTAACCAGATCGTTGCCCTAAGTTGTATCTATGTTCCTTCTATACAGTCTCCGTTTCCTAGTTAGTTTGTGTACCAATTAGTTAATTATATAATTATTACAATTAGATAAAATGTCTTACTCCACCAATTTGGGTGTAACCGAAAATAATTGAACGTAAAATCCTGACTTATTTTAGAATCTCGAAAGTATGTATTATTACCCTTTCACAAAAATACTACTGAGTGATTTTGGTATAAAAGTACCAGTAGTGTCAGCTACCTCTCTCTGGGTGTCTCCTTGATTAACACATAGGCTTTTTCCCGAAAAATGTAGTTATTCTGTGGGATGAATGAGGAATTACCACTATTTTAAATTCAATGGAATGGCGCAGAACAGAAGAGAACAGGATTGCATGCCTTGAAAAGTGGTATAAGATGTAATAGGATAGGACGGATAATGTAGTATAGTGGACTATAGACCCATGAAGTTTTAATGTAAAACAGTACGTGAAATAATATTTCGTTGATGTGGAATGGACTCGTAAAGTATCTGCACCCGGGCGAAGCTGAACCCAGCCACTGATAAATAAATAAAAATGTATTTACGTAGTAAACGAGAAGATCAGACCATTCGCCTGAAGGTAAGCGGTACGTCGGCTCATGCACAGTAGCAAACCCAAACAACACCATGAATTACATAGCAATGATTGGCATTCCACAGCGCTCGTGATCCTAAATGAGAAGATATTAAGTTTCAATATATCCAGTGGTTACTCTGACTACAATGTATTTCAAAATGAATCACAGCAATGGACATTGCGGTGTACCTTCCCAGACGGTTTCTCACATATGAGATACCACCAGTCAAAAACTATTATATGTATTGTATTACTAGACGAACATAAAATTGCTATCAAATAGACGCATTTTCATCAGCTATTCTATGATATATTGCTGGCCAGTATACAATATACTTTTTTTATCAATAAACTTTACGGGTTGTCGTATACCCTTAAGGAACGCACTCATTGTTCCGCATAGTATTACGGGCCAGATACTTCCACATTTTATGAGTCGTATTGTTATTATTATACGGGCCAGTTTAGAGTTCCGCATGTCGATGTTTGACAAATCTTTTGTTATGCCGGCCAATATTGGGAACACAGGTTGTTTATACGTGGCGTTTTATGGTGCTGAATACATTATATTTTCTACATACGGAAGAATGCCTAAGAATATTTTACCTTTTTTTTAACATTGTTTCATAAGTTAGCCTTTAGGCAGCGGGTTAGTTAGGCATGTGGGCATTGGATTTAATTCGGCGATGTCTTGTGTTCGAATAGTGGAGTTTATGTTTGTTTTGTCTATGCTTATTTGGTTTTTTTTTTGACATATTTGACAACGTCATTATATTTTTATTTGTAAATTACATATGTACAAATTATCCCCTTATTAAATTAATCCGCAATATATCCCGAAGTAAGTTTTTTACAGAATCCTAGGTCAGGCACTCTAGCAATGGGTTGTCAGTTACTAGAATTGATAATCAGTGTGGTGCAAGCTCCCTACCTCAATATTTTAGAGAACAGAAAGACTTTCGGCTGACTTTGGATGTAAACATTACTTTTCAAGGAAATTTAACATGTTGGAAGCGATGAATTAATGACTTATTCTAGGTACACAGAAGCTAATATTACGTGGTATAATAAAACTATATTTCAAGATTGATTAGCGTTTTTCTATTTGGACAGCACTTCTGCGTAAAAATTACAATTCTGAATGTCACCTGTCATTACCATCACCTTTTATAACATTTTTACTATTCTTACCGGAAAACATAAACTATCAATACATTATTCAATAAGAACTTCCAAGACATTAAAAATTATATAAATATGTTGATAAATCAGGAGATATTATATAATGAATTATCAATTATATTCGTACAAGGATTATCATATTAAATATTAATAGTTTCAAAGGAAGTTCTGTCCTGAAGTTGATATTAATATTTTAAAGGAGTTAATCAATAGTCCAACAAAATATAATTCACAATAAGGCAAAATAAACACTAAATGGTCATAATAGGATTTTGGTGATATTATTATCTTGTGAAATAATTAATTGTATTTATCCATTTATCCATGCAGCTCCAGTGTTTGTTATTCTTTAACACTCGGCCATCCTGCGTTTGCCGTGTACCACCACGGCGCGGCGCGGCGGCGCTCAGGCTCGTCGATTGTTGCCACCATGTTTGCCATCAGCAGGCTGTAAAAACAAAAATAACCAAGAGTATTTGCTCATAATAATTAAAGACAACATAACAGCTCCTCTGACGATTTGTACATAAGTAGGTCATTTCAGAATACTATAAAATGTTATCTGTGGTAGGTCAATAATATTTCACAATCCATTTTACTTTGCTGCAGAAATTTTCTTTTGTCACACAGACTTTATTTCTTTCGTCACATAGACTATATTGCTTTTGTCACACAGACTATTTATTCTGTTGTCACATAGACTATAATTTAATATAATTTACGTAGACAATTATTTTGTCACATAGACTATTTAATCAGTTGTCACATAGACTGTTTACTATTTTATCATAAAGTATCACTGACAGTTTGTCAGAACTTTTGTCACACAGACTGTATATACCCTTTTTTTGGTACATTTATCGGAGTTACAGTTTTTGTCACATAGACTCCTTTATTACTTGTTTCATGTATAAATATGTCACACAGACTGATTTTGTAATTTGTATGTTTGGCAGACCTTAATACCGCTTCCACGACATTGTCTATACTATGAAATAACTAAAGGTAGTTACAATAGAAGAAACTTTATTAAATGAATAATGTATGTACATTTGACAACTATATTTAATAAAGTACAATACCACCTATATTTATCTCCTAAAGAACATTAGGTACAATAAAACACTTAAGTAGATAACCAATATTATACAAGTTTTTAACTTTCTAATAAATCAATTAAATCATCTCTGTCTATTTCCTCATTGCTAGATGAGCTGTCTGTATTTGCAACAACTGATTTATATGGTCTTAATGTTTCGCTAGAAACTACTGCCGTAAATTTTTTATATCCTTTCATACCTTTCACAGCACAAATGGTATACCGATCTATATCGGATGATGCTTTGCAAATTTTGTACGGACCTGTATAAAGACTTTTAAGCTTTTGAGTTACTTTGACATTGGCATCTTTGGTAGTACCCCCTTTCCAGAGAACGAGATCACCCACTGAATACTTAATACACTTTTTATGTGTACGATCAAATCTTTCTTTCATGATTGTCATGTTTCTATCAATGCGCAACTTTGCAGTATTCCTCCTATCAGAAAGTGCTTGTTGTTGTAGATCGTGGTGTTGTAATTCTCATACATTTTCACTCTCCGACATAGTATTCAATCCGTTCAGAATAGTGCGATTTACCCGTTCAACTTGACCATTCGATCTCGGGCTAGCAATTGCATTAAAAACATGTTTGAATTGGCACTCTTCAGCGAACTGTTTGAAATAACGACTTGTGAAGGCTTTACCTCTATCTGTTATTATGCGAACTGGATTACCAAATTGAGATATAATTTCTTTAAGATGTTTAATTGTTTCTATGGAACCACAATTTTTAACCGCTCTGGCAAACACAAATTTTGTAAATGAATCTATTACGACTAATACATAGATATTTCCTCTTCTAGTTTTAACAAATGGCCCTAAATGGTCAGCGTGAAGAGTATGCATAGGTATTGGAATTTTTTTGATGGGATGTAATTCACCCTGTGTTTTGCCATAATTTCCCTTACCGTAAGCACATTGCAAACAAGATTTAATATATTTCCGAATGAATTTCGTCATTTTAGGGAACCAAAATTGCGCTTTGATAGCTGCCTCGCATCTTTCAAAACCCGGGTGTCCTATCTGGTCGTGATATTTTTGCATTAACCCATATTTTGCTAATTTCGGTATCACAAAGCGATCACCATGTAACGTCTTTCTGAAAAGTTGATTGTCCTTAATTATATAATTGTTTTTAATATCGGGATTGTCTGTTTGGCCTAGCAACTGTGAAATAATATTTTGTAAATTATCATCCTATAAATGTAGTGTAACGAGCCAATCAGATTCCTCAATCATGCAAATATTACTATTGACCGGATTTCGACTCAGAGCATCTACGTGTTTCATTTTATCCCCTGGGCGGTATTCTATGTGTAAATCGTAATCTTGTATGGTTAACCACCAGCGTGCTATACGGGGAACGAGATCTTTTTTACTCAGAGTTGTACGTAGTGCAGCGCAGTCAGTAACTACTTTTACCGGAATTCCTATTAAATAAATACGAAAGCGCTTTAACGATTCAACAACAGCTAAGGTTTCCAATTCATTACTATGATAAAACTGCTCCTCTTTAGATGTGATTCTACTAAAGTACGCAATAGGTTTTAAAGAATTGTCAAATTGCTTTTGCATTAGGATCCCGCCTAAACCATATTTACTAGCGTCGGTATGTAATTCCGTTTCCGCGTTATTATCATAAATTCCTAGAACTGGCCTATCGACTAACTTTCTCTTTAAGCATTGAAATGCATTTTCTTGTTCCATTCCCCATATCCAGGCTGTATCTTTTTTTGTAAGTTTGGTTAACGGTAACGCTATTTCGGCAAAACCTCGAATAAATTTCCTAAAATAAGAAGTAAGTCCTATGAATTGTCTTATTTCGTGGACATTTCGCGGACGTTTATATTCAGAAACACAATTAATTTTAGCTAAACCCGGCCTAATACTTCCTGCTTCAATCTCGTGTCCTAAATAGTTCACACTTGTTTTCAGAAAAGCACATTTTTTTAAGTTCAATTTTAAATGGGCTTTTTGCAAAAGTACCAAGACTTGTTCTAATAATTTGAGTCCTTTTTCTACGGTTACTGTGGGTAACATGACGTCATCTAAATAACACGCTATATCATTAGCGACGTCATTGAGAGCTATGCGTATTAACCTGGAAAATACAGCTGGTGCATTGGCCAAGCCAAAAGGCATTTTTAAGAACTCAAATTGACCTGCAGAGGTGACGAACGCTGTTTTAGAAATGGAATCTTCAGATAGCCTTAACTGATAATAACCTTGGGCAAGGTCAAGGGTAGTAAAATAAACCTTTCCTGATAGTTTTGATACTTGATCATCAATATGTGGTAGTGGGTAACGATCTTTTACTGTTTGTGAATTTAAAGCTCGATAATCAATGCACAATCTGTAATTTTCCCCCTTCTTCTTCACTAATATGACGGGACTAGCGTATTCAGATACGGACTCACGAATAATGCCGGCTTCTAAAAGATCTCTAACTTTCTCATTAATTATTGTATTTTCTTTGAAAGACATTCTATATGGTTTATAATAGACAGGTTTATCGGTAGTAGTTTTAATACTCATTTCTATTAAATCAGTACATCCTAAGTCTTTAGTATCTTTAGCAAATACATGGCTGAATCTAACCAAAAGTCTCATAAGTCTGCTTGTATCTGAACTGTCCAATTCCCCCATGTCAACTGTACCCAGACCCACTAGCTCTTTGTCGGTAGTAATATAATGATCAGAGGAAGGATTAACTTGTAACACGTCATTATTAGTAGTATCATATGATAGTGTATCTACAAGCTCAGCTCGAGCTATTAATTTATGAGCTGGCCAAAAAATATCATGATGACTCAAATTTATAACTTTTAAACGACTTTCGATACAGACAATTCCTCCAGGAATTATGTAACATATTTTACCCAGTTGTACATAAACCGAATTTACAAGAAAAGATATATCGTTATTTGACTCAATATCTACAAATATATCTACAAAACAGGAACATAGCGAAGGTAAAATTGTTTCCTGCTTCAAATAAACATTGTACTTAATTTTATCGCTAGAACAATCCATGTGTGCGAACTCAAAATAATCGACAACATCGTCAGTTTTAATAAAAGTAGCAGAATTCGATGTTATAATTAAGTTAATTCCTGGCTGATTTATCATAGACTGGCCAATAATCAAATCCACATCACTTAGAATATGCTGCGCTATTTCAAGATAACCTTTAAGACATACGCTATCTATTTGTATATTATTTCAGATCACTTTTCCTAGCGATTTTGTTTGAGCTCCACCAAATCCTCTCATGTTCATATTAGACGGCTCTTTCTTAAGTCTTAGTCGGTTTACAACTTCCAAAGTTATTATATTGATTTTGCTACCCGTATCTATATATGCGATAAGTTTTACAGTCCCAACATTTACAAGGCGCTGGTAGATGCTCAATTCATAATCGCTTACCGTATAAAAAACGTTACGTACCTGTTGTATTTGAGTTCGCTGCTGTGACTGTGAAGTACTCGGCATAGTCGCAAACCAGCAAGATGCTGTAGTGTGACCCATACGTTGACACGTTTCACATCGCTGTTGCATCCTACATTCCCGAGCTTCATGTCCGATTCTTCGGCAAACGTAACAGCGTTTTGTATTATATGACTGCGCTACCGTTGTTGCAGATTTTTCGTCATTAGTTCCTCGGCGCCAACTTGATTTCCGAGTTGAAATGGGAGTTTCGATTTTCCTGTAGTTTTCCAACGATGAGAGATACCCGTAGTAAAATTCTTCAGGTTCCTTACACTGGAATGCTTTTGCGTTAGCTTGTAGTTCTCCAGGCAAACTGCGAATGATACAATATATTGCGCGTTCTCCCTGGATATCACATTTTTTAAGAAGAGAGACCTTGTCATGGAAATATTTCGTCATTGTTTCACTCTCGGTCTTAGTTCTTGTAAGCATCCGTTCAAGGCGATCAACAAAATCTACGGATCGTGGAAAAGCCGATTGCAAGGAATTCTTCCATGCCTCCCATGTAAGGTTGTAATCGTCTAAATCGTCGTACCAACGCCTTGCAGAACCACGTAATCTTAGTTGCATTATAAATTGACGGTCAGTATTATTCCATCCATATATATCGCCAAGCTGGTCAATTTTATGTAGCCACGTGGTCACATTGCAAGTATTATCTTCCGGATCAAATTTTGGAATAACTTCAGCGTCAACGTGTGTTACGTGTGTCCTGCGCCGCTTTGTAACGGGTTCCGTGGGCGTATCCAAAGAAAAAAAAATATTTTCTTCCTCGTCGGATGATAATGGCGTCGAAGATCGACGCTTTTGTTTTCCGAGACCGACAGTGTAAGGGCCCGACATTACGAAAATATCCCACTTCTGAGATATTACGTGGTATAATAAAACTATATTTCAAGATTGATCAGCGTTTTCCTATTTGGACAGCACTTCTGCGTAAAAATTACAATTCTGAATGTCACCTGTCATTACCATCACCTTTTATAACATTTTTACTATTCTTACCGGAAAACATAAACTATCAATACATTATTCAATAAGAACTTCCAAGACATTGAAAATTATATAAATATGTTGATAAATCAGGAGATATTATATAATGAATTATCAATTATATTCGTACAAGGATTATCATATTAAATATTAATAGTTTCAAAGGAAGTTCTGTCCTGAAGTTGATATTAATATTTTAAAGGAGTTAATCAATAGTCCAACAAAATATAATTCACAATAAGGCAAAATAAACACTAAATGGTCATAATAGGATTTTGGTGATATTATTATCTTGTGAAATAATTAATTGTATTTATCCATTTATCCATGCAGCTCCAGTGTTTGTTATTCTTTAACACTAACTATAATTTAATGAATATTTCACGAAAATTGGAATAAAAATCGAATTCCAAAGTTAAACGTTTCTTCTATATTCATGACCTATGCATACAGAAAAATTCGAAGGACATCATCCTACGACATTCAATAAACTTACAAAGCACACAAAATCGAGATGGTATCTTGCGAAACCGCATCGAAATTTTTCGAATCCGTCGATTCGGTTTCGTTAGCGTCTAGATTGGCCGCACTTGTGGTATATGGGAATATCTTCCATTGCATTGCATTTGGAACGCTATGCAGGTCAGAAGTTTTCAATAAAGAGCTGAACATTTTTTCATTCCGATATCGAGGTTGATCCGACGGTTTGTACACAGACCGTTGGAGCAAAACAAACAGCCGATGGAAACGATTACAACTTTCCTATGATTATTGTTTTAAAGTAAAGCTAGTGTGTGACGTCAATTTGAAATATTAGGTTAATTGGATTTCAAATTCAGAACTGTAGTGTAGTTTGGAAAGGAAACATATTTTTTTAATTAGAGAACACTTTTTATAGTTTATTTGAGGTATTTTGGCGAGGCGAATGCGTGGTTTTCATGCGTTTGTCTGAATATTAGGACCAGTTTTTCTCTTTTCGTATTGTTTTATGATGGTCATGTTAATAATATTGAACACGAGTATGAATGCTTGTTGTTTACTTTATGAAAACATTTATGTCAAATAATGCTTAAAATAGTGAAAAGCATTTCCTAATATTTTGACCACAGCTTGACCATATATTATCTATAAATACCTTATTTAATCGGCAGCAAAGGTCCTTTCGAAAAATTCTTCATCTTAACTTTTTAGTCGGATTTTTAAACTACTTTCATCCGATCGACGTTCTAACTTGATTAGTTCTTCTTTAGCAAACTTTCTACAGACAGTACGTCAGATCCAATATTGAAAATCTTCTTTAACAATAAACTGATGTTTGTAAGTAGTGTTCGTTAAATTTGAAATTAGAATCGAGACCCAAATAATTTAAGCGTAAAATAACGTAACTTCAGCTTAAATTTCAAGATGTAGACTTTAGTTATAATTAATGAATATTTTGTGAGGCCTTTATTGATCTGTGGGTTTCTAGTGGCTGAAGATGAATGAAGAAATAAATGTATGTGAAGGAATCAACTTTCAAAAATAAAGGCAGTACAGTTAGTCGGCAAAAGCTGGTGTATTCTTCATATAATTGTGTCTTAATTTCGCATTTCTGCGTCATGTTTTAAGTGTAGTTTCCACCTGCTTATATATCTCAGTTTCGCTTGCAATCATTCTACCAATATTTCACATATTCGTATTAAAGGTTATTGCCGTGTTTGCTCCGATTTTTTTTAAATATATATTTTATTCTGTATATTGCTAGTGATATAAAATATTAATCCATGTAAACAACATTATCAGTAACCACGGCAAAATCAATTTCAATTGCTGTGGTCTATTTCACGTGCTAAATTATTTTAGATAATATGATGAATTGTGCTGTCATAACACAGTGAAATTAAATTAACCAGTTTATCTGGACCCTTTTATAGACCTCTGTGCAAAATTACGTTGACTTCGGTTTCGCATACATTATTGCTCTATTCAAAGGCAATATATGTACATACCTTGTTTATATAGCAGTAGGTGATATAGGACATTACAACGCAATATGGGCCACATATGTGAGTTACATAACATAACCGTAAGTAAATCGATTTTCGTGTTTGTGTATCTTTGTGAATTAAATATAGGTTTACATATTGATACCGGCTTGTGAGAAATTGATTTTGGAATTATTGATGATAGTGATTTAAATAATAAACATATAAACCCAATATTCACATGCATAGTCCTGACCCCACACTGAGATCGAGTCATATGTTGTGGGTATCAGAAACTACGAGAGACTTTTCGATCTCACAAACACCCAGACCAGAAATACTTGTAGATCATACAAATGTTTCTCTCGGTGCGGGGATCGTACCCGCGGCCTTACGTTTCACAGCCGGTGGGTAACCAACTGCACCACTGAGGCTGTTAAGTATTAAGTAACATTGGACAACATATTCAACATATGTAACTGTTTTTTTTTTACTATACTGTTTTCTTACATATATTTTGCAGAGATTATTTCACTCCCAGTTTTAGGAGCAAGCATTTTGCCATAATAAGTTCACCAAGTACGAATTTCCGTCCCGAGCAATCACGACAGACACTGGGTAAATTAGCTATTAAACTGTTTGGATGACAACTTTTAGATGACAATCAATCGATAAAATAAAAAATAATAAATACATCCAAAAGTCTAAAGTACTGATAATTAAGATTAATTTTCATTTACGAAAGTGGTAAAAATCTTCATAAGTTTTAAAATATTAAAATATCTGCGCCACATTATGAACAAGTAACAAGTTATGCCAAGTATATTATTCATTCCAAAGCTTATTGGTATCCTAGCTGTTTTTAATAAGTTTCCTCGTTGAAGATGTTAGTTTGATAATAAAAAGAAAATATCTAAGAGCAAGAGTTGTGCTGGAATATAAGTTGTGGGTAAAAGTTATCATAAACTAAGGAGTAAAATCTTTGTAAGTAGATATTAATTATGATTTATTTAAAAAATTTCGTGAGATTTGTTACGCATTTTTTATTAGAGCGAACATGTCACCCAATTGTGATCACTACCGCCCATGAACATTCGTAACGCTTGGATCATGGCTCTGTAGTCCGTTCAGTCGCGAGGGGAGCGGGAAGGAAGAATTTGGGGATTCGGCAAGGTCGTTCAACGAACGAAATTGGACAACAAAGCTGTCGCTTCACGTCGATCTCCTGTAAGACAGTGGTTCGGCCAAAGCCTGCCTATTCATGCTGAATCTTGACTGACAACAGCGTGACTCTACCACTTTTAAATATTTCAACGTATAAATGAACTACCATTTCACTGGAAAAAAACTGTTTTATTGCTCTTTGAAATTTTCATATTTATATCAGCTATCACTTGCTTGAGAAAATACAGGCTCACTTAAAGAAAAATTATATCGCCTATATTCATCAGGGATACATTTTTTCAAATCGGTCCTTTAGTATCAGAGCCAATGCAGACAAACAATCAAAACTTTCCGGTATATAATATTAGTATAGATATCTGGGGGCACGGCAGTGCCCCCTCCAAGTCGAGCTAAAAAGCGGCACAGCCGTAATATCCTTTTCTCGAAGCACTTCAGACCATTTTAACCCCCCATAACTTCGTTGTAGTTAAAGTAAGAAGCCTAAATTTTCAGTTACTAATTAGGCATTGTGTAAACACGGTATATTTAAAATTTCATTCAATTTGAACCAGTAGTTTAAGAATTATAACTTGTCAAACTTTCGCAATTTTGTCACTCACTGACTGACTGACCGATCATCAAAAGTCTAACGGCCGATGCCAATAATCAATCGAAAAAAATAGATTGAAGTCAATCTGGATTGTTTTCTACTTTTCGATCGGTCTCTTGTCATGTTGCCATAGTTTTTTCACTACTGAGATTGATTATTGGCAATATAGTATCAGAAAAAAGATTGAGCTGTCAATCTAAAACGGCAAATTGGTTGGGATTGTTTATTGGCAGCGGCTGTAAGGCACTTCTAGCAAACATAGAGCCTTCAAATTTAGAATATAATTAGTGTTTAGTGTCTAAAGTAAGGAAAAATTCAAACATTTCATAATTTCTGTCTAGTTTTCTAGATACATCAACTGCGTGAATAACTTTGTAATCTCATATAAATGTATAGGATTACAAAGATACATTTGCAGTTAATGATTCGTTGTACCCGTATATAATGGAATAATAGTTGTAGATTGGTATCTATATATATTATATATGAGGTATAACAGGAGGGGGGTATAAAGAGGGAAAGGGTGTATTCAGACCATTCAACTGTACAACATTCCTCTAGAAGAACATGACAAAGATAACCTTGCAAATAAATAGACTAAATAGCTCGAAAACAATCACCATGAAAGAAAGAACACTAATAATCAAATCCGCTATATTTGTGATAAATTGATACCTACAAAAATAAGAAAAAACCATAAGACAGAGGCTTTAAGAAAAATCATTATATATATTCTAAAAATAAAAAGTACCGAAAAGGAATAAAGTAGGACCTACAAAAAGACGTGAGATCCCATCAAAAACATCCTGTAAAAAAATTCCAAGTCTCGCAGCTCAGTTTTTCTACCGCAAAAAGTTGTGAGATGTGCCAGTAGCATTATTCATAAATTGTACGATACATTATGTTTTCATGCGATGGCCAAGTCGATCTATTTATTTACAACGTAAAGAATTTTAAAAATTGATATGATAATAACTTACGTAATAACTTTATACAGAACGGCCCTCAATCAAGGACTAAATAAATTAATCGACTTGGTATTACATGGATCTCACAACTTTTTGCGGTAGAAAAACTGAGCTGCGAGACTTGGAATTTTTTTACAGGATGTTTTTGATGGGATTTATTTTACTAATAGTGAAACAAATTGAAAAGTATGAACTATTGTGCTTGCGTGCGTGTTATCAACATTTTGTTTATACTACTAATGGAACGAATACGAAACCACCAATAGTAAGCAAATAAAAATTATACTTTGGATAGCTTAAACAAATATTATGACACGATACATTTTGGTTTATTGCAGTATAAAACCAATTTGTGTATTGTACAAATACTATTCGAAATACCGTAGAAATTAATATTAAATAAATAGTTACTAGGAACTATAAAATTATTAGAGAATTTAGTGCTGCAAAATGTAAAGGCATCGTTTTAAAACCACATTTGACAGTACTTATCAACAATTTATGCCTATAAAATTGTATGTTTGGGATATAATTGTACACGATATACAAAAGTACGTATTATAATACATTATGGTGGTATTATGGTGCGTTTTGTAAACAATATGAGAAAAATGCGACATGACGAAGTAAGCAACAAATCTCATAATTGTATTCACAGACGTTTCGTAAATATTCATAAATATATTATACAATAAGTTTTTTTATATATTATTTTTATTTTCTGTGAAGATACTTATTCATAAATATTCATGTGTTGTGATTTTTATTTATGTATTTTTTTCTCCTCTCTAATTCAATATTATATTTACCTTCTAATATATTGCAATTACGCAGTTTATTATGGAAATAAAGTAGTTATATTAATATAATTAGTAGTATATTTATGTTTAGTAAAAAACTTTATTATTCTCACTATTTTTCTGTATAAACGGTGACCACCCATGTATTCCGTGCTTCCATATATTCCAGTACATCTTAAGGTTGTCTGGAAGAAATCGCCGACAGTGATAAGACCGCCGTTTGTTACACGTATTTAAGTATTTCTTTTTTGTAATTTTTTTTCATTTCTTAAAATTGTGTAGTGGACAATAAGAATTTATGAATAAATAAATGGTGTTGATTGATATACCATTCTTGAAGTAACAATTACCGTCAAAAGAAGTGTGACTTCTTATGTGCTTACTTAACGACACATTTTTATGAAGTAATTTTTAACTCTTTTTACTCGTATGAACGGTACATGCATAATCATAATTATTGACAAAACTCGTCATTTCTGCAAAACTATTTTCAATACTTGTTGAAATTTTTCATTTGAATATATATACTGCAATTATTTTCATTAAACAGTTATTACCATCAGTCCTTGCATTCAAATTGAATCCGCAAACTTCGTAACAAGAAGCAAACTTATCTCCATAAATTCAGGTGTGCGTCAGTTAAATTTCGCGCTTGCCAATCTCGGTTGCTCATTCCACATCCCCGGGCGTTAAACTTATTATCAATACATCATAGTCAGAGATCCCTGTTCTCGTTAATACAAGTGAGCGCAAGCTAAACTTGTGCTATATCTATTCAGACAACACTGCGGGGATCCTGTGGGACCACTATCGGCCGTATCCGCAGACATTTGCGCGGGAGTTAAGCTACGCTGATGTGCGGGGCGTGGTACGAACTTACGCGGATATCAGGAAGTTTATCAATACAGTAGCTGTACTGCTACCGAAAACGGAGCCGTGTGGTTTTAGTGACTTCAGACTCAAAACAATTAAAAATTTGCAAAAAACGACGATTATTACGACATATTCATAACTTTATTAATTAATAGTTACCTGTTCTAAATATGAACGTTCATATGGTTTTAGTCTTTTTTATAAGATGCGATATACTCTCATTATAGAAACGGTTTTTTTTTTTTCAAATTTTGTCAACATAAGTTATAGTAAAGAATATTACAAAATATCATGAAATTATTTACGGTATGTGTAAAAGTGGAAAACTAACAAAGCAGATTAAATAATAGAAAACTAAAAAGCTGACAGAACATTACCAACAAACGAATATTAGACTTGAATTAGTTAAAAAATAAAAAAATGTCGGAATACTTAAAAGTATTATACGTATAAGTTTTTAACTCACGCCACGCGGTCAAGTATGTACGTATTTATTTGCGTAGCCCACCGAGCGACGAGCCGATAAATTTAAACTACAAACATGAGCCGCACGGACCTCGTACGCACCATTCTAGAATATTCCAATATTATCTTGCTGATTTTATTCCGGTTTAGAAAGGTCACTGAAATATGTATTCAACGAAATTAGAATAGCACGTTCAATTTCTTCTTTCAGCTTGTTAATGGGTAGATTAGGTGCCCCAAGACCATGTGCATTGGGAAACTGTTTTACTGATTGACTGTGTTGGAGATACTGTCTTGATCTTGTTACTAAACCACTTGCATAAAAATAGGCTAGTTTCATACATTTTTATTTTTGTTTATAATGGAAGGTTACGTTACGCATAATCATAATCAGAAAGAATTTTTAAAATCCGTTAAGTAATAAGCAAGTTACAAATATATGAAAGTTGGTGGTAGGAGTGATAGAAAAGGATGCAACATGCACGGCGTGACGTCATCTTCCATAAGGTGCACGCGTGCGAAAAAGACAACGAGTGTCCCCACCAAACTATTGAATGTATTAATATCTCAGTTATTTTACATTCAATTTTCAAATTCGTTTGTTTTTATAAACGATGCTTTTAACTTTTAAGTAATGATTACTTACTGCTCAAATAAAATCTTGAACACAACCCTATTACGTTTAATCGGTGGATGGAGTTTTCATAGCCATCCTAGCAAGAACACTACAGAAGTTGAAAACTGATCACCCTCAATTCAAAAAAAATATATGATCTGCATTTTATAATATTTATAAGATTCTAATTGTGTAAACTTCACTGGATCACTATCTGTACTATACTGTATCTTGCTCATATATTTTATTGTTCTGTATAATTCCAATAATACAAAAAAAAAAAGATATACACGTTATTTCCAGGCTTCCTTCACTGGATATCCTAAAAATCCTTATAATATATAATACTTAAAACTTTTAATAATAATTAATTTTAAAAGTAATAGAGACACGCTATTGTTCGAGTCATCACTCAGCATGAATGGGCAGGCTCGTCCGGGGCGGTACCACTGTCTCACAGGAAATCAATTTTGCTGACGCGTTTCATTCGGTGAGTGAGACTGCCAGATGCTTAGTACCACTTACCCCTCCCGTCCTTTTTCCCTTTTTCCCCTCCCCTCCCAATTTGTTAGGTCGGCAATACATCCATGATCCAAGCTTATTGGACTTTTATGATCGGCAGTGACCACTTATCATCAAGATACCCAAAGGAGCAATCCATTGCCGGCCCGATGCAAAATGGGCCAGGTCTGTATCCGTAAGACGCAAGTAATAGTTGATGGCGATGCTGCGATCGCAATGAAAACAAATCTTATACCAGATATTATCGGTTGTTTAATTATTCCTAAAGCCTCTTTGAAATTAAAGTCAAATCCAAGTCATCACAATCACTCCCCACACAACCTGGCACTTATCTGATTGGCAATATCCCTTTAACTCAATAAAATTCGAACCCGACAACTATCAAGTTAAAAAAGTTAGTCAAACAACTCCGGCTAACAAGTAATCCATCACTATTATCCCTTCTGTCAAAGGGGCTCTCTGGATATTTACTTCAAGTTTGGTAATGTTAAGTTAGAGGCCTATACAGGGTATATCAAGACTGCTACCGAATACGAAGCCGGGTGGTAGTTTAAGCTACTTCAGACACAATGCAACAGAAAAAGTTGCAAAAATATGTCTTTTTTTTTGTAATTTTTTTCCTATGGCCATATTTGGGTGGTAAATACATTTTTTTTCCTAAAATAATAATTTATACCCTTTTATTTATAAATACTCTAAGGTATAAAAGAGTTTAAATTATTATTTTAGCAAAAACTATGGATTTACCACCCCAAAAAGACGATATTTAAAAAATCATAAAAAATTATTGTCTCGTTTCTTTGCGAAATTTTGAGTTGCATTGTGTTTGAAGTCACTGAAACTACCATTTGGCTTCGTTTTCGGTAGCAGTCTTGAGATACCCGGTATATAGTAATTGTTTGTTGGGTAAAATTTATTTTACGGTAGACATCGATCAAGCGAGATTGATACATTTTGTGTAGATAGATCATGATAGGTCTATGTTTAGAAGCTGACTTTCAGTAGCATAAGAGTATAAGTATGTGTGTATGAGAGGATAAAATTGTAGTATATCCATGGGATGGACCTTAGATAAGACGTGGTAAGGTATTTTAATTTTTAAGTCATGATTAACCATCAGATTCCGGACAAGACAAAATATGGTCTTGCAAAACTCTCAATAAAGTGATCTACTTTAGCCACTCTAAATTCTCATTTAGCTTTTAACTTAACATATTGAATTAAATGCTTTCCTGGTGACTTGAGGGTCGTCTTACTTCCATTGTATTTGTATCTGTAACTCCTTCAAATCGTTTTTTCTTTCGAAATTCTTCAGTATGCTTCGGTACCTAATAAAGTGTAAAATAAAACTATTATTTAAGCTTTTAACTTTATCGAACACGATGTCTTTTAAATCTAAGTGGAAGCTCTAGTTACCTTTCCTAAGGCAAAATGGCGTATTTTAAGACCTAGCGTCTTTTGCTGACGAGAGATTCTTTAAAGACTTCCGCTCCACCTCTATAAGGTGACTTAAGAAGATATTCTAGGTATCACTCTAGATAAAAAATTACAATGGGGTCCACAAATTGAGAGATTATCAGCTAAACTTAGCAGCGCAGCGTTCGCGGTCCGAAAAATAAGACAACTAACTGACGTTGCAACGGCTAGATTGGTATATTTTGCTTATTTTCATAGTATAATGTCATACGGCATTATTTTATGGGGATCAGCGGCTGATATCGAATCCATATTCATCTTACAAAAAAGAGCAGTCCGTGCTATTTATAATCTAGGGAGCCGCGATTCTTTGCGATCTGTTTTTAAGGAAAGCAATATACTAACCGTGTCATCTGAATATATCTTTCAGAATATAATGCACGTTCATAAAAATATTAACAAGTTTTATAAGGTCAGTGACACCCACACTATTAATACGCGGAATAAAAATAAACTTGCAATACCCTCGTTTAAACTAGAAAAGTCAGAAAAATCTTTCTTTGGTAGTTGTATTAAATTTTATAATAAACTTCCCAATAGGATAACGCAGCTACCGGATAAACTATTTAGGGCACATATTAAAAACAAACTTATGACTAGGGGTTATTATAATATTAAGGAATATATTGAGGATAAAAAAGCCTGGGATTAGGTATTCTCTTGCACATTGCGACCTCCTGGGCCCTGCACTATTCACTCATTACATCCCCTAATTTAAATAATAAAAAATTTTAAACTTAAAAATTGATCAATATACAATTAAATTAATCAATTAAATTATAACTAAATATATAATGATTAAATAATGCCAATTAAAATCATATGACGACCGATCGAGAAAACAAATAAAAATAATAATATGGCAAATCTTTGTAAGACAAGTCACAAATATTTATTTTAGTAAATTGACCAAAACCAAGCCCACTGAGTTTGACTCGCTGGATCTACTCAGAAATGGGTCGCGCCGCGTAGTATCCAGTAGTAAAGTAAAGCCCGCTGAGTTTGTTCGCCGGGTCTTCTCAGTCAGGGCCGCGTTGGATTCGGCAGTAAGCCTAAACATACGGTACGTTTCGGAAATACAAATTACAATACAAATTATGGTCGTTGTCTTAAATTGGACCCAAAACAAGCCCACTGAGTCTTATTCGCTGGATATACTCAGGATTGGGTCGCGTCGCGTAGTTCCAGTGGTAGTGTAAGCCCACTGAGTTTGTTTCGCCGGGTCTTCTCAGGAAGGGCCGCGTTGGATCCGGTGGTAACAATAAACCGCTACGCACCGTTGTAATAATATTCATGGTCCATTAATTAATTAATTTAATTTAATTTAATTTGACCAACGTACATATTGTATTTCTTTGAAAAATAAATTACCATAAAGTCATAACTAATACTTTAAATAAAATAAGAATAAAAAGGAAACAAATAAATAAAACTAATGCTAAATAAAAATAAAATTAATTTAAAATAAATAAATTACATAAATTAATTAATTAAACCAAGAAATTACAATAAGTAATACTAAGTATAGGAAATATATTGTTTATAGAGATTAAGTTCTATGTGTATTGACTTGTCATAAGAGCTTTTAAATTGCCTACGTGACCAATAAATACATTCATTTCATTTCATTTCATTTCAAATACATTTCATTTCATTTCATTTCATTCGAAATTCGCCACTACAGGCCTAGGCTCCACCAGCCCTGAAGTAAAGTATTACCTATTAAGTCTCCACGCATTTATAATTAAACGCTCATCATCAGCCAAAAAAATGAAATCACATCTAATTTTATAAATTACGTTCTTCTTTATATCTTCAGCCACAGGAAACTACTGTTGAATAAGGGTATCTCAAATTATTTCGATTAAATAAATAATTACTAGAATTTTCCATTACAAAAAACAAAAACACACAAGCGGTACTCCCAAACTAATAAGCCAATAAGCAATGGACACAGTGCTATTGAGTTGACGCGTGAAACGGGCTTATCGCGCGAGAGCTGACGGTGTGAAATAAATGACACTTGGTTTGACAGCGGCTCGTTGGATTATGTTGCTGTCATCGGAGATCAGGCGGAATAGTTGCGGGCATTAGGGAAGATGAATGGGTGAATTAATCACCAGAACCGCAATTGTTCGGATACGTTTATCTTTATTCGATACATTGCACTTGTATTTATTTAATGGGAATGCTTTGCGGTTCTTTTGGCGTGGTAAAGACCTTTAATATCCGTGTTTTATTTCGACCATTTGTGTTATTTTTCGGGAAATGTATTTTAATTTTATACGTGTTTAATAAGTTTATATGTGCTGATTGAAATATGTCAGTTGTTATTCAATATTGTAAGCCTGCTTAACGCAATTAACCAGGTGCTTGAAGACTACAAGGTCTACCTACTTGAAACCTGGTATAAATAATAATAAATCAGCCATTAGTGTCGCACTGCTGGGCAAAGGCCGGGAGGACCCTTTCCTTCCAGATTGTGCGGTCTTGGGCAATTTGGGGCCAATCCTGAAGAAACCTGTCGATTTCGTCTCTCCACCTACGCCTATGTCTGCCGCGTCGTCTTTTTGGGTGTTGGGGACGCCACTCAGTGCAAATTCTTGCCCACTGCTTTGGGTGCATGCGGCAGACGTGACCGGCCCACTGCCACTTCGACTTGGCGGCTCTCGAAGCTACATCTACGATTTGGGTTTTGCTACTACGAAACCTGGTATACTTAAGCTCAAACCCTGTTCTGTTCATGTACACACTTCACAATTGTATGGCTAAATATGATAGGGTTTAACATTTTTTTTGCAAGCGTTGTTTTTAATCATCCTGATATTCGCAATGACATAACCAACGAAAACAAACACTGAAAAAATAAACCATATTTATCTAATAAATAACAACACCTAACTTTTACATGCATAGTCCTAACCCCCAAACTATGATCGAGTCTTGTATCGTATTCGGTGTCACAAACAGAATAAATACATGTGGAATTACAAAAAACATTTGTGTCGGTGCGGAGATCGAATCCGCGGCCTCTCAGTTTATAGCCAGTATCATACCAACTGGGCCATGGAGATTATCAACATTTGCTAAGATAACAGTAATGCACAGACTAAAATAATTCCTAAAAGCAAGGGTTCCGCGGATCGCATGCCATCCTTTTCTAGTTTACACGCGAAATATTTTTATCCATCGCATGAACGAAACACCTGTCAATACACAGCAACAATAATGGATACAGCGGAAAAAATAAAACGATTGTTTTACAGATCAACGGTTTTATGGGCACGAATTTGTTTTTTATTGGGTGCATTGTGTTGGGTCATGAGGAGCTTAGATATACGAAAAGGCCCTCGTAAAAGTGAGTTGTTATTCATTGGACAATGTTTACATCGTGTTCAGTAAATTGAAAATTTATATACACCATTATTTTTTTCTGTACCATAAAAGCGAAACTCTAAATAAAATTCGTTTTGAACCATCGGAACGATGAAAGATACGTAATTTATCTGGTTGTTTCCCTCAATGTTGAATAAACTCCGTACACGAGATTAAGGAAAGTCGTAATGAAAAGGTAATAAAAAATATTATATTTATTTGATCAAATGTATAAATCATACAGAAAGGATTGTAATCGTTTATTTTTTATTGATAATACGTTTTGTTTAACTTTTTTTTTTCATATTTGAAACAAAATTTGACATAGCATTTTAGTGAAAGTGCTGATATGCGTTCAATTTGACGTCAAGTCTTTCTAGGACATACAATAAGAAAAATCTCTGACAAATCAGTCCTACTCGATATGAGATCATAAAGACATACAGAAAGAGAATATTATTTAAACTATCTTTGATCTAAATTGTATGTATCCATTGTTTTATGATCTGGATTCAAGTACAAGAATGTGGTTAATTTAGGAATGAAAATAAATTACTTTTAGCCTAGGTATCTAATAGATTTGAGCTTTAAATGTTTTTCCACAATGTCATAAATGCTTATCTTTATGGAATTGAGGCCTAGAGGACATAACATTTGGCGCCCATTTTTCTACTATTCTATACACACGAATAGGAGTTGTTGTTTTGGCAATGTTATAAAAGAATTCTACACATACTATACTGCATCAGTGTCATCACATTCCACTGCAAGGCACAAGCCTGTTCTACAACTCGAAAGTACGTTTGAGAGGGGTAAGGCAATGTAGTCCACCACGCATGTACCACGCTGGCCTGGAGGGTCGACAATTCCAAACATAAATTTAATGAAATTAAAAATATTTCATAATCACTAGTCACTACAAAAGGCCTTTCTTATAATATGGCAATCAGATAGTTATTTCATCCGTTATACCCCATTTCATCCGTTCATACCATAATTCATATTTTAGGAGAATTACTCTAGAAAGTAATTTAGCAAAACTATAGATTACTAGCTCCATGGTTAATCGATCTAAATTGTTTCTCTTCAATACCAATAAAACATCTATTTTGCTTCCAAACACGATTAGTAAAACTAATTTCGGACGCCCAAACGTGTTAAGTCTAACAATACCATATAAAAAAACAACATGATATCAACAACATTAATTATAGGTTGTGTCGTCGAAACTTCATTTCTCCATTAGCCAGGTCATGCCAGCTGGCTAAATTACAGAGATGATTGATTGCCAAACAGTCCATTAGAAATTGCTTTCAGTAGGTGAGTACTTAGGTTTCCGAGTCACCTTAATTATGTGTATTATTGATAGTATTCGTGTAGCATTAAATTACTTAATTACATCACCGCTAAAAGTATTTATACACCAGCATTTTCCTTCATCTAAATATTATAAATGAATATTTGATTGAAAAAATCATCATTTTATAAAAAGCAATCGTGAAATATCAAATATCCCGCAAAAGTTGATTACAATTTCAAAAAATATACAGTGATCAACAGTTACGTTGTTAAGAACGATTTGGAGAAACAGTGAAGATAACTAAAGCTGAATATAATTACAAAAAATTAACCAAGCGATGTAATCGAAATCTATGAGTACCCCAAATCGCAGTACAAGTCAACAAATATAACAAAACTCAATATTTCGGCTGTCTATAGACGACTCGATGCTAATCTTTTTGAACGAATGCAGAAAAAATAGTTAGTTTTTCGCCGCCAAAAGAAAATATTAAATAAGGGAAACCAAAGCTGGCTTTAAAAATATTTACGTTAGTATGTAAACTAATATTAATGAGAAATGGAAACTAAAAAAGGAAAAAAGAAACTAAACAATGAAATACATAAAAATCTGACTATAAAATACATAACAACATACAATTTGCTACTGTTTATGAGTGGTCGTATCGCTTACCATCAGGCGATCGGCTTGCTCCTCTCGTCATTCATTGCAATAAGAAAAAAAAAACATAAATATTTAAATTCGCATTATAAACGCAAAACTTCAATTTACATGCATGAATATTTAAATAACGTATTTGTATTATGTGTGATGATAATATTATTATGGTATTAAATATAACAGAGCTGTGTGGGCGTAAGTTTTTAACAAGGGGTGATTTGATAGTAAACCATAACATAAACAAAATGTTACAATCAGCTTAAGTTATAGACAAAGCTTACTATGATTTTGGGTTTATACAACTATCATTATAATTCATTTAACATAATATTTATAAAAGGCTATTTGAATGTATTACTTTTAAGGGGAGAGGCGCCGTGTATTGAAATACAGGTTCCACCTAGTACAGCAGACGGAGGTTATAGCGTATAATATTGTGATATCATAGCCTGCCTTTGTATTTTGCTTTTTGTAACTATATTTTTGCCTTATAAAGTTATATTATATATTATTATTTTATTTACTCTATATCTAGGCTCAATGTCACTCAACGCGCTATGGAGAGAGCTATGCTCGGTATTTGCTTACGAGATCAAATTAGAAATGATGAGATCTGGACAAGAACTAAGATTATCGACATAGCCCTTAGGATTAGCAAGTTGAATTGGCAGTGGGACGGCCCCATATCACAAAGAACTGATGGCCTTTAGGACCGAAAAGTTCTGGAGTGCAGGCCACGTATAGGCAAGAGCTCGCCTACAAGGGGGATGACCTGGTTAAAATTGCTATAACATAAACAATATCGAATTTGCTTAAGAATTTAAATAAAACTATTTATATTAAAAAAAAAAATTATATTATTTACTCATTTTATCGCAGATTTGGTTTTATTTTTACATTTTTTAACTTCCTGACGTTTCGATTACTTTACAGCTTTAAAGCTTTAAAGTAATGCACGTATCATGCGCGTAAATCTAAGAAACCATTTTGCTCAAGGTTTTTGTACGGCCAATATTTAGAAATAGATCTTTTTGGCTGGAAGTGATTATGATTACAATTGCTAAGCGCACACAACTCACGTCAATATGGAATAAGGACGAACAAAAAAGATAGACTTTCATGCTACTTTCATTCACATTCAAATGGTTCGTTGATACGACAGTAATGAATATCCAAAGAGCGGAAACAAGTAACAGTAAAAAACCTCAAAGCATTGCTCTTTTCAAAGCAGAAGGAAACGCGATTAACAATATAATTGTATTTATTGCGTTAAAAGTAATCCATTACCACACAGCACGTCAAATAAAGACTGAATAAAGCCTATTAGGTTTACAAAAGATACGGGAACAAAGTACAATCTGTGAAGTGAGCACAAAGAGTGGATATATTTACAGCCTCGTAAATTTACCTAATGAAGAATTGGATCACATCAACACGGTTATTCATAAATAACAAAAGAAAATGTTGCGTCAGTGTTTTGTTTAATATGTACTGGTATTATCTATTGCTTAAGTTCTAATCTAACAAATAGAAACCGCGCTTCTTTGCAAAATTGGCTGGTTGTAGGAAATATGTTAATAATATGTTTACAACCAAATAGCGTCCATCTTAATTCGTGACCCACACAATATGTTTATATGACACACTCCTGTTTAATGTTATCTGATATTTTTCTCATTGATTGTGTGAATTGTAGTCGTTTTGTCGCTCTTTGGTATAAAGAAAGAGGAAAAAATGTAGGTATCGATTTATTTCCCTGTTGCCACGTGAAACTAGGGTAAACACAATATATTTGCATTTAAAATATTAATAGTAGTTAATTCCCTTTACAGTTTTAGTATTGTGTTTGTATTTTCGACAAAATCTGTGGCACAAGTGGTTAGACGCCGGCTGTGAAACGAAAGGCCGCAGGTTCGATCCCCGCACTAAAACAAATATTTGTGTAAACCTCAGGTATTTGCTTCAAATCTGGGTATTTGTGAGGCCGAAAAATGTAGTTCGCAGTACCCACGACACAAGACTTGATCTTAGTGTGGGGTCAGAACTATGTATGTGACTGTTGGGTGTATTTATTTATTTATGTTATTTTCATATTTATGTCAGTGTTTTCTGAAACATAATTCTTTAATTAGATATCTCTATTACGGCCAGTGATATTTCGAATCCTCAATAATACTGCTAGGGATATTTTGCTTTATGCCATGGCTCATAGAGCACAAAATACAGATATGGTATGAAAAGGCTGACGTGAAATATGTTTTAAATCTTCACATAAAAATACGGACTAAGAGCAGTATTTAGTGACATTGCAGAATATCGGTTCATTGCTAAGCCACGCTGCATTTGAGTAACATTTTAAATTAAACTATTTATCATACAAAATTTAATACTCTTATGCAAAGCCACTTTGAGAATATGCTTTGAAATCCCGTCTAGCTTGCGGTTTAGTAGTCATTGTTAAAGAGGAAACCAGTCTGGATCCAGATTTTAATTCCGAATTTGCCATGGCTCAACAAGCGTTGCCACCTAAAGACAACAAAGACGGGCGACTTAACGCGGTGTTGAGAGCACGTACGGGCATCAGTCATCGGTCAATGCGGTTTTCGTTTTACTAACTTCAGTTCGCAAAGTATTGTTTAAAAGGACATTAAAAGCCGTTTCCGTGTCAAGTATTGACATTTGAAGATCTTCATAGTTATCAATTTTATTCGCAATTCTTGTTACATAGTGCAAATACAAGTGCGTGGTGGCCTGTTGGTAAACGGACTAGACGCGACTGCCAACATGTTCACGGTGGTCGCGGGTTCGAATCCCAGGGCACACCTCTGACTTTTCGGAGTCATGTGTGTATTGATAGTCAATCACCACGCACTAAAACGGTGAAGGAAAACATCGTGAGGAAACCTGCATACCATAGCGATTTATAAAAATTTCTATGGTATGTAAGTCCGCCAACCCGCACTAGGCCAGCGTGGTGGACTATATGGCCTAACCACTCTCAATCGTACTGTCGATTGTAGAGGAGGCCTGTGCCCTGCAGTGGGACGAATATGGGCTGATACAGTAGTGCAAATACACTGTTGTGGTCCTGATTGAAGGACATTGTAGTCGGAGTAACTACTGGATATATTGAGACTTAACATCTTGTGTCAGGATGGAGAGTGCAGTGGAATGCCAAGCATGCTTTGTAATTCATTGTTGTTTAGTAGTAGTTTAGTTTCGCTACTAATCGTGTGGTCCTATGTCTTACCATCAAGCGCATAGAATAATCGTCTTGCAATTTAGTCCAAAAAAAAACATTGGGAAATGAATGTACCATTTGTTATTTGCGCTAAATCTAGAATAGTCTTCTAAAAGCGATTATCAATAGCCATATTTTTAATTTCTTCTTCATAAGCAAGTAACTAAATAATTATTCATAACAAAATTATCGAACTAGAAAGACTTAGTTCAATAATTATTCCCAATCATCATGAATGCGGCTTTTTTTAATTAAACAATATATTTTACTAATATATATTATACGATGATAATTATGTATCTATAATATATAAAATATAATTTTACATTACATTCCACGTATAACATGCACCTTAAGTATGATAAATGACCGATCTGTCCGATGTGATGATATGATAAATGACTGAACTGTTTTAAGTAGATTCCGTAACTCAACAAACTGCTGCACTTTTGTCACACTGGGCCGTAAACCGTCTATATCTTCGTACACGTCCCGGATTCAAACAAGCATGAAATGGTGCTTGCCACTTTGGAGGATTCGCCAAATATATCTTCAGTGCTCCAGAATCCAGGATTGCAGTTACATGATGTCCCATCGTGAATAATGTAATGCTTGGAGCTACTATGTAACCTTATTACGTTGGAACGATGATGTCACTGTGTTTAATGTTTCATAAAATCAAATATTTTTTGGTTGGATCGTATATTCGAGGTGAATAACTGGTTAGCGAAGATTAAGGAAATAATGGTGACGGATTTTATTGCGGTTTTAGTTTGAGTTTAATTTTGTAAAATTTCGATCACGTACAACCTTCATGATTGGGTCCATACCATGACCACACAATTTTCTAGTTTTAATCCAGTGTAACATTATCGTTAGCTGAATACTGGTGGTCTCTCGTATGTGAGAGATGGCATGTTAACAATGCTTGGTCATTGCTGTGTAAATTAATATATTGCTTGGTTTTTCAGCTTTCCATAAGCGGTCGTATCGCTTACCATCAGGTGAATGGCATGATAGTCTCTCCATTCATTGAAATAATAAAATATGAAACGTATTACGAACAAATCAGAGCAATCACTACTAAATGTGCTACTTTAAGCATCTGTCTGTATCAGCCCATATACGTACGTCCCACTGCAGGGCACGGGCCTCCTCTACAATCGAGAGTACGATTGAGAGTGGTTAGGCCATATAGTCCACCACGCTGGCCTAGTGCGGGTTGGCGGACTTACATACCATAAAAATTTTTATAAATCGCTATGGTATGCAGGTTTCCTCACGATGTTTTCCTTCACCGTTTTAGTGCATGGTGATTGACTTTAAGTATAGTTAAAAGTATTTATTAACCTCGTCAATTTCAACATAAAATCCACTTGAAGTCACAACCACCCTTGCGTAATATGTTGAATACAAAACCCCCCAATGGATAATGAAACACGAACAGAACGATTAGCAGAGTGTAATGCGATTGTGGTAAATTCAACAACGTAGCATTACAGTTGAAATTCGTCAGAAGCACGATAAAATTTATATGCAATTGTATAGTCTAATGAGCCAGTGGCTTACCTGAAATCAAATTGTGAACATCATCAGGAATTATTCAAACGCAGGTTTGATATTAATATGAGAATAGGAGTGCTAATTAAACATTGTGAATGCCGAATTTCGTTTTTAAGTTACCTATATAAAACAGGATGTCGATATTTCATATCGCGTCACGATGTTATGTTCCTACATAATAATGAACTGACGCGTCATATCAAATAATGATGGTGTTGTTTCATCTTAATTATACATAATATTATCCGTAGCAAAACGAAACGAAACGAGATACATTGTAAATTGATGCACGTTATAAAAAAAATAAAAAACTCATTTGGTGAAATGAAAACTGACGAATGTTCCATTCATGTATATCACAGAATATACGTCATAGCTTACTATACAGCTACATAGCAATATATTTATAAAAACAATATTGTTGTACTTATTCAAGCACCAGGTTTTATTACAGCACCGTCGGTAAGACCAAATATTGTATGTTTTTATTAAAACAAAGAGCTAGATAAAATACGTAATTGGACTTTTTGTACTAAAATTATCATATTATTATATTCTAAAGGTTTCAGTTGCATATAATGTGGCTACAAACGCGCACTACAACATATATTGCTTTGATCATACTTTTGCTTACGTGATTACAAGATTAGTTCTGCATTTTTATAAATTAAAATGTACATACGTATAATATTTCGCGTCACAAAAAATGATGACCCAGACGAACACCCATACTTATAATTGAATAACATGTGCCGTTTAGAATTTGTCATTATTTTTTTCACAAAATTTTAATTTTCCAAATCTAATATCTCGCTCGATATTAAAATTGGTGAAATCCTACACTAAGGCCTGTTCGGATATAAAATTGGCGGAATTTAACACGTGTCGAGTAATTCTCGTTCAATTCACACCGGTGTAAACTGAATCTCTAGTATCGATAGGCTCGCCCTATATCTCAACGTGGGACTCAACATACAAAATGAAATGTGGGTGTCGTGGTAGGACGTCTGCTTACCTCTTCTGGGAAAAAGGCGTGGGTTTAAGTATGTATGTAACCTGAAATATTAAGTAAATATAAATACAACCAACAGTCACATACATTTTCGATCTCACAAATACCCAGACTCGAAACAAATATTAATGGATCATAAAAACATATACATATTGTAATATATATTGTATTACACGTGCTTGTTAGTTTCGCTAAAGTAACCGACCTTATCATATTAATAAGTATCTTACTATACTCTGATTTGTAAAGTGAGCCGTGTAAAAACGTTTTAACAAACCGGCTAATTGTATAGGTTGATAATTATATGTCACTACGCGATATTCTTTCAAAATAGCTCTACTCTTACCGAATTTAAAGCTAAGAAAAATTGCTCATAATTATAAATAAAAATATTTTTTCCATCAGCTTCATTTCTTGCAGATCATTAGAGCGTAGAAAAATTCCATAATCAAAATCTTCCGCCAAGCAATTTACATTTTTGCTATAACTTAATAAAAATTCTAGTTCCCATGATCCGTTTCCATAAGCCAATACATAGTTCACATTTCACTACACCGCCATCTATCGGTCACTGCTATTCAAATCAAAGGAAATTTAGTTAAGCCAGAACAATGTTCGGCAAACACGCAATATTTCGTTGCATGCAAGCCAGACAATATAATGGACGAGTAGACGAGCTACAATGTTGCGGTATTTTCGGATTGATTCATCGCAGAGGTGTCGCAACGTTAAATTTATGACTCCACACTCCACGATATTGCTTCGAAACCATGAAATGTTCTGCATTGTCCCCATTAGGTGCTCTGTAGGTTATTACTGGTCAAGATAGTTTCCACTTCAAATGGCTTACCATATTACGTCTAGCAAGATAGGATCCTTGAGTTCGTTTCCATACAATGTAAGATAATTTCTAGGCTATAAAATGTAACAATACTTTAGCGGGTTTTTATGGAATCTTGATGGCAAATATCATGTAAAGTATAAATTCCACGAAAATCTCTTACTGTCTCTTAATATTTGTAGAAGGGTACTGCTTATTATACAATCAACTTACATTTCAAAGAATCCTTCTCGAAAAGGTTAACAAAAGAATGGTCAGGCATTTTTTTTATATCGTGGTAATATCATGTCACCAGTTTATTAATTATTAATTAATAGTCACAATTAATTGTGTCGTAGTTAAATGTGATTATAAAGATTTACAAATAAAAAAATTGGTTAGATGTTACTATTGCTCTAAGAATTAACCCAGCCGTAAAGCCGAGTTGAAGTCTTAGTTAAAGCTAGAATGTGTGCCGTGTCAGATCGAATGTGCTTTGAGTGTGGTTCCTATATCCTCCCCAAAGCTCTTTATACGCCAATGATGTTGGAATCCTAGAGATGGGTATCCCTATATAATAAAAAGTGGTATATGAATACTTTTGTTTGAGGTTGTCTTATAATTTTTACATAAAAACTGCTACTAAAAGGAAAGCTTTGACTTGTATGATTGAAAAAAATGTGTAATACACACTCTATAATTTGTTCTATAAATAAAATCATAATAATATTGTATTAATATTTATAAAAATATTACGTTATCTTTTTTATAACACTAATGAAAATCGCATAACAATTTGCGTGCTGTAACATACGCCAATGTTTTTACTTAATATGAATTCTGTTTTCATTAAGTTAGTCATTATTATTCTTTCGGTTTTCGACTTTATAGTTATGACTTTCAACATGTGTAAAGGTTTCATAACTAAATAGACGGCGCGGAATTTGAAATCTAAAAATAATATATTAAGGAGATGTGCTAACTGTGATAATTGTATGAAATGTCTTGGGACAGTCATCTGATGCCATTAGATATTCCTCCTGGACGGCATTTGTGCTTACCATCAGACATAGTGTTGTTATTATGGATATAATTATAATATAATATATTATACATAACACAAGATCATCTGAGTGTCCAGAGGGAAATAAAAGAAAATGTAATTCATTTAAAAATTTAAACAAAAATATATAAAATATCACTTCTTACATATTTATGTACTAGTAGACTTGTCCTGTGGACACAATGCAATTCAGCTCTAACATGAATACTTTTGTAATACTCCATACATAGCGTGGTGGACTATATGGCCTAATCACTCTCAATCGTATTCTTGATTGTAGAGTAGGCCCGTGCCCTGCAGTGGGACGTATATGGGCTGATACAGATGCTAGCAGTCGCGACAAGGGATCAGTCTGTGCCGTGCTGTATCTCATGCCTAGCAGTTTTTTATTGTGGATTATTTAAATAGGTTGTTTAGCAAGTATTATGCACCGCACTTACGGCCAGATATAGGTACACTTTCTTAATATTAAATAACTATAAACATGACGAGATTCTGACAGACTTGTTGCAATTTATTGTATAGACGTTATGTTATATTATATAAGATGATCAATAAAGTATGATACTAATTCCGTTGACGTAAAAACATTTACGAGTTATATAGAGTACAGTAATTTATAGCACAGACGACTAAAAAAAATACTAAAAATAATACGAATTACGACTTCATATTTCATAAATGTCAAGTTTTGACATCGGTTGTCAAACATGCCGTTTCAGGACGCCATATTGTCCCCTTGTAGTGTTGCTGTTCTTGGCTTGGTATTTATTTTTGTATAAAGCTAATATGTAACATATAATAGTATTTCATACAGAAATCGAATGCCAATTTCACTAAGTACATTTGGTGTAATGTACTACAAACGGCCCAAGGCCCATACATTTCTGGCCCATCTCCTTTGCAGCAATTTTGTGCATGTTTCATGCATGAATGTTGAATCGATTTATTAAATTGTTTCATAACTCAGACAATGCGCTCATATGTAAAATTATCACGATATCTCTATTGCATATTAAGATATACCGGGTATCTCAAGACTGCTACCGAAAACGAAGCCGGGTGGTAGTTTTAGTGACTACAAACACAATGCAACCAAAAATTTCGCAAAGAAACGCGACAATTATTTTTTATGATTTTTTAAATATCGTCATTTTTGGGTGGTAAATCCATAGTTTTTGCTAAAATAATAATTTAAACACTTTTATACCTTAGATTATTTATAAATAAAAGGGTATACACTATTATTTTAGGAAAAAATGTATTTACCACCCAAATATGGTCATAGGAAAAAAATATCAAAAAAAAATTGTCATTTTTTTTTGCAACTTTTTCTGTTGCATTGTGTCTGAAGTCGCTTAAACTACCACCCGGCTTCGTTTTCGGTAGCAGTCTTGAAATACCCTGTATATTTTTTTGTTACCGTGGATGGTTCTAATAACTGCGACACAGTTACAACTACTGCAGTTATTATGGCAAAAAATGTATTGTTAAATTTTTGTTGGTTCAGAAATAAACTTTATTTTATTTATTTATTCATACATTTTCCTGGAGACTTTCTCGCCCTCACGCCCACTGTAACCCCTGTAAGTCAGGATCCACAGTGGCACGCATTGTAATGACACCGAGTATTTAAACTCGGCGAGACTCCGGGAATGTTTTCTCTTCAACCCGCAACGAAATCAATCAGAAAGTTAAATTAATAGGAGGAGTTGGAAATAATTACTATCCACTTCCCTCCATGAAAAAACGGATGACAAAACAAACTAAAGAGCTAAATAAACTCGTAAAAGAGAATTAAGAGAATATATACATTTATTATAAAATTATCGATACGCTGCCTGTATATGTTTAGCATCGGGGAAATGTTTCGAAAATGTTACAACTATTATACTAAAATAACCAGAAAATAGCGGCATACATAGATAAAGTATATCTTCTTCATATCTGATTCCTTTCAAATAACATCATGTTCAAATTATAATACACGCATTTTGATGAAATGGAAGGAATTGAGATTGGTTTATTGATTAATTATTTAAATAGCGCTTATGACAGGTCAATACATACTACATAATCTATTATTAACAAAATAATTGATTATATGTTTTAATATTGAATATATATTTATTACATAAATTAAGTTTATTTGCTTGTATCAAAATAATAAATAAATATCATTAAAGTAACTATTTTAGTTCAGAAAATATTAGCTGATAACGTTAATTAAGGTGTTACGCATTTAGAATAAAAACGTGAAAAATGATTCGTGACCTTTATAATTTAATCAGCATTTGTTAGCTTCATTAATAATGTTAATTTTTACAGCTTAATTACTTTCTAGTGCGGGTATTTTTACTAAATGTTTTATTATTTTTAATAGTTGGTGTTTTTGCGTTGAAAAAGTTAATTTTACTCAAAGAATAACAGCGAACGCGAAAGAATTTTTAATATTACAAGGATAATTTTGATGTTACGGGAAACCTATGTTGTTATTTCTATTCCTCACATTTTTATTACATTCCAGAGATGGTTATTGCTTCATCTTGCTATACCGGATATATCAAGACTGCTATCGAAAACGAAGCCGGGTGGTAGTACCAGTGAATTCAGACAAAATGCAATTAAAAATGTTGCAAAAAGAAGTGACGAATTAATTAATTTTTTGACGTGACAACGTCTTAAATTAGGTTGCGGCTGGGAGTCACTTATGAAAAAGTGTAACGCCCGGTAACGTAACGGTGCGCGCGCAGCACTAGAGAATTATTTTTCAGTTTCACCCACTTTTTCCAAAATTGTCCCATAGCCCCCCCCCTGCCTTCCCCCACCCTTATTCCGAAATAGTGCCTATTAGCCTCCCCACGAAACCTACCCCCCCCCCCCCCCTCCCCTACCCCCACCCCGAAAATTTACCTCACCCCCCCCCAATCCTATCTCGGCCAACATAGGTCGTAGACCCACCGAGTTTGGTATCCTCGGAACCGTCTTGGTGAGGGCTACAAATTGACCCCGCCAGAAATCCCAAATTACGCAAAAAATTACCCACCCAAAAAAAATATTTTACCTCCAAAAAATTAATTTAAGTTAGCCTCCCCACGAAACCTTCCTCCCCCCCCCCTCCCTTACCCCCACCCCGAAAATTTACCTCACCCCCCCCCAATCCTATCTCGGCCAATATAGATCGTAGACCCACCGAGTTTGGTATCTTTGGAACCGGCTCGGTGAGCTCTACAGATTGGCCCCAACCAAATCCCCAAATTCCTCCCTCTCTCCCCTAAAATATTTGTCCAGGCATAACTCCGTCATTTCTTAAAGTAAACCCCCCGTGTTTGGAGTCAGAGGAATCGTCTTGACGAGCTCGACAATCGAGAGCAGGCAAAATACGATTTTTCTTATTGACGTGACAACGTCTTAAATTAGGTTGCGGCTGGGAGTCACTTATTAAAAAGTGTAACGCCCGGTAACGTAACGGTGCGCGCGCAGCACTAGAGAATTAGGCGCATTGAATCGGCGCATGCTTGTGTCTCTGTCTTTGTCTTTCTCGAACGTTCTTGGCGTTGGAAAAACAAGAAAGCGTCACAATACAAGTTCACACGTGTGGTTAAAGTATCGTCAGCTGTGTCTGTAGTGAAAATATGGAGTGCTTAGATTCGTCATTACATGTACAATGTTTTAGTAAACAAAATATATTTCTATAGTTAAAATTTGTGCAATTCTTATTTTCATTCAATTCCTTGTTCCTATTGTGCAATTTAATTATATTCATATCAATAAATATTCTACCGAGAAAAAGACGTTGTCACGTAAAATCTTCGCCCGTAAAACCGACTTTACAGGCAACCATTTTTTTTTTTCGTCGTATTTGGGTGGTAATCCCTTTTTTTTTAATAGTTTAAAATGTGTTAAATAAACTCTTAAATTTCTTTAAAGATGCTATGGCACACAAGGGTTTGTGACTAAAACTACCCACCACCCGCCTTTTTTTTCAGTAACAGTATTGATAGCCTCTTTATGCAGTTGCGTACAATACTACATTCTCAACATTTTATGGGAATTTGGGACATTTATTGACATGATCGCCGTTAAGTGTCTTTGTTGACGTCGGTTTGACTTTGTGAAAAATATATTTTATGTGTTTATTGATATGTTATCTATTGCTATGAATATTATTTATTTCCAAATATTTTGTGATATTGTTTTTTTTTAATTATCAGCCCAGAGTCAGGAATTCGTGTCCGATATGGCGATAGGTTCACCACCTATCACATCGTGGGACAAAAATACAAGGCTAAATGTGGGTGTTCTGGCACCTTTGCATACCCCTTCTGGGAAAAAACACGTGAGCTTATGTATGTATGTATTTTTACAAATAATATATCATCGTAATAGAATCTACATTCATTGATAAATCATTTTTAACAACATTGATAATTCTAAAAATTGCTTCATATACCAATGTAAATACAATATATAGACAGACATTTTATAGTATTCATATATTACATCAAATTAATCAATTAAAATTGGGAGATTAAAGTTTGTGGATACAGACATCTGTCAAATATAATAAACAGCGTAAGCCTTTGAAATAACAGTGATGTACATATATATTGATGCCCATATGTAAGCAACCCATATGCCTTTTTCTAAACGTAAAGCCGATCCTAAAGCGCATTTTCAATAATGACTAGAGTCAGATTTACTCAACCCATTAGCTCCGACGTCTTTGAAAACTAAACAAACAGCGCTCGTGAGAAGTTGACCACATGGTAGATGCGATCGGGACGCGCGGATTATGGTCCGGATCGAATCGGCTTACTTTATATTCACTTAATTTTGCTTTTACTATGATTAAGGCAGGAGTTTTTACAACTCCCGCGAACCCAGCGAAGTTTATCAATCTAAGTGGCTCATCACTGCACAAACTCCATCGGTTTGTTTTAAATTAATTTGCAAAGTATCAGATGTTTGGGTGTAGCTTTCTGTACTGAATTTAAATCAGTTTTTTGTTTTTTAGACTGGCCTGGCATAGAAACAATTATGCCGGCCTGCTAAGGTGCCTCTTCACACCGCGGCGGAAGGACCCAGGATTGTAGGAAGGAGGGAACACGTGCGCCGGCAAACAATTCCACAGCCTGACGGTGCGGCACAAAAACGAATTTGAGAACCGTTTGGTTCGCGCCGGGATGGTGTGGACCGTCAAGCTATGGCTTCGCAAGCCAGCACGCGTGGTTCTGGTTAGGAATGGAGAGGAGGGGCAAATCAATCAGTTGCTGTAGTTTACACACGGAATTGAAGTATAGATGGTATAACATTACAATATTTTGGTGTTTTATTCTGTACCACTCTCAATTCTACTCTCGGTTGTAGAGGAGGTCCGTGCCCTGCAGTGGGACGTTTATGGGTTGATACACAATTCTGTACGATGCAAGGCAGTACGTTAATTATAAGCCAGCTAAGAAATAAGGGACCATTGGATCTATCCCTGCATCAAGACAAGAGACTGTTGTCCAAAATCATCTTATTTAGGCCAGGATGATCATACACTGAGAATTCTCCAGTATTTTGTTTCAAAGACTTGTATCATAATGTGTATGAATTTCAATCCACTAAGAATAGTATATGCTTATGGACGCCAGTATGTGCTTAGTAGTTATAGATGAGTCACTTGACCGTCTGCTATTCCATTACTGTAAAAAATTCGATATTCCGCGACATCGATGCATGTTAAAATAATACGAAAGCTACCAACATGATCAGTCATTATGTCCGTTCAGTTGACATGCAATCAGTTGTCCAAACAATCGTATGCGCTGTGACCGATTTGAGTTTCAAATTTAAACGTGATTTAAAGGCTTTACGGGTAGACCGGTGTTAACTTTATATCTTTCATTCTGTGTTTTTGGTCTCTTTGAAGTTTTTGTACTGGCAATGTAGCGTAAAGACAAAGAATTCTGGTGGGAAAAAATCTGATCAAGCTTTGGCAACATCATAAACATAAAATATACGTTTTAGAACTATCAGCTACAAACGATGTGATGATCTTCATCCGTATATTAGATGGATGAGGGATCCATCGAAAATATAATTGTGGAAACATTTTAGTCCATTGAATTTCAGCGCTTCCTCAGGCAAAGAAATACGAAATATATTTCTCACTTAAAAATGTAAGCCAAAGCGCCTTTAAAATGCATAAAAATAATGTTATGCCGACCTGACTTAAGTGCGGAGTAAAGATACTTGGAGGAAAAATTTCAGTGCTTTCTTATTTTTTCATTCAGAATCGTCTCTTATCAAATCATGAATTTCCTCTGCAGTCAAGCTGTGTAATAAAAATAAAAAAAAAATAAAAATGTAAATTCAAATGAGTTCTATAAATTAACTCATTTTTCTGCCTCGGAGTAATCCAAGAACGGTAATTGGGGTTTATTGTACATCGAACAAAAGGAAACAAACCCGAAGTAACGGTAGAAAAAATTAAAAGCTTTTTTACAACCGCCTAAAGAATGTTCCATCTGGATTGTAAAGCCCGACTTGATAGCGGTGGACGAATTTCCTAATCTAATACGTGAAATTCTTTATTCCAAATTTAGACGTCCAAAATAAAAATTTAATTGAATATTAAATGTACTTACAAAAAATGTTTGCAATCTACATCGAGTTCCGTGGCGTAGTTGGTTGATAGCGTAGTGTGAAAAGGCCTCGGTTCGGTCCCTACACCGAGACAAATCTTTGTGTGGGTCACAAATTTTTACACATACGTTTTTGTTTCCGAACTGGGAAATGTGAAACCAGAGTTTATTGCAGTTTGTAAGACCCACAACACAATATATAATATCTTGATAAAGGGTCAATAAAACATATATTTTAAGGAGTTTATATAGAATAATAATATATTATATTCATACGTGCATCTTGACTGTTTCAAGCTAGGATTCTGACGTCTCTTGTAAACTATTTAGTAAAGTGCGTGGTGGCCTGTTGATAAACGGATCAGATGCGGCTGCCAACATGTTCACGGTTGTCGCGGGTTCTAACCTCAGGGCACACCTCTGACTTTTCGGAGTCATGTGTGTATTCATAGTCAATCAACACGCACTTTAACGGCGAAGGAAATATCGTGAGAAAACCTGCATACCATAGCAATATGGAATAATTTTTATGATATCTAAATTCCACCAACCCGCATTAGGCCAGTATGGTGGGCTATATGACCTAACCATTCTCAATCGTACTCTCGGTTGTAGACGTGGGCCGTGCCCGGCAGTGGGACGTATATGGGCTGCTACAGATAAATATACACACTAATCAGTAATGACACAATATTAGTACTGTCTAGTTGTTCCTCATTTTTTAATGTGAAGGTTATTAAAGCACATGAAGTACAAAGGAAAGTAATCAAAACATTCGGAATGCAAACACTCTCACAAATTCATTTCCCAAGTCAGACAGCGGGGGTTTTTGTACATTTCCCTCTTTCTCCTATAAAGCTATTTTACGGTATTCATTTGTTTAATTCTCGACCAAATGCAATATTATTTATTCTTCCTTTATATTAAAACTATTCTGTATAATTTTAAGTTTTAGAGAAAATATATAATTATATATTTTCTGCAATTAACTTAAAAATAGATCTAAATTACATTTTACATTTTTTTATATTTGATATTTGTATACAAAATGACTATAATATGACAATGCATGCAATGCCCCTTTCTTTATAAGTATATGCTGTTCCCTTTTTGTGTTTAAGATAAGATACACACGCCGGCAGAATTAGAGGAACACGCGTTAAATATTGAATTTCTTAGAAAATATTATAATAACTGAATGTTTTTATTTTTCAATATTTAAAATGAGGCAAAATTTATAGCAAATTACTATAATTGAGTAAAAAATACTTTAATTAATGACGCAAATGCAATTAAACGGAAATACAGTAAAATGAAATTTCTGTATTGTCAAATGTAATCGTGTATTTTAAAAACTTACAGAAATAATTTAAGAAAATTAATAATGCGTATTGCTACCACGGGCTCTGATAAGAGTCTGGATATGATCCTTCATGCTTTTAATGACGTCCTCAATCATTTTTTGCGACAAATTCTCCCACTCTTGCACTAACATGAATTTTAATCCTTGGACGATCTTAGGGGCTTGGTTTCTTCCATTTATCTTTCTTCCGATAACGTCCCATTCGTTCTCTATGGGATTCATGTCTGGTGATCTTGCTGGGCAATCCATTTGCGCGATTTGGGCCTGATTTAAGTAGTCGCGAACCATTTGCGCTGTGTGGGGCCGCGCATTATCATGCATAAATAAAAAATATTCGCCTATGGATGGTGCAAAAGACAATACATGCGACTCTAAGATCTCTGCGACGTATCTTTGTGCAGCTAAAGACCCATTTTCTATAAGTATTAACTCCGCGCGTGCTTCCAAACATATACCACCCCATACCAAAATTTACCCTCCGCCATAACACACCTCTTTCAGTAAATTTTCCTCGATTAGCGTTCTCCTCGATACCTCCAGATCCTCTCCCTTCCTTCTATGCAATTCACAACAAAACTGCTTTCATCACTAAACAAAACTCGGCTCCACTCATTTGTCCAGTCGCGGTGTTGATGAGCAAAAGCTTATCTGGCTACTTTATGTACCACCTCGAGTTTTGGAGCTTTTGACGGAACGTAAGACTTCAGTCCAACTTCATTTAAACGTGTTCTCACTGTACGCTCACTGATATTAACATCACGGACTTCTTGTGACATGTTTCGGGTCTGAATAGCCGTTTGAAGACGATTTCTCAAAGTTTTCAGTCGTATAAAATGACCATTCTGGGTACTGGTCCACCGTTTTCTGCCTTATCCTGGCATCCGCACATAAGAGCCTATGTGCCTCTAACGTTTAACGTTGAGAAAGACGACAGATACCGACACACCCAATGCGCAACTTACTGAATCCTACCCTTGACCATTTTCAATCATTGTTACCGCTCTGGCAACTTCAGTGGAAGGTGAGCCACTCATTTTATATCCTACAAGACAGGTACTCTAAAAACAATAACAATAAAAATATCTGAAGTCACTTAAATTGAATTTAAACAAAATTTTGTGAAACCACTTGAAAGTGAAAAAATCTTAAAAGCACTTGAGAGCGTATAATTAACGATAAAACTCTAAATATCCCCATTCCTAAAAAGTCCAACGCCTCTACATGCTCTGATTTCCGACCCATTTCCATTCTCCCTTTCCTTTCCAAAGTTCTTGAACGCCTTATCCACACTCAATTGAACGATTTCCTATCCAAAAATGATCTCCTAAACCCGCTCCAATCGGGTTTTCGTCCTAGGTACAGCACTACCACCACCTTGACTCATATTACAGATGACATTAGATCGGGTATGGAGGAAGGCAAGCTGACAGTCTTAGCATTGCTGGACTTCAGTAACGCCTTCAATACCGTTGACTTTGATGTGTTGCTTAGTATGCTATGTTCTCTCAACATATCTCCAACAGCAGTTGATTGGTTTCGTAGTTACCTGTATGGGCGCCGGCAGCGTATCTGTATTGAGGATAGTTATTCCTCGTGGTGCTCCTTATCTGCTGGCGTTCCACAGGGCGGCGTGCTTTCTCCTCTACTCTTTGCTGTCTTTATCAATTCTATATCTAATCATCTTCGCTCATCCTACCACCTCTACGCAGATGATTTACAACTTTATTCTCATGGAACCTCTTGACAAGGTTATTGAGGCAATTCATAATTTAAACAGCGACATCCAACGCATCTGTGAATGGAGTAAGACTCATGGCTTAAAAATTAATCCCTCCAAAACACAGGCTATTATTATCGGCAGCCCCAGAACGACTTCAAAACTTGATAGGGACCAACTACCACTTCTAATCTGTGACGGTACTACTGTCTCTTATAGTGACATAGTAAAAAAACCTTGGTTTATTTCTGGACAAGTCCTTTACCTGGGGTCCGCAGCTTAAGGAGCTCAGCCGCAAATTGTTCGCCTCGGCAAAGTCCTTGCGTAGACTACACAACCTTCTACCTGTTGCCACGAAGATTTCATTAGCGCAAACCCTCCTTCTTCCTATCCTTGATTATGCCGATGTCAGCTATCTAGATCTCACCGAGGACCAACTTAATAAACTTGAGCGCCTTCAAAACTTTTGTATTAGATTCATATTTGGTTTACGCAAATATGATCATGTTTCGGAATTCCGTGCTAAGCTCAAGTGGTTGCCCATACGACTTCGTCGGAATGCTCATATTCTCTTTCTTCTGTACAATATATTGTTTAATCCTCTTACCCCCTCTTACCTCAAAGATCGATTTGTATTTCTCCACGACTCACATACTAGATCCCTACGGTCGTCAGAGAGTTTGGAGTTGAGAATGCCCGTGCACACCACCACTTTCATGGACAAATCGTTTACTGTTAAGGCTGTTCGATTATGGAACGCATTACCAGTTGTGGTAAGACGGGCACGATCACTATCATCATTCAAAAAAGTTGTCAAAGATTATTACCTTTCTCACTGAACTGACACATTGATGTGGATAGCATTCCTATTTGCATGTCTGGAACTTTATTATATATATATATATATATATATATATATATATATTATGTATATGTATGTATTTTCTGATGTATGTATTCTTATGATCTTATATATGGATATATATATTTATGTATATGTTTATATTACATAATATGAGTATTTATGATTATTTTAATTAGTATTTTGCAATTTTTTTTCCCTTCCTAGGTAGGTTCTATCCTTTACACTTTTGACTGCCCTCTATTTATCCTATTCTTAAATCCATCCCATGGTTGTCTGTAAGACATTGCCTTTCGGCGATAAGACCGCCAATTGTACTTTTTATATATGTAATTTCTCTCTGTATTTGTTGTCTTTTTGTGCAATAAAGTGTAAATAAATAAATAATAATAAATAATATCCAAAAATCTTATTGCATCATTTAAGGTGCTGAAATATAAAAACAACCATTTAAACAAACAGCAAATAAAATTAAAAAAAAAAAAACTAATTTTTGTGCGTGTTCCTCTAATTGTGCCGGCGTGTGTACTTAGTTATTCACCTTATCAAATTGATATGGAATACGATAAGTGTAATAAAGCATAAGTTATATAGATTAAATAAATTTCGTCGTGTATGTAGACTTAGAGCTCAAATCCTTATACGGGATCTATAAAACATTGTACCAATCCACTTCAAATACCACTTCAAATAAGCGGACTTGTCAACTAACTCCAATCCAAAAGATACTTGGGTGAGGTAGGCAGTGGCGAATCAGGGTCGGCAACGCGCGAGTGACACCCCTGGTGTTGCAAACTTTATAGGCTAAGGTAACTGCTCACTAGCAGGCAGGCCGTACGCTTGTTTGCGTTGTAATAAAAAAAATAAGGCAGAGAAACAGAATAGCACAAGCTCTGTGTACTTCACTAGAATATACTGATAAAGAAACTATGCAATTTTCCATTTTTTTCTTATTAACACTTACTTAATTTCGTTCCTTAAAATTGTTTTGTATATTCAGCGTGATAAGTTGAAAAAGACCAAAGTGAACAAAAAATAATTTGTCTCGTAGTTTCATTGTCCATTTTGTGCCATCTTAAGTTATTTTAATTTATTTCAATTGTAAAGTTTCGCTTTTCCCTCGATTTAAAGTTTTTCTACAAAAAAATATTTAGATCTGCTCTCCAATTCAGATTTCTGTAATTTTTGCAGATCTGTTTTTGAGTTAGTCGTTTTTTACCTATTTTTGTTATGTTTTTGTATATAATTTTCTCCTAATTTTTCTCTTTTCTCTTAACTCACGAATTATTGCGTATTTAAATAAAATCCATGTTTAACTTGACACCTTGTATGAAAATCTGAGCGGTTTAAACACAACACAAGTCTAATAAAAGGTGTCCAGGTCAGATAAATTTAGTTTTGTGAAAAAATATTCTTTTTTATTCCGTTCAATACATTATTTAAATAAAAGTTATACAGAATTACTCGGTTCACTGAAACGTAACAATGAACGGGAGAAAGTAACATTTTACTGTTTAAATCCTTTTGTAAAATTGTTTTTACATAGGCAGTAGGCTAAGCTGAAAATGGTGATTTGTTTTCGCCCTTTTTACTTAAATAATTACTTCTTGCTATCCAAATAAAAAGTAGACATTAGGTATTATTTTGTTATTAGTCTAATCAGAATTGGTATTCATACATAGATACACCGAAAGGTATTATCATAATTGTTTTTCCTAAGTTATCTTACACCTAAAAAATGTTCATAATAAAAAGTTAAGCTTAAAATTGTATGACTTTCCTCCAGCTTGATGTCAGCATTTACATATTAACGTAATCCAAATCAGGATATATTTTTACAATCCGATAAAGCAATTTATGATAGCTCGATCGCAAAATCGAATTCAAGGCGTCACTATTTACAGAAAGTAAGTTTTACTTTGCCTTAATAGCTCTAATTCGGCAAATAAGTCTGTTGTCGCCATAGCAGATCAGTTAAGTGTTAACTTTAACTACTGTATTCGTAAGAAAAAAATAGTGATATAACAAGTCGAAACCTTAACATCAAATTCGTTCACATCCTACCGTAATTCAAACTAAAATATTTAAATAACGTGAAAATTTCTTCAGACATGGTTGAAAAAATTCTTCGTAAAAGTGAAAGGGGTGATAAAAAATTACGACAATAAGTAGGTGTTACTAAGTAAAACGCGGCTGGACAAGCTAGCAACTTTTTGCAGGCTAATTTCATAAACAACAATGCTTTTAACGAGTCGAATGCAACAGACTTATCTGAACGGGGTACAAAGAACTTTCCATCAAGACAATGAACAGAGAAAGTTTGCTTCAGCAAGTTATGAACGGGGCAAAATGAATTTCCAAAGAAAAATCATGAGGTTATAATGTATTTAGTACATGGCATATAGTGCATAATTGAGTTATTTCAGTCAACTGAGCGTTAAGTGTACGACAACGCAGGGTAAAGTGGTTTATTTTCATTTTAAGTTCGCTTTTGTGACGCAAGTTTATACATATACACATAATAAAAGTCTGCGTTAATTTCATCAGTGTAAAACTGGTCACGGGTTCGACGTGTTCACAAAGCCTTTCATTTTTGTACCTAATGAAAAATATTTGTAACGGATTGTGTCGCAGGACCGAACATTCTTTCGCGATTTTTTTATGACACAAGTGGTGATTTAATTGTTAGGCCATGGATATGCACGAGATTAATCTATGTGTGATCTATTTATCAGGTATGTACAAACTTTTTATAATTTGAAATATAGGCGAGAAATTATTCTGAGTAAATAAATCAAATTCACACCTAAAACTTTACCTTTCATTGCTCATATTCTCTTTTTCCGAAGAAGATTCAGGACGCCCGCCCACGAGGTGGATAGACGATCTGATGAATGTTGCATGAAGTCGTCAGATAAAGGCCCCTTCCAATAGTTTGATGTATAGATCTTTGGAGGCGTTTGTTCAGCTGTGGGCTTTTTTGGCTAAAGTGAGAGAGAAGAGGCATCAGATGATACGTGTTTAATACTCATTATTTCTTCATTAATTAAGCGACAAGAAATCTAAGTATGATCATGGCATATATATGCAGTAAGACGTATGTGGAAATATATTAAATATATAAATAATGGTAATGGTAATGAAATATATTAATGTTTAATAATATGTCCGTTCATGTCTTAAATTTCCAAATAGTGACTTAAAAGAAATTTCACACAATCACGCAATGGGTCAACATTGTGTCCTAGCTTAAGCTCTCTCAATCATATTTTTGAATAAAAAGTTCTGTGCTTAGCAGTACGCGATCTTTGACATATACAAGCGATAAGACCGCCCTTTGTACGTACATTCTTTTATCATTAATTATAATTGTAAATTGTACTATTCCGTAAAATTGTATATGTGCAATAAAGAATATTTTATTATTATTATTGTTATACAGTTTTAAAAAATCCGACGGATTGAGAAGCTCCTGTTTAAATTCGGTTAAAACTGAAATAAATAAATGGTTAAACAAAGAGACACTAATACAAGAACTACTACATAATGTGACAAGAACAACGTGACAGATTGAAACGAGCCGTTTATGCAAATGTCGGCTACGGATGATAAAGTTGCGAGAACTAGTACATAAACTTAAGAACTGTTAAATATAAAGGAAGCTGAATAATTCGAAATTTTCCTCATATATATGCAGTATTGACAAATCCATGCTTTGACATTCGAATAAGATAATAATATGACCTCGTATCAAGATCTTTAATCGATTGTTTTATCGTAAATCAATTATAATTAATGTGCTTTCTTAGATTTACGCGAATATTACTCATTTAAATAAAAATATTTTTAAGGATTCTAGTCCACCCTGTGACCAAATATCCTTTGAAGTAACCGCAACGTCGAAAAGTAAAAATAATACGTCCGCGATAAAATCCGTAAACAATAGTTTTGCTTACATTATCATTGTTAATTTAACTATATTAATTTAGTACTTGGGAATGGCTTCCTTTAAGACTGTGAGTAGTTGAGGCCTTAATCCACACACAGGCCTTAAGGGAATTGGTAGGCTTCACCAGCCTTAAACATTCTTGGGGAAATTCTTAGATATACTTCACCTTTATAATTTCTTTACTTACAGTGAGCGATAATTAAATTTGTATAATTTGTAATACATAATTTCTAAAACTCAAATACTTCCAGGAATCGAATCTATTACCATGTTAAAATAGTATAAGAAACACACGTGAAAGAGCATCCCTGTCGCATTTGGTTCAATTAATCAATAGTATACCAATGATCTTTATCTTTCTTTAAAGGATGGACAATAAACACCAATTTGTCTGAGGAGTGTTTAATGGGGGCGTTGATAAATTTCCATCAGATTTATTCTATGTTATTTTGCAATATACACTATGGATAAAATCACTATTTAAGACAGACAATTATAATCAGTATAATAATACATTTATAATGAGTTAATAACCGCAATCCCAAAATCAATAATGACGTATCATATAAAATCTACACGCATACCAATAGCCCGGTACCGAACAGTCTCGAGTTAAACTGACTTCGCGTAACATGGGGCAAGTTTGATTAGGGTCCAAATTAATTCTCCCTGGGACGAGCTGATCTAATTTCGGGAGCAGTTATCAAGTGGCTTGGAAAATGTTCGGGCGTTCTTCATCATTCGTCCTTGCCAAACGGCCGGTGATAGCATAATTGATAATCTTTAGATCGATGTTGTGGTTGGCGAGATTACGAAGGACAAACTTGTTGAAGCGACCCAAATTCAATTAATTATATTACAAAATATAATTTTAGACTCTTTTCAAAGTCAGCCCTTTTGTGGATATTTAAATAATGAATTAATTTATTATTAACCCTCCTTCGGCTTAGTAATTAGAAAATACTGCGAATACATTTAGTCTTGATTCACTTAATTTAAAATAGTAAGATAATTATTTTCGATTTCAGAAAGAACTAATCAAGTTGATGTTTGAATACAATACTTAATTCCTGTGAAATGATAATTAAAATCCGAATGTTCGTTAGTAAATTAATTATCGCTTTGTGTTTTCTGTCCCATGTAATTAAGGGGCGAATATATATAAAAATATAAATTCGGCTTAATAGTATTCATCAAACACGAAATTATTTACACGTTTTTAATTTAATATAAAATAGACGTTACTCAGAGTCTTAATAAATCCCGAGTTTTTGCGGATTTTCGCGAAATAATTTGTCAGAGCGAGGGAGCGTTCAATCTGTAAGTGATGGAAAGTTCTCGTCAATGAACCGTTAGTAAGTTAAGCCGACGCCTGTTTTGAAAATACAAAGCTCTGGAGATCTGCTGAGAGCGTTTGCGTTCGATGATTTGGGTTGTTTTAATTTAATTAGAAGTTAGGGAACTTAACGAGGGTCGCTTCTTTAGTCAACACCGGAATGTGCGGAACCACTTATTTTGTTTAGAATCTTTGGGCAAATCCCCCTTAACAAGAGGCTGGTAATGTGTTTCGAAATTCAGGGCAGATTGGATTGGATTTTTATTATGCCTCATTAAATATTTTAACATAATATGAACGTTTTTTGTCATTAAAAAAGAAACCAAATATTCGATTACCTGTGTTCTTTAATTGCGTTTTAATGTAATTGAAGAAAAATTAAAAAGTTTATATTTATTAATTACCCAAAAAATCTTGCTATGGTAAGAGAAATGGTGGCTTTTCGTTTAAAAACTAAACTGTATTGTACATCATAGTAGTAAAATCATCACACAGCATAAACAAAATTCTGGTCCTTAACAAACAACAATAGTTATTAAAATTCTTTAGAGCTATGTTTCCATATGGTGAATGTACGCGCAATTTCCATAAAAAAGGAAGCACAAACACAATGTTTTGGTATCGTTCAATCCAGTAAATTTGATCGCGAATCCGAAAGCAAAATGTGTGTTGATTCAATTTCGAAGGTAAATAACATCGTTTTATGACGAACACAAAAATAAAATTAAAATTGTAAGCTTAAGATTTTATGTACAGCTGCGTTTTATTGCGTAATCGTGTTTTATATTAAATTTCTCAATTGAAACCATAACTTTTAGATACGAAGATACTTAAGTATCGATAGGCTAACATTTAGATGTTTTATTCTTTTAGATGTATTTAATCCAAAATGACAAGTGCTTCCTGATTTCAAGTGATGTTTAGTACTTATGTATATGATTAAAAAAACTCATTCAATAAATAATATATCAACGGTACAATGATACAATGTAAATATATTTTTTCACTGGCCCGAGATTTCAGAGAGATTCAGATTAAACAAGCTTTGTAAATTAATCAAATTTTATTTAAAAACGATTTACTTTACTTTCTTTTTATGGGTTATTTATTGGAACAATAATGAGTTTTGTTCCACCATTGTTTTAGGAGAGCCAAGGTTACCGACATATCCCATAGGATTGGCAAGTTGAAGTGGCAGTGGGCCGGGCACATAGCTCGTAGAACCGATGGCCGTTGGGGCCGAAAGGTTCTCGAGTGGAGGCCACGTACAGGCAAGCGAAGTATCGGACGCCCGCCTACAAGGTGGACGGACGATCTGACTAAGGTCGCAGGAAGTCGCTGGATGCAGGCCGCTTCCAACAGGTCATTGTGGAGATCATTGGGGGAGGCCTATGTTCAGCAGTGGACTTCCTGTGGCTGATATGATGATGATGATGATGATGATGATGATGATTGTTTTATTTAAGTACTAGCTGATCCAGCCACGCTTTGCTTTGCCTTGGTTATAATAGGATTCATATTATATTCAATTGTTGAGCATAATAACTTAACAACTTGTATGCCTACACTTGACGTAGCTATCCTACTGTCCTGCTAAATCCCGTCTTAACCCGTCTGTTCAGTCACTTCTCGATCCGTCCCGTCCTTTCTCTTCATTATCCATTCCGTCTTATACCGTGCATTTATACTTCGTCCTATCAAATCTGCCAGCTATCCCAATTCTCTCCCGTACCTCCCACTCTATTAAATCCCGTCTCTCCATATCCAAATAGTGTGCCTTATGAATTTTTGACATTAATAACTTTAGTGATTCTGATTATCCATGCAATATTCCATCCCTTATTTCACACCCACAATGCTGCTTTTCCAAAAATATTGCAAGCAATATTTAGGTTAAATATAACCTATCTCACTCAGAGACGATATATTACATTAATTTCTATCAGTGAATAATAGCGAAGGAAAGGCTACTGTAAAAATTCTGGATAAAAGTGACATTCGATCTTGAAAAGAAGTAAATATAACTTTTTACATGTGCAAATTATTTATTTAATTGTCTCTATTTATGTAGCTTGATATATTCTCCTTAGTTCACACAAAATACATTTCTGAACGCATTATTTGACAACCAATTTAAACGTCAATCCGTTTAATTAATGTCATTAATTTACATCTTTAAAATCTAAAATACGCCTTTAATCGAATATTGTGGATATATGTTGTCGATTCGAAACCTTTATTTAAATAAGTTTTTTTAATTTGAGGGAAGAGTTTACCGTATCGACGGGATGAACATTAAATTTTTGACAGTTACAAACCCAAGAACATTTTGTATAAGAAAATGTTAATAAGCTAATAGAAACTCGGGAAACCGGGAACGTGATAAAAAGTATCCTATGTCCTTCTCCTGGTTCTAAGCTACCTCCCCACCAATTTTCAGTCAAGTCAGTTCAGCCGTTCTTGAGTTATAAGTGGAGTAACTAACACGACTTTCTTTTATATATACAGATTCTATAAGAATAATTGTGTATTAAGTAATTGGTGATATAATCATTGGTTGTAGAACAAATGTTGGAAACTATCCGGACACTGACCTCTTTAGGCGATGGTTAAAAACCCACATTGAAGCTTGAGTCTGCGTGTAATACCCAGTTTCCAATACGCCAGCACAATAGTGTCGACAGGTGAGAAATAAACAATTCCCGCCTTAGATGTTCAATTCACATTACACAATACTTAGCATTCCGTAGTTAGTTTACCGTGCTAGTATATCAGGTATATTCTGTCTGCGACCGAAAACGAAGCCAGTTGGTAGTGTTAGTGACGTCAGATACAATGCAACTAAAATTTTCGCAAAAAGCCGCAAGTTTTTTTTGCCCTTTTTTACCTATCGTTATATTTCAATGGTAAATATCTAAAGTTTTATATTTATTCCTAGAATAAATTAAAAAAAAAAATATAATTTTATAATTAAATATTTAGGCATTACAAAATAAATCCTCACATATTTGCCAAATTGTTTTGCAATGGGTGTGTAGTACCCTAAACTAGCACCTGGCTCCATTTTCGGTCGTAATCTCGATATATCTAGTATAAAAAAGTACGCTCATTCGTGCGTCGATCGCGAGCAGTGTTTGTTGACCTTTGTTAAACTGATACATCTTATCTACAAGTAATGTTCTTAAGCTTAAAACATTTTAGTGAAAATTGACACTTGCTCTAAGATTTCCATTGGGAGTTGTTATAAACAACGTGGAGTGTATTCATTTCTAAAAATTAAGAATGATAACAATGAATTATATATTATCTTATCTAGATTATCAAAATGAAATTGAGCCCCAAAGCTATCAATTTAAAGTGAAATGCAATTAAGTTTCACGTTAATGTATGGACTTGGTCTTAAGTAAATTATTATTTCACATTTTAGAGTCTAAAATTTAGACGATCATATTAATTTTAATGTATTGCGTATTCTAACCAGCTTTAAAAGTAAGTATCTATATTAGATGAATAAAAACATTAAAACCCTTAGAGATTTTGTAGATTTTATCCCTCCATAATGCTTTAGTGAAAGGTTTAATAGTATGTAAAGTTGATATCTGACCGTTCTATTATCGCTACTTTTCAACAGCCACTGTGTAGCAGGTGCTCGCATATTTGCTGTATAATTTCAGATGGTAATGTCCGCATGGCTGTGAAATTTGCGCCAATTTCATAATTTTATTTGAAACCTAGCTGAGTCAGTATGTAAATAGTAGGTCCGTACTATTAATATATTATATAAAATATTGCATAAATGGCTTGGTCTATATTTAAAGCCATAAGAAAGCCAAATGGCTATAAGTAATTATTTACTCCTTAGACTGCCTTCTCATTCTCTTATTATTATATCCATCCCAAGATGGCTTGGAAGAGATTCACCAATGCGATAAGGCCGTCTTATGTACTTCTTTATAATGTTATATCTTTAACATAATTAGTTCTATGTATGGTGCAAAAAAAAGAATAATAAAATAAATAAATAAAGGCCTCCTACAAGACTTTGGAGCGCCCTGCTTAAAGTTCTTGTATGAAAGAAGTATATTCCAAATGACTGGTAACTGTCTTCATTTGTATGAATCACTTTGCCAGTACATAGAGTACTCAACGAAAACTTACACAATTCATCTTCTGATTAAACAATATCTTGGGATCAATAATTTTGCCAAACAAAAAACATATTTAAAGCACAAAAGAACGTAATATTTCTAAAGAATAAAATTAATACAAAAATAATATAGCAAGTGAAATTAATATTACATTATGAGAAAATATTTACAAATATCGCTTAGGAATAATAGCGTCAATAATATTTTTTAATTGTTAAGGTGCTTTTATTGAGATCCATTTGTATCTTCTTCCAATATCACCACTCGTTTGTTTGCTCGCCTTCTTGCTTGTGGTCCCAGTCTTACTCTTGTCGGTTCTTCTGATTCACCTTCTGTTGTGACCTGTCATATTAATATTTATGATTATCTTTATGCACATAAACCTTCCTCTTGAATCACTCTATCTATTTTAAAAAATGCATCAAAATCTGTTGCATAGTTTTAAAGATCTAAGCATACATACATGTAGACGGGAATCTGTTTTATACGATTACTATATTGTGAATGTGTGGTAGTGGAAGCATCGAATTGACATTTACTGTTGTTTATTTTGTACCCGCATAGACGTAGTATCAAAATAGACTAGATATGCATTTTACATATTATAGTCCATCTCACTTAGACTTATGCATAAACCATAAAAAATGAAAGTGACAAAACACAATTTGTGGTCCTTGTCTTAGATCCACATAATTTTCTTGGGAAGACATTGTGTGGGCCAAGCACATAGGATGTGCGGTTTGTTATAAACTTGAATTACTGAGTATTTTACGAATATTTGCGGTCAAAAATGTGTGTAAAAGAGTGTTGAAACTGATTATAAGACAAAAAGTATAGTGTGCTGCTTTATTATTGACTGTAATAGCCTAAACGATAATATGAAAATATAACCTCTCATTGGTAAGTGTATTTTATTTAGTATATTGGTAAAAATAAATATAGAAGTTCATTATTACTAACATCTGCAATTAGTATTTCATAGAATACATTGAAAAATAGGATTATATTTGCATAAAAAAATACGTATTTTTAAAGTATTATCCAACCAAATTATCTTGACTTTGTTTATTATGATAATCTGTATACTTCTCGAAGAAGACGCCATTTTGTACATGATTTTAAATTAGTTGGATTATATTATGTTTTGGGATACCAGCTTATAACAATTTACATTTCCTGGTTTTATAGTAAATTAAACCATCATTCATTTTATTTCAGCTTTTCAAAAGGTTTACCTTCGCGTATTTTGTGGATCAAATTAATAGGACGTGACGGAAAATTAGGCAGCTGGGTAAACACACTCGTTCAAAAATTGCATTCAGAAGACTAAGCATATTATAATTTTCTTTAAACCGTTTTCTCTCCCGCCACTCGAAATAAAGGTAAACTATAATCTATTTAATCTAAATAATAAAAATCCAGAGTATTCATCCTTGACTCTAAAATGAATAAAACCTCTTCTAAAATTAGTCTCCCGACAGCCTGTCTTCATAAATTGTCCTCCTGTGTATTAAGTGAAGCTACAACATGCATAATCTATAAATTATAAAATGTAGTTTCGAAGTCAGTTAAGTTGTATTTTTCAAATTTGAAGTCTGTATTCGAAAAAAAATACAAAAATGCACCCAATCCACCAAGCTTAATACTTCTTTATTTTTTATTTTGGACACAAACAGTCGTTTTCATCAACAGAAACAAAGATTATACCGGGTATCTCAAGACTGCTACCGAAAACGAAGCCGGGTGGTAGTTTTAGTGGCTACAAACACAATGCAATTAAAAATTTCGCATAGAAACGCGACAATTATTTTTTATGATTTTTAAATATCGTCATTTTTGTGTGGTAAATCCATAGTTTTTGCTAAAATAATAATTTAAACTCTTTTATACCTTAGAGTATTTATAAATAAAAGGGCATACACTATTATTTTAGGAAAAAATGTATTTACCACCCAAATATGGCCATAGGAAAAAAAAAATATCAAAAAAATATTGTCGTTTTTTTTTGCAACTTTTTCTGTTGCATTGTGTCTGAAGTCGCTTAAACTACCACCCGGCTTCGTTTTCGGTAGCAGTCTTGATATACCCTGTATGTTTACAACTTAGAAAGAAAGAAAGAAAGAAATATTTATTTATTGCTAGCACAATAACAAAATAAATTACAAAAAATAAAAACCAAAAGAATACAAAACAAAAAACGAATTACACTAAGAACAGAATTATAAATATAAAATTAATTATTCTGAAATTATAAATATTGCGCCAGCAATGGAACCTCCCATTCAGCTTTCTGCTGCAGTACTGCATATGCAATACTACAACGCTGATTTTCAATGGGAGGCCTTAACTTACAGACTTTGAGTGCCAAAACTTAAAGTCAATACAATACATACCCAATCCATACACGCCTTGACCCGAGGCGTGGCGTTACCTTACGTTATTTCAATTTATATTTTGTTCTGCACATATTAATTACAGTATATTTTATTCGTTCAATAATTAGATTTAATTTTTACAGATGACCGAATCCGAAACTGTGGGGAATAACAAAGAGGGCTGAAAGGACACATGAGCCTGATATGGATGAAAACTAAAAGTGCATAATTGTATTTTTGAAAAATCTATATTCCAGAAAAAAAAAAGCCCGATGATTAAAAAAAAGTACAAGTGCTGTATTTATTACACATTCGATACTTTGCTATATAATTTTATTTTAATTAAGATATAGAAAAGAAAAAAATATGTAGGTATATTTTTTCTTACATTTGAGAAATGTTTAGGTCTATATCAATAGGTTTTCTGTACCTTTGTTATTTACGATTCGTTTGTAGAAGCTTTTTAGGAACTTAATTTATGAAAATATTAAGTATATTGTAAATACTTGTTTGTAAGCTTTCTTAAAATAAATAAATAAAATAAAGTAGGATGTTATTCTATCCTTAGTAGTTACGTTACTATAAATTCTCTGATCTTCTATAATTTATAGAACACTCGGCAGGTTTTGTTTCTATGTATATATTATCATCACTAGCTGTGTATTATTCGAGTTACGTAATAACGTGTGTAATAATAGTTACGTGATATAAGTATTAATAATCATACAAAGCCATCTTTCCTTTTTTGCTTCCTAACCTTTGTGAAAATATTGCGAAACGTCACGTAACAATACTGACGCCCTTCATCCGCATCATTCATCGCAGCTGGTTAGACGCCAGATGTAAAACGTGAGGCCGCGGTTTCGATGCCCGCTCAAGAAGAGACAAATATTTGAGTGACTTGATATTTTTTTCAAATCGGGGTGTTAGTGAGACCAAAAGTCTCTCGTAGTTTCTGATACACACGACACAAGATTATCATGTGTAGGGTCAGGACTATGAATGTGAACGTTGCGTCTATTTATTGATTTATACCGGGTATCTCAAGACTGCTACCGAAAACGAAGCCGGGTGGTAGTTTTAGTGAATACAAACACATTGCAACTAAAAAATTCGCAAAGAAACGCGACAATTATTTTTATGATTTTTTAAATATCGTCATTTTTGGGTGGTAAATCTATAGTTTTTGCTAAAATAATAATTTCAACACTTTTATACCTTAGATTAATTATAAATAAAAGGGTATACACTATTATTTTAGGAAAAAAAAATGTATTTACAACCCAAATATGGTCATAAGAAAAAATTAAGAAAAAAAATGTCGCTTTTTTTGCAACTTTTTCCGTTGCATTGTGTCTGAAGTCGCTTAAATTACCACCCGGCTTCGTTTTCGGTAGCAGTCTTGAGATACCCTGTATAAAATATTAATGGGAAAATGTACGACCTGGTATCCCTGCTTTTTTTTTACTTTATATCTGTCCCTTACGGTGGAACTCGAATGTCGAGTCCATTTGATGCTACGTCCATGTGTACCCGTCAATATTGTGAGCATCGGCTGTCGTCAGTTGGACATCCTTCATACCCACTTTCAATTGTTTATTAAATTAGCTTAAAATATATTTTATTGCATTTAAACGGCTGCTTTAACATTTTAAAATCGTTGTTTTAAACCGATAAATTCAAAAAAATACTCTAAAAGCATTTATGTTTATAAGTGTTGGAATATTTAAAACATTATAGTGATATATTTACATAAAGTGGACTTAATTAATGAGTTAAGATTTTTTTTCTCTCACCTGTTTTCTTTTCCTTAGAGGAACGTTGTTATCCAAGAACTTGTTAACAGCGCCGAGGGTGTTAATGGGGATCTAAATTTAAAAACAAATTACACACTTCCTCGAACAAGTAATTACAAACCAATGTTTATTTACCTTTTTTTCAGATAATGTAACGAAGCTTGACATGTCACTTAAAAGTTCGCCATCGAGGAAACACATAAGATATTTCCGGAATTACAATGTTACGTAATTCGGGAAATCTGTTTGGAAGTGAAGCGATATTGTAATGAATTTAACTAAGATTTGAATTTATTTATATAGAGGGAAGAAAAAGATTAAGGATTATTATTTCATCAAGGCAATTTTGCAGTGGAACGTAATTTTTCTTAAGTCCAGTTTATAAAATAATTGACAGTCTATACAATTAATATTTTACCTTATCATTCATTTATTATGAGTACGGAGTTTAATAACAAATGAATCAAAAATTCAACTGCTTAAAACTAAGCTGGCTAAAGCTTTTTGACGAAAACCGCTGAGAGTGGTAATTACAGTGCTATAAAAAGGCAATTAGGTTTAGTTGAGAACATTTTTCTGAAGCGATTAAGCCACTCTTTAGATTCACTAAGGTTACATTTTGTAAAAGTTAGTTTTTAGTGTGCTTGGGGTGAAATACCCATTTCTAACCAGACCACCAGTCCAAATGCAATGATTACTGTTTAGTAGTTAGGTTCATAATTATCCTGTCACCAACAACTACGTATTATATTCACTGACAACGTTATTATGTTACATAGTCATAAACTAATAACATGGATTAAATTACTTAATTGAAACCTCAAAATAACACTCTCAAGTTAGTAAATAACAAACTACTTAAGATTTATTATGGTAAAATTATTGGTTGTTGTTTAACATCAAACTCAATTAGACATCCCATGATTAGTAGGAAACAAGCATACCATAATAATACAATAGCCCTAATATACTTTATGACGACAACTTGAAATTTTTAATTTTTCTTAAAATGTTTAAAGATACGCACAATACATAAATCGCCTGTGTCTTTCTCTTATAAAAATATCATTCAGAGTGATGAATATTCCGTCACAATATAATGGGCAAAATTAGCGTCTGTATTGTTGATTTACATTATTTTGAAAGTTTTAAAAGCTGAAAAATAATAGATTTGCTATTTACTTTAGAACCAAGTGAATGCTTAGCATATCTTAAGTCATTTAGCGGTCTTAAAACTGGAATGAAATTTATTCTCGATAACTTTATAGGGGCCAAAGTCGTAAACATTTGGTAGCCAGATAAAAATTTACTATCCTTAAAAATGTTTTAGAACTTCACTTTGGGTCTTGACGTAGTAAACTACTTTGTATACCGAAGCAAAGATAAATGGATGATGAAAAATGTGGGAGTGAATGTGTTGCCAATACCGAAAAAAAAGGTTAAACGAAGTTGTAACGGATTACTCCAAAGGCCATCAATAGAATTGATTTGCGTTTTGAAGCGGCTTCCATTTGGTCTTACGCGATAAAATAACATGGAAGTTTCGAATAAATTCGAGTGATTATTCTTTAATCTAGAGCGAAGAGATTTAATTTGAAATTTATATGAAGTCTTTGATATATTTAATCTGATGAATCTCAACCACAATTAATTAAAACTCTGTCCCACACTGGAAGTAAACTCATTTGCAAAAAAAAACGGGCACCTAAGCAATGAACCATTTCAAATGTTACTATTGGTTTGTTTGATAATTATAGGTTTCGAGCAAACCTAAGCCTGGCAACTCTGTGCTCACGGAGTAACTTAGGGCCGTGGGCCGGGCGATGACTGCGTATATTGGCCGCGAGAAGCCTCCTCCTGACCGTCCATAGACTAATATGCACATTTCTTACTTCTTCGAGGTTGTTCTTAAGGTCCACATTCGAAGACTTGCGATTTCTCAATGCGCGACTCACAAGAAAACGATCATCCTGTGGTTGGGTACATGGTTTTCTTCCAGAACCAGGCTCAATCCTATAGAGCATGTCTGGGACGTTCTGAAACGACGCGTGAGATCAGTACAACCGGCTCCGCAGATCATCAGAGAGCTGAAGAATGTGTTTAGCGCGGAGTGGGAACGTATTCCGCAAGCAAGTATCCGGGATATCATCGCTAGCATACCCAGACGAATTCAAGCTGTGATTTCAGCTAGAGGGGGTCACACTCGATACTAAATATTTATCTACTTTTACTTTATTAAAGAAAAAAGAAACAAAAATCTTTGTTAACTTTTACTTCGCGAGCATATGCACTACTAGCGAGCATACACTACTAGTGAACTTTAGCATTAAAACCCATAAATTTTATCAAAATTGTATGATAATTTTGTAAATTAATAAGTAAATAATCGTTTTTATTTACTTATTAATTTACAAAATTGTGAAAGTAAAACTACCTATAATTATCAAACAAACCAATAGTAACATTTGAAATGGTTCATTGCTTAGGTGCCCATTTTTTTTGCAAATGAGATATTATGTACATGACGTTGTTTTATAATCACAAAAGAATTGACTCATTCCAAGAATGTAGCACAAAATTATTCGACTAGTACACACAACGTTTTTGCGATATTTAAAACCCAAATACGATTTTAGTGGCAAAACTTAAAGCAAAAAACAGCGCAAATGCCAAAACTCAAATAGCTTAAAGCGTTAAACAGCGCAAATGCCGAAAATCAAACGAGATCAATAGATCCACACTCAAATCTCATACAAAATACCAACACCAAAATCAAACCAAAACAAAAAATAAAGATCGCCAAAACTACCAAATACCCACGCTGTTTTAATCAAAGTGGTAGACCCAATTTATAAACTTACAGCGAATATGCCATCAATGAGTTGTGATGCACTCGGTGTCTCTACCGATATCTGTGCATCGGATGATGATGATGATACAGATGATGCATGTTTCGGTGATATCGAGTCAGAATCTGTGATCAATTAATGTAATTGGTTAGATGAATTGGATAGCTAAAAAAGTATAGAAGACGATATGATCGGCATGCATTATAATTAAAAAAAAAAGTTTTGTTAAATGTCTATTACGAAAATGTACTGCCCATTATTTCGTACGTATTATGTTTGTACATAACTTTTACGTTAAAACAGTTTTTTTACTCTGTGCTTTGTTCTGCCTCCAGATATTATATGGGAGACAGAAATAATTTACGATAATGCAGACTTTATATTGTGCAAATTTATTAATATTTTTAATAAGTCCGCCAAAGGTATCCCACGTAAATGGGACGATCGTAAAAAATAAAAACGTACTAAAAGCTAAGGAGATAAAAATATCATCAAGATTACGAGGGCGAAGAAAGCGTTGAGTTTATACCTCACAGTTCTCCGCAGGTCACTTATGTTTCTTATTGTAGCTTGTAAAAATGAATATAATATTTTTGTGACGCTTAAGTAAAAATAAAACCTTTAATTAAAACTGGTACTACAGAGGCAAAAGCATTTAGCTTAAAAATTCGTTGAAGCTGTAATAAAACATCAGCTAATTATTTCTCATTTATTAAAATATATAAAAACATTCTTATCTATATGTTTAAGCGTAAACACCTGTATGAACTGTGGCCGTTTTCTTTACTGACACATTCGTATTTTCTGCTGTGTTAGTGAGAAAACTGCTAACTGCCTTCAGCGCGGAAATGGGAATCTGTGGATGTAAAAATATAAAATAAACTCTACAAGGATTCAAATAGGTTTTCATGGAGGGAGAATGTACCGCACACCACCTAATAATATTAAAACAAAATCTTCGTTCATAAAATACACAAATGCCATTAAAAAACTTGCCAACAATATAAATATTCTCATTCCATTTCATTAACATCATCTGAATTACTTTATTGTTAACGAATAAAAATTGTTTGTCTCAACTCCATAGTTTTGTATAAAAAGTAACAATGAAAATTAAAATATCCTTGAATTCAACATCTACTTGTATCATATTTTATTAACTCACGTTAAATATATCTTGGAAGAAGGTTGGGTTCTTGGATACAGTAATTTCTTTGTTGTATGTAACTTGTCCTCCACCATGAACGCCTGTTTCGGCTACTGCCCCGCCACTCGCTGCACTGTGAACTCCCACGTCAATTCTCTTTTCGATGGCTGGTTCTGTCTTATACACAGCACCTGCAGGCGCAGCTGCCTCGGCACCAGCTCCAATATAACCACCAATGTAGGCTGTCTTGTGGACGTGGTGGTGGTGGTGAGGCTTTGTATGCTTGTGAATTATATGTTTTTCTACTATTAACGGTGGTTGCTCGACGTGAACCTGCAATAAAACAACAATTATCGTTGTAATAATATATTTCAAGAAGGGTTTCAATGTCAGTGTTAGCACAAGATATCATGATTTATAGAGATCATCGTAACACAAGAAAATATTAATACGAAAAGATGGCAAGTGCTCAAAATCCAGCTTCATAAAGCCTCTGGTGCATTTGTAACACAACACACATGACTGCAGACAAACCTGATGGAACCTATGACTTTTATACGGCTTCCACCGCGTCTGACCACTTCCTGTTGAAGGCACTCGTAGGACATAATTTATGATATCTTGTAAATTGGGAGTAGCGTAACTATGCCTATTATGTTTATTAGGCGATATCCAATTACTCACTTCTTTGATGACGAGTGTTGGTTGTGCATTAGCACTTACATCAACAGATGCTTGTATATTCGCTTCCGCGCCACCAGCCGCTTCGGGTTTTATTTCATTGAGTGCATCAACATCCAATTCTTTATGAACTTTCTTATATTTTACGGTTTCTTTAACTATCGTGCTGGGTACTCCAGCAGATTCAGCATACGTAGCTCCTATAGATCCTTCGGCATTCGTTGCTCCCACCTGAGAGTTGAATATTGAATTACGAATTGGTCATTATCAAATAACCACTCATGCATAGTAAATGACGAAAGAAATGCAAATGTATTATGCACTACGTCCCAATTTTGGAAAGCTTCATGCATATGTGATGGTCTACAGTGAATCATGGTAGGAACAATGAGAATGAAGCGCCGAAAACGAGACGTGAAATTGCGAATGGATGTGTTATTGCGAGTACATGCACGTAGAAAACAGGGTACTATTACCTTATTCCTCAGAGTAATCAAAGGTTTAGTGTCACACAGCCGCTAGTTATAATTAAGAAAGGTTCTTGTTAATTTTGTTATAATATGGCTGATACTTAAATATGTACATTTTGGGGTTAATTCAATAAAATGATATTAAAATTTAGTATAATTTTATTTTTAAATGCGGGAAGTAGAAAAAGATTTAATAAAAATTATGACACCACCAGATTATTGGATTAAAACTGAACTGCCGCCACCAGTCAATAGTCATCATCATAGTTTTTGTAGTCTCGTGATGGTAGTCTTGTTTGTCGTCGGCGACCTCCATTCCAGCTTCTTACCATACTAGTTCCTGCATGGTGTTTTCCTGTCTGAGCAAATGCGAACCCTTGACCAGAAAGATCATCTGTAGCCGCATTTCCAGATAATCCTGCTGCGGCGTTAATATTGCGACCCGCTGTTGCCCCAGCATACAGACCTCCTATAAAAACAGGTTTTTAAAATGTTTACTTGGAGAAAAAATATATATTGAGCATAGTATTGTACTGCACGCATACTTCTTCGGGAATTTAGTATCTTTTAATCATAAAATCCTCTTTATAATTTTTATTCAAATTATAGACTTTATTTTTTATGGCAAACAGCGAGCTACAGCGATGTTTTTTCTAGAACGTGTATTAAATAAATAATGAATACATCCCAAATTATTCTAGGTGAATGAATTCTACGTGAAATATGTTTTGTTCAAATTTTCAAACAAATTTTGTGCCATTTTATGTCTGTTCGCTGAGAACTTATTCATCTCTATTACGCAGCATCACCTACCTTAATTAGTCTTGCCCTCTTGACTTCAAATGGCGGCTCAATGGTAAATGCTCAATTAATTCCTAACTACCGTCATTGTTCTAAGGTATCTGCGTTGATAATCTAAAGCATAATTTAAATTCTCCAGAAAACACGTCAATTTAGTTCTATATTTTGTTTGTTCAAAATTGTCAACCAACTGTTACTTTTACATACATATTATTTATATTTCTTTAAGACATAATTTTTTGCTCATATTTTGTCTTTGCATAATATGACAAATATGAATGTAGCCTGGAAAGAATTGTTGCATATTTTGCTAGTATGCTTCAAGTTAAACCTGACGTAGATTTCATTCATACTTTCGTGTTTTGTTATTGTAAAGACACTGTTGTTGCGAAGTACATTGTATATGTATATATTTTATTTTCAAATTCAAATCTTACAATGAAAATATTTCGAATCAATTTTATACACAGATTTAAAATTGTAACTGAATAATACTTTTTTGATTTCAATAGAATTGTGTACTATTACATTGTTATAAGTATGATATGATGATGAAAGTAGTTTCGACTGTTCAATGACCCCTATCATTTTCATCACAAGATCCGTCAGTCCTACCTTTCGGTACAACGTCTCACGCCTAAGCCCATAGTATTTAAATGTTCCTTACCAGCTGCTCTACCATTTTCGTTCACACTGCCACCAAGGCCAGCCCTAGCTGACTGGCCATGAGGAGTGCCAGCTTCAGCAAACAGTCCACCACCGGTTGACCCACCTATAAAACAAAATATTTTATCATAGTCAATAGAGGAATCTATAGTACATTCGATTGTACAGGAGACCCGTACCCTGCAGTGGGCCGTATATGGTCTGATACAGGAATAGAGGAACACAGTAGAATAATGTTTGGTGTTAGGTTATCTGTATTTTCCCAAAATGTGATCACGGTACCACATGTAAAGCCTAATAACCCACCCAAGATTCGAGTTCTTTTATGGTGTAAATCGAATTTTCCAAAAGCCGGCACAATTATGTCGACAGTATTACATATTATGTACATAGATACCTACATAAACTCACGTCTTTTTCCTAGGAGGGTTAGCCAGGAGTGACGTTTTGGCTTGTTTTTCCGTCCCACGGTGTGATGAGGGTGAACCTATTGACATATTGGGCACAAATTTCTGACTCCGGGGTTATATTGTATGAAAAATGCAATATTACTTTGCCCCAACAGGCATTCCAACCAGTGACCTCAGGCTTACAATCATACCGTAGTACAACTGAACCGCCGAGACAAGCAGGCCATGATTATCTCAAATAAATTAGATATTTAAAATACCAACTCTTTAAATAACAAAGATTTATATTAAACGGAAACATAGACAATGTCAGATAAAACTGAACAAATAAGTAACTTTCTTGCATACATAAAGAATATTGTAATAAATCTACAGAAAAGAAACATCACGAAAACTAAAGACGTTCTGAATACATAATATACTTGAAGTATTAAAATATAGGATGGTGGAGAAAACGTTAATTATAGCGATAAACCCATAACAATTTTTTTTTACAGTTTCGGAAGTTTCTATGTAAAACATTATTTTGTCATTTAGTTTGTACCAAAAATATTTTTAGAATTTAAAATTGTGACAGCGAATTCAGCTATTTTAAAAATTTAAGTTATTTTTGTTGACTCTTGACGATAGTTTTGCAATCTCATAATGTAATTTAGCTATTTCCAGTTATGTGAACGACAATAAAAAAGATTTTATCTAATTTTAGAAATAATATTAAAAGACGGATGGAGGAGTGCTTGTTCAATAAACTTACAAACGGCCTAAAAGCATAATGGTTTAATAATGTAAACAGAACTGAGTTCTTCCATTTCAATAAAATACTGTTAAGATTATTATTTTTTTAAGTGAAACGTTAATTTTAATTAGTAGGAGTACCGTAAAAATCTCTTAGAATTATTTGGACGAAGATAGCCTAAGCGATGGATTAAAAAAAAATTGCTATATAACCAAAATGATTCACTAATAAACAAATAAATTTGTAGTAATAATTTGAATGTAAAATCAAAATAATTCAAATAAAAAAGAATAAATTAATAAAAAGTGGAAGCGTTGTTAATTTCAAGCCTTACTTGTTTCATATTTTGAAATCAATAATATGAAATCATATTTTCTACATAACTTGTATTATGAGATACGTTCATTTATATTTATTCTTAGTACTAATTTATGAGTTCAAAATTAGCGTTTTAATAACATTTGTAAATACCTTTTACCCGCCTTTTAACGATAGGACCTCAGCATTTCATTCGAAATATTTCCGTTCTTAAAAAGGTAACTCACAATTAATTATTTCACTAATTAAATACTAATTACGAACTTAATATCTTTTGTCTTAATTATCCATTTGCGAAAGAACAAGTAGATGGAGGAATTTTACTTCCTCAAAAAAACATTGGCGTTAGAAATATGCCAGGTTTTTTTATTTAATTCCGCTCTCAGCGTTATATGTATATCATTATAAGGCGTTTACTTTTCATTCTGCCAGACAGTCAGACTAACATTGCCCGTAACTTCAACCTTGAAAATGTCAATCTCATATATTAACAATGTCAAATACATTTCAAATGGCAATAACGTAAAAATTAAAGTTATCGTCAAATTTGGTTTATACTCATACAACTGGGTCTAAGACAGTGAGTGCTCGGGGTTCACTCTCAAAGTCTTATAACGTTTTATGGTGTTTCTTGACAAAATATCATAGAAATCAGATTTTTAAACACATTTTATATATATAATATGTATTTAGTTTTTAAAATAATGTAACTTCAAACATTTTTCATAGCCATAATCCGCGTTATCTTTATTGTGCACCGCCAGAAACTTCTATTTCCGATACAATCTATCCAAAGGTTTTCTGAAAGCAATCACTCGAAGCGATATCATCGCCCGTTGTAACACCGTTGAGTACGCAGTTGAGCATTAGATCGTAGACATACGCTTTGTATTTGTTAGTGTTCAAAAAATATATTTGTATCTGATTAATAGATAAACCCAATGTTTGAAATGTACATAGAAAAATGTTATCCTTTATGAGCGTTTACACCTTGCGCGCAAAGTCAACTACAGGTATTTCTTCGTTAATTTCACGCACACATAAGCGACCAAAGCTGTGTGCGTAGAGCTGCCGCGTCGCCTCGCTATACAGTCAGCGCAACCAACTTTGATCCGTGCGCTTCAAAATTCTAATATTCAATTGAAATGTAACTTATGATTTATATCATAAAAATATTTTATTTGCATTATAAGTAGACAAATATTACTGTGCAAGCAATGAACAATACAAATTTAGATACTAATCATATTTTCGTTATTATTACATTGTTAAGTTTCAAATCAGTGTTCAATCAGTAGACACTACGGACGTTTGTTAATCATTTCGTGTTCGAACACATGAAAAGAGTTAGGGGCCTTACAACCCCTTACAATTACGAAATATATTTAATTTTATATTACAATACATAACATAATTTAGTCTCGGAATTACATCCCATTATATTATCTGAAATATAATGACAATACCTAATGACATCACAATAAATTATTTAAATTAAAGAATACGACAATAGAGTCCACCTCTTGCAATCAGACATTACAATTAATAAATAATATAGAACATAATAATATTTCTTTAAATAATAATAATTTAAATGACATTAGAGTTTACAGTACCCCACCCATTAGCCGGAATAATGTTTGTAATATGAGTGGCAATAAAATTTTAAAACTAGTACATCAAAATAGCCAGGGCATGATGGGCAAAGAATTGCAAATAGAATTGTTCATGGGTTGTCAGGAAATTGATATACTTTGCATTACAGAACATTGGCTAAGAACTGAACAACTCATGTTCAATTTTAAAAATCTAATAGTTGGTAGCAACTTTTGTAGGGAAAGTGCAATACATGGTGGCTCACTAATATTGATTAATAAAAATATTAAATTTAAAGAACGTAAGGATATAGTGAGCCTCTCTGTAGAACAAACAGTAGAAATATCATGTATAGAGTCAGAGCAGTTTATCATTGTCAGTGTATACAGACCTCCTTCGGCATCATATGACAGTTTTGAATGTATAATTGAAGATGCATTGAGGAAATTAATTAAATCAAATAAGAGATTGCTGGTGTGTGGAGACTTTAATATTAATTTATTAGAAAATACTTCAATGACTGTAAAGTTGAAGAATCTATTTTTGTCATTTGACTTGGTAAACCTTTTTTTAGAACCAACTAGGATAACTAATATCAGTGCTACCTGCATAGACAATGTGTTCACTGATATAGTGCCTATAAATAGTTGTATCATTAATAAGTTACATTCTGATCACTGTGGACAACTTGTCACATTTAGCAGTCAGTTCCAAACACAATACATTAAAAAACTTACTGTTGTTCCAGTAACTAAGGCCCGGTTAGAAAAGTTAAGAAAAAATATATCAAATAAATTTACTACAATTGTAAAGGGTAATGACCCTAATAAGTTATATAACTTTGTATTTAATACATTTTGTGAAGAATTCAAGTCAATTTTTGCTTCCAGGTCCGTTTCCAGTGACAAAAAAACATGTTTTAACAGTTGGGCTACTATCGGTATACATCGAAGTAGGGAAAAACTATATAATCTTTATCACGAAAGAACATATAACCATAGTCAGGATTTTAAATCATATGTAAAAAAATATTCAAAAATATTTAAACAAGTTTGTCTTAAAGCGAAATCAATGTATGTAAGTAACAAAATAAAAAACTCCAAAAATAAAATAAAAATGACTTGGAGTGTGATTAATAAAGAAACTGGTAGGGCTAAACCTCGGAACACAGAGCTTAGCTTAAATATTAATAATCAGAATATTACATCTAATGTAGAAGTAGCTAGGATTTTTGAGAATTTCTTCTCAGATGTACCAGTTTCTATAACAAAAAGTTTAAACTCATCCTCTGCCATAGCAGAAAAGTTACTACAAGAAAATATGACTGGAGGCAAAGATTCATTTGAATTCCATTGCGTTGACAGTATGGATGTAATAAAAATATTTAAATGCATTAATATTAAAAACACTTGTGACCTCTGGGGAATTTCAACAAAAATATTAAACTCTGTAATACCAGTCTTGGCTCCCCAGTTAGCGGTAATTTTTAATGTTTGTATAAACAGTGGTCTATTTCCTGATAATATGAAGTTGAGTAAAGTTATACCTCTTTTAAAATCTGGTAGTTCAGAGGACCCCTCTAATTATAGACCTATTTCAGTACTACCTTCATTTAGCAAAATTTTTGAAAAATTAATGCTCTCACAACTTCAAACTTATTTTTCAAAAAATAAAATCCTTCATGGTAAACAATTTGGTTTCACGCGGGGTCGCTCCACAACAGACGCTGGTGTGGAGCTAATAAGTAACATATTTGATGCTTGGGAGAACTCACAGGATGCCTTAGGTGTATTCTGTGATCTATCCAAAGCGTTTGATTGTGTTCACCATGATATACTTATCAGGAAATTGAGCCACTACGGAATTAATGGTATTGCTCTTGAATTATGCAAATCATATTTGAGCAATAGGGTCCAAAGTGTAGATGTCAACGGAATAAGATCTCCTGGGTCTGCCGTTACTATGGGAGTTCCGCAGGGCTCGATTCTTGGACCCTTTCTCTTTTTAATTTATATTAATGACTTACCTTTTTTTATAAGGGACAACTGTGAGGTAGTGTTGTTTGCCGACGATACTTCATTAATATTTAAAGTAAATCGACGTAATCCTGATATTGACGACGTAAACAACACCCTCTCAAAAATAGTACATTGGTTTAGCATTAACAATTTGTTATTAAATAGCCAAAAAACGAAATGTATAAGGTTTGTGACACCTAATGTCAAGAAAGTTAATGCTAACATTAATTTGAATGGGGATGAGTTGAGCCTTGTGGATACAACTAAGTTTTTAGGAATTACATTAGATCCCAAACTTCAATGGGGTTCTCACATAGTCGCTCTAGCTAAAAAGCTGAGCGCCGCAGTCTTTGCGGTGGGTAAGATTCGCCAATTGACTGATGTTGATACAGGTCGATTGGTATATTTTGCCTACTTTCATAGTCTGATGAGTTATGGAATTTTACTGTGGGGTGGTGCTGCTGACATTAATACCATCTTTGTTCTCCAAAAGCGAGCTATAAGATCAATTTATTCGCTTGGGTCCAGATATTCTCTTAGAGAAAAGTTTAAAGAGATAAATATAATGACAGTAGCATCACAATACATTTTTGAAAATTTAATTTATGTTCATAGAAATAAAGAAAGTTTTCTTAAGATTAGCGATATTCATAACAAAAATACTAGGAATAAGAATAATCTAGCTACTCTTAAGACCAGACTCCACAAGATCAGCAAATCTTTTAAGGGTTACTGTATACACTTTTATAACAAAGTTCCCAGTCATATTAAAGCCTTATCTATTACAAAATTCAAAGCTACTATCAAGCAAAAATTATGCAATAAGGCATATTATAAAATTTCGGAATATTTAGACGATAACAAGGCTTGGGAATAGAATAAAATTAAATGAATGTGTAGTATCTCGGAGCGTAAGTTTTGGTGTGCTCTATAATATATCATTTAAATCAAGTAACTTGTCAAATTTGCCATTATTTTCCTGTGTAAGTGATTGGGTATGTCATGCTCGCTTAAAGGTCTGTGCTTGCGGTGGCGTCGTGTGCCAGGTCGGTCACTTCCCTGCAACATGGTTGAGGAGGCCGATGGCTGGCACATGCGTCATACTCGTGAACGGGTGCTGCTTGCGTAGACTGGTCTATCCGATTTGCTTACATTGTAATGGATTGATTGATGAATTACATAAGGCTTTCGCAATTATTCACTGCTTTGGCGAAAAAGAGTATACTGATTCTTCGTTCTGGGCGACTTCACTCAGCCATAGTAATTATAATATAATAATATTCATATCAAAAATATTTATTGTAAAGCAACATATTATTATTAAACTGCTCTGATTTAAACCAACTTGTAAATTTTGTAAAAATTCACTACATTGTAAACTGGTTTTGAAAAGAGCAACACTAGAGTTTCTTGCCCGTTCTTCTCTAGTGAAAACAGCTTTCCGAACCGGGTGGTAGATAAAAAAATGACTGAATCTAAATGATGTTGAACATTTTAATGGATTCAATAAATTATTTTCATTTCATTTTCATTTCATATAATTTATACTCACTACAAAATCATTGTAAGTAATAAAAAGAAAAAATATGTTTTACTACCAAAGTACTAAGATGTGGCAATCGCAGTGTGCGCGTGGCTATTTTTACGACGCACGGCAAAAATCGACTGATGCCAGGTCGGAGCGACGAGCGATACGTCCTCCCTCTAGAAGGCCTTGCGGCGGTCTGATTTGATGCACGGCGGACAGCGTGTTTTATAGTGGTTTTTAAAATATTTGTAGAAAACATGAAAACTAATTTTATTGAAATTTAAAAATGGCAATTTATTGATAAGATGTTCTTCTATTATAATATGCAATTGCTATAAAAATTATGTACGATAAGTTGGTGAAAAAAAAATATGTTCTTGACGAGAGTTTCTGAATAATTGCGCATTGTTTAAATTTTTATTTTTCAGGAACTAACACCAAAAAGATTATTTTTCTCAGCACAATCCCTCCATATGGGTCTTATTAGTCGGATAATATTTTTATTTTCATCTTATATTTAGTGATTTCGGATATCTTAAGCTTCTAAATTGCCACTAAAGCCTAAATAACTAAACTTGTGTTCAGTAATCCTAATAGTACTCACAAATTATCCATCAATCTATAATGTTTTCCACCAAAATCCCTAGATGACAACCTTTTCTAAAATGAGTACTAATACTAATTATTTTTCCTTTAAATTGTTTATTGGTGGCTATTAACTCGTTTGAAAAGTCCTGTTTTTTAGCCAAAAAGCGCGCAAAGGGTATAAACGCTCTTAACATAGACACAGATCGTTCTATATCACATATAAATCGAATTATCATAAGTGCTTAATCACAAGCATAAATTGAATTCACCTTTTTAATTTAGATTAAAAATACCCCGTCATTACAAAGCGAATTAAGGTACATGCGATTTTGTTACATCAAATATACTCTGCCAACGTATTGTACAAAATTTTTGTTTTATTCATTAGGGGTGTGACATACTCGATAAACCTGGGCCATGTTGAATTCAGTTTTTATGGTCTAGACCCGGTTTTATGACGCGTCAGTTTTTTGTACAAACCGCAATGTTAACCAATGCGTCTGTATATTACCTGGAGCATTTGGACTCATGGAGACAAGCTATAAGAGGCAAAAGAGCGCCAGAAAATTGGTGATAACAATTATTAGACGCGACCTGTTGTTTTATTTTTTTAACTTAATAATAATAATAAATAAACACACCCAACACACATACATAGTCCTGACCCCACATGAAGATCAATGTCTTGTATGGTGAGTATCAGAAACTACAAGAGTTAAAAAATGTAAAAATTAAACAAGTCCTCGATAAAATCCGTACAAAATAGTTTTTTTTTTACTTTTTTTTTCGTCTTTATCCGAGGGATGCCTCGGAAAATAATGCTGACTTTTAAAAGTTGTATCTAAAACGAAGTCTAAAGTCACCCGCTAGAAGCAATCTATGTCGAATTACCAACTTGTAATTTAAGCTCTTCTTTTTAATTATTTTTTATTTAACAAGTTATGTGCGTCTTTTGTCTACAATATTCTGTAATTATTACAATATTCATTACATACGTATGCATTTACGTTCACAATAAGTTAATAAGGTGTCAAGCAGTAATGAATGTACTCATAGGTACTTCTTCATATCTGTAATTTAATGAATACTTATAATGTAATTTTATTAATACTAACAATTACTTGCATTTGAATCAAAGGTTTTTTAAGTACGAAATTTATGTCATTATACAGTGTATATCCAGACTACGACGAGGTAGTTTTGAAACTACAGATATATTGCATGTCAAAATTTCTAACAAATACTACGATTTGCATTTACGTTTTTTTTAATATCACCGTTTTTGGGTGGTATATGCAGAGTTATTGCTAACTTATTAGTATATTGCTCTAAGCTATAATCTTCCAGCTTACCCATTCACCGATGAAATTAAAAAGAAAACTGTTAATTAAGAAGATTAAGCCTCTAAAGGATAATGGTTCACATTTCGGTTGCATTGCTCATTGATACTATAAATGCTGCCTAGCCAAGCATGTTTAATTCACGTGTATTTACATCAATTGTTTTATCCGTTAATCACCGTCCCTTCTTTGTTATAGTCAATGCAATACACCTAGAGGTCGTCTAGAAGAGATCAACGTCAATATTATGAACTTTAATTGTGCTTTTTAGTCTTCTTGTTACTCTTTTATTTGAATGCTGTATGATGCATTATTTTACAACACTGCGTCGGTATTTTGATGAGATACAAAGAAATCCATTAAATTATTCAACTATCGATTTAAAGCCGCAGATTCTCACCGCGTTACTCATATTTTTTTCCGTTTTTACTTAGAAAACGAGCACAAATAAATAAAATATAATACCAACTGGGAAATGGGGCGTAAAATATAGAACACATACGTTAGATATAACAATGAGATCTGGGAAGCTTGTATCTATTAGAACACGCGAAGGAATGTGTATGGGAGCGCAAAGTACCTAGCACGTATTATAACGGTTAGGAAGATAAATAGAGCATTACACATACCTACATATTATATACCATTTCACCATCTAAATTAGGTCAAAATAGAAGATCTTCTTAACATTTTATGTCTCAGGATGGCGAGCGCAGCGGAATGCCAAAGCGTTGCTTTGTAATTCAAGGTGTTGTTTGGTTTTTCTAATGTTCATGAGCGGTCATATCGCTTACCATCAGGCGAATGGCATGCTAGCCTCGCCATTTATTGCAATAAAAAGAAAAAATTAGGTCACGGGCCGTAAAATGGGGAGTAATTTGCTAAGCAGATAAATAATATGTGTACAGATGTATATCAGTGGTAGTAACCGTGTAAAATATATACATTTTCTATACATCACAGCCAATTTATCATATTATCTAAAATTATATTGAAATAATTTAAATAGATTGATAAATCCCGTAATGGCTGGGACACGCTCTATTGTTTGAAAAGAGCACTAACATTTTTGAGCTTTTTTAACACTATATAATATTCTTTTTTGTTTTTGTAATGAGCTTTGCATCGTAACATTTATTAAATTTTATCTATTAGTGTGCCTGTTATTTACGTACTTATTTAAAATACAAGTTGCTCCCATTACTAAATCAAATTTATACTTTAACTAGCTTTTTCCCGCGACTTCGTCTGCGTGTTTATGTTATCATAATACGGACGTAAAAGCAATACATTATATGAAAATGTCATCCCTTATTTCACCGCCTTAGTTCTTTTTTTCTAATAGTAGTTCACAGTATTATTTTTCGTTTAAAATATGTGGTGAAATACAAATGTTCATATGAATTATGAATAACTTCAGCGGTTTCTATTTTGCATACAACAATTCAACCCCTATTTTAAACCTTTTAGGGTTAATTTTGGGAAAAGAGAGTAGGCAATTATATTTGTTTGTAATAATTAACTAAAGTACCAAGTTTTACCATAAAACACTATTTCACTCTTTTCATCCCTTTGAGGGTTGAATTTCGAAAAATCCTTTCTTAGCTACCCTGCGCCACAGTAGGAATCCCTGTGTAAAATTTCAAGTTCGTAGTTTCAGTAGTTTTGGCTCTGTCTTAATACGACAGTTAGGTTATACAACATTTCAACCCTTATTTTAACCTATTTAGGTTAATTTGGATAAATAAAGTATGCAGTTATTGTTCTTTTTGATTAAATAATTAAAGTGGAAAGTTTGACAATTGTAGCTTTAACGATTTCGATTTTGCATATAACCGTTTTTTGCCATTTTCACCCCCTTAGTGGTTGAATTTCCAAAAATCCCTTCTTAGTGCTAACCTACGTTACGGTGGCAATCCCTGAGCAAAATTTCACGGTCCTAGCTTCAGTAGTTTCGACTGTGCGTTGATCCGATAGTTCGGTTCTGCAAAATTTCAACCCTTATTTTTACCCCTTTAGGGTTAATTTTAGAAAAAATAAGTATGCAGTTATATTCGATTCTGATTGGCTAACTAAAGTGCAATGTTTGAGAATTGTACCTTTAATGGTTTCGATTTGCCATACAACCGCTTTTTACCCATTTCACCCTCTTAGGGGTTGAATTTCCAAAAATCCCTTCTTAGTGCTACCCTACGTCATAATAGGAAATCCTGTGTAAAATTTCACATTTGTAGCTTCAGTAGTTTCGGCTGTGCGTTGATTAGATACTCATGAAATCACCCTACTCTCGCAACACTTCAACCCTTATTTGAACCCCTTTAGGGTTGACTTTAGACAAACAAAGTATGCAGTTAGTTTTCTTTTTAAATGATTAACTAAATTGCCGAGTTTGACAATTGTAACTCCGTTGGATTCCGATTTTCCATACAACAGTTTTTAATCCTTTTCACCCCCTTAGGGGATGAATTTCCAAAAATCCCTTCTTAGTGCTACCCTACGTCACAATAGGAACCCTTGTGTGAAATTTCACGTTCCTGGCTCCAGTAGTTTCGGCTGTGTGTTGATACGTCAGTGAGTCAGTCAGGTTCCTCTTTTATATATATAGATTATTGATTGTGTGATAAGTATTAATTTTAAAATGTATTATATTTATATTCTATCAAAATATCGTTTATTCCCATAGTCACAAGATCTTTTATATCTAACGGTTAATATATGGAGCGATTAGTATTAAATATATGAAATCTGGTATAAAATGTATTGTCTATTCTTACCCAATATGCCACCAAGACCAACGCCAGCATGGTATCCACCAAAGTTCACTCCAAGCTTGCCGTCCTTGAATGTGACGAATTGTGGAGCCTGTAAAAAATAATACAACATGTAAATTTGTGTATTATCTTTTTTTTTTCTTCCCAACTTGTTTCCCACTGCTAAGAAAAGGCCTTTCATCTTTTCAATTTATAATTTTCACAAGCGCTGGCTACTAAGATCCGAATGCATTTTATCATGACAAACAAAATTAACTGACGAACAAATTAAGAAATCATCAGTTAAACATTATTGAAATTCCTTAACAATGGCTTTGACTCAGGATACAGCTTCCTTTGGCTTATTTTTTAGTGGTATAAGTAAAAAAATAAGAAAAATAATCCTCGAAATATTTCATAAACGTATTTGAAGCGTAATCGACTAAATGTCAACTGTTCGTATGAAATGTTGACTCTTCATTAGATAGATTTCACTGGAAACGTTTCGATTCCGATTTTATGACAGCTCTGAATTTACCGGTTTTGGATAACCTCTTTGATTGATGATACTTCATATATTTGGGAAAAAATTACCCGATAAATACCCGTAATAAAAAAATACAACAAATTACTGGTGGTAGGTCTCTCATATGTGAGAGGCCATCTGGGTAGGTACCACCGCAATGTCTATTTCTCCCGTGAAACAACACTGCGTAAATGCACTGTTGTGTTTCGGATTGAAGGACATTGTAGTCAGAGTAACTACTGGACATATTGAGACTTAACATCTTATGTCTCAGGATGGCGAGCGCAGTGGAATGTTGCTACTGTTTATGAGCGGTCGTATCGCTTACCATCAGGCGAACGGCTTGCTCGTCTCGTCATTCATTGCAATAAAAAAAAAATATATGCATATTGGTTTCTGTAATTGAAAAGCATTTGGGAAGAAAGCGAAAAGTGATTTTGTTTGCAATGCAATTGCCTCTCGTATATTCATTAAATCTCAGTCAGACACCAAATCCATATAACTATGAACTAGTTCATGACTATTTGCAATATTTGGTCTCTATTTTGAGGTAAAAAAAAGTATCATCATTGAAAATCTCAGTGTTCGGGGCGAAGTAAAAGTACTTTAAATTCCGATAACAAATGTAATGAAAGACTCTTAATTTATTTAGCGTTAATAAATCGATAATCGATGGGCGTAAAACCGACCCGCTAATATTCTGAAACATTTTCAGTTTAACGTTTCTATAAAAGGATATATTGAAAACTCGTCAGTGGGTATCATGGCCCTTAATGTGCTTTTTATTCGTTTGATTAATGCCTTTCATATCGCCTTTTCCATTTATTTATCGAAAAGACTTTCTGCTTTATTTCATGTTCTGATATGCAAACAAAGCTGCGTTTCGATGGGGAAAATCGGTAGCAGTGCAATAAAATATATTCAATATTTCAATTTACCCCAATAATTCTATCGTGTTTTTTGAGTATTTTATTTACAACATAACTTAAGCAATTAATTTTCATATTGGTATGTTTGTAGGAAATCTATGATGGGATCTTCGATCAAATACATATATATACATGTATATTACATACAGGGTCCGCAACAAAATCACACGCCAAAAGTGGCCGAGGTTGCTTATACTTATTCATTTGAATTTCGAACCACGAGATTTAGCAAAAGGTCTTAAATTATATTCTACTTCAGGTAACAAGAAACCTTATTCCTTTATATTCATATTTATTGTATTTTGAAACATATTTAAATCAAATAACACCACGCGCTTATTTGTGCTCTTATTTCTCTTGCCGTTCCGAATTCTACTGTAGACTATAAAATATAGCAGTATTCATTTTATTGCACATTTAAAATATGGCTACATTTCCGAAACGTAGCCTTCAATGACATCAAAGGATGAGATTTTAAATTTAATTCGGAACTAAATCCACTTATCCTTTTAATATTAAGCCAGTTTGCTTTTATTATTTCTATGATGCCACTGTGCTACATCCCAAAATGGTTTTGTTGTTACCAAGTTTTTCTCCAAACTACTGTTTTTTGTTAGACCTTTACTCGCCCAAAAGTTGTAATGGTATTTAATGTCTTACTTTTTTATAAACAAACATATTTATTCAATGATTGTACGTATAATGTGGCGATTAATATAAAGCTAACGCTTCCTAATGGAAATTTCTGCGTTCAAATCACTTGAATGGCATTAATGATTCAGATCGTGTAATCTTCGACAGCGCTCCTTCGTATTTTATAAGAAGTATAATATCTTTACAAAGACTGCATTAAGATATAATTTAACGATCATTTTACTTGATTTTGTTTATTTAAATATTTTATTTTATGTACAGTATAAAATTGTATAAAATCCTTTGTTGTACAAGTACCTAGTGTAGTTGTATAAAAAAACTTGTTTTACTACTCAGATTATAAGTACATAATTATGCATGAATTTACTAGAAAAATAATAATATTCAACATGTAATGTTATTCTGTATTTACTGTTATTATTATTAAATAGCTAACTTTGAAAAATATTTGGAATTATTCTTGTAAAGATTTAAAATAGTTTCAAGCAGTTTTCTTGACCCCATCAAATACGAATTCAGTCACACTTTACTGAATATTAAACAAATTCCTGAATTTTATATAGCATACTCTTTTTGACAAAGTAGGTCAGGTATCTAGATTTAGGTGTAGGAGCTTGCCTGAGCCAGGTTAAGGAATTGGTATCTGATGTAATATAAGGTTATTACGTTTGCCTCTCCCTTTTCATCTGCCGCCCTACATTACTGGAGATCCTTTGTTGCGCAAAAACAAACAAGGTCAATAATGTTTATCTGTTCTCATTTTATGAAAATAATGTTCTTGCGTCATAGTTTTATGTTCAAAACAAATGACTGACTACAAGGCGAAACGTGGGTATCCGTGTATCAGTCTGCCTGCCCCTACTGGGAAAAATGCGTGAGTGTATGTAGGTAGGTATAAAAGTAGTAACTTCAGAGACTTGAGTGAATTGAATAAAACTATTTTTATGGATTTTATTTTTCGCATATGCGGTATATTTTTAAAAATCGTTTTATTAAAACTTGTAACATTTGCGTTAATGTAAGAAACCGTTAGCTTATGAAATCCTTAACAATTTTGGCAATGTATCCATTTCGGTTCAGAAACCCTTGAATTATTTCTATCAAATTTGATTAGGATGGAAACCTACTAACAAGACGTGGGATGTATGTTCATAGATGTACAAAGTTATAATAGTAACATTTGAATGAAAATAAAAAGGCAGAATGAATTAACCGCTGAGATAATTCCGTTCTTGTTAACTAAGGTATTGTGGTGACGTAGTGTAATTATACTATAGAATGCTGCATGACCTTTGTTCTTGCTTCTCAACTTTATACTCGTGCGTCAATGGTGGTGATAAAATTGCCTTTGATACGTAAATTAATTTTACTGTAGTCAGAGTAAATACTGGAAATATTGACATTTAACATCTTAAATCTCAAGATAGCTAGCGAATTAAAATGCCAAGTATAGGTTTTTAATGCATGGTGTTGTTTGGTTTTCCTACCATCCATAAGCGTTGGTTCTCACCATCAAGCGAATGACATGCTCATCTCGGCGTACATTTAATTATATTACTATCACTATAAATGAATATCGATACAGTTTTTTGCTGTGTTACTTTAATTCATTCAAATTTTCAGTACTGTCAAAGAAATTCAGCTCGTCTATAATTAAAACAAGTGACGTAACGTGACGGCTGACAATGTAGCTGGAGATACCTGCTCTGAGAAATATATAGAACTACGAGATTAGAATTAATCTTGACTCGTCCTGCCTACGCATTTCTGTGAATATTTTCTGGGCCACAAATAACATTTTGGATATTATTTTGTCATGCGGTTGCTATTCGCTAACCAATTTGTACAACGAAATCTTATTTGAAGTGACTATATTTCACTTTGTGAGTAAAATATAATCTAAATGTGCTTATACCAGAATTGTTTGTCTTCATATTATATTATTGTTCAAACCTTACCATTCTAGCGCCCAGACACTTTTTGAGCTCGTAGTAATTATGATCTAAAGATCCTTTTAGAAGAACATATCCATCCAGTCCATCCAATGGTTGCCAGAAAGAAACCGCTCAATGTGATATGGCCGCCAATTATACCATGATTTGAATAGTTATATTTGATTATAACGTGGAAGATGTACATTATAGAGCATAAATAAAATAAATGCACAAAATTGTAAAACCCGTTACATCCCAAGATTTTAAGTTGTTTTTTATTTCATGTCAGGCTTATCAAAAATAGTTTTATTTCATGTGTAATATACGTGTAAATCTAAGAAATCGATTATGGGTATTTCAAAGGTGCTTGGGCGCTAAGGCTAAACATAAATAGCTAAGTAGGCTAAGCACACGCTTCATGACGGGCTTTCCACGACGATGTTTAGTAGTCGCTATATAACTGGCCACAATTTTTTTACCAAAAGCTACATTTATTTTTATACTATTAAAATAATTCTCAAATCGTATTTGAATTGCCATAAATTAATAAATATAAGATGTACCTATACAGAAGATTCTAATTATCTAGGGTAAATATCTTAATTGAGTCATTGTTTAAGAAAAATTACGAGCATTTATTTACTCTGGCTTATTCAATTGCGTAGATTTTTTGTATTCTTTAATTAAATACGGTCTTTATACACCAGTTGTCTTTAGCCCAGAGTAAAATAATGTTTTTACATCACACCCGAACCTTTGACATTTGCATACATTTCTATTTGTCTTTCATAAATATTCAGGAACGTAAGTGTTAAATTAGCAGAAAATAATTCAAACGTAGCGTCTGACAACGGCGGTTCACATTTTATATCTTGGCATTTGACGTTGAAAAGATAATGATGTCAATGTGTTTACGACGCCAAAATTCTGATAGAATTATGAAGACGCCCCTTTAGCGTGAATGTTTCAAGATTTTAAGGTTAGCCTTCGGTTATGGTGTTTATTTTCCTGCACCAATTAATGACCTTTTCATATGAAGCGTTTATTAAAAGGTTTTATTTTAGCAATTTTTAATAAAAGGGTGGTAAACAAATATAATTATCTTTGAATTTAATTTTTCTGCCAGATTTTTTTCCTTCTAGAGCACATTGATGACATTTGGAAAAGTTTACTTTTTAGTTAATATAGCATTAAAATTCTCCTAATCAATATCTCTTTAAAGTAACCTCAAAATATATTTACGTTAGCTTAAAAAATAGAAATAAACATTAAAACTGACTCATAAATTGTTTATAAACTTATGAAATGACGTCCATGGGCCTAATAAACCCCAAAATATCATTATTACGTTGTAAATGACAAAATGACGTATTTACTCAACAGCGTTGACCTCCCTCACAAGTCATTAAAGTACAGACAAAGTATTTGACTGCTATTGCAACATTGCATACATTTTCTTGTCTGCCTCAGTGGAATTCCCACAACAACAATCACCAAATTAAAGAGGGTCAAGAAGTCGGATATATTATTATATTACTCTGACGCAAAAACAGTTCCTAAAAATACTTTGAGCTATTACTTACAAGTCAGTGTTGAAAGAAATTAAAGTGTAGCAATGGAGGATGCTGATTTGATCTTAAACGAAATATTGTAAGCTAAAAATTTATCGACAAAATATTATATTATACAGCATGATATTAACATTTGGTATTAAATTTAAACCACATGCTCCTGCCCATCCCAGATAACATTGTAACAAGTTAGAACAAAAACTGCCGGATAGTTTTGTCAAAAATACCGATTTTAGGTTCCAAAGCTATTGATCAACCCCTATAGATACCGAGTCTCTTATAGCTCAGATAAGTTTCCGAACTAAACTGAAGTTCAGCTAAGCGGTAAAAAAACTCGTATCTGAGAAATAAGATATTATACTCTAGCTCCAAAACACAACAGTGAATGTAAACTGCTGAAACTTAACCAGCAATAGAAATTGATAGAACACATTCACACTATCAACCTGATAATAGATTGTAATGATCGAATATATTATCTAGTTTCAGAATTCACCGCTCCCAAACCAGCGTGTAATTTAGTCCTCGTACTATAACATCAAAAGGGATTGATTAACGCGCAGTCAGTCGGTGGTTTCATAACCGACCAAAGGGATCAATTACTTGCACCGTAATTTATCTCTATACGAATTTACCTGTATGTTGATTGTTTGGGGCTTCTATTAATAATACAATGAAAGATGGTTGATATCATAAATTATAGTATATGGCTTCTGAGCCATAATCAGAGCGGAATTTCCTCTGAAAAGGAAGGCTACGAAATTACTGAAGACAATTAATATTTTAAGGTAAATTTCTTTGCATCTGAATTGTATATATATAATAGTATATATATATGACCTTTAAGTATTGCCCTTTTTTCTCACAGCAAAACATATACATATTAGATATAATATCTGCAGCGTCTGTAAAAAATAAGTGGAATAAAATATATATAGAGATTGAAAATGTAATTCTATTCTTGGGTAAACTTTTTTAACATGTGGAAAATCGTCTTAGTCCCATTACTTACTATCAGGTGCAATGCCGCCACTATGCCAGGCCATTATAAAAATAAAATATAAAAAAAAACTAGTGGTATGTTTCTCATATGTGTGAGGCCTCCTGGGTGTTGACCAACGCAATGTCTATTTCTCCTGCCAAAAAGCAGTTTTAATGCACTGTTGTGATCCGGCCCGAAGTACATAATAGCCAGAATAGCTACTGAATTGAAGTGAATATTGAGACTTGACATCTTGATGTCGTTGGGTGGCGAGCGTAGTGGAATGCCAAGCATTGTTGTATATCGATCATAAGCATTTGTATTGCTTACCATCAGGCGAACGGCATGCTCGTCTCGCCATTTATTGCAATAAAATTAAGAGTATAGCGGGAAATAAGATATAGAGCTAAGATTTATTATACATGTTGGAACTTTAGGTGACTGTTGTACATGTATTATTATGCATGTCACTGGAATTTCGTGCATTTAAAATACACCTTAGCGCAAATCCTCCCAATAACCGTTGTACTTTGTAACTTTTATATTACAAATATAACAGAAGTAGCCACGGCTTGATAAATTATTTATAAGATGTTCGTGCCGTTTGTCTTTCAAGTATTAACATCTTTCCCGAGTATAACAACCGGAGCTTTGTCATAAACGAGTCCTTAATTACCCTTTGTGGACCTGTTTTAATCTTTACAAAAATCTTTTGTATTATCCACTTTTAATAATTGCTATTGTCCATTACACTATGAAAAAATGTGAAATTGAATGGGTTTTCAGAAGTTAAATGCAGATTATGTCCTTTATCATAACAAGAGCAGTTTTATTAATTACAAATTCGATAGTTTTAAATTATTTTGTATGATCTGGTACCGATTTCCACCACCAGTTGCTAAGCTATCTTTCATATTTGGGATGTTATTATTAAATAGTTCAATTATATTATGCATGTTTTGACATACATATATATAGTTATCACATACATATTACGCATCAGTCATATATTATTATGGTCATATAGTCTAGATAAGTTAATAAAATCTTGAATTTAATATATATCTAGAAAAAATCAAGGATTTAATAAAGGATCAATTATTGTTATGATTCGTTCGATTGTATAAAAAATGTGCAAGTAAAATATGACTTTTAATTTTCTCAACATGAATAATCCATACTGCATGCTGGAAAACCAATCCCTGTCTATGTATATGTCTATTAGACTTTAATAGACGATGTTAAAATATATAACAGACTACGACTGAAAGTATAGACCTAGTTTCAATTTCTGCTGAAACAAGGCATCTAGGTAAACATTTCGCAAATAATTAAAATTTTCTTTGTATTGTAAGAACAATATTTTTGTTTACTTAATCATTCAAACCGTCCTCAAAAACACCAAAACCACGATGATAAGAAATATATATATATATACATATCTGTATCAGCCCATATACGTCCCACTGCAGGGCACGGGCCTCCTCTACAATTGAGAGTACGATTGAGAGTGGTTAGGCCATATAGTCCACCACGCTGGCCTAGTGCGGGTTGGCATACATATATTTCTTATATATTATTTGTATTGTGTCTGAATTCACTACTAAAATATAAAACTACCACCCGGCTTCATTTCCGGTTGCAGTCTGAATTTACTCTGTATTTTCTACTGACACATTCTTATTAAATAAACCACAACATTTAAATACTTATTGCGCATTGAAACTAGACCCATTTATATATAAAAATAATTGTTCGATGTGTAATTGCGACGTGGATTAAACGAGATTGTACATATCACAGCCCGCGGTAGACAATTGCCAGTTATAATAACTACGTGTCCTACATTACACCACATTACGTTTGCCATGGGCTTGCATAATTCCCTTTGTTCTTCATTGTGTTTTTGCAACTGCCATTTAAATTACATAAGAGTGGATTATCTGCTTGTTATCATAACTCATAATTTGACTACTGCTTACTTGTACGAGGACTAGTCTCTAGGCTGAACAATAAAAAAATCAACTATACGCATTTTTTTTACATTTTATGTGCAAAAAGAGGTATACAATAACAATAAAGCAACTGCTTTATCATTATCATGAGTTCATGATTATTACTAATTATACATATACCTAAGAACACACACCCACAAAATAACTACAGTTAATACTACATAAACTTACCTACTATATTATTAATGAATCGCTAATCTAATCTATATCAGCCCACATCAATCCACTGCTGGGTATCTGTCTTCTCAATTGTTCAGCACATTTTTCTGTTTTAAACAGCGTGGCACCTTCGATCAAATACCTATGTGTATATACTAGCCGAGGTTGCTTATACATTTGAATTTCGAACCACGAGATGCAGCAAAATGTGTTAAATTATAATCAACTTCAGGTAACAATAAACCTGATTTATTTAAATTAAGATTTATTATGTTTTTGAAACATACTAAAATCAAATAAGACCACACGCTTATTTGTGCCCTTATTTATTGCCGTTTTTAGGCCGTCACTTATAATCTATTATATATTTGATGGAAAGTTAGCTAATAAAGACAGAGTCATCCGTATTTGCTGTAAATATATACGCATGTTTGTTATGAGGCAGCTATCGATTTTATCTATAAATAATAAATTAAGCTGAAGAGTTTGTTTATTTCCGCTAATATCAGGAACCAGCTGTTTTAATTTAAAAATTATTTTAGAGTTGGATAGTTCACGTATCGAGGGACGGAACAATGGAGGCAAATATTGTGAAAACGAGGAAATTTTATTCCTTTAGAGGTATTCCGTATGCCCAATATGAACAAATTTCAGAAACTCCGTTTTTTTTTTCAATTCATGTGAAATGCCCCAAATATTTTTAAAAGTGCTGTTCGATATATTTTGCTAGAAATGTTTTTTTTTTTCTATTTTTTATATTTGACAAATCGTTACAAAGCTGTGATTTGAAGTTACTTTGGCATACTAAAGAAAGTGGCATTTCTGAATGGTTAAAATGTAGGCCTTCCACATGCACACACAATAAGAAAAAAACTAAAAATAAAATAAAAAATTAAAACTAAGAATTAAACTATTAGACTATCACTATTTTATGACTCACTTTACTCATAACTATTTTTACGGACTTTATCGCGAATTTGGTTTAATATTAACATTTTATAATTTCCTGGCCTTTCGACCACTTTACTGCGTTCATTGAAACGGGGCGCCCCACGAACATTTGCGTAAATATACCAACCATTACTTCATCCATCAATGTACCAATCGTTAAATATCTTCTCCATTATCAAATATTATAGTTGTTAATAAAATGACAAATACCTACAAAAAATTAAATTACAAAATTAAATTCGTTAATGTTTACTTCAAAAATCGCAATTTAAAATTTAGTATACTGACATCTAGCAGCAAATACTTGAACTACGTATACTCCAAGATGTTACTATTGTCCATCCGTGCGTAAAAACAACGCAACAAGGTTCATATACACGCAACGATTGCAAGGTAATTATTGCACCATTTAAGTCACTTAATATTTATTTTCTTGGTATTACCAGTTACTATTAACTTTACCTCAATCATCAATAATATTAATTACTTGGATTAATTATGACTCGATTTACGCGCATGGAGTGAACCTTGCGTCATTTCATATTACCCGCCACTTATGAAGATTTAATCACTATAATAATTGAATTTGCGCAATGTTTTAAACGACTTAATTATCGTATAATGGAATGAATGATGACCAATTTATTTAATAAATTAACCAAATATTTAATGCTCTTTTAATTTAGTAAGGAATGTTTTGCATGTACTTCTTCGTTGAGATTTAAACTTTGTACATAAAGATGTATATTAATGTGTCGCCTGTCGGTAATAAGAGCAAATAAAATTTTGTCTCTATCAAGAAACTCTACTAAGAAGTTATTAATTTGTGCTATAAATCCACGTAGAAGTACGTATATATATTTTATATTAAATCATAATACCCATGTTTTTAAGTCTAATTCTAGCTTCGGCTTCAATAAAAGGCAAAAATCTAATTAGTGTACTTCTAAAAAATGAAAAAGATGTACCCAATCTAATAAATATCTAGAAAATTAAATCACAGTTCTTTCATATTTTCTTGTTCACATTTCTTTTTGTGATGTCAACTTCAATGAGCTGGGCTCAATTTTCTACAACCTGTTAGTACTTCAAAATTACATTTCTTTGTAAAAGTTTATTCTAATAAAAGCAGTCTGATCTGCATAACCTTTACGACAACAATCCAAGTCCACCACAATGACATAAAATTAGCCAAATAACATTTTGAAAAATCTTATTAATGAGTAAGATTTTATTTTGTTTGAAAGCCAGCAATAATGCCAGTGACATTGTGAATTTAAAAGAAATTTAATTAATTGGATATGAATTATATGTAATTAATTTAATGAGCGTCTCTTTATATTAATTATTCGATTTGAATGTTCTTTTGTGTTTGTGATTAAATACAAAAGTGTTGTGGACATAAGTGTAAAATACTTTATTGAAGTTTAAAACAGTATTGCTTTTGGTTTATGAAGCTTATTTCATCCGAGCTTAATTCATTTATAATTTACTCTAGCTTTTAAGCGAAGGGTATGGTTGAGTTTCTCAGTCGTATTCCTATGCCATTGAAATTATAATTACTACATCGCACTATACCACATATAAAATTATTTGAATGCCTAAATAGGAATAATAAAGTGCAATTTATTCATTCTTTTACACGCTTCATTAGGCCCACAAATAACGTTTAATTTAACATGTATGAAGTGCGTGGTGGCCTGTTGGTAAACGGACTAGACGCGACTGCCAACATGTTCACGGTGGTCGCGGGTTCGAATCCCAGGGCACACCTCTGACTTTTCGGAGTCATGTGTGTATTGATAGTCAATCACCACGCACTAAAACGGTGAAGGAAAACATCGTGAGGAAACCTGCATACCATAGCGATTTATAAAAATTCTATGGTATGTAAGTCCACCAAACCGCACTAGGCAAGCGTGGTGGACTATATGGCCTAACCACTCTCAATCGGTAGTCGATTGTAGAGGAGGCCCGTGCCCTGCAGTGGGACGTATATGGGCTGATACAGATGTTGAATTATTATATTGCTTATAATTGTCTGCTTGCTTTACGGCAACCCTTTCAGGATATTTTCTAGCAATTTTTCTGGTAGTAGGTGTCTCATATTATGTGGGAGGTCGCCTGGACCACTGCAATATCTATTTCTTCCACTAAACAGCAGTGTAAATGCACTATTGTATTTCGGCTTGAAAGACATTATAGCCAGAGTGACTACTGGACATATTAAGACTTATCATCTTATGTCTGAGGATGGCGAGCGCAGTGGAATACCAAGCATTGTTTTGTAATTCAAGGTGTTGTTTGGTTTTGCTACTGTTCGTGAGCGGTCGAATGGTTTACCATCAGGCGAATGGTACGCTAGTCCCACAATACACAGCAATAAAAAAAATAGCTGCGGCTTACACAAAGTAGACTTCCACATCTAAGAATCACATTCTAATTAATTCACAGCCACTAGAATAATAAGTCGACTAGAATACTTATTTATTCCAATGGAAAATTACGTACGTTGTGCAAAAACCGGTTAAAATGAAGACGCTGTGACACAAAATGCCTTGCAAAAGTTGAAATATTTTCCAAGTTGTTGGAATACTCACCGCATAAGCCTGTGCGGCAAGCAGCGTTAGAAATATTAACATTCCCCGCATTCTGCCTGGAAAGAAGAGAAATGTGTTATAAATTAGGAATTTTAAAAATTAAATTTGACCGTAACCTACCACGTAAATCTTAATAAAAAGAAATGGATAGCTACCTGCATTATTGTGGGAGATACAATGAGATTACAATAACTTAATATTATTTTATAAAAATATTTTTCCGTTTAGTTAAGGCAGAAATAAAGAATTTTATGTTGCCGTATTCGGGTAGACACAATTCAGTGAATTAGGCAATATCACGAACATTCTCTAGCTATAAGTTTTAAACATTGTACGTAAAATGATACACTATTCTAGCAAACCAAGAATAAAAATGACTTAAGTCGCATTTCAGGTACAGCTTACTTATATCAGGTTTTGAGCAGGCTGACATAATTATGTTGACATTTGAGATACTCAATTCCACTTACACTGCTCTTAGCATCATATGCAGCAAAATCACTCTATCGTGCGATACAAAAGACCAAGAACCCGTGGCCGCCAGACTTTTGTCATTTTATAAAACCTGAAAGTTTGTCTGTGCATGCTTCTGACATAGGCACTTCCAAAGCAACCACGATCGCAACTTCACAATAGTTGATCTTGTGATGCCTATGTTAGAGGTATCTGCAGACAAACTTTTAGCTTTTATAAAATGACGAGTCTGGTGGCGACGAACTCTTGGTCTATTCTAAGTATTAAGGAATTAAATATGAAAGGCTGCCTCGGTGGGGCAGTTTAGTACGGTTCAGTTTCAATGCTGTGAACTTTATCCGAATTCTTTTATTAATTATCAGCCCTTAGTCAGGAATTTGTGCCTGATATGGCGATAGGATCATTCGCTATCACAATGTGCGACGGAACACACAAAGTGTAATGTGGGTGTCCTGGTAGCACATCTGCCTACACATTTTGGGGTAAAGGCGTGAGTTTATGTACGTATGCAATTTAAATGCTCGATGAAATCCTTGCGGATTCTATCAATTCAATTCTATTAGACAATTATGCTGCAATACACGAAGGTAAACTGTATTGCAATGAAGGTTTGTAAGCGAATTGCACGCCTGTATTAATTTTGTTGGATTGCATCAAGCAACGGTTGTACACTACTCGTAATCCGGTTGGCATAAAATCACTTTCAAATAGAGTAGTATACAAAGTACAAAACACCATACAGCACAATGTAAAAGGAATTTGTTTATTCGGGCAGACCAGTGATTGCCTGAATTTATTTTTCTTAAATTATTTTTTGGGTTATTTCTAGCTGAGTCGTTTGAAGACTTGACTACCAAACCAAACATCACCAGATTTAATTCTGACTTCACAAAGTTAGGTGAATATTTATAGATATTTATCCCATCCTTTAACGACTCAGGAATATATTTTGAAGAACTCTACACAACTGTTAAATCCCAATATTGTACTGTATCAGCACACGTCCCACTGCAGGTCAATTCAGGTACGATTGAAAGGGGATAGGCCATATAGCCTATACACTATATAGCCCACCACGCTGGTCTAGTGCAGATTGGCAAGGTTGATAGTTCTCAGTAACATTACAAAATATTCATGTAACATGAGCATAGTACGGTAAATTTCGTTCTACTTTCTCCCGGTCACATACATAATGCATATTGGCACGTATATTTTACATGGGGGAAAATAAGCAGAATCTGTACAAAATTAAACCAAACATAATATTAAGTGTGATAGTGCAACCTTTTGGTGATTAAAAATCCATAATTTCTTAAGAAGTGTTTTGTGGGAAAACCAACTATAATATTACATACATAGTTTACTATACTGGTTTTATTTTCCTCATCAGATTTCACCATCAGGTCTGAATCATTCGAATTAAATGCCACCTTCGTAATTTCGGTAAAACGTCTTAGAGTAGTGATTTGAATCAACTTCTATCACCCTAGCTACTGAGTCACATAATACCATTTTTAATGCAACAGTACTCCGAAACATCATGTAATAAGCAAACGAAATGAGACATGTTTTTGTTGCGTATGCTATTACCAAATGGCCCTGCTTACCGAACCAAAAACATTTCATCTCAAAATCTGAACGTACAGAATCTATCAACTCCATTCAACCGTATAAGAGTACAGAGTAATCCATTAAAAGATCCAGGTATATCCTCTTTGCATCACGTTTTAAGTGGAAATAGGAATGTTATCGACGACATCCGAAGACCTTTATTCATGAGTTGGAAGCGTAATTCTGGAACGTGAGCGGACCTATGGAAATCAGTCTCCTTCCAAATTTCAATAAGCAATGGATTCGATGGCGCGGATCGTTTGCTATTATAGAATAAGGGACCGAGGGTGGAAGAGAGATCGCCGTCAGATATTATGATTTCTTTCACAAAATATACACAGGATTGAACTCAGTATATTGTGCGTTGAAAAATGCTTTATGTATTTTATGATTTAGAAAAGTGGCACGTAATTTATGCCTGCGGTATTTCTATTATATTATCGGTTGGCTAACTTTAGATCATACAGAGAAACAAAGCGTTATTTATAAAAAAAAGTTACAAAAAATTTATAATTATGTAATTATATGTGTATAAATACACAATGTGGTATGTAGGTATAAGAAAGTAACATGTCAAAGATAATAATTTACAGGTTACATGCATATTGAAAAAGTAAATTATTATTATTTATAATTGTGCAATAAAATATATACAGGGCGATATTGACATATTGTATTTAATTTAAACCACACGTTCCTAACCCCCCATAGGTACAAAGTTTGATCAAAATCTGCTTGATAGTTGTGTCAAAAATCGCGATTTTATGTTCCTAGACTTTTGATCAACCCCTATAGATACCGAGTCTTTTTACGACTCAGGTAAGTTCCCGAACCAAACAAAAGTTCAGCAACGCTGTAAAATACTCGTATCTATATGATTGTCCAAAAATCGTGAAAAGAAATATAACGATTTTTGACAAAAAATCTCTTTATATTTTGTTCAAATTATGTACAATGTTCCCTGGGGTAATGAGTAACATGTAGGTCAAATTAAGTACAATGTGTCAATATTACCCTGTATATATATATGTTGTTGGCCTTAAACATAGCTATTAACAATGTTGTAGTCTTAAAAATTAATGAATCTTAGCCTCCTTTGTTAAAAGGCCAATACTCAGCCGTATTGCCCCCACATAATGTTTCTCAGCAACGATGTTTAAGCAGAGTGTAGTTTGACGGCTCATAGATCTTGGACAAATAGTTTGGACCTTTAAGAATGAAGATTTGCGTTGACCATCATTTACCTGTCGCGCATTAGTTATAAAAACATTGATTCATATTATGTTCCACGATGAACCCAAGAGCGACCCTAAGGTTTTTTTTTTTTTTTAGCATGCCGTTCGCCTGATGGTAAGCGATACGACGGCTCATAAACAGTAGCAACATTCCACTGCGCTCGCCATCCTGAGGCATAAGATGTTAAGTCTCAATATGTCCAGTAGTTGCTCTGGCTACAATGTCCTTCAATCCGAAACACAACAGCGCATTTAAGCAGTGTTGTTTCACGGGAGAAATAGACATTGCGGTGGTACCTACCCAGATGGCCTCTCACATATGAGAGACCTACCACCAGTAATAATCAGCTGTAGTAAAATTCAAAAATGTTATATTGCAACAGTTTTTAAACTTATATTTTTACTGGTGGTAGGTCTCTCATATAGGGGCACATAGAGACTTACATAGAGGGGCCGCCTTGGTAGGTCCACCGCAATGTGATTTTCTTCCACAAAACAGCAGTGTAAATGCTCTGTTGTGGTTTAGTTTGAAGGATTTTGTAGCCAGAGTAACAACTGGACATATCGAGACTTAACATTGTAAGTCTCTAACCAGGCTCTCTACCATCTGCTTGCGCTGAGTGCTGGAGTTTCTTTGGCCATATAGTCAGAAAGGACGGAGATAACCTGGTACAACTGATGGTTACAGGCAAAGTTGAAGGCAAACGTCCGAGAGGCAGATGTCTCATCAGATGGTCGGACCAAATAAGCTCGACCCTTAACATCAAACTCCACGCTGCGCTCCACTATGCCAAAGATAGGAAAATGTGGCGCAACATAGTCGAATCAAAGATTACTCCATGTTAAAGGAATCACGACCCTCAGCAATGAGGAAAACGATGCAAGGAAGATGTCTGAGGATGGCGAAGGTAGTGGAATGCCAAACATTGCTTTGTATTCAAGGTGTTGTTTGGTTTGCTACTGTTCCTGAGCAGTAGTATCGTTTACCATAAGGCGAACGGCATCTCGTCTCGCCATTCAGTGCAATAGAAAAACTCACAAAATACGTCACATCTAAAACCATTAGGGATTCGGTATTTATTATATACGAATCAGGAATTGCCTCTCAAGGCGTATAAGATTACATCAAACCAGCCGTGTCGACATCTCAGCACTTTCACTTGTCCGGTTTGCATCATTTTGTACTTATTGCTTACATACGAACAGAACTGCGAACTTAGATACCATCTTAATATCAGTTTCCTATCCAGACGGTAGAGTTACAAAAAATATATATACCTGTTATATACGTGAATTAATTTGAATGAAATTACGCTTGTAGAATAGCGAAGCGTATTGTTCAAAGAACAGGTTTTGCGATCTGATTTTGTTATAGTAGTCGACAACGTGACTTGTATTTTTTGTACCTATATATTATGTACCTTTATAATGTTGTGACTACTCGGAGTAAGGAATTTAGTGTGAATTTATATTTCATCTCGTCGTACCACATATCACACATTTTTTTAGAATTCGTCTATAATCCAGACTAATCCTGAAGTCCTCTTACAAAGTGAAAAAGTCTAATATGAACAAACACAAATGTATAATATTATCTATTAAATTTTAAACCTAATATTTTTGTCACACAACATTGTTTTACTTTGAAAAATATTTTACAGAATAAATATGTTTTATAAAGACAAAGCATTGTTCAAACAAGACGCATTTTTGCTCTACATCGTTTGCTTGCTCCGTAAAGCAAATACCTGTAGATCGGCGCAACGGATGTCTCGATGCGGAAATTGTTGTCGGTCTTACCTTACATACATATTTATTACTGCCTCGGTCGGTCAGTACGGTATAATTGCAAAGCTGAGGGCTCGGATTCGAATCCCGGGTAGGGAAAAGTGATATTGGATTTTTCCATTCATTATTAGCACGGAGTCAGAAATATGAGGATAGGCTCATCCCCTATCACATCGTGGGACGAAAAATACAAGGCGAAACGCGGATGTCCTAGTCGATCCTATGACTACTTCTTCTGGGAAAAAGGCGTGAGTTTATGTAAGTATGCATGTATGTAAGTATGTATGTAAGTAGGTATGTATGTATGTAAATAATTAATTATCCCTTAATATAAAGGCGAAAAGCTTTAGAAATGTATTATGAGGGTTGTGTAATGCGTACTCGCATGAAACATGATAGTTAGTAAACATATCATAAATTGATTAGCAATTTCTAATTAGTCTTAACAGTATAATTTTTCTGATGGCTTTCCTCTGTAAAATATTAAGTATTTTCTTACAATGTATTAGAATTAATCATCTTATAAACTCTGAATGCATTTAATTTTGTATACTACATTATTTAATAATATATTAATAATCAATACACCCAACAGTCACATACAAAGTCCTGACCCCACACTAAGGTCGAGTTTTGTGTCGTGGATATCGGATACCATGAAAGACTTTTCGGTCGCACAAGCAACCAGATAAGAAACAATTTTTTGTGGTTCACAAAAATATTTACCTCGGTGTGGGAATCGAACCTGTGAAACGGCCACGTTCTCGTTTCACAGACAGCGTCTTACCAACTGTGCCACGGAGACTGTCAACAATGTATTTATTACACTTTATTTTACATCAAAACCGAGAAAACTAATCAACAAAAGATATTTTTCTAGCCTCAAAACTTGAAACTTGTTTTTAAAATAATTGATAAGATCAGGCTTGGAGTAAGGGTATTGCTGTCACGTTTCATTTAACATGATTCCGGCAATCTTTACATTTCTCTCGAATCCTTTTTATCTTTTATTTCTCAAGTAATGTAATACAAGACAACAAACCTAAGTGGCTCAGGTACTGAGGGTATATACGGGTGATGTTGATGACTTAACATTAGGAATTTCATTTATTCGCTCAACAGGGGTTTTACTCTATACTTTGGCATGAAGTTCCAATGTTCGGACGATGAGCGTCAATATAAAAGATAAAAGTTTGCCACTTTTAAAAATCAATACAATTCTCTATGACACTTACCATTCACGTCAAACTTAGTCTAAGATTAAAATGTACGATATAGAATTTGAACATTTTGTAAAGTATATTATTTAAGCATATCCGTGCTGGGGGGTTACTCTATAAAAACGAAAACGAAAACGAAACGAAAAAAAGATCGTATCCTTCGAATTTTCGGATGTTCGACGTCCGGAGTAAGATATAAGATTTCCACTTCTAAAATCAATACTATTCTCTATTATACTTATCATTTTCTACGAACTTAGTTTATGGTTGCGACGTACTACAGAGGAATCGCAACATTTTGTGAAATATCTACGCAAATTAGTGAAGTTTTACGTACGGCGTCCGAACATTCTAAGTTCGTTTTACAGAGTAACCTCATAGATACGTGCGATTTTCGAACATTCGTCGTCGTGATATTTTTGAAATATTTAATACACGACATAACAATATAACGTAACTAGGGCGCTTCGTCGGCTATAAGGTCAGTTCCACCGGCCATCCCTTCCGGTCACTCCGCGCCGCTTTCCCTTCACTCACCTCTGGGCCGACAATCTATCTGGCGGGCTACCAGATTTGTCAGCGTTATTTCAGTATTATGTTTTATTTAGAATATTCGGTGTAAATATATTTGTTTTTATTGCGTTGGGACGAGTTAGCAAACTGGTGTCATTTGGCAGTAATTAATTAATTTTATTGACCATAAATTCAATTTAATGCAAAAATCGTTAATTTATACTAACTCTTTCTGTGACTTATTTTATAGACGCTATGGTAGGAAAGATTATGGTAGACGGATTTCAATAATGATTTTAACACAAACTATGCATTAAGGTACTACCCAAACACGATGATATTTTAAACATCACAAAAATAAATAGTCAGATTGGCGAAATTTTAATTTCAATTATGCCTGTAGTCACACAATCTCACCCGGCTTCGTTTTCAGTGGCAGTCGTTTTATACCTTTTATAATTACTAAGTTTATTAATTATATTTCACTGCAGCGAATGTCAAAAGTGGTATTAAGTAAGATCATCACGATAGTGCAAACAATCGATGAATAATTTTAATGCAATAGGGTCAAGACCGGTATGTTTAAATATTTAATTTTTAAATTTATTTGTACAATATTACGTGCAGAGTGATAATTCGAACATCTTCGTCAACATGTTAAAGGTCACCATGCAATAATTAAAAAATATAAAAGGATTTTTAAGGAAGCCAATTTCACAGCAAAGTGAAAATTGCTTTTTTATAATTCTCACATAATGTTGTATTTGGGTGGTTAATATATAGTTTTTACCAAAATAACCCTCATTTTTAAAAACGTAATAGTACGCAAGGATTCAAATTATTATTTTAGCATAAACAATGAACCACCCGAACACAACGTTAGTTAAAAAAATACAACATAAATTGAGGAAAATTATTGTTCCTGTTGTCACTAAAACTACCACTTGGCTACGTTTTCGGTCTGAGTTTACACTGTATAATAATCGAGCATTGCCTGATGGCAAATAATCACCGTTTTCACAAACAGATGCAAGCGTTGCTAGTTTTAAAAATATGTATGAAAGGAAGACACGAAAAGCGGGTATGGAATATTGGAAACTCTGGCAAATTCACTGACCGAACGAAACGTGACAACAAATATTTCACGTCAGTTTTCTGTGAGATCAAGTCAATCTCCAATGTAGGTTGGTCCGTTGTGTAATAAGTTCAGTGTATTTTAACAAGTTGAAAGCATATCGAAAATATACGCAGGATTGTATGACTTATTTATTTTTGCAGAGTAAATGCTTTGATGTTAAGATATTTTATCATCACAGAGATCGGAGACGACTTACGTGGATGCCAAACTGATGAGTAACAGCAGCTTTATTCGTGTGAGAAGCTTGCGTTTTGAGCTCGCTAACTAACTTGGTAAACATTGCATGTATCAGCAAAATGATAGTTATACAATGGAAAGTATTATAAATGTGAATGAAGTTTGTTTGTTAGGCTTTCACGCGAAGACAAGGACACTAACATGCCTCTTTTTCGAGGCTCAGAAAGGGGATCTCGGTAGCGTTTCCTCTTGCATAAAAAAGGGGTCAATAAATCAGTAAGGCTCCCGCAATTTCAACAATTATAATAACTCGTCATAACAAGAAACATGCTATATAATCTAACTGTGACGAACTTGGAAGTTCATATTCTGCTTATATTTACCAATGGTCGTAGCAACATTCTTTAAATATTTTTCGGAAGATTTAGTGTATTTTACGATCGCCTAAATATCAATCATATATAATAAATATCAAAATACTCGTCGGAGATATCCGCATTGGACGATAAAACATTCTAAATGGTAATCAAACGAATCCGGTTAATTGCTTACTAGCATCCGGCCTGGACTCAACGAGGTGCAAGGTTATCTTTCTTAATGAAATATGCACCAAAACTTGTCCTGATATTATATTTTTATATTAAATAAACAATGATAGACATTGGACGAGTAGTACTCAATTTATAACTGCACAAACAAACGAACGTGATATTTGGTCCATATTATTTGTTTATTTATTTAACGTATTGTATACCTGCAATAAGAACAAAAATGATTGATTTAAGAGCTTTGCTTATGCTTCATTTAACAGTATATTATTTTATTGCAACGAATGGCAAGACTAACATATCATTCGCCCGATGGGCCTGAAGCGATACAACCGCTCATGGACAGTAGCAAACCGAAACAACAGTATGAATTACAAAATAAACTATCTATACAAGTTATATTATAATAACCTACTTACAAGTTACCACCACTGTCACAAACGCTTTGACATACAAAGGAAAGGATCTCTCGTAACGAGAACACCGAGGCAATTCTAAATTGTTACTTATTGAACCTAATTATGTATTTAATGTCCAGTAACCTTTGTTATTTCATCATTTACTGGTAGAAGGATACTCGTTACCACTACGCTGAAATATTGCGGTTTAGAATTTACACAACTTAGACATTCTTGAAAAGGTCTATCGCATACAGGTTTTCTCGCGAAGTTGTTTTCCGTCTAAGTCAAAGTAAGTGGTATTTTTTTAGTAAATAATAAATAATCTTTATTATACGTAGAAATAAATAAATACACCTAACAATCACACACATAGTCTTGACACCACATCAAGATCAATTACGGTAGTAGGTATCAGAAACTGCGATAGACTTTATAATGAGAAATGCCAGTGATGCCCACACTAGGCAATTCCTGTCACATGGCCATCGAAGAATCCAAGAAGTTGAATGCAATAAGTATATTTGAGTTATTGTACACTGACGTATGATTAAACGATTTTAAATATGAACTAAGAAGTAGTCTTTAAACATAAACAGGATGGAACGGAATTGATTAAATATTGCACAATTGAATTGACTTGTAAATAGGGCATTAATGAATTTAAAACGCAATACTGTATGGACAATTATTTCTAATAGTATAATTCTTGGAAATTGACGTTTCCGTCATTGTAAACAGAGAAGTCTGCGTAAAAACAGACCAATTAAAGCAATTCACACAACACTAAACAAATCAGGATAGAGAGCCAAACGGGACGCAATGTTGTAGGGTTAAAAATTAAGCTGTGAAGTACATCTGCTAAAATGTTTGAATGGTTTTACGCGATATATTCCATATTTGCCTTAGGTCGTCCATATCCATGTACAATTTGTTCTACCATTCAACGAAATCTAATTTCAATTTCAAACAAATATTTTTTTGCAGCGCTCATGCCGATGGTATGGTGTTTTTGTTAAAAATAATTTTAATAGATAGTTTGCAGCTGTTGGCAGAACTAAACTCAGCGATTCAGTATATATAAATTACATTTTATTAAATAAATTGAGCATAGTGCTTTGCTTTGATAATATCTGGTTGCAGAAGTTAATTTGTTAAGTAACAATCTACTCCAAATATTACTAACCTTATCAATATAGAATAAGATTATGATCGAAATAAATTGATTTTATCGCGGATTTGGTTAAATTTTTTATATTTTTAACTTCTCGACGTTTCAATTACTTTGTCCTAGCTATCGTTTTCACGGGGCAGACACCATTTAAACAATTATTTATGACTTGGCAACAGTGTGATTTTTATTATTTTGTTTATGGATATAACTGAATAATTTATAACAATAAACCAGCACCTATTTTTTATATATTTACGTCGCACTATTGAGCATTAGTCTATGATCAAGAGTTTTAGAAATTCGTCCACCACTTCGACCAAATGCGAGTTGGTTTCGGCGGAAGGTGAAGGTGGAGGGTCGTTCGTTCTATTTCGTGATCATATCACATTTAAAATATTGTGATGATGCTTCAAATATAGTGGTTAGATTGTGTTTTCTTTCATTATTATATTTGCCCGTATGGCTGCTAATGTAATAAAAATATATAAGATAAAAATCAACATTGGAATCATACCTATCCATTCTGGAGACTCCCAAATAAAAATAACAAAGTTTTTATCTTCGACCCGAGTGGAGGTTTTAATTGCTTATTGAACGTGGGAAATAACATTAATATTGATAAGATTATAATGGGGAATACAGACTAAAATAATTAAAAATAATTGGTATTTAGAAATTTCGTCGAGAATATTTCGCGATGATGGGCATTCCACGTTAATATCCCGGTAAGTATAATTGGAATATTTGGACAACATTAATTACGAATAAATTTGACATGGATATCATTATGATGAGAAAATATTTGCCTTTTATGTGAACTCCAAATATTTAACACAAAATTTAGACAAGACTTAAAAAATACATACCACGCCTATTTCCATTTTGGTGGTTATAAGTGTAGGTATTAGAATAAGCACTCACTTCCAGGAACTAACTATTGTATATTTTGTAAATTAACACTTAATACATTCACAGACAGAGTAAAATTATAATTATGCGACTCGGAGCGAGATGTGCTCGTGACGAGAGATGGCAGACTGTCTTTTTTCATCCAAATAAACCGACCCTTTTATAGGACTACCCGAATGAGGATCGGTGGGGATAAATCTTCCAGAAAATATATTTAAGCCATAAAATAGGGTCTATCCTTTCAACTAAAAATTAAGGTCGGCCCAAACATCTGGGCTATTGTCCAAACAGAAAGGTTTACCCAAACATGTGTACTATTGTCTAAAAAACATAAATTTGTTGCAAAGGATTACCGCCACTAAAGAACTTAACTATAATAATACAGTTTTATTGCCCCGGCATGAACGGGTCATTACAATTAGGAAACAATAATTTAGAACAGCATCTGTTTAACTAATATTATACAATAAGGTACACAAAAATTCTTGCTTAAATAAAACGACTCGCAGATGTTTTATGGTTAAACATCTGCAGTCATATCTTAAAATGAAATGCGTGTTTAAATAATGTTCAAATTACAAATAATAAGCGTGTTATTTTATAAGCTAAATCTAAGTTGGCGTATTGCTACCGCCACACCATGTAGAGTGGACTGATTTCCTACCAGGATTACCACGTTTTGTTTCAGGCAAAAATTTCTGACTCCGGGCTATTTATGAAAAAAAAATGCATTATCACTTCCCCCGAAATATTAGCGTGGCAATCTAACCGTAGAACAAACGTGCCACCGAGGCAATCGCTTTTCTAATAGTCATATATTTGTTATGTTAACAATATTTAGGATTTATGAGCACAGAAATTAGTTTTCAATAGATAGAACTAAACGAGAAGACACGATTATCTAATAGAGCAAGCGCTGGTGACCGCCAGAATTTTGTCATTTTATAAAACCTGAAAGTTTATCTCACGCATACGCATACGCATGCCTTTGACATAGGCATCACATGATCAGCTATTATGAAGTTCTGATTTTGGTGACTTTAGAAGTTATCAACTTATATGTCTGGCGAGATGAAAAAACACCAAAAGTGTCTGACTACCATGAGACACCTTTTTATAGTTGCCTTAACAAAAATATGAATGTCAGATTTTTTCAAATTACATTTTATTGAAGTTGGAAAATATCGTAATATTTAATAACATGTAAGTTTGCCAGCGATCCTTGATATTTAAATATCTTTAGAAATCGTACAGTAATCTCACATTGTTAAATAGAAAATTAATAACCGAGGCTTTTAAAGCTATTTATCCATAATTCAATATTAAATAATTTAAATGCTCTTCGTCTGTATATTTTATGAATTTTAGGTAAAGCTGTTGGATTAACGGCAATGGCTCATTTAACACTTCATAGTCTTATTCATAGGGATTTCTAAAACCTATTTTAGTTTTGTTCCAATAGAACAAATTAAAAAGAAACGCCTATATATGCATAACATAAATATGTCAGTTGGGTGTTTTTATGAACCACGCATGAATTTTAATTGTAGACACTACGCTACATAAAACTAATGGGATTTTAATACAAATACACTTATGTTTTACACAGATTTAGTTTTAATTTTGAATATATTTTACGAACTACCACCAAAATATAACCACATGTTCTAGGCTCTGCATCAGACACCGGTCTCACATGCAATATGTACTTTTAAACACGTTCGTGCCAATTTTATATTTGAGAAAAATAAATAATGGTATTATCACTCCAATACCAATATAAGTTGGATAAAAGCGACAATTAACAGATTTGTTAAAACAAATTTCTTAATTATAAATTAGAAATAATAGTTGGCTTTAAGTTTTATATAGCTTTAATACTCGCAACGATGAAAACAATAAAATCTATTTATTTCGCATTAAAAATAATATATTCATGTCTATATGTAGCTCTATATTTAGGGATTGCTCAAACGAAAATAGTTGAATGAATGAAATAGAAGAATAAAATCAAGCTCCATTGCTGTCTAGTCACAGTCATCTAGATTGAATGAACTAGTAATCGAAACATTAATTACTGCTATTTACTTCTAGAGTCATTATGTTAATGTAATTACTAATAGTATGGCATTTAAGTTAAATTCCAAGCGAGTTTTGACATCGTGTGAATTTAATTTGGATTTACACAAGTTATTCATGACTTTTAACCGATCTGTGGTTTCACTTCTGGGAATAACGTAGACTGTAATTAGCTTAATATGTGACAGGATTGCATTTACGATAATTATAGTATTTATAAAAGCATTTAATTTGTCTATTTTACTCTGACCACATAAATGTATATGAACTTTTAAACGAATAATTTTATTAATTTAATTGAATGAATCTGAATATAAATGATTTAAATATTCAATAGATATTATGAAATTCATATTAACAGGTTAAATCATAATATTGTGGCAAATATAATTATTACACCAATAGTCACATACTCATGCATTTCTCTGAAATTCAGATTTGCATGCTATAATCTCTTAACATGTACCAAGTTATTTAACACCTTTATTATCGGTATTTAAATTAGGAACAAAGATTATAATGACGCTTTAAAATAAACAAATAAATAATCTAATTACCAATGCGTTCCAAATTCAAACTTATTTCGAAAAATCCCAAACATTAATCAAGTCAGCTTTCAAACAAAAAAATGCATAAAAGAAATTGAATCATTCGTTTAGAGACTACGATGCTACAGATAGATACAAAGACACTGCAAACATATAAGATCTCTCTTTATGCATCTGCGGTAAAAAAGAAATTGCGACAAAAAATAAAACAGTTATTACACGACAAATTCCAAGGCATTTTTACCCCAATTCGATGGCTTGAACTCGCGATAAGACAATAAAAGCCCTAAGAAAGCATTATGTATGCCAACCGCCTACCCCGTTGTATGATATTGAACCTGATATCAGAAATTCGTGAGGTAATTGAGGTGTCTGCATTATGTATTTGGCAAGGCGGGATGGTCGCGAGTGCTTAAAATATATATATACGGCAGGAGAATATTAGATGCTGATGTTGGTGGAAAACCAGGGTAATATGTTCCGTTAGGTTTTATCAGTATAATATGGATATTCTTAAGTGTTTCTCATGGTGATTTTCATAGGTAAGGGTTACATAACTTGAACGGTGAAGGAAAATGTAAAGAACTCTACTTAAGACATCGTCACAAAAAAGTGAATATACAGTCCTGATGATATGCAACCATGTTGTACGAAGAATTTGCCCCTTTCAATGATGGAGAATTGAGAATATGTAGATAAGTAAGGACAATTTAAATCATAACTTTGCTAGAGTCAATTAAAACAAATGACACTGGCACATTCAATATAATATATTATAATTAACGAAAATATTAAAAACCTTGACTTTCTATTTTTAAATATGGAACACAAGTTGCCAATGACATAAACGAAACTGGAGCAACAAAACGGGTACTTTTACTATCTTATTTCCATTTAACTTAAACAAAATGAAATTATAATACTTATGTGTTAGCAACAAAACTAGTAAATAATGCATACCAATAACAACACACTGATTATGGCAGACCTAACCCACCGCAAATTTTAGGATGGCAAATGGCAACACTATTTTCATGCTAAACACGGCTTCCGGAGGAAATGGACTAATTATGAAATATAAATCACACACAGTGTTATCAGAAATAATTCCATAATCAACATTATTATTGCACCCCACCATGACTTCCGTTTCAGTGGTCTATCATTTAATTAATATCAGCGGGGACATGCCAGTACGTATTAATAAAATATTGCCGCGCCATATCTGTCTATTGTCTACGGTTTCAAGACTAGAATACGAAATTATTCCATTGTTTATGTCTCATGCCGGCGTATGTCATACGAAAGAAGTTAATACGCGCAATGTGTAACAAAAATATCACAAATAAACAAGAGGAAAAATGATTGATAAATAATGCGTTTATTTACTAATATTACGAGTATTATTTTGTATGTAATAAAATATCAAATATAAAAAGGCAATGGAAAATAACTACCATAAATATTAAAGTCAGAGTATTCTCTTGGGAATGTATATGTCATTGATGAGAATGAATATCAGGTAAATTAGAAATGGTTAATTTTATTGATTTATCCTAAAAGCTAGACAAAATAAAAGTCTAAAGTTCAAATCAAATCGGGATGAATAGCATAGTTTACTAAAATTGAATGATTAATAATATGGTTTAAATAGTTGTATAGTATTCTACTTAATTTAATTATTTCATTCTTAGTAAAAAGCTTTACTTAGGTACGAGTCTTATTAAATATCATAAACATGCAATGCAATAAATCATACATGAATAACACTGGTATTCAAAATAGGTATATTTTACGATCTTACGAAGCATACCTAAAATGTTTTTATGAGTGATAATTATAAGGAAAAAATAGTGTTAAAATAACAATGTAAATGCAGCCAATAAAAAAAAAACAAAAATATTAAAAATGCGGAAACCAACATACCTCTTTCCTATATACCCACTTAAAATCACAGATTAAAAACACAATATTATTTTAAACTTCGAATTCAAAATAACGCTTCGATAAAATCTGTTCGCGTCGCGTGCGCCGGCGAAGGCTTTGTAACAAAAACTACCAATTGGCACAGTAGGCCTTGCCACTCTCTTGATAGAAGTTATATAGTCAGGCAGACCGGTCCTCAGTCCTCATTCACACCGTAATATAAAAAAAGATAAACAACGAGTTCGTTGCCCTTTTTATCAATTCGCGAATTCGAATCAAAGCGACCCATAGACTAATAAAATCCAACGATCTCTCGCGCTACGAAGAGCAAATCTATGCTTTTGTTTGCATAAAGCGTCTAGAAGTGCATTCTATAAATTTATATTTATGATTTTATTCGATGGAATCTAAGATTTTAAGTGAGAGTATGCATACGGATTGCGGACGTCACGAGGAACATATAACTAGTTAAATAAAAACAGGTTATGATATTAACAAACCTTGGCATTTACTTTAATTCATTTATTACTAACCGCGATATTTGTCTTAAAAATAACCCTGACTTTTCAATAAATTTAGTATTCCATTTTAAGAATGGTTCGTCAAACTCTTCGACGGTTGCAGGTGTTTATGAATTATTTATACGAAGAAAATTCGTATTCTCAACTTACACTTTTATTATTTTGTTTACTTTACGACATTTGCAATCGACAAATCAAAATTTGAATATAAATTTATATTTTGAATAAAGTTCGTTCCATCGACTATAGCACGTAAATAAAAAATGGCAATCGTATTACAGTCTGGAGTTTTATTTGTTTGTTCATTCGGGGATAGTAAATCTTCACGCTTTGTGTTTATACTTTTCTACGAACTGATTAATTACAGTATTAAATCAAGTTGGAGGTTTTTACTGGCGATCGTTAATTACAATTTCTTTTTATATTGAACTGTTGTTCGCCCGATACGCTTCGGTGTGAATGGTGCTTAGTGGAATATTGATATTTAAAGAAATTCCAATTGGTTTTTACGTGATTTTAATTAATATTATCCCTTACATTTGCAGATTAAGGGGTTCGATTGATAACGTAATTAGGTATTCAGTATATTGGAATTCGAATAGGAAATTTTGTATTCAGCATCATTGTGGTTAATAGTAGGCCATTAGGTACATTCGACATTGCTTCCTGTAATTACATGTTTCAAAATCATGTACGGGCAATGTTCGCATTCATGGCATACGTTATTGCACTTATTACTACATATCATAATATTACTTTAATGATTGTAATTTTCGTTTTAAAATAAACACTTACTGGTACTTTAAAAATAATATATGTATGTATAAATCTTTGTGTATAATATATCAGACATTTGATTGTAAAGCATATTGAGACCTAACATCTTATGTCTCAGGATAGCGAGTGCAATGGAATGCCAAGCATTGCTTTGTAATTTGTGGTATTGTTTGGTTTTGCAACTGTTCATGTGCAGTCGTATCACTTACCATCATGCGTATGGCATGTTTGTCCCGCCATTCATTATAATAAAAAATAAACTATGAGTTGACGCAAATATAAACTAGTTTTTTGAGCAATATGCTTATTGTTCAAGACCTTAGGGGGTGAAGTATAAATATGTTTTCTCATATTTATGCTAATGTTACACATTGTTCGTGGGGCGGACTGTGATCACGAAAATTGTAAAGTAGTCGAAGCGTTGAGAAGCAAAAATATCCACCACGATAAAATCCGTAAATAATGATTTTATTTCAAGTGCAAATATATTAAGACATAACAGTTTATTAGTAAAAGTAGAGCTATGAGTTTCGATCCACCTGATTCTAATGTATTAACAATATCTCATTCCATAAATGAATCTATTGCTTTTGTAGCAGTATGAGAAAAGATACGGTTTTTATTTAAAAGTTTCGAAATAGTATGATCAATAGTAGAAATATGAACATGAAATATATTGTTGATGGCTGCTCTAAATGTTTTATCATGGATGTTTTAGTTAAATTCGTGTTAAGTGAAAATAGTTTAGCTCCTAATTTATTGTGTAGAACGAACCTAATTAGTTAGAGCGATGATAGTGTTGTTGACTACAATAATGATTAATTAACACTCATGCAGAATAAATTAATTGATTTTGATACGAGCATGATTTATGAATGCAACACTGATTAATATCCAATGTCTTGGAAAATTTAAAACATTTTGGTGGTATCATAAACTTATATAAAATATATAAACTTATATCTTAGTAATCATAAACTTATTATTATTAAGATACTCAATATTTTGGTTACAATGAGTCGTATTTCTATGACAATATTTTTTGCAATACCAAAAGTGGCTCCAAATATACAATGAGATCTGTAGTATATTGATATATTCATACTCTTTGCATCCGTCGTCTCGAACAATAGACAACGCTACCCAGGGGTGAATAAGAACAAATATAAATGTTGATGGCCGAAACGGTGTAAAAACGTGGTGTATAGCAAATGAGCCTATGAATAAGTGTATTCAACTATAGTATTGCACATATTAACTTTTTAAATAGTGACTATTACAGGGTCACTCATTTATTTCAGTGGTATGTATGTATGTAAGAAATTATATCCCAAACAAACTTGCTTAAAACTTTATGAAGGTTTAATGAAACATTGACGTATGTGCTAATACGTTTTTTTTAAATGACTGCACTGCAACACTTACCATCAGAAGCACAAATGCCTTCCAGGCAGAGTATTGAATAGCATCAGACGACTGTCCCATGCCATTCAAAACAATTATGCCGGCCTGCTAAGAATTTTTTCAATACCTTTAATAATTTAATCGTCAAAAATCGATACCGTCTTAAATACCCCAAAACATCTATCCTTAAATTCACATAGCACCACATTAGTCAATATTATAAAATATTTTTTTATAAACGCCAGATGTTCGGTGAGCGATCATTAATTTACATAGTTTAATTCCCGCACCCTAATTTCAATTTACTTTGGGATCATTATTCATTGCTTTTCCATTGACTTTCTTTGTTTAAAGAACTTATAATGAGTTCGGTGAACGTACTTCTTTTTGTATATTTTGATGAATGACTATTAAGTGGATGCCTACGTGGAAAGACTAGAGATTTGTTTGACATACTCGAGGTAGTCGACTGTCTTATATAAGAACAAGTTTTGATATAGACATAGATGTATATAGGTCTACCAGTCAACAAGATTTTTTTTGAATACCACGTTGAACATTGAAACTCAAGAACACGTTCCATGAAGATTGGTAGCTAGACAGAATAAACTAGAAAAAGAAGAAAAAATATATCAACAATTTCTTTTTTTCTTGAACAACGTCTTTTTCTCATAAAATCCATTATATTATTATTCTACAAACCGAGTCTACTGGGCCTCTTACAACTAAAAACTTGGCGATATTTAACTTTTACTTTTCACCTTTTATTTTATCGTGGAAAGTGGAAGCGCAATTCTAACTTTTCAGCAAAAACATTCCTTCATTCAAACAAAATCAGAATAATAAACTATCTCAAGATTAAATTGTGCCGTGTCAAGGCAGTGAGCTGAAAAGACTGAAACGTTTTTACTAAGTCATAATGGAGATAATTATTCCAAATGTGCGGCCTTAGGTCCGCGTGCTAATGAACGAAGATCTAATCATGCTACGTCATTGCCGAGGTCAGAGTTGGTACAAATACTTGGACAATTTATGGATGGGACGGTTCTAATAGCAGAAACGTAGGAGACAGGTCTGCCTCAATTATGAGTTGGGCTAGAAACCGACACTAAACGAAAAACCCTGAATTTTTTCATCCCACAATGTCAATGTCTATTTCTTCAGTGAAGCAGCAGTGTAAATGCACTGTTGTATTTCGAATTGAAGGACATTGTAGCCAGAATAACTACTGGACATAACGACTTAAGATCTTAGGGCCGAAACTGCGTTAAGCGGGCACTCGCGCGGTTTCATACAAAAGTGCTCCGTCGCGGGGATCCGCGCGGGCGTCCAGCACGGGGAGGCGCGTCCCGCACCCGCGCCGCGGGGCCCGCCTTCGTGCGTCGGAACCCGTCGCGGGGGCACGCGCGGTACAGCGCGCGGTGTCCAACAGCGGTAACATGGCGGTGATGACATACGGCACCGAGACGTGGCCTCTCACTTTGGGCTTCATTAGAAGGCTCAAAGTCACTCAACGAGCAATGGAGAGGGCTATGCTCGGTATTTCCCTACGAGATCGACTCAGAAAGGTTCTAGAGTGGAGGCCACGTACAGGCAAGCAAAATGTCAGACGCCCGCTTACAAGGTGGATGGACGACTTGGCTACATTTGCAGGAAGTCGCTGGATGCAGGCCGCTTCCAACAGGTCGATGCGGAGACCGATGGGGGAAGCCGATGTTCAGCAGTGGACTTCTTATGGCTGAGATGATGATGATGATGAATATACTTGAGCAAAAATAAAGATTTTTTTACTTAGCGCAATGTTATTGCCAGCCTTTCCATTGGTGATATAGACTAATACAGATTTTACTCTTAAATTGTTGACCTTCAAATATGGTTCCAGTTTCGAAGATAATTCGCCATAGACCAGTATCGAAACTTTAAAATATTTGTAAAATGAGTTTTTATTTTCTCTTCATTTACTGAACTTTACAACAAATTCTCCGCCTAGCAACCTAAATTCAATAAACAGCCTTCCTGGCTGTCGTTTTTTTTTGCTAGTCGTCGTTTTGCTATGTAATAATATATTAAGCTCTCCATCGACATGACTGTACATGCACACCTTTAAAATTGAACCAGCGACACTGCATAAATCCGGTCTCCGCGACGGGTACTCGCGACGGGGACCGTCGCGTTCTCACGGAGCCCGCCCGCGTGTCCACGCGAGGAGACGCGCGACGGTTGCCCGTCGCGGGCGCCCGCTTAACGCAGTTTCGGCCCTTATGTCTCAGGATGGCGAGCGCAGTGGAATTTTGCTACTGTTTATGAGCGGTCGTATCGCTTACGATCAGGCGAACGGCTTACACGTCTCGACGTTCATTACAATAAATAAAAAAACACATTTTCTACATTATCTACAAATATTCATTGGGTCTGAGTTTTGTGAGACCAAGAATACTGTCGTAGTTTCTAATATCCACGACACAAAACTGTGTGTAACCCTCAGGTGTACCTACTATGACGGAAAGCATATCGTAGATTTTTAAACTCACTATACAAGATACCGCTAGAGAAATTTGATGTTTGCTCAATCTCTGCTTAGTTCTTTAAGAATGTAGGTTAATTTAAAGTATGTGAAAAGGTCAGTGGGCCAGTCAAGTCATCTCAGTGCGTATAATGACATAGTTGATCTATTTACACCTGAATACGACGGAAAATATTTGATGATACATCATGCATTTGAAATAGATGTACGCATCCAACGTTCTAACAAATATCCCAAATATTAATCTAAGATTATTTATTTATTACTCTTTTATTCCTGGACTATGCCATGTATTATAAAATTGTATACACTTTGCCAAAGAAACAGAAAATATACAAGTACGTAATCTTAATATAGAAAAAATCTGTTTCTAAGTTGTAATTACAAGTACTTTATTATAAAGGAATTAACCAGGATTTTTATTACAGAAGAAGTATACATACTTCTTTACTTACTACTTACTTCGCTAACCCGCATTAGGCGGGCTTGGTGGATTATATGGCTTAACCACTCTCAGTCGTACTCTCGATTGTAAAGGAGGCCCGTGCCCTGCAGTGGGACATAAGTGGGCTGGTACAGTATACGGAATTACTTGAAAAGTTAAAGAATGATTTTAAAGGCTGGTCTAACGGATTATAATATTTGATGGCATAGAATCAAGTTTAGTAAGGTGCATTGGGGAATCACCGCAATAGTAGTGCGTAAGGGGTAAGAACGTAAATTCATATCAAATAAAGGACATCAAGTTCTTACCCCTTACTTATAGGACAAAAATCCATCCACCATTCGGTTTATATTTGGTTTGTAAACTTAAGTCTATTTACGTTGTTACGTTATTCAAATTGGTATCACTGAGGCAATGCTTATTACAACTTAATGTAATTTAATAACTCTGTACTCAAATAAAATATGTTTTTAGAGAAATCTAAAAAATATAGCTATAAAAGTAATTACTATGAATTTCAAATTTCTTTTAAGAAATATTCACTTTTCTTAAACTTATGAGCTTATTTAACTTTTTTGCAATATTTTTTATAACTATCAAAGAGAAATCACAAAATCGAACAATGTTGAAATTGCGCTATGACTTGTCCTTCTTCAAGCGAGGCTTAAAGAGTGTACTCTCCTTAAGGTAGGCAGCGACTTTGTTGTGCTGGCCCCCTGGCACTACGGAGGTCCATGAGCAGCGATAGCCGCTTACCATCAGGCGGGCCGTGAGTTCGTCTGCATACAACGGCAATAAACAAATGTAGCCAAATAAAGTATTTTAACATGAAGCGCGTGGTGGCCTGTTGGGAATAGACCAAATTCGGCTACCAATATGATCTCGATGGTCTCGATTAATAGTCAATCACTACGCTCTATAACTGTGAAGGAAAACATCGTAAGGTTCCTCCATACCACAGCGACTTGTAAAAAATTCTATGGTATGTAAAGTCCGCAAACCCGTACTAGGCCAGTATGGGGGACTATATGACTATTTTCACTTAATCAAATTCTCTATTTTAGCGAAGGTCAGCTGATACAAACAATATTGTCATGCAAGTCCGTTACATTAACACTTACTTATTTCTTGAAACCATTTCAATCCTTTTATTTCTAATTAGAAAAGTCAGTAGCAAAAGTGTTTTAAAAAAATCTGTAATTATTATAACTTTAATGACACTTTAAAATTCTCACTTTCATACATTTTTTAATAATGTTGCTCATTAAGTATCTTAATTACTTATTATTTATTTGTTAGTATTATCTTTTAAAAAGTGCGTGGTGGCCTGTTGGTAAACGGACTAGACGCGGCTGCCAACATGTTCACGGTGGTCGCGGGTTCAAATCCCAGGGCACACCTCTGACTTTTCGGAGTCATGTGTGTATTGACAATCAATCACCACGCACTAAAACGGTGAAGGAAAACATCGTGAGGAAACCTGCATACCATAGCGATTTATAAGAATTTCTATGGTATGTAAGCCCGCCAACCCGCACTAGGCTAGCTTGGTGGACTATATGTCCTAACCACTCTCAATCGTACTTTCGATTGTAGAGTAGGCCCGTGCCCTGCAGTGGGACGTATATGGGCTGATACAATACAATAGTATTATCTTTTACTTGCGATTTTGGTCATTTGGAATTGCAGTTCAAATCTATTTAATAAGCGCCAAGTGATTAAATAACAAGAGTAATGTTGCTCGCTCCAGTCCCTATAAATCTCTAAATAACGTGAAAAATCCGTTTCAAGGTGTATGTACATGTGTTTGGTAAAGATAATACCAGGATAATTTAGTTGATAAGCGAGTAACTAGACATATTGAGACTTAACATCTTATGTCTCAGGAAGGATAGCGCCGTAGAATGTCAAGCAGTGCGTTGTAATTCAAAAGGTGTTGTTTGGTTTTACTACTGTACATGAACGGTCGTATCGCTTACCATAAGGCGAATGGCATACTCGTCTCTCCATTCATATCAATAAAAAAAGCGATAGATCTTTAGTGGACGCAGTACTTTGGAAGTGGTAGAGCCACATTGTTGTCAACCATGACTCGGCATTCATGCCGAGGCGGCAGGCTCGTCCGGGGCGGTACCACAGCCTCACAGGAGATCGACGTGAAGTGAGCTTCGCTTTCGTGTTTCGTTCGGTAAGTAGGATTGCTGGATACCCAATACTTTCCTCTTCACATCCCACTTCCTCCTTCCCACTCCCCTCCTGATCTAATAGGTCAGCAACATATCTATGATTCAAAGGTTGTGTATGTTTATGAGCGGCAGTGAACAGGTGACCTGTTTGCTCTTTTACCATCGGCTCATTTTAATAAACTGCCCCAGTAGCGTATTTGTTCTACGGTACGATTACAAAGCTGAGATCTGGTGTTCGAATCCCGGGTCGGGCAAAATGATAATGGATTTTTCTATTCATTATCAGTTTGGAGTCAGGAATTTGTGCTCAACATGGTGATAGGCTCGCCCTCTATCACATCGTGTGACGGAACGTAAAAGGTGAAATGTGGGTGTCCTGGCAGCAACCTCTGCCTACCCCTTCTGGGTAAATGGCGAGAGTTTAAGTACATATGTGTCATTTTAATAACTATGTCTTTGCAGTACATCGAGTAAAAACTTTTATTCTAATCATATTTACATAACTAGATAGTACGCCTAAATGTATTTATAAAATATTATCATAAACATCCAAATTACCGTTATTACGTATTCGCCAATACATCAATATTTTATGGCAAGAATTTAATATAGCAGTAAACAAAAATATTAATCGAATTTTTTCTAGCTTTATGTCCAAGCAAAAGTATTCCAATTTGATTCTGTGACGTCAATTATTCTTTAATTAAATTCGTGAAATTTTGTCAACACATTTGATTCCAATAAAAAAATGATAACTTGTAAATATTATTGGTGTATTTAAACGTATTCAAAAAAAAACGTGGTTCTCAATTCGACGGGTTTTTTTGTTTATGTTTGTTACCTCATTACTTTGTGCTGGGTGACCCTATTTTAATTATTCTTTATTTCATTAAAAGCTGGTGCTTGTCATTTGGTCTTATTAAAAAAATGGTACTTGGGACACCAAGCACTTTCAATAATTTACGCATATATTATGTTTTATTGGCAAATGAAGTCAGTAAGTTAATTAACCAACGTTTATAAGTGCAATGACATAGATTATTATTATATTTTACTTATTTGGGATATTTTTTGAATTCATTTTATATCATTTCTTTATTTCAGTTGTATAGTCGAAATGTTAAATGAAATAAGCATGTGACGAACCCAATAAAAGCACAATTTTTTTTTTCATTTTACCAATGTTGGTAGTTTCCAAGCAGTTTTAATAAACGGACGTTTCCTAAAAAAAATGCCTGCAGTAACAAAAGAATGTAACAATTGGAAATTTTCATGTGAATATTAATCTGTTACACGGTAACGTTCCCTAATGGAATTTTTTTATTTCTGTGTATAAAGATAAATTCATTTATTTTATACAATAGGCCCGGGAATCTAGCAATCGTGTCACCGGATAATAATTGATCACTGCAGTCCATGAACTGAATCTATGTGGGAATAGTTCCGCCTCGGGTCAAATCAAACTAGGATCGTCTTGGTAATATTCAATATATTTACTGTTAAATAAATTCGTCTTCACTTCACGTCTTCTACGTCTTTCACGTCTTCCGTCGTCTTCCAGACTGTTCTCTTCTATTCCGTCCTTGCATACATCAACATCTTAATCATTCATCCTCGTACTCTTTCCATCTTAAATACTTTCATTAATCATCTCTTTCACACAAACTACATTCCATATCAGTCATTCATCAAACGTTCCATTCTACTCATCTTTCTTCTTAACATTCAAATCCTACATCTATATATATATATGAACTAAATCAAAAAATAAAATAAGGAAAGAGGAAATCAAAGGGCATCTGGCAACCTCAGCGAACGAAACGCAACAGCAAAGCTGTCGCTTCACGTCGATCTATAAGATAATGTTACCACCCAGGACGAGCCTGACCATTCATGCTGTCATGAGTGACAACACCGTTGCTCTAAATTATTATTTTTGTTCATGGTGGTATCCCATCATTTGTATTTGCCCTCATAGAGTCTTCCATAATCTACAAACTTATTTTATAATCCACGTAATTTTTTCGCCTTTCAGTATCGGCTTGTGCATATTCGGTCTAGACTATACTGGCATTGCTGTGAATAATGGAGAAGGATAACCATTTCTTACCACATCAAACTCCCTTGGATTCTTCTGTACTTATCATAAGGTTAATTTGAGTAACTATGGCTTGCCAAAAGTAGGGAAAAGTAAACGAATGAAGACAGTAGGAACTCTAAAATAACTCGAGTTGTTTAATATGCTTCTGCGTAGGATACAAGCAAACATTATAAATCTTTTACAGTACTAACCAGAACAGTGGTAACCGGTAGGTAGGTATTAATCCTACTAAAATGCCATAATAATTTACTGGTGGTAAGTCTCTCATATGTGCAAAGTTTCGCTACTGTTTATGAGCAGTCGTGACGCTTCCCATCAGGCAAACGGCATGCTCGTCCCACCATTTATACCAACAAAAAAAAAACAAATTTGATCTTTAACCTTCAATGTTCTCGAAAGACAAAGCAACATATTAAATCATAACCAACCAACTTTAGACTACACCTTTAAGGGCACTTGAAAAATGGATAAAATCTATATAAAAACCTTGAATAAAATTAATTTACTTACGTATATACCAAGTTCACCTTTAAGAAACCGCTTCCTACAATGAAACGGAGCGAAATAATTACGATTAGCTGTTGAAAAATTTCCATTGCGTTTTATTTACGTTCATGTTACACGTCTTATTTGTTAGTAGCAATTAAATCTAGAGTTCAATTAATATTCATAGTATCAAACAAAATACCGCTGAATTCTGTCTAATGTGAGGGGCAAATACCCATCATCTCGTATGTGATGATGGGTATTTGCCAATTTTTTACTAGATTAAGCCGGAATAAAAGTCATTCCCGCATTTAAATGGGAACTAAAGGCACCTAGAAGACTAAATTGAGTTATTGGGAGAATGGGGAAAAGGATGGAAATTAGAAAAGTTAAAGATTTCTTCATTAATCAGCGAACGAGTATATGTATTCCGTGTAGGATATATCCACATCTCTTTAAGATGAGTTTTTACATCTTTGAGTGTTAATCGAGAAAAATGCCACTCACAGAATATAGTGGATTACAGTCATATTAGCTCTCTACTTCTACTAGACTACTTAGTTAGACTCAACATTTCTCAAAATAAAGTATTTTCAGGTTCAATTAATAGTACATTTCTTTGAAACATTACGCTTTGGTGACATTGTATATTTTTTCGAATGAATCAAACTAAAGGTATAACGGGAGAACAATAATAATATACCTAGTTCATCTTTGGCTTAGTTTTTATAAATCGTAATTTACCGTTAAGTTAAAAGCAGGTTGGGGGATAAATAGGTGCTGACTTACGGCCGTTCTCAATATCCTATCTATCTTTAACAAAGGATTAAAATAGCTACCATGACTATATCAGTTCAATACTACGCTTCATAAAATAAAAATAGACATGCATATTTATATAATTTAGCTATCTATAAATATGTGCAAAATGTTCCTACCTCTTTATCTATTTTAACTGAAACATAAAATGCATCTAAATATCTAACGAAATCTCTTGTTAAAGATAGATAGATTATTGAGAACGGCTGTTAATGACTCGGTTAGTAAAAATGTTTGGCATGTATAGAACTTGTTGTAGCCTAATGAGTTTTGGTATTTGACCACAAGATATTTCGCGTTTCACCATGTAGAATATTTTGAGTTATCAGTTTACAAAAATCTATTTCTATTGTACTTTTTGAAATAATATTAACACATCCATATTGTTGATTTAATGTATTTGTTTATATCAATTAGTAGTTAGAAGATCATACTATTCGCTCTTCGATCAAATATACACTAGATACACAGTTCCCTGTAAAAATTCTGAACGAGACCGCCTTCGAACAGCCTCGTTCAATGTAGAATGTTCAGGGTGCTGGGTGCGTGGTGAATAATACCAGTGATTAGAAAGTAGAAACAGTTTATTCGCACTGAGAAGTACGTTTTAAACAGTGACGTAATATACACGTAATTACGACACGTAATTGCGGCACCGTCGTAATGTAGCTGCAGAGCGGCGTACTGGGGTCTCACGGCAGCGATTCTGCTTGTTCTCTTCAATACTTGCTGACTACTTGCTGACTTGCTGAATACTTGCTGGCTTGCTGACTTCTTGATGTTTTCTTCACTGTAGGCCGGAACCGAACTGATTTGCCCGACCCAGGGTGCCGATGTATATTTCCAATTTTGGGCTAATCCCTAGGGTCGGGTCCGCGATCGTCACAGGCGCGCTCGGCCAATGGGAGCGCGCGCTACGGGGTGTCGCTGTAGCGACTTGCGGGGCGGTAGCTCGGTCGTGCGGGGAGTGCGGGAGCGAGGTGTAACTCCGCACCGCGACCGCCCCATAGCCGCCGGTGTCCCGCAAGGGAGCTGCCTCTCTCCAACCCTATACGCGCTCTACACCGACGACATACTGATAAGGCATGACGTCAAGTTGGCGCTATACGCGGATGATATCGCGCTATTCACGGCGTCGATATCGGAGAAGGGTGCAGCGGGAAGGATTCAGCGTAATCTCGACGACCTCCCCGACTGGCTCTCCAAATGGAGACTAGCGGTGAACGTCGGGAAGACGCAAGCCCTCTTGATTAGGCGCCCCAGAATGAGGGCGAAGGGCGGGAAAACCGTCCCTCCTCTCAATCTGCTAGGTCAGTCCATCCCTTGGGGTTTTCAGGCCAAATATCTTGGGGTCACTGTTGACAAATACCTTCGCATGGCAAAACATGCGAGGGGAGTTGTCAACAGTGGCAAAATTGCCAATGGCAAACTGCGTCCCATACTCGCATCGAATCTCCCGTTGAACGTGAAGCTGGGTGTGTACAAAACGTACATTCGCCCCCGCATCACGTACGCGGCGCCTTCCTGGTACGCGCTCATAAGCCCGACCCAGAAAGACGCTCTGCGGAAAGTCCAATCGGTGGCTCTCCGCAGAATCGTGAACGCCCCTAAAGGTGTCAGGAATTCCACAATCGAGAGAGATCTCCGCATTGAGCCAGTGGACGACTTTATCCGTCGTCTCACTAAGTCCATGTTCTCTCGTGCGGACGCCTCGGACTGGAGACATCTCCGGAACTTGGCTCCACATCACGCGAGACCACCGGACGGGCGGATGCTCCCGCGCGAACTCCTCACGGAAGTGAATTCCGGAACTGCGGTTCCTGACACACCCGCACAACGACGCGACTGAGACGTCTTCGGTCACCTGGTGAGAACCGGCGCGGGTGGCTAACACCCGCCCGGTAGCGGACGAGGTCCTTAGAAGGTGCTGCTGAAAGTTTCTTGCGCCGCTTCTTCTATTCAGCCATAGCACATTCCGAAGCGGTGGTAGGGTTAGGGAATTTGTCCGACCTCGCCTGCACCTCACTCAGGCCCGGGCCTCTCCAGTTGCACGTTGCCTCCCCCGTCAGCCGACCCTCCCATAACGGATGGGCGGGCCGTCTGCGGGTCCCGGTAGCCCTATGGAAGGATCTCGCTCCGAGCGAGATCCGCACGCGAAGCCACCTAAAGTCCGAACTCGTTTCGGACTTCACCAAGGAACGACACCGTGTTTACGGGTCGCTTGGATTGACCACAATCAGAGGGCTCACGCCCCGGTATTGTTACCACAACGCGGGACCTCCGCTATCGCGGAGGTCCTGCGTTCGTGAAGGTCTGTTGGAGTTGTTTTAACTACGCAAAAAGGTATATAATTTCTGATACATTAACTCCAGTATATAAACTCTAGTATATAACATGTAACAATATTACACATAACAATTTAACATAATTAAATTATTTAAACATACATTCACAATCCTAAACGACTTATATATAAGAACATAATACAAACTAACTTATAACTATTAAAACTAGTCTTCGTCCTGCACATAACTATTAAAACTAGTCTTCGTCCTGCACAAGTTCTGTTAAAAAGTGGCACCGATGCATGACATGAAAAAAAGTAAACAAAAAGATCACATATTCCAAATATATTAATACAAATTCCACCTTCTTCCTGGAGCTTAAAGTAGCTTTTCACATAATATTGTCTAAAGTTTTGCGATGTTTTAGAAGCAACTGTCGGTGCGTGACTGAAGGCGAAAGAGTGCTTAAAGCACTCTTTTTTGGTGCCATTTTCAAAGCGCTCATGTTGTATCTAGTGTATATTTGATCAAAGTATTCGCTTGATAAAACCAATACGACCGCTAATCGATAGCAGTGAAACCATACCACACCATGAATTACAAAGCAATGCTTGGCATTTTATTGCGCTCGCCATCCTGAGACTTACAATGTTAAGTCTTAATATGTCCACTAGTTACTCTGGCTACAATGCCCTTCTAACCGGAACACAACAGTGCATTTATACCGCTATTTGGCGGGAGAAATAGACATTGCAGTAGTGCCTACCCAGGCGGCCTCTCACATACAAAATACCTACGACCAGTAAATATAATCCCAGCAGCATTAATGCGTACAAAAATAAACCATCCTGAGAAGTAAGATAACGATATTGAGTCTCAATAGGTCCATTAGTTACTCTGACAACAATGTCGTTCAAACCGAAACATAACAGTGCATTTGTACTTCTGTTTAGCGATAGAAAACGATATTGTGGTTCATATGAGAGATCTAGCACCAGTAAATATTATAATCCTAACAGCATTTATCCGTAAAAATGTAATCAAACTCGTATTTCTCGTATTGTTTCTAGAAAGCATAATGACTCAACGTTATTACTAAACCGAGTAGAGAGCTAAATACATATTTTGGTTCACTATGTCCAACAAATAATAATGAATTAAATCTTCTGAATTGCGTTGTAAATATAGAATAACTTGTAAACATAAAAAAACATCCACAAAAAGGCGTGTGGATTGACGCACGGCCAACACGAGAGGTGCTTGTCCTTCCACGTTGGACCGAAACCAAAAAACGTATAACAAGTGCCGTCAATAAGGTTCAAAATCGTTAAGCTAACCTTTTTATATGGAAAAATACAGAAATACGAAGGATGCATTGGAAATTTTATCACAATAAATACTCCGGGTATCTGTATCACATATACGTCAAACTGCAGGCCACGGGTCTCCTCTACAATCGAGAGTACGATTGAGGGAGGTTAGGCCATAGTCCTGCATATGTACAATGCGAAAAAGGTACATGTGATTATGAAGTAGAGTCTTTTTGCAATTCAGTGGTAGAACTGTCGGATTTTTTGAATGAGTTCAATTTATTTCTTACATAACTAAGTTCTCTTTGCGACGGCGAACTAGATACTACACAAATTATAACAAAACTACAATTAAGTTTTATGAATAGATGTTTTGTTATTTAACATTGCTATTTACGTTGAAATTATCAGTATTACCTAACCGAGTTGCTTTGGTAGCGACAAAAAAGACAATAGTATATTATTTAGTTCCGAAATGTATTTTTACACACGAATCGTGAGAACAACCTGAGATCACAGCGTGAGGACATTTTATCTCGTCTTTCTAAGTGTAGGGTTCAAATGAATTATGTATTTTTAGAGGATAATAAATACTTTGTTTATCATATAAAAAGTCGAACAAGTATCAGGGTGAAAAAAAAACTCTAAAAATTTTATGTAATTGACGAACGGTATTTGTTCTAGTTCGTTATTTATCTCGGTGTGAACATCGAACCCGCAGCGTCACATTTCACAGCCATCGTATAAGCAACTGCGCCACGGAGGCGGTATTCATTTATCATTTACCTGCTATGATCTTTGGGTACCTTCATTATATACTGAGTTTAATTCGAACCCGCACCTTGTCACAAACTAGTGAAGACAAAAAATACTGAATATTCAGCTTATACAAAAAAAAATTTTTGATCTATCGGAAAAATACTAATAGATAGTTCTTTGACTTCTTCTTACGACCTTATTTATAAAACAATTTTAAAACCTATTTTAAGAACCAATTTTTTTGTTCCTTTCAAACGATTTGAATTCTATTTGAGCGAAGAAGACACAAAATTGGTTAACTATACTAGGTTTCAAAACTGTCTATGAATAAATTTTTAATGTTAGAATATTTATTCTACCATAATGTTATTTTAGCAGTTAATCGAATTTTTTACCATCTGGTGACACGACAGCAAACACTCATTTTGTGTGACTTGATATTATTAATGCTAATGACAATGAAATTGAATAATATTCTAATTATTCGGTATAAAATATAATGTGAAGTGTGAATGATCATAAAGTTGTTTATGAAAATTATGTTATGGGTTCACAGTAAAATTCGATTCTAGAATAAATGAGAAAAAATCTTTGATTTCACTTTGGGCGTTTGAAGTAATCATTCACTAAGTGAATCTATTGCCCTGGTTATTAAAATACATACATATAAACTTACATATAAGTTATAGAGGTAAACTTAAATTAACTCATGCATTATTGACTACTCGTATATTATATACTCGTACATACATTTTACGTTCTTGCTAAGCCCGATTGGGGCTCCAACAGAATATGAGTAGTTATTATTCAAAGAAAGTTGTTAGCCAAATTATTTATGAACTAAAATTCGAAAAGTGTGTTTTTTTATTGCTGTGAATGGCGAGACAAGCATGCCGTTCGCCTGATGGTAAGCGATGCGACCGCTCATGAACAGTAGCAAAACCAAACAACACCTTGAATTACAAAGCCATTATTGATAATCCACTGCGCTCTGCATCCTGAAACATAAGATGTTAAGTCTCAATATGTGCAGTATTTACTCTGGCTACAAACCGAAGCAATATGGTGCATTTACATTGCTGTTTGGCGGGATGAATAGCATTGCGGTGGTACCTACCCAGGCGTCCTCTAACATATGAGAGACCTAGCACCAGTAAATTGTAAACCAGTATCTAGATCTCATCCCATTAATCAACATCAACAGTGGTACGAGCAGTAATTTCACTGTGAAATGATTAGTTGGGAAATGATCGTGTCTCCAAGCTTGTATTAAAGCTGCAATTAAAAATTAATCAGAAAAAATGGTAGGGTCAATGACAATAGCGATGAGTTACAAAATAAGCCGTAACAAACAACCACAGCCCTAAAACATGACGCTCAACTCATTATGGATGTCACCACAAAAGCATCCGCATAAATGTAACGCTAAATAAATAATGTTAGCCAAACTAAATTGCAATTAGCACACAAAGGTCCGCAGCACTTGATTTTAAATTCAAATTCCAACATTGTTCCAGCAGATCTAATCAGGCTGACGTATTAACCGGATTACTCACCTCACGAGGAATTTACTCAGTTGGATGTTCACGGGATATTTTTTATTGTATCGGTCTGGCAAACGAACAAATGCAAGTAAGGTCTACTGTTACATAAAATCACTTCATTTTCTCAAATGGGAAAGGTGGTGCTATCACGACACAAGTATTTCGCCTGGTATGGATGGAAAACCCAAGATATAATAGAAGGCGAGTCTACCGCCGTATCGGCCAAAAATACCTGACTCTGGGCAAGAAAAATCTTATATTACTCTGCCCGACCCAGGATTTGAACCCGTCTCGACTGTGTATTCGTACCGCAGTACAACTACGCCACTGAAACAGATTTACACTTAATACGCAGAGTTGCGGGTTTGTGACAAAGGAGGGAACAGAAAAAGTAGAACGAAAAATAACAGAAAAAGTCGTTGCTTCATTTCTATTATCTGTAAGAGAATGGTACGGCAGAGGTCAAGCTGGTTCTCACAGTATGTGGCAACCACAATAGTAAAAGATAAATACGGTGTATGTCTACCATTATTTATACAAAATTAGCAAAGTCAATTAGACAACATAAAACACTTCTAAAAAACTGTTTGCTTTTCTCGTAACAAAAATATAATAGTTTGATTATATTTGAAGCAAAGTTGTTATTACCTGTTTACTGTTCGTGTTATTTAATGAAAATATTTATGCTACATCTAGAAACTATTGCATAACATATGAAAAAAATGTAAATTTTTCCGGCAATCATAACAGTGATAAAAAAAAGAATTAATTATTCCAATAGACTTACATAATGCTAGAACTATTACACATGTATTCCCTCCTTGCTATAATCCTGGGTCCTTTAGCCGCAGCGTGAAGAGGTATATTAGCGGGCCGGCATGATAGTGTCGAATGGCATGAGACCGTCGTATGATACCAATCAATACTCTGTTTTGACTGTATTTATACCATCAGGTGCAATATAAACACTGTGTCGTGGTAGAGTAATAAAAAAATATATATGTATATTTAAATTCTGCCATCTCTATGATCTGTAATATCCAAATTGACAACTCTAAACTAATTTACTGGGTTAACTGTGAATAAATTAATCAATTAAGTGCAATATATATCGTTTTGTTTTTGAATAATAAACAAAGCAAGATAATTAATGAATATTCAAACCTAATGCTGACTTTCATAATTTGTCACGCGATAAATAACGTTGTTGAAATTGGTTGCATCAAATATTTACAAGTAGGGTTGTGTTACTAATGAATAAATACAATGTCACAATTTTATATAGTTAAAAAAACCTTTCTAGGATTATATAAGCCTTATGTGCCAAAGGGATTCATATTTTCATACAACTTATATTTACAAATCGATGTAACCGAGAAATTTCATATCGATTTATCAAATAAAACAAACAAATAAATACATCCAACAGTCACATTGACAGTCGAGATTTACTCTTCAGTTCAATAAAAATGTGCTTTTACTTAAAATTATCCTGTGTAATGAGATATAAAATATACAGGGTGTATCAAGACTGCTACCGAAAACGAAGCTAGGTGGTAGTTTAAGCGACTTCAGACACAATGCAAAAGAAAAAGTTGCAAAAAAAAGCGACAATTTTTTTTGTTATTTTTTTCCTATGGCCATATTTGGGTGGTAAATACATTTTTTCCTAAAATAATAGTGTATACCCTTTTATTTACAAATACTCTAAGGTATAAAAAAGTTTAAATTATATTTTAGCAAAAACTATGGATTTACCACTCCAAAATGACGATATTTAAAAATCATAAAAAATAATTGTCGCGTTTCTATACGAAATTTTTAGTTGCATTGTGTTTGTAGCCACTAAAACTACCACCTGGCTTCGTTTTCGGTAGCAGTCTTGAGATACCCAATATGTAGGAAAACACATGTAAGAAAAAAGTATGCCGAAGCGTATTTGAATGTTGCAAGTTAATTATGTCATACCAATTGTTATAACATAGCTCGCGAAATACTTCGCCTAGAGTACGTTATTAAATAGTAGAACGCTTTCAAAATAATTAATGCAAATGCCCATTTTCCTTACTTTATTGGGCTCTAAGTTTGATGCCACCTTAGATTTTCCTTTTTTATATTATAATATTAGCTTTAACCGTTTAATTAAAAATAATTCACAATTGCGTTCTCGAGAAATCCATATTTCTTGACTTTTGAGTCGGAACGATTAAATATTTTTATATGATATCAACCTGTCTTTTGCCTCTTAAAATACACCGTATTTGTTTATGACATTTTATTTATTTACAATTGGAAATCGTGTAGTTTTACCGTGTTTACGTTTTCATTTATTTTTACTTTATGAATTAAATATGTACCCCGTAGGCATTCTCATTTAACGAATTGTTTACTGGTGTCATTAACACGTACTTTACTCGATAATACAATACTGTAACTGCTATAGCAATTTGGCTAGATGCTATCTTACTCCAATTTGTGCATGAAACGTGTGTTTGATGGTTGTGAGTAATTTTATGCATAGAAACGCCCTAATCTGCTGTCAGGTCGACGTGGGCAAAGCTCTGAGGGCCAGTTCGCATGTAACTTCAGCGAGTAACTTGTACTCGCTAGTTTAAGACCAAGGATAGTAATAATACGTACTATTCACGGAGAACGCTACGTCACACGTACATTTTGGAATATACATCTTGTATGAGTGGTAAATAGTAGTATGACTGACGGGCGCACTTGTCAAAATGTTGTATGTATCAGCCTATATACATCCCACTGCAGAGCTCGGGCCCCCTCTACAGTCGAGAGTATGATTGAAAGTGGTTAGGCTATATAGCCCACCACGCTGCACGTATGCAAGTTTCCTCACGATGTTTTCTTTCACGGTTTTAGTGCGTGGTGATTGACTATCAATACACACATGACTCCGAAAAGTCAGAGGTGTGCCCTGGGATTTGAACCCGCGATCACCGTGAACATATTAGCAGCCGCATCTAGTCCGTTTACCAACAGGTCATCACGCACTGCTGTGCTGTACAAAATGTTGTATAGTGAACAGCAATTTTGAATCAACATTGTTACATGAAAGGATTAAATTAAAGCGTCAATGTTTACGTTTCCAAATCAAAAATCGTTAATAAAAATAGTTGCTTCTGGTAATGAAAATGAAAAACTTGCATTGTTATAGTCACAGCACAGATGAATATAGTTAGAAAGAAAATACAAGCGTTTGACGCGTCGCAAGGTGGTGCATAAAAATCATCACTGCCGCGGAACGGATGATCTGTCAAATCAGTCGTAGTCGAAATGCCTTGGAGTATGGTGCTCCGGCAAAATAGAGTAAAAATGCAGATTTGTGCTACAGTTCCAAAGCTAAAGTGTCGAATATGAATAGAGGAAGACTTTCATACCACTATTTAACCCGATTTTACTGATTTTCACCTTCATTTCCAAAAAATGCGGTGAATAATTAAGACATTTTGAAGAATTGGATAATATGATACACGACACATCAAAAATATACATTGCTGATTACGCGTACATACAATATACGCGAATGCTAAGTTCCTACGCAATGCATACGAGTCACTTTTGTTATGTCAATTTCGAAATTTGTCACATGTCATACAGTGTTGTAGTCATGTACATAGTAACTATATCGATATAGTTATAGATTCTTATACTCATAAATCAGTTTTCATAGGCATTAAACAAAGAAAATTATATCAAATCCTTTAGTAATTTTAAATTATAGTACTCGTAACGTTTGATAACTTTGACGACCTATCCTTATGTGACATGACATTAAATGTCATTAAATGTCATAACTCCACCAACTTGAAAACAGCATATATTTGTATCTGAATATACTTTATAATATTAATTCATTTGTTTGTAGGTTTCCGAGAGCGAGTCAATAAAGGCAACAGGTAGAGACCGAAATCCAGTACGATTTGTTCTAAGTATTCATTTTCGTGAAACAGAAGACGATAAAAAAACGGTATCATAAGTAATATACGAACCAAAAATAATTACGGGCAACACTCATGGAAAATCTGTATCATGGGGACGAAATAATGAATTATTGTATGATAAATCAAAACCACTGAACCTATTGACGTAAAGAAATTATAATTTTATTGTAATAGTTACATACTATATGTGCTTTTCCAATAATAAAAATGTTAATATCTCACACACAGCTGAAAATCTTGAAAAACTTGTACATGTAGATTAGTAAAATAGTATAAAAATAAAAATTAACTTTCAATATTAGATATTGTAGTCTCATTTATTTTTCGTCTATCAACATAATACTAATTAAATAACTGTATCAGGAAAAACCATTAAGCATATCGAAAATAAATTCCGGTCTCATAACAAAAACATATTTCCATAATTTTATCGATACTTTAAATCGACTATTGCAAGCTTTTTTTGTGTTTCGAAAACGAATACGCTGGTTTTCATACAATTTGACGGCTATTGCCTTTCTAACCATATTCAACTGTTCTGTGGTTATAGTAGTTGCTACGATACATTTAACTGGCGAAACTGGGCGAAACGGTTCGTATAAACAAAAAATACTTTATAAAATAACCCAAATTAAACAAGAGAAATATATGAGAACGAAAACCAAGAACGAGACAAAGAAACAAAGTCAAATTGAACGCACTTCACCTAACGATATGTTTATTGTCGACCGAAAAGATATAGGTAGGTACATTATTACACATTATATTATTGTCTTATTTTAAATGGAAAGGGAATATGAGAATCGTACAGCTGCGGTTAAATGGTGGTTATCTGTTATGTGGTAGTAGAAGCATTAGATTTAATTATTAACAATATAATGCTAATGTACTTGAAATACGATATCAATCAATTTATAAAAAACAAAAACAAATCAAGTATTTGCTGTTGACACATAGGTAACAACTTTGTATGTTGGTGTAGTTGTTACATTATGAAGCGTTCAATGGTTTTCCTTTTTGGCATACAATTTAGATCAATAATTGTTTTGTTGATCGAAGGCATACAAATTACACATAAAATAAGACATGAATCAAGCAGAGTCCTATAAAGCCAATATACCAAATAAATCATAGTTCAAAAACCTAAAAAACACGCTTGAATAAAAGAATCAACGAAAAAAAGTAGAAAAAATATTGTTGAAATACATAAGATTAAAAAATAGAGCTATTTATTCTGTGTTTAAAAACCACAGAATAAATGCATTTCACCTAGGCTGCTTGATGATAATTACTATTTGTAAGCACCCTACGCCTTTTATTTATTTTTACTAAAAAGTAACGGCCATCATATCGAAGGAAAGCAGCTGCACGATAATTATCCACTTATAAAAATGGTCAAATAATGCAAATCCCGAATTTTCTGTTAAAGATAATGTCAAATTTCAAAATCTTATAAAACTATTGTATTGTCATCGTTCCTTGAAACTTGTGAAAATTTCAATCGAAAATTGACTGTACTGTACTGTATTATAAGCCCAAATACATCCCAACACAGGGCAGAGGCATCCTCCACAATCCAGAGTATGTACGATTGAGAGTGGTTAAAAAAATTGAAGTATTAATTAGTAGGCCAATCAGTGGAATTAATTTGATATACTTATAGATAAATTGTATAGTATTCCAATCGGTCCCTTAGGAATCCATGGCGAAGACCTATGTTCATGTGGTTGATGAGGACAAATAAAATAGTTTTGTGTTATCATTGTGTTTAATCCGCCAAGACTCTTTTTGAAGACCTGACACCTACCAGATGACTCGTTGTAGTATCAAATATGATAGAATGATGAAGTAGATGATAGGTCTCTCATAATATGTGAGAGGCTGCCTGTGTAGGTGCAGTAGTGTAAATGTTTTGTTGAGTTCCGATTTGAAGGACATTAATATATCATGTCTTAAGATGGCGAGCGCAATTGAATGCCAAACAATGCTTTGTAATTCATGGTGTTGTTTGGTTGAGCTTCTTTCCATGACCGGTTGTATCGCTTACCATCAGAGTAGAAATTTTAAACATCGTATGTTGACCTTTGATTTTTACCTGTTATTATGTATCTCCAATTATCATTTAACAATATTCAAATTATCCATACCATTACTTTTTATTACCAAACTTTCCAGTACTAAATTCATTTTGCTTCGTTTTATAACGCATTGGGTTTTTCCACATCAAATTTATTTTTAAATTACTTGTCAAGATTAAGTTCAAGGTACCGTGAATGTAGATTGGCTTTATAAATAGTTCTCCTATATTATATGATACTGTATTTTAGGGGAGAGGTAATAGCGGCATTTCTTTAAGTCTGAAGGAGGGAGCGGGATGGCAATATCGGTATCACTGTCTCTCCAAGTCAATATGTTGGTAGCATCCTTGCCTAAATCTCGTTGAACTTGGCCTGTTCCTTAATATCTACAATTAAAAACAATTATTATTTTTTGATACAGAAAGCTAGTTTATGGAATGTTATTCGGAGCAATGGAAAATCCAATACATCTGGAAGTTGATACCATTTTATTACTTTAGGTCTTAATTTAGCTCCTTCGACTTTCGATTGATATAGGTGGTGGAATATTTATTTACTGGAAAGAATACCTGATAGTTGAAATTAAAAAAAAAAACATCGCATAGTACGATCCTGTTTATTTAATATTTTTTTATATCCGTGAACTTTTACAAATTACATATACAGTTGCAAAAGTTTTTTCATTTACCTATTAAAGCTTATACAAACATACACTTCCTGATGGTGAGTGATCACCGTCGCCCATGAACATAGATGCAACACTATAAGTATTTTTAAAGCCGATTTTTTACCACATTTTTTCATAATTTAGTATCCGAATTTGCTACAAAGAGAAGTGGTAAAATATGACTACCAGCTCGTATAATTCAATTAATTGTATAATTTGGTTGCAAGGCCAAAACAATTTACACATTCATACAAGGCGAAACGTGGTCCTTCTGGTTGCATCTCTGATTTTGTCATCTCTGAGTTTATGTATATAAACATTCACAGAGAACTGCTCAACTTCGGTATTCGATGTTAGTAAAATACCAGAGCTGCAGTGGCGTATTTATAGACCGGATAGTCACTAAAGCGGAAAATATCGAATAATCCTTTCGCATACAATATTTGTTTAGGCCAGCCCTAATCCATCACTTGTAGTTACAATATTTCCGTTTCTATTTTTTTTTGTACTCACGCGTCATTGCTTTATTTGCAAAACATCTTAGGATGTTACACACAGTTTGGAAACAAGTGCGCAACACAATAAAATATTTATTAAGATGTCGTGTCGCTAATTTGTTTGTCTCAACACGCATCGCTTGATAATTTACTGGTGGTAGGTCTCTCATATGTAAGAGGCCGCCTGTATAGGTAACACCGCAATGTCTTTTCCTACCGCCAAACAGCAGTGTAAATGCGCTGTTGTGTTTTAGATTGAAGGACATTGTAACCAGAGTAATTAATGGACATATTAAGAATGAACATCTTAAGTCTCAGGATGGTGAGCGCAGTGAAATGCCAAGCATTGCTTTGTAATTCAAGGTGTTGTTTGGTCTTGCTACTGTTCATGAGCGTTCGTGTCTCTTACCATCAGGCGAACGGCATGCTCGTCTCACCATTCATAGCAGTAATAAAAAAAATAATGACAAAAATGCGAAAGTTACTACATAAAAAATTAAGAAGTGTTGCTTCTAAAAATAATATACGTTTTATGTCCTCATCTGTCTTTGTGAATGATAGATAAGTGCTGTCTTCGATCTTAGCTAACCATTTTAATGCACGAAGTTTATTCAAAAGCTGTTCGTTGAAATACGTATTATTTTCTAAGAACAAATAATAATAATTTATTTGCAGCATATAACAGTCGTACAAAAAATACTTAAAATAAATCGTATTGCAATATTAATTTAAATAATTTTATTAATAATTATTATATTTAGTGTGCAGTATTTGTTCTTAATTTTTAATTATATTAATAATAAATAAATAACACCCAACAGTCACATACATAGTCCTGACCCCACACTAAGATCGAGTCTTGTGTCGTGGGTATCAGGAACTACGAGAGACTTTTCGGTCTCACAAACACCCAATATTTGTGGGCTGCACAAACATTTCTCTCGGTGCGGGGATTGAACCCGCGGCCTCTCGTTTCACAGGCGGCGTCTAACCAAATGCGCTACGGAGGCTGTCAAATACCTCACCTACCTAAATTATATTTACTGCACACTAAATACAATAATAATTATTCAGTGCAGTATTTGTTCTTTCAACATATTACGTTTGACAGCCTCCGTGGCGCAGTTGGTTCGAAGCCGCCTGTGAAACGAGAAGCCGTGGGTTCGATACCCGCATATATTTCTTTCGTGTCTGGATGTTTGCGAGACCGAAAGGTCTCTCATAGTTTCTGATACCCACGACACAAGACTCGATCTTAATGTGGCGTCAGAACTATGTATGTGACTGTTGGATGCTATTTTTTTATTAAAATTTACTATTATTCAAGATTCACTTACATTTTTGCATAAATCTGGGAAGTAAATTCGTAACAATAATGTTTTATGCCATACAAAGTTTTATGCCATACTAGAGCAATAAGGCGATTTCGTAATACATTTGACTTCAAAATCAGATCTACATTTTTATCTTTTCTTAGCGTATTTGAAAGGATTCACCTCCCCGTAACCTTTGACATCAATCTTATCACCTTTACTCTAAGCCTACTTTTATACCTTCAGGGGATATTGCGAAACGGTAGTAAAATAGCTTATACAGCGGCGCAGATGTGAATGTCAACATAAAAAATAACAACCTCAGTACGTAACTTTGATGTTAAGCCTATACACGTGTCTTGGTTAAGTAGCAATTGGGCTTCCATGATCGTCGAATCTGCCGTATTCTATATAACTCCATTGGCATATTCATATTTATTAGATAGAGCCATACTACAGACTGTAGTGAATATAGCATAGGATAGGGCTCATATACAAAGCTGCGAATTAGCGCGATGCGAATTCACAAGGCAGAAAACTTCGACACGAATAGGTGCCATGCGGGTCCTCTTGTTCAAATCGTTCTGTCATCTGGCCAGAGAGCATCCGTACCACCATGTATGATTTCAACAAATTTTATTAGCTAAGTAATTACAGTTTTCTATTTTTGCTAGTATCAAGATTTAGTTTCTTATTGTGTCTATGTTGAAGAATAAAACATTTTTTAAGTCATTAATTTTTACAACCGCAAAAACGTGATAAATTTTAGAGCCAAGACGTGAATTTATTAGTATACGAGTATGTGAGAAAAGTTGACGTCGATGAAGCAATCTATAAGATATTAAGTATTTAGTAAATTTGCAGGATATAGATAAGAATAATATAAAAAATAATTTAATTAAAAATTAAAAGACCGACTTCAATGTGCACTACAAAGTAATAAATAATATATATTTCATTGTGCTAGTACACATTGGTTAATTTTCTTATTGACTAGACTAGCCAACAAATCTTAAATACGTAATATTTTGAAGGCGGGTCGCCAAGTACCAAACGAGAACAAATTTAAATAATGTAACACAGTTGAATATTACCTACTTGTAGATGTATCGTTGGCGCTCAGTTAGGTCCATATGTAAACTAGAAACAAATTAATTTAACATATTGATCCTACGTATACATTTGTTGAAATTTTAATAGAATTAATATGTGTCATATGTGTGGTCCAATTTTAATTTATTGCATATGATCAAAGATATAGTGGTCAAGGGTTTCAACTCCAGGGTACACCATTGACTTATTGGAGTCACTTGCATATTTATATGTGTATACAATTACTTTAACAGTGATAGGAATCATAGTGAGGAAAGTATAAGAAAGGGAAGAGTTATTAAGCTCGTATGTTTCGCTCGATTGTAGATAAGTCCGATGCTCAACAATGTTGATTAAGAGCTGATAATATATTAAGGACGGGCGATTTTTCTATTAGTTATCAGGACAGGGACTGGAATTTGCACCCGATATGACTATAGACTCTCGCCCCCAATCACACCGAGGGACAAAACACGCAAGGCATAACGTGGGTGTCCTGGTTGATACCAGGAGAATCTCTGCATACCCCTTCTGGGAAAATGGCGTGAGTTTATATAGATTAAGACAAATTAATATTGCGTGTAAAATTGCGTGTTTTTCACTAGGATGTTTTACACAAATTAAATTTAAGTGTAGGTCGTCGTGTTCGTCACTTGGCGACCCGCCTTCAAAATATTACGTATTTAAGATTTGTTGGCTAGTCTAGTCAATAAGAAATTAATCAATGTGTACTAGCACAATGAAATATATATTATTTATTACTTTGTAGTGCACATTGAAGTCGGTCTTTTAATTTTTAATTAAATTATTTTATTTATTACTATTTAGTTTTCAGACTATATGGCCTAACCACTCTCAATCATACTGTCGATTGTAGAGGAGGCCCGTGCCCTGCAGTGGGACGTATATGGGCTGATACAGATACAGATTTAGTTTTCATAAGCATTGCAATGATGCCAAAGGTAATCATATAATGAAAACTGGAATCAATGGATATAAAAAATGAACCATTGTGATCCTTTATAATTTCAAAAACGAAAATTAATATTTTATGATTTTTAAGGAAGCTACACTGTCATTTCATTTTTATGATAAAGAAAATACTAAAATCGGCTCAACTTGCTAGAGATATTGAGTACACTTATGCGTGGTAATCATTCGTTACCCCCTCACCTCTACACCTTCTTCACTTCCTATTTTTAATAAAACACATACAGGGTATATCAAGACTGCTACCGAAAACGAAGCCGGGTGGTAGTATAAGCGACTTCAGACACAATGCAACAAAAAAAGTTGCAAAAAAAAGCGACCAATTTTTTTTTGTTATTTTTTTCCTATGACCATATTTGGGTGGTAAATACATTTTTTCCTAAAATAATAGTGTATACCCTTTTATTTATAAATAATCTAAGGTATAAGAGTGTTTAAATCATTATTTTAGCAAAAACTATGGATTTACCACCCCAAAATGACGATATTTAAAAAATCATAAAAAATAATTGTCGCGTTTCTATGCGAAATTTTTAGTTGCATAGTGTTTGTAGTCACTAAAACTATCACCCGGCTTCGTTTTCGGTAGCGGTCTTGAGATACCCGGTATACTTAACCTAATGGACGAAAAATCATTGCGTTTCTGCAAAGTTTTGTGGAGGTCTGCTCTCCAGATATGTACCTATTCATCAGATCATCATCATATTTTATGTGACCAACATTATGTATAATTCGTTCCGAAGAAAAGTTATTTAAAATCATTTATTTATTGTCGCAGATATTTAGTATTTATATTTTTATATATCCCCCCCCCCCTTGTTCAATTTTGAGGAGTTCTGCCCTTCAGGTCCAAAGATATTCATCAGGTCTTCACAATATTTTTTTGGTCTAACCTATCATATAATACTCTTTGACAAAAAAGTTATTTTTAAGTCGGTTAAGAACTGCCGGAGATATTGAGTATTAACAAGTGTACCTATTTTCTACCCCCCCTCACCCCTCCACCCCCACCCTTTTCCCCACTTTTGCCCACCCTTTGTAATAATATACTTATACTTAATCTAACGCAAAAAGAATTAATGCTGGACCGTTTAATTTTGAGGAGTTCTGGTCGGCAGATCCTAAGATATTCATCAGGTCTTCACCAATTTTATATGGGACCAACCCTGTACATCATACTTTACGACAAAAAGAAATTTTCAAAATCGGTTCACAATTGCGGGCGTAATCGCGTAACAAACATACAAAAAAAAAAAACAGTCGAATTGATTACCTCCTCTTTTGAAGTCGGTCAAAAATAATAGCCATTCCATCGATCTGCCTTCTGCGCTATGATGTCGTTCCTTAACTTTATCTTATTAAAGCAATTTAATTTCGCGCTCAGTTGAAGTACTAATAAAAACTTAAACCATGTGATTTCGGTAACCGCCTGCATTTTTTTCAATAGGCCCATAGTCTTTTGCACGAGCTCTAGATTATAGCAATTTCGTATTATAGCTTTTATGAGTCAAACCCTAATTACATTAGCACATTACAACAATATTACAATTGAATTTTAAGATCGTAGAGGGGTCAGAGTAAAGTGTAGGTATTGTTTTTATAAACGAAGGAATATTTTTGGCTGATTTTGTTTTTATAAGTTTCTACTCAAAGTACCTTATTTCCGACCACAATAATTTCAGAGCTGAACATACGCATCCCCCAAGGATCATTACAACGATCCTTTGGAACAAAAAATATTCTGTTGCATCAAAAAGTAAGTCCATGAGTCGCTGATCCTAAGCGAGAGGGAGGATTAGATAAGAATACATTTCTTTACAGAGTAGCAAAGTCATAAAATCGCATTACCTTTAGCAAAAATATAATTTTATATGTCTAAACAATCTGATGTTCTTGTATAACAGATTGGAAGCGTCACTCTACGAAATAAGATGAAGGTAAGATTCTAAAAATATGGGAGTTATTTTTGTGCTACAAATAATAAAAGAACATAAGTATATCTTAACTTATTAAATATTATAAAACTGGTCGGCCTTTAACGAGGGTAAACTGAAATAATTACTGACAACATATGTTTTATATATAAAATATGTTTAGTACCACGGCATTGGTTACAAAGCTGAGGTCTCGGGTTTCAAATCCCGGGTTGGGCAAAGTGATACTGGATTTTTCTATTCAATATCAGCCCAGAGTCAGGAATTTGTGCCCGATATGGCGATAGGCTCGCCACCTATCACATTGTGGGACGGAACATACAAGGCGAAATGTGGGTGCCCTGGCACCTCTGCCTACCCCTTCTGGGAACAAGGCGTGAGTTTATGTACGTATGTATGTATGTATCTACCACGGCAATGCATATTTCTCTCGCTAAATAGCAGTGTAAGTGCACTGGTATGTTTCTGTTTGAAGGACATTTTAACCAAAGTAACTATTGGACATAATGAGACTTAACACCTTATGTCTCAAGATGGCAAACGCAATGGAATGCTAAGCATTGCTACTGTTCATGAGCGGTCGTGTCGCCTAACATCAGGAGAATGTCAAAATGAAAAAAAAAGTATAACCACAAGTAAATCGTAAAAATCACTAACATAAATAATATATGAACTAAATATTGTAGCAGGCTAGTTTGTTCAAACTTTATAGCCTTTTAACAAATAAATACACCCAATAGTCTTTCTATTGTAAGTATCAGAACTACGACTGTAATTTTAGCTTTAAAATATCCAAAACAATTATGCCACATTGACACAAAAAAATTCTCGTGTTACGAAGATTGAACCTACAGTTCTTCTTTAAACATACCGTAATAAACCTCTTTTTAACTTTACACCTTGTGTCTGTAAGCAGAGGTGAATGACATTGCGGAATAGGAAAGCGCGTCACCTGTCGTTGTCACATGCTTTGATGTATTGCCTTTACACCCCCTTCTACCTTAGCTCACTTCGCAAGAAGATTGGGCATCAATACAGTCCACACACTATATATAGTCTGATTGCAAGCTGCTAGTTTTAATTCCATTTGATAATTGGACCTACTTACGCATTACAGAATCAACCCATATAATGTCAGTTTTGATAAAAAGCCATTTTTGTCATAATTTTGTACACAGTACAGTTGTTTTTTACTTAAATAAAGTTTATTCACAATGTTATACCAATGTAAAAATAAACAATTTAATAAAAAAATTTTGGATTGCAGGGTGACCATAGGCCATCGATCTTTTGAATTCATTGAACAACTGCTGTTATGTTCGTTGATAACTTTGTCACAGATATGTTTTGTTCTATCAAAATTTTCAGAACGTATTGATCTTTCCAGGGTAAACACAGGGCTAATTTTTTAAAACTTCTGTGTCCTTATCTTATATAGATATATTATGGTTTCTTGTTGCTTAAGTAGGTCCAATTCAGCTTATGAATGAACGTAAAATAGAATAAAGCGTTACAAGAATCTAGCTCGTGTTTACAAATTGTTTAGCATTTCGATTTGCCAAGAATATTTGAAACGTGATAGAAATTCTAATCGAGTGAATTGACTCGTAAAGACACGACCACACGCAGTGTATGTATGTATGTGTTTGCGTGTTCTGTTTTGTTTTCGAAGGATATTCACTCTGTGTGCATAAACGATTTTATCTTAAAATCGATTTTGCGAGGGTTTAATTACTTCGAGGAATATTTAATTGTGGTTATAAATATAACAATTAATTTTAGAGTTCAAATTGTTTTAACAACTTAAAACTTTATATTTCAGTCTCATTTCTAACTAAATTCGTAAGTAGACCGTTAATGTTTATTGAGTAAAATGACTATATATAATTTTGTGGACCTCGCATTAGTGTGTATAATTATAATTATGTATAAATTGTACGATACATTATGTTTTCATGCGATGGCCAAGTCGATCCATTTATTTAAAACGTAAAGAATTTTTAATATTGATATGGTAATAACTAACGTAATAACTTTATATAGAAGGTCCCTTAAGGACTAAATAAATTAATCGACTTGGTATTACATGCATCTCACAACTTTTTGCGGTAGAAAACCTGAGCTGCGAGACTTGGAATTTTTTTACAGGATGTTTTTGATGGGATGTATTGTTCAAGTTTCACAAACTATTCGCTAAGAGATTACTATCAATAATAACTAACAGCATACACTATTTCAAACTGTAACTGTAAACACAACGAAACGATAAATCATTGTCAGCTAATTGTATCCATTCTGAAGGGATCTTTTAAGTGATATTGCATTAGGAAAGAGCACGGAATTGGGACAGTCTGGCTAACACTATGGCCGCCATTATCCGAACACCCCATATCTCTTACTTTAATCTGAAGAGGGACCGCAATCGTTTCTTCCACGTCTCCCCACACAATTTACTTTAGTACTTCAATTAATTGTTGCTGAATCTTATTACGTAAGCACATCCAAACAACAATTATTAAGACGTCACATTAAGTAGCACCTGCGCTACCCTCTGTTCGATATTAACACACTGTAGCTGCAATTTGGCCGCATTAAAATATGACCGAGTTTCCTCGAATAGTCAAAATAACAGGATATTAATTTAGCTCTGCCACAACAGTTAGTGTACCTATTTGAAATTCAATTCCGCATCTCGATGGGGCTGTGTTGGGACTTGAATTTTGATCAGTTTTGTTTATGTGGCCCTTTAATAGTGTACGGCCAATAGTTAATGCTTGTGACATAGAGACGGGCATATCGTTCAATTTACTCTCAAATGTGGGATATAAATGTAATTTAGGTTAATAAAATGTAATTAAGACTATACGTGATATTCTTTAATAAAATAAATAGCGGTTGAGAGAAATATTGTTAGTAGAGCTGTATTTCCTATTAAAAACATAAAGTGATCTTCATCAAACTATACTAAGCGTGGTATATCTGATGGCACAGGTGTTTGGACTTAAACCATTTATTTAAATCATACAAACGGCCGCAACCTAGATAAATAATAATAATAATAACACCCAACAGTCACATACATAGTCCTGACCCCACATTAAGATCGAATCTTGTGTCGTGGGTATCAGGAACTACGAGAGACTTTTCGGTCTCACAAACACCCAGACCCGAGAGAAATATTTGTGGGCCGCACTAACATTTCTCTCGGTGCGGGGATCGAACCCGCGGCCTCTCGTTTCACAGGCGGTGTCTTACCGCCTGCGCCACGGAGGCTGAGATAAAGGATGTATTATATCATAAATTGTCATTAATCTTCATAGATATACAACTCAATTGCTTTTATATTTCCTTTATTAAAGGTAACGCTTGAAAGTTTATTACAATAATACAATCGGGTATAGTCTCACAATAATTGGACATCAAAGTTTTATTGTCATTCGGTCCTTGGTTTTCCAAGCAGGGAGCGACGAACTTTATCAAACGAAAGGCGAATTGTAAGGACAAAACTTTACGCAACCTTACATATTTATGACTGTAACTTTTAGTACACTCTGTTTTCTATGTATATTTCGATTCCTTTTCAACAAAGGTCGAATTATTTTCTGAGAGTCCTGAGATGCCTTTAAGTGGTTTCCCTTTTGTAAGTATTTTTCTGAACAGTGCAGCATGCGGTTAATTTTAGGTGGGGCCAAATAAAGCCAGTTAATAATATAGCAATGCAATTTTAATTGAGACAAATCATCGTCTTTACGAATATAATTTGATCAATCATTGGCACTTAAGTTAAGTTACCTGTTTATTGGTCAATGACCCCCACTACCTGCGTACCTACCTGCTGGTTGGTAGATTTCCTAAAACCAATTCCGGCCAAACTAGAATTTGTTTGAATCGTGCAATGGACAATCTAAACTAATGAAAAACTTGTACACCCAAACCACATTTTTGGTGACTATTTTTTGTCCTCTCGTATCACAGCCAGTGTTATGTTACCAAATAATGGCTGTACATAAAACGAAAACCTATATTCGGCAGAAAGTACTAGGAAATATTTCTTTTGAGAATATTATAGCAATTTCGCATTATAGGTTTTATGAGTCAAACCTTAATTGCATTAGAACACCACAACAATATACAAATGACTTGTAAGATTCTAGATGTATCAGAGTAATGTGTAGGCTCATTTTTTATTATATGCCAACCCGCACTAGGCCAGCGTGGTGGACTATATGGCCTAACCACTCTCAATCGTATTCTCGATTGTAGAGTAGGCCCGTGCCCTGCAGTGGGACGTATATGGGCTGATACAATACAATAAAAATGTTTACGGACAATTTCTAGTTTGCGAGGTTCGTATTTTTTTCCGCTTGAATTTCACTACATTCCCAGGTATTTTAAAAACTTCTGCGACCATTTGTGAAGTCTCGCCGCGCTTGGGTAAGGAAGCGAACTCTTAAACTTGTTTGCTAAGTTATAACAGGAAATCGTACTACAAAATATTAAACTGAGGAATGAATAAACTAAACGAGAATTTGTATAGTATTGTGTATTAAATATTAATTTCATTTTAAAGTTTTTATATTTCCCTTAGTCGCTCCAGGATAAGGGAAGTTTATTGAATCGGTGAAATTTACATATTCATTGAAAAACAACTCTTGTACCTATATAACATTCGGACTTTTCTCTTGTAAACTCTAGCTGAACTAATGCAGTGACAGATTTTATTTAACTATGGAATGTTTTGTCTTCATCGCTGAAACTGAATTTAAAGTCGTCGGAATGGGACAACATATTCGATAGCTAAAATAGGTTTATAAACTGTCTATGAATAAGGTCGTAGAAAACAAGTAAAAAAGGGAATTAATTACAGGAACATTAATTATAGGAAGGATACATAAATAAATAAATAACATACCTATGTATGAATGTACATAAACTCACGCCCTTTTTCCAGAAGGGGTAGGCAGGGGTGCCAGGGCACCCACAATTCGCCTTGTATGTTCCGTCCCACGATGTGATAGGTGGCAAGCCTATCGCCATATCGGGCGCAAATCCCTGACTCTGGACTATATTAATGAGTAGAAAAATCCAATATCACTTTGCCCAACCCGGGATTCGAACCGAGACCTCAGCTTTGTAACCGTACCCGAGTACAACGACACCACCGAGGCAGTCGAGTCGAGTCGCGATAAATAAAAAAATATATTAATTAAATAATTATGACTGCAGATATGCTCTACATTGTATCAAGGTTTGATACTCATTGCCTCGTCTCATATTTTTGCCTTCCTTTTTGGCCTATTTTGATACGCTGGAGAAAGACCTACTATTATGAGGAAATCACTAAATGACTGGAACGGCGGTATTACAGTGGGTGGCTGCAAGGTCAATAATCTTAGATATGCCGACGATACGACTTTAGTTGCATCAAGTGAAGTTGAAATGGCAATTCTTCTGAAAAAAGTTGAGGAAAAGAGCCGCATTCGGACTTAAGATAAACCATTTGAAAACCAAAATTACGGTGGTGGACAGAGCTGAAGTACTTCCTTTTACCGATGCACTTAACGGCTATGAAAAAGTCTGTGAGTTTGTGTATTTGGGATCGTTGGTAAGTTGTGATGGTGACTGCACTAAAGAAATTCGCCGAAGAGCCGGTATAGCCAAGAGTGCTATGTCTAACCTCAATAAGATCTGAAAGAACAGAGGTATTCGACGTACAACTAAGGTGCTACTGGTGTGGGCGCTTGTCTTCTCTGCTTTCTTATATGGTGCCGAGACGTGGACTGTGAGACAACGCGACAGCAAGAAGATCGATGCTTTTGAGTTGTGGTGTTGAAGAAAGCTGCTCCGTATACCTTGGACTGCAATGAGAACCAACGAGTCTGTATTAAAAGAGCTCAAAATCACCACAAGACTCTCCACAATCTGCCAACAAAGAGTAGGTACATAGCCTATTTGGACATATTATAAGATCTCCAAAACACTGTCTGGAGAGGCAGATAATGCTAGGAAAATTGGAAGGCAGGCGTGCTCGGGGAAGGGCACCTACACGATGGCTTGATGCAGTAGTGAAGATAGTCGGCGGCAGCTTGCACCGTGCGGTCCACACTGCACATGACCGCGCCCAGTGAAGAAAGATCGTACGTGGTCGCGATCCTCAGCAGTGAGGGAACGACAAGAGAAGAAAGACCTACAATCTGGTGCCGTATAAGTGATTACCACGATCGTTGTTCATGGCGGCGGTAATCACCCGTCATCAAGTGAACCCTTTATCTTGCTTGCTAGATCCATACAATAGGAAAAAAGACTTAAAAAACTAGACAGTTTGATATCAAGTCATAATACAATTTCATATACAAATAACATTTAATAGGCCAGTCAATAAAGCCTCAAACCCCTAAGTAATTCGTAACTCGTTCAAATTTTGAGGGTTTGTTAAGGAAGGTAAAATTACTTACCGTGTGATTTTGCAGCGTTCTGGGGTGTACGGAAAGGGTTGAAAAGGGGTGAAAAGTGTTTTTTGTTAATAACATTGCCAAAAAAATTACTAACACGCTGCAAATTTGTAACTATGTTGGTCTCACCATTTTGTAACATGTATTAAATTTGCAGCGTTTTGCAACATACGGAACATTGTTTATTATCAAAAAACAATAAAATTTGTTAATAACATATCCAAAAAAATTACTAACACGCTGCAAATTTGAAACTATGTTGTTCTTACCATTTTGTAACATGTATCGAATTTGCAGCGTTTTGCAACATACGGAACATTGTTTATTAATAAATAATAATAAAATTTGTTAATAAGAGGGGGTAAAAAAATTAGTAACTCGTTGTAAATCTGTTGTTTACACCTTTTATACTTTCTTAAAGAAAATTCTTGGACCAACGACCAGGAAAAAAAGGCGAATATTAGAGGATGAATAATTTGTGAGATGTTAGTATTCTTGAAATCATTACATTAACATTGAATCTCATCAATGTGTTGCAAAATTTCTAATATACTATTTCTTTTAATTACAGTTGTTTCTGGTGGACCTGATGGACACGAAGACAAGCGAAACACCAAATAAATTATTCTTAAAGGAGATGTTTTATCTTGGGCCGTTTTGTGTACGTCTAATACAAATTCTAGAAAAAAATGTGGAATTCAAATAAAATACATTTAGATTTCTTGGACAACAGGGGGCTTTATACAAAAATGTGATTGTTTTAGTACAGAAGCAATATTTTCTTCGATAATCTGTCCTCCATGATGCATAATTGTCATTTCGTTCAAAAATGCGCGAACCCATTTTCTTTAACTTGAATATGTCTTCATACAAATATCCCCTACAAATTATAATTATTGTCTATATTTCTTTTTCTGTATTCTTCGCTTTTTAAAAGACAATATATGTTGTTAAAGAAGTCACTTTTATTATTTTATTTATATTACATGATTTTAGTTTAAGAACGAAAATGTTTAACTTGACAGCAATTGCAAAACTCTGTGGCCGTTATTCGTATTATTTTTTATTTTTCGCATATATTTCGCAAATGTGTATTTGCTTCTCTGTTGACCTGGCTTTGTTTTATGGATTCTGATTCTCGCAGATGATATATCCTGACGTTTAAACGCAACTAGTTCGTATTTTGGTGAGTAAACATGTATATTATTTAGAATGCCACATGTAAGTAATACTTTTATGTTTTTCTATGTTCATATTTCTCTTCTAACCCACAATTCTGCTTTTCAGTACATCAAAAGTGGCGCTTTGCTTGAATTGCACTTCTGCAATTGTTTATATGAAATGGTTTCTATCATTGAACAGAATCTTATTAACTACATGGGATGCCAATTCACTCTCGTGTAGAGTGTTTCAAGACGTTTTATTGCTGAAATGGCAGAACAAGAAGTAAGTATTCTATTTTCTTTTTTCTTCATAAACTTGGGAAATGTATGTTTTGTGCCAATTAATCAAGGTTTATACAAGGTAAGGAGTATTACAAAAGTATTCATGTTAGAGCTGAATTGCATTGTGTCTCAAGTCTACTAGTACATAAATATGTAAGAAGTGATATTTTATATATTGTTGTTTAAATTGTTAAAAGAATTACATTTTCTTTTATTTCGCTCTGGATACTCAGATCTAGTGTTATGTATAATATATTATATTATTATTTCCATAATAACAACACTATGTCTTATGGTAAGCACAAATGCCGTCCAGGCGGAATATCTAATGGCATCAGACGACTGTCCCAAGACATTTCATACAATTATCCGGCCGGCCTGCTAAGATGCCTCTTTAAACAATAGCGGAAAGACCTGGGATCATAGGAAGGAGGGAACACATGTGACTGCAAAGAGTTATTTATTCATCATAATTCTTCGATATCTTCAATATTAAATCTTTTTTATTTTGTTTCAGTTATCAGAACAAACAATTATCTGTACAAACTGCTGGCTGCAAATAAATCAAGCTGTAGACAATGAGCACGATTTTATTCCAACTCCGCCGTAAGAAGATTGTATCAATCTCGATTCTTTTGGACATATATAACACCCACGAGTGCTTCATGTTGAAAGGAACATAGCTGGACACCGGACAGTGGGTTGCTGTACTCATACCATGATCATACTGTGGTATTTAGCCTTTAGGTTGGGCTAGGCAATAGTACAATATGGGAGCACCGGCATTGTTCCTAGATGTTTTGACTGGAGATTATTTTTAAGCGAATTTAAATAAAAAATATAAAGCAAGATCTGGTTTTACTTTATTGTCCTCAAGTTTTGTTTGATTTTAGTTTTCTTTGATCAATTAATCCTACTTTTTCCTTATGTGTGCTCAGAAATAACCAGTTAGAATTAATGTCAAATACATTATTTGAAAAATAATATCTTAGACCTTAGGATAATATTATTTTTAAGTATGCAGAAGTCTAATATACCAAAGTATATTAGACTTCTAGGGGTAGACCAAATATAATGTTTAAAATGTTAGCTTGTACAGAAATAATTGCTAGCAAGTTCTTTTACTAGACATTAAGGTATAGAAATAAACATAGCTGCTATCAGATTCGATTCCATTTTTATAGCGTATTCATTTGTATGGACTATAATCACTAAGAGCTTATTAAGTGCATATGCCTAATAATAAAATGATTATTTATTCATATGCTAGCAGTCGCGACAAGTGATCAGTCTGTACCGTGCTATATCTCATGCCTAGCAGATTTTTATTGTGGATTATTTAAATAGGTTGTTTAGCAGGTATTATGCACCGCACTTAGGGCCAGATGTAGGTACACTTTCTTAATATTAAATAACTATAAACATGACGAGATTCTGACAGACTTGTTGCAATTTATTGTATAGACATTATGTTATATTATATTAGATGATCAATAAAGTATGATACTAATTCCGTTGGCGTAAAAACATTTACGAGTTATATAGAGTACAGTAATTTATAGCACAGACGACTAAAAAAAATACTAAAAAATAATACGAATTACGACTTCTATTTCATAAATGTCAAGTTTTGACATCGGTTGTCAAACATGCCGTTTCAGGACGCCATATTGTCCCCTTGTAGTGTTGCTGTTCTTGGCTTTGTATTTATTTTTGTATAAAGCTAATATGCAACGTATAATAGTATTTCATACAGAAATCGAATGCCAATTTCACTAAGTATATTTGGTGTAATGTACTACAAACGGCCCAAGGTCCATACATTTCTGGCCCATCTCCTTTCAAACAAATTTATATTTTATGATTTTTAAATACAACAAATTTTTGATAAGTTCTGTTGTATAACTATAATTTCACTGCTATATTTACATTACTATTATTTTAAGATTTATTACTTATTAAAATGATTATTCTTATTTCAAAATTATGAAGAATTATTAATGTACTATAACAACAATGAAAATTTCTTATTATAAACTTTGATTAAATAATAATGATAACATTCTATTGACGTTATCAATTTTCTTTCAGAAAAGTATTATTGAAATATTTTATTTATTGTTCGATACTATTGTTAATATAAAACAGTAATTTTGCAAAGTTAAAAAATGTTTTGAAAAGGTGTAAACATGGTAATAACAGATTTACAACGAGTTACTAATTTTTTTTACCCCCTCTTATTAACAAATTTTATTGTTATTTAATAATAAACAATGTTCCGTATGTTGCAAAACGCTGCAAATTTGATACATGTGTAACATAGTTTCAAATTTGCAGCGTGTTAGTAATTTTTTTGGATATGTTATTAACAAATTTTATTGTTTTTTGATAATAAACAATGTTCCGTATGTTGCAGAACGCTGCAAATTTAACACATGTTACAAAATGGTGAGACCAACATAGTTACAAATTTGCAGCGTGTTAGTAATTTTTTTGGCAATGTTATTAACAAAAAACACTTTTCACCCCTTTTCAACCCTTTCCGTACACCCCAGAACGCTGCAAAATCACACGGTAAGTTATTTTACCTTCCTTAACAAACCCTCAAAATTTGAACGAGTTACGAATTACTTAGGGGTTTGAGGCTTTATTGACTGGCCTATAATCTCATTATTAGTTTCCATGAGTTGCGGATCACATCTGGCTTCTATACCGAAGTGATAAAATCTACAATCTTAAGTGTTTAATTATAAGAAGCACAATTTACCGTCTAGCAGGTAGCCAGATGTAAAATAATGAGCAAAATTATTTCAGTAACATGCAAAATAAAATATGATGCGCGGGATCTTTGAACGTTTTTGAGAGAAAAAGAAACAAAAACTAATATAATGAGTATAAGTTTTTGGATAATCAGCAGCGTCCTCTATACATTTATAAATGTACTGCAGTTGATGAAGTATGTTTTCTTATATTCATATGAGTAAGTACATGGTTGTTTGTAATTTAATTGACGATCTAGAATCATAATTCAACTAATTTCAATCTTATCTTATTACAAATATACTGAATTCAAATCAGATTATATTAAAATATATCTAGTCGATAAATGATTCAAGTAGTGGTATTTAAACCACTAATCTCAAGAACTTAAGATGAATTGAACTCTTTTTGAATGTTATATCATAATTTAGCCAGTATCTAATAATCAGGACTCAATGAAAGAGGCAACAAATATATCTCAACAAAGGTAATAGAAACTTCGCGTGTAAACTAAAATGGTAACATTCAAAAGACGCTTTTCTAAAGGAAACTTTTCCAGTCCACGTAACTGCCCTCAACAAAGCGAATGTAAGCAGTTTTAAGCGATAAAGGTAAAAACTAAACATAATGTAACTATCTGTATCAGCCCATATACGTCCCACTGCAGGGCACGGGCCTCCTCTACAATCGAAAGTACGATTGAGAGTGATAATGTAACTATAGTATTTATTAATTACAATAAAATACACACATCATCTTACTGGCATGCCAGACATATATTTTAGTACTAATATTTTTAACGGGGCCTCTCACAAAGTAGAAATTGAAGGCCACGTGCTCAGGTTAGCGAAGTGTCGAACGCTCGTCTGCAAGATGGATGACCTGGTTAAAGTGGCAGAAAGTCGCTGGATGTAGCCCGTTTCCAAAGATCGACGTATAGATCCTTGATGGTGGCCTATATTGATCAGTGTACATTGGATATCCTGTGGCTGAAGAGAAAATGAGATAATCAGTTATTCTAAATCAAATAACAAACACAAGTCAAGTACTCAAGATAAAAATTAAAATCAGGGCCAAACAATTCATATATTTTTTAAATGCCTTAAATAATAGACCGTCCATTCAAAATAATAAATGTCAAACATCAGGATTATAAACCAATGAACGCTGTTCTAACTTCACTTTATTTAGGTGAGTCAGTTTTAATTGTTCATTAATATAACGAATGCCAATACCAGCGATCATTAAGCTACATCAAAGCCCTCTGGAATATTGAAAATACTGACATTAGACCGGCAATTAGTCTGGATAACATGGTTTACAGCCTGTGTAGAGAAATGGAAGGTACAATGTACAATAATGCTGCATAGATTAGTAATTTATGCTCTTTACTAACGTCGAACATTACATACATGGTCGCGTCATTGGTGTAGCAAACGTGTATGACCAGCCAGGGTTCTGATGCTAGGTTGGGCAGGCCATATTGTAAGGAGAGCGATTATTGAATCATTTTTTTATTTTGATATGAAAAATCTTATAGGCTTTGCTAGAAATGGATGTTCACCATAACTCATATTATGTTTACTGGTACTCTCATATGTGAGAGGCCACCTGGAAAGGTACCACCGCAATTTCTATTTCTCCCATCAAACAGCAGTGTAAATGCATTGTTGTGTTTCAAATTAAAGGACATTGTAGCCAGAGTAACTACTGGACATTTTGAGACTTTACATCTTATTTGACAGCCTCAGTGGCACCGGTGGTCAGACGCCGCCTGTGAAACGAGAGGCCGTGGGTTCGACCCTCGCACCGAGAGAAATGTTTGTACGGCCCAAAAATATTTCTTTAGGGTTTGGATGTTTGTGAGATCGAAAAGTCTCTCGTAGTTCCTAATACCCACGACACAAGTTTCGATCTTAGTGTGGGGTCAGGACTATGTATGTGACTGGATGGCGAGCGCAGTGGAATGCCAAGCATTGCTTTGTAATTCAAAATGTTGTTTGATTTTGCTACTGTTTATGAGCGGTCACATCGCTTACCATCAGGCGAACGGCCGGCGAACTCGTCCCGCCATTCATTGCAATTAAAAAATACTCGAGGTTGAAAATAGAGCATACGATAGTACTATGGGCACCTTTGTCTAAGTACACAAGTTGTAGAAATACAGGCGCTTAGAGTAATTACCTCTAGAGAGAGCCTAAATGTACTGTACATCGCAAAAATGAGACACACCGATACGAATTTCTTTATGTAAGAATGAGATGCAAAATAATGTTCTATTTCATGTGACGTGCTGCTTTTTGTTGTTTGGCGAAAAAAGAATTTCGACAAACAAAGCGACGTCGTTCAAGCAATAAAGCAACCTAATGTCATTGAAATAGGGTCTATTTTAATTCAAGGCCACAATATGGCGCTTATGGCAGTCGAGGGGATAATCAGTATTTTGTTGTGTTGCTAGATATAGCTATTGATGTCTCATGTGCGGTTACAGCGTGAATCTCTCTAGAGGTAATTACTCTAAGTACAGGCGAGACCTTATGGACGTTTAAAGTGCAGGTGGTATTGAAATAAAACATATTATTTACGGATTTTATCGCGGATATGATTTAATTTTTAATTTTTTTACCTTCCCAACGTTGACGTTAAATTAAACCAAATCCGTGATAAAATCCATAAATAATAGTTTTATTTCAATGAATAACATTCACGTAAATCTAAGAAACTAGTACTTAAATCATTCTTGAAATTAGAAATATAATATAGCAAAAACTCTGAAGTAAATAAATAATTACATTATATTATCATTTATGTTATCAGTTATGAGTACTGTAATTTTAAAGATTGTGAATCAAAGATACGGTTGGAGTAATTTATGTTGTCCGACCCAAACGTTCCATGGTCTGGTGAACACTATATAATATGTCCTTGAGTTCTTAGTATACATTTGGATGATAAAATATGAGTTTTATCTTTGGGCTACGAAAACCGCTGCTTTGTTAAACGATGCGGATTTTTTTATCGAATGTTTTGGGTTTCTTTTCTGCTGTAATTAGTGTAGTATTTTTGATACAGTTTATATATGCCTAAAATTTATGATTTCGTTATTTAATGGTTTCGTATATTTACGCGAATATTACACGTTGAAATAAAACTATTATTTACGAATTTTATCACAAATTTCGTTTAATTTTTGCATTTATGAACTTACCGACGTTTCGATGAATTTACACCTTTCGTGGAGTCCGCCAAGAAATATTTGGATATTTTTTTATTATCACTACACCATTATTCCGTCATTTACACCGCAATCCTTTTTACTCCTGGGAAAATATTCGAATACATTTTCAGTCAGAAAACTCATTATAAACACAAAAAAAATACTTGGAGTCACTGACAAAAGTTTTGAGAGAGATTTTCAAGTATTTTGCTTTACAAAACGCTGTTTTTAAGACCGCGAGGTCGAAGTAACGATGCCTAGCAAGCCAGTGGACTCTTAAGACGCACTCCAAGTATTTCGCTTCACTGGTATCATACTCCGAGAGGGCACAATGTTACTTTCGATTCGGCATTATTTTTACAAGGATTGAAATAGACGCAATACTCGCGCTTACAATTCATAAAAATGCTGCGGAATTCGTTTGAATAGTATTATTATGTTGTATCAAAAATAGGATATGATTTATTGTGTAATATAAATTAAATTGATTATATTAGATGAAAATAACTATTATAATGACTAATATATATTTAAATCTATATTTATTGACAAAAAATAACATGAATAAAAAAATATATATAAACTATTAAATGTACAAGTCGCCAAAAGTAAGTCACAACGTGGTACAGAGTGTGCTAAACAGTAAGTTTTAATTCAAGGAATACTGATTCAAAATGAACGTATTTGTAAAAAAAAATATTTTATGAATTTAACAAATGAAACAATATGATACAAAAAATTGGACCGCGACAATTTGAAACACATGTTGCAGCAATTTGAACCCGGAAAAGACTCACGTGCTTACAAAGCTCCGATGTAAAACAATTTCTTAACCATTAAATCGGATATATTAACTGATATAAATTTTGGTTTGTGTTATAACGTTACCAAAATGTATTTATTACCAATAGAAAAAACCTACCTTTTTTTAATAGGTCCGGCATACCAATCAGGTCTCCTAATGGAAAGTGATCACTGCCGCCCATGAACAACCATTACGCATGGATGTGTTGCTGGCCCATCGTGTGAGGAGCAGAAATTAACAAGGATGAGAAGAGAGGAAGAAGTATTGGGCATCCGGAAATCTACATACTGAAGTCATTTTAAAATGAAAACTGGCTTTTCGTGCCATGCTGCCAATAAAAGGTTCAATAGTGATAAAATTTCAATAGCAACAAAAGAATACAATGGTAGTGAAAAAAAAATGCTCAAAAATTTAATAACATTAAAAAAGCGAACTGTCCAAAATCAACACACATAAAAGTAAAACGCAATGGACATACTTTCCTAGTTACACAAAAAGCAATTATGAAAATTAAGAATCCTATGAAAACAGAAGTTCCAAGAAATTACAGAATCATGAATAATTAACCCAGACGTATTAAGTGGAATGTAATTTGTTTAATTATCGTTTCGTACTAAAATAACTTCAATATCTAAGACGAGCTTTCATTCTAAAATATTTTGTACAAACAAAATTAATACTACGTTCTTTTCTTCTACTTATTCCGTCTCTGTGGAGTTAACTGAAAATTGTTTTTACTGAAAATAATTGATAATTTTATGCTCGTGAACTTAAAATATGTACCACTCAGAATCATTTTTTTAATCTTCATTGAGAATCAAATTTAAATTATTACTTAAATTAAATATATAAAATATTCACGCAGTCTGAAGTATTTATATAAGGCGAACTTATCGTGATCCCGCATTAATTGCTTTCAAACAAATACAATAGAACACTGTACTGTAAAATAATTTATGGACACAAAACAAAATATTATACAGTCAAGATCTTCAAATTGAAACAGACATAAAATAGTAAATATTTATATGCATGTCATTAATTATTTTTACATATTAATGGTAACAAAACATTATCGGCTACAAGATTTTATAATAGCTCATGACTTTGTTGAATTGTACGATTATAGTTGTTATTCATATTGGCCGTAATGAGACCTTAGGCGTGTAATCACCCACCCGTTTATGGCATAACTGAAAATGTGCAATCTAATGGTTTTAGGTCATAATCGATACGCTTAAAAATATTCAAAAGACAGATCGGTACAGAAAATGAAATGTAAAGAGAGTTATAAAACCTGTTTAAGCTATCAAATCATTTGTCCCTCTCAAACAACTCGATAAATCAATCAATTATTTGTTTACTTGTGATACATAGGTATTACATAGTTCTGTAATCTGTATCAGCCCATATACGTCCCACTGCAGGGCACGGGCCTCCTCTACAATCGAGAGTACGATAGAGAGTGGTTAGGCCATATAGTCCACCACGCTGGCCTAGTACGGGTTGGCGGACTTACATACCTTATATTTTTATATAAATCGCTATGGTATGCATATTACATAGTTGGAATAACATTAAATTAAGTGCTCTATGCACCGCCTTAATTGGCATACAAGTACGATTACAAAAATATATTTTTTTACAGTTAAATATTCAACAGACTGAGAGTCATTAAAATAAAATGGTCACTGATTATTCAAAATAACAGTACCCAATTTTTAAATTAAATTCAACAAGTCAAACGTCAGATAACTATGAATTCAGTTTGAGCGAAAATGACAAAACTTTCGATAGCTAAAATAGGTTTTAAAACCGTCTATGAATAAGGCTATTAGTATCTTTTATAGGAAATTAATTGATACTCAAATATTATTACACGACGGAACATCCAGTTTCTTCATAATGTACAAGACTTTTCTATTTCTAACGAAGGGCATGACGGAGAAATAGCCAAAAGGTATTTTGTCCGTCTTTGTACAAAGAAATTTTCCAGCGTAAATATGGATAGTTCAGTATTTGCGTTCCCCAGTAGTAGCGTGATTTGTTCAGGTTGCTTTTGAGTTAGTATTTGCCATAATTTTGAATGAAGACACAGTATTTGCAATGTCTTTATGTTATAGAGCTCTACAAAAGTAGACATTTGACACTTAAAACAATGGATTATCTAGTCGAGACCTGGTTGACAAGTTTGTTCATCGGATAGCACAACATTTAATTAAATTTTAGTTATTTCACTTTAAATACTAGCGACCCGGCCCAGCTTCTCCTGGGTGCACTCTTTTCGAGTCCACTCCACATTGGACACTTATTAGTTCGCGCATACGGTGTTGTATTTAAACGCAACGTGACTGACTTCCTTTACTTTGGTACCAAGTATTTATTTTTCTTTACAAGCCTAAAAAAGTGTCAAAGACCTGAATTATTTTTATTGCAATATAATATTACTAATACCACATACAAAAAAATACAAAATCTGTTATTTCAAAAAACAATTTATTCAGTAATATTTACGTTTTTAGTGTATAATTAATGTGCTTGATCGTTTCGGTGTTGCTCTTACACTAGTCAGGCCAGACCAGATAACACATTTCAATTCTAAATGCTTTTGATAACCTTGACTGTGTTGGAAATTTAATACCATTATCATGGTATTCACTATTGCAAAATTTCACCTAAAACCTCTCAAATAACTTTAGGGAATTCCGGGTCAGATATAGGTCCGTCATTTGAAGTCACATCGTTATTCATAAGTTAATTACTGTTTAAATCTGTTCAATTAATCCTATGGTTAATGGGCGGTGATTTATAACCAACTTAATGCAAGTACCAATTACGGAAAGATGTACAAAACGATCCAATTTATTTCTAACTTTGTACGTAAAGCAAATTACCTTGCCAAGTTTCTCAACAGTGATTAACCGCAAAATAATTTTGGCCCTATTTTGGTATAGTAATTATTGTATAGTATTCAGCGAGTGCGTGGTGGCCTGTTGGTAAATGGACTAGACGCGTCTGCCAACATGTTCACGGTGGTCGCGGGTTCGAAACCCAGAGCACACCTCTGACTTTTCGGAGTCATGTGTGTATTGATAGTCAATCACCACGCACTAAATCGGTGAAGGAAAACATCGTGAGGAAACCTGCATACCATAGCGATTTATAAAAAAATCTATGGTATGTAACTCTGCCAATCCGCACTAGGCCAGCGTGGTGGACTATATGGCCTAACCACTCTCAATCGTACTGTCAATTGTAGAGGAGGCCCGTGCCCTGCAGTGGGACGTATATGGGCTGATACAGATTCAGCGATAATGTTTAATTTCCTCCGAGTGCCGCAGCTAAAACTGATTACTATGGGTTTGAATTATGATATTATGTATTCCTTTATGATCCAAATTAAATTTTGCACGCGTGAAATTGGTGGATGTGCTACTAAATAAGCTACGAACGTTTTCAAACTGTTTACGCACATTCGTTTATAGTTCGGAGCTATATTTTTAAAGATTAACTGACTAGAATCAGGACAATGGGGTCAGGACAATGTTTATGACTGTTAGGTGTAGGTATTTATGTATTTTATTTAAAGTTTTATAGCTCATATTCCTTCTGATATGTATTCGTTTATCATATTGACTTGAATTTGGCTACAGGGCATTGAATTATTACTATTTGTAGCAAACTTCATCATCTTCTTCGTCATCTTGGACCTTTAAGTCTAAAATTCTTTGATTGATTGAAATCGCAGCCACGGCTCTGACTTTTCGGAATCCTATGTGTATTGATAGTTAATCACAACACATTAAAACGGTATAATGGAATCAAATGAAAATAATTTATTGAATTCATTAAAATGTTCAACATCGTTTAGATTTATTAATATTTGATCTACCACCCGGTTCGGAAAGCGGTTTTCACTAGAGAAGAACGGGCAAAAAACTCTAGTGTTGCTCTTTTCAAAACCAGTTTACAATGTAGTGATTATTACAAATTTACAACTTGGTTTAAATTAGAGCAGTTCATTAATAATCTTAGTATATAAATCGTTTGTAAATTTACAATAAATATTTCTGATACAACTACGTTTTTTACGTTATAATTAATGTGACTGAATGAAGCGATGTAGCCCAGAACGAAGAATCAGTATGCAGTTAAAGTAGTAAAGGAGTAAGTAGTAGCTAGTAAAGGAAACATCGTGAGGATACCTGCAAACTAGTGCGAACTCTATGAATTTCTATATACAGACATTAAGTCTGTTAAGTAGTGCTATTTAGGTTTGTGGTTGGAATGGCACGTTTTCGAGTACTTAGTATTAAGTGGCGTATTCATTCAATTTAATTCACCCTAGATTTCTATTGAGGAAAGTATAATATTCTTTAAACAAAATAAGAATTGACTTGCATAATAATAGTGGGCTCTCTAGTTCCAGAAGCAACAAGAATAGCAATTACTGGAAACGGCAACTTTGCTCTTAAATAAACGGAAAATCTCAATTGTGTTGCCATTAAATATCGTCGCTTAGCATCCACAAATTCGAATATAATTATAATAGTGGCGCAGTTGGATGTGGCTGTGAAACGAGAGGCCACGGGTACGATCCCCGCACCAAAACATATATTTGTGTGAATCCCGGGTATGTGTTTCGGGTCCGACTATGTGTGAGACCGAAAAATCTCGTAGCTTCTGATACCCACTACACAAGTCTCGATCTTGGTTTGGGGTCAGGACTATGTATGTGACTGTGGGGTGTATGTATTTATTTATTTAAATTTCTTAGCTGTATTATTTGTATGTCTGGTTCTGATGCACTAATTAAGGTTATAGTTGCGCCTGTTACACCCAACGTATAAAGTGTATTTTTTAAAAAGTGACTTAATATGGGAATATCAGTAATAAAGTAAACTTGAAAAACTGGGACTTGACCAATAAACAGTTTTGACCCATTTGAAATAAGCTGGGTACACAAATAAGGTCTATATTTGAAACAAACTTACTTGAAGAAACCTAATGCACCGTGTACTCTATTGCGACTATTTATTGTGAGGTAATGAAACCGAACCGTTTTTAAAGATATTGATAACTGGTAAGCAGAAGTGGATCACGTAAAATAAGAGCAAGTGGATAAGGTCGTGAATTGAGCAAAACTGGGGTAACTCGCAATAGGGTGATGCTGCGTGTATGGTAAGATTGGAAAGACATTGTTCATTAAAAGCTTTTATGGCCGGGAAATCATCGATTCGGATATCTACTACCAACAACTAATGAGATTAAAGCAAAAAATTGACGGAAAATAGCCGGAATTATCAATGGAAAAGTTGTACGTCTTTCATTTCGGTATCGCTAAACCCACACACTTAGACAGCCATTCTGCCAAAAATCTTGTGGTAAGTCTCTCATATGTGAGAGGCTGCCTGGGTGGGTACCACCGCAATGTCTATTTCTCCCGTCAAACAGCTGTTTAAACGCACTGTTGTGTTACGGATTGAAGGGCATTGTAGCCAGAGTAACTACTGGACATATTGAGACTTAACATCTTGTGTCTCAGGATGGCGAGCGCAGTAGAATGCCAAGCATTGCTTTATGATTCAAGGTGTTGTTTGGTTTTGCTACTGTTCATGAGCGGTCGCATCGCTTACCATCAGGCGAACGGCATGCTCGTCTCGCCATTCACAGCAATAAAAAAAAGAGTGTGGCTAAGGGGTGTTAAATCATCCGTAAGCTTCCGATTAACTTCTCCTACTTCTCTTCGGCCACTTCAGAATACTTTTGGCAGTGTCAAAACTATTTGACGTGTGTCGTTTTTATCAGAAGTTCAAGAATTTGTATTGCTACGGGATCATGGGACTATCTATAAGATTGCGGAAAGTCATCGAGCAAAATGGCACATAATATGTGTATATGTATATGTACCTAGTCAAGTCATAAATTCTGTCACATGTTTAATATAAAATAATTGAAACAATTTTATTCATTATATAACCATTTATATACCAAAATGAACTTAACAAAACACAGATTCTTATGACACTAAAGTTTATTCAAAATTACCTCCATGATTTTGAATACAGGCCTTCAATCTACGCGGCCAGTTGTCTATCACCGCACGAACGAGGTCCATGTCAATATCGGCGGCTGCCTTAATCAAGGATGTCTTGAGTGACTCCAAATTGGGATGAGGCTTTGAGCACGCCTTTTCATTTAAGTGTTGCCATATCTTGTAATCTAACGGATTCAAATCTGGACTGGAGGAGGGCCAGTCTTCGTGCCGGATGAAGTCGATTTCACGCGCCGCCAGCCAGTCTTGTGTACTCTTCGCTCTATGAGCTGGCGCCGAATCTTGTTGGAATACCCAGTGCCTGTTATTGAACATGGTATGAGAAACAGGTTTCACAAGGCTAGTCAGGACTGTATTTCGATATACAACTGCATTCGTTTTTACACCTTTCTCACAAAAATGTATCTCTGTTAAGCCCCAATAAGAAACTGCCAACCATACCGTGAGCGAGGATGGAAAATGACCTCGTTGGACACGCGGAATACGGTTGCTCGCTTCTTCACTACTGTGTGCGTACACCTTATCATTTTGTTTGTTGTAGCTCTCTTCTACGGTAAAAAAAATTTCTTCTGAAAAATAATTTCTCAATATTTACTCTTCAATATTTTTTTCCCGCGTACCGCTTCAACAAAGCGCGGCATCTCTTCAGTCTCAGGTCCATTAGACGAGCATTCAAACGATGTCCTGTTTTTCTTCGATATGCCCGAAGCCCTAAGTCTTCATTTAACACCCTTTTCACCGTGGTTCTGCTTAACCCCATCTGAAGGGCCAACAGTTTCTGCTTACGTTTGGGATTTCTTTGAATCCGCGCCTTCACAGCTTTTATCACTGCCGGAGTCCTAACAGACCGAGGGCGACCACTTCTTGACCTATCATCTACACTAGAGTCTTCATTGTATCGTTTGATGGTACGATAAACGAATCTTTTGGTTATATTAAAATTTTTCAGTATGTCAAAAATTTGAATTGGCGCGTAACCGCAACGATGCAACGCAATAACTGCAACACGGTCTTCTTTAAGCGTCCACTCCATATTTAAAAATGAGTAAAATTCTAAAAAGTATACATTTTTATTTTCATGAACAATTTTAAATTCGAATTCAATAAACTTTTTTGTGGCCAGCATTCTAAAAGAAAAGTTTTTACTGTGTGACAATACTTATGACCTGACTGTATATACAGTCAGGTCATAAGTATTGTCACACAGTAAAAACTTTTCTATGGCAGAGGTGTCAGGACATCTACATTTTGCGTTGTATGTTCGATGTGACAGGGGACGTACCTATCGCCATATCAGACACAAATTCCTGACTCCGGGCTTATTAATATATAGATATCTATATACACCTCTGCCGACCCTTCTGGAAAAAAGGCGTGAGTTTATGTATGTATATTGTGTTACAAAATTGTTGCTCTCTACACCTTTATGATACGCAATTGCTGTAAGGATCGTCCACTAGCAATATTAACTAATTCCAAGGGTCATTGTGTTGGGGACGTCCTCTAATCTCATTGTTGGGCAATGAAAGCAATTCCCTACAAGCCTTTCCGGTTACTTTAGTAGTTTGCCCTCAATTACATTAAATGTATTTGTCTAATTTTTTATACTAAGGTACAAGCGAATAGACTTTAATTTTTTTGTCGTAACACAATAGAAAGGTGCTTTCGTGTAGATTTTTTTCTAATGTGCATTAATGATTGTTGGTAATTTTTATTTTTTTATTAAATGGTACCGCCAATCGAGCAAACAGGTTACCTGATGGTAAGTAATCACTGCCACCCTTGAACATTTACAACGTTTAGATAACAGATGTGTTGCCGGCTCATCAAATTGAGATGGAAGGGGGTAAACCGGCAATCTCACTCATCAAACGAAACGTGACAGTAGAGCTGTCGCTTCACGTCAATTTCCTGTGTGATAGTGGTACCGCCCTAGACGAGCCTGCCCGTTCATGTTGAGTCATGACTGGCAACAGCGTGGCCATGATACTGTTTAATAGTAATGACCTTGAAATGTTTTGTCAACATGATATCTACAATATAAAATAACGTCAGGAACGCAACCAATATTGAAATCAGTCTGCAATGTTTATTTATAAAGAAAGTAAGCAGAAGATTATCATCATGAAAACAAGCAACGACTAATTTAGAATCTAAAATATTTGACCATGCATCGACATTTTATAAGAAGTAAAATACGAGTATTAGAACCCGCTGCACTCAGACACGAAATAAATAATAAAGAAATAAATAACACCCAACAGTGACATACATATGATGGCCCCACATTACGATTGAGTCTTGTGTCGTGGGTATCAAGACCCACGAGAGACTTTTCGGTCTCACCTTTTTTTTTTTTTTTTTTTTCGTGGGGAAAATCCTCTTGGATTCCCTCGCTAGGAGGGAATGCCGGATTTTTACCGACTAAAAACCCCATCTTGCTCCATCAGCACTTTGGAGAAACTCCGGGACCTCACAAAGAACACGCCGAAGTTCCTCCAGTGCGTAGCTTCTAAAAGCACTACTCTGAGAAGTTGTTCTTGAGTTACTCCCCCTTGCCTTTAGCCAGGGCGATGTCTGGCACCACCTCGGCGACTTCGTCTCTGAGCAGGATCGGCTCTCTCCCGATCCCGCTCTGCTGCCTCCTTCTTCGCCATTACGGTTTCACAGAAGGAGGCTACGGCATTCCACTGGCGTTCTCCCTCCAGCATTGCCACAATGACAGCTGGCAGAGAGAGATTTTGGCCAATCGCATTTGTTAGGACTCGCCTCTCCACCTCCCAGGCAGAACACTGTATAAGAGTGTGCGATGCGGAATCCTGGTCTCCAGTACTACAATGGTGACAAATCGCCGTTGCCTCCCGTCCTATCTTATTCAGATAATCACCGAAACACCCATGCCCGGTGATTATCTGAGTAATTCTATATGTGAGTCGTCCGCTCTTGCGTCTCATCCAGCTTTCGAAGACCGGCAAGATTGCCTCGACAACGCGTTTGTGCACGTGGGGCTCCTCGCAGAGCCTCGAGTGCCATGTCGCGAAGGCAATCAGTCGTTCCTGCCGTCTGATTGACACTTCAATCGCCGTAGTTGACTGACCTGCGTATTCTTGCCGGACGATGCGTATTCGGCTGTAAGCCTTTGCGTCCATATCCGCCAGTATATCCAAGGGAGGAAATCTTGCTAGAATTGTTGCCGCCTAGAAGGATATCGTACGGTATCCTCGTACGATCCTGATGGCCATCTTACGTTGGAGTCGATATAATTTCACTTTGCATCGACGGACACTTAGTCTGTTTGACCAAACAGGCGCCCCGTAGAGTGCCATGGATCGCACGACACCTGCATATAGACGGCGAACTTCCTCCCTTGGTCCACCAAGATTGGGTAATATCCTGTGCAAAGCACCCGCTACCCTCTCAATACGCAAAACTAGGCGATCAAAGTGTTCCTCGAAGCCCCAACGACTGTTAAGAATGAGCCCTAAGTATTTTAGAGCACGACCCACTTGGACTTCTGACTCACCTATATGGATTGGCGAGTTGGGTGGTTCCCTACCTCGCCGTTGCTTATGAAACCATAATGCTTCGGTTTTGTGAGGTGCTATTTGGAGACCCAGTTCCTGAATCTTTGCAACGACGTTTGCCACCCCACGCTCAGCGAGCTCTATGGTCCTCTCAAAGCTCTCCCCGACAGCTATAACTAGTGTGTCGTCTGCGTAGCAAATAGTGTTAACGCCATCGGGGAGAGTGACACGCAGAACTGCATCATATGCAATGTTCCATAAAAGCGGACCAAGGACTGACCCCTGTGGAACCCCGCAATGCATCTCTGTTCGCTTCATGTGACCATCTTGATCCACGTACTTTATGTACCTATCGCGCAAATAAGCCCCGATAATGGCTTGCAGATGCAATGGCACAGAATGATGTGACAGTGCACTTTTAATAGCATCCCAGGGTAAAGAGTTAAAGGCATTGACGATATCCAAGCTTATCGCCAACGCCACTCCGCCCCGTGATACACTCTCGTCTACCAGTGATCGGACGCGAAGAATTGCGTCTATTGTGGAGCGCCCCTGTCGGAAACCATATTGATTACTTGATAAATCGGGGCCGACACGCGACAGATGTTCGTTGAGTCGGCTGGCAATTATTCTTTCGAACAATTTGCCACACTCATCAAGCAAACATATGGGTCGGTAAGTAGAAGGAGAATCCGCAGCCCTGCCTTCTTTCTTTAAGAGGATCAAGTTAGCCTCTTTCCATGCTCGAGGAAATGTCGCAGAACAAAAACAACGGTCAAAAAGTCGCCTCAAGCGATCTCCCAATGCAGGTAAAGCTAACACCCAAGCTCGACCGGGTATACCATCCGGGCCTGGCGCTGTGTTTCGCGCTTTTAATCGACGTACAGCTCGTTTAAGCTCCAGTTCCGACACCACCAATTCTTCGGACCAATCCGTTGGCCTAACCGGTGCCACTGATGTTGCAGAGGGATTTTGGAATCCCACGGGGAATAAACTCGCCACTATTCGTTCCAACAGGCTTGGTTCTAGGGTCTCCGTCAAAGGCGGCATCCCTCACAAACACTTAGTCCCGGAAAACATATTTGTGTGCCGCACAAACATTTATCTCGGAGCGGGAATCAAATTTGTGGCCTCTCGTTTCACAGGAAGCGTCCTACCAACGGCGCCAAATTTTCCACACAACTGCTGATTTTACTTGGAGCTATTTTTTTAATTACATAATACCCATCTTTCTATTTTTTTATATTGTTATAGATGGCCTTTGTCGTACGGTCTTTAAAAATGTCGGCGATGAATTTGACTATACGATATTGATATTGGATCAAGTCCCAAGTCAATAAATCAGCTCTGCACTAATTTTCCATTCGATAATATTTTCATTAGTTATCCGGAAACTTTCATAAAAATAATCTTTTACAGATACATCAGGACAGTTTTTCCTTCATGTTTTTCTTATTTGGTTAATTAAAGTTTTCCCTTCTACAATATCTGTGTATACACATAATTAGACCTTGATTAGTGTTGCGGTCTTCATTTAGCAGTTAATAGATATTAATATAGCAAGCCGACTTTGGTCGTGAAGATGTTAATTATTAGTCTATTTGATTGCACGTATCACGGTCGCATTATGGTTATTCATAACATATACTATTAATAATTCACCGCATTATCCATGATATACGGTTTAAAGAATATACATGATAGCACGACGTACCTGAGATCTGTGACGTACCAGCATTGAATAATCTCCGAAGCATCAAAAGTGTACCTATATTTTAACTAGCGATGAGGCCTGGTTTTGCCCGGGGGAACAACAACATAATATTTCAAGCACTAACTTATGTCCCGTCTCATTCAGCCCCATGATGAAAAGCATGCAATCCTGTTCTCTCCTATCCCGGGCCACCCATCCGAATATGAAAAAGTACCAAATAATTATATTTGTATTCCTGAATCATCCTACGGGAACACTACATTTTTTTGGGATAAAGAGTTGCCTATGTGTTAATCCAGGGTGTCAGCTATCTTTATACTAAATATCAAAATTTCAAAATTATATCCCCACAAACTTTCACTCTTATAATATTAGCAAGGATTTGAACAGGATTGTTAATTGGAGTTTCAGTTTAACTGATGACAACACTACTTTTATTGAAAAAAAAAACTAGATGTTTATAGCACTTTCCAGATACTAAACCTGAGACTTTTTCCATGTGGAGAAACATAAACCTTTCTACTGCGTATTTTTTGTTTCATACTTTTCAAATCATGCATAGCATAATTTAATATAACAGCAATGTTGGCAACAAAACGCTAACTATCCAAAAAGCACTTCAAGAGGGGAATATTTTAACAATTTTCCTGCATCATTAATCCGCCGTTTAGAACGTATAAACCGGGTGGGAAGTTAAAGCGATTAGGCCGTGCGTAATCTTGTTAGGAAAAGTATTATTTGCCCGTTCGAATAAGCATCGAGCGAGAGCTTGGCATACTGCATTAACTCTACTACCGGTCTTCATACTATGTACGTACTTCGCGTTTATTTTCCTAGAAACTTGAAGAGTTTGCTTAAGGGAACACTTTCTATTATTACAGTCTTGGCCGGATTGGAAAAATCTGTCTACTTTAATTGATTTTCACTGAACATTGTACGTTGAGAAATGTAGAACTTGTGGTATCATTGTGTTCGTGATATCAATTTAAACTTTAGAATGAGATCGATCGTACATGTTGTAGAAATAAACAAGGTATCATTTCCAATGGTTTTAATGGTTTGTTCCTAGTAGATAAACTATACTGGGTATCTCAAGACTGCTACCGAAAACGAAGACGGGTGGTAGTTTTAGTGGCTACAAACACAATGCAACTAAAAATTTCGCAAAGAAACGCGACATTAATTTTTAATGATTTTTTAAATCGTCATTTTTGGGTGGTAAATCCATAGTTTTTGCCAAAATAATAATTTAAACTCTTTTATACCTTAGAGTATTTATAAATAAAAGGGTACACACTATTATTTTTGGAAAAAATGTATTTACCACCCAAATATGGCCATAGAAAAAAATAACAAAAAAAAGTTGTCGCTTTTTTTTGCAAAATGTTCTATTGCATTGTGTCTGAAGTCGCTTAAACAACCACCCGGCTTCGTTTTCGGTAGCAGTCTTGATATACCCGGTATATATTTTAAATTGACACACTTGCGAAGTATTGAGACAAGCATGCCATTCGACGTATGGAAAGCGATAAGACCGCATATGGATAGCAGCAAAATCAAGCACCACCATGAAGTACAAAGCAATTCCTGGCATTTCAGTGCATTTGCCATCCAGATAAGATTCTAAGTTTGAATATGTAGCTCATTATACAAAAGTATTCTTAGATAATTATCTAAACAGACATCTTCTTTACAAGCTATATTTCTATCTGTACTGTACTGTATCAGCCCATATACGTCCCAACCAGGGTACAGCCCTCCTCTATAGTCGAGAGTACGGTTGAGAGTGGTTAGGCCATATAGTTCACCATTGGCAGCCGCGTCTGTTCCGTTTACCAACAGTCCACCGCGTACTTCAATTCTTACATTTCCATCAGTTTTTTTTATTGAAGTCTATTTTACCGCAAACAATTTTAAACTTTACGGACTTCGGAATAATTACAACCGTTTCAATAACTAATTCCGCGGGTATTGGGGCCATTTATACACATAATAATCCACCTTCGCATTATCATTATTAATTGCTGTGTAATTTCATTCACAAAGCATACTTCTGGGAGCAACAAACAAAATGCGTGCGCTTATTACGAGTTTTATATGCAGTAAATAAATCCAAAAAGGTAATCTACACAATAACACTGATGCTAAAGTGGTAGGGATATGTATTTTTAATTGTATTTTAGACTGTAATGTATACTCTGTACATTACAGTCACATCCACATTGAAGTCGAGTGGTAGTTTTAGTGCCTACAAAATATGCAACTAAAATTTTCGCAAGAAACGGGGTCGTAATTGTAATGTTTTAAATATTAGCGTGTTTGGATGGTAAATATATAGTTTTTGCTAAAATAATAATTGGAATCCTTACGTTCATAGAATCTTTAAGAATAAAAGGGTGAACATTATTATTTTACGAAAAATATTTGTATTTACCACCCAAATACGAAGGTAGGAAAAATATACAAAAAAAACCTTCGTTTTTCTTTTCAATAACTTTAGTTGCATTCTGTCTCAAGTCACTAAAACTTCCACCCAGCTTCGTTTTCGGGAGCAATCTACCCTGTATAATAACGTAAGCATCTACTAAGATGATGATATTATGAAAAATAGGCAAAGTTTCCGTGGTTTCCTTTGATATTAATTAAATGAGTATTCATTATCTTCTTAGAAATCATTTGAAAGACCAATAAAGGTTTCGCATTTCAACTAGAACGAATAAAATTGCCCAAAAGCTATATTACTGCCAGAATGTCCTTAAAACTTCGAATTTCGTCTTACTATAGCAAATTAATTTAGTTGATTTCCAAGGTCTAAATATTTCCATTGTAAATAATTTAATTTCAAATGAATGCCTTACGTTTCTTATTATTTTCTATTATGTTTTCCGATTCAAACTCGTTATCATATCAAATTACACAAGTAAAAAACTATGCTTTTCCTTTTCTAATTGCTTAAACATTTTCGTTAACATTTAATTTTATATAAACAGTAAGTTTTACTGGATTTAAGTAAAGTCTTTAAAACGTACTAATTCCCTTCAAATACTTTATTACGTGGGTATGACAAGGATTATGATTCTGAGAACGCAGAGGTGCTCCGTTTCAACTCATTTTAAATTCCATTTTCATAGGTAACTCGAACCAATGATCACCAAAAACTTAGTAATTAAGTTTCGCCTAATCTTCAATTTAAAATTCACACGACGTTGTATTAAAACGACTTGTATTATAATTTTCACAACGTTCATTTTAATTCTTCCATTATCGTTGTCAATGTATTTTAATAAAGTCATATTTTTAAAGCTTAGAACCAGGAACGACATTTCTTGTATTAAATGTTTTAGTCTTTAATATCAAAAACATGCATAATCATTATCTTCACAGACTTATTTCAACCCAAAGTCCTCTCTCTCTTTCTTTCTCTTCAGTCACAAAAAGTCCGGTGCTGACCATAGGTCTCCTTCAAAGACCTCCATCAAAGACATCGACCTTGTCTATTTTGATGGTATTTTTTCCTATATAAAATATCTTCAGAATTATCTGCCCTTTGGGAATACCGGACCAACGATTGTCTATTTTCATATTGTTTTAATGTAATGAACCTTTTTAAAGAATAACTTAAAGTAACGTCAACTGTGTCATAAAAGATTGCTGCAGACGTTTTTTTTTTCTCTGGAGACTATTTGTGAGGCTTTCACGTATAAACAATATGACTAACTTTATAGTCTTAAATCAATTTATGAAGTAATAAAACAACTTGGGCTTATGTGACAATTTAAAGAGAATAATAAATTATGATTAATCTAAAGGATAATAATATCAGGATCGACCAAAGTAAAGACTCACCGTGTTTGCCTATTTGTAAGGGATACAGGCTTACGCCTTGGTGGACACAATTGCTAACATTTAGCTGCAGTAAATTAATAACATATATCACTAAAACGTCCATCCGATTTCATTAAATATTTTACCAAATTATTAATGAACACACTAAAATAGTTCTAATTAATATTCATTAACTTCTTGGCCTAATTTGCACGCCTTAGGCACTTCGAATGTAGGGTAGATGCAAAATTCAGGTCAAATTTTAATTACCCTGATTTTTACATTGAATATTCATTGAAGAGCATCTAAGAGATGGACAAGTAATGTGTTGAACACCTTGGGAAAAGATGCAGCCATGATGTAAGGTACCTGATTTGATCGAACCCAACGATTTCAGCCGCTAGGTCTTCCATTTAGATTATACTAGCGGTCCAGCCCGGCTTCGCCCGTTTGCATGTAGTTTTTGAGTCCAGTCCACTTTCAAAACAGGAGCTATTTCGGGTGGTAAGTATTTTAAATATTTGGACTCAACGTTACTGCCGGACTTTAAACTTCCCATCTCATACCTTTGTGTGTGAAAGAGTATCGAATATATTTCAATTACTTGCGCATCCCATGAAACCACTACATTTTGTCAGGATGAAAAGGAGCCTAAGTGTTTATCCAGGGCAGTTTGAGCGTGAAGAAGTAACAAACACACAAACTTTTGTATTTATTTTATTTGTACGACTATCAGTATACTTCACAAATAATTTATCAACTTCAATGAAAAAACAAACGAAATTAATAGCCTTTGGCTCTCCTTCATACCACTTCACAGTATATAAGATAATTTAAACATGAAAACTTACAACGCTAGCAACTGAAATCTGTTTTTTATCATTTTTGTTTTGTGTAATTAGGAACAGAACACAAAACTAACCTTTGTTAATAAAATAACAAAGAACCAAAAATGAAATACAACAGATAAATAATTCTGAACAATAGCTAGGATTCCAGGAAAAAACAATTAGTTTCAAATTCAAAAGTGGTTGCATTGAACTTTTTATCTGTATACCGGGTTGGTTAAACTAATTCGCACTAACTGCGTACTTACAATGAGTACTGCTGCCCCAAACTACAAAACTTTACCTTTTAAAACAGCAAATCCTGAAACTTGGTCTCGTCTTTGCGAAGTTTGTTCTGTTTTAGATTACTATTCACTCGTATACATTTCAACTTTTTTTTTACTTAGTTTTTGATAAATGATATGAATGTTAATATAATTAAAATATAAAATATTGAAATCGTATATAAGATTGCAAAATATACTTTGTATGCACTCCACAGTTTTTTCTGCATTTATTCTTAATTTAAATTTGAATTCTTTGCAAATCATTATGAAGATTCTTTATCTAATTAGGTGTTAGTTGCAACATATAGTGACTAGGAGACTAGTCCTAGTCTAGACTTACTCAGTAGTCAAATCGCAGGAGTAAGGGGGAATCTAATGGATAACGAAAAATCGCCAGGGTCAATCTTAAACACGTCGAGTCTTAAAATACATGATTAATATCGTTTTAATTCATATATTACTGCCTCGGTGGCGTAGTTGTACTAGGGTACTGTTACAAAGCTGAGGTCTCGGGTTCGAATCCCGAATCACACAAGACGAAATGGGGGTATCCTGGCACCTCTGCCTACCCTTTCTGGGAAAAAGGCGTTAGTTTATGTATGTAATTTATTTCAAGTATTATTTATTATATTACTAGCGACCCGGCCCGTCTTCACCTGTGTGCAAATACAGATTCCAGTCCATATTTTATTTAAAATCAACATGACAGCCATTGTCTAAACTGCTTATCCAATTCTAATCCCATCCTGTACCTATTCTTCTGTCCCATTTTATCCACCTTATATTCTATTCTATCCCATCTCCCCAGATTTAAATCATTATTTTGCTATGATGATATTTAAACACTGTTACTACTCCGACGACATTCATTGAAATAAAACTATTATTTACGGATTTTTTCGCGAATTTAGTTTAATTTTTTTCATTTTTCACTTCCCGACGTTTCGATTACTTTACAGCTTTCGTGGTCACGGGGCGGAAATTAAACTAAATTAGCGAAAAAATCCGTAAATAATAGTTTTATTTCAATGTGTAACATTCGCGTAAATCTAAGAAACCATTAGACATTCATTGAAATCAATTAATAGATATGATAGCTGACCCGGCCACGCTTCACTACGGCTTAGTTATCATATGATTAATATTATATTCAATTATTTAGCATAGCAAAATAGCCCGACCCATCTTTACCTGGATGCAGATTTTTTTAAATTATACTCCACATCAAATACTTGTTATTTTTCATATACGCTCTTGTATACCTAAACATGACGTAGCTAATCTACTGTCCTACTCAATTCCGTCCCATCCCGTCTGTTCAGTCACTTCTCGATACCGTCTTATACCATGCATTTACATTTCGTCCTATCAAATCTGTCAGCTATCCCAGTCCTCCCCCGTACCTCCCACGCTATTATATCCCGTTTCTCTATATCCAAATAGTGGGCCTTATGAATTTTTGACATTAATTCTAGTGAATTATCTTCCAAAGTTATCATTTTCTATAAATGTATTAGCAAAATTGATTTTTTTTTACTAATAAAATAGATATAACGTAGATACCAAATAAATAGATACTATCGTAATTGAATTCATGACTTTCTAATTGGTGGAGAAGTATTCACAATACTAAAATAAGACTAATGATTCTTAAATCATACAAATTAAAAGTTTATATCAATTTATAATTAAAATTCTTAGAAAGAATGACGTAGTAGTTAAATAATTTTCGTTTTAATAAATGAACTTACGCTTTGAAAGTAATATTTAAATCCCGCCTCTTGCATCAGAAGCATGATTTACATCACCGACTCACCACAGCTTCAACGATAAATTGCTTTTATAAGTGTTACCGAAATTATAATATTATCTAGTAATCCAGGCACTTGCAAAACAAAAAACATTTTTTTTTTTAAATTCCTATTTTTGAGATTCTCGGATTTCGAATACCCTTCACTCTTCCTATCTTCTTTCCCTCTCGTTTCCCTCCCGATTTCATTTGAGTAGGCTATACATCCATTTTTTAAGCGTTATGGATGTTTATAGGCGACCAGAAGATATATCTGGTGACCATCAGATCCCTTACTAAGATCAAGTATGTATAATATGCTATAATAATTGAATAAATACAAATGTAAAATATATGGATGAATTGAGATATCACGTACAAAGTTATAATAATACATCTGGATTTAAGAGCTCAAACAGACTAACTCCATTCCAAGTTTCTTTAACTTATTAATATCTTGTTATATTAGAAAATGGATTATATTTAAAGATGTTATTTTAGTTTATCATTCTGATTCGTGTCATATTCAAAATATATTGTTTTCAAAGACTTATCCTATAGACGATCGATGTTTTTTTATCAAAAGATTTTGGGTGTTTTTGTCCATATAGATATGCCAAACCCATCCTACAATATCTATCTATAATATTTGTAATAATAATTCAGTCAGAATCGCGAATCACTGCTGAAAGGTTGTAATTAAGTGACAAAAATTTAGTGCCAATTCCGACGTAGGCCGTGACAAAATATTTTGGATCACACCTTTATTCAGTATATTTACTTTCCATTCGTTCAGCAGTTGAGACGATCGATGTGATTCTCACAACGTGCCTTTGTTAACACTAGTATATATGATTACAAGCTGTCTGAAATCCTTTCATCAAGTTTATGCGGTCCACTGCAGGGCATAAGCCTTACTGAGATTACGAATCTGTCGACAGTCATCTGCCTTCCTTTCACAGTTGCTTTCAATAACAATATACAACTTAGACTGCCCCTTTACTCACTTTTTCTTATGTTCATTCTATGATTGCCTGTAAGAAATTGCCTAGTGTGATAAAGCGTCCATTTATTGTATTACAAATTATTATATTATGTAGCTTTTTTATGTTATCGTTATAACGTACATGTACATTCTTTTTAAGATTGTCATTGTGGCCAGAGTAACTACTGGACATAATGAGACTATCACCTTATGTTTCAAGATGGCGAGCGCAGGCGAATGCCAAGCATTAGTTTGTAATTCATGGTATTGTTTGGTGTTGCTACTGTTTCTGAGAGGTCGTATCGCTTACCATCACGCGAATGGCAAACACGCCCTGCCTTTCATTGCTATAAACAAATATTGATATTGATATATGTTTAACACCCAGACAAACAATACTTGCAACTTGAAACAGTAAATAGTTTGTAAGCGCAAATTATTTTCATATCAGCGTCACAACCCGACAGCTATGTTCGAAGTCTAATGTTTGCTTTATGAAACTCGCATACCGAAAGTTTCCAACACTTAGACTAAATGAACTAAGCGTAATAACCGCGAACTAAGAATTTAGCTTGAGCACCACGGATTAATCACGCTGTACAATGTTACAAGTCGCTTCGGAATGGAAATTCTGAGTAATTAAATTTATTCTATTCTATGTTTTCACTTTACGGGTATATAGAGTTTTAGGAGTCCGAAAAAAATGTGATGGGTTTGTTATGATATTTTGTGGTGTGCAACAATTCGAGTGAAGTTACAACATAAAGTTTGTATTATATTGTAAAAAATAGTAAAAATATGTTTTAATGATTAACCAATAATGGTGTTTAATCAGCCATACATGATCAATCGTTCTGTATCAGTCTATATACGTCCCACTGCAGGGCACGGTCCTCCTCTACAATAGAGAGTACGCTTCAGAGTGGTTAGGTCATATAGTCCACCATGCTGGTCTAATGCGGGTTGGTTGGATCATTCGTTAACATTTCATAATTTTTTAAATATCATAACGATGGCTCCAATGAACACTCCTATAAATTAAAATTTTAAAATTTTAGTTCTTCGCGTAAAATGCTTTACTATTCAGCAATACATAACAAAAAAGTTTTCAGATTTACATAACGCTAACTATATGTACTTATAGTTAGCGTTATGCAAATCTGAAAACCCTCCTACTGTGCATTGCTAAACAGTAAAGCAATTCACGCGAAAAACAAAACTTTTAAAAATTTTAAGTTAGAGGTGTGTTCATTGGAGCCATTGATAAACTGGTACTGATATAAGGGATGTATCTATATGGATTACTGGAAGCTGTTACGTAGCTAATAAGGCCAACTATTGTTAGTTAAGATATAGTTGCGTCAAGAAAACCACAGGATTACGTCGTCGAAGCAACATAATGGATTTGAGGCACCGAACTTAGCCTAAAGTTACCGAGAACATAAAATACTGTTGATAACAAATCCGAACAACCTATACAAACAAAATCGAACTTTCTTGTTGTATGAAGTTTTTCTATGGAAGTTCCCAAACCTAGATTCGCAGATTTCGAATCTATACTTGGAAGTTTTGTTGCAGCTCAAGTTTGTGAGATACATGTAGGTCTTGAATTTACTTAAGTAGTCGATAGTTTGAATCAATATTAGTGTAAATAAGCAAATTTCTATAAAATTATTTTCCGACATGTTTAAACAGCCCTCATTGTTTTTGTGTTATTTGTGAAGAATATTTTTAAAAATTCCGTTTGGATATGTTTGACTTTGTTAAAAACGTATACTTGCTGCAGTGTTCATTGCTGACAAACAACTAAATCAATATGATAATGACTTGATTAGGGATGTTGGACAATCTAAGAATGAATGCTGTAGCGGCCTAATACGGATTATACCCTTATAACACAAAAAAAAATTAATTAAAAAATTAAAAATAAAAAAATAATATATGGGAAGCGAAGCCAGGCCTCAATATATGTTTAGCAATTACGTCTCGGTTTGGTTACCGAACGCACAAGCGAGCGGGGCATTCGATACTCATTCGCCGTCGAACCGTCTTAAACGATAATACCTACCTGCTTTGAACTAATTTATATTGGAATACGTATTTTGAATTAAATAATTTTATTTCTAAAAATTGCTGAAGATTGTGCCGTGATTGTGATTACCCCGAATTGGGGTTCATCTCCGCGGTTCAGTTGACGATTGCCAACGTTTGTGTGACGTCAACGTCGCTCACACGAAATAACCGGCCCTGCTGCATCGAGCAGGGAGTGCTGTCATCGCCGTCGGTCCCTCCCGCTTGGAACTACACCGTGCTGCGCCTACCCTCCCTCGGCGCTCCGATTCTACAGGACAGTGGTTTTTGGTTGGACAGACTTATATACGTTCGGTCCGTGAATGTTTGTACCCACGCTAGTTTATTGTATTTAACTAAATAATATATTTTGTATACCTGTCTTGAAATTCTAATAGTTTTATTGGAACCCCAAAAAGAAAAAGGTGACAATGCAAAATGTTAGCTTTTTGATTGAAAGAAAGAAATATGTACGAGAAGAGTTTTACTGGGTAGTGAGGAATTTGTGAAATAATCCGATGGCTACATTCATTACGTAGAACAATTGTTGATATACTCTCAGCGGCTTGACTACAATAATATTAAGCTTCCACTACCTTCACAGCAATCTAAAATATTTATTGTCCACCACGCTAACACCATAACATTTTACAAGTCGCAAGAGTATGCACTATACAGGATTCCTTACGATATTTTCCTACATCTACACTTCCACCCCTATAATGCGACACATGACAATAAGACACAATATGACTCCGAAAACTCAGAGATGTGCCCTGGGATTTGAACCGGTTACCACCGTGAACATGTTGGTAGACGCGTCTAGTCCGTTACAAGCAGACCACTACTGACTTCTTATGGTAAATTGTTCTTTTATATAGATTCCGGAAATAAAATGCAACACACATGTTTTTTCCTATGTTAGTTAATAAATACCTCTTTTACAGAAATACATTTGTGGATTTCCCAATTTGATCCAGTGTTATAAACATTTATTCATCAAAATTGTACGATATTTTTGAATCTTAGTGGATTAAAAACTAAAAACGTTAGGAAAGTATTAATATATTTATCTGTTAAATGCATCTTTCGAATATATTATAGACGATTATCATATACTTGTGTCCTCGAAAACTCGAAAGGTAAGCAGAGGTGACGTTAGTACCGCCCATAGTTCGTCGTGTTTATTCTAGTCTTTAATCTACCGGCATACCGGGTACAAATCCAGGGAATATAATTCATAGTGTGAGAGTTATTTTCTTATAAAATATTGTATGACCAAGGAAAGTCATGCAATATTTTATAAACCAAAAAACCCACCCACTGTGCGTTACCTGCTCTCGGATTGTAACCTAGCCTGGTGCACTTATTATGCAATAAATATTAATGATTTAAAAAAAATAATTAATATTATAGATTCGAAAAATTTCTTACCGTTTCTAATATTCGCTAAGCATGAATCTTACTTTGGAGCCCAGCTATGATATCTTTGCCCCAATCCAACTGAAATCCACCAACAAAATAATTAAAAATACCTATGTGACTTGAAATTTGTTTTTCATTAAAAAACTATTTGCACGTGAATAAGCTAAGAACAAATAATTAACTCCAAAAAGGTATAAGATAAAGTTTATAATGGACTATAATCAAATATGCAGGACAAAGTTACGCCCTTAATCCTGAAAAAGGTTTCTGTCCACTAACACTGGCATGTACGTTTGTTACACTTTTGTCCCAAATAAACACATTCATCTTATGACCGTATACATTGTACATATATATTATTATACGTGAAACCGATACACGCCTTAGTACACAAACAAAATATATTACACAACATACAGTAGGTAGCGCGTGGTGACATGTTGGTAAACGGACTAGATCCGGCTACCAACATGTTCACGGTGGTCGCGGGTTCCCAGGGCACACCTCTGACTTTTCGGAGTCATGTGTGTTGCTAGTCAAAACACCACGCACTAAACAGTGAAAGAAAACATCGTGAGGAAACCTGCATACCATAGCGATTTTTAAGAATTTCTATGGCATGTAAGTCCGCTAACCCGCACTAGGCCAGCGTGGTGGCCTATATGGCCTAACAACTCTCAATCGTACTGTCCATTGTAGAGGAGGCCCGTGCCCTTCAGTGGGACGTATATGGGCTGATACAGACAGTAGGTACTTTTGAATCTGTATCAGCCCATATACGTCCCTCAGCAGGGCACAGATCTCCTCGAAAATCCAGAGTATTCGAGAGATTGATAGGGGTAAAGCCATATTGTAATCCACCACATTGCACACATAGAAAATCAGGTACTTATTGAATAGTAAATATTGACGATAAGTTTGTAAATAGAACAAAAAAAATGTATATATAAATAGATATTCCTATCATTTTCATATAATATGTACTGCAACTGATAATTTTTTAGAAAATGATTTTGCTATTTCATTCCACTTAACAAGTAACTATCAGCTGTACAATCGTGACAACTGATGCCACAGCATCCTGCATTTAAATTCATCAATACTATTTATTTGGATACATTACTGCTAGTAGTTATGGTAAGATATCAGAAAAACTCGAATAACTTGAATATTAAGTTCTCTTGCGTTGAATGAATTTTTGTCTGTTTGTGTGATTTTCTGTTTATCTGTGCCTTGTGCACCACCAATCTCCGAAATAATTGAAGCAATTTCGGGTTTTGTTATTGAGGTAGCTGATATCCTGGATCCATTTTTGCCCAAAAAAATATTGTTTTGTATAAGAAATTTAAATATATTATTTCTTATATGTGGCAATTTTTTTTTATTATTTCAATTGATGGCTAGACGACTATGCCTTTTTCCTGATAGTAAGCGATACGACCGCTCATTGAAAGTAGCAAAACCAAACAAAACTATGAATTACAAAATCGCGCTTGACACTCCATCCTTCCTACTATCCTACTCCACATAATCCTTAGACATAAGGTGTTGAGTCTCATTATGCCTAGTATTTACTCTGTCTACAATGTTCTTCAAACTCGATTCCAACAGTGCATTTACACTGCTATTTGGCGGGAGAATTAGACATTACGATGGTACCCCCCCAAGCAGCCTCTTACGTATGAGAGATCAACCACCAGTTGCAGTATTTCATCAAATACAAATGTTAGAATGACCTTAATTTAAAAGAAAACACTATTTTTCAAGACAAGAGCATAAACCTCTTATATTAAAATGTGGAGGAGATTTTTATAAAAATGATGGCACTTGGAAAACAAACGATGCTCGTGGCGTGGAAGTCTCGATCCCCAGGGAAAAGACACTGTTTTAAAACAGGATATAAACTTACCACAAAAATATTTTTTTAAATTGTACTGGAATATTTTATCCATTCTCTGGGGAAAGTTCATAAAAGCCTGCTGGGAAAGAAAAGTCTCGGATTTGATTGTCGTTTCGAGTGCAATATGTCATACATGCATTAAGCATGTTTGGAATAATATTGTGGAAAGTAAAAGAACACAACTTCTATGCTGATAAACTAACCACAATATAACGTCCATAAGAAAACTTACAGAATAGCTCGTATAAACAAGTTTCAGACTGATTCTAGAAGCTGCTCACGAGTCACTATCACTACCATGTTTACGCTTTATTCATCCCTGTATCTGTATCTTCATCAGCCCATATACGTCCCACTGCAGGGCACGGGCCTCCTCTACAATCGAGAGTACGATTGAGAGTGGTTAGGCCATATAGTCCACCACGCTGGCCTAGTGCCGGTTGACGGACTTACATACCATAGAAATTTTTATAAATCGCTATGGTATGAAGGTTTCCTCACGATGTTTTCTCCAAAATTCCAAGTCTCGCAGCTCGAGTTATTATCACATCACTATTAAAAATTCTTTACGTTTTAAATAAATAGATCGACTTGGCCATCGCATGAAAACATAATGTATCGTACATTTTATACATAATGCTACTGGCCAAGTCGATCTATTTATTTAAAACTTTAAGAATTTTTAATAGTGATATGATAATAACTTACGTAAAAACTTTATACAGAACGTCCCTTAAGCAAGTACTAAATAAATTAATCGACTTGGTATTACATGGATCTCACAACTTTTTACGGTAGAAAAACTGAGCTACAAGACTTGGAATTTTTTTACAGGATGTTTTTGATGGGATCTTACGTCTTTTTGTAGAGTCCTACTTTTTTCCTTTTCGGTACTTTTTAATTCTAGAATATATATAACGATTTTTCTTGAAGCCTCTGTCTTATGGATTTTTTTTTATGTTTGTAGGTATCAATTTATCAGAAATATAACGGATTTGATTATTAGTATTCTTTCTTTCATGGTAATTGATATTTTCGAGCTATTTATTTGATTCGAGCAATATATTTGATTTCGATGTATTACTTGGCATTCTGAGTTCTCTTAACATATCTCCAATGGCAATTGATTGGTTTCGAAGTTACCTGTATGGACGTCGGCAACGTATCTGTGTTGAGGAAAGTTTTTCCTCATGGTGCACTGTGAATGCTGGCGTCCCTCAGGGCGGCGTGCTATCTCCTTTACTCTTCGCTGTTTTTATCAACTCTATAACTAATCATCTTCGCTCCTCCTACCACCTTTATGCAGATGATCTCCAAATCTATACTCGGGCACCCCTGGGCAGACTAGCTGATGCAATTGCGGCAATTAATGTTGACATCCAAAGCATCTGTGACTGGAGCAAAGCTAATGGGTTGCAGGTTAACCCTGCCAAAACTCAGGTCATTGTTATCGGCAGCCCCAGGATGATTTCAAAACTAAACTGGGATCTTATACCGTCTATATACTGTGGTGGTATCATTATTCCTTACAGTGATACTGTAAAAAACTTAGGTTTGTATTTAGATAAATCCCTCACCTGGGGCCCACAGCTTCGTGAGCTAAGTAGAAAGTTGTTTGCTTCAGCACGCTCTTTGCGAAGGTTACACAATTTCCTACCCGTCGCCACGAAGATTTCACTTGCACAAACACTTCTTCTCCCCATCCTTGATTATGCCGATGTCAGCTATCTTGATCTTACCGAGGACCAACTTTATAAACTTGAGCGTATCCAAAATTTTTGCATACGGTTCATATTTGGCCTTCGCAAATATAACCATGTTTCCGAGTTTCGTGTTAAGCTCAAGTGGTTACCCATACGACTTCGTCGGAATACTCATATTCTTTTTCTTCTCTACAACATCTTGTTTAATCCCTTAACTCCTTCTTATCTTAAAGATCGTTTTATGTTCCTTCATGATTCACATACAAAATCCCTGAGATCGTCGGAGAACCTGAGGTTGAGAATGCCCGTGCACTCTACGACTTTCATGGACAAGTCTTTCACAGTACAAGCAGTCCGATTATGGAATGCACTTCCTGATGCAGTGAGACGGGAACGAACATTGGTGTCCTTTAAGAAAATGGTTAAAGAACACTACCTGTCCCTTTAACTGCTACATTAGTCGAGTGATTGATTGTTTGTATATATGTATGTATTTGTATATATTATTATGATATCTGTGCACTTGTATGTGTATATACATGTATGTATATATTTATTTATATATCTTATATATGTTATGTTTGTTAATTTTTGTAATTATATTCGTATGTCACGTATTTTGCATGTATGATTTTACTTAATTTTTTTGTGTTTTTTTTTTATTTTTACTTTGTACACTATTGACTGCCCTCTCTTTTTTTCATCTCTTATTGTCCATCCCAAAGTAGTCGGTAAGAGATTGCCTCGAGCGATACGACCGCCTTTTGTACTACTATGTAATATAATGTTCTATTATTAAGTTTACTTAGTGTACAATAAAGGATTTAAATAAAAAAAAATAAAAAAAAATATTTAGTCTATTTATTTGCAAGTTTATCTTCGTCATGTTTTTCTAGAGGAATGTTGTACAGTTTCATGGGCTGAATACACCCTTTTCATCTCTATACCCCCCTCTTGTTATGCCTCATATATAATATATATAGATACCTATCTACAACTATTATTCCATTATATACGGGTACAACGAATCATTAACAAATGTAACTTTGTAATCAACATTTTTGTTGTTTGTTTGTAACATTTATATGGGATTACAAAGTTATTCACGCAGTTAGTGTATCTAGAAAACTAGACAGAAATTAGGAAATGTTTAAATTTTCCCTTAATTTAGACACTAAATAATTTAGATACTAAATACTAATGAATGATTCTGAATTTGAAGGTTCTATGACTGCTAGAAGTGCCTTAGACTTTTGATGATCGGTCAGTCAGTCAGTGAGTGACAAAATTACGAAAGTTTGACAAGTTATAATTCTTAAACTACTGGTTCAAATTAAATGAAATTTTAAATATACCGTGTTTACACAATGCCTACTTAGTAACTGAAAATTCAGTCTTCTTGCTTTAACCACAACGAAGTTATGGGGGGTTGAAAATGGTCAGACCATTTTCAACCATTTTCATTTTCTTGCTTCGAGAAAAAGATGGTACGACTGTGCCGCTTTTAAGCTCGACTTGGAGGGTGCACTGCCGTGCCCCCGGATATACTGCCAAAGCAGTATTTAAAAGGAAGTTTCTTTTATTGTCAGTAATAACACAGCATTCCTCAATTACAACCAAAGGATGAATATTCTATATTAGAACTTTTATAGAGCAATAACAAAATACGGCTCTCGATGCCCAAATATACTGTATCGACTGACAGTGATTAAACTAGTTTTATGTATTATGTCTGCCTCCCAATGTAGCAGACGGGCTTAGTTGAATCCATTTAGAGATTAAGTCTGGCATCAAATAATAAAATGGATAGAATTCATAACTCCAGCCTGCTTGAGTACTAGGGGTCAATGTGAAGATTAATTATTTTAATGCCCGATGAGACACCGAAATTTATGCGTTGAATATTAATTGGCTTTGATTTTATCTTAATAGCTGTTGAATGATGTGACTGTTCATTTGCACCAGTGATTAATATTAGTTTGAATATACCTGCGTTTTGGAGTAATTATATATTCTTTTATTAATTGAACACTTTATTGTACACCATATACATAAAAATGACAAAACAACATGAAAAAAAAATATATGCACAAGTGGCGGTCTTATTGCTTAAAGCAATCTCTGCCATAAACGAATAGAACGAAAGTTGGGGCTTCAGGTGTACGAATAATTCAATTTGTAATATTATTAAGTTAATATATAAACATACGTACATACATACATATGTTGAATAAACATATAAATACACATATAATATATATAACTAAATAACAAACAAAGGAAAATGTGAACAACTCCAATATCTTCATAGAACCTGAAAGTAGTGTTCTTTAAACATTTTTTTAAAGATGGGCAGAGATTTAGCCCGTCTCACCGTTACTGGCAGCATTCCACAACCTGGCAGCTTGTACGGTGAAAGATCTGCCTATGATGATGGAAGTGGAATGCGCGGGGATTTTCAGCCTTAAGTTCTCCGATGACCTAAGAGACCTCGAATGCGTATCATGAAGGAATTCAAAGCGATTTTTGAGATATAAGGGAGTGAGAGGATTGAAAAGTATATTATAGAGAAGATAAAGAATGTGTGTATTCCGGCGAAGCCTTATTGGTAGGCATTTGAGCTTTATACGAAAATCGGAAACATGATCATATTTGCGTAATCCAAATATAAATCTGATACAAAAGTTTTGACGACGCTCAAGTTTATTAAGTTTCTCCTCAGTAATATCAAGATAACTGACATCCGCATAATCAAGGATGGGGAGAAGAAGGGATTGAGCGAGCGATATTTTCTTGTCAATTGGTAGAAAATTACGTAATCTCCGCAAGGACTCAACTCTCGGAGTCGCGGACCCCAGGTGAGATTTTGATCAATGTAAATGCCAAGGTTTTTGACGCTTTTAATGAGTTGGTAGTCCGATGGTATTATTGAAAATAATTGGGAATGCCATTTCTAGGTCCGGTAACTGGGTTTTTTTTCATAATGAATAGCCGCTCAACATTGGTTGCTAAATACCGAAATTCCATTTTGGATTCTAAATTAATAAACACAGAAGAACTATATGTGAAGATATGGACCTATACACATATATTGAGGGATAGTCACCATACTTCACCACGGAAATACTTACATATTTCTCAAATATATTAACAATGTATCTGAGGATATATTTTATTCCAAAACTTCTCTTTTAAAATAGTAGCAAGTACAAAAGAGGAATAATCCGATTACTTAGTTTGTTAGTGTTTAGAAGTGCAACTGGCTGCATCAGTGCACATGCACTCAACCGATTACAAGTACAACGTAGTGGGAACACGATAAAAGCCAAATATGGGCTGTATTATTCGATGTTGTCTTGAGTGAATTACTTAAACTTTAGCAATTGGAAGGCCATTGAAAAACACTGGTCTCTCCTATAGGAATCTTATGCAGGGCGATTTGTTAATCTAGAAGATTAAGTTTACAGACAGTATTGAAAATGTGAGCAAGTAAGAACGTAAATAAAATTTGAGAAAAATTCTATGCAAACCTTTTAAATTGAAATAAAACTATTATTTACGGATTTTATCGCGGATTTGGTTTAATTTTACATTTTTTTTTTTGAGTTCCCGACGTTTCGATTACTTTACAGCTTTCGTGGTCACGGGGCGGACTGAGGTATTAGACGTCCGCTCTGTGACTGTTACAATTCAACTACCCTTATTTTACAATTATTAATTTAAAAATTAATTTAAATAGCTAATCTGTATTTGCGATCCGATCTACGCAGAAGGAGCTCACAGTGTCTGGAGGTCTGGCAGTTGGTCTTTTCCATCCATCCATCCCATGCTTGTGCAAGCTTCAAGCCATCTTCTCTATTGAAATTTGGATGTTTTTTAATTTCAATAGCCTCGCGAAACATCCTGGGCAGGAAACGGTGTTCTTTAGCGAGGACATGGGGCTGGTCAAAGTGGAGGTAATGCTTGGTGCCTTCTTCTATATGTTCAGCAACTGCAGACTTCGTTGAGCGTCGATGTTTGACGTCAGCTATATGTTCTTTCACGCGGGTCCCTATGCTTCGTTTTGTTTGACCTATGTAGGAGAGGCCACAGTCGCAATCTATTTTGTAAACTCCCGGTTCTTGCAAGGGTATATGGCACTTGACAGGTGGTAGAAATTGGCTAATCTTCTTGGGCGGCTTGAAATAGGTTTTTATAGAAGCACGCTTCAGGATGTAGCTAATCTTGTCCGTGACTCCTTTTATGTATGGCAAGATAACGGGGACTCGTTCAACTGTGGCTGGCTTCACTCGGTTTCTGTGACGGCGGCGTGGAATTTGGAGCTTGTTGTCTCGCAGTACTTGCTTGACGTGTTGCAGCTCAGTCGCCAGGTGTTCCTCGTCACAGATTCCTCGTGCTCTCTGAAACAAGGATTTACCCACGGTAGCTAACTGTTTTGGGTGGTGGTGAGAATCACCATTCAGATATTTATCAGTATGGGTCTTTTTCCGATACACAGTGTGACCTAGGGACTGATCAGGTTTACGGATTACTAAGACATCTAAGAAGGCAAGAGATTTATTATGTTCTAACTCCATAGTGAATTGAATTTTATTGTTGATGGAGTTAAGGTGATTTAAAAATGCAGTTACTTGGTCAGATGGTAAAATTGTGAAAGTATCATCTACATACCGCTTGTAAAATCTGGGTGAGACTGGGGCTGTACTAAGGGCTGTCTCCTCGAAGTCCTCCATGAAAATATCGGCGACTACTGGAGATACAGGTGAGCCCATAGCAACGCCATCCACTTGTACATAGTAATGATTATTGCACAACATGTAGCCAGATGTGAGGCAATGTTTAAGTAGTTCTGCATAGTATGACCAGCCCCATGTCCTCGCTAAAGAACACCGTTTCCTGCCCAGGATGTTTCGCGAGGCTATTGAAATTAAAAAACATCCAAATTTCAATAGAGAAGATGGCTTGAAGCTTGCACAAGCATGGGATGGATGGATGGAAAAGACCAACTGCCAGACCTCCAGACACTGTGAGCTCCTTCTGCGTAGATCGGATCGCAAATACAGATTAGCTATTTAAATTAATTTTTTAATTAATAATTGTAAAATAAGGGTAGTTGAATTGTAACAGTCACAGAGCAGACGTCTAATACCTCAGTCCGCCCCGTGACCACGAAAGCTGTAAAGTAAACGAAACGTCGGGAACTCAAAGAAAAATGTAAAATTAAACCAAATCCGCGATAAAATCCGTAAATAATAGTTTTATTTCAATGTGTAACATTCGCGTAAATCTAAGAAACCATTAACCTTTTAAATATAAATATTACTTCGACACGACGATAGCTAATCCTTTCTTTCTTTGCAAATTAGTTTAACTTAAGTCGGTGACGACATACTATTTCACTGTTATTACTTACTTGTATATTATTCTGTCAAATATGTAAAAACCTGTTAATGGCCATCTATTATTATCCACGACAGCCTCAGTGGCGACGTTGCTGAGACGCTGACTGTGAAACCAGAGGGCACGGGTTCGGTGCCCGCACTGAAACAAATACTGAAAGTGCGTGGTGACCTGTTGGTAAACGGACTAGACGCGACTGCCAACATGTTCACGGTGGTCGCGGGTTCGAATCCCAGGGCACACCTCTGACTTTTCGGAGTCATGTGTGTATTGATAGTCAATCACCACGCACTAAAAACGGTGAAGGAAAACATCGTGAGGAAACCTGCATACCATAGCGATTTATAAGAATTTCTATGTATGTAAGTCCGCCAACCCGCACTAGGCCAACGTGGTGGACTTTATGGCCTAACCACTCTCAATCGAACTGTCGATTGTAGGGGAGGCCCGTGCCCTGCAGTGGGACGTATATGGGCTGATACAGTACTGAAACAAATGTGTGTATGGTCCACAGGTACTTGTTTCGGGTCTGGGTATTAGTGAGACCTAAAAGTATATCGTAGTTTTTAATACCCACGATACAAGGCTCTAACTTAGTGGAGTCAGGACTATGTATGTGATTGTTGAGAGTATTTATTTCTCATACTTTCTATTATCTATTCTGAAGTATGTAAGCTACATTGGTTTTCAAAAAAAATATAGATAAATAAAATAAAATATATGTTACTCCAATAAAGAAAATCCTCCGCATATTCCCCTCTATCGCCAAACTCGCATAGATTCTATTTCACCGATATCCGCTTACCTCGTTCTCGATGTCAAAGCGTTTCTGGACTTCCAACCACAGTATTTGCAAAATGTTGTTCACGGTCTAGTAATAAAACTAAAGCCTGGAATTAACTGAATAAATTGTCCAACAATTTTCTTAAGGTAAACGCCATATTATTGATTATATGGAATCAAACAGCACTTCACTTTGTCAAATCGATTTTAAGTTAGTCATTTTCAAAGCTGCATTTTCAAAGAAATAACGATAATATTTGGCATTCCGGTACGAGACATATCTCGCCCTATAAACATACTACATACGTGGTTATTTGTAACAAATGGTTTAGTTCCATAAGACCGTTATTAATATTTTTTGATTTTATGTAGTATTAGTGTATTTTTATTATTCACGTATAGCTGAACTAATAAAAATACAAGTTCTAATAGTAATAACAATCTGTAGGACTCGGGGTGAAAAAATCAATTTCTAACAAATAAAAGACAATTCAAATGAAAGACAAAGAAATGACCAGAAAAAGGTATTTCTTAATACCAAAAGCTTTTGAATAAAAATATCACGTAACAAAGACATTGAACGAACCGCTGTCCCAAGTACGTCGTAGAGACAAGTTGTAAACATATGTTTTGATTTAGCGAACGCGAGTGGGAACTTGATTCACATATTTTTCTTTATTAACTTCGCCGTTCCCATCTTAAAGTATACGTCTGTGTTTTCACACAGTCATAAACTTCAATTAGGACGTACAAATACTCGTTTTCCTGCTTATTTGTATTCCTTATTTGCTTAGATTTCTTAGAACGTTTTCATCAAAGTCCGAATCACACTTTGTACATTATAATTAATGCCATGAGTTGTTAATTGTAATACATTTTTAATACATCCAGTCATAATTTTTAGTGTAAATAACAAAGTCCCTCTCAGTTGTAAATCTACTAAATAGGGTATAGGGTTTTGAAGGTTTAATCCACCTCGTTGGCTGAACGTGCAGGATTAGGCGATTGGATTTAATGAAACTAATAACTAACCTGCAACCACACAGCTTGTTGGCAACAATGATTATTATAATATTATTTAGGTATTATTTAGCTTCCAATCTTTTTTTTTACACAGCCCTCTCGTTTCCCTTCTTTTAAATCCATCCCATGGTTGTCTATAAGATTGCTTTAAGCGATAAGACCGCCATTTTTACTTTTTATTTCTTATTTATATACTTATTATATTTTCTATATCTACAATAAAGATTAAAATTGTATATAATAATAAATATTATTAGTATTTTTATAGCACAGTCTACTTGTTATAACGGTGCTGTCTTATAAACATATTAATGACCTGCATAAAAAATCGAACGCAACGAAATATATGGAAATGCAACATATGCACACATAAAATACTAATAAGAAGCTGATATAAGTGGACGAAGTATTCTATACAGGGTATATCAAGACTGCTACCGAAAACGAAGCCGGGTGGTAGTTTAAGCGACTTCAGACCCAATGCAACAGAAAAAATGCAAATAAAGGCTACAATTTTTTTTGTTATTTTTTTTCGTATGACCATATTTAGATGGTAAATGCATTTTTTCCTAAAATAATAGTGTATACCCTTTCATTTATAAATAGTCTAAGGTATAATAGAGTTTAAATTATTATTTTACCAAAAACTATGGATTTACCACCCAAAAACTAAAACTAAAACTACCACCCGGCTTCGTTTTCGGTAGAAGTCTTGAGATACCCGGTATAATATCAATAAACTTTAAGTCTCATTTCACCCGCATTAATAAATCTAATTCAATCACATTTCGTTCTTTGTACACAAACATTCACTGTTGAGACTTAAGAATACAACGCAATAACGCTAGAAGATTGCTTCAGATGAAGACTCTCTGAATAATAGTTGGTATTTTCTGCACAAATAACAAATTGAACAAGAACTAGGGGAACTCATTCATCTTGATATGTCTTAAGACGATGAGCATTGGGTCGAGAATCTGGGAGGAAAATATATGGAGTATCGAGAGCTCAATGCTACAAGCGACGTATCCTACCCACGCTCAAGTGGAGTTTAGAACGCAAATTGAATGGCAAAAAGCTTGGTTCGTCAAATCAAGGGAGATAACGGTGTCACGCTACGCGTTGCCTTGACACACTGTGGATAACAAGCGGAAATTCAAAATTTCATGATAGAACGCAATTATTCAAGGATAAAAACGATTCTTTGACGCCGGTATGGGATTGATGAATCAATTAATCAAATATCCTTGATCCAATTTTGATTATATAACAAAGTGCTCGCGAACATTATTGCGTAAATTTGGAGGAAAAAATCGTTTGGTTTTCACCGGGGTTCATTCTTGATATTGGATTCGTATTTACAGATTGTATAATACGTAAGTGGTGTGTACCGCAAACAATTTCCAATTTGCAAGCAACGTTTAGAACAAGGCGAAGAAACTTGGCAACAATACTAGTCCCCGGTCAATAAGCGAAACGTACTTAGTCCCGCGGTAATAACTAAGACGGGGAAGTCACGCTTGTTATTTGAGAATCAAATGTATTTTGCGCTGTAGTGCCCGTTGGTGAGTTTCTTGGAATGTATACATACCCATAATAGTGAAATGCTTCAATAAACTCAGCGAAGTCTTTGTGTATGTACGAGTTTAAACACAAGATTACAACTATCTGGTTAGTATTGTTGGCTAGAATAAGAGATACTAATAAGAAAATGCAAAAAATCCCCGTTCTCTCCCCTCCCCATTCTTCAGGGTGCTCCCCTCTCAATGCGGAATGACCTAAGTATCCTTGGTGTGGATATCCGCTGTGATCTCAATCCAAGGAATCACATCGAGGGCGTAATAACTGCCACATCACGCAGGGTTGGAGTCCTGAACAGGGTGCGTCGGTTTTTCACGCCCGGTCAGCTTTGTCGTTTATATAAAGCGCAGTTCCGGCCGGGTATGGAGTACTGCTCGCACCTCTGGGATGGATCCGCCCAGTACCTGCTCGATGCCTTGGATGGATTGCAGCGGCGGGCCATCCGCATTGTGAATGATGCAGACGTTACGAGCAACTTAGAGTCGCTACAACTCCGGAGAGATGACGCCTCTCTAAGCGTGTTCTACCGCCTGTATCACGGTGAGTGCTCTGAAGAATTGTTCAAGTTGATCCTCCTCTCCATTCCTAACCAGAACCACGCGTGCTGGCTTGCGAAACCATAGCTTGACGGTCCACACCATCCCGGCGCGAACCAAACGGTTCTCGAACTCGTTTTTGTACAGCACCGTCAGGCTGTGGAATTGTTTGCCGTCTCACGTGTTCCCTCCTTCCTACAATCCTGGGTCCTTCCGCCGTGGTGTGAAGAGGCACCTTAGCAGGCCGGCATAATTGTATCCATTGGCATGGGACTGCCGTCCGATGCCAATGGATACTCTGCCTGGGCGGCATTGGCACTTACCATCAGGTGCAATGCCGCTACTATGCCAGGCCACAAAAAAAAAACATGATAAAAAAACTACATAACCAATCACAGAAACAAGAATAGTCCGGTAAATAATTTCATTTCCTAAACAGAAAGCAAAACAAAACATATCGTGAGAATCACTGCATATCAATACATCAATATTTTTCTCACAGGACATGGAATGGAATATAGTATTTTTCTCGATGTGAAATATTCTCTAAATCGACTTATAAAGTTTAAGTATCTATAAAAAGTTACGAATTGTGGGACAGAACAATCAACAATCAAAAAGTTAAGAGCGAAATATTCATATTTGTGGCAATCCCTGTAGTAAAATAAATAATATTTTCAAACATTAAAAGCATTTCAAAACTATTTTTACAGCTGTAAATTCTGAGTTTTTTTGAAGTGAAAACTTCTTTAGCGGCGTTGAGCACTTTTTCTGTAATGGGTATAAAATCTTAAACTCGCGTCAGGACACGTGACCTGATCGTAAGACGAAAAGCGTAAGACGGATGGAGAGTAGACAGCTGTCAGTTAGCTGTCAGTTTATAAAGCTTTGATGAATTGCCAATGATTTTGAGTGGAGATTTCAACATAAACTTCGCAGACGATAAAAATCAACTATTAATTGAATTTTTAAATAATGAATTTGGTTTAACTATGTCGAATGATCGCAATCTTAGCACAACGAAATACAAAACTACTATTGATGCGGTCTTTATTAGACATTTAAATAGGTTCGAATCAAAACTGTTCGTTTCTTACTTCAGCTACCATAAACCTATCGTATCAGTTTTAGAGATTGGCGATGATAGTTCTGGTAATGATGATGGTGAAAAAGTCGTTGAAATTATGGATGAAAGTTGATTTTTCGGAGAGATAAACTTTTTAATGTAAAATAATTGTAATAGTTTTAAAGTGTTAAATTTTTAATGTAATATAAATTGTCATGTTTGTGTACGATAGCGCAATAAATGAATATTGTATTCTACCACATAAATGATAGTACTTTTATACTGATAAAGCAATTGGTGCAAAATTATTCCCTAACCATTCCAAAATATCAAACATGCTCAACGTTAATAATCAAGTTTTCACTTCTGCCGGCACTCCCGGAGTGCAACCCGTCTTTCTTTTTCAAATTTTAATGGCTTTACTAGCCCGTTACTGTCCTTGTTTATAGTTCAGAAGTTTCTCGGTTTATTTGGCTCGCCGCAAAACTTTACCGATTTGCTATCACTTTTCACTGATGCAAATACTCGAACGCTCTGGGAATATAAATCAAAATACGTGCTAACTTCTGTGGAGAATTTTCTTCAATGTATTTTCTCCTCAAACCATTTGAGATTTGCCTTAGATTAACCTAATATTTTTAAGAGGATTTGATCTTTTCTGCTAGTGAATAAATTACAATTGGGAACAAACTTTTCACAAGCGAAGATAAAATGAAAAACCATCGATAAACTCGGCTGTAAGTTGTCAAAACTCCTTATTGCTTGGCGAAAACCCAACAAAGCAAATAAGAATTATACAAATAAATTAATGTATTCCTATTGTCAGATTCAAATCCTTTTAATTTATTTAAAACTGATTACAGTTTGCTCATTGTTTAATTGGAGTAATTTAAGTAAGTAACACTTCAGGCTTTTATCCGTTGAAGTTTAGAACCGTATTTTAGAATAACTTCAGACACAATGAAACTAAACGTTTTACATATTTTTTGTTATTTTTTTCTTATCTTCGTATTTGGTTATAAATACATAGTATGTTTCTAAAATAGTACTGTACATCCTTTCATTTTTAAAAACTTTATGGTATGCAAGGGCTTAAATTATTATTTTAGCACAAACTAAGGATTTACCATTCAATTAGGATGACATTTCAAATATCACAAAAACATGTCGCGATTCTTGCGAAGTTTTTTTGGATTGTGTCTTACTAGTGATAGGTTTCTCATATGTGAGAAGCCGCCTAGGTGGATACCACCGCAATGTCTATTTCTCCCCCCAAACAGCAGTTTAAATGCACTGTTTTGTTTCGGATTGAAGGACGAGAGTAACTACTGGACGTATTGAGAATTTACATCAGGATGGCTAGCGCAGTGGAATGCCAAGCATTGCTTTGTAATTCAAGATGATGTTCGGTTTCGCTACTGTTCATGAGAATCGTATTGCTAAAAAAAAAACAAAAAAAACACTAAAACTACCACTAGGCTTCGTTTTCAGTAGCTGTTTTGATATACTCTGTATTTAAAGGTACTAGCCTCATTTTTTAAAAAAAACATTGCATTCGGACCCCAGATGATCGTAGACGACATGTACCACCACCACCAGGATAAGTGAGGTTCTATGATTTAAAAAAAAACTAATGCATTTGTACCGTAGCCAGTAAAATACGCAGTGTAAGACCCCAAATTAATAAATTTATTAAAAACCATAATACTTATGATGAATGACGGAAATATTCTAGACTTAAATTCCTTAAACAGAATTCATTAATATAACAATATATTTTTTAAAATACGCAATCCAACTACATTTCATATTTTAACTGTTTGTATTTGCCTTAACGCTCAGTTGCCAATAAAGTTTCCGCGTACTTCAACCAATTGGATATCCAAGGAAAGTTCTTGATAAAATGGATCTGGTTGTTATTACTCAAGACCTAATAAGACAATTGTATTGGCTCTTTCCGTGAGAGTGTTCTAGATGCAGTTAGTTTATATCATTAGAAGATTGGAATGGTATCGATAAAAATTGAGATTGTTAAACAATACTCACTATTTTTAATATCTCGGTTACAATTTATTATAAAAACGAAGTAATTGCAAAAAGAAACTCAGTCTAGAATTGACGAAATAGTATTTAAAGAAAACAGAAATACCAAAATATGAGACTGAACATTTCATGTCTCAGGATGTGAAGCGCAGTGGAATATCAAGCAAGACTTTATAAGTCAATACAGTCGACTCTCGTTAATTCAAACCTGCGATAATTCGAACCTCTATAATTTAAAGTTATCACGAGTTCCCTACAAAATCTCTTTATATTTCGAACGAAATCAATACATTTTTATGCACTTGGTAATTCGAATGAAAAATACCTTTGCTATATAACAAAACGACGCGTTAATTCGAACTCAACGGCTTCCAACACTCGGCAATTCAAAGTTTTAGAGAGAAAGAGGAAAACCAGTATAACATAGTTCTTTAGGAATATTAATTAATTCAAATTATGAATACATGTATGTACACGAATGTACCTCTAAAGTTTTGTCATTGTTATTGAATAGCAGTTAATAAATAATAATTGATCAACACTTAATAATTCAGTTGTATTTACTTTCTCTCACAAATTTTGAACCTTTTGATATTTCGAACACTCGATAATTCGTAGTATTTTAAGAGTCCCTCGAGTTTCGAATTAACGATAGTCGACTGTATGTTATTTGGTTTTGCTACTGTTCATAACCGTTCGTATCGCTTATCATCAGGTGAAAAGCATTCTCGTCTCGTAAATTCTTGCAATGAAACAAATAATATATACAATATATAATATACAACTATAACAGAGATAATAAACACAGAAACCTAAATATCTAAACAGTCGACAATATTCGTCTAAAGCTAAACAGTAAACACTGACACAACGCAGCAACGATTTAACTCCCAACCAATAGGGTTAATTTGTTAACTTACAAGATAGAAATACAGGGCAAAGATCAGCAAACTTTAAGCCTTTATAAACTGATTGGATTACCTTTGGCTCGGTTCCTTCCCGGTGTTTATTACTCAGCGCTAAGCGTCAGGTCAAGTGGTTACCATTAACGTGGCACGTGATGTAAATAAATGAAATGATTTGCATTATTAATTAACATGACTTAAGGCTGAACTCAATTTCACATGACTCATTTCTTTTAATATTGTAGCATGGTTGAGTAATTAATGGGTTGTGTTTTACTGGAACATTGGTATTTATGACTATTTATATAGGACTTGGGAAATATGGCAACAAGGCGATAAATTTACGCCGCTTGCAATAACTAACCCTGGAAATCCATCAGGAAATTTCGATGGACATTGTAACTGTTACTACTAGTCAAATTGAGACTTCTTATGTCTCAGGATGGCGAGTGAACTGGAAAGACAAGTAGTGCTTTGTAATTCGTGGTGTTTTTTTGGTTTTGCTGCCGTCCATGGACCATCAGGAAAATGGCATGCACGTCTCGCCGTTCATTGCGATAAAAAATGTTCTAGGTTCAGTATCTACAAAGATATTACTTTGTATGAATGTCCGGTCTGTTAAAGGAATGGACATGCACACATTGAAATCAAACTATCGAAGCAATCCCACTAACTCTAAACCTGCACAATAAGTCAAAATTAACTAAACATCATTCTAAAATTATTATAATATTAACTGAGAAACTATTACGTCTTAGAACACAATGAAACAAAACCACGCGTAAACCCGAAAGCGAAACTTCGATACAATGTATAATGACTTAGTTCTATTACATTAATCTTGCTCCAAGCATTACAAGCATATGTAATTGAATATGAATTCATTACGTACACTTAACAATGAGAAAACCACACTTGTAATCCGTGAAATTTATTTACTTACTATAATGCGAATCTTGTGAATAAAATTTAGAGTTAAGTCTCTTTAAACGAGGTGAGGTTGTTGAACTACTATTTATTTTATTTCTTTATCCTTAACAGAAATTGTACCACTACTTTTAACACAACAAAAGAGATATCTGAGCACAATTGCTTCTGATTTTAAGCTTAAGCTTTAGATATAGGATACTACGATACGGCTTCCAAAGTTGACAAAAAATCTAATAAATATCACTGGATGAATATTGCCTAATTCAACAACAAAACAAGACATTTGAATTGTTTGTCCATGTTCAACAGTGGACTTCCTTCCGATGATTATTAGGATGTTGTAGGATAATGCTATCGTCCATTATCAATACATTATTAGATTTCTTATAATCATTTATTTTGTCATCCGTTTTATTCCAACCTATATATTCAACGAAGTCCGTGAAACATTCATTGATCGTTCTTTTCTTTTCCGTCTTTAAATAAAAATAGATTTATTCTAAAAATAAAATTATTTGTTACTCCTATACAGATACTGAATTGATATTTGTCGAGTTTGTTTGTTTTTATGAAAGACATACGATTGTAGAGGCAAAACAAAATGTTGTATGAAATCTCTAACCATATTTTCCATATTTGTTAATAATTATAATTATTATGATCCTGTAGGACAGCCATCATAGAGCTTTCCTCGAATTTTATCAACTCTCCTGTCACTCAGACGTGTTACATTATATTATTACGTATTACGTAGGTAATTAATATCCATGTATACAGGGTATATCAAGACTGCTACCGAAAACGAAGCCGGGTGGTAGTTTAAGCGACTTCAGACACAATGCAACAGAAAAAATGGCAATAAAAAGCGACAATTTTTTTTTGTTATTTTTTTTCTATGGCCATATTTGGGTGGTAAATACGTTTTTTCCTAAAATAATAGTGTATACCCTTTTATTTATAAATACTCTAAGGTGTAAATGAGTTTAAATTATTATTTTAGCAAAAACTAAGGATTTACCACCCAAAAATGACGATATTTAAAAAATCATAAAAAATAATTGTCGCGTTTCTATGCGAAATTTTTAATTGCATTGTGTTTGTAGCCACTAAAACTACCACCCGGCTTCGTTTTCGGTAGCAGTCTTGAGATACCCGGTATAATAAATATGGATTTTTTTATCAACTTGCGACTTTGAGAACATCAATTCATACATTAATCAATCAATATATTAGGTTTGAATAATGTATTATAACTAGTAATTTTGTATGTGCAATTTTCAATAAGTTACTAAATTTGATTCAAGTTGCGTATAAGTAATCTGATAGTATTTATTTCTCGGTAATGTTGCGTACACCTGCCCTTGCGACTGCCTCCGTGGCATAGTTGGTTAGACGCTGACTTTGAAACGCGATATTGCGGGTTCGATCCCCGCACCGAGAGAAATATTTGGGTAGTCCAAAGGCATGTGTTTCGGGTCTGGGTGTTTGTGTGACTGAAAAGTCTCTCATAATTTTTGATACCCACGACACAAGAATCGATCTTAGTGTGGGGTTAGGACCATATATGCGACTATAATAATACACCTATATTCATTTATTTATTATGTATTTCTTAGACTTTCTACTATCTAGTGTGGTGTATATAAGCTGTTGGTATTCAAATAAATATAAATAAATAAAAAAGTGATACGTGATTGTTGGGTGTATTAATTACTTGTTTTTACGAAATGCAAGTAACGACAAATTTATAAATAGCATGAGTCCAACACGATACGAATTTATTCCATAAAGTAAAATAATACTAATCGCAAATTCTATTTAAAAATATTTCTTAAAAAATATCTAGGTGTTATGCAGAATTCTAAACCTACCTACTATATGTAAAGAAAAGTTCCTCAGTCCGTCGTAATATCTTTTCTCTCCCTGTCCTTACATTATACATACATTCTTACAACATACTAAAAATTAAAGAAATCATTACATATATATGCAAAGGGGCCTTATTTGCATCCCAGCAAACCCAAATCAGAAGCTGGTATAGAGTAAAATTGTTTGCTTCCATTTAAATAAATCATAGAATGCTGAGCATATATGATTGTAAAAGAAAATAGAAAATAAACACTTGAACGATACAAAGAATCAACTACTAACGCTTTAGATAAAATATTCTTACGAGAACAGGAAATCGATGCCAATAGCTCAATAAGATACAAAACAAAGGACCGTGGAACTGAAGAAATCCGAATAAATATGTATTTGTTGATATTTGTATCTCTAATCTCTAAAATAAAACAAATTTTCATTTGGTTATATTATCTCATCTGCGTAAGACGCAATATTCGACGATTTTTTTGAATTGTAAAAACGATGTTTATTAAATTACAGTCACATACTTATATAGTCCTGACACCACACAAAGATCGAGTCTTGTGTCGTGAGTATCAGGAACTACGAGAGAATTAATAATCACAATATTATAATAAAATCCAAACTGTCACACACTTAGTCCTGATCCCACATTAAGATCAAGTCTTGTGTCGTGGGTTATCAGGAACTACGAGAGACGTTTCAGTCTCCAAGCAACCAGACCCGAAAGAAATATTTGTGAGCCGCACAACCTTTGGCAGAACAAGAAAACTGGGTCAACGAGCGCTGTCTGCAGATTTAGGCCTTTTGATAAACGGCAACTTTGTAGCGATGAAAATTTATTAATATACGTAATGAATATTATTTGTTTATAATTGTTTATTGTCGTTTATGTTTTGTTTAACTGCTGTTGGCAAATTATCATCATCAACCTTTCACCTGGTGGATGCTGGTGTCAAATATAATTGCTGAATGATTTTTTTTTTAGTGTTAACTACTTTTATGGTTATAAAAGTTTTTTATGATAAATTAAACTGTTTCATTTGTTATTTGAAACTGGAACTGGTAATTAAGGAATAGAAAATTATACATTAGACTTGATTTTCTATTTAATGTTAATTATTATTACGTAAAATGAATCTGTTAAATAAGTAATGTACACAACATTATTAAACAAAGTTAGTTTCATAAACAAGTTATTAATACAATTTCTTATAATTCAATCGATGCAATAAGGAACTTCTTAAAACGAATTTATAAAATTGTGATCAAATCACACTATCTTCTTTAATTCATAAATTAACGTATCTTGTGAATCAGAATACGCAAATCTTTTATACATGCACAACTACTAGTGTTCTACCAGAACCTAGATGCTGCCGTTTGAGACAACTCACTTACTAAAATATATTTGAAAATCGAAATCTCAAACACTGAAACGTACCAATTTAAAAACGCTCCTCGACTTGCATTTGGAAGCCTTCTTAGGAACTATCGGCTATAAATAATATCATACAAGATGCTTAAATTATTCTGCTGTAGCTAAAACACAGCGGGGCAATGGAAGCACTCTTCTTTGCCTATCAGGGGCACTTTGTCGGTGTAATGTATGTTCTCACATAATACCTTCGAACATTCAACTGAGATTTCAAGTGCTTTTAAATTTTTCATTCCTCTCCTAACTTACAGCGCCGTAGATCGTATTTTCGGAACTAGAACAGAACTTTGTTTTCTGAGTGGGCTCTGCCCTACATTGCGTCTTCTACCCACTTTATCTTAAAGTATTTCTTAGTGGCTCGGGAACATCGAAACTTGTAGATAACCACAAAACATGGTATTTAGCATAAAAAATCGGGAAAACAATAAATATATATACATAAACTCACCCCTTTTTCCCATAAGGGGCAGGTAGAAGTACCAGGACACCCTCATTACGCCCTGTATGTTTCGTCCCACCTATCGCATCGTGGAGTGGTGTTGGGCACAAATTTCTGAATCTGGGCTGATAATGAATAGAAAAATCCAATATCACTTTGCCCAACCCGGGATCGCACCCTCATACCTCAGCTTTGTTACCGTCCCTAGAATATGCACGCCACCGAGTCAGTCAAAGGGACAAGGGAAAAACAAAGTTGAAAATATTATACAATCCAATGCTGAAAATTCTCCCTGAAACATTTTTACGATACACAGACCGCAAACTAAAATCCGACAATACTGAAAGAGTTAACACGGTAATCTTTTATATCCGGACCGCAAAAATTCGTGCGTTTGTCTCAATAAGACTTTTATTCGCACATTCAAAGGTGTATGCCCTAGAATGTTTTGCCAAGACGTAATATCAGAATAAGCATCGCGCGACCTATTTGAAAAATAATGAGTAGAGTGCGGCGACCACTGAAACTATTTATGCCACCTACATTTTATTGCCCTGATTAAATCTACATACGAATGACATTTGTTCCAATTACACGCTTAGTTTTTACAACTGTAATAAAACGACGGTATGTTTTATTGAAACTAGCGGTCCGGCCCTATTACACCCGGGCGCAGATACTATTTGAGTAAATTAAATCAAAATCAAATCATAATTTATCTCAGAATATGAATTCTATAAAATGTTAGTGACACAATTAATTAAACTATGTTAGTAATCAAATTAAATACTATTTTATTAAACCTATAGCTCGTTCCACTTTAGAAATATAGGAACTATTAGCATGATAACTATTTAAAATACCATTAATATTCTAACTCAACTCTACTCTTAGTTACTAACGTACTCTAAACTTCCCACGCAATTCCTATGAGTTTGTATGAGTATCGAGTATATTTAATTCCGTGCACATCCATCGGGTGCACTATATTTTGCCAGGATAAAAAGGAGCCTATGTGTAAATCCGGGATGGCAGCTTTCATCAAAATTTGTCCAGTGGTTTGCGCGTGAAGAGGTAACAAACACACAAACTTTCGCATTAAAATATATATTAGTAGGATTTAATATTTTTTATATATGAATATTTGAATGAGTTATATTTTCTTGTATTGTAATATAAAAATGAGAAATTATATCCCATTGTCTGCGTGAAATACTTTATACGCTTAAATTTCTTGATTTCAATTAAATTTCCTATTCGGATAATAATAATATATTTTCAAATAATAATAATTAATAGTTTGATAACTATTAGATGAGTAAAGAAATTAGCACGTTTAATTTCAGTTGGCTTGAAGTAATTAAGTAACAAAACACTTAAACACATCGTTAGTCGCCATGCATTACCCACTCACGAAACGTTTTGTATCAAGCCGCAATACACGTCTCAAACGGACCACTTGTGTCCAATCGATCTAAATATCCTCTGGTATGCAAATTACTGCTTTATTACGATAAAGACAAGGTGCTTTATCCAAAAAGGGACTAAAGATGGCAAGTGCTACCAATAAAAATGTTTTATGTTGGATGAAGAGACTATACGCGAACCGCTAAGCTTTCATCGAAGCAGAAAATGTTGTCTCGAGATTTTAAAATAGTCTTGGATAAGATATAGTTGTTAGCATAAAGTTGCCTTTTATCAATAACGATACATACGATACCTTATCACAGACTTCAGAGACTTGTAGATTATCAAATGTAAACAATGATACTAGTTTATATTAGTAATACTGTAAGAAAATTTATTTTCTTCGATTTGTATAGTTATTTTAGACATAGATAATAAGCAAATCGAATTAAATATATGTGTATGCGTCTAAACGATTTGTCTCCATGGACAGTTATAAATAATAAAAAAGGCCTCTTATAATTTTATAATTTAAGAAATAAAATGAAATATCACATCAAGTGTTTTTTTTTAAATAACATGGTAGTTCTAGAGCAAAGATTAATAAAATCCTATTTACTCGCTAGTTTTTCAGTCTTACTAATGCAAGACTAAAATGTAGAACAACGATATAGTTTTCAGCGAAAAAATATTTAGTACAGGTTCCCTAGTACAATTTTCATAATTTATTACTAACAAGCTGATTTTTCGTGAGTCCTTTCGACTAGACGCCCAACTTTTTCCTTATAGTAACGTTGGAAAATGGTAGCTTATTAGGGGTAGCAAGGATAAAATATGTTGATTTGACGAATTTTAAAAATTTATTACTAACCGAATTTTTCTTTGTTAATTATCGAGATAATTATCTAAATAACGTGAAAAAATATTTGTCCTACAAAATATAAGGTTTTGTTGGGGAGTCCCCCCTCTCCAACATGTATCATAAACAAGGTCATGGAAAATAATTACTAACCAGCAGTTTTTTTTTATTGGTACGCTAACAGTTGTATAGTTTACTACCCACATTGTCCTACAAATTACGTGGTATGTCATCTTGGTCCTACGCTCAAAAGTTGTAGTACTAATACTTAATGTAAAAATAATTACTATTAAGCTGAATTTTCGATAATAGCTTCATTTCAATGAGACGTTACGACGATGTGACTACAATGTGACTGTGAATACAATGAGACGGTACGACCAAGTAATTCTTGTACGAAAATTCTCGATTGTGGTTTATAACTAAGATAATAGGGATGAAATATGATGACTTGACGAAGTAAAAAAAAAAAATTACTAACCGATTTTTTTTAAGTTAATTATCGAGATAATAATCTAATTAACGGTAAAAAATATTTGTCCTACAAAATATAAGGTTTTATCTGAGAGTGCCCCCTCTCCAACAGGTATAATAAATAAGGTGGTCATGAAAAAGAATTACTAACCAGCTGATTTTTTTATTGGTTTGCTAACATTTGCATAGTTTACCACCCACAATGTCCTACAAATTGCGTGGTACGTTATTCCAGTCCTCCAGCTACATAGTTGAAATTCATGAAATTAAAAATATTATTTTGTATATTTTGCTATTGGAGCTAAGGCACACTGCTATCCTTGCTCACAAACGCATGCGTACAGCACTATTTACTGTCGAACACAGACGACTAAAAATACAGACGGCCAACATACAGTTACATTGTGTTTGTAGTAACTTAAACTACCACCCGGCTTCGTTTTCAGTAGCACCCTTGATATATCCGGTATATATTTAGATGCGTTTCACACCACAGCTGGAAATCGGTATTTTATCGAAATAACTATTTTGTCGAGCTTTTAGAACAAAATGGATTCACGCGCTAATAAGGAGAGGTGAGGCGCGCGGGGCGGGGTAAATTTGGGGCACCGAGGTATTGGTGCATAGGTTGGGCAAACAAAACATTGCGTGTCGTTTTAACCACAGAATACTAAACTAACAGAAGTCAAGCTTCATACAAAGCGCGCTAAATCAACGCACACATAGACAGCGTTCACTGATACGATATTTGAACCCAGTCGAGACCACTGCAAGAACGAGTTCCAACTTTTGCGCGAACGCCGAGCGTAGTGTGAGTGTGGAAACAAAAGTGAAGTACATACATAAGCTTGACTTCTGTTAGTCATCATCATTATCATCATCATCATCATCATATCAGCCATAGGAAGTCCACTACTGAACATAGGCCTCCCCCAAAGATCTCCACAATGACCTGTTGGAAGCGGCCTGCATCCAGCGACTTCTCGACAATCTCTGAGAGAAAAATTTAAAGAAATAAATATAATGACAGTAGCATCAGAATTTATATTCGCTAATTTAATGTATGTCCATAAGAATATAGAACAATTTCAAAAGGTTAGCGATATTCATGACAGAAATACTAGAAATAGAAATAATCTAGTCAGTCATAAGACCAGGCTCCAGAAAATTAGCAAATCTTTTAAGGGTTACTGTATACATTTCTATAATAAAGTTCCCACTCACATAAAAGCCTTATCTATAAATAAATTTAAATCTAATATTAAACGACAGTTGTGTAATAAAGCATATTATAAAATTTCAGAATACTTAGAAGATAGTAAGGCGTGGGAATAAAACATAATATAAGTCCCCGAACCGGATGTGTGTGTACTCTGTTAAATATAATTAAAATAATTATCCCACTTGTGTCACCATAGTTGTAGGCAATTTGAGAACGTCATGCTCGCTTAAATGTCTGTGCTTGCGGCGGCGTCGTGTGCCGGGTCGGTCACTTCCCTTTAACACGGTTGAGGAGACCGATGGCTGGCACATGCGTCATACTCGTGAACGGGTGCTGCTTGTGTAGACTGGTCTGCTCGATTTGCTTATAATGATAATATTAATTACTTTGTTTTTTTTTTTCATTTTTTTTCATATTTTTTTTTCATTTTTTTTTATTGCCTTTCATTGCTTTTGCTGAACAGTGTATACCGGTTCCGCGGTCAGGGCGACCACACTTAACTCAGCCGTACAATATAATCATTATTATGAATAATTTATGAACTGCTCTGAATTTCAACTCCTGTATGATCACTGTATTGTAAACTTATTTTTGAAAAGAGCAACGCTAGAGTTTCTTGCCCGTTCTTCTCTGGCGAAAACAGCCTTGCGAACTGGGTGGTAGTGGAAAAAAAAAATGACTGAATCTAAATAGTGTATGATATTTTATGGATTCAATAAATATTTTCATTTCATTTCATTTTCATTTCATTTCACTTCATTTCATTTCTGCAACCTTAGTCAGATCGTCCGTCCACCTTGTAGGCGGGCGTCCAACCTTTCGCTTGCCTGTACGTGGCCTCCACTCAAGAACCTTTCAGCCCCAACGGCCATCGGTTCTACGAGCTATGTGCCCGGCCCACTGCCACTTCAACTTGCCAATCCTATGGGCTATGTCGGTAACCTTGGTTCTCCTACGGATCTCCTCATTTCTGATTCGATTTCGTAGGGAAACACCGAGCATAGCCCGCTCCATGGCTCGTTGAGTGACTTTGAGGCTTTTACTCATTAAAGTGAGAGGCCACGTCTCGGTGCCGTAGGTCATCACTGGTAACACACAACTATCGAAGACTTTCGATTTTAGGCACTGAGGTATTTTGGACGAGAAGACGTCGCGAAGTTTCCCGAACGCTGCCCAACCGAGTTGGATTCACCGATTGACCTCTCTCTCGAAATTGGACCTGCCTTTTTTTTTTTTTTTTTTTTCTCGCGTGGAAAATCCCTTTACGGACCATCCCACCCCCGAAGGGGCGAGGGTGTGTCGGACTCACCGGCGCCATCCGAGCCCAGCGAGATGTTGTGCCGCCCGTGGATGTGGACGGGCGGCCGCTGGGTCGGGTCCCTACCACAATACGCGCCGAAATACCGACTAAAAACCCCGCGTCGGCCACCATCGGTGCACTACAGAGACGGCCCCGGGTTACCGTTGAGCGGACGCGCCAGGACCGCCTCTTTGTGCACCGCCGCTTAGCGTCGCGGCATGAGACGCTTGTAGCGTCACGTCTCGGGAGCCGCCAAGGTAGGGACGGCGGCCCCGCGTGGCCTCTGCGGCGCCGGGTTAGTTGTTGTCCCGGCGCCTCCTACGTCTCCTGTGGCGACGAGCGGGATCGGTCTGCTCCCGATCCCACTCAGCGCTCTCCTTCTGCGACATGACACGTTCGCAGAAGGAGAGCATGGCTCGCCACGAACTCCGGCTGCCGACCATGGCGGCGACCACGGCCGGCAGCGAAAGGTCACTTCCCACGACCGCGACGAGAGCGCTGCGCTCCTCGTCCCAGGCTGGGCACTCCTCCAGCGTGTGCTGGGCCGTGTCCTCACGGCAGTTGCCACAGTGGTGGCACACGGCGGACTCCTCCGCTCCGGCTATGCGATACCGGTACGCACCGAAGCAGCCGTGCCCGGTGAGCACCTGCGTCAGCCGGTATGTCGGCGCACCGTGGCGCCTGTCCAGCCACTGTTCGAGGACAGGTCGCACTGCCGCGACGGTCCTCGTACCAGCACTAGGGTTCTCCAGCCTGGGACGCCACTCCTCCACAGCGGACCTGCGGAGGGAGGCCAACATGGCCTCGACCTCCCTGGGGACCAACCTCTGCCCACGCCCGGACGCCTCCTCTCGTTGGAAAAAGCTGACGAGAGGATCTTGGCGTCCAGCACCCAGGGCAGAGTTCCCGCCAATACGCAGGCCGCCTCGTGCGAGACCGTGCGGTAGCCCCTGATTATCCGCTGCGCCACCATGCGCTGCGGACGATGCAGCAGGCGGACGCAACGATCGCCCAGGGACTCGGCCCAAACGGGACACCCGTAGAGGGCCATGGACCGCACGACTCCAGCATACAGGTTTCGGCAAGGGATGTCGAGGACGAGACCGAGGTATTTCATCCTCTAGCCGACGGGAATCCGCACGCTCTCCACTGTGATGTGGGCCCCAGGCGGACGCCCACACCGAGGACCGTGGAAACACACGGCCTCGGTCTTGTTGAGGGCCACCGTGAGGCCCAGTCGCCGAATCCTGCCCACCACCAGTCCAGTACCGAACGAGGCGAGCAGGGCGGACCTCTGGAACGTCCTGGTCGTCGCGGTCACCAACGTGTCATCTACATAGCAGACGACAGCGACGCCCCGAAGGTTGGTACCACGCAACACCCAGTCGTAGCCGATGTTCCACAGGAGCGGCCCAAGAACCGAGCCCTGTGGAACACCACACGACACTTCCCTACGGTGCCACCCGTCGGCGCCCGGATACACAACGTACCTGTCAGAAAGGTACGAGTGCAGAAGTTGGACCTGCCTAACTGAACCACTTGTCTTTGAGAGTCGAGCCCCCAACTCTAATAGGGGTGGGCACAACATGGATATTCGACATGATCTTTGTTTTATCCATGTTCATTTTAAGACCCACCTGTTGGGAGACTCGATTAAGGTCTTCGAGCATAGTGCTAAGGTCTTCCAACGATTCTGCCAAGACTACAATATCGTCGGCAAATCGAAGGTGAGTAATATACTCGCCGTTGATGTTGATGTCGAATCCTTTCCACTGCAAGAGCTTGAAGGCATTTTCCAGCGCGGCAGTGAACAGTTTCGGAAATATGACATCTCCCTGTCTCACGCCTCTCTGTAGTGGAATAGCCTTCGTGCTCTGATCCTGTACTCGGACCGACATGGTGGCGTTGTTGTATATACACCTCAACACTTCGATGATCGGTACAGTCTATGTGGCACCGCTGAAAAGACTGTAGCACAGCCCAGGTCTCGATCGAATCAAAGGTTTCTCATAGTCCACAAGCGATAAACAAAGCGGCAAGTTATACTCCTCGGTTTTTTGTATAACCTGCCCTAGCGTGTGAATATGGTCTATGGTACTAAAGCCTTTTCGGAAACCGGCTTGTTCGGGAGGCTGGAAGTCATCAAACCTGTCTTCGAGACGATTTGTGATGACCCTCGAAAACAACTTATAGACATGGCTTCTGTTAGTATTCTGTGGTTTTAACCGGACGTATTGTTATAATTGAGGGCAATTATTGGTCGCTATAAGCAGTTGGTCGTTTAAACCGGAGTCGCACTAAACGGTGATATTTTCTCAATACCATATTATGAAACCTAACTTGAGTAAACATTATCGTCGTTAAAACCGGTTAGTCATTATAAGCGAAGTCGTTGTATACGAATACTACTGTCAGTATATACAGGGTATATGAAGACTGCTACCGAAAACGAAGCCGGGTGGTAGTTTAAGCGACTTCAAACACAATGCAACAGAAAAAGTTGCAAAAAAAAGCGACAATTTTTTTTGTAATTTTTTTCCTATTGCCATATTTTGGTGGTAAATACATTTTTTCCTAAAATAATAGTGTATACCCTTTAATTTATAAATACTCTAAGATATAAGAGAGTTTAAATTATTATTTTAGCAAAATCTATGGATTTACCACCCAAAAATGACGATATTTAAAAAATCATAAAAAGTAATTGTCGCGTTTCTAAGCGAAATTTTTAATTGCATTGTGTTTGTAGCCACTAAAACTACCACCCGGCTTCGTTTTCGGTAGCAGTCTTGAGATACCCGGTATATATCATTTTATTTTTTATACTCAAAAATTACAAATTTTGTAGGACTAATATAACATACCTTTATTTTTGTAGGATATTGTTTTATTTGGAAGAAAAATATATTAACCTATCACGTGAAATATTTGTCCTACAGTTACTAATTTAAAAAAAAAGTCCTGCAGTATTGACAACTTTTGAGCGTAGGACCAAGATGACATACCACGCAATTTGTTGGACATTGTGGGTAGTAAACTATACAAATGTTAGCTAACAAATAAAAAAAACAGCTGGTTAGTAATTATTTTCCATGACCTTGTTTATGATACATGTTGGAGAGGGGGACTCCCTAACAAAACCTTATATTTTGTAGGACAAATATTTTTTCACGTTATTTAGATAATTATCTCGAAAATTAACAAAGAAAAAATTAATACATTTTTATAATTCGTCAAATCAACATATTTTATCCATACTACCCCTACTAAGCTACCATTTACCAACGTTACTGTAAGGAAAAGTTGGGCGTCTAGTCGAAAGGATTATGAAAATTGTACTAGAGAACCTGTACTAATTACTAAAGGACAGACTTTTGTAATTTCTATTTATTTATTACATGTTAAAGTCGGTCAGACGGGTTGAAAAAATCAAAGCTATATTTCGTGCGTCGGGCATACTAATACCACTACACAGCACGGCTTTGAGACACAAACTAAAAAATTTTAATAAACATTTATTAATACATATGTCTTTTATAAAAGTTAATTTATTTATACTAGTGGTCGCCCAGTGGTCGAAATTCAACCAAATCAAGAAGAGAAAAAGTTTTTACCTGTATGATGATGTTGTTATTCTGATAATTCGTGCACATTTAAATGTACGTATCTCTCAAAATTACTTATTTATCCAGAAGTATATGCAATTACTGAAATTGTAAACTACAATCATTGCTTTGAACCAGCAATAGCAATTTCTTTTTTTTGTACCTGAATGTTTTATTGCAGATTGCAACATTTACACTTTACAAACACATTACATATATAGTCCGTATACATTTAAATGTATCTTACTGCTACACAATTTGTATAAGCGCTCAGAATTTCACGTAGTATTCGTCAAATAAAACTTCTGTTTGAAATAAATAAAATAATAAAAAATAATAGCAAACATCAAATAAAATAAAATAGTAATAACAATTCCAAAAAATAAATAAAATAGCAGTAAATAATTCACAAACAAAATTCTAATTAATACTTTTGAAAAATAACACATTACAACACTGCAATAAGGCAACTGCAATTCATTCTACCCACAGAGTAAAGAGTAACATAAAAAAATAATAATCAAAAACACATAATAAATACCCGCACCGCTCCCACCGAGTGCGGAGCGCCTCGAAAGTTATAAAATAAAATAAAATGCGCTGTGTCACATTGAGCACGCCATGTGCAAAAACCGGCCGCGCCAGAATATCGTTGAAGTAAGACAATCTGTGAGTAAGACCAAACCATCAAGAAGCAGGGATTTTGTGACAGTATATAATAAAATTAAAATAAACTAATTGAAAAATACACTGCAATTTTGCTTTAACATATGTGCCAACTGCCAATGGTTGAGTAGAAAGAAAGCAACTACACGTGCATTAATCAATTTATACATTTCATGCCTGCATAACAAGACGTACCTACAAGGCGCTGGCTTTACAATTGGGTCTGTATCAAAAAGTAAGGCAAACTAACTATTGTTAGCTTATGCTATTATTATTTCCGATGTTTAAGCATTATAAGTTAGTTGCAGTAATAGGCTTACAACATATTCTTGTAAACCATGTTCCCAATGCATATCCGTTTCCTCAAAATATTTCATGAATAATAATTATTAAACTGACTTCCGTTAAGGTCGTCATTTGTCAATATCAACGTGGTGGAGAGGGAGCTTGGGAACATGGCAGTTGAGTCCTTGCTCTAGTCGAGTAAAGACCTAAGTATTGTGAATACTATCTTAAGTTTATTAATTAAAACCTTATAAATACAATAAAGTGTTGTTTCTTTGAAGAAAGTACTTTAAAATCTCCGTGCCTTTTATAGTTCAGAAGTGGGATAGCACCAACCTTGTGGGATTGCCTTGGGGCAATTAGTACAACTTTCGGCCTTGGTGTTCTCATACGTCCATCATCAAGACACGGCTATAAGGGTTACGAATGGCGCCAATGCCGAGTAAGCGTGCCAGGCGCCCTACTGTGGCTGAAACCGGACCATCAAAGCACAAGCGAACAGAAAAACGCAGATCGGTTAGCGCGACACGTGGTCAAAACAATGTGGACGGAGATAGACGATCGAGAAACCGCAATAAAGCGAAACCGAATCGCGCTTATCGCCGTGGTGGTCGTACTCCGCGCGAACATTCTAATTCTTCAAGTGAACGTCAAAGTGTGGCGAGGAGCCGCAGGGAACGAAGTCGCAGTAACCATCGTAGTCACCGTAGTACAGCAAGCTATCAGCAGAGTTCGACAAGAAACCGACGCACCAGATCTCACAGCTCATCATGCAGTTCAACAACGAGCCACAGTCAAGGCAACCATGTGACGGAGAACCAGGTAGGCGAAATTTCAAATACTGTAACGGATTTACCAATAGATTCTAAAAATGTAACAAATTCTGCAAGCTCTAATAGCACATTGCTTATGGAAGTGTTAAAAGATCTTTGCATACCATAAAAGGCGATGAAAGTGATCGTTTTCCGGTTCTGAACGTTATTCCTGAATTCGATCCTACGAAACGTAATCAGACTATTGATATGTGGATTTTAAAAGTAAATGAATGTGCACAAATATATAAGTGGTCAGAAAAACAGACAGTTCACTACGCTCTCCCTAAATTAGTAGGGCTCGCTCAAAAATGGTATCAAGGACTTCCTAGCCTCTTGTTTTCTTGGTCTGAATGGCAAGATAAGCTTCGTTCAGCTTTTCCTAGTGATGAGAACTATGCCCAACTTCTGACAGACATGCTCGCTTGTAAAGCACGATTTGGCGACTCACTAGAAGAGTATTTTTATGAGAAATGGCACTTTTAAACCGATGTAATATTTTTGGGAAAAACGCAATAGATTGTATACTTTTTGGTATTGAAGACCGCTCTGTCAGAACTAGCGCAGAAGCAGCCCAATACTCAGATTCTGATAAACTTTTGATTTACTTGAAAGGAATTAAATTAAATAAACGTGTTGGGTTGGTGGCGTCTTGAAGTAAAGATACCCAGTAGTTTTATTAGTGACTTTATTTTACATAATGGTAGGAAATTAACATAACTTTATATTTTACACGTGCTTCATGGTTCACAGGGAATTTGCAAGGGAGGCCATGACAGTTATTTGACACGTACATCGGTTACTCACACATCTCAATAGATGGCGCTATAATTATATAATTTTATTATGTAAATTATAAATTTAACACATATTACAACAAAACGTATTGACAAAAATTCGCAACAGACCAGTCAAATTGATAACAGTAGGCGGCAAATTAAGGGCAATAGAAATTCTGGGAATTTTGTAGAAAACAAGTCAAAGTGTTTTAATTGTGGTGAAGAAGGACACCCATATTTTAGATGCAAACAAACTATTAGGCGGTGTACAAAGTGTAGACTTATAGGTCATCTTTATGAGAACTGTCCAAACAAAAAAGAGTCTACCTCAAATATTGTATTACACATTTCCCAAGAACAAGACAGTGATGTTAAATATTTTAAAACACTAATTGTGAATGGTATAAGCCTGAATTGTTTCATTGATTTTGGGAGTCAGTGCTCTATGATAAGAGAATCTACTGCCCGATCATTAATGTTGGAACGCACAATGACTGACTTGCCCGTTTTACGTGGATTTGGCGATTCTCTTGTTAACTGATTAGGGAAAAGTGTGGTACATATTGAAGTAGATACAGTAAAGGCTATGGTACCAGTTCTCATAGTTCCGGATCACTTATTGCAAGTTCCCTTATTGTTAGGTCAAAGTTTCACAGAACAAGATCACATAGTAGTTTTTAAAACTAATAAAATCTTAAAATTCACAGTTAAGCCAGTTTTACAGTCTTCCAGAATATCGTTACGAGTTTTAAATGAAACCACTGTAAAAGGGTGTACTTGTTTAGAAATCTATTCTGATCCTTGTTACAGTGGTGATGTTCTTGTAGAACAGAGCCTTAGTAATGAGCCTCATAAAGAATATAATGTGGCACAGGGTTTGATAAAATTAACCGATGGTCAAGGCCAGATAGTCCTGAATGGTTTGAACCCTTTAGGGTTCGTTTTAAAACAAGGCACGTTGCTAGCTCGCGTGATACCCTTTTTAGACATACCTTCATTTAAAGTGAATCGAATTTTAAGCAATACAGATATACCAAGCCCCCAGGTTGACAACAAATTGATAGAGACGGACCAAGACTTAGCAGATGGGGATAAAGAGCGATTATCAAAATTAATAAATGAGTATCGAGATTGTTTTGCGTTTTCGACTAAGGAATTGGGTTGTATAAAGGGCATTGAGATGGAGATACAACTAAATGATAATAACCCGGTCGTATACCGACCCTACCGATTAGCTCATTCAGAACGACAAGTGGTTCGCGAAATTATCAAGGAATTAGAGGATTCAGATATAGTCCGACCATCAACTTCAAATTATGCATCCCCGATATTATTAGTCAAAAAGAAGACTGGTGACTACAGACTGTGCATAGATTTTAGGTCTTTGAATAAAAAGACGACTGTCAAAGAGCACTACCCCTTACCTAGGATAGACGACCAATTAGATAACATTGTCGGGTTTTAAATATTACACTACTTTAGATCTTGCAAGTGGTTATTACCAAATTCAAATGTCAAATAGTTCTAAGCATTTAACAGCTTTTGTGACACCCGACGGTCATTTTGAATTCAATCGTATGCCATTCGGCTTAGCTAATGCACCAGCAACTTTTCAGCGTGCTATAAACAATATTCTAGGAAATTCACGATTTAAAGATGCGTTCGCGTATATGGATGATGTTATTATTCCGTCCAAAACCATTGACGAAGGATTTAAAAAATTACGCAGTACGCTTGAGTTATTTCGAAAAGCTGGTTTAACTTTAAAATTGTCTAAATGTCATTTGTTTAAGAAATCTATAAATTATTTAGGTTTTGAGGTAAACGAGGATGGGGTACGCCCTGGAAAATGCAAAATAGAAGCAGTTAAGAATTTTCCTTGCCCTAGCGATCAACACAAAGTCCGTCAATTTCTTGGTTTAGCTAGCTTCTTTAGACGCTTCATTAGAGGTTTTTCAACAATTGCTAGACCTTTAACTCGATTGTTAAAAAAGGACTCCCCCTAGAACTGGGGAGTTTCAGAACAAAACGCATTCGCGGCTTTAAAGGGGGAACTGATCAAACGTCCTATTCTTGCTTTTTATGATCCAAATTTTGAAACCCAAGTTCACACAGACGCATCTAAGTTGGGAATCGTTGGTATTTTAATGCAGAGGGCTAATAAGCAGACTCCTTTTAGTGCTGTAGCGTACTATAGTAGGCAGACGTCTCCTGAAGAGTCTCGATTCACTTCATATGATTTGGAAACTCTTGCTGTCGTAACAGCACTAAAACAATTCCGCGTATATCTATTGGGACTTCATTTTACGATAGTCACTGATTGTAATTCTGTTCGAGCTACATTCGAAAAAAGGGATATGTTGCCAAGGGTCGCTAGATGGTGGAATAGCCTACAAGAATATGATTTTGATATATTGTACAAACCAGGGTCTAATATGAGTCATGTCGATGCCCTTAGTCGTAATCCTGTACAACAAAGCAGCGTTATAGAGGTGAGACTAATTGATATTGATTGGATAAGTACTGTTCAACAAAATGATTCAGAACTGCAAAGAATAGTAAATATATTAAATGATAAAAATACGGATGATATCATTGATATTAAAAACAATTTTGTTGTAAAACGTGGTTTGCTGTACAGGAAGACTGCCGAAGGCGATCGTTGGGTGGTACCTAAGGGAGTGAGATGGCATATACTCAGGGCAAATCATGATTCACTGGGACATTTCGGGTTCGAAAAAACATACGAAAGAATCAAACTTCAATACTGGTTTGCTAAAATGAGGCGTTTTATCAAAAAGTATGTAGACTCTTGTTTGGAGTGTGCTTATACTAAAATTCCTGCTGGGAAAAAGTCGGGGGAGTTGCATCCAATTCCCAAAATTGATCGTACATTTCACACGCTGCATATAGATCATTTAGGACCTTTTGTGCGTAGTAAGAAGAGAAACGCGTACTTGTTGTTAATTATTGACGCATTTACAAAATATTTAATACTTGTGCCAGTAAAAAGCACAAAAAGTATTCACACAATTGAAGCTATGAAAAACTATTTTCATAACTTTGGCGTACCACAAAGAATAATATCTGACAGAGGAACTTCCTTTACATCCAAAAATTTCAAAGACTATTTGAACGCGTTGGGTATTAAGCACATTTTAAATGCAGTGGCTACTCCACGTGCAAACGGACAAGTAGAAAGGTACAATCGGACTGTTCTAGCAGCTCTTACCGCGAAAAATTACGACAAGGCGGAAAATTTATGGGATGAGTCCGTTTCCGAAATACAGTGGGGTTTAAATAATACAATTAATAAAGGAACTGGCAAAACACCAGCTCAAGCCTTGTTTGGTATTCATCTGGTTGGAACAAATGATTCTTCGCCTTGTCTGCCTACAAATAGTAACTCTTATTATTGCCATGAAAATAATATAGAGACAATTCGAAATGAAATAACCGATTACGTTGCTAGTACTCAACCTAAACAAAAGCAATCGTACGACAAGCACAAAAAAAGGGTTAAATATTCCATAGGTGATTTAGTACGGGTTGAAAGGGAAGTTCCTTCTTGTGGTCAAAGTAGGAAATTGGTCCCCAAATTACGTGGCCCTTATCGAATTAGTGAAGTTCTTGACAACGACAGGTATGTAATTGTAGATACCCCCATATCCCGAAAAGGTAACCGCCCCTTTAAAGGAGTCTTCTCTGTTGATAAAATTCATCCGTGGCTTGTGTTTAATAGAACTGATAATGAAATCGAACAAGAATCGGAAGATGGTCACGAAACAGGAACTGAAAGCGATGATGATAATATTAATTCTAACTTAGATTAAAACAATTTATATATTGCTATGTGATGTGAAAAATAATTCTATAGAGGTTTATTATTATTGTAAAATATAAGAGGGACTCTTCGCGATGAACTCTTTTTTCCAGAAGCCGCCTCACAGGAAATGGACCTGGCTGAGTCCTGACGGTTCTACGAGAAATGAGATAGATTTCATCTTGACGACGAATAGACGGATGTTCAGTGATGTCTCTGTGATCAACAGGGTGAAAACCGGAAGTGATCACCGAATGGTTAGGGGCACATTGAACATCAAAGTCTACGCTCCGACCTACTCGCGCCCATATCCAAAACCCCGAGAGCTTTCAACTCGAGCTGACAAATCGCTTTGATTGTCTAGGAGAAAACCTTGCAGTGGACGAGTTAAACAGCGGTTTGGTAGAAGCTGTCCATACGGTGGGATCTAAGTATTTTAGACCTCGCCGTAGAGATAGACCACAAAAACTCTCGATCCACACTCTTGACCTCATGGCCGAACGTCGATCTTTGACGCTGCAGTCTTCCGTTGACGCCGAAACATATCAGCGGCTCAATAGACGGATCTGGAAGTCCTTGCGACACGATGTCCGTGCTCACAATACTGTGAGCATTAAGGAGACAATTGAGCGGAACGGAGGCTCCAAAGTGTTTGCAAGAGACTTGTCTATTGGGCAAAGCCAGTTGTCTAGGCTGAAGACGGAAGACGGCCGCGTGGTATCGACGAGGGCAGAGGTATTAAGGGAGATCGAGAGGTTCTACAGACAGCTTTACACCTCGGTTGCCAAACCTACTGTTAGCTCGGCCGAAGACCCGAGAGCCGAGTTGGTCCGACACTTTAGCGATGATATCCCGGACATCAGCCTGTGTGAGATTGAGATGGCCCTCAAACAACTTAAAAACAACAAGGCGCCGGGTGAGGATGGAATCACTTCAGAGCTTCTGAAAGCGGGCGGAATGCCGATACTGAAAGTCCTTCAGAAGCTCTTCAATTCCGTTCTCCTCGAGGGCTCAACGCCAGAGGCATGGAGCAGGAGCGTGGTGGTACTGTTCTTCAAAAAAGGTGATAACACTTTGCTGAAGAACTACAGGCCCATCTCGCTCCTGAGCCATGTCTATAAGTTGTTTTCAAGGGTCATCACAAATCGTCTCGAAGGCAGGTTTGATGACTTCCAGCCTCCCGAACAAGCCGGTTTCCGAAAAGGCTTTAGTACCATAGACCATATTCATACGCTACGGCAGGTTATACAAAAAACCGAGGAGTATAACTTGCCGCTTTGTTTAGCGTTTGTGGACTATGAGAAAGCCTTTGATTCGATCGAGACCTGGGCAGTGCCACAGTCTCTTCAGCGGTGCCACATAGACTGTCGGTACATCGAAGTGCTGAGGTGTATATACAACAACGCCACCATGTCGGTCCGAGTACAAGATCAAAGCACGAAGGCTATTCCACTACAGAGAGGCGTGAGACAGGGAGATGTCATATCTCCGAAACTCTTCACTGCCGCGCTGGAAAATGCCTTCAAGCTCTTGCAGTGGAAAGGATTCGGCATCAACATCAACGGCGAGTATATTACTCACCTTCGATTTGCCGACGATATTGTAGTCTTGGCAGAATCGCTGGAAGACCTTAGCACTATGCTCGAAGACCTTAATCGAGTCTCCCAACAGGTGGGTCTTAAAATGAACATGGATAAAACGAAGATCATGTCGAATATCCATGTTGTGCCCACCCCCATTGGAGTTGGGGGCTCGACTTTCGAAGTTGTAGACGAATATGTCTATTTAGGACAAGTGGTCCGGTTAGGCAGGTCCAACTTCGAGAGAGAGGTCAATCGTCGAATCCAACTCGGTTGGGCAGCGTTCGGGAAACTTCGCGACGTCTTCTCGTCCAAAATACCTCAGTGCCTAAAATCGAAAGTCTTCGATAGTTGTGTGTTACCAGTGATGACATACGGCACCGAGACGTGGCCTCTCACTATGGGCCTTATTAGGAAGCTCAAAGTCACTCAACGAGCCATGGAGCGGGCTATGCTCGGAGTCTCTCTACGAGGTCGAATCAGAAATGAGGAGATCCGTGGGAGAACCAAGGTTACCGACATAGCCCATAGGATTGGCAAGTTGAAGTGGCAATGGGCCGGGCACATAGCTCGTAGAACCGATGGCCGTTGGGGCCGAAAGGTTCTCGAGTGGAGGCCACGTACAGGCAAGCGAAATGTCGGACGCCCGCCTACAAGGTGGACGGACGATCTGACTAAGGTCGCAGGAAGTCGCTGGATGCAAGCCGCTTCCAACAGGTCATTGTGGAGATCCTTGGGGGAGGCCTATGTTCAGCAGTGGACTTCCTGTGGCTGATATGATGATGATGATGATGATGAAAATATAATGAATTCATGATTTATGATTGTTCATTAAAAATTATTACTATTATAGATATGCACTCGTATCCAATGTAGAAACTACTATTTAAGAAAACATTTATGAAAGAAAAAAAAAGTGATGAGCCGGTCACGCCAGATTACTAATGCACTAGTCTAGAATATTGCGTAGAGAACATGAGAGGCATGTCATGTATCGCCCAAGAGAACTACGAAACGGGCGTAAAGAAACAAATGTATTGCCGCCCAAGAATCTCACGTAGCGGGCACCAGAGACACATCGTGTGCCGCCCAAGAATGTTTCGCAGCGGGCATGAGAGGCCCAAGAGTGTTGCGTAACGGGCATGACTGGCATATCGTATGTTGCCCAGGAGTGCTACGTGACGGGCATGAGAAGCAATCATATGTCGCCCAGGATTGTTTCGTAGCAGGCATGAGAGATACACGGCGTGCCGCCCAAAAGTGTCATGCGGCAAATATGAACTTGCCGCATGAGAGTACTGTATTTGGGATTATTTTCATGAATGAAGCGTGAAAATCTTCGAGCAATCGTTATAACTAGTGAATTATACATAGTTAAATAAGTACAAAAAAAATCTCTTCATTCTGAGAGTATTCACGAGACGTGAATGTATCAGGAAAGGCCGATTGTTAGCTTATGCTATTATTATTTCCGATGTTTAAGCATTATAAGTTCGTTGCAGTAATAGGCTTACAACATATTCTTGTAAACCATGTTCCCAATGCATATCCGTTTCCTCAAAATATTTCATGAATAATAATTATTAAACTGACTTCCGTTAAGGTCGTCATTTGTCAATATCAACGTGGTGGAGAGGGAGCTTGGGAACATGGCAGTTGAGTCCTTGCTCTAGTCGAGTAAAGACCTAAGTATTGTGAATACTATCTTAAGTTTATTAATTAAAACCTTATAAATACAATAAAGTGTTCTTTCTTTGAAGAAAGTACTTTAAAATCTCCGTGCCTTTTATACTATTGATTAATGTGTAATTAAATAATAATAATTTAAAATTAAGAAATGTTATAGTTAATAAATAATACATGCTTACATAAAAGAATTTTGACTAAGATTCACAGCTTTGCTTTTGATCTGCAAGAAGAAATTGTTTGTACAAGCGTTTAAAACTGTTCTTACTATTTTTAGATCGTATTGGCGGCGAGACGTTATTCCAGCAGCGTGTAGCCGCGTATTTAAAAGATCCTCTAAAAGCCGCGGACCTGTGAAGTGGTAACGACAGCGGATTCGTGGAAGAACGGGCAGAATATACGAGGTGGTTTAATTTTCAATTTTTGGCCTTAAAACAACAACAAATAAATTTTTATTGTTAATAATAGTTAAAAGAAGGTAGTATTCGTAACATCCACTGAGCGGATGACTAACACCTCAGTCCGCCCCGTGACTACGTAATGCAAACTAAAAACTACGGGAAGTTAAAAAAAATATGAAAGTTTAACTAAATTTGAGATGAAATCCGTTAAAAACAGTTTATTTCAATGTGTAAAATGTGTTTATCTATGAAACCAAAGTGTCAGTGGTTTATCCGCCAACCCGCACTAGGCCAGTGCAGCGTGGTGGACTATATGGCCTAACCACTCTCAATCGTACTCTCGATTGTAGAGTAGGCCCGTGCCCTGCAGTGGGACGTATATGGGCTGATCCAGAATCCAGTGGTTTATGCGTTTTAAATATATGCATGCATAGACACCGACAGCATTAATAGTAGAACACATCAAGCGTACACGGAATTCTTAAAAATATTATATTTGTAAGCAAATACACGGTTTTTTTTACAAATTTTACCACAAAGGACGTAAATATAGTAAACCATAGAATTCAAAATCAATTGAAAGTAATGCTTTTTAATCCTTTTTCTACGACGTTTATAAATTCGTAAAGAGCCCTCAAGATAACTATAGCTAACGTCTGATGCAAAAAATGAAATCTCAAGAGATCGTGGCTAAAGTCCGAATGATGTCAACCACGACTTCCATTTAATATAAGGAAGTAAATTAAATAATTAAATTCCTTATTACAATTCTTCGGCCGTGTACCGGTATAATTGGTTAAACGAGCGGAAATTAATTTTGTGAAATATTAATTTACTAATACTATCGCCTATACTAACTTTTTCATGGTATGAGAACTATAAGGATGCATTGGCAACATATGTCTAGTCCTCAAAATTTCAAGTTGGGAAACAAGTAGTGACAATATTGCAGAGAAAGATATGACAGCTTCAGTCACTTTCAAAGATGATAATAACAGGCGCAGCAGTAAAAATTGGCCAATTTATTTGCCTGAAAATGTACCACCAACAAAATTATGGAATATGAATCAGTATGCAATAAAAGAAATTGAAACCTTAACAAAATGCAAATCAAATTTATCTAGAAAAAAAGTTAATAGCATTTCGAATATTTTAGCTATCTGTACATACTCGTAAATCCTATTTGCGTAAGCGTATAATGTAAGAAAAGGCACTCTCCATACTCCATCTCAAGTGTCATGTTATGTAAATTTTCTCAATATATGTAATAAAAGGAGCTATTTTGCAAAAATATGATCACATACTTGAATAAAACATCTCAAGAGGTTTAAATAACGAGGGAAGTACAATAACCGTTCATCAGAAACTGTTTCAAGAAGCCATAAATATTGAAGGGTTGAACTATTAAAACATTTGAGTACGGCTGAAAGGTCGCCACACATCAACATGTTTGGGAGGTCGCCAAGAATACTTGGTCCGTTGACTTGCCCATACTATTCATCATGTATCAAACCAATTTTTGCTTGCTTTAAATATGGTGAATGCGGTGCGAATTTATGTTGTTTACATAATAGATGTTCACCACATTATTTAAATTATTTACGGCCTTTCATAGACAGATTTTAAATCTATTTTCGCTATCGAATGTCCTATCAAACGACTTTTTAATTCAGTTTGAACTAAGAAATAAAAACTTGCGACAGCTAAAATAGTTTTATAAACTGTTTATGAATAAGACCGTTAAAGGTAAGACATAACATATATTTACTTTGTTTGTGGTAACTGGCCATAATTTTTGGAGGATATTTTCTACTGATATTCGCCTGTTTTTCCGCTTAAATACTCTAATATTATTTACATTTACGTTTTTGATAATTGCGATCAATTAAATATCTCAATTACTATCAAAAATATTATACTTCACATGGCATAAACAAATGTTTTAATATCGACTATTTTCTTACAGTGATGTTTAGAGACTCACACTTCATTACTATCGCGTATCATATACCCTGAATATCCCTGTAAATTCGCAATAACCGACCAACATCGTAAACATATTCATGACACGTGACATACTAAATGATACTAAGGCTGCTCCCAGCTCGGGATACAGCTCAAGTTGGCTGGGCCAATGTGAGCGCTGCCAACTTCACTCAACTTACTATGCAATTAATTATTCCTCGTCATTACTCACCTCAGGTTGTTTGGAGACTTTACATACATACATAAACTTCAAGCCTCTATCTTATAGGGTAGGCAGAGACAATGGATCTTAACTTTGCTAAAGCCTGACATACTACTTTTGCTTCTTCTACTTTCATGGACACATTTATTACATACATACATAACCTCTCACCTCTTCCCTAGCAAGCGTGGGCAGAGATGCAATATCGAAACTATCCCTATTTGGGGTAAGCCTATCCCAATATCGAGCCCAAATTCCTGACTCCTGTCTGATATGTAATCAATAGAAAAATCCAAAATCACTTTGCCCGACCCGGGGTTCGAACCCGAGACCTCAGCTTTGCAATCATACCGTAGTACATCTGCGCCACCGAGCGTAAATTTATTTTAACCGGATATTCTAGACTTGCTCTATTAATGTAGTATTTATCCATCATTTCAGATTATCGGGCACAAGACACGTGAATATAAAAACGGTGAGTGATTTTTGTATTTACTCGGAAACTATATTTATTATTTGGATAAAAAGCATCCTTGAATCCTCAAAAGCTTGATTATGTTTAAAACTGATGTAAACAACACATTTTATAGATTTTGTTCTTATTGTGCATTTACATAAATATATGTGTATGGACAAAGCAGAAATTTCCGATGTAAATGATGCGCGCTTTCCAATTCATCCCTAGTGTAGCGTTACTGAAATTAGTTGTCGCTCGCAATGATTTTGGAAATGCTTGCGTTTATTGTGACAGAAAAGTTAATAAAAATGTAGACAATATTTTTTAACACCGTTTAGACGAAATCTATGAAATGTACATTTTTCAGCGGTTAACACAAACATACGGGCAAGCCCCGATTTGTCTTTTCGCTTCGTTTACGACGCAAAATTTAGGAAAGATAGAACTTAATTTATTCCATACAATATGCCTAAGCTTTATCCGAACTACTGTGGTAACGCAGGCGGTCACATACTCTAGTATTGTAATAAATAGCAATAGCAATCACAAATAGCAAGTGAAGTCGATAAAAACATTTCACAATTTATAAAAATAAACAATGTTTTTATGTGATATCGTGTAATCTATAAAAGAGTGCGATTTTTTTTTCAAACCCATTGAAAGATGAAACTAAAGATTCAATATTGTGTATGTTATTTTAGCTTTTAGCACATATTATATAATTTAAGGAGGAATCGGAGTCTCCTAACACAAGTATATTATATGCTTAAAAGGAATCTCCAAATACTGTTTCACTATGTGTATAACTTGTTATTGAAATAAATATTTTTCATTTTTTTTCAGCTATAATAACTTGTTATAATATATGACCAATTTTTTCTTTAAAAATTCCGTGGCGGATGTCAATTAGCAATAGCAGAAACACAAAAAGCAGAAATATAGAGCATGTTAAGACTTCAGAAATAACAAGGTGGTGATGTTAATTCGAAATAGCAATTCCCATTACTAATACTCAGATCTCACGCATCGGACACACCACATTAAATGGGTCGTAATATTCCTTGTATAAGAATTCATACAAGTGCGTTCACTGTTCCGTATCGTCGTACTGTATCAGCCCATATACGTCCCACTGCAGGGCACGGGCCTCCTCTACAATCGAGAGTCCGATTGAGAGTAGTTAGGCCATATAGTCCACCACGCTGGCCTAGTGCGGGTTGGCGGACTTACATACCATAGAATTTTTTAAAAACCGTTATGGTATGCAGGTTTCCTCACGATGTTTTCCTTCACCGTTTTAGGGCGTGGTGATTGACTATCAATACACACAATCGTACGGTTCGGATGAACTCTTCTGCAATGCCGATGCTCTGAGGGCCGATCCAAGCAAAACCGATCGCTGTGGAGTCTATGCATTGAGAAAAAATAATCCGTTTGATTCCATGCGTCCGATATCTACGATGCGAATATGTGGACACCAGCTTGTAGTTACAAAAAATCTAAATTTTCCGTAAATCAACAGCTATGATTCAGTTCTGAATTGTGATTCTTATTCCAAAATTAATTTAATAAAGACGAATGTAAAATTCATGAAATCATCATAATATCACTACAATAAGATCAGCGAAGATATGGATAACATTACAATATATTCGGTTTTGATTCTATCAATGCAAATTTCATCCATCTATCAGCCAAAAGAAGTCCACTGCTGAACATAGGTATCCCCCAATGATTTCTTATTTTTATATTATTACACAGCTTTCCTGCATTCTATTATAACATTCCACTGTCAGGGCCCATAAATGACACAACCAATCATTAGCAACATAACTCTTCAGTTTACTTGAAGTAATAAACCAGCGCATAACTTGATAAGTACTCAAGAGATTAGTCTTTATTGGTTTCCGTAAGTGCTGAAACATGCTGATAATACTATGATATATTCTTTATGGGTAAATTAATATGAGATATAGGGCAATTAACCGCACGGAATTACTGTTGGTGATAAAGTTTAATGTTTGGATCCTAGCATAGAAATGTATTCTTATAATACAAGAGTACCGATAAAAAACTACAGGCCTTATTCATAGAGTTTATAAATCTATCTTAACTTTCGAATATTTTGTCCCTTTCACACGACATTTAAGTTCAGTTTGAGCGAAGAAGACAAACCATTCGACAACTAGAATAGTTTATAAAGTGTATAAGAATAAGTATACTGACACATTCACAGTATTGAAAGTTAAACGACGATACAAACGAAGGTACTAAGCATCATCAATATACGAGTCAGCCCAATAGACGAAGTTTTACTTTAGGAAGGGTCTTTGGATTGGATTGTGCACATACAACCTTAATATTACACTGTTGAGAATTAAAATTGTCCTGGAACCATATAAGTACCTACGGGACATCGCCGGATCTACCTAAAAGCTTTTGGGACTGCAGCCCAGGGCCCCGTGGGTAGAAAAAACCCCAAGGCGTTCATTTTCACGACATAAAACAGCGCGAAATCACTAGGAATAAGCGGGTAAATTTAATTAAAATAAATAACACGTTTTATTGTCCTATTTTTAATTTTACAATTAACCTAGATGCAAAAAAAAAAGAATTTACTCTGCAAAACAGGTTTGTGACGCGATAACAATTAGTTGAACAATTAGTGGGCCTCTGAGGCGTATTAGCCCAAGGCCTCACAATTTCATGGTCCACCCCTGCCGGAGAATAATAATAGGCTTAAGAATGAGAGGCACTATACGATACTTTTATCGCATAGGTACTATACGATAAAAATGAATCCATAAATTTATTTACGAAATCTAGCAAAATATGTGAAATTTCGTTAACTCACAAGAAAAACTTGGAACTTGAGAAATCTCTCATCCCATTGCAATTTCAAGAGTGTATTCGCACTAAGAAAACTTTGGCTTGTTCAACAACTTCATTCAACAGGGGAAATTAATTCAGTACTTATGTAACTATAAAAATTATAAATATATAGATGAATTAAAATGTATTTTAACTATTCCTTGTGGTTATTTACTTTTATCGTATACGTATTATACGATGAAAATGAATCCAAAAAACTATTTACGAAATCTAACCAAATATGTGAAATTTTATTATCTCACAAGAAAACTTGGAACTTGAGAAATTGCTCATTCCATTGCAATTTTAAGAGTGTATTCGCACTAAGAAAACTTTGGTTTGTTCAACTTCATTCAACAGGGGAAATTAATTCAGTACTTATGTAACGAATCAAGATTTACCGCTCTAGGATTTATTAAATTTCCACGATGAAAAATTAGTATTTAATGTGATATAACGGAAAAACATTACTTTAACAACGCGTGTGCAATTTTCAAGGCGCCTAATAATTATATTTAAAAGTCATTTAAATAAAACTAGATAGGTTGCAATCAGACTAATTTATTCTAAATCATCTTGTAAATAACATATACTAAATATACTATACTAATTTTCAATAATTATCATATACTAATTTTCTACATATAATATATAATAATTAGTGCTAACAGATAGCCCTATTACTTATTTTGTTTCTTATTTCGAGAACATTGATAAAAGTAAAATTAATAAGAAAGTAGAATTTTTACACGAACATATTAATAGACTAAAGGCTGCTTGCTAAATCTTCACCAGTTTTAAATAAAATTGAGAACATTAATTACTAAAAACGAACTCTAAAGATTCCAAAGATCAATCGTTTTAGTCCCACTTTGTCTTTGGCATGTTTCGTATCGATGTTAATTGAAAGGGCCGTGAGCGACACCGTTCGGTAAAAGAGGTCTGGCATTGGACGATTCTCTTTCTGCAAAAAAGAACCGATTCTACAGTAAACGTAACCGTGCAAAATAAAAAAAAACCGTGTAAACAAAAATAATAAACAGTAACAATTCATGTATTTCTAATACTTTGTAAATGATTTGTTTCAAATTAATATCAATTAAAAATGACTGCCTTAGTAGCGCAAGTGACGCTACGATGACAAAGTCTTGGGTTCGAATCCCGAGTTGGGTAATATTGGATTTTTCTATTAACATACAAGGCAAAATTTGGTTGTCCTAGTAGCACCAATGAGTATCCGTTCTGGGAAATAGCGTGAGTTAATGTGCGTATGTGTGTAAAAAAGACTTCATGATATTAAATAAGTAAATTCGTTTTTTGGTTCCTATTCTAAATGCAGTGACGGCGCATTAAAATACAAAATGCAATCAGTTTACCGTCATAAAATAAACTACGGTTCATATACAAAAAATAGTTTATTCTTCTACCAGGTTAATCCGCTAGTTAATAAAATACAGCTCCTACGGGATAGATCTAGAGTAAAAACCTCCATTTGAAAACTCGCAGGCAAAAGTTAGCAAAGCATAAACATATTTTATTTCCTTTGAAACCCTGTATATCACGTACGCCCAAAGCATCAGTTACAAACTTTAGTGCCTCCATCTTCGCAATATAATATTGTATGCGAAAAAACACTGGAATGATATTTGTAACGCTCTCAGTCATTTTCTGTTTTTACAGAGCATTGACACCGGTGTTATTCGTCGTGTGGCACGCTGTCTGAATGCAAAGTTATTTTAATACGAACCCACACGATCCCCTCAAACGTTTCAGTTGAAAATAAGATATCTAAGTTAAAGTCAGATATGCAGTACTCGTTTATTTTCTTGCTCATTTAGTTTTTGGCGAGTTTCACCCGTACGTATCTGATGTAATGTGTGATGAATTTTGCCACGTTGAGTAAATTGCAGCGTACAGATGAGAAATGCCCCGGGTAACCATTATGTATATTGCGACTATGCTGGTTTTGTTTAGAAATTTTCTAGATACTCAACTAAACAATTCATAGTACTTATACACATTTTAATATTGCCAACGCCACAACAGCTGTAGAAATATTTACCGTCAATCGTGTTAACTTCATTCTATAGTCCTGGGTGCTTCCGCCGTAATGTAAAGAATTAAGAAGCATCTTATCAGACCGGCATAATTTTAAGAAATGGCATGAGCCGATATCTGATGCCATAGGATATTCTGCGCGGACGACATTTTGAACTTATCATCAGACGCAGTCATAATATCCCGCCAGTTAAACAATAACTATGAAACATATTATAATATAATTAAAGAATTATAAATATGGGGATGAATTCTTACTATATTTAAACTATTCCATGTAGACCTCTTTTGTATGCTTTGGCCGTGGAATATAATAAATATTATGCATCTACAATTATTTCAAGAACTGAATGTGTACCGCATTACTTTATTTACCTTTATATTTATAAAAAAATATACATTGCAACTGATATTATATAATGATAGTCCAGCAAACATAAATACGAACTATCATTGAACTGCATGAATACATTTTAAGTTACTAAACAAAGATTATTTTAACCCAATGTCTGAATTATACGGGAAAAGTTTCAAATTGCGACAATTGCATTACCGTTTGTGGACACACGTGCGCCAATAAAAGCCAGATCAATTATGGAAATACCACTGCATCATCCAATTATGGCGAAGCTGTGCTCACGTCTTTCGCCTAAAGATGCTCACTCCGCATTTTCAAGATTCATCCATTAAGAGTAAAGACCCAATTTCCTAGCAACAGTTAATCTCGACATAACGAGTCCATTAAGTAGATGACGTCGTCCATTACTGCATAGGGGAGAGGTTTACATAAAATATTATTAACCCCCGCACGTATGTACATCGAAGCAATGATAAAGTCGAAACTAGTGTTAAGTGGGTCATTATTTATGCCTTGTTTAATTAAGTACGGAATGAGACGTAATGAAATATAAACTGGACTTGCCTACATAGCAACAGAATGAAGGCAAACGGAAAACATTGCCAATTTAATAAGCCTCTTTGTCTTATTTTCTCGACTGTTTCATTATATTAAATGAACTTTGCAGGTTCCTAAAAAAATGCCGCTTGAAATTAAAACACTGGACATCTTTGCAGGTGTCGCCAAACTCTGAATGGCGAAAGCAATAAACCAAAAGTTTGGAACGAATGTACTTCGCATAATACAAAGCGGTATTTCACGTTGAAACAAATTTCATACGCGAACATCTGAGTTTCTAAGCATACTTTTACTATTTCAGTTTAGTCGTGTATGTATAGCCTAGCGATGTATCATGAAAGTTAGTATCCATACAGGAGTTGGATTCATATATTGGAGTGATAATGTACTATAATATTTTAAATACATGCGTGAATCATCTAACCTATTTTTTTAATCAGTCCCATGCTCACATCCGTTATTGCAAATCCTGTAAGCCAGGATAAGGCACTCCTTAATCTGGCTTACAAGATTGCAACGGGCACGCATTTTAATGATACCGAGTATTGAACCTCACTAAGTATCGAGTTATCGTGTATAGGATATCAGCTATGAGGACCAGGGCTTAGTTTCAACTCAAAAAAACTATTCACATATCACCTTTAGTAATTCGAAATCACTACTCGAATGTGAATGACTTATGTCTTAAAAATGATTGAATATTCAGGCTGTTTGTAAATTGTAATACAATATGATGAAACTGCAGCGTTGAGGAACAAGGAACACCGATTACCGAGCCCGCATAGGCTTACGATGTGGTCTCTCGTTATTGTATAGACCATGTTGATGTTTATAGTACGTTTTTTCTTCGTGTCTTAAAGTTCAATTTTACTTAATAACAGATGACTGAACAGGTGGTTTAAAATTCAATAGCAAAATAAAAAAAAATCAGTTGGGTGTCATTAAAACACCACATCCTTCCACAAAACGCACGTAAATTCGCTCCAAAAAGTTAACAATCCATGAAATTGCTGAAAACAATATAGGCTTATCAATGTTATAATGGTTGGTGTCGAGGATTGATGTGACGTCATGAGTCGTGTTGCAGCCGAATATTGGCTCGATGTTTCTACGAGATAAGCTCATTTCTTATCACGCAGGATACGAGACACGCGGAGGGTAACGTATGACGTCATTAGTGTCGCCCCGCCATATTTGTCATTCACGAGTTGGATGATTCCGCACGTATATCTCATACGTTCTGATGAATTCAGGAACCCATCTTAGAGAACAAATGATATATAAAATATGTAACCATCATTTTTATTGGAAAGAAAATATTTATTTAATATTTTTTCAGTTGCTTTCATCCATCATACTATAGAGAGAAAATACCTACCTATATCTCTGAATCTATGTTGGAAAACCTATCGGAGTGACTAGTGCAAATATATTATGTCTAGGCCTAGCTATATAAGTCCTAGCATTTATAATATACCTGGTATTGAACAATTTACTTATCGTTTTTAGATCGCTGAGAGTTTTGAGTAAATACACCCACCAGTCACATACACAGTCCTGACTCCACACTAAGAACGAGTCTTGTGTCGTGGGTATCAGGATCTACGAGTGCTGGACTGTATTACTACTAATATCTCTTCTGAGCGAGTATACCTTTCTATAAGGTGCCTAGTTTTCACTTTGTTATAATCGGTAAAGAAATCCTAGAGTCAAGTCTACATTTTTTAATTTACTACTAAATTACAAAACTAGTATATTCTTCTTTATCACTGACCTGATCATAGTAAAAACGTGTGGACTCAACGAGTGTGGACTCAACGAGTGTGGTGTCAGTCGTTCAGAAAAACTAAGTAGAGAAACTTTGCTTTTGTTTTCCGTTCAGGATTAAATTTATCTTACCTATTGTAAGGTTTTATAAAACCCAATGATCCCCGTCATTATCTTCCTTACATTTTTCACGTGTATCAAAATAAAACGGTTAATTCAACAGTAGGCTGAAATTGAGGAAGTAATATTATGCGTGAATTATCTGCCACGTAATCCCGATAATGTAAGGAATACTCACCGCTTTATCTGGATAATCTCCGTTTTGTAATTAATGGCAATTGATATTAAGCCGAACGGAGAACTTTATTTGGATTCTTTTACTCACCATTTTTTTAATATCATTAGGGGCAATGATATGTAATCAGTCGCTTCATTAATCTTATGAAAGCTTTTAAACAGTCCTCTGACCAAATGAATATGCAATACACATTCAAAGACCATGAGTCCAGTCAGAAAATTTATATACTAGTACGATAAAATTATATATGCATGACACGGAACTAGTTTAATTAAATTCGTGTGTTCGTCAAAAACTTTGTGCTACTGCGGCGGAGTAAATTCTACATCATGTGGGGCTTGGTTTATACCAGAGTGTATATTAAAAGTGGTAGAGCCACGCTGTTTTAAGCCATAACTCAGCTTGAATAGACAGTCTTATCCGAAGCGGTACCACTGTCTTACAGAGGATCGACCTGGAGAAACTGCTGGGCTGTCCCGTTTCTTTCGGTGAGTGAGATTGCCGGATGCCCAATGCTCCTCTTCCCAACCATTATCCTCCCCACTCCCCTCACGATTTGATGGTTCGGCATCATAGAAGTGATCTAAGGGTTATGGATGATCATGAGCGATAGTGACCATTTACCATCAAGTGGCCAGTTTGCTCGTTTGACACAAATAAGAAATACAAAAATGACTGATACAGATTCGCTCGTATAAGAAATAAAATATATATATTGCCTGTTCCAAGAATTCGGCTCTCGCGTTGTATAATATAATTCAATTTGCTAAACTATTTATTTAAGTAATCCTGTTTGCGAGTTGTTTCGAGAGCTAATAAATTAAGAAGTGAAAACCCCACGAACAAGTTAATTTCATTTGAGCAACATGATTTGTTAGCTGGTATATTTTGCAACAATAAGGTTTTATGAAGGTGAATTCGAAATATGTATGAATTATATCAACGTCAGGGTATCACAAAATGTGTCATACATTTTTGAATTCAGATGATAATTGGTGTATAATGGACGTAATGATTAGTGTGACTATCTCGATGGCACAGTCGTACTACGCTAGGATTACAAAGTTGAGGTCTCGGATTCTAATCCCCGGTAAAGTGATACTAGTTTTTTCAATTGATTATCTTATTGATTATTATGATGATAATTGACATCGGGTGTCAGCAATTTATGCCCGAGATGGTGATAGCTTTCGTCCTCACATTGTGGGACGCAACACAGCGAAACGTGAGTGTCCTGGTAGTTCCTATGCCTGCCTCTTCTCGGAAAAAGGCGAGAGTGTACGTTCGTATGCATATTTAATTAATGCAACACAATGCAAATCCAAAACCTGTTAATAGTGCGAGTCATATGATCTTGCCTGGGCATCGTTATCTGGAATAATATTATACAAGAATAGTCCCCTTACAATTCATGATTCATCCAAGGCGCTAACTATTATTTACAAATCATGACTTGTAAAATTTTTCCTGAATTATCATAAATTATGTCGATCTGCTGGAATTCATGCATAAAGCAGATCAATTGGTCGAATTGTAGGCGCGTAATCGGTCGGTTCGTTGCGGTAAACAACTTACAATTATTGATGCCGCTTACGTTGAATACTAAATACAATGTTTTTCCTAAAATAAAACACATGCCCTGTTGTTTTAAAGGTGCAATTGTAAGCGGATGTTTTGATTATTGTATTAGCAAAACCTATGTATTTACCACATAACAAGATGATACTAAAAAGTTAAGAAAGAGGAAATAAATAATTTATTTTATAAAATTTGTCGCTTTCATGGCGAATTTGTTTGTTCTATTATGTCTGTACTCTGTAGTCACTAAAACTACAACCTCGCTTCGAATTATTTCGGTATCTGGATACACTCCGTATAAAATACTGTAAAAAAGACGTCATTAAAAACAACTTGTTAAAATAAAATGTCACTTAATTAGCATCACAACAAATTATACAGGGAAGTAAAAAACATCACTTCGTCTGTCGGTGCTTGAGGGTATTCTTGATTAAAAAGTTCCCTAGTTATAGCGAAGTTTTCCGCCAAGTTACCTTATATTTGTCTAACGAAGCGATTGCCATAAGGTTTGTAATCATTTTCATTTGGTTGGTTCGGATACGGATTCTTCAACTTAATAGTATTTTAGCATAAAATAAAAACGTTTGATAACCAGTGCATCTGTTTGTTTTATTATCAAAAACTTTAGGTGGGTTAGGGCATCAATTCTTCGTTTCTCAACCAAAGGATTTTATTTGTTTTTTTTTACTATTTGTTGTCTACCCAACATGAGTATATAGGTATAATGGGAGTAAATGAACCTTGAATACTAAATTCAAGAATTTGAATTAAATTCACAATAGGTTGTGTCGTCACATATTTTTTCTGTAGAGCAAGTTCCTGAAACAGATCTTTCTATTTGTATTATCCTTTTATCAAACAGCCATTGAGATAATATAAAAGGGGACACTGCAAACAAAATGTTTGTAACAAAATGAAGGGTATATTCTATTTCTGTCTCTGTCACGCCTTAACTTTATCTTCCCTCTCGCTTCACTGTGTACCCTTGCGCACGCACCATAGGCACAGATTTTGTTCCCGATGTCCGCTCTAGTATATTACCTCAATGCAAACAGCCTATTTTTTTTACTGCAGACATAATACGCCGATTCAATAATACTTAATAGAGGGCTTAATGATCAAGAACATTTTTTCTTACAAGGACGGACAGGTAGGATGGATATGGTGGTAGGTCTGTCATATGTGAGAACCGAGAGGCCACTTGGGTAGGTCCTGTAATAGTCACTATTTATGGTTAATATGTGTAATATAGTAGTAGAATACAATTATTAATATTTATCGGCTCGTTTGTTATACAACACGTCTTCACACCGTTCCGTCATCAACATCTCTCTCTGTTCTCATTCACCCCTGGTTCGCGTTGTGTATGTTCGAGACGACAGATGCAAAGAGTATGAATATATCAATACTGTACAGGTCCCACCGCAATATTTAATTCTCTCGCCATAGAACAGTATAACTGCACTATTGTGTCTCGGTTTGAAAAAAAAATGTAACCAGAGTAGTTGAACTTATTGAGAATAAACATCTTATGTCTCAGGATGGCGAGCGCAGTGAAATGCCAAGCAGTAATTTGTAATACAAGTAGTTGTTTAGTTGTGCTACTGCTCATTATTAGTCGTATCGCTTAATATCAGGTGAACGGCATGGTCGTCTTGCCATTAATTGCAATAAAAATATGCAAATATTTTGAGAACGAAATTGATCCTAACTTATACTCCTTAATTTCGCTTTACTTTTCACTTAATTTTGCTGAATGATTTTTAAACAACTCGTAAAGCAAATAAAACAACGACGTTCAGGTAAATTATTCTCGTTTGAAGTAAGAAAAATGTGAATGACATGCGACCGAAAGGAACTCTTTGATTTCCAGCGTGACGTGTGCGCAAACATCAAAGTTGTGTTTACTATGTTCCGAATCAAGGCTATGATATTTTTGCAAATTTATGGCATTTTGTAGTGGAATAAATATTGCGTAGGATTTATTTGTACATTTGTTATTCATATCCTGGAGACAGTGTAGTTATTTTTAGTTGTAGAACCTTAATATGTTTAGATACAGTATGAATGCCGAATGCCGTCAGCTTGAATGTGTGGTAACATTGTTAAAAGATAATCGATGAGAATAGCTTTGCTTTCACGCTTCTTTCTGTAAGTAACAATGCCGGAAATATTATCCCAGAGTCAGGAATTAGTGCCCAATATCGTTAGAGGCTCGCCCCATATCTGTAAATAGAGGGCAAAAAGTGAGTATCCTAGTTGCACCTCTGCCTACCCTTTATAGAAACAAATTGTGACTTAATTTACATATGTAGGTAATGTATATAACATTACCGAAACAAAAAATATTCAGTAGTGGAATTTTCGCAGAGTTTAGAAAACAAATTACCTTATACTCAGCATTTAAATATTCCCATTGTTGCAGTACCCGCTACGCCATAACCCAATATCCTCATAACAAATACGCCATAAACGGCACAAAAATGTTCAGCATCTGAAATAGTAAATTTTGTTTGTTTTTCTACTTCCAATATTTTTGAACCAATAAAAAGTGTTCGTCACGAAATCCGAAACTCCTCGGAACAAATTTCTCATCGAATACAAAAAATAAAACTGTCACGCCTAACTCGCGAAGAATGTATACATTTTGTTTGTGTTACTTTCCAATATATTCTTTAAAAGTATTCTTTTCGCTGTTTCAAACTTCAACGCGAGAAACATTCAAGTATTTTGCATATCAACTATTAATATTGGTATAATTTAATGCTTCCAAATTTCAGTATCTGATTTGGCATTAAATCCCACGTAATACTTTTGTGCTGCATTCATATTATCATTTGTAATCACATGTTGTATAATCATTGATTTTCAACGACTTCAGCTGAATTATAGTTCAGTAATAACCTTGTTTGATTTTATAGCAATTCTGCAGTGTCACCAAGACCTAGCAACAACACGTACATATTCTTAAGCTACAGTAATACTTAATTTATTCGGAGCGTTGCCAAACAAAGAGGCAAACTTAGTATTGGTGGTCGGTTTTATTAAGTCACACACATATAGCCAATAAAAAACAAGATTAATATTTTATTGAAAGTGTATCTTTCACGCAAAGGTTGTCGATGCACTCGTAAGTTTTTATGGGAATTGCATACATACATACATAAACTCACGCCTATATCCCAGAAGGGGTAGGCAGAGGTGCCAGGACACCCACATTTCGCCTTTTATGTTCCGTCCCACTATGTGATAGGTGGCGAGCCTATCGGGCACAAATTCCTGACTCTGGGCTGATAATGAATAGAAAAATCCAATATCACTTTGCCCAACTCGGGATTCGAACATCACGTGTCAATCAATCTACATTCATGCGTAATGGATATGATCTTTTTATAAAATTGAAAGGGTATTACTTACTTTTTTTCCTATTGGCTGTTCCACTTGGTTAAACTAGTGATTGAAAATAAATAACTTCAACCCAAAATTTAATACCATATCATTCTTTATACATAAGTACTTAATTATTGTAACTTTACTTCTACGAAAGAAACTTACCATTATCGCTGTACAAAAATATCCTCGATGACAGCTGGAATGCCGCGGAAAAATATTTCTATACAAATTCCAGTAACGTATAACGGTTCAATGAACTTTTTCAATTCTAAAAACAGATGTTTTTTAGCAATTCAAATGTTTATGGGTTCCGAAACAATCTACCTACGCGGTGGCGAAATCAATCATTTCATTCAATTTGTGTCCCCAATAAACCGAGCGAAATAATATTTCATAAATCAATCAATTAATATGCAAAAAGCCGCATACAAATATCGGTATAACCGGTGTTTGTAATCGGTTATTTAAGATATAAATCAAACAAATAGCTTAAATCAAAAATATAGCTTAGACTCTGTTGTTTCTCTTTGAGGTATTATTGAGACCACACATTCCAGATTTAAACCGCGGCTAAACTTTTTTTTATATCAAAGCACTATTATATAGCCAATTAATTAGTTACGGTGCGGCTTAACGTAAACTTTTAATAGTAGTATTTTAAGGCAGAGTAAAAATTCAAATCAAAAATTAAAAAAGTAAGTGCGGGGTGGCATGTTTGTAAACGGACTAGACGCGGCTGCCAACATATTCACGGTGGTCGCGGGTTCGAATCCCAGGGCACATCTCTGACTTTTCGGAGTCATGTGTGTTTTGAAAGTCAATAACCACGCACTAAAAACGGTGAAGGAAAACATTGTGACGAAACTTGCATTCTATAGCGATATTTAAGAATGTTTATGGTATGGAAGTCCCCCAACCCGCACTAGGCCAGCGTGGTGGATTATATGGCTTAACCACTCTCAATCGTTCTCTTGATTGTAGACGAGGCCCGTGCCCTGCAGTGGGACGTATATGGGCTGATACAGTAAAAATTCCAATCAACTAAATTAATATACTTACATATCATCAAACATATTTTGTCTATCTATGTCTCTTGCGATGCTTTTCAATGCATTGAATGACAAAGTGAGCATGCTGTTCGCCTGATGGTAAGCAATACTACCGCTCATGAACAGAAGCAAAACCAAACAGCATCTTGAATTACAAAGCAATGCTTGTCAATCCACTGTGCTCACCATCCTGAGACATAAGTTGTAGTAAGTAATGTAAGTCTCAATATGTCCATCTCTCTGGCTACAATTTCCTTCAAACCGAAACACAACAGTGGATTTACCATGCTGTCTGGCTCAGAGATAGGAGAAATAATACTGACCCAGGCGGCCTCGGACATATGATCTATATAGAAACCTCCCACCAGTAGTAGTTTTCCCAAAAATATCGACTCACCAATATTACGTGACTAATATTACAAAAAAGATGAAATATAAACAGAATGGGTCCAATCCTTATTGTTAGAGATATAGAAACGTAAAAGTTTTAGTACGAAGAAAATATTGCCTTTGTTGTGCAAATAATTTATTGAATACATTAAAGTGTTCAACATCATTTAGATTCAGTCATTTTTTTATCTACCACTCAGTTCGGAAAACGGTTTTCACTATAGAATAACGGGATGGAAACTCTAGTGTTGCTCTTTTCAAAACCAATTTACAATACAGTGGTTATTATAAAAGTTACTAGTTGCTTTAAAGCAGAGATATTGTGCACCCCGAAAAGGATTTATATTTCATAAACGCACAGGAATACTCTAATTACTTGAAATTCTGAAACTATTATATGTATTTCAAATAAAATAAAACATATTTGTCTTAATATTTCCCGATAACAATATATACAAAGAGGTTCTATTTTGCTCATTTCCTCAAACAATTTCCGTGTGTTCATCGTTAATATATTTATATAACATATTGTTTTTTTTTCCTCCATTGAATATTAGTAATTGATAAAGTATATTGCAAATAAGAAAGGACATAATTTACTAACATTTCCTTTTTACCGTAGGCTTATTAAAATAATATGCGAATGTTTTATTAATCACGGGATTGGTAAAAAAGCAGTGGTAGTATGATGACATGAAAATCAATGGTATTACAAATGATGATGCCAAATTAAAATTTAAAAAGGAAAACGGACCATCCGGGATAAGCCCAGGTAGTAATATATACTTTTTCCTTTACAATTTATTCTGATAGTATATAAATTAGATTACAGGCGAAGCGAAATCAACATTACTAAATGTGTATATAGTTTTTTACTGTAATGAATGGCGAGACGAGCATGCCGTTCGCCTGTTAGGTAGGTTAGGCCGCGGTAGGCGATACGACCGACAGTGGACAGTCACATAACTAAACAACAATTCACAAAGCAATGCTTGGCATTCCATTATATCCAGTAGTTACTCTGGTTACAAAGTCGTTCAAACTGGAACATAACAGTGCATTTACACTGCTGATTAGCGGTAAAAATAGACATTGCGGTGTTACCTACCCAGGCAGGCTCTCACATGAGACACTTGCCCCCAGTAACAAGGTTGTTTGCGGCTAACAGTATAAAATCATAAGTGAACCATCCAAGGCAAAAATGAACTGCAACTATTCGATTTATATGATTTATTTGCTCGAAATACGTTCATTGTTTTATAAATTTTCGTCGCTCAACGTGACATTTCAAAAAACATCGATAGCCGATATGGAAATTGAAGTCATTAGCTGTCGTGGACACATACACTTTTTATACGCACTAATATATGTATGTATACCTATATGTTTGCTTCGTGTCGCCCGATATATTTTATAACTTTTATCCAATGTATATTTTGAATTGTTATATTACACTTGCATATTATTTTGATATCGATGTATTTATAGTAATCATCATCATCATCATCATATCAGCCACAGGAAGTCCACTGCTGAACATAGGCCTCCCCCAAGGATCTCCACAATGACCTGTTGGTAGCGGCCAGCATCCAGCGATTTCCTGCAACCTTAGCCAGATCGTCCGCCCACCTTGTAGGCGGGTGTCCGACATTTCGCTTACCTGTACGTGTCTCCACTCAAGAACCTTTCGGCCCCAACGGCCATCGGTTCTACGAGCTATGTGCCCGGCCCACTGCCACTTCAACTTGCCAATCCTATGGGCTATGTCGGTAACCTTGGTTCTCCTACGGATCTCCTCATATTGCCCGGGCATTATGAATAATGCCAGATTAATCATTTGGCCCATATATGCAACACTTCGATGTACCGATAGTCTATGTGTTACTGGTGGTAGGTCTCTCATATGTGAGAGGCGGCTTGGGTGGGTACCACCGCAATATCTATTTCTCCCGTCAAATAGCAGTTTAAATGCACTGTTGTGTTTCGGATTGAAGGACATTGTAGCCAGAGTAACTACTGGACATATTGAAACTTAACATCTTATGTCTCAGGATGGCGAGCGCAGTGGAATGCCAAGCATTGCTTCGTAATTCAAGGTGTTGTTTGGTTTTGCTACAGTTCATGAGCGGTCGCATCGCTTACCATCAGGCGAACGGCATGCTCGTCTCGCCATTCACTGCAATAAAAAAAAATGTGGCACCGCTGAAGAGACTTTATAGTAATAATATGCGGTATTTCAATAGCAATAGAAAATGAAAACTATGACACCAAAGTGTAAAAATAAATGTCTAAATTATAATAGTTTCACACCTCAGCAAGTTATTCAATGCATTTCCAACTGACGCCACCGAATTGACTTTGACTCCTTGTGAAGTGTATTCGCGACAACCTGCGATAACATTTCAAATATATCAAATTTTGACGCTCGTTTAATATTTGCAGCGCAGTGTATTTTGTCATGTATTTGCAGACTTCGAAGTCGGAGCTATAATACTATTGAGAATAGATTGACACATGCACGAATAGAAATGAAATTCGCGTACTAATATTTTAAATCAGATGGATTTTTTTTCACAAATGAGTTCACACTCCTCTCCGCGAAAGGTTAGGTAAATGTTTCATAATTAAGGATATTGCGATGCAAAGCTCGCCGAGCTTATTTTTGTCCCTATCATTAAGTAGGGTGCTAATTGCAGCTGCAAGGTATTCCTTAATTTTTTAAACCGAAAAACTAAACGCTGATTTCCCTACCTAAGATTCATAGCTAACTCTTAATCCAGTCAATCCTTCATAGGCACGTTCCAGTGAAATCCCATTCCAGTGATTATAAGTATCTGAGAAACCGATTCATACTGTATGTAAAATATTTTACTTTACACTAAGAAAACGCAGTCAGCATTATATAAAGCTAGAAAAATACTCGATATCCTTGTAGTATCGAATATGTACTATATATCAATTCTCGATAACATGGATCTTTATAAAACATAACCTCTTTGTTATCAAAACCATTGAATCCACTTTCCTGGAATTTACCAAACCAAATGATTCCGTGGAATTTATAAAAAACTAGCGGCCCGACCCAGCTTCGCCTGGAGGCAGATATTTTTTTATTCCACTTCACACCAAATACGTGCTATTGTTTTATATAAGCTCTTGTATACCTAAACTTGACGTATCCTACGGTCCTGTTAATCCCGTCCCATCGCGCTTGTCTAGTCACTTCCCGATCCATCCCGTCCTTTGTCTTCATTTTCCATCCCGTCTTATACCGTATAATTTACATTTCGTCCTATCAAATCTGTCAGCTATCCCAGTCCTCTCCCGTATCTCGTATTCTATTATGTCCCATCTCTCCATATCCGAAAAGAATGCCTTGTACATTTTTGTCATTAAACACTTTAGCGATTTTGATTATCCATGAAATATTCCATCCTTTATTTCACCCCCACAATGCTGTTTTCCCAATAATATTGCACGCCATTACGTTTTGTTAGTAATAAAGAGTTGAAATGTAAGTTTTCATAGAAATAACTTCAGTGGTTTCGATTTTCTTCGTCATAACATTTCAACCCTTTTTGACCCCCCTTTAGGTAAAATAAAGCCTACCTCACTCAGAGACGATATACATTTCTATCAGTGAATTGTAGCGAAGGAAAGGCCAGTGTAAGAATTCCTGATAAAAGTGACATTCGATCCATGTTCGATCTTGAATAGAAGTATTAATAACTGAACATTATTGAATTTTTAATAATATTCAATATTGCCATAATTGTTTTTCTTTAATGCCAATTGTCACCGCATCGTACTCTTTTTTGCAAGTTATAACTGTCCAATATTTATGTAGCTTAATATATACTCCTTTGTTTACACAAAATAAATTTTTGAACGCATGCATAAATATTTGACAACCAATTTAAATGTCAACCACTTTTCATTACTGTCATTAATTTACATATTTATAATCTAAAATACGCCATTAATCGAATACTGTGGATATATGTTGTCGATTCGAAACCTTTATTTAAATACGTTATTTAATTTGAGGGAAGAGTTTACCGTATCGACGGTATGAAAATTAAATGTTTGACAGTTACAAACCCATGAACATTTTGTATGGCAAAATGTTTTTTCCTTTATTTTATACTTTCGTCAATTTAATCGAGATAAAAACTATCTCACCCTATAAGTTGGAACAAATAACACATATCTACAAAATTTCATTATAATCAGTTGAGTGGTTTAGGAGCCCATTGAGGACAAACAACGTGACACGTGAATTATATATATTAAGATTACAAAACTTGGCCAGTATTATTTTTTTATTATACATTTTATTAAAAGACCTCATTATTTCACCAGTATAAAACCAAAAATTTAATAACTGCTATCACAATAATTTTGTTCATCGTATTACATCAATGGTATCGACTGTCTAGGTTCTTAACAAGTCTGATTCCTACAAATTGCTTTAAGCCTTGTATTGAATGTACCTTTTGTTTCCTCCCTGAAAAGGCTTATATTTTTTTATGATTGGTGCGACAAACTGAGCACTTTGTACGATGGACACTGATTTTCTTATGCTGGACCCCTGGCACTGCGAAGGTCCTTGAGTAGCGGTGACCGTTCATCATTATGCGGGCTGCATGCTCGTCTGATTTCTGAAGATCATAAAAAATAATAACTGTTACAAGTTGGACAGCCGATCTGGTTAAGTTTGCAGGAAGCCGCTGGATGCGGGCTGCTTCCTACAGGTCTATATGTAGATTATTGAGGTAGGCCTACATTTAGCAGCACTTCCTGTGGCTGAAAGGAACGAACGAAGTGTAATATAACTAAATTTTAATAATTTTATATGTATTAGGTACTGCTATGTCCACAATGTAAGTAATTATCTTATTTTTATCTTGTATAGTTATGTCGGGCCTATTGTCGTGTATGGTTCTGTCTGTAAGAATAGCATGGTCATAATACATTTTATAATTCTGGTTTTCTAATAATTTATAGTAGGGTATGGGTTTAGGTGGATCTGGTATGAGTTTATATTTAATAGCTAATTTCTGGTGTATAATATTTACTATTTGGTAATGCCTATGGGTGAAGTCTGTTTGGGTTAACGTCGGGCAAGCTCCTGTGATATGATGGATAGTTTCCGGATATTTAATTTCGACAGCCTCCGTGGCGCAGTTGGTTAGACGCCGCCTGTGAAACGAGAGGCCGCGGGTTCGATCCCCGCACCGAGAGAAATGTTTGTGCGGCCCACAAATATTTCTTCCGGGTCTGGGTGTTTGTGAGACCGAAAAGTCTCTCGTAGTTCCTGATACCCACTGACACAAGACTCGATCTTAGTGTGGGGTCAGGACTATGTATGTGACTGTTGGGTGTTATTTATTTATTTATTTATTTTATTTGTGGCATTTACGGCATTTGTCATCTGCAGCTGCTGTGTCTTTAATAATATATTTGCGATAATTTCGGATGTTTATTATTTGGTCTTGGATAGCCAATATAGTCAGTCTGTCTGACTTCTGTATTTGGGGTACTAACGAATTCGGAGAGGTTTAGTGGTGTACACTTCTTGTCGTTTTCCACTACTACTTTATGGATGCTACTGATATATTACTTATTATTATTTATTTAATTTCTTATTACTATTTTACTCTAATATCCACCATCAAGAATTGAGCATTTTCGCCTGTCAAGACGATTATACCGGCCTCCGAAAACGGGTTTACAAAGACCAAACTCGAAACGTAGCATTTTTTTCATTGCATACATCCAGCAAACGAGTAAACATGAACATCAAAGCAAAGCTGTCAATTTCCTGTAAGACAGTGGTGACAATCCCGACGAGCCTGCCCATTCATGCTTCATTCAACACTCTATGACGGGTTTTCCATTACCGTGTATTTTGGACACTACGGTGGTTTGTTCGTTACACGAGAGGCCCGACCCGGCTTCACCCGAGTATAGACACTTTTTGAGTGTCCACATCAGACATACAGGGTATATCAAGACTGCTACCGAAAACGAAGCCGGGTGGTAGTTAAAGCGACTTCAGACACAATGCAACAGAAAAAGTTTCAAAAAAAGCGACAATTTTTTTTTTGTTATTTTTTTCCTATGACCATATTTGGCTGGTAAATACATTTTTTCCTAAAATAACAGTGTATATCCTTTTATTTATAAATAATCTAAGATATAAAAGTGTTTAAATTATTATTTTAGCAAAAACTATGGATTTACCACCCAAAAATGACGAATGCGCGATAAAATCCGTAAATAATAGTTTTATTTCAATGTGTAACATTCGCGTAAATCTAAGAAAAGATATTTAAAAAATCATAAAAAATCATTGTCGCGTTTCTTTGCGAAATTTTTAGTTGCATTGTGTTTGTAGTCACTAAAACTACCACCCGGCTTCGTTTTCGGTAGCAGTCTTGAGATACCCGGTATAATATTATTTAGCGTAATATTAAAATTCAACGGGACTACCGTCATTTATACTGCCTTTATTTTTTTCTCGTCATGTCTCATTACATCCTGTTCTGTCCTGTCTTAATCTGTTTCATGACTCATGGCATGCAATTCTGACCTCTTATCTCCAATTTCATTCGCCCCCAATTCCTATGGATGGTTTGAGATAGAATTAAAACATCATAGGATTTCGAAAGAATAGCATGTACACATATTTGGATTCCTTGCTCATCCCATGCGAACTCTTCATTTTCGGGATTAAATGTAGCCCATATTAATCCAGTGTATCAGTACCTTCATACTAAATTATATTGCAATTGATTTGAACGTGCAGAAGTCACAAACTCACTAACTTTTACCTTTACCATATGAGTAGGAAGTAGGATTCAATACAGCCTTTCGCCCACGACCAGACAATGTCTACTTACTTTAACAGTGTACTATTATTAGCCCTGTAATTGATCAGTGTTTAACAAGGAAAATCCCTGGACATAAATTGACCTTCCGCAAATACTGTTTAAATATAAATATACGGGTATTCGATTCGTGTTTCAGACTGGGTGATATTTTTATTATTTTAGTCTTTATTCGTATCGTATCGTATCGTATCAGCCCATATACGTCCCACTGCAGGGCACGGGCCTACTCTACAATCGAAAGTACGATTGAGAGTGGTTAGGCCATATAGTCCACCACACTGGCCTAGTGCGGGTTGGCGGACTTACATACCATAGAAATTCTTATAAATCGCTATGATATGCAGGTTTCCTCACGATGTTTTCATTCACCGTTTTAGTGCGTGGTGATTGACTGTCAATACACACATGACTCCGAAAAGTCAGAGGTGTGCCCTGGAATTTGAACCCGCGACCACCGTGAACATGTTGGCAGCCGCGTCTAGTCCGTTTACCAATAGGCCACCACGCACATAGTCTTTATTGCACAACTGTAATAATAAGTATAACTAACCAAAGTATGGTAGAATCGACGGCAATATAGTCACTGCCGTAGTATATTATGCAAATCCACACGTACAAGGACCACGGTTTACGAAATCCGAAAAGCCATCATATTGAAGCACGCTAATACTTCGCATTATGGGTTCACCTGTATGTATAAAAATGCTATATTAGCCTGAGGAAATCCATGTCGTTTGAGAAAAATGTTGTACCCAGAGGCAATTACTTATTTATTTTTGTTTCTTGGAAACGTTTTCGCCTGAACGTATTTGAAAACACGAAAAAAACAATTAAACATCAAACAGAACAGTTATGAAAAGGTTTGTAAAGGTCGCGTCTCACTGGAAAGAGCATCTCAAAACATTTCAATAAAACATCAAACAAATTTCCAACATTATTTTTTTCTATATCTGAACGATATTAAAATATATTTAACTGCAAATCACGTCACTATTTCATACTGAAGACGGCTTTTTAATCCATTTATCACTAAAATTAAATTTCAGATTTGTAGGCAGTGTGCCCCTGGTCACGGAGTAAACGGCTGGAAGCGTGCCAGCACCCTCGCCCATGGAAATAGATGCAACGGGTAACAAATATGCCGACCGAGTTCATATTACTTAACCATTAAGTTATAGGAAATTATCGAAATTGTTCATTAGTTATTTTGGGGACATTGAAACTGCGGTAGACTATATTGATGGGGTTACTAATTTTTGATCAAGTACATTCCGGTAAATAATTACAAAGTATCCACAATTTGAAACAAGCCCACGCTTATACCGGGTATCTCAAGACTGCTACCGAAAACGAAGCCAGGTGGTAGTTTTAGTGACTACAAACACAATGCAACTAAAAATTTCGCAAAGAAACGCGACAATGATTTTTTATGATTTTTTAAATATCGTCATTTTTGGGTGGTAAATCCATAGTTTTTGCTAAAATAATAATTTAAACACTTCTATATCTTAGATTATTTATAAATAAAAGGATATACACGGTTATTTTAGGAAAAAATGTATTTACCACCCAAATATGGTCATAGGAAAAAAATAACAAAAAAAAAATTGTCGCTTTTTTTTGCAACTTTTTCTGTTGCATTGTGTCTGAAGTCGCTTTAACTACCACCCGGCTTCGTTTTCGGTAGCAGTCTTGATATACCCTGTATAAATAGATCAAGATAATGATGAGAAAAGGAACAAAGATAAGTAACAAAGTTAAATAATAGATAATCTTTGTCAGTATGTCCCAATTATTTTCAATATATTTGACATTTGCAATATTAGATTAAAGGAATCATGATATTACAATAGTTAATAAGACGAACTTTGTATAGCATTGCGTAAGACCTTTAATATAAATTCCAACGTCATAAGATCTCCCTTCGTTAGAGTCTCTTATATACCGCCAGGAATTCATTTTAAAAAATAGCTATTCTTGTCTCAAGTGCGTTGTTGAGTCGAAGTTTGTCCTCTTCATGTCTTATTTCTTTCAATCGCACTGACTTTAATATAAC